>CM060910.1:90840000-92123333 GCA_030737875.1 Allium sativum | reverse complement strand
ATAACGATATAAATATATCTTTCAAATTTCCACAATCATATCCGTATAATCACTAAATCCAACATCGAAATATTCCGAAGATAATTTCGATTCAAATCCATTCCAATTCACGTATTGGAAATTCTGATTATTTTCAAAACCATTTCAAATCTAGTTCAAAACTAGTTCATTTCGATAAAAATACATTTTTATCTTTTCAAATTTGGAAATTTTCATCCCAATTCTTCACAAATCACTTCTTATGATTTTACACAAATTATTGATATTTTATCAAGGCTCGTACAGTCGATTTCCATTAACGGCCATCGAACTGCACTTACAACGACCTTTTCCAAATTTGATTTGGACATAATTCCAAATCCAACCATTAGATTTCAAATCTCTACTATTCATTGGAAAGCTCTTTTCGATAGGAACCCAACGGTTCCGGTTTTAGGAGAATCCGACGGCCGGATCTCCCGTAATGTCCATTCGAAGTCAATGGTCGAAATTCACGAACTACCGCATCGCGGCACGTTCTATTCAGGCCATTATATATAATATATATTATATATATTTCGTCGATTTCAATTCAAAACATGTTTTATAAATCGTTTTTAAATTCGTTTTCAAAACAAATTCAACTTCATATTCAATTTTTAAATCAAAATAGAATATTGCACATCATTACTATATAAATGATAATATTTTCAAAACGTTATATTTTGAAATCACTTTCTTTTCTATATTCATTATAAATATTGAATATAATCGATATAAATATCGTTCGCGTCAAAATGGCGCATCTCAAATCAACACGGCTTTATATATTTCAATAACTTCGTTATTCTATTCAACAAATGAATATTTATTCTATTCAACACATGAATATTTATTCTATTCAACACATGAATATATATTTTTCTCAACACATGAATATTCTCAACACATGAGCATCGTCAACACATGACTATTTATTCTATTCAACACATGCTTTAATTTCCCAACTGGAATGAGGCCCAATCAATTACCATATAACGTTAATTATATGGATTTCCATACAACACATGTATATAATAACAACGATAAATAATCAACCATCATCCAAAGTGCACCACACAATTGCATAAGCATTAAATATAAATAATTAATGCTTACACAGTCTGTCGACCAATCGATCGACATACAACTAAATAATTGGGATTAGTGTACGCCAAATATCATCCCAACACCCGTGTGGGGTTTCAATCCACAAACACCGAATATTATTTGTGCAGTTGGGCGATGTGTAAAATTTATCGTCCCAATCAATGTCCTTCAAATAGGTGTACATAAACAAACCGTCCGGTTTGTAAATGAATATTTATTTATTCACAAACACGTTAAAAATTATATTTTTGATGATAATTAAGTTATTTTAACACATGAACATTTTATTGTCCATTTCACATCAACATCACAAACAAACTTCACAACACATCAAACAAGCATACAAGTCGTCCATGGTCCGTGGACGACGGGTGTCAGGTGCTACTAAGCACCATCTGCATCCTAGTATATATTTTAACTAGAAAACAAGATTTATAGTGAGGAGTTCTCACCGACTAGCTAAACCAATTCGCTGCGACTCTTCATATGTAGAATTCTTCGTCGTGCTCGCCTTTTGTCAATTTCATTGTCCGTAGCCACTACATATATAAAAATCACATTTTTATATTGTTGCCATGTATATAAAAATCACATTTTTATAATCACACTATATGGATAAAAATCACATTTTTATACCTCTACTACATAGATAAAATTTCTATTTTTATACCGCTACTACATAGATAAAAATTCTATTTTTACACTGCTACTATATAGATAAAAATTCTATTTTTACACCGCTACTATATAGATAAAAATTCTATTTTTATACCGCTACTATATAGACAAAAATTCTATTTTTATCTTGCTAGTAATATAATAAAAATTATATTTTTATTACTCTACATAAATAAAAATCATATTTTTATTCTCTACATCATATAAAGATTGAATTTTTATTTATATTTTTACATAGCCAAAGATCATATTTTTTACCTCATTAAAAATCGAATCTTTCCTCATATAAAAATCTAACCCTTCCTTTATAAAAATCTAATCTTTTAGTTTTCAAAAATCTAATCTTTCTATGTTAAAAAAATCTTATCTTGTTATATCTAAAAATATGATCTTTTCATTTCTAAAAATCGAATCTTATTTAAGCTAAAAATCAAATCTTTCTCCTATATAAAAACTCAAACTTCCTATGTATAAAAATTAAAACTTTCTATGTATAAAAATCCCTTCTAAAAAAATCAGATTTTTCTACATAAATATTTAAAATCAAATTGAAAACTCACCGTGTTTTGGAGGTGGGAATGGGCGCGGGGACTGCCAAGGGTTCGTCGGAGGTAGGTGGGGTTGCAGCAGGCGGCGCTCCGGGTTTTGGAAAGGGAGGGCGACGCGATTTGGTGGGGAGGGGTTGCGGCGCGGGTTTCAGGTGGGTTTGGGTCTCGTAGTTCGTGGCGGTGGAGAGAAGAGGAAGGAAGAGTGAGTGGGAGGAAGGGGGTGGCCGCGCCTGCGGCGCGGTGGCGCGATGGTGGGAGGAGCGACGGTGGCTCCTCCCCCCTTTTTTTTCTATTTTGAAGGGAGGGGGCTGAGAGTAAAGGAAGAGAGGGTTTTCTTTATATATATATACATATAATTGTTTAATTTCAAAAAGGTTCCGTTTTGTTTTGATCTCGAAACAAGACCCACCGCCTGTCGTCATAGCTAATTACCCCCATTCCGAACACAATGGGATATGTATCGTAGGCTGATTCGATCAGTTTTCATCAAAATCGAAATATAACTTTATATATTGAATTTGAACACGCATTTCAATTTACTGGGGCCACATAATAGCTCTAAAAATTCCCAAAAAATATTTTCTAGCTTCGTATTGACGATACGGTCTTAGCAAAACTAATATCTTCAAATTCTGAGACCATTTGAAAAATGGTCATTTTCCAGTCGATTAAAATCAACTAAAATTGGTCAAACGCGTTTTCCTTTGCCACGCTCATATATTGATTCGAAAAATTATGAATTTTGAAACCTAGCAATAACTTGACATCACGGATCCAACAAAAGTGGTTTCGTCGAAAACCGAGGTCGTTTGCAAAATTTCCATTTTTAAGGGCCAGAATTCCATAGCGACTATTCTGAATTTTCAACTGGACGCAACTTTTGATTCCCGCTATGAAATTTTGATTTTTCGAATTCGTTGGAAAGATATTCTCAATTAGATTCAAATATTTTTGGTTTCACTAAAATCCGGTTTATTTGCACCCGGTACATTCATTTGAACTTTGAAATTGAATTATCGAACTACCGCGCCATTTTCAATTCCTTTCATAATTATAAATAATTATTTATATTCTAACGACGATCTATATAAATATATACATTCTAATCCTATTCAAAATAAATTTCTCGTCGTTATTATTTAAAATAATTCATTTTAAATAATCAAAATTCGCTAAAATTGCCAAAATAAAAATTTTAAATTGGCTCGGAATTTCCGGGTTATTACATTTTACATCCTGGTTCCTCGTCCTCTTGGAGATCAATGTCCTGGACTGACAATCAGGCGATTCTATCCGGGATGCTTCCTTTACTTGCTATGTTTATGCCTCCTTAGTGGAAGGGGAAGCATTTTTAGGATCTACATTGTCTCTCCATCACAAATCATTTCCCATTCTGCTAAATAACAAGCTCTTCCTATCGCTTGGTTTCGATGGACCATCCCCACTCCATATTTGGTTAGGAATTTTATTAGTAAACACCAGGGTGTAATGCAGGATTTAAACTCTGCCAGGGATGGTCAACCCAAAAATGCATTATAAGAGTGATCTTTATTCATTACATGGAAAGGGAGGATTCAAACTCTCCTGCAATCTTCCTCGCCGAGCTCCACCACCAAATCAACAACTCCTATCGGCTAAGTTGTCGAACCATTGAAACTACGTATCCAACCTGTTCATGGTTTCAAATTCCTTTCTTCTAGCTTCATTTGATTGAAAGATTTTTTTGAATAAGATGTTAACGGGACTCCCGTAATCATCAAGGACCTTCCGTACCATTATAGGGCCAATAATGGATGATATTACCAAAGGATCTATACTCGGAGTTTCCACTCCCGCGCTTTTTCGATCGTGGAAAACAATGTTGTCTATCATCCTTTTTTGCTGCTTAACCGGGGTAGCCTCTTCAGGAGTGCTGCACTCTCCCACATCTAAGTAAGTTGCAGCGTTGACATGCTGCTCCTTTGTTTTTATGCTAAACCATATCGGATGCAGTCCTTCTGAGACGACCCGAACTTCCCTGGTAAGGAAAGCACGGATAGAATTGAGTACAAGACAAAATAGAACGCAAACGGAAGAACATTTCATTGTTATTACAACAATTCCATCAGATACAAGAATATACAGAGTATAAATGAATAAATTACATTCGACAAATATTAGAGGTTACAATAAATTACATAGCAGCGGAAAATAATACAAAATCACAACTAGAAGTGATACACGGATACAGAGCTTTCCGAGCATCGTTCCAGCTGTAAATCAGGACCCTGTGAATATAAATCTGCAAAACCAAAACTACTAGCTGCCCGTGCGGAAAATAGGGGCACCCAGAGTTTAGGTTAAAACAATAAACTCCAGGTCAGTCATGGGACTGGTGTGAGAACTAAAACAGTTATTAATCTTTATTTTTAAAGTAAGGTAAATCAAGGGACCACGCCGTATAACACGGAACGGGTTTCCTCCCAAGAATACCAGTGCATATAACAAAACAACGCAATGCTTTTTGAAAAAATGAAGCTATTATAAGACCCAGGTCCCATCACACAATGCAACGCAAGCCGGAGGATAGGGTTTTCCCTTATAATAGCCAAACATGCTTGGTACGTCAAAACAAATCATTTGATACTATTATAAGTGTATAGTGTCAAAACAATTTTCAATCATAAATATCAATCATAGACGGCATGGGTACCATATATCATGTCGCCATACTAGTTCTACAATTAAAACCGCAATATCACGTATTGGAAATTGGATTTTCGTCATGAGCCGAGGCAAGGGGCAAGCTCCTCTCCGCGTTCGAGACACTCTAGCAAATGTCCCAGGACCCCACTTTGATCCTTGGAATCGGCTGGGCCGGTCCTCTCTTACTTTTGAGGATTAGTTATTCCTGAACACACATTTCCCGGTCCTTACAGACCTATATCCGAGGCGCCTCGTATCCAACAACCACACAGGTGAAAAGTATATAAATGTCAGGGCTGGTAGGTCACTGACACCACCCTAGCTAGAAAGAAACGTCGTGCTCTCCCAGCGGTCCGTCTCCCGTTTTTGACTCATACCGAGGTGCGAGGCTCGCGAATTCACGTTATACACAAAGCTATGCCACACAGGCCGTGCTTTGATCATCAACCACAAGACTTTGCTTTTCAACAGAAGCCTTGATCAATTGCCACTTACGCATGCCACACTGGCAATTCAGTCCATGCGACTGATGTCCATCGATATACAACCTCTGAGCTCGTACGTCTTAGAGAAGGGCGTTAAGCAAGAGAATAAATTCTCCGCCGCCAAACAGATGTATATTTAATAGAGATCAATCAACACAGAATAAAATCTAATGTCAGACACACAATCCATTTACAAGTTCGTTCTGGGTCTGAACGAAACCGGAGGCACTTTCCTCGCATATCCATCCATCTCCAGGTACGTCTAGACGATCACCAACTGATTCCCTCATCCTGGGTGTACAGCCCAATCAAGATCATCAGTAATCACCCAAACGATGTGAAGACTTCCGGTCTTCAACCACCGTCTTCATCTTCGACATCTCGTCGAATCGATTATTCAGAATGGGTATAAACCCGACCTTTCTGAATAACCCACGTATATAATAAACGAATGTTACACAAACACAACAAACGCCTCATTCCAATTCAGAATATTCTTTTATTCACAAAAACACATTCTTAGGGAAACGTTCCCATTAATTTTATCCAAGATAAATTCTTCTAAATTTATTCTATAATCTTCCTTTGGATATCATTTCAAACTAGTCGGGATTAGCGAACCACACCGAAGTAATTATTTATTTTATTTCCCAATCCCAACCTATATATCCCATGGAGCAAAACTGGTAATACTCCATATCTAACACCACGGTGTTATCAGTAAAATTAATTACCATTTCACGTTCAAATCTAATTAAAGATTTAACTATCGCTTTGGAGCAAAACTGGTGGTACTCTATTCTCGATCACCTTTCAGATTTGATAATTTAAATTATCAATTCACACTTTTAATCTAATTAAAGATTCATTAAAACTCCACTTAGTTTTAATCTTTTCAAAAATCAGCATCCTGCAATTAACTGGGTTAAAGAACCAATGTCTTCTAAAACACAGTTCACGATAAACCCAAATAACATTTGATATTAAATACAAGGCTCTGAATAGAAAATATACCGGCTTATATTCAATATCAAATTCTGAAACCAACAAATATCGTATTGGAAATAACGATATAAAATATATCTTTCAAATTCCCATAACAATATCTGCATAGTCACGAAATTCAACATCGAAATATTCCGAAGATAATTTCGATTCAACTCCAGTCCAATTCACGTATTGGGAATATCGATTATTTTTAAAATCACTTTCAAATTCAATTTATTTATTTCAAAAATAAATTGATTTTAATTCTAGTTCAAAACTAGTTCATTTCGATAAAAATCTATTTTTATCTTTTCAAATGTGGAATTCTCCAGCTCAATTCTTTCCAATCCATATATTATGATTTTACACAAATTATAGATATTTTTAATAATTTTATCAAGGCCCGTACAGTCGATTTCCAACAACGGCCATCGAACTGCACTTACAGCGGCCCTTTTCGAAATTGATTTGGACCTAACTCCAAATCCAACCGTTAGATTTCAAATTTCTAATATTCATTGGAAAGCTCTTTTCGATACGAACCCAACGGTTCCGGTTTTAGGAGAATCCGACGGTCGGATCTCCCGCAATGTCCGTTTGAAATAAATGGTCGAAATTCACGAACTGCCGCGGCGCGGCGCGTTCTATTCAGGCCATTATATATATATAATATATATATATATATTTCGTCGATTTCCTTTTAAAACGAATTTTATAAATAGTTCTACATTCGTTTCAAAACAATTTCAACTTCATCTTCAATTTCAAATCGATTTGATTTCAATTCAATTCGAGTTCATTTCAATTCAATTCAAATTCAAATTTGTTTCAATTCAATTCAATTCGAATTTACCTTCTATTTGATTCAATTCGAATTCGTTTCAAATTGATTTCAATTCAATTTCAGTTCGTTTTAAATTTCAATTTCAATTTAATTCAATTTGAATTCATTTCTATTTGATTCAATTCGAATTCGTTTCCTATTCAATTCGAATTTTAATCTAATTCAATATGAATTTCATTTCAAAATATTTAATTTTGAAATCACTTTTCAATATTCATTATACAACGAATAAAATCGATATAAATATCGTTCGCGTCAAAATAACGCATCTCTAATCAACACGGCTTTATATTTTCAAAACTTCTTTATTCTATCCAACAAATGAATATTTATCCCATTCAACACATGAATCTATATTTCTTTGAACACACGACTAATCTCAACACATGAGTACTGTCAACACATCACTATTTTTGTTATGTAAAATATTTTATAAAACTATGGTATCTATCGTTTGATTTTAATTAGACTCCACTGTAAAGTAGATTCTAATCGTAAATATGATCAAGATGTAATTTTTATTATTTAAAATATTTCACTCAACACCTGAATAGTTTCAACCCATAATCATCGTCAACACATGACTATTTTTATATTCAACACATGAATTTTCTTTTATAATATTCATTATTTTCCTGATTGGAATGAGGCCCAATCAATCACCATATAATGTTAATTATATGGATTTTCATACATCACACGTATATAATAGCATTGAAAAATAATCAACCATCAACCAAAGTGCACTACACTGTATAAGCATCAAATATAGATGTCCAACGCTTATAACAGCCTGTCAATCAATCGATCGACATATTTAATCAATCAGGATGAGTGAACTTCAAATTTCATCCCAACACCCGTGTGGGGTTTCAAACAATCAAACACAGATTTTAGTTGTGCAGTTGGGCGACGTGTAAAATTTATCGACCCAATCGATATCAGTCAAATCAGTGTATATAAACAAATCGGCCGATTTGTTTATAAATATTCATTTATCCACTTTCACGTTAAAAATATATTTTTAACGATAAACATTTTATTTTAACACATGAATTTCTATTCAGTTCATTTATTCAATAAAATGATATTCTTATTTTTCTAACATATTTTAGAAAATTTCGGCGGCATAACGACACGATACTAGAAACGGGACGAGGCCTAGCCTTATCCTCGGTCTAGTGAAGGCCCACGCCATTCACACATCAATCAAATCAATTTCAATTCACCGAACAATTCAATTCAGCCCAAATCATCTAACTAATTTATGCAACCAAACAAGCAAGTCCATGGTTTGTGGACGATTGTGTCGGGTGCTACTAAGCACCGTCTGCATCCTAGTATATATATATAACTAGAAAAAGAAGTTGAAGAGTGAGAAGTTCTCACCGATAGCTATCCCATCATCACGACACTTCATCTATAGAAATCTTCTTCATTCTCGCCTTTTTATCATCTTTGTTTGCCCGTAGCCACTACATATATAAAAATCACACATTTTTATATTTTGATGTCTTTAAAATAAAAGTCACATTTTTATTTGTTCACTTTCCATTTAAAATCATATTTTTATAATCACTTCATATATGTAAAAATCGAATTTTTACTATGTTATTCAATATATAAAAATCAAATTTTTACTACGTTGTTATTCAATATATAAAAATCGAATTTTTACTACGTTATCAAATAGATAAAATTCCATTTCAAAAATATAGATTTCGCATTTTTACATCTAAAAATTTCGCCTTTTCACATTTAAAAATATCGCCTTTTCTCATTTAAAAATATCGCCTTTACAGTTCCTACTATGCAAAGATCATATTTTTATCTTTCTACAATATAAAAGATTATATTTTTAATACTTTAAAAATATAAAAATCATATTTTTTAATATCCTACTTACATAAAAATTATAATTTTCATTTATTTCAAAATCAAATCTTTATTTCATCATCAGTTTTAATTACTATATAAAATTAGTTTTTATAATCCCAAAAAAAAATCGATTTTAATATATATATAAAAAAAACATTTATATATAAACAAAAATAATAAATAAGAAAAAAAGGAAGGGGACTTACAGCGGATGGAGGAGAAGAGGGGTCGGAGTTCGCCGGTGGCGGCGGCGGAGCAGGCGAGGGGGGGCTCGGTTGCGTCGGTGGATGGGGGGGGGGTCTCGCATTGGTATCGAGGAAGGCAAGGGGGAGGAGGAAGGGAAGAAGGAAGGAGGAAGAAGAGGAGGGGGCGCGCCTGCCTCCAGCGCGGCGGTGGCTCATCGGGGGGGGGGGGGGGGATGCGGCGGCGGCTTCCCCCCGTCGCTCTCGTCTCCTTTTCTCTTTTTTTTTTCTTTTTTTATAAATTCGATTTGAAAATAGAGAGGGGGGGGGGGCAGCGTATAAAAGGGAAGAGGGGGGTTTTTTTTATTTATTTATTTTAATTGCAAAAAGTTGACTTTTACATACGACCTCTAAACGAGGCCTACCGCCTGTCGTCCATAGCGTTTTACCCCCATTCCGAACACAATGGGATATGCCACGTAGGACAATTCAATCGTTTCGATCAGTTTCCGTTAAATTTACATTTACATCACTATATTGAATTTTAAACGTACATTTCAATTTACCGGGGCCACATACTAACTAGAAAAATTCCAGAAAAATATTTTCTAGCTTCGTATTGACGATACGGTCCTAACAAAACTAGTTTCGTCGAATTCTGAGACCGTTGGAAAAATGGCCATTTTCCAGTCGATTAAAATCAACTGAAACTGGTGAAACGCGTTTTCCTTTGCCACGCTCACATATTGATTCGAAAAATTATGAAATTTGAAATCTAGCAATAACTTGACACTGTGGATCCAACAAAAGTGGTTTTGTCGAAATCCGAGGTCATTTGCAAAATTTCCATTTTTAAGGGCCTGAATTCCATAGCGACTATTCAGAATTTTCAACTGGACATATCTTTTGATTCCCGCTATGAAATTTCGATTTTTCGGATTCGTTGGAAAGATATTATCAATTAGATCCTAATGTTTTTGGTTTCACTAAAATCCGGATTGTTTTGCACCCGGCATATTCAATTGAAGTTTGAAATCAAATTATCGAACTACCGCGCCATTTTCAATTCTATTTATAATTATATATAAATATTTATATTCTAACGACGACGTATATAATATATACGTTCGAAATATATTCAAAATAAATTTCTCGTCGATATTTATTTAAAATAGTTCATTTTAAATATTCAAAATTCAATAAAATTGCCAAAATAAAAATTTTAAACTGGCCCAGATTTTCGGGTTATTACACCTTCGATAATAGTGTTAATAACAATTCCTTTTCCTTTTTATTGGGCGGAAGCTCTGGAAGCCGTCTGACCTTGGTTCGGGGCTAAACCTCCTTGCCCCCTGTCCCTTGGGCATACTTTGTACTCATCAAGCTTCCTTCATTAATAGCCTTTCTATCACATCTCTTAAATGGCGTCATTCATTCATTGAATCATCATAGATCTTCTGAAACAAACAGAACTTTCCCGTTCCACGTTCCTTCTCCGTCGAATCTCTTGGAGGTGGTTTCATGTATTGCATCACATTGCATGTATCCAAATGAATGTTCTCCAAGTTGTCATTCAACGGTGTATAACTTTCAAAGGACTGAAATCGGGGTCACTTCTTGGAATCACCCTTTCGATTCCTGTTAGTTTTGTTGTCATTCTTGCCTTGGCGGCCATTTCCTTCATTTCAATTGCCAACATTGACTTCAACCTTGCCAGAGCTGTCGTCGGATTGTCTAATAGCAACGTTGCTTTGGATATCCTCCTTTACGACCACGCTAGATCTCCTTTTTCGGTTCAAATATACATCCTCCTGTTGTAGGCGTATAATCGCTTTCTCGTAGAATAACTCAATAGTCGTAGGTGGTTTTCCAACCAAGTACCATCCAAACTCTGAATTTTTGTCTACGCCATCAATCATTGCCATTAATACAACTTCTAGATTCGGGTTGTTCACTTCTGTGACAGCCATATTAAAGCGATCCAGGTACTGCCTCAAAGTTTCTAAGGGGGTCTACTCGACTACAGAGAGTTCTATGTCACTCTTTGACTTTAACGCATGCAATCGGAACAGGTTTAAGAACTTCTCACTGAGGTCCTTAAAATTGGGAACTGATCATAGGGGGAGTTGATTCAACCACAACATAGAAATTCCCTCAAGATACATTGGGAAAGCTTCACACATTATTGCATCGGCAGCCGCCACAACATTCATTTACCATGAGTAAAACATCAAATGTTGTCACATAACAGTATCCAAATAATGACTTATTGTTGGTAAGCTAAATCACCTTAGGAATTTCACTTCTAACATATCATATGTTAAGGCGTATGAATGCGGTTTATGCCCCAATCTTCATTCATGTATCCTCAACTATCATTCAGTATTTGATGCACCATTGCTGCTATTTCTGCACTGGTTAAAGAAGGTTCTTGCTTGACACTCTCAGCTCTTTGTGATCCTCAAGCCCAGCTTCAGGTAAAGTAACCCGATCTGCTGTTTGAGCAGAGCTTCCTTGCCCCTTTCGATCCCGGTCGGTCACATGTCGAGTGGAAGGAAGCACAGGTGCATGAGCAGCTTGGAAGTGCCTTATTCCCTAGGAAGAACACGCAATTCGCACATCGGCTTGAGCATTGGTTTGGCTAGGCTAGGATCATTAGGGCCAAGCCAGATCGCATCATCTTCTTTAGAACCCAGTGAATCGAGTGGAGTTGTCAAATATTCTCAGGCCTTTCATGGGGTCTCCTCTGACGTGAAGGCCATTTGTTCTCCTCAAACGAAGATGAAGCTTCTACTACTTGGTGATGCAGGGGAGACGGTGTTCTTTGTCTTTGGAATTCCTCCTATTGCCTGGCCATCGCATCCATATCATTCAGGATTGCAACGTTATCCCATCTTTGAGCTTCTAAGGTTGTGTTAGTCTCCTCCAATCTGGAGAACATACGCGTGAAGTCACCTCGAGTAATAGGATCTGAGCCAAATAGCGGTCGGCTATGGAATCGGCCGCTCCAGAAGCTATCACTTCGGGTCGGGTCGAATTCGACTCGGGTACACTCAACTTGGGGTCATTCGACCTGGGAGCATTTGTTGGCGCTGGTTCTACTGGTAGCCCATTTGGCTTCTCTTCGTTGGTCGTAGTTTTATGGGAAGCTTGCTGGTTCCTGCCTCTTCTTGGAGCCATACTGATCAAACTTGTTAAAATCGTTGAAAATGTTGATAGTGTTAAAACCAAGGACTATTTCTCTGGACTTGGTGTTCCGAACAGTAAACAAA
This sequence comes from Allium sativum, assembly GCA_030737875.1. Lineage (NCBI taxonomy): Eukaryota > Viridiplantae > Streptophyta > Magnoliopsida > Asparagales > Amaryllidaceae > Allium > Allium sativum. The sequence goes on along the minus strand of CM060910.1, from coordinate 92,110,646 downwards.
TAATCCCAGAAATGAGAATTCAATCTTCTCAGTAAAAGCCCAAAAATGTTAGACCAAAAATTGGCATTAACACCCAATAGACTAGATTTCGTAGAGAATAATAAAGAAATATGAACTGAAAATAAGAAAAAACGAGCAAACACATGAGATTTATAATGGTTCGATGTTAACAAGTCTATGTCCACAAAACAATTCTTATAATCAGCAAAGGATTATAATTACAACACTTTACATCTCTAAACACTCGAGTCACAACTAATTTTCTCTCACAAATGTTGAATTCTATTCGAATTTCACAAAAAAGGTATACTACTGGTAGAACATAAATTGCGGCAGTACTAGCTTATTTGTTTGGAATGAAGTAGCAAAAATGTCCCTTCTTCTATCTCCAAGTTGGCTATTTATATGGTCATGTTGACTTATATTGGCAGGAATGGTTAATAGCACGTGGAGATGTGCCCGAATTTGTAGCATGTTGATGGAAGTGGTTGTACGTAGAAAATAAGTTCGGGTCGTGGCCACGTGTCCAAATCTCCACACGTTCAGGGATTTGTGGCTAAGAACGTGATCGGTCCTTTTTTTGAGGTCAAAGCTGAAACTGGGTCGAGTCAGGTTTATTTAATCTGAAAGCTTCGACCTTGGTCCTCTTTTCTATTCGACCCGACACCATTCGACCCAAAAGGTGAGAACTACATATCTCGACTTGTCTCTTAGCTCGATTTGGTCCTCGATCTTTGAATGTGCATGACCTTTGGTCTCTTAATGTGCACGATGGCGATCACTTGGACTCTAGATGACCTTCTCACAAGGCGGGCTTAACATAATATCAGTACAACTCAGATTCAAGAAATTAATAAATTAGAAATCCAAAAAACCACAAAGAAGGGGAGGCCAGCCATAATACGAAAGCCCGAAGACTCGCTGCCACGTTATCTAAGATGAGACGTAATTTCTAGGTTGCTAGTCTATATTTTTAAGCAAAAGCTCCTCAGATGGTCCAAAGACCGAGGGTTGCGACCACGCTAGGATTGATTCGAAGTTCCTCGGGATGACTCGAAGATCGTTAAAATGCATAAATCCACAAAATCAAGAAAGATCACAAAACATCCTAAGTAGTTTAACTTACTTCAATCTAGTAATTATAAGAGTTGAGCTACATGTTCTTTAACCACTGTCTCCACTCGAATGTTTACAAATGGGTTGTTTAGTCCATTAAAAACACAAAATGATCATTACCACAATTTTCAATTGAATGAGTATAATAATTAACCTAGAAGCAAATGCAAGAATTCATAGTCCTTTTTTTACTAAGGCGTTTAATTGGATTTCTCAAATGAGTGAGGAGAAGGATTATATAAATATGTACAAGTATACTGGAAGATGGTTTATAAAATAATTTCGTATAATGAAGTAGGATTAGAAACCATTTTAGTAAACGATTATATATCCACTAATAATATAAAAACCCTTTATAGTTCGAAGTGGCAGTTCTGGTATAATATCAAGCGTAATAACGATCAAACTAAGAACTCACTTCTTAATAACGTAAAGTAAATCTCAAGAATATCGATTATAAAAATCCGCATGCAACGAATAAATGAAAATCCAGAAAATAGATCATCAACCTAAAAATAGCGATAGTAATCAATCTGAAATAAAGAAAATCGATGAAACTCGAAATATCACTAGAAAAAGGCAAGATGTGCATTTTATTGCGATTCAGTCAGCTGAAATTATATTTCAGTCGTCTGATTTGAAATAACAAAAACCCATATTTTTGTCTGAGTTTCAGCCAACTGAATGGGTAAAACCGACCGTTTGAATCTGAATTCAGCCAGCTAATTTTGTCCATTTAGCCATCTGAAACACAAATACATATTTTTTTAAATATTGGTAGTAGGTCAGACAACTGAATATAATAATTCAACCGTCTGAATCACTGCCTGGATATTGGTTTGCCTAGACAGTAAGCTTTTAGCGATTTCGATAATACACAAAGGCTTATAATGTCATATCAATGAAAACCAGACTTTTAAGGCTTGTCAAAACAACGTAAAAACATAAATTTGCTTGCATACAAGGATTTACACTCGAAATCATCGAAATGAAATAAACCTCTTTTCGGATATAACTCATGATCTTCAACCTAAACACATATATATAGTAATTCCAATAGTTAGGTTTAGGAAAAATCCCCAAAAATTAAAGAGGTTTTGAGTTGGAGAAGATAGAGAGGAACTTACTCAAATTTCTCCATGGATTTCCAAAGCTATCACTAGGATTTCTAAGATTAAAGCTTAGGAATATTAATTTCCCCTTCCTTGAGGATTTGCAAGTTGTAGAAAATAATGAGAAGTAAATGAAATGGGGAAGTAGGTGGAGTGGTTAAGTAGGGGCTGCCTATTTAAAGCTAACGGGCTAGTTTTGGCAAAACCAAGCCCTAAACAAAGTCCCAAATTTCACTAACTCCAAACATATCGATGTTTGCAGTTTTTAATGTCGTAAACGTCATTTTGAACTCAATGTAAATGGTCTCGAGTCTAAATTCATCCGTATGTAAAAAATGACTTTTTGGACCAATATTTGGTTAACGACATTATATCTAAATAAAATATTTAAATATATTATCATGAAATATGCAGGCTGTTATAGATTTCCCTTCTTAAAGAAATTTTGTCCCCATAATTACTTAAGGAAAGACTCAACGAGTAACAACCAAACAAAAAGTTAGAACTCATTTCAATGTTCAAAACTTCCATATTATTAATTAATTGAAAATTTAAATCGCAAACTACCACACCGTGATTTTTCCGAAAATTTGATTTGGGCATACATCAAAATCCACAGGAAGGAATTGAAATCTTTTTCTTTCATTTGAAAACTATGATCAAATTGATCAGGATGATTCTTGTTTCAAAGAATTCCAACTTGAATTGGATAATTTATATTCATGTGAATTTCATATCTTGGAATTACGAACTACCGCCACGCAACAAGATTGTTTTAAATTAATTAATTTGTTTATCGTTCAATATATAAGTTATAAACTTGTTATAAATCGATTTAAAATAGATTAAATCAAGAAATTCACCTCACAAAGCACGATAGAGCAAGTCTGGATGGCTTCGCTCGGTAGATTCTCCAGATTCCTAGGAACAATCCTTAGGATTAGAAGACCATTGGACTTTCACAAGAGAAACATCTTTGTTGCAAAGACGTTTAACTTCCATTGCGACAACACGAATGGTTATTTCTCATAAGTTAGATTCAGTGAAATCTCGATTTATTCAATTAAATTCGACTTGAGAGTAGATTCAGAAACCCTAAGACACTTCCGAAGTTGAGAAATATGAAACACATCATGAATAGCAGAGAATTGAGCGGGGAATGAAAGACGATAAGCTGCGGGATCGACACGCTAGGTGATAGGAAATGGACCAATATATCTTGTTGCTAATTTTCCCGATCGACTAAATCGCACAATACCATTCATGGGTGAGACACGAACAAACGCAAAATCTCCCATAGAAAATTCTAATTCCCATTATCGTCATAGGATTTTTTCCAATTTCGAGCCTCTTTCATTTTATGACGATGAGGTCAATATTTTATGTGGAATCACAAATAATGTCTGGACCTAGAACTAGTTTCTCTTTGGCTTTAAACCAACACGAAGGTGATCGACACGACCTTCCGTAAAGTGATTCGAAAGGTGCCATACCAATACTCGATTGAAAGCTATTGTTGTATTCAAATTCAACAGGGGAAATATGATCTTCTCATCTTCCACCAAAATCAAGCATGCACGAAGAAGATCTTCAATAATTTGATTTACATGCTTTGTTTTTTCATCGGACTGAGGGTGATAAGAGGTGCTAAAATTAAGCTTCGTTCCCAAAATCTTTTAAAGATCTTTCCAAAAAACACTAATAAACAATGGATCACGGTCATTAACTATTGATGTGGGAACCCCATGTAGCTTAACAACCTTTTAACATAGTTTGACCAAGAGAGGCACAGTTCGATTAGATCGAATAGGAATGAAGTGTGCAAATTTAGTAAGTCTATTTAGAATCACCCATAAACTATCATGGCCAAAATGAGAAAGGGGAAGACCATCAATAAAAATCCATGGACACATGACCCCACTTCCACACTGGTATGTCTAAAGGTTTTAATAACCTGTTGGGCTTTTGATGTTTTTCTTTAGCGAGTTGACATGTAATGCAATGCTTGACAAAGCTAGCGATATCTGACTTTATTCCCTCCCAATAATATAGTCGCTTCATGTCTGCATACGTTTGGCTACTTCAGGGATGAATGGAGAATTTAGAATGATGAGAGCCCTCGAAGATATCCTTGTGGAGTTCATCAAGGTTTAGAACAATAAGTTGTCCAAATTTGTGAATGCCTCCATAAGAATCAATATAAAATCTTTCAACTCATCATCACAAGATTTATCCCTAATACTTTGGATTAGGTGAGTCAATTTGGGATCGAGTTTTTGAGCTTCACGAGTGCGATCTAAAAAAGAGGGATGAGCCTCAAGGCTACACAACACAACAGTGCAACTCCTATTGGAGTAACGACTCTGAATCTGGTAAATGGATAAAGTTTCGAGATCTTTCCACTCGGATATCATCATAGATACGATCGCTTGTAGCTTTCAACTATAGGCATTGGCAACACGATTTCCCTTACCGGGAGTATATGTTGCAGATTAAGTTCCCTTGGGAAAATAATATTTTAACGACTTTTGACCGGTGTAGAGAATGAACTTCTCTTCTTAAAAATAATGTCGCCAAATTCGAAGTACGAAAACGATAGCCATGAGCTTTAAATCATGAGTGAAATATCATGTTTCAGGCGATTTTAGTTGCTTAGAAGCATAGGTAGTAATACACTATCTTTGCATGAGGATAACACCCAAACAAACACGCTAGCGTCGGTATATACAAACAAGTCTTGGTTCCCTTTGGAAATCAAAAGAATCGGGGAATCAAAAAGGAGTTCCTTTAGTGTTTGAAAAGCATTTTCACGTTTGTTCGATCAAATGTACTTGACTCCCTACTTAGTTTAACCTATGAGAGATACATAATTTTTTGAAAAGTCATTTATGAATCGACGAAAATAGCCTTCCAATCTAAGAAAACTATGAATTTCCATTACGCTCTCGGATCTTTTTCAATTTTGAATTGCTTCAATCTTTGAGGGATCCACAGAAATTCCCGATTTAGGAATAATATGACCCAAAGACTTTACACAAGATTGTAAAAAATGGCATTTGGAAAATTTAGCTCTTAATTAATTGCTCCAAAAAGTTTCCAACACAATATGAAGATGGTTTTCATGTTCCTCCTTGGCTTTAGGATACACAAGAATATCATCAATGAAGATGAGCACAAGTCGATCAAGGAAGTCCTTAAAAACACGATTCATAAGGTCCACGAAATAAGCCAAAGCATTCATCAAAACAAAGGGAAATACTACCCACTCATAGGATCCATATCGGGTATGGAATGATTTCAAAGGAATACTATACTCCATAATGCATAGTTGGTAAAATCTAGTAGCTAAGTTTAATAGAGAAAAGACCTTAGCACCACTAAGTTGATCGAATTGATCATCGATCTACGGTAGAGGATATTTATTTTTGATGGTGAGATCATTAAGCTTGCGATAGTCAATGTAAAGTCTAAGTGCACCACCTAACTTCTTCACAAATATTGCTGAAGCTCCCCAAGGCGAGGAACAAGAGAAAATAAACTGTTTCTCCTCTAATTCAGATAATCACTTTTGCATAATTTTCCTTAGTAGACAAACGATAAGGAGATGAGTAATGGGTAGAGCTTCGGGAGTTAAATTGATTTGGAACTCAATTGCCCGCTTAGGCGGTAATCCTAAGACGGGTTCAAATATGTCAGGAAATTCTCGATCAACATGAATTCGAGAAATGACCTCCTTGATATACACGTAAATATGTATATTTTATCGACTTATTTATCTTGTTTTCTTTTTAAAATAATTGATATTATGTATTTATAACCGTGTTTTCAGATTTTTGATCAAAAGCATGGTTTAGAGCATTTGATGGATAAAGCATGAAGAATTTGCTTAAAAAGAGTGAAGTTTGAAATTGCTGAAGCTTGAAGAGTTTAAAGCTTGAAGAATGGTTGCAAATAGAGCTCAGCTTGGTAGATTTGGCTTACTGAAGACTCATGATGCGTTCACATTGGCTCATTTGCAAGGCCTCTCACTCTACAACTGCGTTCACATTGGCTTATGTGTTATTTAGGCAAATTCTTTAGTCCCACATTGTGTAATTAGCCAATTAGTCTTTGTCATATCAGATATAAATACACTTGTATCTTGTTCATTTAGATTACATTGGGTTTTATTATGTATAACTTCTCTTGGAATAAAATTCTTCTCCTTCTTTTCTTAGTTGTTATTTTATTTTATTTATGTTTATGTTGTTTATTTTCTTTTCTTTATCTTCTTTTCTTTTAGCTATGTCTAGCTATCCCCTTTAATTAGGAGGTGATGACGCTTAGATTAGATTTAATATGTATCACATAGCCAAAAAGATTAGAACTTCATGTATATAGATTTAGATCTGAACCAAGAATTAGATCTGAACCTTCATACTCTGTGTCATTTAAGAGTTGTGCTCCTTCACAGGGTATATTCGAGTTCGATCTAACGCTTATCAGATTTAGATCTAATTTTTAGGGTTTCAGAAATGAAGTAGTGAATCTTTCATGATAGCCTATGGTTGTTTAAGAGCTTAGCTCCTGCATAGGCTATGCTTGTCGTTATTCACATGTTTGTTTCTGAAAACCTAATTGTTGTTGATTCATGTTTATGATCGAAACATGAGTTAGATCTAGAATAGTTTGTTTGGATATTGAATCATATTAATCTAGTTTATGTCATTGCTCCCTAATTGTTTTCATTTATTATTAAAAACTCTCTTTTTGTTTATTTTCTGTTATTTTCAAATAATCAAAATTTCGGAATAACTTGATTGGATTTATTAGTAAAATAATTTTTGGTCCTAGAGTTCGACACCCTTTACAACACATCTTGTTGTTTAGGAAAGCCGAGCGAATTCAACAATTGTTTAAAGTTATTAATTTGTTCGCAAACAAATTTTGGCGCCGTTGCCGGGGATTAAAATAAATTTTATTAATAAATCCTTCGAGTTATATTTTTATATTTATTTAGTTTCTCCTTATTTTTCCTTCATAAAAAACACAAAAATATTTTATTTACCAATTCGTGCTAGTTTTATTTTTATTTTCCTTGTATTTTCTTTCATATATAGGAAAAAATTCTTGATTGGTAGATTGGGTATTAAAACATTGATACATTAATCTTCTAAATCAAGAGAAAAAAAATAACTTTCCCAATTTCATTGATTTTATTTCCCTTCCTTTCATTTATTTCTTATCCTTTTCAAATTTCTTTCCAATTTCAAATATCTCTTCTTCTTTTACAATAAAAAAAATTCTTTTTTGTGATTTTCGTTCCTTCTCATCTGTTTCTCTTCCTCCTTGAAATTGTTTCACAATTTGATTTCTTTCCAAATTTAAAAAAAACACTTTCCATTCTTTCTAATTTATTTCCATTCAACTTATTTCCTATCTTCCTTTCAGCAATTTCTTCCTTACATTGCTTTTCTTTTTCTACAACATAATAAAAAAAATACAAATTTCCTTTTCTGTATTCTCCCCCTTATCGCACTTCTCCCATTAAACACCGACCTGCAAAACATTTCTCCAAACTAACACTATCAGCCCTCTTCAACACCAAGCCACAACAATGCTTCAAGTTTATAGCAACTCCTCCACCGATCACATCATAACCCTCTACACCATCAAACTTAAACCACTCCATGCTGCCTTGCCATCTTTGCACTCCTCTCTCCTCACAAACCACTTTAAGTCACCCAACAGTCCGCCAAACTCAACACAGATCGAATTCTCTTATTGTTCCTCCTTCCATCTCCTACCACATCACAAAAATCTGTCCATCCCCATATCAAGCCAGTAATTCCTGAAACCTTATCCTCCGATCGTCATCACAAAAAAGTCGCCCTCCTTCGAACGCTCAAACCAAACTGCCGGAAGCACCTTCACAATCATCACGCAATCGCTCCACAACCACGTTCACACCATACCGCAACTGTACCTAGAAGCCGCGACAACAACCATTAACTGCCTCGTCAACAGATCCCACACCATTGACATAATCGAAAACCCCAAATCACCTCGCTCTAGCAAGTTCATCCACTATCCATGCGAAACCAGAAACGAAGGCAGACCCAATCGCTACCAAACCCCAAACTGAACCCCCAATTTGCCCGCCAACAAATCATGAACAACCCTTCGCCTTTCCCTCGAGATCAAATTCCACAGAAACCCATTCGAATTGAGTAATTTTGTTGGTGATTGTTTAATTCTGATTCGGCATTTTAATTTAGGGATTTGTATATGGGTTTGGGGCCTTGTTGCCTTTTTTTAATAAACGGGTCTGGACTGTTAAACTCAGTTGGGCTGTTTGGGCTTTGTATTGGTTGGCGCTTTAGCTTTGTTCCTTTATTCTTTTGGAAAGTGGAGTTGATTTATTTATTTGCTTCTTTTGTTTAGGATTTTTTGTTGTTACTTTTATTTATTTTTCTCTTCATTTTTATTGGGTGGCTTGAATCAAGTTTAATCTCTTTTTAAATTTTATTTTGTTCTTTTGAAAAAAAAATAGTTTTGTTTGTTATTTATTTTCTTTTGTTCCTCTAATAAAAAAAGTAAATTCATCTCTTTTGTTTAAAATTTAGAATTAGTCTTCATTTCTTTTGTTTTAGTGGTAGTTTGGTTTTCTTTCCAAAAAAAAAACAAACAAAAAATCAAAAAAAAAAGAAAAAGAAAATCAAAGATCAAGGTCGAAGAAAAGATTTTAACAACCAAACAAGAAATTCGAAGCTCAAAACGATTTGCAAACATATTTCAGTTGGAGTGGTTGCACACCAAGTGGGGTGTGAACGCATTAGCGCTACTCAGTTGCACTAGACGGACTGCCGATCTAGGTGAGAATTTTCTAAACTCTACAGGGACTGCTGCTGCTTGAAAAATATGGAAATTGTTTGTAAAAATCTTCTGCAGGGGTTTGGTTGTAAAAAAATTATTTCTGCAATTTATTATTCTGTTTTTGTTCTGTAATTGATTATTCCGCCTGTTGATGTGTGATTGGAAATTTTAAAATGAACGTGGAATAAATTGGATAGTTTGTGTTTGAAATAAATTACTTTTGAAATCAAATCGAGGATTCCCAAAAGCTCATAGGTCAAAATATTAGTTAAATTGACGATTAGGATTGATATTCTCTGAAGTTTCCAAGGAACAGTAGATTCTGCAACTCAAACAGGTTCTTAAACCTTCAGTCGTGTTTCTACGGTGATTCATGGCACACTGATAATCCCTATTTGAACCTGGCCCAGACTTGTATTCATATAATCCGAAGTTGTTAATTTTAACATATTTTTTAAGAGCTTCTTTGGAGCACAAGTTTTGCAACTAATTTTTCTTTGAAAAACTCTCTTCTTCTTGTACATGCGTCCTTCCCCATGTACAACCAAAATTGCAGTTCTTTTAAAAATTTAAATAATTTTGGTTATAATTTAAATTAGAATGAATTTCAAGCTGAAAACTTTTCGAATAATTTCCACAAATCTCATCAAATGGTTACACCCCAATATGGAAAACATCATTCGACGATTGAGGAGAATTTATCAGAGGTGCATTAACTTTTAGCGCAAATGGCTAAGCAAAGTGCTGAAAATTAAAACAATTGCAACACGGGTTTTAACGAAATTTTTGAAAACCAAAATGATTTTAATAATACGAGTGGATGTCAAATGTTGGTTATCGAATATGAAAAATACGTTGCGAGCAAGCTAAATTTTTGGCGATGTTGGTTTTGGAAAAGAAATAGTGGACAACTTCTAAGAGATGAGATGGATGAATTTTTAAGGTCAACCAGTGAGGAACACATAGGAACGACGAATTTAAAAAACGACATTTTGAAGTCTAACGTGTCTACCGATTTTATTGAAGAGGGTCCGAGTGAAATTGATCAATTAATGCATGAAATTTGGATTTGTCGCGAGGAAATCAAGGAATGGGCGCGAACTGCAGATGAAAAAAAGATTCTGAAAATAAATATATTGAAAACATGTGTATCATCCGACAACTAGCTTAATACACTATCGAACTTTGGCAAAATCCAGAAAAGTTATTACTTGAGGAAATTGATAACGTTGATGAATTTGAGAATTTCATGAAAATTGGCTAGACTTACATCGAAGAGCTAGGTCAAAGATTAATAGATAGCAAACAAAGTTGCACTAGGATAGTGTATCAAATTTCTCTTCTTCAAACCGAAGTTACAAACTTGTACAACAACTTTAAATCCCACTCTAGTGACAAATAAGTTTCTACCAACGCTTCTTTTGAAACAAATAATCAGCCAGTAACTTCATCACAATATTACATAACAATTATTGATGATTCTGACGATATGACTATTAATGAAAAGTAAAATTTCGAAAAATCTCTGGTGCAAAAAACTGATTTTTGTGATACCGAAATTCGAACTCAAACTGATGCTTCTGCTGAAAATTCGACTCTTACTGAAATCGAATTTTTTTAATTAACAACTTTTGAAACTGATGAAAATCTTAATGAAGTTGTTGAAATCTCTGTAATAGATTTGAATTCAAATTCTCTTGAAAATGAAGACATCAATCTTCAATTTGATCTTCCTCTCTCATATTCTAAAAATTTCGAAAATTTAGCAACTTTAGATTGTCAATTTGAAAGAAACGACGAAGTTGGTAACAACTATTGTAACACCCCGTGTATTTTATAACAGTGAAATTCAAGAATTAAAGTATAATAAATTTCAAATCAAAGTATTAAGGGAAACGGGATATGCCATTGCGTTCGTCTCGGAAAAATACGCGAAATAGAGTCCGAGTTTTCGAAAAACGGAGCCCGTTTGACCAAATTATGGCCCGATGAAGTTTCAGGAAATTCAAATTTCGAAAACAGAATTGAATTTCAGCCCAATCAGAGTATGCGGGAAAATTCCCGCCCAAACCCACCAGGTCGACCTGGGGGTCGACCTGCCAGGCCAGGTCGACCTGGGAGTCGACCTAGGTGTCGACCTGCCCCAGGCAGGTCGACTCTAGAGTCGACCTGGGGGTCGACTGGGGAGTCGACCTGGCCCCTGAGCCAGGTCGAACCCAGCCCACCCTGGCTGGCCTGGTCTGTGTTTGGTCGATTTTCTGAGCCTTGCCTTGTCGCTAGGGCTAGGTGTCAGCTCCTGATTGGCCTCTCCTTTGAACGAACGGCTATTATTAAACCAAGCTTCATCGACGGTCTAAATCAACTCACAAACTCAATAAAAAGGACCTAAGACTAACCCTAATTCACACAAACTAAAATGGAGATGAGACCGTCATGCTGCTGAGGAGAGACTGAGGATAGCCGTCAGAAATAGAGAAACAATTAGGAGATAATTCAAAGCTTAAAGCAACGTTAATCGAATCAACGCCTACAACAAAGGATAGCATCTCCAAATTCAGAATTCAGATTCCTGAATTGAAGATTCATCATACGTTGTAAGTAGAGTGCTATTTCGATATGAATTAAATAATTGTGTTGATTTGTGTAAAGTAAGAAATGGAATTGTGGCGATAATAATCTATATTTGTACGTTGCTTTGATGCTAAACGATTTGGGAATATTATGGTATACGATTGGATATTTGCAAGTATGCGATTTGCGTTGGAAGTTAACAACGAAATGGAATTGTGGCAATAATAACCTATATTTGTATGTTATTTTGATTCTAAACGATTTGGCAATGCTATGGTGTACGATTGGATTCATACAAGTATATGGTTTATGTTGACAACCCCATGATGTGGAATTTTAATTGGGATTCATGCAAGAATATGATTCATATTGAAAACTACATGTTTGTGGTAGTTATTTACAACACCCATTTGATAATAGCAAGTATATGATTCATGTTGAAAATAACAACTATATGTTGTAATAGTTTGTTTGAAATTCATGCAAGTCTATGACTTATTGTTATGCCAACATGATGTATAATTCAATGGTCATCTTTACTGTAATTTGATCCACTTAAGTATTATGATTCATATGAAGGTTATGTTGGAATTGGCATCATAGTTCAAGTATAAAAATCATGATTTTGTGATAGTGACAAAAGCAAGCGTCTTTGTAAGCTTGTATTAATTTTATGAACATGACTAAACTATGTTTGTTATTATGCCTAGTTGAAAACATGTTTTTAGGCTTATGTTGTTATCATAATCATATGATAATATATTTGACACATAAGTTACATTAGAATTACACTAGAATTACTTACTAGTTACATAGATAGGATAAAAACCATGATTATATGAATAGTAGGATTCATGTTCAATTATGTTTATGCCATGACTATATGAATAGAAGGACTCATGTTCAATTATGATTATGCCATAATTATATGATTAGAATGGTTCATGTTTAAGTACTATTTATGCCATGACTACATGAATAGAATGATTCATGTTTTGTTTATACCATTATTATGTGAGTAGAATGATTTATGTTTAAGTATTGCTTATATTATATGTTGTTACAATTGCAAGTTCACATGTGCCTACCTTATGTTAATTGAATCGTTATGTTGCAAGTTCATGCGTTCACACTCCCCTTTTTATGTTACCTTATAAACACCATGTTATAAGCCTCCCCTTTTCATATGGCTAAATTGGGTTTAAGTGTTAAACCCAACACACCTTACATTGGAACGAACGTATAAAACGGGGGTAATGACGTTTGGGCTAAAATATAGAACATATGTGTTGGCATGTTTGACGCATGCCAACAACCTTGAAAACAATTAAGTGGCATAAATAAATCTTAATCAATAAAGATGAATTTGAATAATGGGCCGCGAATATTTACATATAAAAAGAAAAGAGACAAAATATGTAAATGTAGAAAATACGATGTGTTTAACCCGAGGTTGGATTGAGTTGTGATGTAAACCTGCCAGGAACCGCCCGGCTGTCCAGTAGTCACAACAATACCTATCCAATGTGGGTGGTTAAACACGGAGCCCAATAAGGACCCGAGGTTAGACTGAGTTGTGGCGTAAGACTGCCCGGACCCAACCGGCAACAGGCAGCCACAACAATACCTGTCTAATGTGAAAGGTCAAGGCTTTAATAAGACAATTAAGGCTGAGTCAGGATTGATAGGATTAAGTGAATTAAGACTTAATCAAAATAGAACATGCTAAACTAAACAGACTGATTGGGGGTTAGTTTTATAAAACACTTAACCAACTTAGCATGTTGGCTAGAAATAGAAAACCTAGTAGCGGGGGACCCTTTTCAGCAGTAACCCTACAAGGTATCATGAAACCCTGAAACTAGGCAGGGTGGGGCACAATTTCTGGGCGGACTGTAAGAGAGCAAATCGACGGCGGTGGTGCAGCAGTGTAAGTTCTAACGGGGTGCGGGCGTGCACACACTCCGGCGCAGAAAAATAAGGCACTGGGCACCAGTAGCATACCTGTGCATTCTAGGATTGTGTCGGGCCGCCACCATGGGACTTGATACACCCCATGGTGGGACCAGCATAGGTAACTACAGCAACGGGGGCCGTAAGACACATGTAACTATGCGAGTAGGAGCCGATCATCATAAAATGGATCACTTCACCCTGATTATGGGGTGCCTGTTGGGAACTAGTTTATATGGGTATAGAGATTAATATGGGGTATGATAGTATATTCGACCCTAGACAACTTAACTAAGTTTATGGTGCTTTCCCATTTCTAGTTTATACTTATCATACCCAGTTCTTTATTCATAGACTGAATAGTCCTAGACTTACTCAGGCTTTATGTCTGACTCTACTTTTCTCTCGTCTTCTTTTCTTCCGTTTCCCCCCAGGTCCACAGGGAGGGAATACCGCAGCTTAACCAGCCTTCATATCCAGCTTGAAGAGAAAGAATGTATTGCTTGGATCTTTTCGTTTTGGACTATGGCTTTGGACAGCAATTATGGGACTTTTGTAGTTTATTTATGTTTTCTTTATGCTTCTTTAAATAATGTAATCAAGACAGTTATGAAGATGTTATGTTTTTTTTATGGTATGGTTGATGTAACACATATTTTAGTGAAATAAAAATTGTTGTTTTCCGCTGTTCAAAAATATGTGTTATTATATCTGTCTTGTATATCTGTGACTTATACTTATAAACCTCCACCAAAATTAGGGCATTCCCTTTGAGAGTGACCCTAACGGAGGTGGGGTGTTTCACTTGGTATTAGAGCATAGGTTTACCAGATAAGATAAAAAGTTTTGAAAATTTATTTTCAAAAAGGAAATTTAAAGAAGCATTTTTAAAGAATAAAATATTATTTTATTTTAAAAAGGCAAAGTCCCCCCAAAAGCCATAGGTACTGTCTTTTATCCTTCGTTTTGAATCTATCCTTTTTGTTTCAGCTTGTCCGAAGAACTTAACTTGCCCGAGGGTGTACCGATACCTGGTTGGTTTAGACGGTTCTTAGAAGCAAGGGCCACTCAGCCAGGTCCTACCGTTCCTCCTCCCCCAGCTGCAGGAAATCATCCAGCTGCAGCAGCACCTCTTCCTCCACCTCCTCCGCGGGGAAACACTTTTGCTAAGATATGTAAAGATTTTAAAGCTATGGGAGGAAAGGACTTTCATGGAACTGAGTCCTTCGTGGCAGCTAGAAATTGGCTGAAAGAAACCGAGGACTTATTCATCATCTTTGAGGTAGAGGATAGACAGAAAGTACAACTGGCAGTATGGCTACTTAAAGGCGAGGCTTCCTACTGGTGGGAAGTCACTAATGCAGAAAGACCAGTGGAAACATGGGAGGACTTTAGGGCAAGGTTTGAGGCTAAATTTCTCTCAGATGCGGAAAGGAGTTTGCAATTGGAAAAATTCTTATTTCTTAAGCAAGGGAACAAGACAGTTAAAGAGTATGTTAATCAGTTCGATGAGCTGGCTAGATTCGGACTGGACCTAGTCAACACCCCGCACAAGAAGGCTCTCCGTTTTGTCAAAGGGTTGAATGAGCCGTTACACAGTTTGGCCATGACCCATATACCCATGGGAGCTACGTATGAAAGGTTGGTACAGATGGCGTTGCTGAACGAAGAGGATAAGGGCAAGAAGGAGACAAAGGCAGAAAACTCTCAAGGGAAGAAAGAAGGTTTGCAGCCTAAGAAGACAGACTTAAAGAAGGGCGGGAAAGGAAACAAAGAGAAGAGGAAGTGTAATTTCTGTGGCAAAGTGGGGCACTTAGTAAAAGATTGCCGGAAAAAGAAGGCCAAGATGAATGGTGGGTGCTTTTCTTGTGGTGAGACAGGCCACATGGCTAAGGACTACCCAAAGAAACAAGGACAGGGGCAGAGGGCTGGATCCACCTCAGGGGCACAAGTTCATGTGCTAGAGGCGCCACCTCTGCAACAGCGAGGTATAAATACTTCTGTAGAAAGTGTAGTTTACCTTTATGATCACCCCGTTCGCACTTTATTTGATTCTGGCGCATCACACTCCTTTATCTCGTCTGCTTTAGTAGAATCTCTGCACCTAAAAACTAGTATGGTAGAGGACCCCTTAATTTTTTCAAACCCAATTGGGGGCCCAGCTCATCTGTCTATGATCTGTTTGGGATTGAAAATTTCTATTCTAAGCGTAGAATTTAAATGTAGTGCCTTTGTTTTGGGCTTTTCGAGATATGGTTTGATTTTGGGCATGGATTGGCTATCCAGTAATGGGGCCATCCTTGATTGTGAAAAAAGGGTTGTTAGGCTCCTGACCCAGCTCGGTAACACTTTGGAAATTACTTGTAATCCCTCGTATGCAGTTATGCTTAGTTATCTTGAATCGCTAGATGCCTCCGTTGAAAATTTGCAATCGGTTAGAGTGGTCCGGGAATATCCGGATGTCTTCGAAGAGGTGAAGGGCTTGCCTCCGAAGCGGGAGATAGACTTCTGCATATATCTTGTAGATAATGCAAAGCCCGTTGCGTTGCCCGTTAGACACATGGCTCCACGGGAAAGGAAAGAGCTTAGTAAACAGATTAAAGAGCTTCTAGAAAAGGGGTTCATTAGGAGGAGCATTTCAGAATGGGGCGCTCCAGTGGTGTTCGCTACAAAGGCGGATGGTTCACTCCGTCTATGTGTTGACTATAAGGAGCTCAACAAGCTAACGAAAAAGAATAGGCACCCTCTCCCCAGAATCGACGATTTGTTTGATCAGCTTGTAGGAGCGTCTGTTTTCTCCCAACTCGATTTAGCGACCGGTTTTCATCAGCTAAGGGTGGCTGAAGATAGTATCGATAAAACGGCATTCAGAACCCCAGATGGCTTCTTTGAATGGCTTGTCATGCCTTTCGGCTTGACAAATGCACCTGCTTACTTCGTGGACCTGATGAGTAGGGTATTCAGAGATTTCCTCAATAAGTTCGTAGTGGTCTTCGTAGACGATATCCTTATCTTCTCAAAGAGTGAAGAGGAACATGCTCAGCACTTAAGGGCAATCATGGAAACTCTGCGAGTCCATCAGCTAAAAGCCAAATTCTCCAAATGCCACTTTTGGAGAGAGGAAGTAAGATTTCTTGGGCACATAGTATCCAAGGAAGGGTTGGCTATAGACCCAGCTAAGGTAGTAGCGGTGCAGGATTGGAAGACACCAAAGAACGCAACAGAGGTCCGAAGCTTTCTCGGGCTAGCAGCCTTCTATCGGAAATTCATCAGAGACTTTGCAAAAATCTCAGCTCCGCTCACAAGGCTGACCAAGAAGAATCTAGTGTTCAATTGGGACTTGGATTGCGAGTTTGCTTTCCAGCGACTAAAAAGGGCTCTTACAACAGCCCCAGTTTTGACGTTGCCAGATGGAAGCAAGATGTTCACCGTTTATACAGATGCATGTGGGACAGGGTTAGGCGCCGTCTTAATGCAAGAAGGAAGGGTAGTAGCTTATGGCGAGACACAATTGAAAGTGCATGAAAAGAACTACCCGACCCACGATCTTGAGTTAGCTGCCATCGTCTTTGCACTCAAGTCTTGGCGACACTATCTCCTAGGTGAGAAGTTTGAACTTTACACTGACCATAAATCGTTGAAATACCTTTTCTCGCAGAAGGACCTTAACCTGAGGCAACAGAGGTGGATGGAGTTTCTTGCCTCGTATGATTTCGAGATCTCCTATACTCCGGGCAAAGGCAACATAGTGGCAGACGCGTTGAGCCGAAAGAAACTGACCCTAAGCCCGCTGTTTGTTGAAAGACAAAGCCTAGAGTTTATAGCCAGCTTCGACTTTTGGCCTTCCTCCGATTTTGTACCAGGCTTGCTAGCATCTCTCGAAGTACGCCCGACTTTAGTGGACTTGATAAGGACAACACAACGCAAGGACCCTCAGCTTGTGGAGACGATTGATAGGCTAATTAGGGGTGAGATTTCAAGTCACCTCAACAGATACTCCATCGACGATAAGGGTTGGCTAAGGCGAGACGAAAAACTATGCGTCCCACAGACAAGGGATTTAGTAAAGAAGGTTCTCGAGGAAGCACATCACTCCAAGATGACGATACACCCGGGCGGCGATAAAATGTACAAGGACATAAAAAGAACTTTCTTTTGGAATGGCATGAAGAAGGACGTGGCAGAATTCGTCTCTAAGTGTATGGTGTGCCAACAGGTTAAGGCGGAACAGAAAAAGCCTGATGGTCTGCTACATCCTCTAGAGGTCCCACAGTGGAAGTGGGATAGCATCTCAATGGACTTCGTTGATGGGCTGCCTAGGTCTAGGAGAGGCAACACTAGCATCTGGGTAATAGTGGATAGGCTTACTAAAAGCGCCCACTTTTTACCTGTCAAAAGTAAAAGAACTGCCTCATCCCTAGCATCTCTTTACCTCAAGGAAATCGTTCGACTCCATGGAATACCATCCAGCATTGTTAGTGACCGAGACCCTATCTTCACAAGTGAGTTTTGGCGGAGTCTGCAAGAAGCGGTAGGCACATAGTTATGCTTGAGCACAGCCTATCATCCCCAAACCGACGGCCAAACAGAAAGAGTGAACAGAGTTTTGGAGGACCTTCTAAGACTGTGCGTCCTTGACTTCGGAGGGACATGGGAAGACCATCTTCCTTTGGTGGAATTTGCCTACAACAACAGCTATCAAGCAACCATCGAAATGGCGCCCTTCGAAGCTTTATATGGAAGACCGTGTCGATCACCCACTTGTTGGTGGGAGTCTACTGATAAGCTCATACTTGGACCAGATATGATCTGAGAGACTTCAGAGAAAGTAGACTTAATACGAAAAAGGATGAAGACGGCCCAAGACAGACAAAAGTCCTACGCCGACAAGAGGAGGACCGACCTTGAATTTGAGGTTGGAGACAGAGTTTTTCTTAAGGTATCTCCGCTAAGGAACGTTGTTCGTTTTGGAACCACAGGAAAGCTAGCACCAAGGTTCATAGGGCCATTCCCTATCATCGAGAAAATTGGGAAAATGGCCTATAGATTAGAGCTACCCGAAAAATTGGCCGGAGTTCACAACGTCTTTCACGTTTCACATCTCCGAAAATGTCTACATGAGTCTGCTGAAGTGGTAGAGCCAAATATCCTAGAAGAAGCTGAAGTGGAACGCGAAGCAACCGTAAGGAAAGTTCCAACCCGCATATTAGGAACAAAAGTAAAGAAGCTACGCAACCGCGAAGTCAAGCTCGTCAAAGTTCAGTGGAGCGACGCCGAAGAAGATGCAACTTGGGAAACTGAAGCTAAAATACGCGCAGCCTACCCTTTTCTTTTCGAGGGTACATCTTTGATCTTTCCTTTATCCTTAAGTTGCGCTTTTATCTATCTTTTTAGGTATATCTCCTCGACCTTATCTTTTAGGAAGAAACCCTTTGGATTAAAACATGTTATGGATGATGGTTGCAAGTGGTTGCAAGTGATTGCTAGTGGTTGCTCGTGGTTGCATACACACACACAATCTAGGTTTTAGATCGGCTCAGTCACTTCATATTGCATATGCATATATGTTTGCATTCGTATATGGTTGAACTTTAATATGTTGTCATATGGATGTTGCATTTGTATGAATGATTGTGCACTTATGTAGAATCATGAATAGGAGGATTTTCATACATAATGGATTCATAGCACTTACATAATTCGCATTAAGGAGGTCAACTGAATCAGTAGACCGCCTGATTTTGCATTAGATAAGTACATGTACACACACACTTCGCATATTATCATGAAGCATTAGAAGTCTTTTAAGGACAATGGATGCTCGTGCTTGATGGATGAGTAGATGGATGTTTGGATGTTTGGATGTTAGGATGTACATTCTTCCTGAACTTGAAGATTTCGGGACGAAATCCTTTTAAGTGGGGGAGAATGTAACGCCCCGTGTATTTTATAACAGTGAAATTCACGAATTAAAGTATAATAAATTTCAAATCAAAGTATTAAGGGAAACGGGATATGCCATTGCGTTCGTCTCGGAAAAATACGCGAAATAGAGTCTGAGTTTTTGAAAACCGGAGCCCGTTTGACCAAATTGTGGCCCGATGAAGTTTCAGGAAATTCAAATTTCGAAAACAGAATTGAATTTCAGCCCAATCAGAGTAGGCAGGAAAATTCCCGCCCAAACCCACCAGGTCGACCTGGGGGTCGACCCTAGGGTCGACCTGGGGGTCGACCCTAGGGTCGACCTGCTAGGCCAGGTCGACCTGGGAGTCGACCTAGGTGTCGACCTGCCCCAGGCAGGTCGACTCTAGAGTCGACCTGGGGGTCGACCTGGGGGTCGACTGGGGAGTCGACCTGGGGGTCGATTGGGGAGTCGACCTGGGGGTCGACTGGGAGTCGACCTGGGGGTCGACTGGGGAGTCGACCTGGGGGTCGACTGGAGAATCGACCTGGCCCCTGAGCCAGGTCGAACCCAGCTCACCCTGGCTGGCCTGGTCTGTGTTTGGTCGATTTTCTGAGCCTTGCCTTGTCACTAGGGCTAGGTGTCAGCTCCTGATTTGCCTCTCCTTTGAACGAACGGCTATTATTAAACCAAGCTTCATCGATGGTCTAAATCAACTCACAAACTCTATAAAAAGGACCTAAGACTAACCCTAATTCACACAAACTAAAATGGAGATGAGACTGTCATGCTGCTGAGGATAGCCGTCAGAAATAGAGAAACAATTAGGAGATAATTCAAAGCTTAAAGCAACGTTAATCGAATCGACGCCTACAACAAAGGATAGCATCTCCAAATTCAGAATTCAGATTCCTGAATTGAAGATTCGTCATACGTTGTAAGTAGAGTGCTATTTCGATATGAATTAAATAATTGTGTTGATTTGTGTAAAGTAAGAAATGGAATTGTGGCGATAATAATCTATATTTGTACGTTGCTTTGATGCTAAACGATTTGGGAATATTATGGTATACGATTGGATATTTGCAAGTATGCGATTTGCGTTGGAAGTTAACAACGAAATGGAATTGTGGCAATAATAACCTATATTTGTATGTTATTTTGATTCTAAACGATTTGGCAATGCTATGGTGTACGATTGGATTCATACAAGTATATGGTTTATGTTGACAACCCCATGATGTGGAATTTTAATTGGGATTCATGCAAGCATATGATTCATATTGAAAACTACATGTTTGTGGTAGTTATTTACAACACCCATTTGATAATTGCAAGTATATGATTCATGTTGAAAATAACAACTATATGTTGTAATAGTTTGTTTGAAATTCATGCAAGTCTATGACTTATTGTTATGCCAACATGATGTATAATTCAATGGTCATCTTTAGTGTAATTTGATCCACTTAAGTATTATGATTCATATGAAGGTTATGTTGGAATTGGCATCATAGTTCAAGTATAAAAATCATGATTTTGTGATAGTGACAAAAGCAAGCGTCTTTGTAAGCTTGTATTAATTTTATGAACATGACTAAACTATGTTTGTTATTATGCCTAGTTGAAAACATGTTTTTAGGCTTATGTTGTTATCATAATCATATGATAATATATTTGACACATAAGTTACATTAGAATTACACTAGAATTACTTACTAGTTACATAGATAGGATAAAAACCATGATTATATGAATAGTAGGATTCATGTTCAATTATGTTTATGCCATGACTATATGAATAGAAGGACTCATGTTCAATTATGATTATGCCATAATTATATGATTAGAATGGTTCATGTTTAAGTACTATTTATGCCATGACTACATGAATAGAATGATTCATGTTTTGTTTATACCATGATTATGTGAGTAGAATGATTTATGTTTAAGTATTGCTTATATTATATGTTGTTACAATTGCAAGTTCACATGTGCCTACCTTATGTTAATTGAATCATTATGTTGCAAGTTCATGCGTTCACACTCCCCTTTTTATGTTACCTTATAAACACCATGTTATAAGCCTCCCCTTTTCATATGGCTAAATTGGGTTTAAGTGTTAAACCCAACACACCTTACATTGGAACGAACGTATAAAACGGGGGTAATGACGTTTGGGCTAAAATATAGAACATATGTGTTGGCATGTTTGACGCATGCCAACAACCTTGAAAAACAATTAAGTGGCATAAATAAATCTTAATCAATAAAGATGAATTTGAATAATGGGCCGCGAATATTTACATATAAAAAGAAAAGAGACAAAATATGTAAATGTAGAAAATACGATGTGTTTAACCCGAGGTTGGATTGAGTTGTGATGTAAACCTGCCCGGAACCGCCCGACTGTCCAGTAGTCACAACAATACCTATCCAATGTGGGTGGTTAAACACGGAGCCCAATAAGGACCCGAGGTTAGACTGAGTTGTGGCGTAAGACTGCCCGGACCCAACCGGCAACAGGCAGCCACAACAATACCTGTCTAATGTGAGAGGTCAAGGCTTTAATAAGACAATTAAGGCTGAGTCAGGATTGATAGGATTAAGTGAATTAAGACTTAATCAAAATAGAACATGCTAAACTAAACAGACTGATTGGGGGTTAGGTTTATAAAACACTTAACCAACTTAGCATGTTGGCTAGAAATAGAAAACCTAGTAGCGGGGGACCCTTTTCAGCAGTAACCCTACAAGGTATCATGATACCCTGAAACTAGGCATGGTGGGGCACGATTACTGGGCTGACTGTAAGAGGTCAAATCGACGGCGGTGGTGCAGCAGTGTAGGTTCTAACGGGGTGCGGGCGTGCACACACTCCGGCGCAGAAAAATAAGGCACCGGGCACCAGTAGCATACCTGTGCATTCTAGGATTGTGTCGGGCCGCCACCATGGGACTTGATACACCCCATGGTGGGACCAGCATAGATAACTACAACAACGGGGGCCGTAAGACACATGTAACTATGCGAGTAGGAGCCGATCATCATAAAATGGATCAATTCACCCTGATTATGGGGTGCCTGTTGGGAACTAGTTTATATGGGTACAGAGATTAATATGGGGTACGATAATATATTCGACCCTAGACAACTTAACTAAGTTTATGGTGCTTTCCCATTTCTAGTTTATACTTATCATACCCAGTTCTTTATTCATAGACTGAATAGTCCTAGACTTACTCAGGCTTTATGTCTGACTCTACTTTTCTCTCATCTTCTTTTCTTCCGTCCCCCCCAGGTCCACAGGGAGGGAATACCGCAGCTTAACCAGCCTTCATATCCAGCTTGAAGAGAAATAAGGTATTGCTTGGATCTTTTCGTTTTGGACTATGGCTTTGGACAACAATTATGGGACTTTTGCAGTTTATTTATGTTTTCTTTATGCTTCTTTAAATAATGTAATCAAGACAGTTATGAAGATGTTATGTTTTTTTTTATGGTATGGTTGATGTAACACGTATTTTAGTGAAATAAAAATTGTTGTTTTCCGCTATTCAAAAATATGTGTTATTATATCTGTCTTGTATATCTGTGACTTATACTTATAAACCTCCACCAAAATTAGGGCATTCCCTTTGAGAGTGACCCTAACGGAGGTGGGGTGTTTCAACTATTTAGGTGAGGATGACTTTGATGAGCGAAAACTTCTTGAACTGATGGATGATAATGATGTTGGGTCTGGAACTGAAAATGAAACATTTGAAAACTTTGAAATTCTTGAGTTTAAAAACAACGAAACTGCTGAATGTAATCTTAAACACAATAACAATTTTTCTAAAACTATTGAAACTCCTTACGACTTGATCGCTTTACCTGAACCTCACTATGATCACTCGTTTTTCAATGATAAATTTATGCAGTATATGAACTCTTTCTGGAATAACACTATTTTTGAGAAAACATGATTTTGAAATTCATTGACAATTCATTTGTTTGGTTTTGACTTTAGGTTTACGAATGAATTTTTAGCCAATAAAATTTCAAATATCAAAGCAAAACCGAACAATATTTCTCAAACAAGTGTGAGGATGAGAATGATGCACATGTCTCTCAATCTATACATCATCTGGACAAATCAAACTTTGCTTTTGAAACTTTTATTGAACCCCGGCTCGATGACCTCTCTTTAATTGCTATAGAAATTCAATTCGATTTTAGAATCATTTGTAAGCTCAAAATTTTAAAATCAGCAACTCAAACTTTTGAAAAAATAAAATTTAATTTTCCAAATCTGACACGTAACATAAAATCCTTTATGATTTGGTTTTCTGTGCTTCAACCGTGTCTCATAATCTTAATGAGGTTGATCCATTGGTCCATTGTGGACTGGTCTGCGTATTTTCTACACATACATCTGGTAAGCCACGCTTACTTACTTATTTTATTTCCCTTTCACTAAGGTATGTCTGATTAATGACTGTGGGGACACAGTCACACTCAAAATATGTGGGTGGGGGAATTTACATTACATTAGCAATCAAATTTTATGAACTAGGTCATTCATTGAAAAAGGACTAACTTAAATTTCATAAATAACACCTTGGTTCTTGTTTGTTAAGTTGAATTGTTGGGTGATGGGAATGAACATTATTTATTCTGAGTCGTAGTGTGTATTTTTAAGATGTTAGCTTGAGATTCTGCAGACGTTAGTCGTGTTCTGGAGTAAGCGTGTCAGCCGTTGTTATACATATTAGAATGTGCAAGTAAAAATAATCAAAACAAAAAATCATCGAATAAACAATGATTTTGCACCAACATTTGTTGGATTTTCTAAGTTCGTTTTCGTGCACAACATTTTTTCTCACTCAAATTTTCAAACTTGTATGTTCTAAATTCCACTTGGCCCACTTAAGGAGAAATGACTCATTGTAGCGTTCTTCTTCGATACCCCACATTATTCAAACCCAAGTTTTAGTCGATTTACAACCATGTTTCGACAAGTTTTTCTTATATTGGTATACTTAAGAACCTTTTGTTTAAAGTTTAAAAACATCACTTTTATAACAATATTACACTACCTACTCCGTACTTGTTTTAAGGTAGGATAACCATACACCACATCTTATTTTATATGGGTTATCTATCTTATGGAACTTTGCTTATCATTCCTTTCAGCTTTTTATATAACATCGATCTAGACTTGTGTGTTGAATTAGGGTTATAGAAGTAAAGTAACTAGGGCACAAAACTTTTCTTTCATGAAGTGTTGGTTATTATTCGCTTAGTAGAGGAGGAATCAAATGAAATAATACATGGTATCATTCCATTCCATCTCCACTCATCATTCATCATGCAAAAAGGAAAAAGAAAAAAGAAAAGAAAAAAACTGCAATAAAGAGAAAATCTCTGAGAATAAAATAGTCATTCATCGTTGTTGACTATAAAGCATTTCCGTTCCATCCACATCCATCATGCCGTACTTAGAAGCGAGGATTGTAGTAGAGGAGATGAAAGGAAACAAAACATCCATATGTGCCTTAGTATTACCTTATCTTTTGTAGCGTGATGTTCAACTAATACACTTGCCCTCTTATCAATAATATTTTTAAAACTTACAAAATTATCCTTCATCTATGCATAACTCACATCCAACACATTACATTTACACTGGTGCAAAATCATTCAAAAAAAAAAGAATAAACTATTGGGTGCATATTGTCGATTGTAGAACTTTGGTTGACACCTCACTCTTAACCTTCAAGGCAATTACAGTGTTATCAAAGAATTACGATTCAATTTGAAATTTTTTGTTCATTTTTACACCAATAATGGGATGGATAATTCGAGAATAAACCGTTATTATTGAAGTTAGATGAAATCCTTGGAATGTGAAAGACCTTAAATATATTGTTTGATTAATCCGCGTATATAAGATGCTTTGGATTTTGTGGGTAGTATCTGCTGAAAACCCTCACGAGACAACACTCGTCCTACTAGGGAACCTAGGGGTTTAATGACTTGTTGCATACGCTAAATGCAATCGTGTTTCCTACGAAAGTGTGACATATCTTAGTTTAGTTTATTCGAGGACGAATAAAAAGATAAGTGTGGGGTATTTGATATGCACATAAATGTGTATATTTTATCCACTTATTTATCTTGTTTTCTTTTTAAAATAATTGATACTGTGCATTTATAGCTATGTTTTTAGATTTTTGATAAAAGGCATGGTTTAGAGCATTTGATCGATAAAGCATGAAGAATTTGCTTAAAAAGAGTGAAGTTTAAAATTGCTGAAGCTTGAAGAGTTTAAAGCTTGAAGAACGGTTGCAAATAGAGCTCAGCTTGGTAGATTTGGCTCACTGAAGACTCATGCTGCATTCACATTGGCTCATTTTCAAGGCCTCTCACTCTACAGCTGCATTCAAACTGGCTTATGTGTTATTTGAGCTAATTCTTTAGTCCCGCATTGTGTAATTAGCCAATTAGTCTTTGTCATATCAGCTATAAATACACTTATATCTTGTTCATTTAGAATTACATTGGGTTTTATTCTGTATAACTTCTCTTGGAATAAAATTCTTCTCTTTCTCTTCTTAGTTGTTATTTTATTTTATTTACGTTTATGTTGTTTTTTTCTTTTCTTTATCTTCTTTTCTTTTAGCTATGTCTAGCTAATCCCCTTTAATTAGGGGGTGGTGACGCTTAGATTAGATTCAACATGAATCACATAGCCAGAAAGATTAGAACTTCATGTATATAGATCTAGATCTGAACCAAGGGTTAGATCTAAACCTTCATACTCTGTGTCGTTTTAGAGTTGTGCTCCTTCACAGGGTATATTCAAGTTCGATCTAATACATATCAGATTTAGATCTAATTTTTAGGGTTTTAGAAATAAAGTAGTGAATCTGTCCTGATAGCCTATGGTTGTTTAAGAGCTTAGCTCCTGCATAGGATATGCTTGTCGTTATTCACATGTATGTTTCTGAAAATCTAATTGTTTTTTATTCATGTTTGTGACAGAAACATAATTTGGATGTAGAATAATTTGTTTGGCTATTGAATCATATTAAACTAGTTTATGTCATTGCTCCTTAATTGTTTTCATTTATTATTAAAAACTCTCTTTTGTTTATTTTCTGTTATTTTCAAACAATCAAAATTTCGAAATAACTTGATTGGATTTATTAGTAAAATAATTTTTGGTCCCAGAGTTCGACACCCTTTACAACAACCCTTGTTGTTTAGGAAAGCCGAGCGGATTAAACAATTGTTTACAGTTGTTGATTTCTCCTCTCCATCATCGTTATCATCATCTCATGGATTTAGATTTTGTAAAGAGGCCACCTGTAACAGCCCGCATTTTATGTATCGGAGGATCATAAAGTATTTTTGTTTATTTCCCTGAGGGTTGGATCATTCTCTTATTTTGATATATTGTTTATGGGGATGTGTGGCATGTCCATAATTTTTACAAATTTTGTTTTTGACCATTTTGCCCCTGTCAGTCTTGTACAAGGCATAACTTTTGACTGGGATCAAAATCAGGTGCTGAGATCGGTCTCATTGGAAAGGAAATGGAGTTTCCAATTCTGTAGATTTGTCACATTAAAGATTTGGTTTAGCAGGTTGGGAGGAATCGTTGTTTTAGTGTTTCATAGTTTGTTGTTTAGTTTTAGGCCATAATGGGCTGATTTGAAGAGGCCCATTTGTGGGCTGGTGGGAGGCTATAAATAAGGGGTTAGAGGCATGAAGAATACTTTACTTTACTCATTCTCTCATTTGGTTGAGCTCGTGATCCTCCTTGCTCAATCAAATACACATTTCCACCATTAAAATCTATATCTAAGGAAGAGAATCGAAGATATACATCGTTAGAAGCTAGATCTACATCAATCGAAGAGAGATTTCATCAAATCGAAGGGTTTGAAGAGTGTTCTTCGTTGTTCGGATGTAGTAATCGGTGATTTTGTGTTGTTTTGGAGAATTGGTGAGTGATATGCATCTCTCACGCAGATTCAATCAAGTATATGGGTTGTATGATCATAATTTCATAATTTTAAGTCATTTCCGCCTAGATCTACATCATGGTAAGTCTATTTTCATATGAATCGCCATAGGATCTTATCTTGTAACTTGATGTTTATACAAGTTAGAACCACTGTTTTAGTTATGCATCGATTTACCATGATTTAGTGAATTTTATATGATTACTGATGAAATTTGTTGTTTTGATGTTGTTGGTGATTTCATAACATGCCAAAAGTAGAATTGGATGATTTGGATGAATGGTTATAACAACCCAAATTCCGATGGACTAATTTTTTTTCAAAATTTTAATCCATCGAAACTCGTGTAAGTTGCTCTGGTATCCTGCATAGAAGACAAAGTTATAAAATATATCAGAGCTCAGAAAATATCTCGCAGCGGAATGGATAAAGTATAATATAATCAAAGTATAGCCTAAACGTAGTAATACTACTGCCTAACGAGTATCCAAAGATATCATATCTCTGCCACAAATCTAACCTACGAGTATGTTATGAGGAAGGGGTCAGAACACAAGTTTCGGTGATTGGATTTAAATTATACACTTTGGATAATCCTACATATACCGTTCAATCATATTTTCTTATTTATTAGGTTACTTGGGTTAACAATACTCAAGGCTTACACACACATCGTAACCATTTACTTCCCAGTGGATTAACCTAATACAGTTTATATATATGTAGCTACCCCCAATATTAAGGTACACCCCATGGTATCCCACTCGCACGGTCTCCACCGTAATGCCACAGAAATGTACGTAGTCCCTTATCCTACGCCGGAGTGACGTACGTATCTCTATATAACTATGTTACGTTCCGCATATATCTGTCATTACTATGCTACGTAAGCGTACAGACTACCACCTTTGAACGAATCAGATTCCATCACAGAGTAATGCCCTCAAGTCTACAATATACCACCCAGAGTATACATGCATGTATATATACTTTCCCATGTACATATCGTCAATCGTATTCGATGCCTTAACCGCACGTAACCTCTAATGTGCACCGTGTTCTGTAGCAGGGCTGTACAAGAAAAACGGAACTCGGTCGGGAGCTTTTCATATCTGTAAAGGCCCACCTTTAAGAGCCTCAAAATACAGATATCCCTCGGGTCTGTTTTTCATGGTGGCTATGGCCCCACCTCGCCCGCTCCCTCAACTAGTAAAGACTACAATAGCTAAGCGACTTGCCCCTAACAAACAATCTAAGCATCCAGTTGGCATCTCCCCTTAACCACCGCACCTCGATAGTGAAATTTGAATGACATCTTGGGTTTAGCTCTATTCTTTTCGCATCCCTCTGGTTGCCGATGATGGGTACCTGACGATCTACTATCCTAGTTGATCCTGACCTCGCCTTGAGGTGATCGCCGAATCACCCTAGTGTCACCTCGTCATAGCATTCTGACTGCAAAGATACTTTTGCAGTCAAGGCCCACCCACCTGGTAGTAACACGCAGACCCAACCTCTGTGAGCACAACTTAAACATCTTCTACTGCATAGAGGACTACCAGGATCACCTTACGTATCTCAGGAAGTCGCGTGTTTCCTCTTCCAGTCCTTCGGAGCCGACAAAATAATCAAATGAACGTGTGCTCCCCTCGTACCTCTTGACACCACGATGATCTAACCCGTTGGGTTATTCACCCTCAAATGTGCGGACTGGTCCAAACGCCTCATTTTAATATGTTATTAGACCCTATGTCTAACATTCCTTTATGCGCTTGCTTTACCTCATCAGGTTTCCATTTAACTTGGTTATTCCCATTAACATTGACTTCTTATTCAAGTTACCAAGTTACTCCTTCTTGTTAATTTTAGTCATATAACTTAACCCATTTAAGTTTATTAATAAGCCCACAACATGTTTTTTCCTAGATTGTGATCCAAGGTCTGTAATCAACAACCCCTTTATATTCTAGTTTGATTTCATAGTCATAATAACATGTTCCACTTAATATGTAATTAAGTATATCTTAATTCACATGTTTTCTGATTAACATGTCATTTCATTATTTATGATTAAATATAACTTATTTCATTTCATAAGTTTGGCCCACTCTTTTCTATTTAATAATAATTCCATCTTACATTGTCACTACAACTTATCGTTATTTACTTATTAACTTAGTTCTTTTAACTATGGTTCACTAATAAGTCTCCTTTCCATTTATTATAACCTATGTTAGAATTTCCTCTTGTCCCTAGGACAAGCCTTAACATGTTATTCTTATCATATTTCAGATTTCCAAGTTTTCACATTACTTAATTTATAACTAAGTACAACTTCTTTCATTTCACAAATTTCCCCTATTTACTGATTACTTAATTTACACTTAAGTACCACTTTTCTCATTACACAAGTTATCTCGTTTTCTTACTAGTTTATCATAACCAAAGTTATAATATCCACTTGTCCCTAGGACAAGTCTACCTATTATATAACATTCTCATTAATGTAATTAATTATAATAGGTTATTATCATTCCTCGATCATTCACTTCTTTTACTGTTGTAACTTCCATTTATTTCCTTACCCATTTCCTTTTATTTCCATTAATCACAATTAATGCCATTTATTTATATTCCTTTATATACATGTAATTATATATATGCTTATGTACTATACCTCTCACATTGAGCCTACCACTTATGGATGCTGGGTTTATCGGGCGGTTCCGGGGCAGACTTCTTCCACAAATTGACTTAACATCGCGTCTTAGCACCGTTACATGTTTTATTTACGCACTAGACCCCTCACATTAAATTAAAAACTTGTGGATGTTGGATTTGTCGGGCAGTTCTAGGCAGATTTCTATCACAAGTTGAATTTAACCTCGTGTCCAAGTGCATTACAGTTTTCTATTTTACTGTAAATTTTCTATATGATTTGGGCATGCCTATTCTTTCAAATTCTTTACTGTAATCTATGATTTACATGTTCATCATTTTTAGCCCATTTTATGTCGCATGTCCTTTTTAATATGTATTTAATTCTATTCCAACATGAAACCATTTAATCGTGTAACTATTCCAATTCATACAAATAAGGGTTCATGTTTATAAATGTCACAAGTTAACATGTAATACGAACAACAGTGTCGCTATCCATATTTTAACAAGTTTATTTTTCAACATGTAAACATTTCAACACTTTAAACGTTTCAACATCTGAATTTTCTAGCATATTTTCCCTCATGAACATGTGTTATTTTAGCCATTCCCTTAAAACAAAAATATGATGGCTACGGGGATCAAACTCTGTACCTCTTGTATACAAGTCACGTGTTCTAACCAACTGGACTACTAAGGCTATTGTTAACAAGGCTTAGAACAATAGTAATTATTGTTCTCTTCTCATTCCTTTTCTTTCATATTTGTTACAATATTCCATTTAAACCATTGCATCACTACAACAAAAACACCATTTTACAACTAGGAATTTACAACGTTTATGTAAAGCGTTGCAAAAAGGAAAGGAGTTCAACAACTTAATTTTAAAAAATCGTTGTGATCAATATTTTTGGACAACGTTTTCTAAATAAACGTTGTAATATCACTAAATTCTACAATATTGTTTAAATAGTTGTTGAACAATATATTTTGCAACGGTTTTTTTGCATTATGTAATATTTTTTTCCATAATATTTAAGGGAAGTCGTCGACATTTAACATCTTCCAATTTTTTTAGTGTTGAAATTTATTTTATTCAACATTATTTTCGAGGCATTATAAGTATAAGTTTGATGAT
The DNA here is from genome assembly GCA_030737875.1 of Allium sativum. Taxonomy (NCBI): domain Eukaryota; kingdom Viridiplantae; phylum Streptophyta; class Magnoliopsida; order Asparagales; family Amaryllidaceae; genus Allium; species Allium sativum. The sequence continues at coordinate 92,079,323 of CM060910.1, read as the reverse complement.
TATTTATAATTTTTGTTGTATCTTGTACTACTTCCTGTTCAATACTATCTAGGCTTATGATATAAAAAAAATGCAATTTTTTTTCAATTGATTTTATTTGTATGTTTATTTAATGTTTATATTGAAAGGTTAAATGCAAAACAGTAACCTTCTTCAACATTTACCAATTCGTGTGTCTATTCCTTTGGTTTCTTAACTGTTGGATAAGTCATCCAATCAATGGTTCAAATTAACCTTACGTTCTTTCTCACCATCCTAAAGCACCGCCCTCTTTTCCTCTCCGTGCACGAAAGAAAAGTCTGCTCAGATCCTCTCAACCACCCTCTCTTCCCATTTCTCCACATAAAAGGAAAAAAAACCCGCTCGGATCTTCCTAACCTGGTCACTAGCTATGATTTGATCTCCATCTTCTTCATGAATTTCGGTAACATCTTTCTCAGTTTTCATTTTTTGATTTTTGAAACTTCTGTTCATCTGATTTTCAATTTCAGATTAGGGTTTTGTGTCATTTTTCTCTTTCAATCCAATCCTATGAATATTCGTTAGTTTATTAATTCTTTCATAACGATTGAATTATGTAACTGTCCTTGACTAACTAAAATGGTTTGTTTAGGTTCGTTTTCCCTTTTCTTTGGTTTATGTTTTGATTAAGAAATGGATAATTTATTTCCTATGATCTATTTGAAATTGACAGCCTTAGGTATCGAACTGCTGTTTGATTTAACAGGAAATTAAAGTTTTTATTTCTAACATAATGTTCATGGTACATATTTTGTTCGAGTAAAGAGATACCTTTCCATATTTCACTTTACCTGCTCGGTAATATGATATTGCAGTCCAAATTTTTTGCTCTAAAGAGTTTCATCTTTTATTTTACTTTTTTTATAACAGATGGTGTAGGTAGCTCAAACAACAAACCATCCATCAATAATCCAGCAGTATATGGTGCAATATGTTAGTTAATTGTTGCTATCTACGGACAATTGAACTATAAAACACTCAAGTAAATATTTAGTGTCCGTCTTAATTTTTTAATGAAATGTCATTGTTGAATTTAGATGTTTAATTTCCCAAGGTAATCTAAAGTTGAATATGTTTACACTTCTAATGCATGTTGAAATGATTGTATAAACTTGTGTTTTATTCCCTGAACTGTTCATTCTAACAAACTATATGCCTATGCATATCAATGTCGGGTTATCTTATATTTGTATTTTTTTTCACTGACTGCGAGCACCAAAATTGTAAGATATTCTTTCTATTCATCTAATAGAATTTAAATTCTTGTATTATGGGACCTACAATTACTAAATTGAAGTTTTCTCATTTCATTTGCGCCTTGTGCTGCTAAAAATAACAATTGACTTTCTTTTATTAAAATCATGGAATGTTAGCAGGGAATAAGTTTCATTACAGTACTAATGGATGCTAAAGAGATTGAAGTAAATGAATAATTTACATATTAATATGGTTTTGGTTATGATTTTAAGTGTTATTTCATTTTCAATATTTTATATGCATGACTACGTTAATGTATGCATATATACATTCTGTTTACTTTACATTTTTTTGCATAAACCTCCATTGTAGTTGTTTAATTCGGAATGAGTTAGAACCTCAGATTGCTACTTATGTTTTTATGAACTTCAAATTTTTTTTCATCAAAAAGCTCGTATTGGCCAATTTTCTATCCTTTTTTCCATAGTAACATATATAATAGCAGATGTACGTTAGTTAAGTGAAGCTTTTCCCCACTGCTTCGATTGGTTTAATAATGTCATGGTTGTGTTCACATTTCTCGATGCTGCAGTCAGGGATTCATTTGTATGGCTTGTGATATATGTAATATATGTGCAATTGAAATTATTTATTTTCTAAATTTATAGCACTAACATAGTTTTAAGTGGTTATTGAACTCCTCTTTAACATCTCTTTCTTGTTTAGTTATATTGGTTACTACACATATGAAAGATGTAAATGTTTACTTGATAGAGTGCAAGTAGTATTCTGTTTTAGCAACTTTCTCCTTTGGTGAGGTCTAGTAATATTGAAACTAACTTGGCAGTTAAGAAGTGTTAGATTACCGTACTCATTACGCCATCTTTTATTTGGTTATCCCTTTGTTATTGCCAAATCCCTTTGTTATTGCCAACATTATCACATCATTAATATATTTTTATAAACATCAATGAAATTATTTTAATGCATTTGACAGCTGAATTTATCATAACCAAATGAACACAGTGACATTAATCGGGGTTGGTATGTCAATGTTCTTACAGAATGAAAAGGAGAAGGGAATGAAGACTAAAGCTTAAGAGAAATTGATATGAGTTTGGACTTTAAAGATCATTGTTCCAGGATTATTATTTTCTAAGGATGAGCATGTTGACAATAGTTGATTTTGGCATCTTTGTGTTCTTGAAGAAAGAGGGGGAGGAAGAGGACAGGGATAAAGCCAAAGAGACACTTTTGTAGAAATAAGGTGGGGATTATTGTTTTGGAATAAAAATGCTAGGAGCTGAATTGATCCATGTATTATTTCCTTTATGTATGAAAATATTGTTATATGCAATCGTTAAATATTCAGTAATTTATTTGTTCTCATTTAAATGCTAGTTTGTTATTTTTTTCTATTTTTGATACAATGAACTAGTGGTACAATAATGAGTTTTATATTTAAATTGTATTGTCAATAAATCATTATTATGATTATAATTATTAAAATTGAAAACAAATAGTCATTTTAACAAAGCAAGAAGGTAGTTGTTAACATCTATATACAACTATTTTTAATTGTTCAGAATCAGTAAAAAAAACTAATAGAATCATCTAATACAATATTAGAATACAGTTGTGTAAATTTTATCCACAACATTTATTTCATGTGATGGTTGACCTTTTTGTTCGCAACTCTTGAATAGACAACCTATAGAGAAACGTTGTCAATGGGAATAGAAAACGTTTTTCAAACGTTGTAATATTAGGTTTTTCTTGTAGTGCATGAATCTTTTTCTTTTATTTCTCTTTTATTATTAATGCATAATCAGTGCATGTAACACATTTACACTGCATGCAACTAATCCTTTCTTTTAATGTATGCATTACATTTTTATTTACATTAATCTTTATTTTATTCTTCATATATACATTTATATCTATGCATATATATATATATATACATATGCATTATTTAGTTATTTAATTGTCATAAAATGCGGGGTGTTCCATTCTCCCACCCTTAGGAAATTTCGTCCCCGAAATTTGATAAGGGTAAAAATCAATTAACCCCTCTCATAATACACATCCGTCATGTGTGCATCCAATTTTTGCAAATATTGTGCACTTGGGAAAAGTGAAATACAATATAATAATACATGTATGCCTAAGCGGTACCTCCTATGTATATGCAAGTTTTTCAAAAATCCTTTTAAAATATGATGCGCACATCCTAAGTATACTGCCAGTTCTAAATGAATGCAATATTTTGAAAATCAAAATATATTTTCATCCAAATTCCCCACATTCTTGCAGAGCAAGAGCGTTGTTCATCCAATTATTGCATCCAAAATCCTACCAACCAACTTTTTTTTTTTTGAATTTCAGAAAAAGTCTAGTTTTCTAAATTCGATTTCTTATGTAACAAAAAGGTGGAAAACGGAAAACTTCACATCTCCCGTTTTTCTTTTTTGACCCTTTTCCAAACGTACTTGGGTTTTATGAAACAATTTATAAAGATTCCCCTATTTTCCTTTCCAAGCACAACCCACATAAGAAAATTTTCTCTGTTGTAGCTTTTCTTTTTCGTCTTATCTTCGAATTTTTTACTCTTATTCGTCTTTTATCATAATTTGTCAAGTTTGTCGCTTTACTGAATTTGTTGTTTCTCTTTTAGTTATGCCTTTACTCTTTTCTTAGCTTATTTAATCATCTGATATAAGTTTAGTTTTCAAATAAGCCTTCTAGTCTTCCAACTAAAACAGGAAAATAGACGCTCTACACAGCTACTACTAAGGGCTAAGAATCTCAGGACTATGTCCCCTCAGACAGAAAAGTTCAAACCATGGGATCCACGACAGGTTTAGGTGTTACCCTAACTACCCAACAAGAAAAATAATAGAACGATCCCAACATAAATGCAATAACGGTTTGTACCCCTAACATGAAAATTAGCAACATGATGTAAATACTTACTTGCCCTTTTACTATCTAGTAGTCACCACTAGTCCTAGCTCTGTACCAACAATTATTTCAAGCAACACCCTAGGCTTTTCAATGCTTACGCATTCTACGGGAACTTACTATTATTCCAAGATAACTCTCGCTATTTTCTTCATAGCCTAAAAAATATATTCTCGTCTTTCCTAGGCACTAATCCTTACCTACTCCATACTTTTAAAACACGGTTTGGCCTTTTCATTTAAATTTTCTTCCAATAGTTTAAAAGTGTCAAAACTTTATTTTCCTCATGAAAACTTACTTTTGCCAAACCATAAAAACATGTTATCTTAAAAAAATGTAAATCATTTTTTTTCACTAAAACTGGAGTAGATAAGGACAACTATTTCTCAATCGGGCTTATAACTTGTTCTTACCAATAAGGTTAGTTCAGTCTCTTACTACAAGGTTCAACCATCTACTCTATTCTTAATTTCTACAACTAATTTTGTCCACCCAACAAATTTTTCTCTTTTAAACAATTTACCAAAAATGATTGTCAAAAGAATAGAAACTTCAAAACTTTCTTTATTAAAGATTCTTGTATGAAATATAACAAATAAACTAGCGAGCTATACATGCTTTATAATATGCACCTTTTACTGAGAGAATTCTACTTTAGATAAAGTTTTTCGCAAGAAATCACTATTTACAAAATATACCCCATTTTACTTTAAAACTCAATATGTGATCTTTACATATTTAAAACTATAACTTTTAAGATTAAAACTTGAAAACACCATAAGCCATTTTCCCAAAACTTTTACAATTTCAAGTTCTTAAAAGTTAACAATGGGTTAGACTCAAAGCGGGTTTCCAATTTTTCTATGCTTTTCCAGACACTCCAACAAAGTCAATTCTCCCAACTATATATATTCCTAATCCATATTTCTCTTTTTAACCTTTTCCAATTTATAAGGTTTTACAGCCAAGGCCACTAATCCGAAACACTAACATATGTGATTCTCCTTTCTCTATTTCAAAATATATTGTACACTTCCCACCCTAATTTCCTAAAGGTCTCAAATTTCCATATTCATTCCTTTAGTGTACAAAACGAATATCCTAATTCTTACCATATTATACTCTTTCTATTTAGGGGGTTTCTCTATGGATCTAGGTATATATGTAATATTTATAATTTTAAAATTACAAATATGTTCACTCACTATCTATATAGGAATCCTAAACCTAAGCTCTGATACCAGATGCAACAACCCGAATTCCGACTGACCGATTTTTATTTTCAAAATTCTAATCCATCCAAACCTGTATTGGTTGCTCTAGTATCCTGCAGAAAAGACAGAGATATAAAATATATCAGAGCTCAGAAATTATCTCACAGCGGAATGGATAAAGTATAATATAATCAATACCATAGTAATAATACCACCTAACCAGTATCCAAAGCTATCATGTCTCTGCCACAAATCTAACCTGCGAGTATGTTATGAGGAGGGGGTCAGAACACAAGTTCTAATGACTGGATTTAAATTATACACTTTGGATAATCCTACATATACCGATCATTCATATTTTCTTATTTATAGGGTTACTTGGGTTAACAGCATCAAGGCTTACACACACGTCGTACCCATTTACTTCCCCGTGGATTAGCCTAATACAGTATATATATGTAGCTACCCCCAAAGTTAAGGTACACCCCATGGTACCTCACTCGCACGGTCTCCACCATAATGCCACAAAAATGTATGCAGTCCCTCGTCCTACGCCGGAGTGACGTACAGATCTCTATATAACTATGTTACATTCAGCATATATCTGTCATTACTATGTTACGTAAGCGTACAGACTACTACCTTCGATCGAATCAGATTCCATCATAGAGTAATGCCCTCAAGTCTATGATACACCACCCAGAGCAGACATGCATGTATCTAGACTTTCACATGTACATACCGTCAATCGTATTCGATGACTTAACTACACATAACCTCTAACGTGCACCGAGTTCCGTGGCAGGGCCATACAAGAAACACGAAACTCGTTCGAGAGCTTTTCCATATCTGTACAAGACCGCCTTTAAGAGCCTCAAATATACAGATATCCCTCGGATCTATTTTTCATCGTGTTTATGGCCCCACCTTGGCCCCTCCCTCAACTAGTAAAGACTACAAGAGCTAAGCGACTTGCCCCTAACAAACAATCTAAACATCCAGTTAGCGTCTTCCCTCAACCATCGTACCTCGATAGTGAAAGGTGAATGGCATTTTGGGTTTAGCTCTAGTCTTTTCGCATCCCTCTGGCTGCCGATGACGGGTACTCGATGATCTACTATCCTTGTTGGTCTTGACCTTGCCTCCCGTTGAGGCGATCGCCAAATCACCCTAGTGTCACCTCGTCACAGCATTCTGGCGGCAAAGTTATTTTTGCAGTCAAGGCCCACCCACCTGGTAGTAACGCGCAGACCCAACCTCTGTGAGCACAGCCTAGACAACTACCATTGCATAGAGGACTGCCAGGAGCACCTTACGTATCTCAGGAAGTCGAGTGCTTCCCTTCCAGTCCTTAGGAGTCGACAGAATAATCAAATGAACGTGTGCTCTCTCATGCCTCATGATACCACGATGATCTACCCCGTTGGGTTATTCACCCTCAAACGTGTGGACTGGTCCAAGCGCCTCATTTTAGTTTGTTATTAGGCCCTGTGTTTAAACATTCCTTTATGCGCTTGCTTTACCTCAATAGGTTTCCATTTAACTTGGTTATTCCCATTCACATTGACTTCTTATTCAAGTTATCAAGTTCCTCTTGCTTATTAATTTTGGTCATATAACTTAATCCATTTAAGTTTATTAATAAGCCCACAACATGTTATTTCCTAGATTGTGATCCAAGGTCCATAATCTGCAACCCATTTATGTTCTTATTTGATTTCATAGTCATAATAACATGTTCCACTTAATATGTAATTAAGTATACATTAATTCACATGTTTTCTGTTTTACATGTCATTCATTATTTATGATTAAATATAACTTATTTCAGTTCATAAGTTTGTCTCACTCTTTCCTATTTAATCATAATTCCATCTTATATTGTCACTACAACTTATCTTTGTTTACTTGTTAACTTAGTTTTCTTAACTAAGGTTCACTAATAAGTCTCCTTTCCATTTATTATAACCTATGTTATAATTTCCTCTTGTCCCCTGGATAAGCCTTAACATGTTATTCTTATCGGCATATTTCAAATTTCCAATTTTTCACATTACTTAATTTATAATTAAGTACAACTTCTTTCATTTCATAAATTTTCCCCCATTTACTAATTACTTAATTTACAATTAAGTACCACTTTTCTTATTACACAAGTTATCTTATTTTCTCACTAGTTTATTATATAACATTCTCATTAATGTAATTAATTATTATTACCATTCCCCATTCATTCACTTCTTTTAATGTTTTAACTTCCATTAATTTCCTTACCCATTTCCTTTCATTTCCATTAATCACAATTAAAGTCATTTATTTCTATCCTTTTATATACATATAATTATATACATGTTTATCTACTAGACCTTTCACATTAAGCCTACCACTTGTGGATGCTGGATTTGTCGGGCGGTTCCGGGCAGACTTCTTCCACAAATTGACTTAACCTCGTGTCTTAGCACCGTTACATGTTTTATTTACGCACTAGACCCCTCACATTAAATTAAAAACTCGTGGATGCGGGATTTGTCGGGTGGTTCCAGGCAGACTTCTACCACAAGTTGAATTTAACCTCATGTCTAAGTGCGTTACAGTTTTCTATTTTTTTGAAAAAAATTTATACGATTTGGGCATGTCCATTCTTTAAAATTCATTACTGTAATCTATGTTTTACATGTTCATCATATTAAGCCCATTTTATGTCGCATGTCCTTTTTAACATGTATTTAATTCTATTCCAACATGAAACAATTTAATCATGTAACTGTTCCAATTCATACAAATAAGGGTTCACATATATAAATGTCACAAATTAGCCAAGGTCATTGTTGTAACACCCCACCTCCGCTAGGGTCACTGTCAAAGGGAATGCACTAGTTTTGGTGGAGTATTATCTAGGTAAACATTCACAGAGAAATCACAAGGCAGAACATAAATAAAGCAGAGGTAGAAATAAAAAAAACCAAATTTATTACTTTCAAGAAAAGAGTCAAAACCCCATATATCCAAGGTACAAATTATTCCATTACATCAAGTTCCAAATAAAGAAGCATAAACTTAAGATAACAAAAGTAAATTATTCCCCATAAATAGCAGAAGCAGCCATAGCATAGCTCAAGACCAAACCGTACATGAGCTGTCAGAAAGCAAGCTAAATCCAAGCTAAGAGCTAGTGTTTCCTCCCTGAGAACCTTGAGGGGGGGGGGGAAACGAAAGAAAAAGAGGCGAAAGAAAAAGGGTCAGTCATAAAGACTGGTAAGCCCTAGTGACTTTCAGTATGAAAACTAGTAAAGGTAACATGATATGTGAAAACTGGAATTAAACATAAGGATGATAACAGAACTGGTAGGATAATTAAGATAACAGGATAAGTCAAGTCTAGCATCGCATATTCGAGATTCGCTGCACCAATTGTTCTAGTGTTCTAACCCAAGTCAAGTATTAATCATGAAATGATCCCTTGGCCCAATATCATGAAATGACCCATTACGGGGTCCTACGGTACGATCTACCAATCGATCGGCTCCCTACAAGTTCTAGCTCGTCATGTGTTTGTGTCATACGGCCCTATCCTGAAATGTAGTTACATGTGCTAGGTCCACCATAGGGTGTATCAAGCCATATGGTGCCAACCATCGACACGAATCCAGCACGCACAGTGTAAACCTACGGGTGCCCAATGCTTGCTTTTTCAACTTCGGACTACGTGCACGACCATAGTCCGCCTGAACCAACAATGGCGCACCTACTCAGCCGTCGCTCTGGTCGCTTACAATCAGCCCAGTAATCGTGCCCCACCCTGCCTAGTCTCAGGGTATCATGATACATCTAAATGGGTTACTACTGGAAAGGACCGCGTAACTAGGGTTTCTAATGGGTTAAGTGTTGTCATTCAACTTCGTGACTTAACCCTATCCAAATCATGTATCAAGTTGGTTAAGTGTGTTCAAGCAGTTCATGACTTAACCCTATCAAATCATCGTGTCAAGTTGGTTAAGTATATTCAAGTGGTTCATGACTTAACCCTATCATGTGGCATTAATTCATTAATGCACCCCAACCTCTCACATTAGACTAACTGTTGTGGTCACTGGATTTACCGGGCGGTTCCGGGCAGATTTACACCACAACATAGTCTAACCTCGGGTTTTTCGTGCGATATGACCAACTACCCACATTGGATCCTATTGTTTACAGTCACTGGATTTGCCGGGCGGTTCCGGGCAGATTTACACTGCAAACTCAACCCAACCTCGAGTTGGCCATTTTCAAGTTTATCTAATTGTCATGCCCACGTTCAAGTTTTCATGTCAAAATTCATGTCGAGTTTTCATGTCACGTTTCATGTCAAATCGTGTCAAGTTCATGTCCATATCCAGGTTCAAGTTATAACAACGTTCAAGTTCAAAGCCAATTTATGTTTTACCAAATCTACCCAAATCGTATTCCCATCGTACATAAGCTCGAATCGATACAAATAAATCTAGTTAGGGAATAACATAAAAAGGGACGTGTATAAGGTGGCAAAAGTGATTACTACAATAGCATGGTATGACTTGAGATAAATGATTATAACATTACTGGCATATGGAATATTGGCCTCAAACATAAAGATTCCAAATCTAGCAAAATAAGGTACTAGTCAAGATAACAGTTGTCATAAGGTGATAGTATAGTCATGGTAACGATTGACATAAGGTGATAGTGTAGTCATGGTAACGATTGACATAAGGTGATAGTCATAAACTTGTGACTAATAGCAGATTCAACATGATAATATGAGGGGGTTTTCTTTTTGATTTACAACATGAATAGGCCCCGAATCAATGTCATAGTAATATATCCAAAAGTCAAGATCCAAGATGAACAAGAATGGATGTAAAACAGTCATCATACATAGGTCCAATTTCAATTTACATCATATTCATATTACATTTACAGTTTAAATCTAAAAATAACTGGGGCTTACAAATTGTGGTTCGAGAATTATAAAAAGAGAGTCGATGTTGAATCTTCATATGCTTAGTCAAGTCCTAACAGAAATCCCCAAATCAGCAATTTTCTTAACGCAGTCTCAACATAGAAGTAGCAGTCCCTTTCTCAAGCTTTTCAACCAGAATTAGAGCAGCATAAGGTCAGAAAGAATTTTGTGTAGAGAGACTAGTGTTAGGGGTTGTATATATAGGGTCAGGTCAACGAATGTAGACAGAAATGAGGCTAGAAACATCAGAGTGAATCCAGCTTCAAAAGTGGGCTCGGGCACCAGGTCGACCCCCAGGTCGACACTATGGTCGACCTGGTCCTGGGCAGGTCGACCTGGTTCTGGCGGGAAATTTCCCGCCCAGTCCATTCTGAGGTTTGAATTCGAAATTCGAATCCGAATCCTGAGCTGTTTTGAACTTGAAAACTTCTGAAAACTTTGAAAGATCATAACTTGGTCATACGGACTCCGATTTTCGAAAACTCGGACTCGTTTCCAGGCAAAATTTCGAGATCAACGCAATGGCGTAACCCGTTTCCCTTGATTCTTATTTTAAAATTAATTCTACATTGATTTGTGGTTATTACACATTATAAAAATACGGGTTGTTACATTCTCCCCCCTTAAAGGATTTCGTCCCCGAAATATCTAAGTTAGAAAGAAAGTATCCTACCATCCAATCATCCATCTACTCAAAGCATCATCCACAGGCAACCATTGTCCTTAAACAATTTCTAGTGCTGTATGAAAATATGCAGAAAGTGTGTGTATATGTACTTATCTAATGCAAAAGATCAGGCGGTTACTGATTTAGTAAACCTCCTTAATGCAAAATATGTTAGTGTAATGAATCCAACATGTATGCAAATTCCTAACATAGTTTATAATCTCTACATGAGTGCACAAACATTCATCCATATGCAACATCCAAGTGATAGCTTAACAAGTTCCATCCATGTACAAGTATAAGCACTCATGCACATGCAACATGAAAATGTGACTGAGCCGATCTAGTGCCTAATGTGTGTCATGCATCCACTAGCAACCACTTGCAACCATTTGCAAACATCAACCATAACATGTTTCAATCACATGTTTACATCCATATGGTTCTACCTAAGGTTCTCAAGATAAGGTCGAGAAGATAACAAGACAAACGTAGATAGTAGAAGCATGATACGAAAAGGTTTTCAAATTTATAGGAAAAAGAGATCGAGAATGTACCCTCAAAAAGAAATGGGTAAAGCGCGTGTATCTTCTCTTCGGTTTTCCAAGTTGCGCCTTCTTGGGCTTCACTCCACTGCACTTTAACTAGCTTGACTTCTCGATTCCTTAGCTTCTTAATCTCCGTTCCTAAGATACGAATCGGAACTCGCCTCAATGTTGCTTCTTTTTCCACTTCTCTGTCTTCAAGGATGCTTGGCTCAACCACTTCGGCTGACTCATGCAGGCACTTCCGGAGATGCGAGACATGAAAGACATTGTGCACCCCAGCCAGCTTCTCGAGTAAGTCTACCTTATAGGACATCCGTCCAATCCTTTCAGTGACAGGGAACGGTCCTACGAACCTTGGTGCTAACTTTCCAACTGCTCCAAAACGAACTACATTGCGTAACGGAGATACTTTTATAAAGACCATATCTCCGACTTCGAATTCTAGGTCTGTCCTTCACTTGTCCGCATAAGATTTCTGTCTATCTTGGGCCGTTTTCATTCGTCTTCGTATCAACTCAATCTTCTCAGAAGTGTCCCTTATCATGTCGGGCCCAAGTATAAGTCTGTCTGTCGTCTCCCACCAACAAGTTGGCGATTTGTACGGTCTTCCATACAGGGCTTCGAACGGTGCCATTCCGATGCTAGCTTGGTAACTATTGTTATATGCAAACTCCACGAGAGGAAGATGGTCTTCCCAAGTGCCACCAAAGTCAAGAATGCATAGCCTCAGGAGATCTTCTAGTACCCTATTTACCCTTTCGGTTTGTCCATCCGTCTGTGGGTGATAGGCCGTGCTTAAACTCAGTCGTGTACCCATTGCTTCTTGCAGACTATTCCAAAACTAGCTAGTGAAAATCGGGTCACGGTCACTAACTATACTAGAAGGAACTCTATGCAACCGTACTACCTCTCGAAGGTAAATAGACGCTAGCCATGATGCGGTCCTCTTGCTTTTCACCGGAATGAAGTGATCACTTTTCGTGAGTCTATCAACTATGACCCATATGCTAGTATTTCCCTTCCTTGACCTAGGTGGTCCATCCACGAAATCCATCGAGATACTCTCCCATTTCCATTGCAGAACTTCCAGAGGATGTAATAGCCCACCGAGCTTCTTCGACTCGGCATTTACTTGTTGGCACACCATGCACTTCGAGACGAACTCTGCCACGTCCTTTTTCATTCCAGCCCAAAAGAAAATGCGTTTCATATCCCTGTACATCTTATCCCCTCCAGGATGTATAGTCATCTTCGAGTGGTGCGCCTCTTCGAGAACTTTCCTTACTAGGTCTCCCACTTGTGGGACACATAGCCTTCCATCGCGCCTTAGCCATCCCTTGTCATCTATGGCATACCTACTGAGGTGACCTGACGTCTCACCACTAATCAGCTTGTCCATGATTTCGACTATCTGTGGGTCTTCCTTCTGTGAAGTCCCTACTTGATCTAGAAGTGTAGGTCTTAACTCAAGAGATGCTAATGTAGCAGTCAATGACTCAACAGCAGGTGTAAAATCAAAGGTTGCTATAAACTCAAGGCTTTTCCTTTCAACAAACAAGGGGCTCAAAGTCAACCTTTTTCTACTTAGCGTGTCCGCCACCACGTTACCCTTGCCAGGGGTATAAGCTATATCGAAGTCATATGAGGCCAAGAACTCCATCCACCGCTGTTGTCTCAGATTCAAATCTTTCTGTGAGAAGAGGTACTTAAGCGATTTGTGGTCGGTATACAGCTCGAACCTCTCTCCTAGAAGATAATGGCGCCAAGCTTTAAGTGCAAAAACAATCGTGGCCAACTCCAAGTCATGCATGGGATAGTTTATCTCATGAACTTTAAGTTGTCTGCCTCCGTAGCATATTACTCTTCCTTCTTGCATTAGGACAGCGCCTAATCCCGTGCCGCACGCATCTGTGTACACCGTAAACATCTTACCTCCATCGGGTAATGCCAAAACTGAAGTTGTGGTGAGGGCTCTCTTAAGTCTCTGAAAAGCAGCGTCACATTCTATGTCCCATGTAAAAGCTAGGTTCTTCTTTGTTAACTTAGTAAGAGGGGATGAAATCTTAGCGAAGTCCTTAATGAACTTCCTGTAGTAGCCCGCCAAACCGAGAAAGCTCCTCACCTCCGTTGCATTCTTAGGAATTTTCCAGTCCTGTACTGCAACTACCTTTGCGGGGTCCACGGCTATGCCTTGCTTAGAAACTACGTGTCCAAGGAACCGAACTTCCTTCCTCCAAAAATGGCATTTGGAGAACTTAGCCTTTAACTGGTGTGCTCTAAGTGTTTCCATGACTTCCTTGAGATGTCTAGCATGCTCTTCTTCATCTTTTGAGAAGATCAAAATATCATCCACGAAAACTACCACAAACTTGTTAAGGAACCCCCGAAACACCCTACTCATCAACTCTACAAAGTATGCGGGTGCATTTGTTAACCCAAACGGCATGACAAGCCATTCGAAGAACCCATCTGGAGTCCTAAACGCAGTTTTGTCAATGCTATCCTCAGCCACTCTAAGCTGATGGAATCCTGTGGCTAGATCGAGTTGAGAGAAAACAGATGCTCCCACAAGCTGGTCAAACAAATCGTTGATTCTTGGTAGTGGGTGCCTATTCTTCTTTGTTAGCTTGTTTAACTCACGATAATCTACGCATAGACGAAGCGATCCATCCGCCTTAGTAGCGAATACCACCGGAGCACCCCATTCAGAAATGCTTCGCCTTATGAAATTTTTCTCAAGCAACTCATTAACTTTTTTACTGAGCTCTCTTCTTTCTCGCGGGGCCATGTGCCTAACGGCAATGAAACTGGCTTGGCATTATCAACAAGATAAATTCAGAAGTCTATCTCGCGTTTAGGAGGTAACCCCCTCACTTCATCAAAGACATCTGGATATTCTCGGACCACTCTTATAGATTGCAAATTATCGTCGGACGAGTCAAGGGATTCAAGATAACACAACATGACCGGACCCTTAGGGTTACAAGAAATTTCAAGGGTTTTACCAAGGCGAGTCATGAGCCTCACTACCCTTTGTTCACAATCAAGAATGGCTCCATAATCGGACAGCCAATCCATACCTAAGATCAAACCGTATCCCATAAATCCGAGAACATAAGCATTACACGTGAATTCTACGCTTAAGATAAAGATCCTCAAATCCATACACATCATAGATAAATGGGCGGAGCCCCCAATTAGATTTGAAACTATAACGGGATCCTCAACCAGACTAGTACTTAGGTGCAGATTTTCAACAATATCAGAAGAAATAAAAGTATGCGATGCGCCAGAGTCAAATAAGGTTCGAAAAGAAAGTCAGAAATGTAAACAAGGCTTTCTACGGAAATATTACTACCTCGGTCAAGAGCTGGAGTGGTGTTGAGAGCATGCAACTGCCCTCCGGAAGGTCCTGCTCGCTGGGTCTGCCCTTGCCCCTGTCCTTGCTTCTTAGGGCAATCCTTGCTGATGTGTCCAGTATCTCCACAATGAAAGCATTCACCCAACTTCCTCTTCTTCTTTCTACAGTCTTTAGCTAGATGTCCCGTAATACCACAAAAGTTGCACTTCCTCGTCTCACGTGGTTTGTTGTTATTCTTGTTATTCTTGTTGCCCCCCTTCTTGAAGTCATCTTTATTATTTTGAGTCTCATTAGGCTTAACCTCCTTCTTGCTATTCTTGTCTTCCTCATGAAGTAGAGCCATATCCACCAAGCTTTCAAAGGTCGCCCCCATGGGTATATGAGTTATGGCCAAACTGTGTAGTGGCTCGTTCAATCCTCGAGCAAAGCATACAGCCTTTTTTTGGGTTGTGTTAAGCAAATCCAAACCGAACCGAGCAAGCTGATTAAACTTATTCACGTACTCCCTAACAGACATGTCCCCTTGCTTAAGTGCTAGGAACCTCTCCATCTGAAGGTTCTCTTCTGCCGACGATAAGAATTTAAGCCCAAACCTCTCTACAAGTCTCAACTGGCCTGGTAGCGTTGGTGACTTCCCACCAAAATGCAGCTTCCTCTTTCAACAACCATGCTGCCAACTGAACTTTCCTATGGTCCTCCATATCAAAGATAATGAACAATTCTTCCATCTCCTTTAGCCAGTTTCGTGCCTCAACAAAGGTTTCAGTTCCTACGAAGTTCTTGCCGCCCATTGCTTTAAAGTCTTTGCATATTTTGGCAGAGGCGGTACCAGGAGGAGGAGGAACCGCGGCCACTGAGGGAGGAGGAGGAGGGATGTCCGCCGTGCCCGCGTCGTTGGCCCTGGCTTCTAAGTACCTTCGGAACCATCCAGGCACGGATATTCCCTCAGGAAGGTTAAGATCAGCCATGCTGAAAAACGAAAAGAAAAAGATTCAAACGAGGAAACAAAGGAAAATGCTAATGGCTTCTTAGGGAACAGCCTTTTTAAACATAAAACTTTTCTTGAAAAATGCTTCTTTATAAATGGTTTTGAAAATAGTTTCAAAAGGTTTTTAAAACTTTTTGCCCAGCCTAGTAACCTTCTGCTCTGATACCAAATGTAACACCCCACCTCCGCTAGGGTCACTCTCAAAGGGAATGCACTAGTTTTTGTGGAGTATTATCTAGGTAAACATTCACAGAGATATCACAAGGCAGAACATAAATAAAGCAGCGGTAGAAATAAAAAAAATCAAATTTATTACTTTCAAGAAAAGAGTCAAAACCCCATATATCCAAGGTACAAATTATTCCATTACATCAAGTTCCAAATAAAGAAGCATAAACTTAAGATAACAAAAGTAAATTATTTCCCTTAAATAGCAGAAGCAGCCATAGCATAGCTCAAGATCAAACCGTACATGAGCTGTCAGAAAGCAAGCTAAATCCAAGCTAAGAGCTAGTGTTTCCTCCCTGAGAACCTGGGGGGGAACGAAAGAAAAAGAGGCGAAAGAAAAAGGGTCAGTCATAAAGACTGGTAAGCCCTAGTGACTTTCAGTATGAAAACTAGTAAAGGTAATATGATATGTGAAAACTGGAATTAAACATAAGGATGATAACAGAACTGGTAGGATAATTAAGATAACAGGATAAGTCAAGTCTAGCATCGCATATTCGAGATTCGCTGCACCAACTGTACTAGTGTTCTAACCCATGTCAAGTATTAATTATGAAATGATCCCTTGGCCCAATATCATGAAGTGACCCATTATGGGGTCCTACGGTACGATCTATTAATCGATCGGCTCCCTAGAAGTTCTAGCTCGTCATGTGTCTGTGTCATACGGCCCTATCCTGGAATGTAGTTACCTGTGCTAGGTCCACCATAGGGTGTATCAAGCCATATGGTACCAACCATCGACACGAATCCAACACGCACAGTGTAATCCTACGGGTGCCCAATGCCTGCTTTGTCAACTCCGGACTGCGTGCACGACCATAGTCCGCCTGAACCTACAATGGCGCACCTACTCAGCCGTCGTTCTGGTCGCTTACAATCAGCCTAGTAATCGTGCCCCACCCTGCCTAGTCCTAGGGTATCGTGATACATCAAAGTGGGTTACTGCTAAAAAGGACCGCGTAACTAGGATTTCTAATGGGTTAAGTGTTGTCATTCAAATTCATGACTTAACCCTATCAAAATCATGTATCAAGTTGGTTAAGTGTGTTGAAGCGGTTCGTGACTTAACCCTATCAAATCATCGTGTTAAGTTGGTTAAGTATATTCAAGTGGTTCATGTCTTAACCCTATCATGTGGCATTAATTCATTAATGCACCCCAACCTCTCACATTAGACTAACTGTTGTGGTCACTGGATTTGCCGGGCGGTTCCGGGCAGATTTACACCACAACATAGTCTAACCTCGGGGTTTTTTTGCGATATGACCAACTACCCATATTGGATCCTATTGTTTGCAGTCACTGGATTTGCCAGGCGGTTCCGGGCAGATTTACATTGCAAACTCAACCCAACCTCGAGTTGGCCATTTTCAAGTTTATCTAATTGTCATGCCCACGTTCAAGTTTTCATGTCAAAATTCATGTCAAGTTTTCATGTCATGTTTCATGTCAAATCGCGTCAAGTTCATGTCCATATCCAGGTTCAAGTTATAACAACGTTCATGTTCAAAGCCAATTTATGTTTTACCTAATCTACCCAAATCGTATTCCCATCGCACATAAGCTCGAATCGATACAAATAAATCTAGTTAGGGAATAACATAAAAAGGGACGGGTATAAGGTGGCAAAAGTGATTACTAGCATAGCATGGTATGACTTGAGATAAATGATTATAACATTACTGGCATATGGAATATTGGCCTCAAACATAAAGATTCCAAATCTAGCAAAATAAGGTACTAGTCAAGATAATAGTTGTCATAAGGTGATAGTATAGTCATGGTAACGATTGACATAAGGTGATAGTATAGTCATGGTAACGATTGACATAAGGTGATAGTATAGTCATGGTAACGATTGACATAAGGTGATAGTCATAAACTTGTGACTAATAGCAGATTCAACATGATAATATGAGGGGTTTTTCTTTTTGATTTACAACATGAATAGGCCCCGAATCAATGTTGTAGTAATATATCCAAAAGTCAAGATCCAAGATGAACAAGAATGGATGTAAAACAGTCATCATACATAGGTCTAATTTCAATTTACATCATATTCATATTACATTTACAGTTTAAATCTAAAAATAACTGGGGCTTACAGATCGTGGTTCGAGAATTAGAAAAAGAGAGTCGATGTTGAATCTTTTTATGCTTAGTCAAGTCCTAACAGAAATCCCCAAATCAGTCATTCTCTTAACGCAGTCTCAACATAGAAAAAGAAGTAGTCCCT
Source organism: Allium sativum (assembly GCA_030737875.1). Taxonomy (NCBI): domain Eukaryota; kingdom Viridiplantae; phylum Streptophyta; class Magnoliopsida; order Asparagales; family Amaryllidaceae; genus Allium; species Allium sativum. The sequence continues at coordinate 92,060,915 of CM060910.1, read as the reverse complement.
TTCTCAAACTTTCCAACCAGAATTAGAGCAGCATAAGGTCAGAAATAATTTTGTGTAGAGAGACTAGTGTTAGGGGCTGTATATATAGGGTCAGGTCAACGAATGTAGATAGAAACGAGGCCAGAAACATCAGAGTGAACCCAACTTCAAAAGTGGGCTCGGGCACCAGGTCGACCCCCAGGTCGACACTATGGTCGACCTGGTCCTGGGCAGGTCGACTACATAGTCGACCCCCAGGTCGACCTGGTTCTAGGCGGGAAATTTCCTGCCCAGTCCATTCTGAGGTTTGAATTCGAAATTCGAATCCGAATCCTGAGCTGTTTTGAACTTGAAAACTTCTGAAAACTTTGAAAGGTCATAACTTGGTAATACTGACTCCGATTTTCGAAAACTCGGACTCGTTTCCAAGCAGAATTTCGAGACGAACGCAATGCCGTAACCCATTTCCCTTGATTCTTATTTTAAAAATTAATTCTGCGTTGATTTATGGTTATTACACGTTATAAAAATACGGGTTGTTACAATTGCAAGCAACAGTGTCAACTAACCCGAAGAATAAGGCTGTTGAGGGGCGACCATCTGTACAATCACATCAAACGAGTGTTAAATGTATCGGATAATGTGGTCTTACTTTTCAAATCTCGTGAGGAAATCCGACACATCTAATTCAAGTTCAAAACTACTGCATAGCGGTTGTATATAATTCGGAAAGTAATATAAAATACATAACAAATAATCAGAGTTAGACACAGATATTTGCATCACTAAGGCGGAAATAGATATGAATATATTACGTAAGTGAAAATACAAGATAGTGGTCATAGTCGATCCACTATACAACAAAAGAATAGGTACAAGGCTACTCGTAATAATATGTATACAAAGGAGTCTTATATACATATAACCAAATAGTACAACACTAAGGAAATTTTTCCAAAACAGGAGGATAGACCATGTTGGAGTCGCGAAGAATCAACTAAAATACCTCGGTCTGACCCGAGTATTATTTACACAAAGATAAACAATAAATAGATCAGTCTAGCTGTACTTATCTCATAAACTGAGATATAATAAGATAAATAAATAAATGTAGATATAAATACGATAATAACAATGTCATGTATAAGTGTGAAGCCCATAAATGTCTATGGTATATCTCAGATCTATATCAGAACTATAAAAGAGTATCTCATTCAAAATTATATAGCTACTCATAGGGAACGATAACTCATATCAAATCAACTCAAAAATTGATAACTCAATATCAATAAATCTCAAATTGACAACATAGTATCAATAAAACTCTAAATTCCAGAAATCAATAGAGTAGAAATCCAAAGAATCACAAAGGAAAGGGGTAAGGCCTATCTCTAAACGGGAGCCCGAAGACTCACCAACACGTGTATCTCGAATGAGACGCGATCTCTAGGTAGCTAGCCTATAATGTTGAGCCAAAGCTCCTCGAATGGTCCGAAGACCGCGGGTCGCGATCCCGCTTTAAATTGAACCGAAGTTCTTCGAGATGACCAGAATGTCATCAAAATGCATAAAATAAATGAAAAGATCACAATTGATCAAAGTAATACAATTCCATAAAATGAACCGAAGTTCCTCAAAATGATCTTGAAATCATTAAAATACTCAAAATGAATCGAAGTTCCTCGAAATGATCCGAAGATCAATTAAATACTCAAAATGAACCGAAGTTCCTTGAAATGATTCGAAGATAGTTAAAATACTCAAAATGAACCGAAGTTCCTCGAAATGATCTGAAGATCATTAAAAATATGGAACAAATTCCATAACTCGAAGACATTGCATAAAGCTAGTCTAAAATCTCAAAAAGATCATAATTGATCAAGGAAAGTGTAAACTACACCAAAGCTAGTAAATATAAGAGTCGAACTACATGTACCATAACCACTTGCTCTACTCGAATATCTACAAACAAGTTGTATATTCCACTATAAATACGAAATGATCATTGCCACGATTTTCAATCGAACGAGTACAAGAATTAACCGTCGAAGTAAACACAAGGGGTCATAATCCTTGTGTTTGTTAAGGCATTTAATTAGATTTCTCATATGAACGAGAAAAAGGTTTATAAATTATATACTAGTAGAATTGAAAACAATTTCGTAAAATAACTTCGTATAATGAAGTGAGATTGGAAACCACTTTGGTAAAAGAATTTGATATCTACTAATAGTATAAAACTTATTTATATAATTTCGAAATGGCGATTCTCGTATAATATCGACCGAAATGACGATTGAACTAAGAATCCACGTTTTAATAATGTAAATTAAATATCATAAATATCGATTATAAAATTCATTCACAATGAAAATCGAAAAGCCATAAATCAAGCTGTAGAAATCTGAATTGCAGGGAAACTGGTCACAAAAAGGTCGAAATGGGCTGAAACTCGGCCAGGAATGAACTCAAATGGCCCTAACCAGTAGACCGTGGTCTCCACTGGTCTACTGAAGAAACACTGCAGGACTCGTCGACTGGTGGATTTTTGACCAGTCGACTGGTCATTTTTTCGACTGACAATGAATTTAGACGGACCAGTTGACTGGTGGATTTTGGCCAGTCGACTGGTTAGCAACCTGCTGTGAAATAAAGGCTTGGCCTTATGGCCAAGTCGATTCCGAGGGGTTTCAACGATCAGTGGATGCTAAGCACTTTACCAAAGCAATAGTGAGACCTCAGTGGTTTGCTAAAACGTTCCATAACACGAAAATCAAACATGCACAAAGATTTGTATCTAATTCATAAAATGGAATTCAGAACTCATGAAATGGAAAGTTTACTCAATTCAAACCAAATTTCATGCTACATATGCAACACAAACGTGCCATAGGCACACTATACAAGCTTAGAGGTTGAGGCATAGATGTGTGTTCTTAAAGAACTCACCTTTGACTCTATCATAAGCAAATGAAGGATCTTTGAAGTTGAAAATGAATGAGAGGCTCTTAGACAAGGTAAGAACACCTTCTTTTCATCCAAAAATCATGAATCAACAACCTATACACATATAAATGATAGTCCTAATAATTAGGTTTAGGGAAATCCCCAAAATTTGAAGAGGAATCAAGTTGGGGAAGATGGAGATGATCTTACCACTCTTCTTTATGGGTTTCCACTTGATTTCAACATGAATTGGTTTCCTAAGACAAGCTAGGGCTTAAGGGAGTTTTAATTTCCCTTTCCCCTTTCCATTTCTAATTTTAAGGCAAGAGGAAATGAATGAAGGAGGAATGAGAGGGAGAGGGCTATTGGTTTTTTTTAATGTAGCTAGATTGGCTAACCCAAACCCAATCCCAAAGTCCCCAAATTTCCTAAACTCGGAACATATCAAAGCTTATAGTTTTCAAACACATAAACAACGTTTTGAAATTAATGGAAGTGGTTTCGATTCCAAATATGTCCATAAGCAAAAAGTGATATTTTGGTCATGTACCAAATGAAAAAGATCAAAATCGCCCAACTCAAAGTGTATCGATGTTTATAGTCAAAAATGTTGTAAATGATGATCCGGGCTCAATGGAAGTGGTCTCAAGCCCAAATTCAACCATATGCAAAATGTGATTTTTTAGACACTCATCGATTAACGATTAACAATTAACGAAGATATATATTATCGTTAAATATGCGGGTTGTTACAGACTTCTCCATTAAAGAAATTACGTCCCCGCAATTACTTAAGGAAAAACCCCTATAGTACAACCGAGCATTAACCAAGAATTGATATACAAAAATATAGTGAACCAAGAAATTCACTAATGAATTATTACACAAATTTTAAACTTTGAGTTGTAAATCACTACGTAACTTATGTTTATACACATATAATGCTCAAATAAAAGTCGAACATATACGAGCTACCAACTCATTTTTATCATAAGTGATTTCAAGAAAATAGAACTTTCCTTACTCAAATTCTAAACATTCTAAACCTCAATTTCAATAATTATTTAAATTTTAATCACGAATTATCCTATCGTGATTTTTCTGAAAAATCAGTTTAGCCATATCTCAAAATTTTCAAGATGAAGTTCAAATCTTTTTCTTTCATTAGAAAACTTTAATCCAGTAGATTTGGATAATTCTTGTTTTCGAAGAATTCCGACTTGTATCGGATTCTAGACACTCATTTGAAATCCAAATCCAAATTTTCGAACTGCCATTATGGCAAGCTCGTTTTAATAAAATTTAATTAATTTGTTTAACATTCAATAAGTTTATAAACTGTAAACCCATAATCTTACGTTTTCAATTTGAACTAATTAAACATTTTAAATTTGACTAGGAAATATCGACTATCCAAAATCGTCGAATATTCCCTCTCACATTTTAGCTAGAAAATTTCATCACATAAAAATTCTCATTATTCTAGCTTATGAAGTTTTATTAAATTGAAAAGGATAAGCGATCTCGTTGGGGGAGCAAGATCATGAAATTAAAACACCCGAAATAGGAAATATTAGCACCTTCTTTAATATTTCAAAAACAAATAAATTGGAACTTTTAAGTTTCCGATAAACCCCAAAAATCTCAAATCTAAAATATTAGCACGTCCTCCAACATTTCACGGACAACTTCTAAATCATGAGAACACGATAAATGTAGAAGTTGGAAGATATTTATAAAAGTCGAAAACGTTTAGTTTTCACATTCACAAGGATAACACCAACAAGGATGAGGTCAAACCAATCGAGTTACGACCTCAAAAATTCATAAGTAATGTGAAATACAAAAGCACGTCTTCTTTAAGGTCATTCTCATTGTTATGAGAATTCATAAAGCAAAAGGAAGCTAACGAATCTAAATTAGAATCGTTAAGAACAACAAAATTTGTCTCATGGACGGGGGATGTCGAAAATGGATGATATTCTCAAAAAATAAATGCGGGCCTCAGAATGGATAGGTCAATCCATCCCAGGAATCACCACTATACTAACGAAAACAAGACATGCAAACAAGCATGAAAAGAATAGCCGCATAAAGGAGAGTTAACCATCCATAAAAATATGTTTTTTTTAAAAAAAAAATCAACTAAAGTTAGTCTCAAGAATAATTTCTCAAAGGAATAACAACTTATTGCAAAGTCGATCTATCCAAATACTAAACCCATTTTAGCATATGGAAGACAAAATGTGGGAATTCATGAAAGAACCCAATTACAAAAAGGCCGGAGATTAAAAATTGAAATCCGAAAACAATAGACTAAGAAAAATAAAACTTATTGCTTTCGAAAGAAGATCCGAAATAATTTCCAATGAAAAAATCGAATCATCTAAGCTCTAGAAGTCACTCAAAGATATCTAGAAAAATATAAAATGGGTATACACTCATTAACACCCCGAAATTTTAATGACACTAAAGATGACGAATTAAAGAATAACTAGTGTGAAATATACTATTAACAATGAATTAAGGAGAAACTTAATTTAATATTTGGAATTAAGTGAAACAAACTGCGCCATTGCATTCATCTCGAAATTCTGGTCAAGATAGACATTTGGTTTGCGTTAAACGGACACCATATGAAGACGTTATTAAGTTTGAAGTTTGTATGCATATATGGAAGATATATATATATACATATAAAATTCAAAAATATTCAAAAATTAGCAAAACCAAGAATCCGGCGCGCAAATCAAGGGAGGGCCGACCGTTTGAGGTCGACCCGAGACCCTGCTGGGTCGACCCATGGGTCGACCCAGGCTCATGGGGGTCGACCCATCTAAAGGGGTGTAGACCCACCCGTGGCTCTGGAAACTTCTTTCTGAACCTAGACGATTTTGAAGCTAGATTCGTTGGTTCTACGCTATGTAAATGACCCTAAACCTAGGTTTTATTCATCTAAAAATGGTGGCGATGGTGGAGCTCAGTTGCAACGTAGATTGTATGGCCTTTTCTTCTCCAAATCCAATTCAGCAAACGTTATACAAATTCGACGATTGCTACAACAACAAATTCAATGTGTTCTTTGCAGTAATTTGGATCCATTTCATTAGATCTATTCATTGTGAGTTCATGTTATTTTTAGATCTAAATATATAAATAGTAATCGTGATATGTATATAAAAATTGGATCTTAAATCAGTGCCTAATCAGTTCTATTATGACATATTTTTATGATCTGTTCTTATATGTTTATATCGTCACCAAATATAAACTTGTCATAATATGTCCATTCAGTTTTTATGCCTATTTCTACCATTATGTTATTGATTCGTTATTATGCCTGCTCTTATTCTCTTCTCTCCCTCTTTTCCCTTTTTATTTTTATATAGTCAGGCTACCTTCGAGCCTAGGCCTAACGGTGAAAGATGCAAAGTGTGAAACTCTAAACATTGGGAAAGACATAAATGGGGGCATAATTGGTATTGGAAATTATGAATATAAATTTGGGCATAAAATTGGAAAATATACGAATATGGATTTGGGGGACATATTAGATAATATGAATATGAAGCTAGGCATATATTGGAAAGTAGGTGAACATGAATTTGGGTAAAATTTGCATTGGAATGTGTAAATATTGATTCAGGGTATAAATTGGAACATATGTAATTATGAAATTGGGCATAGATTGTGACATATGCAAATGTCAATTTGGGGCATAAACTGGAACACATGTGAGTATTGATTTAGGGCAAGGAAACCTATAATTGAAATAGAATAATTGAAAATATGAATTGAAAGGGGGCATGAAAGTCTATAGTTGGAATAGGGAAATTTATTTGAATATGCCTAAAATGGTGAAACCGTAGTAACGCTTAGATACGAGGTTAGATTGCATTAGTGGTGGAAGTCTGCATGGACCCAACCGACATATCCAGCAGCCACTAATGTTGAACCTAATGTGAGAGGTCTAAGTGCGCAAATACGAGACGTGCTCAGACACGAGGATAAGCCTAATTTATGGAATAAGTCTGCCTGGACCCGACCAGCATTTCCAGCATCCAAAAATGGCAGGCTTAATGTGGGAGGTCTAGCATACTGTAACCATAAATGAATATGGTAATAAATCTTGAATACTTAACCTAGTTGAATCCATAAGGATTGTATGAATATAAACTAAAGTTGGGGTTAAGTAAAAATTGGGTGGGTTAAGTAAATCGGAGGGGGTGGGTAATATTTACATATATGCCCATAAATTTAACCCGATAAGGTTATGTAATTAAAGACACCTAGTGGTATACATAACCGGTATAAATAATAAAGTTATGTAATTAAAAGACACCATTTAGGTTAAGCATAACTTCTAAGGAAATGAGACAACTTGTGTAATAAGATAAGAGGTACTTGATTATAAATTAAGTAATCTAGAACTGGTTGGTGTAAATAACATGTTTAGGCTTGTCCCAGGGACAAGAGGAAATTACAACATAGGTTATAATTAATGGGTCGAGAAACTTGTTAATGGGCCTTAGTTGAATTTATGATAAAATGAGAAATGAAGAGGAAAACTTATGGAATAATATAAGTTATATTTAATCAATGACATGCTAAAAAGGAAACATGTAAAATGAGACGTACTTATTTACACATTAAATAAGAACATGTTATTGTAACTATGGAATCGGACGATGAAAATATAAAAGAGATTGTGGATTATAGACCTTGGGCCACAATCTAGAGAATAACATGTTGTGGGCTTATTAATGAACTTAAAGGGGTTAAGTTATATAACAAAAATTAATAAGCAAGAGGAACTTGGTAATTCGATTAAGAATTCAATACGAATGGGGATAACCAAGTTAAAAGGAAAGTTAGGAGGAAAAGTAAGTGCGTAATATAATCATTAGACATAAAGTCTAATAACATATTAAAGTGAGACACTTGGACCAGTCCGCACGTTTGAGGGTGAATAACCCAACGGGGTAGATCATCGAGGTGTTATAAGGCATGAGGGGAGCGCACATTCATTTGATTGTTTTGATGGCTCCAAAGGACTGGAAGGGGAAGCGCGCGGCTTCTTGAGGTACGTTAGGTGCTCCTAGTAGTCCTCTGTGCAGTGACACATGTCTTAGGCTGTGCTCGCAGAGATTGGGTCTGCGCATAACTACTAGGTGGGTGAGCCTTGACTACAGATGTAGCTATGCAGTCAGAATGTTGTGACGAGGTGACACCAGGGTGGTTCGGTGGTTGCCTCACGAGGAGGCAGAGGGTCACGACCAACAAGGATAGTAGATCGTCGGATACCCGTCATCGGCAGCCAGCAGGATGCGAAAAGACTAGATCTAAACCCAAGATACCATTTCACCTTTCACTATCGAGGTACGGGGTTGAGGGGAGACGCCACATGGATGTTTAGATTGGTTGTTATTAGGGGCGATATCTTAGCTCTTGTAGTCTTTACTAGTTGAGGAAGGGCCGAGGTGGGGCCATAGCCAACATGGAAAACAGTCCCTAGGAATATCTGTATTTGGAGGCTCTTAAAGGCAGGTCTGTACAAGTATGGAAAAGCTCCTGGCCGAGTTCCGTGTTCCTTGTTTAGCCCTGCATTGGAACTCGGTGCACATTTAAGGACGTGCGATTGAGGCATCGAGCTACAATTACAGTACATACGTGGGACAGTCTAGATACATGCATACTACTCTGGTGGTGTATCATAGACTAGAGGGCATTATTCCGATAAGTAATCTTATTCGATCGATGGTGACAGTCCGTACGCTTATGTAGCATAGTAATGACAGATATATGTGGAACTTAAGATTGTTATATAGAGATCCGTACGTCACTCTGGTATAGGATGAGGGACCGCATTCATTACGGTGGAGACCGTGCGTGTTGGGTACCATGGGTGTATCTCAATACTGAGAGATAGCTACATATATGGTATTAGGTGAATCCATGGGGAAGTAAATGGGTACGATGCACGGATAAGTCTTGGGTTCTATTAACCCAAGTAACGTAATAATCAAGAAAATGAAATGGAACCGTATTGGTAGGGATCATTCTATTTCTGATATACTAGTATCGGTGCGGTGCAGAGAAATGTATTTAAGAAGCGCAATATATCATGTTCATCTTATCTTCCTCAGTTCACACTTGTTATTGTCATCTTGTTCTTCCAGTTTTATATACCTACCATGATACTTTTATTTATTTATATTTAAAAGTAAATGGACTCGCCATACTTTATGTCTGGCCCTTTTTGTTTCCTCTTCTCTCTCTTTCATTCCCCCCATACCCCAGGTTCTCATGGTGGAAGTGCTCAGAGTTGATTTGGATTCTTTCATCTTAGCATGGATTTTGGATATGGATGTACTACTTTGACTTCTTATCAACTCTCTTATGGCTTTGCAAGGGAAATATGGTTTTATGCTTTTGCACTCTGATATTTTTAGCAAGATAGATTATTAATGTAATCGGTTACTTCAAGCTTATGATGTAAACTCAGTATTTTGGACCATGATGTTTTTATTTAAATAAGTTTTTAATTCTGCTGCGATTTTACATGTCTGTCTTGTGTGATTATGTTCTTACTTACCTATAACACTTCACGAAACTTAATGCATTCTATATAGAGTGACATTAATGGACGTGGGGTGTCACGTTTGGTATCAGAGCATATGGTTATAAGATCGGATAAAATATTTTGAAATTGGTTTTCAAAAAGGTCTCAAAAAACAAAGTATTTTAAAATAAAAAGTCTATTTTTGAAAAGCATATTTCCCAAAGCCATAAATACCGTCTCGATTCTCCGCTTGATTCCTTTTCCTTTTTTTCCAGGGAACCGTTTCTTCCCGAAATGGTATCCCTATTTCAGCGTGGTTCCTTAAGCATGTTAAAACAACGGTACATGTCAAAGGACAAAGAAGTGCCCAACCTCCATCTTTAGTCGTAGTGGTTTTACCTACGGCTTATTTTTTTTCAAGCCTCGTAAGGATTTCCGTGTGATGGAGGCAACTTTCTAGAGGCTAGTTAACATGTTGCAAAAAGGAGAATAAGCGAGTTGGGGCTAAGGAGCACAACCCAAATATGAAAGAGAATAATGGCTTAAGAAGGAAATATAGATAAAAGAAGAAACGAGGAAATACCATAACTTCGGAACGGTGGGTCTAATGAAAAAGGATTGCAGAAAGAGGAAAGGCGTTGTTACCACTTTGGTAAGGCGGGACCCCTTATTAAGGAGTGCCCAAAGAGAAAAGGACAAGGCCAGAAGGCAGGAACTTCGATGGGGCAAGCTAATGTACTCATAGTTGGTGGACAGGATAGGGGTAGGAAAGTTTTCGTCAAAGGATTGATTTCTATTTCTGATCATCCAGTTAGGATTCTTTTTCTGGCGCTTCGCATCCTTTTATGTCTGATTCTTTAGTTGAGTCCATGCACCTAAATACTAGTATGGTTTTGGATCCCATTATTGCCTCAAACCCCAGTGGAGGTATGGCTCATTTATCGATGATTTGTCGGGGTTTGAGAATCGCTATGTTAGGTGTCGAGTTTGATTGCGATGCATATGTTCTTTATTTCATAAGATACGGTTTGATTCTAGGATGGATGGGTTAACCATATATGGAGCTATTCTAGATTGTGAGAGGAGGGTCGTTAGACTTCTAACTTGCCATAGAAAGACTCTCGAGATTTCTTATGACCCCAAAAGGGTCTGTCATGCTTAATCTCCTAGAACCTCTTAATATATCTATCGATGATTTGCGGCATGTACTAATAGTTGAGAGTATCCTGATGTTTTTGATGAGGTTCGGAGTTTACCCCCCAGGCACGAGATTGGTTTCCGCATATACTTGGTGGACAATGCAAAGGAAGCTGCATTGCCTGTGTGACATGTGACTCCTAAAATAAAAGAGGGAACTTTGTAAGCAAGTTGGGGAGCTACTTGAAAAGAGGTTTGATAGGTGAATTATATCGGAATGGGAAACCTATTGAAGACAGTCCTTGAGGAAGCACATCATTCTAAGACGACTATTCATTCAAGAGGCGATAAAATGTATAGAGTTTGAGGTAATGGAGCCAAACCTGCGAGAGGAAGTGAAAGTAGAGAAGGAAGCAATGATTGGACGAGTTCCAACTTGCATACTTGGATCGAAGGTTAAGAAATTGTGCAACAGAGAAGTGAAGCTAGTAAGAGTGCAATGGGGAAAGGACCGCGAGGATGCTACTTGGGAGGCTGAAGACAAGATTCGCGCTTCATATCCTTTCCTTTTCGAGAATATGTCCTTAAATTATTTTTCCAAGCTTCGAATTAATACTTGTATCTACTGTATGAAATATCTCCTATCGATCGAGTCTTTCGGTAGAGAACTAATGAATGTAAACATGTGTTTGAGACATATTATGTTTGATGGATGCAAGTGGTTGCTAGTGATTGCTCGTGGATGCATATACACACAGAATAGCAACTAGATCGGCTGAATCACTTACATATTGCATATTGATGTGTGTACATTTTAAATTTTTATAGATCAAAATGGGCGTATCATTACATTGATGTTGCATTTGGATGGATGATTGTGCATACATATAGAACTTACATGTATTAGGACAATTTGCATACATTTTGGTTACATGGCACAAATATACATTGCATTAAGGAGGTCAACTGAATCAGTGGACCGCCTGATCTATCGCATTAGCTTACAGACATATACACACACTATTGCATATGTTCATAAAAACATTAGAAATTCCTTAAGGACAATGGATGCCTGTGGTTGCTAGATGAATGTATGATTGTTGGATGTTAGCATATACGTTCTTCTTAACTTAGAGATTTCGGGGACGAAATCCTTTGAGTAGGGGAGAATGTAACACCTCGAAATTTTAACGACACTAAAGATGATGAATTAAATAATAATTAGCGTGAAATACACTATTAACAATAAATTAAGGAGAAACTTAATTTAATTATCAGAATTAAGTGAAACAGACTACGCCATTGCGTCCGTCTCAAAATTCTGGTCAAGATAGATATTTGGTTTGCGTAAAACCGACAATGTATGAAGACGTTATTAAGGTTTGAAGTTTGTATGCATGTAAGGAAGATATATATATACATATAAAATTCAAAAATATTCAAATATGAGCAAAACCAGAAATCAGGCGCGCAAATCAAGGAAGAGCTGACCGTTTGAGGTCGACCTGAGACCCTGCTGGGTCGACCCAGGGTCATGGGGGCCGACCCTTGGGTCGACCCACCTGAAGGGCTGTGTCGACCCACTCGTGGCTCTAGAAACTTCTTTCTGAACCTAGACGATTTTGGAGCTAGATTCGTTGGTTCTACGCTATATAAAGGACCCAAAACCTAGGTTTATTCTGCTGCAACGTAGATTGAATGACCTTTTCTTCTCTAAATCCAACTCAGCAAACATTATACAAATTCAACAATTACTACAACAACAAATTCAACGTGTTCTTCGCAGTAATTTTTTCCTTAGATCTATTCACTGTGAGTTCAAGTTATTTCTAGATATAAATATTTATATGGTAATCGTGATATGTATATAAAAATTGGATCTTGAATCGGTGCCTAATCAGTTCGATCATGACATATTCCTCTGATCTGTTCTTATATGTTTATATCGTCACCAAATCTTAACTTGTCATAATATGTCCATTTAGTTTTTATGCCTATTTCTACCGTTATGTTATTGATTCGTTATTATGCCTACTCTGATTCTCTTCTCTCCCTCTTTTCCCTTTTAATTTTTATAAAGTCAGGCTACCTTCGAGCCTAGGCCAAATGCTGAAAGATGCGAACTTGTGAAATTGGGAATGTTGGGAAAGACATAAATTGCGACATAATTGGTACTGGAAATTATGAATATAAATTTGGGCATAAAATTGGAAAATATACGAATATGGATTTGGGGGACATATTGGATAATATGAATATGAAGCTAGGCATATATTGGAAAGTAGGTGAACATGAATTTGGGCAAAATTTGCATTGGAATGTGTAAATACTAATTTGGGGTATAAATTAGAACATATGTAATTATGAAATTGGGCATAGATTGGACATATGCAAATGTCAATTTGGGGCATAAACTGGAACACATGTGAATATTGATTTAGGGCATGGAAACCTATAATTGAAATAGAATAATTGTAAATATGAATTGAAAGGGGGCATGAAAGTCTATAGTTAGAATAGGGAAATTTATTTGAATATGCCTAAAATAATGGAACCTTAGTAACGCTTAGACACGAGGTTAGGTTGCATTAGTGGTAGAAGTCTGCCCAGACCCAACAGACATATCCAGCAGCCACTAATGTTGAACCTAATGTGAGAGGTCTAAGTGCGCAAATACGAGATGTGCTCAGATACGAGGTTAATCCCAATTTGTGGAATAAGTCTGCCTAGACCCAACCGGCATATCCAGCATCCATAAATGGCAGGCTTAATGTGGGAGGTCGAGCATACTGTAACCATAAATGAATATGGTAATAAATCTTGAATACTTAACCTAGTTGAATCCATAAGGATTGTATGAATATAAACTAAAGTTGGGTTTAAGTAAAAATTGGGTAAACAATGGGTGGGTTAAGTAAATCGGAGGGGGTGGGTAATATTTACATATATGCCCATAAATTTAACCCGATAAGGTTATGTAATTAAAGACACCTAGTGGTATACATAAACGGTATAAATAATAAAGTTATGTAATTAAAAGACACCGTTTAGGTTAAGCATAACTTCTAAGGAAATGAGACAACTTGTGTAATAAGATAAGAGGTACTTGATTATAAATTAAGTAATCTAGAACTGGTTGATGTAAATAACATGTTTAGGTTTGTCCTAGGGACAAGAGGAAATTACAACATAGGTTATAATTAATGGGTCGAGAAACTTGTTAATGGGCCTTAGTTGAATTTATGATAAAATGAGAAATGAAGAGGAAAACTTATGGAATAATATAAGTTATATTTAATCAATGACATGCTAAAAAGGAAACATGTAAAATAAGACGTACATATTTACACATTAAATAAGAACATGTTACTGTAACTATGGAATCGGACGATGAAAATATAAAAGAGATTGTGGATTATAGACCTTGGGCCACAATCTAGAGAATAACATGCTGTGGGCTTATTAATGAACTTAAAGGAGTTAAGTTATATAACAAAAATTAATAAGCAAGAGGAACTTGGTAATTCGATTAAGAATTCAATACGAATGGGGATAACCAAGTTAAAAGGAAAGTGAGGAGGAAAAGTAAGTGCGTAATATAATCATTAGACATAAAGTCTAATAGCATATTAAAGTGAGACGCTTGGACCAGTCCGCACGTTTGAGGGTGAATAACCCAACGGGGTAGATCATCGAGGTGTTATAAGGCATGAGGGGAGCGCACATTCATTTGATTGTTTTGACGGCTCCAAAGGACTGGAAGGGGAAGCACGCGGCTTCTTGAGGTACGTTAGGTGCTCCTAGTAGTCCTCTGTGCAGTGACACATGTCTTAGGCTGTGCTCGCAGAGATTGGGTCTGTGCATAACTACTAGGTGGGTGAGCCTTGACTACAGATGTAGCTATGCAGTCAGAATGTTGTGACGAGGTGACACCAGGGTGGTTCGGTGGTTGCCTCACGAGGAGGCAGAGGGTACGACCAACAAGGATAGTAGATCGTCGGATACCCGTCATCGACAGCCAGCAGGATGCGAAAAGACTAGATCTAAACCCAAGATACCATTTCACCTTTCACTATCGAGGTACGGGGTTGAGGGGAGACGCCACATGGATGTTTAGATTGGTTGTTATTAGGGGCGATAGCTTAGCTCTTGTAGTCTTTACTAGTTGCCGAGGTGGGGACATAGCCAACATGGAAAACAGACCCTAGGAATATCTGTATTTGGAGGCTCTTAAAGGCAGGTCTGTACAAGTATGGAAAAGCTCCTGGCCGAGTTCCGTGTTCCTTGTTTAGCCCAGCATTGGAACTCGGTGCACATTTAAGGACATGCGATTGAGGCATCGAGCTACAATTATAGTACATATGTGGGACAGTCTAGATACATGCATACTACTCTGGTGGTGTATCATAGACTAGAGGGCATTATTCCGATAAGTAATCTTATTCGATCGATGGTGACAGACGTCTAAGGCTGTGCTTGTAGAGGTTGGGTCTACACGTAACTACCAGATGGGTGGGCCTTGACTGCAGATGTAGCTGTGCAGTCAGAATGCTGTGACGAGGTGACAACAGGGTGGGTTCGGCGGTTGCCTCACGAGGAGGCAGAGGGTCACGGCCAACAAGGATAGTAGATCATAGTATACCCGTCATTGGTAGCCAGAGGGATGCGAAAAGACTAGAGCTAAACCCAAGGTACCATTTCACCTTTCACTATCGAGGTACGGGGCTGAGGGGATACGCCACATGGATGTTTAGATTGGTTGTTATTAGGGTCGGTCGCTTAGCTCTTGTAGTCTTTACTAGTTGAGGCAGAGGCCGAGGTGGGGCCATAGCCACCATGGAAAACAGACCCTAGGAATATCTGTATTTGTAGGCTCTTAAAGGCGGGCCTGTACAAGCATGGAAAAGCTCTCAGCCGATCTCTGTGTTTCTTGTTTAGCCCTTCCACGGAAGTCGTTGCACATTAGAGAACGTGTGATTGATGCATCGAGCTACAATAACAGTACATACGTGGAACAGTCTAGATACATGCATACTGCTCTGGTGGTGTATCGTAGACTAGAGGGCATTATTCCGGTAAGTAATCTGATTCGATCGATAGTGGCAGTCTGTAGTAATGACAGATATACGTAGAACGTAACATTGTCATATAGAGATTAGTACGTCACTCTGGCGTGGGATGAGGGACTGCGTTCATTACGGTGGAGATCGTGCGAGTGTGACACCATGGGGTGTATCTCAATATTGAGAGATAGCTACATATATGGTATTAGGTGAATCCATGGGAAATTAAATGCGTACAATGTGCGGATAAGTCTTGGGTCCTATTAACCCAAGTAACCTAATAATCAAGAAAATGTAATGGAACAGTACTGGTAGGGATCATTCTATTTATGGTATACTAGTATTGGTACGGTGCAGAGAAATGTATTTAAGAAGCACAATATATCATGTTCATCTTATCTTGCTCAGTTCACACTTGTTAATGTTATCTTGTTCTTCTAGTTTTATATACCTGCCATGATACTTTTATTTATTTATATTTGAAAGTAACTGGACTCGCCAGACTTTATGTCAGACCCTTTTTGTTTCCTCTTCTCTCTCTTCCGTTTCTCCCATGCCCCAGGTTCTCAGTGTGGAAGTGCTTAGAGTTGATTTGGATTCTTTCAGCTTAGCTTGGATTTTGGATATGGATGTACTGCTTTGACTTCTTGTCAACTCTCTTATGGCTTTGCAGGGGAAATATGGTTTTATGCTTTTGTACTCTGATATTTTTAGCAAGACAGATTATTAATGTAATCGGTTACTTTAAGCTTATGATGTAAACTCAGTATTTGGGACCATGATGTTTTGATTTAAATAAAGTTTTTAATTCCGCTGCGATTTTACATGTCTGTCTTATGCGATTATGTACTTATTTACCTATAACTCTTCACAAAACTTAATGCATTCTATATAGAGTGACATTAACAGACGTGGGGTGTCACAACTCAAACCATGACAAGTGCGAGCGTACAAATCCATAAATCAAAATGTAATTCAAAAATGGTTCTCATAACACAAATGGATACCCTTCCATAAATGAACACATAAGTTATTCGTGTCATAAATAAATAAAGAGAACCCATGAATTACGGAAATCACCATATAATCACAAATACTTCGATGTATTCAAAGCAGTGTACATATATATAAGGTAGTCATTACGAAAATGTTGAATTCATGAATAATACAAAATAACAAAGTGATCATCAACGATCAACAAAGAAAGCGTAATTTACATTAAGCTAGTAAATAGGCGAGTTTAGCCAAATGTCCCATAACCATTGACTTAACTCAAATATTCACAAATAAATTGCAAACTCCACTATAAAATGCATAAATGATCATAACATAATTGCAAAAAGGCATAAACCAAAGGTTACTCAAGAAAACATATAAATGGTCATCATAACCGAGCATAAGAGGAATGGAAACAAATTCAAACAATTCTTATTTAGAAATATGAAAATAAATCTCGATGACGCTACAGTCATCACCAACATTATTTTCTTTAAATATATTGAGTTTGACATCCAACAATGAAATTGAATTTTAGTTGACCAAGTCCAAAAATTAACCGGCAAAGTAAACACAAGTGTGTCTACCCACTCATTTTTACCAAGACATTTAATTAAATTCCTTATTCAATTGAAAAGGCAAAATTACTTATTTGAAACAAGTAAAACACAAAAGCAAAAGAGAATACGTAATCATTACCCGAAGAAAACAAAAGTCATATTAATAGAAAAATAAATGGGTAATGAAAACTCAAGGTAGCATGTAAGAGTTTTCACAAAACATAGGTTTGGAAAATCTACATACTTAGATATAAAACAAACACCAACTAATTCCTAAGGACATGGTGTCCTTAAGTGCATTTGACGCAAAGAAGGTAGATGGTCACACTTCAAAAGAAATCAAATGAGATAATCACGGTAATCATCATCATAAAAGATAAAGAGGATAGACCCTTGTATGCACTAGTTTCCTTACCAAAATTAAGATATCTCAAATTCATTGTTAAAAATTCAAACTATAAGAGGTGTAAAGGATATATATGATAGTCATACATATACCATTCTCAAATTATTATTTTATTGAAATCCCTACGGTTGCAAATTACAATCAATACTAATGATTTGCCTCGCCATTTATTTACATAAAGTTGCTAATGCTATGGTTCGATGGCGATGCACATCATTAATATTTAATATAAGGGTTGTGTCGGAATCATCTCATTGAAATGTTCAGAAACTCTTATTGATATTGTGGCGTCCCACTTCTCAATTAAGGCTTCCAACATACTCAATGGGCAACTCAACATGATATACCAAATTACGTCCAAATTGGGGCGCAAATTTGTAAATAAACGATCATGAGTGCAACCATTTATTTATGAACTAAATTTTTGATCATAAATAAATAAATGAAAACTTTTCATAGTGCTTAGTGGAAATAATTTATTCATTTTCGCCTCGCAAAGCTAATCTCGAGTGGATTAGTATTTTATTTGGCCAAAATTATTTTATTAATCAATTATATAAAATAATTTAGAAATCATTAAAACTAAGTCCCAAAAAGTTATTTCAACTCAAAAATTGGAAATAATTTGAATTCCTACCAAAGAAGAGGGATGGGACTCTAGGTTTGTCAAGGCCAAGATTCACAAAGAAGAACTCAAATAAATTTGATTGGTTAAACAAGGATCATGATATAAGATAGGATATGACGAGTCCTAAGACTCGAACTAAATCCTAAAAGACGATTTCCTAAGAGAGACTTAGGACAATGACCCTTGCCATAATATCTTATATTGCTCCGAACTTAGCTATGATACCAAGTTGTAATTCCCCACCTTTATACTTGCGTTAGCCAAGGTCATTGCAAGCAACAATGTCAACTAACCCGAAGAATAAGGCTGTTGAGGGGCGACCGTCTGTATAATAGCATTAAACGAGTGTTAAATGTATCGGATAATGTGGTCTTACTTTTCAAATCTCATAAGGAAATCCGACACATCTAACTCAAGTTGAAAACTACTACATAGCATTTGTATATAATTCGGAAAGCAATATAAAATACATAATAAATAATCAGAGTTAGACACATATATTCACATCACTAAGGCAGAAATGGATATGAATATAACACATAAGTGTAAATACAAGATAGTGGTCATAGTCGATCCACTATACAACAAAAGAATAGGTACAAGGCTACTCATAATAATATGTATACAAAGGAGTCTTATATACATATAACCCAAATAGTACAACACTAAGGAAAATTTCCCAAAACAGGAGGATAGACCATGCTGGAGTCGCGAAGAATCAACTAAAATACCTCAGTCTGACCCGAGTATTATTTACACAATGATAAACAATAAACAGATCAGTCTAGCTGTACTTATCTCATAAATTGAGATATAAATAAATGTAGACATAAATACGATAATAACAATGTCATGTATAAGTGTAAAGCCCAGAAATATCTACGGTATATCTCAATTCTATATTAGAGCTATAAAAAAATATCTCATTCAAAATTATATAGCTACTCATAGGAAATGATAACTCATATCAAATCAACTCAAAAATTGATAACTCAATATCAATAAATCTCAAATTGATAACATAGTATCAATAAAACTCTAAATTCCAGAATTCAATAGAGTAGAAATCCAGAGAATCACAAAGGAAGGGGGTAAGGCCTATCTCTAAACGGGAGCCCGAAGACTCACCAACACGTGTGTCTCGAACGAGACGCGATCTCTAGGTAGCTAGCCTATAATGTTGAGCCGAAGCTCCTCGAATGGTCCGAAGACCGTAGGTCGCGACCCCGCTCCAAATTGAATCGAAGTTCCTCGAGATGACCCGAAGGTCATCAAAATCATAAAATAAATGAAACTATCACAATTGATCAAAGTAATACAATTCCATAAAATGAACCGAAGTCCCTCAAAATGATCTTGAAATCATTAAAAAACTCAAAATGAATCGAAGTTCCTCGAAATGATCCGAAGATCATTAAATTACTCAAAATGAACCAAAGTTCCTCGAAATGATCCGAAGACCATTAAAATACTCAAAATGAACCGAAGTTCCTCGAAATGATCCGAAGATCATTAGAAATATAGGACAAATTCCATAACTCAAAGACATCGCATAAAGCTAGTCTAAAATCTCAAAAAGATCATCATTGATCAAGGAAAGTGTAAACTACGCCAAGCCAATAAATATACGAGTCGAGCTACATGTCCTATAACCACTTGCTCTACTCGAATATCTACGAACAAGTTGTATATTCCATTAGAAATACGGAACGATCATTGCCTCGGTTTTCAATTGAACGAGTCCAAGAATTAATCGTCGAAGTAAACACAAGGGGTCATACTCCTTATTTTTGCTAAGGCGTTTAATTAGATTTATCATATGAACGAGAAAAAGATTCATAAAATATATACTAGTAGATTTGAATACGATTTATAAAACGATATCGTAAAATAACTACGTATTATGAAGTGAGAATGGAAATCACTTTGGTAAAAGAATCTGATATCTGCTAATAGCATAAAACCTCTTTATATAATTTCGAAATGTCGAATATTGTGTAATATCGATTGAAATGACGATCAAACTAAGAATCCACGTTTAAATAACATAAATTAAATCTAATAAATATTGATTATAAAATTCATTCTCAATGAATAAATCAAAAATCCATAAAATTGAGCTGCAGAAATCTTATCAGGAAAACTGAAAAGTCATAAAAAGGTCGAAATGGTCTGAAACTCGGCCGGGAATGAGCTCAAATGGCCCTAAACAGTAGATCGTAGTCTCCACAGGTCTACTGTAGAAAAAACACAGGACCAGTCGACTGGTGGATTTTTGACCAGTCGACTGTTCATTTTTCCTACGGACAATGAATTTATTCAGACCAATCGACTAGTGAATTTTGGCTAGTCGACTGGTCAGCAACCTGCTGTGAAATAAAGGCTTGGCCTTATGGCCAAGTCAATTCTGAGGGGTTTCAACGATCAGTGGAAGCTAAGGACTTTACCAAAGCAATAATGAGACCTCAATGGTTTGCTGAAACGTTCCATAACACGAAAATCAAACACCTAAAAAGATTTGTACTCTAATTCATAAAATGGAATTCAAAACTCATGAAATGGAATGTTTACTTAATTCAAACCAAATTGCGCACTACATATGCAACACAAACGTGCCATAGGCACACTAAACAAGCTTAGAACTTGAGACATAGATGTGAGTTCTAAAAGAACTCACCTTTGACTCTATCATAGGCAAATGAAGTATCTTTGAAGTTGAAAATGAATGAGAGGCTCTTAGACAAGGCAAGAACACCTTCTCTTCGTCCAAACTCATGAATCAACAACCTATATACATATAAATGATAGTACTAATAATTAGGTTTAGGAAAATCCCCAAATTTTGCAGAGGAATCAAGTTGGGGAAGATGGAGATGATCTTACCACTCTTCTCTATGGGTTTCCAGTGGATTTCAACATGAATTGGTTTCCTAAGACAAGCTAGGGCTTAAGGGAGTTTTGATTTCCCCTTTCCATTTCTAATTTTAGAGCAAAAGGAAATGAATGAAGGAGGAATGAGACAGAGAGGGCTGTCAGGGGTTTTTAATGTGGCTAGATTAGCTAACCTGAACCCAAGCCCAAAGTCCCTAAATTTCTGAAACTCGAAACATATCGAAGCTTATAGTTTTCGAACACCTAAACAATGTTTTGAAATCAATGGAAGTGGTTTTGGTTCCAAATTCGTCCATAAGCAAAAAGTGATATTTTGGTCATATACCAAATGCAAAAGACCAAAATCGCCAAACTCAAAAGGTATAAATGTTTATAGTCAAAAAGGTTGTAAACGATGATCCATGCTCAATGGAAGTGGTCTCGAGCCCAAATTCAACCGTATGAAAAACGTGACTTTTGAGACACACATCGATTAACGATTAACGACATTATATATTATCGTTAAATATGCGTGTTGTTACAGTATTCGTATTAATATCTCAACATGTTATAATAACATTTTAACACTTTTAATTATTCTGGCAAATTCACATTTCGTAATAACGGGGAATGCAAAATGATAATATATCATTATCAAAAATGATATAATTTAAATCCACTCACCTCATTTGCTTTCCAAATCCTAGATTTGGTCTAGATCTAGCATTCCATGGTTTTCCCCTAATTGGATTCAGAACCTAACAACCATGGATGCATAATGTTTTACTAAAAGAAAAAGGGAAGAAAATTGAATAGACCAGGTCTAGAAATTTACCTCACTTCGAATATGATTCTGAACACCTTCTAATTAATATTCATTATTTTCCTCCATATCTTGATTCAAAATTTTCCTAAAGTAATCATCTTATTTTTCTAAATAGATTTGAGGAGGAGAAAGAATGGCAGGGCTTAGATATTGTATCATAGAATGTGAGATTTAGGCTAGGTTCTGCTAGCCAATTTATAGGTGTTCAGGATCTTGTCGTACACGCAGCACTGAGTCAGCACTCGAACTTGGTTAAGAAAATAGCCTAGATTCGTTAATGAACCTTACTAGATCTAGGGTGGGTTGACCCCGGGAACGACCTCCCTTCGGGTGGGTCGTTCCCCCAATGCCTAGGTCGACCCCGATTATAATTTTTCTTCTTCTGCATATGGTCTTTAGTTTTGAATTTATTTGAATACGTTCATATATAAGGCCCTTATATGTATACAAAACTTTTAAGGACCATTTTACGCATATATATGTACGCACAACTTTCATTTCGTTTTCAAAATTCAAACGGTGTTGCTCTGTTATTTGATTCTTGCCATATTCCATTGATTGTAGCCTTATCTTGAACTTTATCTCTTGTGTGTGGATATATATATATATGCATATATTCTCATATATATATACATATATTTTCTTTACTTCCTTATATGTGCGTTTATACATATTTTCCCTCATGAACATGTGTTATTTTAGCCGTTCCCTTAAAACAAAATATGACGGCGGCGAGGATCAAACTTTGTACCTCTTGTATGCAAGTCACATGTTCTAACCAACTAGACTGCAAAGGCTTTGTTAACAAGGCTTAGAACAATAGTAGTTATTGTTCTCTTCTCATTCCTCTTTTTCATATTTGTTACAATATTCCATTTAAACCATTGCATGAATCTTTTTCTTTTATTTTTCTTTTATTATTAATGCATAATCAGTGCATGTAACACATTTACACCACATGCAACCAATCCTTTCTTTCTTTTAATGTATGCATTACATTTTTATTTGCATTAATCTAAAATTTATTCTTCACGTATACATTTATATCTATGCATATATATATACACATATGCATTATTTAATCATTTAATTGTCATAAATGCGGGGTGTTACAATGGTTGTCATCGATGTTGTCGTTTGGCGAAGATTTGGCCAAGACTGAAGCTATTTTGGTCGGATCCGGAGTCATGTCATTTTTCTTGGGTCAGGTCATATAACTTGTTCTCCAAGAAATGGATATTGGATCGTTGGAGCTACTTCGGGATTGGAAAGGAGCTTCCAGGTCGTTTGGTCATTGGGACGACCTAAGGGGATGGGTCGTTGAAGGCCAGGGCGCATGGAAGGCTTGGTATGCAACAGGGCAATGCAAGCGGATGGGTCATGGGTCTTAGGTCGGTTACGACCTAAGGATAGAGCGACCTAAAAGTAAAGAATGGATGAGATCAGCTTGTTAGGTCGTTAAAATGACCTAAGGTTTGGGTCATTGGGAAGAAGCAAGGCAGCGTTGCAAAAGGACTTCAATTTAGGTCACGAGTAATCAGGTCGGGGGAGACGACTAACAATGGGGCGACCTAAGGGTTGATGATGTGTGAGTTAGGCCGTGGGTGATAGGTCATAGGACAACCTGGGATGAACGACCTAACTATATTGGGCCATTATACTGAAGTAGTTTTGGTTCAGCAAGGAATGTTACTTCGAAGTATATTCAAGGCGGAATGTTCGAAGTGTGATAAGATGTTCGTTGATATATGAAATGCAACGAATGTGAAGTCAACTCAAGGGTCTTGAGTTGTGGACAATGGTTGCTCAAGGGGGACTTGAGCTTGTGAATAATCGCCGGTGATGATGACTAGAGATGATGAAGGCCGAGAGATTATCGTTGTCATAGGTTCTAGTGGACTCAAATCAAAGGTATAATTGGCAGTCACGATGGGCCTAGAGATACGAGTCACGAAGGCGTATGGAGTTTTTTCCAGTACCAGGGTTTACCATTAGCCCTTGACAGACGATAGCGATGATAGCCAGAGTCATGGATGATGATTATTTTGCTTATATCATCTTGTATAGATTATTCGACCTCGAGGGAGACATCTTTTGGGTGCTTGTCTGATATTGGTTTAGGCCTCCGGGGCTTGTGCTTGGGAGATGTCAATGTCGATTAGAATAGTATACGCTTGATAATTGATTGTTATGAATGTACATTATTTCTGAATGGTTGAATGTAAAGGCTATCACTGTCGGATGTGGGGAAAATGGGTGTGGATTCTTCTCTGATGATGTTGGTAGATTGTTTAATTAATTTGCCTATTATCATATACTTTATTAATGATGTTAGATAGCTTTTTATCGCTCACTAAGACTGTTGTCTGACTCAAGATTTTATGTATCCCTCTTATAATGTTGGACTGTTCATTCTGATGTGGATGGGTGTTTGCAAACAAATTAAACAATTGTAAATAACTGTTAAATTCGTTCGGCTTTCCTAAACAACAAGGATTGTTGTAGAGGGTGTCGAACTCTAGGACCAAATATTTAAACTAGTAAATCCAGTCAAGTTATTCCAAAATTCTGATTGGTTGAAAATAACAGAAAATATTTGAATAAGCGAGTTTTTAATAATAAAAGAATGCAATTATGGAGCACTGACATAAACTAGATTTATATTCATCAATAGCCAATCGAATTAATACAGATCTACTTCGTGTTTCTGTCACAAACATGAATCAACGATAATTAGGTTTCTAGAAATTAAATATGAATAACAACAAGTATAGCCTATGCAGGAGCAAGCTCTTAAACAACCATAGGCAATCAGGACAGATTCACTATTTTATCTCTAAAACTCTAAATATTAGATCTAAATCTGATAAACGTTAGATCGAACTAGAATATACCCTGCAAAGGAGCATAACTCTTAAACGACACAGAGTATGAAGGTTCGGATCTAACCCTTAGTTCAGATATAGATTTATATACATGAAGTTCTAATCTCTTTGGCTATATTGAATTTAATCTAAGCGTCATTACCCCCTAATTAAAGGGGATTAGCTAGACATAGCTAAAGAAGAAGAGAAAAAATAAAATAAACAACATAAATAAAATACAATAAAAAGTAAAGGGAAAGGAAGAATGATTTTATTCCAAGAAGAGAATTACAGAATAAAACCCAATGTGTTTCTAAATGAACAAGATACTAGTATATTTATAGCTGATATGACAAAGACTAATTGGCTAATCACACAATGTGCGACTAAAGATTTAGCCCAAATAACACATAAGCTAGTGTGAACGCAGCTGTGGAGTGAGATGCCCTGCAAATGAGCTATTGTGAACGCAGTGGTCAAGCTATGGAGTGAGAGGCCTTGCAAATGAGGCAATTTGAACGCATCATGAGGCTTTAGTGAGCCAAAACTACCTAACTGAACTCTATTTGCAACCGTTCTTCAAGCTCTAAACTCTTCAAGCTTTAGAAATTTCAAACTTCACTCTTTTTAACCAAATTCTTCATGCTTTATCCATCAAATGCTCTCAACCATGATTTTGTTCAACAATCTGGAAATACAGCTATAAATACACAGTATCAATTATTTTAAATATAAAATAAGATAAATAAGTGGATAAAATATACACATTTACGTGTATATCAATGGGTAGACTAAGTGGTAGGTGACAAGTGATATCTTAGTGGGGAAGATGATGCTGATTGATGGCAAGCTGTAGGCCCACGTACCAGTTCTTATTACTATCTAGTATTTCTGTTTCTGCCATTGTTGATATATGCTCTGAGTGATGTAGTGAGGCCTCTTGTATAGAGATATTGATATGATTCATGGATGTATGGATATTCTGCTAAATGTTATGGTAGTTTCAAGTTTCTATGCAATTATGCTTCACTATTATTGTTTGTTGTATATGTTCTATTATATTTTATCCTTGCGATGTGAGTTACAAGACATGTTCCGTTTGTGTTGCCATACTCTGATGATCGTCCATAGCTGCCTGGCACATCTTTCATCACATTTTATTCCTCTTATTTAGTGTAGGATTTGTAGGCGGTTGTCACACCACCGAATCCGAACTAGATTCCATAAGAACTGCTGAAACACCCCACCTCCGTTAGGGTCACTCTCAAAGGGAATGCCCCAATTTTGGTGGAGGTTTATAAGTATAAGTCACAGATATACAAGACAGATATAAGAACACATATTTTTGAACAGCGGAAAACAACAACAACTTTTATTTCATTAAAATACGTGTTACACAAACCATGCCATAATTTTCTTACAATACTTTCAAAAACATAACACCTTCATAACTGTCTTGATTGCATTATTTAAAGAAGCATAAAAAACATAAATAAACTGCATAAGTCCCATAATTGCTGTCCAAAGCCATAGTCCAAAACGGAAAAGATCCAAGCAATACATTCTTTCTCTTCAAGCTGGATGTGAAAACTGGTCAAGCTGCGGTATTCCCTCCCTGTGGACCTGGGGGGAAACGAAAGAAAAGAAGACGAAAGAAAAATAGAGTCAGACGTAAAGCCTGAGTAAGTCTAGGACTATTTAGTCTATGAATAAAGAACTGGGTATGATAAGTATAAACTGGAAATGGGAAAGCACTATAAACTAGGTTAAGTTGTCTAGAGTCGAATATACTATCGTACCCCATATTAATCTCTGTACCCATATAAATTAGTTCCCAACAGACACCCCATAATCAGGGTGAAGTGATCCATCTCTGATGATCGGCTCCTACTCGCATGGTTACATGTGTCTTACGGCCCCCGATGTTGTAGTTACCTATGCTGGTCCCACCATGGGGTGTATCAAGTCCCATGGTGGCGGCCCGACACAATCCTAGAATGCACAGGTATGCTACTGGTGCCCAGTGCCTTATTTTTCTGCGCCGGAGTGTGTGCACGCCCGCACCCCGTTAGAACCTACACTGATGCACCACCGCCGTCGATTTGACCTCTTACAGTCAGCCCAGTAATCGTGCCCCACCCTGCCTAGTTCAGGGTATCCTGATACACCTTGTAGGGTTACTGCTGAAAAGGGTCCCCCGCTACTAGGTTTTCTATTTCTAGCCAACATGCTAAGTTGGTTAAGTGTTTTGTAAACCTAACCCCCAATCAGTCTGTATAGTTTAGCATGTTCCATTTTGATTAAGTATTAATTCAATTTACTTAATCCTATCAATCCTGACTCAGCCTTAATTGTCTTATTAAAGGCTTGACCTCTCACATTAGACATGTATTGTTGTGGCTGCCTGTTGCCGGTTGGGTCCGGGCAGTCTTACGCCACAACTCAGTCTAACCTCGGGTCTTTATTGGGCTCCGTGTTTAACCACCCACATTGGATAGGTATTGTTGTGACTACCGGACAGCCGGGCGGTTCCGGGCAGGTTTACATCACAACTCAATCCAACCTCGGGTTAAACACATCGTATTTTCTAAATTTACATATTTTGTCTCTTTCCTTTTTATATGTAAATATTTGCGGCCCATTATTCAAATTCATCTTTATTGGTTAAAATTTATTTATGCCACTTAATTGTTTTTCAAGGTTGTTGGCATGCGTCAAACATGCCAACACATATGTTCTATATTTTAACCCAAACGTCATTACCCCTGTTTTACACGTTCGCTACAATATAAGATATGTTGGGTTTAACATTTAAACCCAACTTAGCCATATGAAAAGGGGAGGCTTATAACATGGTGTTTATAAGGTAACATAAAAAGGAGAGTGTGAACGCATGAACTTGCAACATAACGATTCAATTAACATGAATTAGGCACATGTGAACTTGTATTGTAATAGCATATAATCATGGCATAAACAATACTTAAACATGAATCATTCTATTCATATAATCATGGCATAAACAATACTTAAACATGAATCATTCTATTCATATAAACTTGCAATTGGAATGTAAATCTAACTTAATTGTGTCACATATGTCACCATATGATTTTGATAACAACTTAGGCCTAAAACATGTTTTCAACTAGGCATAATACCAAACATAGTTTAGTCATGTTCATAAAAATGCTTGCTTTTGTTTTTAATACAAAAGCATGATTTGCCAATTCCAACATAGAATCATATAAACCATAGTACTTAGTCGAGTCCAATTACACACTAAAAGTGATCATAAAAGTATGTACATCATATTGGCATAATAGTGAATCATTTACTTGCATGAATCCCAAATAAAATACCACAACATGTGGTTGTTAACATGAATCATATACTTGTATGAATCCCTAAATAAAATACCACAACATATGGTTGTGAACATCCAACATAAATCACATACTTACAAATATCCAATCGTATACCATAACATTTCCAAATCGTTTAGAATCAGAATTACATACAAATATAGATTATTATCGCCACAATTCCATTTCTCATTTTACACAAATCAAACGCAATTAATTATTCACATTGGAATAGCACTCTACTTACAACGTATGATGAATCTTCAATTCAGTAATCTGAATTCTGAATTTGGAGATGCTATCCTTTGTTCTAGGCGTTGTTTTGATTTAATTGACATTGCGTTAAGCTTTCGAATTATCTCCTAATTGTCTCTCAATTTCTGACGGCTATCCCTGGTCTCTCCTCAGCAGCATGACGGTCTCATCTCCATTTTTGTTTGTGTGAATTAGGGTGAGTCTTAGGTCCTTTTTATAGAGTTTGTGAGTTGATTTAGACCGTCGATGGAGCTTGGTTTAATAATAGCCGTTCGTTTGAAGGAGAGACCAACCAGGAGCTGACACCTAGCCCTAGTGACAAAGCAAGGCTCAGAAAATCGACCAAACACAGACTAGGCCAGCAAGGGGGGCTGGGTTCGACCTGGCTCAGGGGCCAGGTCGACACGCCAGTCGAAACCGTGTCGACTTGGCAGTCGACACGGGTGACCCAGGTCGACTGCCCAGTCGACCTGGGTAGCCCCAGGTCGACTACCAAGTCGACCTGGGTGCCTTGGGCGGGAAAATTCCCGCCCTGGCCAATTCGGCCCGATTTTGAATTTTGAATTGGTTTTTCTGAGCTGTTTTGGTCTGTTTGAATTTTAAATTGAATTCTGAAACTTCCGGAGGCCATATCTTCTTCATACGGAGTCCGTTTTACGCAAACTCGGACTCTATCTCAAGCAGAATTCCGAGACGAACGCAATGGCGTATCCAGTTTCCCTTAATTCTTTGATTTGAAATTAGTTATACTTTAATTTGTGAATTTCACTGTTATAGAATACACGGGGTGTTACATTCTCCCCCACTTAAAAGGATTTCGTCCCCGAAATCTTCAAGTTCAGGAAGAATGTACATCCTAACATCCAAACATCCATCTACTCATCCATCAAACACGAGCATCCATTGTCCTTAAAAGACTTCTAATGCTTCATGATCATATGCGAAGTGTGTGTGTGTATATGTACTTATCTAATGCAAAATCAGGCGGTCTACTGATTCAGTTGACCTCCTTAATGCAAATTATGTAAGTGCCATGAATCCATTATGTATGCAAATTCTCCTATTCATGATTCTACATGAGTGCTCAACCATTCATATAAATGCAACATCCATATGACAACACATTAAACTTTAACCATATACGAATATAAATACATTTATGCATATGCAATATGAAGTGACTGAGCCGATCTAAAACCTAGATTGTGTGTGTATATGCAACCACGAGCAACCACTAGCAATCACTTGCAACCACTTGCAACCATCATCCATAACATGTTTCAATTACATGTTTTCATCCAAAGGGTTTCTTCCTAAAAGATAAGGTCGAGGAGATATACCTAAAAAGATAGATAAAAGCGCAACTTAAGGAAAAAGAAAGATCAAAGATGTACCCTCGAAAAGAAAAGGGTAGGCTGCGCGTATTCTAGCTTCAGTTTCCCAAGTTGCGTCTCCTTCGGCGTCGCTCCACTGAACTTTGACGAGCTTGACTTCGCGGTTGCGTAGCTTCTTCACTTCCGTTCCTAATATGCGGGTTGGAACTTTCCTCACGGTTGCTTCTCGTTACACTTCAGCTTCTTCTAGGATATTTGGCTCTACCACTTCTGCAGATTCATGTAGACATTTTCGGAGATGTGAAACGTGAAAGACGTTGTGAACTCCGGCCAATTTTTCGGGTAGCTCTAATCTATAGGCCATTTTCCCAATTTTCTCGATGATAGGAAACGGCCCTACGAACCTTGGTGCTAGCTTTCCTGTGGTTCCAAAACGAACAACGTTCCTTAGCGGAGATACCTTAAGAAAAACTCTGTCCCCAACCTCAAATTCAAGGTCGGTCCTCCTCTTGTCAGCGTAGGACTTTTGTCTGTCTTGGGCCGTCTTCATCCTTCTTCGTATTAAGTCTACTTTCTCTGAAGTCTCTCGGATCATATCTGGCCCAAGTATGAGCTTATCAGTAGACTCCCACCAACTAGTGGGCGATCGGCACGGTCTTCCATATAAAGCTTCGAAGGGCGCCATTCCGATGGTGGCTTGGTAGCTGTTGTTGTAGGCAAATTCCACCAAAGGAAGATGGTCTTCCCACGTCCCTCCGAAGTCAAGGACGCACAGTCTTGAAAGGTCCTCCAAAACTCTGTTCACTCTTTCTGTCTGGCCGTCGGTTTGGGGATGATAGGCTGTGCTCAAGCATAACTGTGTGCCTACTGCTTCTTGCAGACTCCGCCAAAACTCACTTGTGAAGATAGGGTCTCGGTCACTAACAATGCTGGAGGGTATTCCATGGAGTCGAACAATTTCCTTGAGATAAAGAGATGCTAGGGATGAGGCAGTTCTTTTACTTTTGACAGGTAAAAAGTGGGCGCTTTTAGTAAGCCTATCCACTATTACCCAAATGCTAGTGTTGCCTCTCCTAGACCTAGGACGTCCATCAATGAAGTCCATTGAGACTCTATCCCACTTCCACTGCGGGACCTCTAGAGGATGGAGTAGACCGCCAGGCTTTTTCTGTTCCGCCTTAACCTGTTGGCACACCATACACTTAGAAACGAAATCTACCACGTCCTTCTTCATGTCGTTCCAAAAGAAAGTTCTCTTTATGTCCTTGTACATTTTATCTCCGCCTGGATGTATCGTCATCTTGGAGTGGTGTGCTTCCTCGAGAACCTTCTTTACTAAATCCCTTGTCTGTGGGACGCATAGTCTTCCCTCTCGCCTTAGCCAACCCTTATCGTCGATGGAGTATCTGTTGAGGTGACTTGAAGTCTCACCCTTAATTAGCCTATCAATCGTCTCCACAAGCTGAGGGTCTTCGCGTTGTGTTGTCCCTATTGAGTCCACTAAAGTCGGGCGTACCTCGAGGGATGCTAGCAAGCTTGGTACAATATCGGAGGAGGGCCTAAAGTCAAAACTGGCTATAAACTCTAGGCTTTGTCTTTCAACAAACAACGGGCTTAGGGTCAGTTTCTTTCGGCTCAACGCATCCGCCACTACGTTGCCTTTGCCCGGAGTGTAGGAAATCTCGAAATCATAGGAGGCAAGAAACTCCATCCATCTCTATTGCCTCAAGTTAAGGTCCTTCTGCGAGAAAAGGTATTTCAACGATTTATGGTCAGTGTAAAGTTTGAACTTCTCACCTAGGAGATAGTGTCGCCAAGACTTGAGTGCAAAGACGATGGCGGCTAACTCAAGATCGTGGGTCGGGTAGTTCTTTTCATGCACTTTCAATTGTCTCCCGCCATAAGCTACTACCCTTCCCTCTTGCATTAAGACGGCGCCTAGCCCTGTCCCACATGCATCTGTATAAACTGTGAACATCTTGCTTCCATCTGGCAACGTTAAAACTGGGGCTGTTGTAAGAGCCCTTTTCAGTCGTTGGAAAGCAAACTCGCAATCCATGTCCCAATTGAACACTAGATTCTTCTTGGTCAACTTTGTGAGCGGAGCTGATATCTTTGCAAAGTCTCTGATGAATTTCCGATAAAAGCCAGCTAGCCCGAGAAAGCTTCGGACCTCTGTTGCGTTCTTTGGTGTCTTCCAATCCTGCACCGCTACTACCTTAGCCGGGTCTACTGCTATTCCTTCCTTGGATACTATGTGCCCAAGAAATCTTACTTCCTCTCTCCAAAAGTGGCATTTGGAGAATTTGGCTTTTAGCTGATGGACTCGCAGAGTTTCCATGATTGCCCTTAAGTGCTGAGCATGTTCCTCTTCACTCTTTGGGAAGATAAGGATATCGTCTACGAAGACCACTACGAACTTATTGAGGAAATCTCTGAATATCCTACTCATCAAGTCCACTAAGTAGGCAGGTGCATTTGTCAAGACGAAAGGCATGACAAGCCATTCAAAGAAGCCGTCTGGGGTTTTGAATGCCGTTTTATCGATGCTATCTTCAGCCACCCTTAGTTGATGAAAACCGGTCGCCAAATCGAGTTGGGAGAAAACAGACGCTCCTACAAGCTGATCAAACAGATCGTCAATTCTGGGGAGAGGGTGCCTATTCTTTTTCGTTAGCTTGTTGAGATCCCTATAGTCAACACATAGACGGAGTGATCCATCCGCCTTTGTAGCGAACACCACTGGAGCGCCCCATTCTGAAATGCTCCTTCAAATGAACCCCTTCTCTAGAAGCTCTTTAATCTGTTTACTGAGCTCTTTCCTTTCCCGTGGAGCCATGTGTCTAACGGGAAACGCAACGGGCTTTGCATTATCTACAAGATATATGCGGAAGTCTATCTCCCGCTTCGGAGGCAAGCCCTTCACCTCTTCGAAGACATCCGGATATTCCCGGACCACACTAACCGATTGCAAAATTTCAACAGAGGCATCTAGCGATTCAAGATAACTAAGCATAACCGCATACGAGGGATTACAAGTAATTTCCAGAGTGTTACCGTGTTGGGTCAGGAGCCTAACCATCCTTTTCTCACAATCAAGGATGGCCCCATTACTGGATAGCCAATCCATGCCCAAAATCAAACCATATCCCGAGAAGCCCAAAACAAAGGCACTACATCTAAATTCTACGCTTAGAATAGAAATTTTCAATCCCACACAGATCATAGACAAATGAGCTGGGCCCCCAATTGGGTTTGAAAAAATTAAGGGGTCCTCTACCATACTAGTTTCTAGGTGCAGAGATTCTACTAAAGCAGACGAGATAAAGGAGTGTGATGCGCCAGAATCAAATAAAGTGCGAACGGGGTGATCATAAAGATAAACTACACTTTCTACAGAAGTATTTATACCTCGATGTTGCAGAGGTGGCGCTTCTAGCACATGAACCTATGCTCTTGAGGTGGATCCAGCCCTCCGCCCCTGTCCTCGTTTCTTTGGGCAGTCCTTAGCCATGTGGCATGTCTCACCGCAAGAAAAGCATCCGCCATTCATCTTGGCCTTCTTTTTCCGGAAATCTTTCACTAAGTGCCCCACTTTGCCACAGAAATTACACTTCCTCTTCTCTTTGTTGTCTTTCCCGCCCTTCTTAAAGTCTGTCTTCTTAGGCTGTAAACCCTCTTTCTTCCCTTGAGAGCTTTCTGCCTTTGTCTCCTTCTTGCCCTTATCCTCTTCGTTCAGCAATGCCATCTGCACCAACCTTTCATACGTGGCTCCCATGGGTATATGGGTCATGGCCAAACTGTGTAATGGCTCATTCAACCCCTTGACAAAGCGGAGAGCCTTCTTGTGCGGGGTGTTGACTAGGTCCAGTCCGAACCTAGCCAGCTGATCAAACTGGTTAACATACTCTTTGACTGTCATATTCCCTTGCTTAAGAAATAAGAATTTTTCCAACTGAAGACTCCTTTCAGCTTCTGAGAGAAATTTAGCCTCAAACCTTGCCTTAAAGTCCTCCCATGTTTCCACTGGTCTTTCTGCATTGGTGACTTCCCACCAGTAGGAAGCCTCGCCTTTAAGTAGCCATACTGCCAGTTGTACCTTCTGCCTATCTTCTACCTCAAAGATGTTGAATAAGTCCTCGGTTTCTTTCAGCCAATTCCTAGCTGCCACGAAGGACTCAGTTCCATGAAAGTCCTTTCCTCCCATAGCTTTAAAATCTTTACATATCTTAGCAAAAGTATTACCCCGCGGGGGAGGTGGAGGAAGAGGTGCTGCTGCAGCTGGTTGATTTCCTGCAGCTGGGGAGGAGGAACCTGGCTGATTGGCCCTTGCTTCTAAGAATCGTCTAAACCAACCAGGTATTGGTATATCCTCTGGCAAGTTAAGTTCTTCGGACATGCTGAAACAAAAAGGATAGATTCAAAACGAAGGATAAAAGATAGTACCTATGGCTTTGGGGGACTTTGCCTTTTTTAAAATAAAATAATATTTTATCTTTTAAAAATGCTTCTTTAAATTTTCTTTTTGAAAATAAATTTTCAAAACTTTTTATCTTATCTGGTAAACCTATGCTCTGATACCAAGTGAAACACCCCACCTCCGTTAGGGTCACTCTCAAAGGGAATGCCCCAATTTTGGTGGAGGTTTATAAGTATAAGTCACAGATATACAAGACAGATATAAGAACACATATTTTTGAACAGCGGAAAACAACAACTTTTATTTCATTAAAATACGTGTTACACAAACCATGCCATAATTGTCTTACAATACTTTCAAAAACATAACACCTTCGTAACTGTCTTGATTACATTATTTAAAGAAGCATAAAAAAACATAAATAAACTGCATAAGTCCCATAAATGCTGTCCAAAGCCATAGTCCAAAACGGAAAAGATCCAAGCAATACATTCTTTCTCTTCAAGCTGGATGTGAAAACTGGTCAAGCTGCGGTATTCCCTCCCTGTGGACCTGGGGGGGGGGGGGACGGAAGAAAAGAAGACGAAAGAAAAGTAGAGTCAGACATAAAGCCTGAGTAAGTCTAGGACTATTCAGTCTATGAATAAAGAACTGGGTATGATAAGTATAAACTGGAAATGGGAAAGCACTATAAACTAGGTTAAGTTGTCTAGAGTCGAATATACTATCGTACCCCATATTAATCTCTGTACCCATATAAACTAGTTCCCAACAGGCACCCCATAATCAGGGTGAAGTGATCCATCTCTGATGATCGGCTCCTACTCGCATAGTTACATGTGTCTTACGGCCCCCGATGTTGTAGTTACCTATGCTGGTCCCACCATGGGGTGTATCAAGTCCCATGATGGCGGCCCGACACAATCCTATAATGCACAGGTATGCTACTGGTGCACAGTGCCTTATTTTTCTGCGCCGGAGTGTGTGCACGCCCGCACCCCGTTAGAACCTACACTGCTGCACCACCGCCGTCGATTTGACCTCTTACAGTCAGCCCAGTAATCGTGCCCTACCCTGCCTAGTTCAGGGTATCCCGATACACCTTGTAGGGTTACTGCTGAAAAGGGTTCCCCGCTACTAGGTTTTCTATTTCTAGCCAA
The DNA here is from genome assembly GCA_030737875.1 of Allium sativum. Classification (NCBI taxonomy): domain Eukaryota; kingdom Viridiplantae; phylum Streptophyta; class Magnoliopsida; order Asparagales; family Amaryllidaceae; genus Allium; species Allium sativum. The sequence goes on along the minus strand of CM060910.1, from coordinate 92,025,543 downwards.
CATGCTAAGTTGGTTAAGTGTTTTGTAAACCTAACCCCCAATCAGTCTGTATAGTTTAGCATGTTCCATTTTGATTAAGTATTAATTCAATTAACTTAATCCTATTAATCCTGACTCAGCCTTAATTGTCTTATTAAAGCCTTGACCTCTCACATTAGACCGGTATTGTTGTGGCTGCCTGTTGCCGGTTGGGTCCGGGCAGTCTTACGCCACAACTCAGTCTAACCTCGGGTCTTTATTGGGCTCCGTGTTTAACCACCCACATTGGATAGGCATTGTTGTGACTACTGGACAACCGGGCGGTTCCGGGTAGGTTTACATCACAACTCAATCCAACCTCGGGTTAAACACATCGTATTTTCTAAATTTACATATTTTGTCTCTTTCCTTTTTATATGTAAATATTTGCGGCCCATTATTCAAATTCATCTTTATTGGTTAAAATTTATTTATGCCACTTAATTGTTTTTCAAGGTTGTTGGCATGCGTCAAACATGCCAACACATATGTTCTATATTTTAACCCAAACGTCATTACCGCCGTTTTACACGTTCGCTACAATATAAGATATGTTGGGTTTAACATTTAAACCCAACTTAGCCATATGAAAAGGGGAGGCTTATAACATGGTGTTTATAAGGTAACATAAAAAGGGGAGTGTGAACGCATGAACTTGCAACATAACGATTCAATTAACATGAATTAGGCACATGTGAACTTGTATTGTAATAGCATATAATCATAGCATAAACAATACTTAAACATGAATCATTCTATTCATATAATCATGGCATAAACAATACTTAAACATGAATCATTCTATTCATATAAACTTGCAATTGGAATGTAAATCTAACTTAATTGTGTCACATATGTCACCATATGATTTTGATAACAACTTATGCCTAAAACATGTTTTCAACTAGGCATAATACCAAACATAGTTTAGTCATGTTCATAAAAATTCTTGCTTTTGTTTTTAATACAAAAGCATGGTTTGCCCATTCCAACATAGATTCATATAAACCATAGTACTTAGTCGAGTCCAATTACACACTAAAAGTGATCATAAAAGTATGTACATCATATTGGCATAATAGTGAATCATTTACTTGCATGAATCCCAAATAAAATACCACAACATGTGGTTGTTAACATGAATCATATACTTGTATGAATCCCTAAATAAAATACCACAACATATGGTTGTCAACATCCAACATAAATCGCATACTTACAAATATCCAATCATATACCATAACATTTCCAAATCGTTTAGAATCATAATAACATACAAATATAGATTATTATCGCCACAATTCCATTTCTCATTTTACACAAATCAAACGCAATTAATTATTCACATCGGAATAGCACTCTACTTACAACGTATGATGAATCTTCAATTCAGGAATCTGAATTCTGAATTTGGAGATGCTATCCTTTGTTGTAGGCGTTGTTTTTATTTAATTGACGTTGCTTTAAGCTTTCGAATTATCTCCTAATTGTCTCTCAATTTCTGACGGCTATCCCTGGTCTCTCCTTAGCAGCATGACGGTCTCATCTCCATTTTTGTTTGTGTGAATTAGGGTGAGTCTTAGGTCCTTTTTATAGAGTTTGTGAGTTGATTTAGACCGTCGATGGAGCTTGGTTTAGTAATAGTCGTTCGTTTGAAGGAGAGACCAACCAGGAGCTGACACCTAGCCCTAGTGACAAGGCAAGGCTCAGAAAATCGACCAAACACAGACCAGGCCAGCCAGGGGGGCTGGGTTCGACCTGGCTCAGGGGCTAGGTCGACACGCCAGTCGACACCGTGTCGACTTGGCAGTCGACACGGGTGACCCAGGTCGACTGCCCAGTCGACCTGGGTGCCTTGGGCGGGAAAATTCCCGCCCTGGCCAGTTAGGCCCGATTTTGAATTTTAAATTGGTTTTTCTGAGCTGTTTTGGTCTGTTTGAATTTTAAATTGAATTCTGAAACTTCCGGAGGCCATATCTTCTTCATACGGAGTCCGTTTTACGCAAACTCGGACTCTATCTCAAGCAGAATTCCGAGACGAACGCAATGGCATATCCCGTTTCCCTTAATTCTTTGATTTGAAATTAGTTATACTTTAATTTGTGAATTTCACTGTTATAGAATACACGGGGTGTTACAACTACATAAAGTTAATGAATAGAAGATGGATAGTCCTTTCAAGACATGGGATATTAGCTCCATAGTAGCAAATCTAATCCATTCTCAAAATAACTCCAAAGCATAAACAATGCATTACATACAAAACAACTTGGAAAGAATAACCACACAAAACGATCTCGACATCTTTACATAATAAACAAAGTGTCGTGGATCCACCAACTGGATTTGTGTACCTTAGAGAAATTATCAAACACAAGGCATCCAAGGAATAATCATCAACAAGCTTTTGTGAAATAAAAGAATGAGATGCACCCATATCAAAAAGTACTCGTATAGGATGTCCATGAAATTTAATAATCCCATCAAGGATATAATGAAAATTACCTTGATCGAAAGAAACGTTTCTATGGACTCGCTCAACATTTAGCTTCCCATCCTTCCTGCTTGGATTTTTGGGGTATGAAGATATTGAGTGACCCGAAGCCTTGCAATAGGTACAAGTGCAGGGTTTGGGACACTTTTTGGCATAATGGTCTCTTGACTAATAGTTGTAACGTTGCCCTCGACCGAAGTTAGAAGTCTTTGCCTAAGAATTCACCTACTTTCATTCTTAGAAGGATAACACTTTGATTTGTTGCTGGGATTACTCTTCTTTTTGAAGTTCTCTTTATAGATCTTAGCCTCAACATCAATACCCTTATTGGCCTCCTTGAGGCGAAGCGCAATATCCATGAGCACATCAAAAGGTTGGGTTAATTTAAGAGGGAAGGCCATCTTGAGAGTTTTATTGAGCACATACATAAATCTCTCACTCTTGTTCTTGGCGGTATTAATATGCTTGAGCCCATATCAAGAGAGAGTCAAAAGAGGCAACGTACTATGCTATAAAGGAATTACCTTGGACAAGGTCTTCAAAGCGTCGGTCTAACACTATCCTCTCGCCCTCAGGTACAAATTTTGACTTAAACGGTTCTAGAAATCACTTCCAAGTTAAGTCCTTCTCTTACATTTCAGATATCAAGAGCTCATACCAATTAAGTGCTCTATATGGGAGCATACTAGCGGCTACCTGAACCCGATGTAGTTCATCTAAATTCATGCGAGAGAAGATGCGGTCGCACGATCTAATCTGAGACTAGACTTCCATAACTGCATTAAGTCCTCTGAGCTTGGTGTAATCGCTGCATAAGCTAGCAAACCCCGATTTGGGATGCGTTCGCGTAGAAGTGGTTCCTGCCGCTTGGGCATTTGTCACAAGATCAAGAAGTTACTGGGTTGTCACATACATTCCCCTAGCAGAAGTTGCACTAGGTTGAGTGGCGTTCGTGCGGGCACTATAGACATTTTTATTTAAGAAAATAAGAATGTAAAATGTTATTCTCAAAAGAATTTCGAATAATTCGATCAATAAATAGGAAATCATGGTATAAGATAGGATATGACCGGTCTTAAGATTCGATTTAAATCCTAAAAACGATTTCTAAAGAGAGACTTAGGACAACAATCCTCATCGTAATATATTATATTGTTCCGAACTAGGCTCTGATAACAAGTGTAACGACCCACCTTTATACTCGCGTTAGCCAAAGTCATTTCAAGTAATGATGTCAACTAACCTGAAGAATAAGGCTGTTGAGGAGCAACCATCTATATATTAGCTTTGAACTAGTGTTAAACATGTCGAATAATGTGGTCTTACTTTTCAAATCTCATGTGTAAATCTGACACATCTAATTCAAGTTCAAATCCACAACACAGTGGCTTGTGTATAATTTGGAACAATATAGAATAACCTAACAATGTAATCAGAGTCAGACACAAATATTCACATCACGAAGGCGGAAATAGATATGAATATATCACGTACGCATGCTCATACAGATAGTGGTCAAAAAAAGATCCACTATACTGCAAATGAATAAATAGGTACAAGCCAAAAGAATATGAATACATAGGAGTCTCTATCTCATAAACATATAAACAAAAATTATGACTCTAGTGTAGTAAGCCAAAATATCAAGAACTGGTCCACGCTAGAAGTTTGTGGAAGCACCTACAATACCATAGTCTAACACTATATTATTCATAAGAAAATAAGCAATAAACCGATCAATCTAGTCGTACTTCTCATAAACTAGGACATAACAAGAGATATAAATAAATTTAGATGTATATGCAATAATAATAGTGTTACACGTAAGTGTGAAGCCCAAGAATGTCTATAGTATATCTCAAAAATTTATATTAGAGCTATAAGAATATCTCATTCATAATTATATAGCTACTTAGGGGAAATGATAACATCATATCAAATCAACACGAAACTGGTAACTCAATATCAATGAAACTCAAATTGATAACATAGTATGAATAAAACTCAGATTGATAACATAGTATCAGTTAAACTCAGATTCCAGAAATCAATAAATTAGAAGTCCAGAAAATCAGAAAGAGGAGGAGGCCTGACATAAGGCGGGAGCACGAAGACTCACCAACATGTGTATCTAAGATGAGATGTGATCTCTAGGTTGCTAGCCTATAATTTTGACCTGAAGCTCCTTTGATGGACCGAAGACCATGGGTCGCGACCCAACTAGGATTGAACTATAGTTCCATAGGATGACCCGAAGATCACCAAAATGCATATATCCACAAAATCAAGGAAAGATCATAATTAATCCTAAGTAGTGTAAATTACTCCAAGCTAGTATTTATAAGAGTTGAGCTACATGTCCTATAACGACTCGCTCTGCTCGAATAATTACGAACGAGTTGTTTAACCCACTAAAAACACCAGACGATTATTGCCATAGTTTCAATCGAACAAGTCCAATAATTCACCATCGAATCAAACGTAAGGGTTTATAGGCCTTGTTTTTACTAAGGCGTTTAATTGGATATCTCATATGAGAGAGGAGAAGGATTACATAAATTTATACTGCTAGATTGGAAGATGGTTTATAAAATAACTTCATATAATGAAGTAAGATTAGAAACCATTTTAGTAAAAGATTTAGTGTCTACTAATAATATAAAAACCCTTTATAGTTTGAAGTGGCAATTCTCATATAATATCGATCATAATGACGATCGAACTAAGAATTCATGTCTTGATAACATAAATTAAACTCAAGAATAATGATTATAAAAATCCAAATGCAACGAATAATCAAAAATCTAGAAAAGAGATCATCAACCAAAAAATAGCGAAAAAACCAATCAGGAGTAAAGAAAATCCATAAAACTCGATGTGCATTTTATAGCAATTCAGCCGGCTAAATTATACTTTAGTCGTTTGAATTGAAATAATAGAAATCCATGTTTCCATATGAGTTTCATCCGATTGAATGAGTAAAAACAACCGTTTGAATCTGAATTCAACCAGTTGATTTTGTCCATTAAACCGTCTGAAACACAGGTACATATTTTTATTAAATATTGGTAGAATGCAATCGGTTGAATATAACAATTCAGCCATTTGAATCACTGCTTGGGCACTGGTTTGCCTGGGAAGTGAGCATGTGGCGATTTCGACAACACACGAAGGCTTATAACATAATATACATGAATATGAGGCTTCTAAGGCTTGTTGAAACAATGCAAAAACATAAACTTGCTTTTACACAAAGATTTACACTTGAAATCCTCGAAACGAAATCAAAGCTTGTAAAATATGGAATTCTAACGCACAAACAAATCAACACAACCAATGAACACACAACATAAACATGCCAAGGTCACACTAGCTAAACATAAATGCTTGAGATATAGATGTGAGTTCGCAAGAACTCGCCTTTGATTGTTGCAAGCAAAGTGATAGATCAAAACTTAGTCAAATCAACCTCTCTTCGGATATAACTCACGATCTTCAACTTACACACACATATATAGTAATTCAAAGAGTTAGGTTTAGGCCAAATCCCTAAAAATTAAAGAGGGATCAAGTTGGATAAGACAGAGAAGAACATACTCAAGTTTCTCCTTGGATTTGCTAAGCTATCACTAGGAATCATAAGATTAAAGCTTGGGAATATTAATTTCCCCTTTCTTAGGGATTTGGAAGTTGTAGAAAATAATGAGAAGTAAATGAAATGGGGAAGTAGGTGGAGTGGTTAAGTAGGGGCTGCTTACTCAAAGATAATAGGCTAGTTTTGGCAAACCAAGCCCAAAACAAATTCCCAAATTTCACTAACTCCAAACATATCGATGTTTACAGTTTTTAATGTCTTAAATGAAATTTTGAACTTAATGGAAGTGGTATTGAGTCCAACTTCATATGTATGAAAAAATGGCTTTTTGCACCAATACTTGATTAACGACATTATATTTAGATAAAATATTTATATATATTATCATGAAATATGCGGGTTACAGACTCTCCCCTTAAAGGAATTGTGTCCCCGCAAGTACTTTAGGAAAAACTCAATGAGTAACAACCGAGCAAGAAGTTAGAACTCATTTCAACGTTCAAAACATCTAAATATTAATTAATTGAAATTTTAAATCGTGAACTACCACATTGTGATTTTTTCGAAAATTTGATTTAGACATACATCAAAATCCATAAGATGAAATTGAAAATTTTCTCTTCCATTAGGAAGCTATGATCCAATAGATCCGGATGATTCTTGTTTCAAAGAAATCCGACTTATATTGGATAATTTATACTCATTCAAATTTCAAATCTCAAAATTACGAACTATCGTCACGCGATAAGCTCATTTTAAATTTAATTAATTTGTTTATCATTCAATAAGCTTATTGACTATAAACTTGTTATAAATCGATATAAGTTAGATTAAATCAAGAAATTAAACACACAAAGCACGATAGAGCAAGTCTAGAAGGTTTCTCTTGATTCTCTAGATTCCCAAGAACAATTCTTAGGATTAAAAGACCATTGGACCTTCTCATGGGGAACGTTTTTGTTGCGAAGATGTTTAACTTCTGTTGTGACAACACAAATGGGTTGTAGCTCATAAGTTAGACTTGGTGAAATCTCGATTACTTCAATTGTATTCAGATCGAGAGTTGATTCAGAATCCCTAAGACACTTCTGACGTTGAGAAATATGAAACACAGTATGATTAGCAGATAACTGAGCCGGTAATGAAAAATGATAAGTTATGTGTAATGGCCTGAATTTTCAAACTCTTTGAGTCGACTAATAACACCACACGTCCAACCCAAATTGCACAGAAATACGAATTGTTATTAGAAAAAGTTAGAAAATGAGAAATACAAAGAAAGAGAAATTAGAAAAGAAGAAAACGAAGAACACAAATCTCACAGTGGAACGAATAAAATATATTATATAACATAACTTTTGAAATACAAATTTGTTTTGCATATACATACCATTATCAGAGTACAACAAATACCTATTTCCAGATACGAACATAATACACAGTGGAACAATATGATAGGCTATAGCTACTAGTGAAGCCTCCTGCTTCAAACTCCTTCAAGTGAATCTGTAAAATCCCGACTACTTGGTTGCCCGTTTAAATTTTGGGCACCCAAGAGTTTAGGGAAAACAAACAAATAAACTCTGGGTCAGCCATAGGACTGGTGTGAGTAAACTCCAACCATTTGTTTAACTTTAAAAAATCCTTTTGAAAGAAATTATAATCGTAAGACTGATCCACACATAAATACGGATGGTTTTTACCTTACGATGAACAAAAATATTTTTGATATCAAATCCAATGATATTACAATAGTGTCTAAATCAAATAAATAGAAATCTAGTGGAACGCTTGCATCTCACGCTACATATATAATATTAAATCAAAACCGCAAGGAGCCAATTGGAGATTGAATTTCCAACATGACAAGGTATGGAACCACCTTCCGATAGTGTATCTCTAGAGGGGAATACACTGGGTTCAACAAGAACGTCTTGCAACCCCGCCTATACATGGCTGACCACTCATTTAACTTGAGTGTATCGAGCATATTATCACCAATGGTTGCGATCAGCAACTGTAATGAACTGGGATTTTCGACTCCGAAAATCAACATCAAACTATCATGTTGACCATTCAGACATCGAACATTCCAGATCATTAATAGAAAGAAGTTAGAGGGTGAGAATAGATAAGGTAGAAATATTGAATAGAAGAAGAAGAAGAAAACAACACAACACAGAGTCTCACATCGCAGCGGAACAAAATATAATACAGAAATAACCTTTATTGAAAGCTTTTGAAATACTTACAGTATCAGAGTACATCATACCATGGGACAGTTATAATAGCCTGTTCCCATATACAACACACAGCGGAATAGTAGTAATATCATACGTCTGGACTCTTCCAGCTCGTCTCTTCATAACAGTCGCTGACCTGAACCTGTACACTCCGGGCTAACCCGAGCATTTACAAAACACCGGGTCAGTCTGGTGAACCAGAGTGAGATAAACTCGCACAGTAATAAGGGTGAACCATCCAATCATGATTTTAAAGTTCAAAACCTTTTCAAAAGAAAAGGATAATCGTAAGACCAAATCCACACATAAACACGGACGGTTTTTACCTTACGATAACCCAAAACAGTTTTGAAATCAATATCTTGTCTGATATTATAATAATGTCTAAATACAAGTAAATACCAATCTAGTGGAACGCTTGCATCTCACGCTCCACATATATAGTATACAATCAAAACCCGCAGGCGCTTATTGGAGATTGGATTCCAACTTGACAAGGTATGGGTCCACCTTCCGATAGTGTATCTCTAGAGACGAATACACTGGATTCAACAAGAACTTCTTGCAACCCGGCCCTCACATGACCGACCCCTCATTTCGCTTGAGAGTATTGAATGTATATCACCGACGGTTGGGATCAGCAACCGTCTCCCGACAAGGGACAGCATCGAAACATAGATTAAGAAACAAATAGGATTTCCTCTAGATAGGTGATCATACACCCTAATGGGAGCGACCCACATAGCCATGCTGCCTGCCCGATTTTTGTCATTTCCCGGTTGATGAGGCTTGAGGCCGGAATTTATCTTTGAACATCTGGTCACCATTCTCTTTGAATGCCACATCGTCAGATCCGTCAGTTATCACTAATTGACGTCCACAAAAATACTCTAGCAGTTAAGCTAAGAGAACGACGATTCTCCGCCAACACTATAGCACGTTTGAAGAAATCAACGTACGTGATCCTTTGGAAATACTCTGTCAGACATCCGTCCATACAAGTCATCCAGGAACAGGATGAACCGAAGGCACTCTCCTACTGCATCCAATATAGGAATCACCCCATGGATCAGTAGCGAGTAGTCCTTGCAACCCGTAGATTCCAACCACGACAGAATCACAGCTTATCTCTGCTTGCCAGGCAGAGAATATTAGTGGTTCTTCCGTTTATGAAAATCAACGGTCTTCACAGCACCATCTCGATCATCTTCTGATAACTTCACGTATTTGTTGGTCGGAATGGTTTTCGAATATACATTCGATCCCGGTCTTCCCGTACCAACAATCGTATTGGCCAGATTTGATAGTCGGTGTTTTAACTATCAAAATAATCAGTGTTTCAATCATGACACTCCAATGAGTTCACTGGTCCAGTATTCAGCATTACCTGGCCTTTAAATCAAACTGATTTACTTTTGTTAAAATAAAAACTTCTAATTCTTTAATTGTTCAAAAAAAATATGATATTTGAATAACTCTAATTCAATTAACTAACATTCGACTTACTCTATTCGCTCGACTCTAGATCGCAGCGATCACAATGGTTACGCCTGATTCCCTCAGAAAACATCCGACCGCCATAGGCTATCTGCAGCCCTGCGAATTTCGCTAGCAGTCGTATGAAATGGCACTTATTTCGAAAAAAACTATGTTGACTAATTCAATCTCGAATAACTATATTTTTATATACAAATGTTCTCAGAATCATTACGTTATAATACTTTAGTAGAATAACTTATAACCATATATGATTTTCACTCAATTCCCCTTTCAAAACATACGTTTTATTATCATGAACCTCTTTTTCGATCGCCAACTAACATCATCTTCGAATAATCCCGATGTTGTTCAAGTTGGGGTATTTTAATTACCTCTCAGACCTTGATCAAACAACGTTCTTATCCTCAGATGAATATAAGTTGTAATCACAAAATCAATATTCCCATTTCAATCTCGAAATACATTCCATTATAACTTGGGTTTAGTTATACAACCCTATAACCCACCTCTTTAACCAGATTCATTTATTTCCAATCTTCTTTCACATCTGTTCGACCATTTCCCACTTTTTCAAATCTTATTTCAAATTTCCCTTTTTACTTGATCTCATTTCAAATAACGTTAATTCAATATTAACGATTTACACTTTGACACTCATTTATAAATCCTGGTTTATCTTAAACCCTTTTCAAAAACCTATCTACATTTAGACGATATTTAATCCAATATCACATTAATTCGATAATCAATTCAAATTCAAAAGGGTCGATTTAATTCACTCAACTTGATTTTCTCGTTAGCCCATTCCAAATAAAATTTCACTTTAAATTAATTAATTAAATAATTAATTTAAATAAATCCCATTAATTGTTTTCTTAACAAACGATTATCAAAGTTAAACCATTCGATTCATTTCTTATCTTCATACTTGAAAGTCTGATTAACATCAGCGTATACTTTATAAAATAACCCAACCATAAATCAAAGTTTTAAATAAATTATTTAATTCCCCTTTTTACACTTTATTCAAAATAATATTTCAAAATCTAACTCTAGTTATAAAAATAAATTTTATAACCTCAACTCTATCGATTCACTTGACGGTGAATCAACATTTATAAACCGATTTATTCTATAGGCCATATTCTGCCAAACACTTAACCAATACCGCCCATTGGTTCAACCCAAACAGATGTTGAATATTCAATTAATAATCAACCATCAAATCAATCACACAAACAGATCAGTTCATATATGATAATATGAAAATAAATAATACATTTGAGGGATCCGGTTGGGTCCCTCCAACCTGTTCTTCCCTGTATTCAAATGGTTATCTCAAATCAGACTGTTCAGTTTTGTTTAACTGATAAATTAAATAACGACCATTTAACATCAACCACAAGCAATTCAAACAATTCAACCATTTAAAACACGTTTATAAATAAACGTGACCAACCAAGGTGAGTCACCTTTATTGGAATCAATCGTTAAAAATAACGATTTGGTATTTCACTGAAATTAAACACAGTTTAATTCCATCGGTTAAATCAACAGATAAATAGATGACTAGCAAAACAGTCAACCATTGGCAAGCAGAGCACACAAAATAAAAACACCCAATTTATATAAAGTATAAAAAGGGTAACTGAGTGAGTTTAACTCACCTTGATCAGATTATCGCTGAAACAGTTAGTTTTAATTAAATTAAACAGATGTTTAATTTAATTAAATATCCCAGTTGATTCCAAATCTTGTCCAGCTCCGTCCCATGACGTAAATTTCACTGATGCGAGTTTACCGCATCCTGAACCATTCCATTCTGATAACGTAATCACAGATTATAAATATTTTAAGTTAATATAATTAAATTAGATAAATAACTCTAATTATGGTTATAAATAAATTCTTATTTATTTTTAGGGTTAAGCTAATTACATTTATAGTTAACGGCCATTTTCCTAAACCACTTCGTTCCTTCGTTTCCTGTTGTTCAAACACGCCTGCACCAAAATCGACGTTTTAACAAGCATGATTTTAATTGTAATCAACTCCTTAGTGTTAATTAATCACTAATCAATTACCTTAGGGCGTAAATTTACTTGTCCGATTAAATTCCTTTTCACTGTTTCTGGTCCTACTGTTCCAACACCTTATTGTTACTTCCCATCTGCAAGTTTAAAATGGATGGATTAGTTAACAAACGTGAATACTTAAATTGTACAATGATATAACCAATTACATTGGTTATTCTAGAAAGAGGAATCAAGTCCAATTTCCTTTCTTATTTTCTCAACGGTTCTGCAATTTTCGTTTGGGTTCCAATCCCTCCCTTCACGTCCCTGAGCTACCACCAGCAAGCACCACGAATTTTAACCCTAAACAAAAGATTTAAACTATTAATTAACCTTTAATACCAATTAAAGTAAACCTTAAATTACTGTATCACTTTCCTTCTGTTCGATTTCCCCAATCCTTTGTTGCAAGCAACTGACCCCATGTTTTCAAAGATCCGTCCAGGTTCCATACACGTTGTCACCTTCATCCCAAAACTCCCTTTTTTTTTTTATAAAGCACGGTCTTCACTTCTTCGAACAACAGAGACCGTCTTCCCTTCATTTCAACTCCAGTCCACCCCTTTTTCCTTGCTTAAACTTGCCGTTGCCAACCTTTCTCTGTCCCTTCAATTTATCCTTCCACTGACAGCATCGTCTACGTGAAGCGGTATCGGCTATGTGAAACGGTGGAAGCTTATGGATGGACACTTAAGTGGAGAGTATTTATATAATTTTATGTTTGATTATGAATTGGACTTCTTGTTTAATTTCTGCCGACAAATGAGGGTTTAGGTTGCAAGTATTTAAAGAAGACCAGGCGTGGGGAGCACGGCTAAGACGCCTTGGAGAGCACGGACATAAGCTGACTTGAGAAGCACGGTTATTAAATTGATTGGAGGGCACGCTGCTGAAACATTGAAGAGCACGCTGTAGAGTCCTTTTTATTTTTAATTTTAATATTATATTTTTTAACAAACTTCACCGTAAAGTAACTCGTAAAACTAACAACCATCGGCCTCTGTCTTCTGATAAAAAGGCTATTCTTGGTGTAAAAAGGTATTCCGGACCCAATGGGACAAGTTTCGTCGAAATCTGAGGTCGTATGAAAAAATTTCCTTTATAAAACCAGAAATGAACACGCGTTTAATTTTTCCACGGTCACCAGATAAATCAAATCCACTTGAAACTGCGAACATCGACAATAACTTTTCGATACGAACCCAACGGCACTAATTTCGTCGCATTCTGAGACTGTTGCCCCGGTAGACCATTTTTAACGCGCACCACACTACCCTTTTAAACACCAAATTTCCCGATCTCTAAAAATAACAAACTATATACCTACCCTGACTATAATCGACGCTACGAACTCACTGGAACTGGTTTCATGGCCTAATTCGATCGTCTGCTCAAGTTACACTCAAATGTCCCTTTATTTATTTAATTACGCGTTATAAAAATTTGATTGGCCGTTTATGGCTACCGTGGCCACATACGACATCAGTTTTCCACGCCACTCACCACCGTACAACAATTTAATGATACGGTTCTAATGAAATTGGTTTCGTCGAAATCTGAGTCCGTTTGCAAAACGGCTATTTTAAAGGCCTATAATTTAATAACGATTTTCCATAGCGACTATTTCAAAATTTGTTTTGGCCATAACTTGCTATCTATAACACGGAATCTGGATTTTTCTCTTTCATATGAAAATTATCATCAATACGGTCCCAACGTGTCTTGTTTCACAGAAATCCGACTTATATCGAATCATGTATTCTCAGTTGAAGTTCAAAACTCTATATTGCGAACTGCAGCGCCATTTCAGGCTCGATTTATATTATATATAAATATATAATGTTCAACTTCGTTTTAGAATAACGAATTCAATATTAAATTTCATTAATATTCCAATATAATATTTAAAACTAATTTAAATATTCATATTCAAATGGTCGAAAAACACGGATCGTTACATTCTTCCCCCCTTAAAATAATTTCGTCCTCGAAATTGCTAAGGTAAGAAAGAACGTTATAAACCCATTAATTTCAAATCTAATTTTATATTAAATTAGAAACCAATTCAATACTGTAAATAAATATTTTCAAAAATATCGAAAATTTTCTAACACTTTAAATTTTCGAAAAATTTCGCCAGCACCTCCTTTGTATGGCTCAATCGGTACAACTTCGCCTTGCCTTTCTAGGCCTTCTCCAATCCAAAAGAAAATAAAACAGCCAAGCGGCTTGCCAAATAAGCTCATAAATCACCAAACCCATATAAAAATAAACGTGTACCTTTTTGTCGGGCATATCATTATATCCTTTCCATCTGCTACCCTGTCAGCATATACAAATGCATTTCCAACAAAATTCCAAATTTATCCTCAAAACCAAATCCTTCACGTGTCCAAGCCAAATCTCATTCTTTGACTCAATTTCCATCCACTATCAATTTCAAATCTTAACTTACCAGTCCAACACCATTTCAAATTCCTGTCTCCCCATTTCCAAATCTGATTCCACTTGATATATTATATCTCGATTCAATTTTCATTTAATTGATTTCAATTCAATTCATGTTTGCTTTCCCAAATTTCTATTTAATTTTGTCTTTCAAACAATTTCCCTGGGAGTTTTTAAACAGTTTAGCTCTTTCAAAAATCAAATATTTCTTTTCAGGATTCACAACACTTGTTTTTCTCAAAGAAATTCAAAACAAGATTTTTGGTAGTAATCCGTCACTTAGAACTCGAAAATGAACACCGATAATGGCGCGCACATCATCGGAATCTATTTTCCAGCTATCGAAGTGAGTTCGATACCGTATTACTTTCAAAACCATTTCTAAACACTTCCATTTTGAAATCAGTTCAAAATATCCTTTCTAAGGCTTGTAAAACAATTTAAAAACCTCCCAGGATTTTAAAATTCTCATATATTAAGTCCAATTCCAATTTCCACCACTTGCTCGAATTTTCAAAGTTTTAATTTCAATTTTGATTTAAATTCAGATTTAATTCATCTGATTTTCATATATCTCACTTATATGAATTCTGATTGGTTATATAACCATTTCACATTTTATAATCAACCAACACATCCAATATACTATAATATTCTAAATATTAATCATTCTTTTATATTAAAATATAATTTGGGTAAAATTATTTCATTTACCCCCTTTCAAAAACATACTGTGTCGAATTATTCTGTTCAAGAGTTTAGAAACACTTATCGACACAGTTTGCATTACTGTATCGACCAGAATTCATAAACTACTCGACAAACCAATCAACACAATATATGACAGTTTTTATAACAATTTACAAATACGCGCTCATATATATACACTCAAACTCAATCTAGGGTATTACTAACCCCATCTCTACTGAGTCATGCCACAGAGCCAAGGTAATCACTTAACCTTAAGCTCTGATACCACTGTAACGAACTGGGATTTTCGACTCCGAAAATCAACATCAAACTATCATGTTGACCATTCAGACATCGAACATTCCAGATCATTAATAGAAAGAAGTTAGAGGGTGAGAATAGATAAGGTAGAAATATTGAATAGAAGAAGAAGAAGAAAACAACACAACACAGAGTCTCACATCGCAGAGGAACAAAATATAATACAGAAATAACCTTTATTGAAAGCTTTTGAAATACTTACAGTATCAGAGTACATCATACCATGGGACAGTTATAATAGCCTGTTCCCATATACAACACACAGCGGAATAGTAGTAATATCATACGTCTGGACTCTTCCAGCTCGTCTCTTCATAACAGTCGCTGACCTGAACCTGTACACTCCGGGCTAACCCGAGCATTTACAAAACACCGGGTCAGTCTGGTGAACCAGAGTGAGATAAACTTGCACAGTAATAAGGGTGAACCATCCAATCATGATTTTAAAGTTCAAAACCTTTTCAAAAGAAAAGGATAATCGTAAGACCAAATCCACACATAAACACGGACGGTTTTTACCTTACGATAACCCAAAACAGTTTTGAAATCAATATCTTGTCTGATATTATAATAATGTCTAAATACAAGTAAATACCAATCTAGTGGAACGCTTGCATCTCACGCTCCACATATATAGTATACAATCAAAACCCGCAGGCGCTTATTGGAGATTGGATTCCAACTTGACAAGGTATGGGTCCACCTTCCGATAGTGTATCTCTAGAGACGAATACACTGGATTCAACAAGAACTTCTTGCAACCCGGCCCTCACATGACCGACCCCTCATTTCGCTTGAGAGTATTGAATGTATATCACCGACGGTTGGGATCAGCAACCGTCTCCCGACAAGGGACAGCATCGAAACATAGATTAAGAAACAAATAGGATTTCCTCTAGATAGGTGATCATACACCCTAATGGGAGCGACCCACATAGCCATGCTGCCTGCCCGATTTTTGTCATTTCCCGGTTGATGAGGCTTGAGGCCGGAATTTATCTTTGAACATCTGGTCACCATTCTCTTTGAATGCCACATCGTCAGATCCGTCAGTTATCACTAATTGACGTCCACAAAAATACTCTAGCAGTTAAGCTAAGAGAACGACGATTCTCCGCCAACACTATAGCACGTTTGAAGAAATCAACGTACGTGATCCTTTGGAAATACTCTGTCAGACATCCGTCCATACAAGTCATCCAGGAACAGGATGAACCGAAGGCACTCTCCTACTGCATCCAATATAGGAATCACCCCATGGATCAGTAGCGAGTAGTCCTTGCAACCCGTAGATTCCAACCACGACAGAATCACAGCTTATCTCTGCTTGCCAGGCAGAGAATATTAGTGGTTCTTCCGTTTATGAAAATCAACGGTCTTCACAGCACCATCTCGATCATCTTCTGATAACTTCACGTATTTGTTGGTCGGAATGGTTTTCGAATATACATTCGATCCCGGTCTTCCCGTACCAACAATCGTATTGGCCAGATTTGATAGTCGGTGTTTTAACTATCAAAATAATCAGTGTTTCAATCATGACACTCCAATGAGTTCACTGGTCCAGTATTCAGCATTACCTGGCCTTTAAATCAAACTGATTTACTTTTGTTAAAATAAAAACTTCTAATTCTTTAATTGTTCAAAAAAATATGATATTTGAATAACTCTAATTCAATTAACTAACATTCGACTTACTCTATTCGCTCGACTCTAGATCGCAGCGATCACAATGGTTACGCCTGATTCCCTCAGAAAACAACCGACCGCCGTAGGCTATCTGCAGCCCTGCGAATTTCGCTAGCAGTCGTATGAAATGGCACTTATTTTGAAAAAAACTATGTTGACTAATTCAATCTCGAATAACTATATTTTTATATACAAATGTTCTCAGAATCATTACGTTATAATACTTTAGTAGAATAACTTATAACCATATATGATTTTCACTCAATTCCCCTTTCAAAACATTCGTTGTATTATCATGAACCTCTTTTTCGATCGCCAACTAACATCATCTTCGAATAATCCCGATGTTGTTCAAGTTGGGGTATTTTAATTACCTCTCAGACCTTGATCAAACAACGTTCTTATCCTCAAATGAATATAAGTTGTAATCACAAAATCAATATTCCCATTTCAGTCTCGAAATACATTCCATTATAACTTGGGTTTAGTTATACAACCCTATAACCCACCTCTTTAACCAGATTCATTTATTTCCAATCTTCTTTCACATCTGTTCGACCATTTCCCACTTTTTGAAATCTTATTTCAAATTTCCCTTTTTTACTTGATCTCATTTCAAATAACGTTAATTCAATATTAACGATTTACACTTTGACACTCATTTATAAATCCTGGTTTATCTTAAACCCTTTTCAAAACCCTATCTACATTTAGACGATATTTAATCCAAAATCACATTAATTCGATAATCAATTCAAATTCAAAAGGGTCGATTTAATTCACTCAACTTGATTTTCTCGTTAGCCCATTCCAAATAAAATTTCACTTTAAATTAATTAATTAAATAATTAATTTAAATAAATCCCATTAATTGTTTTCTTAACAAACGATTATCAAAGTTAAACCATTCGATTCATTTCTTATCTTCATACTTGAAAGTCTGATTAACATCAGCGTATACTTTATAAAATAACCCAACCATAAATCAAAGTTTTAAATAAATTATTTAATTCCCCTTTTTACACTTTATTCAAAATAATATTTCAAAATCTAACTCTAGTTATAAAAATAAATTTTATAACCTCAACTCTATCGATTCACTTGACGGTGAATCAACATTTATAAACCGATTTATTCTATAGGCCATATTCTGCCAAACACTTAACCAATACCGCCCATTGGTTCAACCCAAACAGATGTTGAATATTCAATTAATAATCAACCATCAAATCAATCACACAAACATATCAGTTCATATATGATAATATGAAAATAAATAATACATTTGAGGGATCCGGTTGGGTCCCTCCAACCTGTTCTTCCCTGTATTCAAATGGTTATCTCAAATCAGACTGTTCAGTTTTGTTTAACTGATAAATTAAATAACGACCATTTAACATCAACCACAAGCAATTCAAACAATTCAACCATTTAAAACACGTTTATAAATAAACGTGACCAACCTAGGTGAGTCACCTTTATTGGAATCAATCGTTAAAAATAACGATTTGGTATTTCACTGAAATTAAACACAGTTTAATTCCATCGGTTAAATCAACAGATAAATAGATGACTAGCAAAACAGTCAACCATTGGCAAGCAGAGCACACAAAATAAAAACACCCAATTTATATAAAGTATAAAAAGGGTAACTGAGTGAGTTTAACTCACCTTGATCAGATTATCGCTGAAACAGTTAGTTTTAATTAAATTAAACAGATGTTTAATTTAATTAAATATCCCAGTTGATTCCAAATCTTGTCCAGCTCCGTCCCATGACGTAAATTTCACTGATGCGAGTTTACCGCATCCTGAACCATTCCATTCTGATAACGTAATCACAGATTATAAATATTTTAAGTTAATATAATTAAATTAGATAAATAACTCTAATTATGGTTATAAATAAATTCTTATTTATTTTTAGGGTTAAGCTAATTACATTTATAGTTAACGGCCATTTTCCCAAACCACTTCGTTCCTTCGTTTCCTGTTGTTCAAACACGCCTGCACCAAAATCGACGTTTTAACAAACATGATTTTAATTGTAATCAACTCCTTAGTGTTAATTAATCACTAATCAATTACCTTAGGGCGTAAATTTACTTGTCCGATTAAATTCCATTTCACTGTTTCTGGTCCTACTGTTCCAACACCTTATTGTTACTTCCCATCTGCAAGTTTAAAATGGATGGATTAGTTAACAAGCGTGAATAATTAAATTGTACAATGATATAACCAATTACATTGGTTATTCTAGAAAGAGGAATCAAGTCCAATTTCCTTTCTTATTTTCTCGACGGTTCTGCAATTTTCGTTTGGGTTCCAATCCCTCCCTTCACGTCCCTGAGCTACCACCAGCAAGCACCATGAATTTTAACCCTAAACAAAAGATTTAAACTATTAATTAACCTTTAATACCAATTAAAGTAAACCTTAAATTACTGTATCACTTTCCTTCTGTTCGATTTCCCCAATCCTTTGTTGCAAGCAACTGACCCCATGTTTTCAAAGATCCGTCCAGGTTCCATACACGTTGTCACCTCCATCCCAAAACTCCCTTTTTTTTTTATAAAGCACGGTCTTCACTTCTTCGAACAACAGAGACCGTCTTCCCTTCATTTCAACTCCAGTCCACCCCTTTTTCCTTGCTTAAACTTGCCGTTGCCAACCTTTCTCTGTCCCTTTAATTTATCCTTCCACTGACAGCATCGTCTACGTGAAGCGGTATCGGCTATGTGAAACGGTGGAAGCTTATGGATGGACACTTAAGTGGAGAGTATTTATATAATTTTATGTTTGATTATGAATTGGACTTCTTGTTTAATTTCTGCCGACAAATGAGGGTTTAGGTTGCAAGTATTTAAAGAAGACCAGGCGTGGGGAGCACGGCTAAGACGCCTTGGAGAGCACGGACATAAGCTGACTTGAGAAGCACGGTTATTAAATTGATTGGAGGGCACGCTGCTGAAACATTGAAGAGCACGCTGTAGAGTCCTTTTTATTTTTAATTTTAATATTATATTTTTTAACAAACTTCACCGTAAAGTAACTCGTAAAACTAACAACCATCGGCCTCTGTCTTCTGATAAAAAGGCTATTCTTGGTGTAAAAAGGTATTCCGGACCCAATGGGACAAGTTTCGTCGAAATCTGAGGTCGTATGAAAAAATTTCCTTTATAAAACCAGAAATGAACACGCGTTTAATTTTTCCACGGTCACCAGATAAATCAAATCCACTTGAAACTGCGAACATCGACAATAACTTTTCGATACGAACCCAACGGCACTAATTTCGTCGCATTCTGAGACTGTTGCCCTGGTAGACCATTTTTAACGCGCACCACACTACCCTTTTAAACACCAAATTTCCCGATCTCTAAAAATAACAAACTATATACCTACCCTGACTATAATCGACGCTACGAACTCACTGGAACTGGTTTCATGGCCTAATTCGATCGTCTGCTCAAGTTACACTCAAATGTCCCTTTATTTATTTAATTACGCGTTATAGAAATTTGATTGGCCGTTTATGGCTACCGTGGCCACATACGACATCGGTTTTCCACGCCACTCACCACCGTACAATAATTTAACGATACGGTTCTAATGAAACTGGTTTCGTCGAAATCTGAGTCCGTTTGCAAAACGGCTATTTTAAAGGCCTATAATTTAATAACGATTTTCCATAGCGACTATTTCAAAATTTGTTTTGGCCATAACTTGCTATCTATAACACGGAATCTGGATTTTTCTCTTTCATATGAAAATTATCATCAATACGGTCCCAACGTGTCTTGTTTCACAGAAATCCGACTTATATCGAATCCTGTATTCTCAGTTGAAGTTCAAAACTCTATATTGCGAACTGCAGCGCCATTTCAGGCTCGATTTATATTATATATAAATATATAATGTTCAACTTCGTTTTAGAATAACGAATTCAATATTAAATTTCATTAATATTTCAATATAATATTTAAAACTAATTTAAATATTCATATTCAAATGGTCGAAAAACACGGGTCGTTACAGCAACCGCTACCGAAAGTATACAACAACGAATAGAATAAGAAGCAAATGAAATTCTCTAGATCAGGTGATAATACCCCTAATGGGAATGACCCACATGGCCATGCTGCTTACCCAATTTTTGCCATTTCCCGGGTGATGAGGCTTGAGGTAACGATTTTTTTCCAGCATTTCTTGCCATCTTTTACTTTGAATGTCATATCATCAGACATTCATCCATATATGTTGTCCTGGAATAGGAGAAACCGAAGGCACCATTCGATTAACTCATCTTAGGCAATTTCAACCTAGGATTAACAAAACAGCCCTTGCACTTTACTCCTCTTCAATTATTCTCAGTGTGACTTGATTCGTAACGCTTATGCCAATACAGAGTGGTTTTCAGATATTAAATCTGATCCCGGTCTCTCATATTGACAACGTAGGTGTAAAATAAATAAAAACTTTCATAGTCGGTGATTTAACTATCAAAGTAACATCCATACAATCAAAGGTCCAATTTCCAATTGGAAATTCTACCGATCAACCATCAACAACACTGGGCCCTTTTTATATTAATTCCTTATTATATTATCGATTCTAAAATCCATTTTCAATCTTCGATATCCATTCAAATCTCAATCTCGATTCTTGGAAGACATTTCCAACGTCATCATTTCTTTATTCGAGAAGATATCTCTTATTCCAATTTGAAAACATTTCTATATATTCATATATCTTACTTCTATATTTTAGAAAATATACTTTATTAACATTGAAAAAAAACATTTCCAATTATCATTCCTTACTTCTAGATATCCCAAATCATTTCATTTTCTATACTTAGAAACCACCTCTGATTTACTTTGGAAAATGTTTCCAAGAACTTTTCATTTAGTAAAACCCATGTTACATAATAAACAACGTTGATATAACTCAATTCATTAATTATTCATTTACTAATCGGATCTCTAACCAATCTTTACTACCGAACCTTAACCATTCCTTGGTTAATTATGAAGTCAATCAAGTTGGGGTATAATTACCTCTCAAACCTTAATTGAACAACATTCCCAACTTTGAAACAATCAAAGCTCACAATTTCTAACAAAACATTGCTTACGCGACTTTCGGATTCAATCTAAGAATCCACTTCCTTTACGGAAATAACATTGATTATAACGGTAGAATTATAATCGATGTTTCCAAATATTTGATTAATAAGACATTTATTATAACAGTAGCGTTAAAATCACTGTTAGATTTACAAAACATTTATTATAATGACGGCGCTAAAATAGTTGTTTAGATGTACAAAACATTTATTATCACGACATCGCTAAATCGCGTTTTAGATTTATAAACATTTATGATAACAGTAGCATTATAATCGCTGTTTAGATTTATAACGGTAGCATTATAATCGTTGTTCCCAAATAATTGGTATATAAAAATATAACTTGTACTTATTAATTCAATTAATAAGTAAATAAATAAATAAATAGAGTTGATTCAAAATGGGAAGTAAAAATAACTATTTCCCTAAATTCGATATAATCGAATTCCAATAAACAACTCTTTCTCCAATAATCTATATTCAATTGTATTCTGAACTTCGGAATTTATCTACCATTTCAGGTTAATTCAAATTCCAAATTCACTTTTGAATTTCTGTTATCCAAATCATTATCAAATTCCTTTATAATCATTATAGTGTACTCTTTATTTTATATTCCAAATTTTGAAATAAAACTCATCAATTTCTTTTAAAATGATTACCCATTTCCTTTCTTATTCAATTTCCAATTTGGATTCATATTTCCAAATCTGAATTTCCTTTATAGATATTTCATTTGCAAAATATTTGCTTTAACCCATTATTCACTTTAATCGTGAATATATTCCTACTATATACGGTTTAATTTCATACTTATAAATACTACCTTAAACCCTAATTTTATTTGTAACTTCTATTTAGAATTATTCATGTAAGTCTCATTTCTTTTTATTTTAATCATTTAAAATATCGTTTAACAATTCCTTAACAATTTCTAAGTTTAAATCTTATTCCAAATATTGGTTTCAAAACCGACTTCCACCTTTTCATATAAATTCAAATTTGAATTTATATTTCAATTTATCCAATGATAAATAATTCACTTAATTTATACTCTCATGTATAAACAACTTCTTGGTTACTCCATTAACATGTTTTTAATTTCAACTCTATTTGAAATACATTTCTAATTTTGGAAATAAATTTACTTTTAAAATTTGATTTCTATATTCAAAAATATTTACGGTATTTAAATACAAAAATTCTAGGGCTAGGGTAATTCAACACAGCATAATCAAACACAGTATATATCACAGAAAATAATAAACAATAATATAAATGTTGAGGGATCCGGCTGGGTCCCTCCAACCTGTTTCCCTGCATCCACAGATATTAATCACATTATTTCACATAAATATGAAATATCATAGTAAACAGAACTAATAATCGATCAACGATATAACTACATCAACCATTTCAACCAATTTATCAACCATTCATCCAAATAACCATCACATAGTATAAAATTACTATAAGTAAATTTAGAACTCGTTTATAAAAATATAAACAAGTTAGAGTTAGTGAGTTTACTCATATTGGTTTACAGTTGACGGTTCTTCTTTATTTGGTTTTAAAATCAAAAAGTGTTTGATCACGAAATCCTGGTAGCTTTGTCCTCAACCACAGTGGTTCCACAACGAAGATCTCGTCATTACGATTCTAACGTGACCGATTTTGTCCGATTCTGATCACGGCGAATAACATACACATTGTTACTTGTTTAACACGAATTTAAATAATTCAATTTATTAAGGAGGTTCATTAAGCAAGTTAATTAATAAATTGACTACCCTTGATTATTTTAACCCCTTCTTCCACATATGAGAAACCCGCTCATGGCTGTAGCTCATGTGCATCAAAAACGTAAGTACCTTTTTCTCTCCTCTTGCTCAAAACTTCGGAAAAACTAAAACTAACCTCACCATTATTAACGTTATGCATGAATGCTTCGAGGCCATTTCTTTGGCTTCTACAATCAACTACTCTTCCCAATACCATTTTGCATTACTGCAGTGAAATTCCAGTCTCCAACCACATACCTCCGTCCTTTATTCCTTCCATGCACCCAACTCTTTCAACCGATACTGACCATTTTCTTATCCTTTCCCCAAACAAACTTCTTTCAACCAAGACAGAATCCACCTACACCGACTCCCGCATACAACCACAACCTTCATTAGCGTTATTAAACCATTCCTCAAGTCATTAAGCTACACACAAAAATCACCTTGCTACTAACAGAGGAGCTCGCGTCTTCTTCTCTAACCATACGAACTGTTCCTCCTCTTTATTAATACTCATGCAACTCAATCCATTCAGCCCGTAACTTCTGACGTGTTTACCTCCTACAGTCAGTGATTTTCCCAACAAAGTTCACCAAGACCCAAACCAAACTCACTTAAACTCTTCCCCTCCCCACTCATGAACTCCTTGCCTCCCTTCTTTGCTGCTACGGTGACAACACAGTCACCTTCTAACAATTAAAACCCTCAAATCCCATCAACTTACGTGCCTTCTTTCCACAGACAAAAACCATGATTAAATTCCTGCTGAAACCACAACTACTATTAGAATAATCACCTTTTCCATACTTTGTTACCCCCTCCTCTCCGGTGTACTTCAGACCGTCGCTCCACCCACTTTCAACACGCCTCTGACCAACCCACCAACTGAGACCAACCCCGCCTGCTCCGGTGCCTCGCGGACCACCCATGACCCCAATAACCCGAACCCATTTAAAAAACAAAACAGATCTGTCCTTGGTTCAACTGCCTATAGTGTTGGAGCTAGTCCACCGGAGCGTGTCCAGTCCTCGCCGCATCGACCACCTGCTCCTCAACTTCCATCTCCGACCCACTTCAAGCCCTCCGACGCCCTATACCCTAGCGGATGGTCAAATTTTGAACTTGGAAAAATGAATTGCACCTTTAAAGACTTTATAGGGTGAAAAGATCACTAATAGGATTCTAACGCATTTAAATTTGTGAATTTTCATTAAGCATTCGATTTTACTTTGTTTTGTATAGTTTGGTTTTTTCCTGTTTTGGGGAATGAGAAGGAGATGTACAATATTTAACAAAAGAAAAGCTTGGATGGCACAGTGTGTAATAGCTTGGGGGCACACAGTACTAGAATGGCTTGATGCACACGGTTTGGAAAACTTGGCTGACACGGTTTTCAGAAGCTTGGAAAGCATGGATTGAAAAGTTTGCATGTCACGCTGCTTGAACATACTATGGATTATTATTGTTATTACATCACGTGAAGGATGACCGTTTAAACATTTCAGTATTTGGAATATATATAAACAAGGGAATATAACTTATATAAATTTGTACCTGTTCATCTATTTGAAAACCCTTTTAGGGTCAGTTTGAAACAAGATTTACGGTGTAATATTTATTTTGAAAAGTTCAAGTTCACGTTGTGCCGATTACATGGAATTTCATTTATTTCCTGACCGCTACAGACAAATATAAAAATATCGTTATTCTGAGCAACATGCTATGATTATAGAAATATGATAAAATAGACTAGTTAACATATTTTGCGAAGTACCAAAAACACTGATATAGGGTTTAAAACACTTCAAATAAAAAGTTTCTTATTTTTCAAAATAAAAGTTACTGAAAAATTATATAAATTAAATCATCACTACGTCTCAAAAATCTTGCAATAATAATTTATTTCAGATTTTATAAAAATTAATATCATTAAAATCCTATATTGTTTGGAATTTAAATCGAATCAATTTCAAATTAAACAAATAAAATGCATATCCAATCTGAATATATACACATAACTTCAAAATAATTTAATTTGAATTTTAAGCTTGATATTTCTAATTATAACGACATTCAGATTATTTAAAATCAATTTATAAAAAATAAATCATTATAAATGATTTATAGCGACTATTCGAAAATTTGATTTCGACATAACTTATAATCTATAAAACAAAATCTCGATTTTTGTTTTTCATTAGAAAAATATAATCAAATTGATCCGAACATTTTTTGTTTCAAAGAAATCTGATTTATAATCAATCCTGTTTATTCATTTAAAGTTGAAAACGTAATATTACAAACTACCGCGATGTTACGAGCTCGATTATAATTATATTATAAATTATACGTTAAAATTTTGTTTAATTTAATAAATTCCTTATAAAAATCGTTTTATATTTCAAATAAAACATTTAAAACTAATTTAAATATTCAGAATTAAATGGCTCAAAATCCGGGCCGTTATATTCCTTCCCCCTTAAAAGAATTTCGTCCTCGAAATTACTAAGTAGTACAAATGCTATAACTCTAACTCCTCATAACCTGCTTAGTTGAAATCTTATTTTCCATATCTTCATAACTCAATTCTTACCCGACCTTGACTTCTCATACCAATGCTCGACCATTCATAATTCTTTCCAAATGATCTGCCCATCATTTTTAGACAATCCATCATCACTTTCTTATCTTCAATCCATATGCTCTTCTGCATATCCACACCCATTCCAATTGATTTTAAATCAATTTATCGACTTCATTATTCCACTTGAAATTTTAATAACCAATTCCTGTTTTCTTATTTCAATTACAATTAACAATTCGATTTTTAAATTATCAAAAATTTCTTGAAAATTTTCTAACTCTTTAAATTTTTGAAAAATTTCGCCAGCATCTTGTTTGCACGGCTCAATCGATATAACCACAACTCGCCTTTCTAGGCCTTCTCCAATCCAAAAGAAAATCAAAAAGCCAAGTGGCTTGCCCTATAGGCTCATAAAACCATCAAACCCAAGTAGTATTGTAAACATGTACCTTTTTGTCGGGCGTAATTCTATCTCTTGCATTTGCTTCCATTCAATATCCGCTCAACATACATATATCCATTTCCAGTTGGTTTCAGATCAATTCAACTTCCCGTCTTTAACTCTCTAATCAACTTATGATTAGTTCACTTCCATTATATCAATTCAAATCTAATTTCTATTTAAGTCAATCCACTTATTATACTTGAATCCAAATTTATCACCATTCAATTTTAATTAACAAAATCAAATATATATTCAACTTGCTTATTCATAAGTCGAATTCATATTAATAATTCGAATCTCAACATTTTTTTTATTTATTTCATTCATAATTATTTCTAATCCAATCCAATTTAATTTAACTTAAATTAAATTTCAATTCATTTGATACATTTTTACCATTTCAATCTATTCAACTTATACAAGTTAAATTTTAATTTCAAAATTCAAATTCCTGGGTTTTATTTCAAATTAGTTTGAAATCATATATATTTATATGCATATATTTATAATCAACTCAATTCAAAACATTTAACTTCTAAAACATCTTGTCTTTTTCAAACAAAATTTTCATTTCCAAATTATAATGGTAGCAATCCGTCACTCAGAAACTTGAAAATGAATACCGATATTGTCGCGATCCATCATCAGAATTATTTTCTCTCCACTGAAGTGATTTCAGTGCTTAATCCCTTTAAAAATCCATTTAAACCATTCTTATTCAAAAGTACTTTAAAGTAATGTTATATTACTTTATAATTTTTCAGAAAATATTTTCTAAACACCCAGAATTTAAATTCCAATTCTGGTTTGACTTAATCTTGGTTTATCTCATTTGTATACATTATCCGTATACAAATCATATAACTATTTAAATACTTCATAATTCCATTTGATTGTAACAATAATCAACACATTCATATATAATAATTCAAAAGTTATTCCTTTCATATCAAAATAATAATTTTTGGGCAAAATTATTTCATTTACCCATTTTAAAACAATACTGTATCGAATTGCTTTGTTCGAGAGCTTAGAAACACCTATCGATATAGTTGTACATCCCTGTATCGACCACACTCAGCAAACCAGCCAACACAATATAAAACAATTTTATATCAAGTCTACAAATATGTGCTCATATATATGCATTCAAACTAAATCTAGGGTATTACTAACCCAATCTCTATTGAGTTATGCCACCTAGCCAAGGTCACTACTCAACCTTCAGGTCTGATACCAAATGTAATGGCCCGAATTTCCATATTCTTTGAGTCGACTAATAACACCACACGTCCGACCCAAATTGCATAGAAATACGAATCATTATTAGAAATAAGTTAGAGGATAAAAAATAGAAAGAAAGAGAAATTAGAAAAGAAGAAAACAAAGAACACAAATCTCACAGCGGAATGAATAAAATATATTATATAACATAACTTTTGAAATACAAATCTGTTTTGCATACATGTACCATTATCAGAGTACAACAACAGTTATAAACACTTGTTTTCATATACGAACATAATACACAGCGGAACAACATGATAGGCTATAGCTACTGGCGAAGCCTCCTGCTTCAAACTCCTCCAAGTGAATCTGTAAAATCCCGACTACTTGGCTGCTCGTATAAATTTTGGGCACCCAAGTGTTTAGGGAAAACAAACAAATAAACTCTGGGTCAGTCATGGGACTGGTGTGAGTAAACTCCAACCATTTGTTTAACTTTAAAAAATCCTTTCGAAAGAAATGATAATTGTAAGACCGATCCACACATGAACACGGATGGTTTTTACCTTACGATGAACAAAAATATTTTTGATATCAAATCCAATTATATTACAATAGTGTCTAAATCAAATAAATAGAAATTTAGCGCAACGCTTGCATCTCATGCTCCATATATAATATTAAATCAAAAACCACAGAGCGCTTATTGGAGACTGGATTTTCAACATGACAAGGTATGGAACCACCTTCCGATAGTGTATCTCTAGAAGGGAGTACACTGGGTTCAACAAGAGCGTCTTGTAACCTGGCCCACACATGGCTGACCGCTCATTTAACTTGAGTGTATCGAGCATATTATCACCAACGGTTGTGATCAGCAACCATTACCGAAAACATACAGCAGTGAATAGAATAAGAAGCAAATGAAATTTCTCTAGATCAGGTGATAATACCCCTAATAGGAATGACCCACATGTCCATGCTTCCTGCCCGATTTTTGTCATTTCCCGGGTGATGAGGCTTGAGGTCATGATTTTATTTCATCACTTCTTGCCATCATTTACTTTAAATGTCATGTCGTCAGACATTCGCCCATATACGTTGTCCTGGAATTGGACAAACCTAAGGCACCATTCGATTAACCCATTTTAGGAAATTTCTACCTAGGATTAACAAAACAACCCTTGCACTTTACTCCGTCTTCAATTATTCTCAGCATGACTTGATTCGTAATGCTTATGCCAATACATAGTGGTTTTCAGATATTAAATCTGATCCCGGTGTCTCCGTATTGATAACGGAGGTGTAAAATAAATCAAAACTTTGATAGTCGGTAATTTAACTATCAAAGTAACATCAATACAATCAATGGTCCTATCTCTAATTGGAAATTCTACCGATCAACTATCAACAACATTGGCCCCTTTTTGTATTAATTCCTTATTATATTATCAATTCTAAAATCCATTTTCAATCTGCGATATCCTTTCAAATCTCAATCTCGATTCTTGGAAGACATTTCCAACGTCATCATTTCTTTATTCGAGAAGATATCTCTTTTTCCAATTTGAAAACATTTCTATATATTGATATATTCTTGTTTCTATATTTTAAAAAATATACTTTATTAACATTGGAAAAAAAAGATTTCCAATTATCATTCCTTATTTCTAGTTATCCTAAATCATTTCAATTTCTATACTTAGAAACCACCTCTGATTTACTTTGGAAAATGTTTCCAAGACCTTTTCATTTAGTAAAACCCATGTTACATAATAAACATCGTTGTTATAACTCAATTCATTAATTATTCATTTACGAATCAGATCCCTAACCAATCTGTACTACCGATCCTTAACCATTCCTTAGTTAATTATGAAGTCAGTCAAGTTGGGGTAGAATTACCTCTTAGACCTCAACTAAACAACATTCTCAACTTTGAAACAGTCAAAGCTCACAACTAATAACAAAACATCGCTTATGCGACTCTCGGATTCAATCTAAGAATACACTTCCTTTACGGAAATAACATTGATTATAACGGTAGCGGTATAATCGCTGTTTCCAAATATTTGATTAATAAGACATTTATTATAATGGCAGCGTTAAAATCACTGTTTAGATTTACAAAACATTTATTATAATGACGGTGCTAAAATCGTTGTTTAGATTTACAAAACATTAATTACCACGACAGCGCTAAAATCGCTGTTTAGATTTATAAACATTTATGATAACAGTAGCATTATAATCGTTGTTTAGATTTATAACGGTAGCATTATAATCGTTGTTCCTGAATAATTGGTATAAAAATATAAATTGTACTTATTAATTCAATTAATAAGTAAATAAATAAATAGAGTAGATTCAAAATGGAAAGTAAAAATAACTATTTCCCTAAATTCGATATAATCGAATTCCAATAAACAACTCTTTCACCAATAATCTATATTCGATTGTATTCTGAACTTCGGAATTTATCTACCATTTCAGGTTAATTCAAATTCCAAATTCGCTTTTGAATTTCTTTTATCCAAATCATTATCAAATTCCTTTATAACCATTATAGTCTACACTTTATTTTATATTCCAAATTTTGAAATAAAACTCATCATTTTCTTTTAAAATGATTACCTATTCCCCTTTTCATTCAATTTCCAATTTGGATTCATATTTCCAAATCTAAATTTCCTTTATAGATATTTCATTTGCAAAATATTTGCTTTAACCCATTATTCACTTTAATCGTGAATATATTCCTACTATATGCAGTTTAATTTCATACTTATAAATACTACCTTAAACCCTAATATTTTTTGTAGCTTTTATTCAGAATTATTCATACAAGTCTCATTTCATTTTATTTTAATCATTTAAAATATTGTTTAACAATTCATTAACAATTTCTAATTTTAAATCTTATTCCAAATATTGGTTTCAAAACCGACTTCCACCTTTTCATATAAATTCAAATTTGAATTTATATTTCAATTTATCCAATGATAAATAATTCACTTAATTTATACTCTCATCTATAAACAACTTCTTGGTTACTCCATTAACATGTTTTTAATTTCAACTCTATTTGAAATACATTTCTATTTTTGGAAATAAATTTACTTTTAAAATATGATTTCTATATTCAAAAATATTTACGGTATTTAAATACAAAGATTCTATGGACAGGGTAATTCAACACAGCATAATCAAACACAGTATATATCACAGAAAATAATAAACAATAATATAATTGTTGAGGGATCCAGTTGGGTCCCTCCAACCTGTTTCCCTGCATCCACAGGTGTTAATCACATTATTTCACATAAATATGAAATATCATAGTAAATAGAACTAATAATCGATCAACGATATAACTATATCAACCATTTCAACCAATTTATCAACCATTTATCCAAACAACCATCACATAGTATAAAATTACTATAAGTAAATTTAGAATTCGTTTATAAAAATATAAACAAGTCAGAGTTAGTGAGTTTACTCACATTGGTTTACAGTTGACGGTTCTGCTTTATTTGGTTTTAAAATTAAACAGCGTTTGATCACGAAATCCTGGTAGCTTTGTCCTCAA
Organism: Allium sativum; assembly: GCA_030737875.1. Classification (NCBI taxonomy): domain Eukaryota; kingdom Viridiplantae; phylum Streptophyta; class Magnoliopsida; order Asparagales; family Amaryllidaceae; genus Allium; species Allium sativum. Next base: position 91,993,707 of record CM060910.1, on the reverse strand, counting down.
CCACAGTGGTTCCACAACGAAGATCTCGTCGTTACGATTCCAACATGACCGATTTTGTCCGATTCTGATCACGACGAATAATAAACACATTGTTACTTGTTTAACGCGAATTTAAATAATTCTATTTATTAAGGAGGTTCATTAATCAAGTTAATTAATAAATTAATTACCCTTGATTATTTTAACCCCTTCGTCTACATATGAGAAACCCGCTCATGCCTGTAGCTCATGTGCATCAAAAAGGTAAGTATCTTCTCCTCTTCTCTTGCTCAAAACTTCGGAAAAACTAAAACTAACCTCACCATTATTAACGTTATGCATGAATGCTTCGAGGCCATTTCTTTGGCTTCTACAAACAACTGCTCTTCCCAATACCATTTTGCATTACTATAGTGAAATTCCAGTCTCCAACCACATATCTCCGTCCTTTATTCCTTCCATGCACCCAACTCTTTCAACCGATACTGACCATTTTCTTATCCTTTCCCCATACAAACTTCTTTCAACCAAGACAGCATCCACCTACACCGACTCCCGCATATAACCACAGCCTTCATTAACGTTATTAACCCATTCCTCAAATCATTATGCTACACACAAAAATCACCTTGCTACTAATAGAGGAGCTCGCGTCTTCTTCTATAACCATACGAACTGTTCCTCCTCGTTTTTAATACTCATGCAACTTAATTCATTCAGCCCGTAACTTCTGACGTGTTTACCTCCTCCAGTCAGTGATTTTCCAAATAAAGAATCCCTAAATGCTCTCCTTTAGTACTCAACCATTTTATTGTTAAAACCATGAACTTTTAGCTTCCATAAGTGTTTAGCCCTATATTTAGGATCTATTTTATTGTATAAGAGAACCAATATAGTGTTTACCTTTTCCTTGCATCATATTTTCTCTCAGCTCAAATTATGCTCCTTCATTCATTTGAATGTAAGTTTACAATTAGCCCACTAAAAATAAAAGACAAGTCCCAATCATTTCCTAAATAATAAATTTCAGTTAATGGAACTTTATCGATTCTTTGTTTCAAACATTCACTTTGTATCCAAGTCCTTACTTTTTCCCAAATACGTATGTGTTCCACTTACATTTATCTTTAATCTAATCTACATTATTCTATATAAAATAATATATGTGACCATTGGTATTTATATTCATTGTTTATTCTCAATTCACATCCTCAATTCACCTTGATTTAGAGGTGTTATTTTCATTTAAGTCCTTATGTTTCTTTTTATTTTATTTACAAAAATTATAGGATTTAATGGACGAAATATGCATTAATTTTGTAGTCTACTAAAAATCTTTAAGTTATTATTTCAATTAACAACATATATATACATATATGTAAGAAAGAATATATATGACTTTTCATTATCTACTCTCACATTCATTCTCAAGTTGTATACTTGATTTTCCTTTGTCTAACGTTAATTTTTCATTTTTTCCCCTTCAAATATTATATATTTCTCTTCAAACATTAACCTTAGTTATTAGTAAGGTCGTCTCTCTTTTTACCTCTCTTTCATAAATGAAATTATTTTTTCAAGCAATGTCCACTCTCATGACTTGTTAACTCCTCGATTATATAGTTAAACAGTAATTTAGATCTTTATTTAGTACTTGATTTCTATACTTAATTCCAATGGTAATTCCGATAATTGCTACGTGTTAATTTTTTTCCTCTTATTTGTTTTTTTTTCAGTTACATCCATAATTGCAAGTGAAATCAAAAAAAAAATTATTTAGCCCACGCATTTATTGCTCAATTAATACACAAAATACTACATTTCCTTCAACTTATATATAGTAAATCAAATCGACACTTTCCATCTCATTTCTCCGCTTTATTCCAATAATGGTTTCAATAATGACTACATGTTAATTCGTTCTCCTAATTCATTTTTCTTATTGCCACTCATTATTGAAAGTTAAACGATGATTTATCTATTATATAAAAAATGTGTTAAAATTGGACGATTTAAATCTATACCAATTATGAAGAAGAATTTAATTGATTCTTATAATCAATTAATTTTGGGTAATAAATCTGTAAGATAAGAGAGAGATATTTGACTTGATTAATCAATCAAATCTTGGTATAAATGGCAACATATTTGGATGGAATGAGAAGTTTTTTATTTGATTTGAGTAATCAATCAAATAAATGTATACGGGTAAACTATCAACATTTGCAAGATTTGCGAATCAAGGAAATCTGAAAACTTCTCATTCTTATCTTCAGGCAAGCCTTCATCCATACTCGTATAAATTGAAGGAATTTGTTCATCCTTCGGTGCACAAGCCAACAATGCTCTCTTCTTTATAATCTCAATAAGATCCCTATTTCTGAATAAATTATAGGGTGAGAAATATATTGAGTATTTTGTATTCTTCTCTTATTGTATTCCCTCTTATGAAGAAAGAATAAAAGAATAGTTGTTGGGTCCGTGGACCTAGGCATAGTCGAACCACGTTAAATTTTTGTGTCTTCTTCTACTCTTCTATTTTGTTTTGTTTAGTGATTATTTTTCATTGAGTTGGCGATTGATAATTAATCGACAAGCTAGATCCCCTTATTGTATCACTTCCGTATTTATGCAATTTTTGCACAACGGTTTGGTATCGGAGCTAGCTGTCTTGTTCTAGATTAGTTACCAATGGCTAATTCTTTTAGTAGTGGTATGAAAAATTATGTCGTCACCAAATTTGTTAGAAGATATGTTTTTGGGACATGGAAGGTTAAAGTGAAGACTAATGACGGTGTTCTTCTGCAACAACTTCGTTCACCTGGAGGAAGAGATAAAATGCAGAAGCGCCTTGAAGGAAATATGCATAGGACCCACTTCATGGGTTCCAGAAGAGGTGTTTGCTATTATTGTAAGAAGAAGGGACATTTCATATGAAATTGTTCAGCTCTTAAAAAGAAGAGAGAAGAAGAAGGAGAAAGCTTCAATTCAGGCAGCAGTTAGATCAGATGCAGATAAATGTGATAGTGATACATCATTATTTTCAGCCAGTATTTCACCTTTAGAGACTACAAGTTGGGTGATTGATTCTGTGGTCTCTTGTCATATGACACCAAATAGGAGCTTTTTTGTCAGTTATGAGAAGATTGACGGCGGAGCAGTTTATTTGGAGAATAGCACATCTTGTCATGCTGTGGGCATTGGAGTGTGAGGTTTAAGATGCATGATGGCGTTATTAGAACTATCACGAATGTTAGACATGTTCCAATGTTGCATAAGAGTTTGTTGTCAGTTGGAGCTTTGAGTAGGCTTGGTATGAGGATAATAATAGATGGAGAGAATTTAAGAGTGGCAAAAGGTTCCTTGGTAGTGATGAAAGGGGTGCGAGTCGATGATATTTATATGCTTTGTAGAGAGACAGTCTTAGGAGATTCAGTAGTTTCTACTGATTCTTGTGTTCCAAATTATACTCAGTTATGGCACCTTCGTTTAGGTCATGTAGATGAGGATAGTCTTGAAGTATTGAAGAAGCATAGGTTAATTGTGGGTGATTCTCAATTAAAGCCTAGCTCTTGTGGAGATTGTTCTTTTGGAAAGAAAAAACATGTCACATTTGATGTTAGAAGACCTAGAGCTACAGAGTTTCTAGAGTATGTTCATTCTTATGTGTGGGGACCCACCTCAATTGCATCTTTATGTGGAGCCAGTTTCTTTGTCTTATTTGTGGATGATTTCTCACGTACGGTTTGGGTCTATTTCATGAAGACTAGATCCAAAATATTTGCCCAATTTCGAAAGTGGAAGACCTTAGTTGAAATAAAGTCAGGAAAGCAATTGAGAGTTCTTAGAGTTGGCAATAGTAGTGAATTTGCGTCACAAAATTCACTAACTATTGTGCATCTGAGCATGTATTTAGAGATTTGTCTATGAATTCGCATTCTTTTAGAGTGGCGGAGAGCATGTGCCGGATATTATGGGAAAGAGCTATGAGCTTGAGACTGACTGCTGGTCTAGAAGAGGGATTTTGGGCAGAAGCGATATCTATAGCAGTATTTCTCATCAACCGTACACCTTCTATTGCCATAAATACGAAGATCCCAGAAGAAGTATGGAAAAGAGAGCATGTTAGTTATTCATTCCTTAAAGTGTTTGGTTGTTCAACTTATTTAGAAGATGAAAGACATGATAAATTGAAGCCTAGAGGAACCAAGCACATTTTGTTAGGCTATGGAGAAGGAATGAAAAAGTATAGGTTGTGGTGCAAAACAACCAAGAGAATTGTGACTAGCAGGCATGCGATATTTGATGAGAGGTCTTTATTGAAGGTGGAGCCTCTATCAAGTGATGACATTAGGAGGATACAAAATTTTCAAACACGTTTGGAGTCATCAAACTGTTTCCATATTCTGAGAGAAAGTGGTATTTCCGATGGTACCATGGTTGATGAGAAGATTTCAAAGCTTCAGACTCTAGGTGTAGCTCAATTACAGAAAAGGCCTTTTAGTTCAGTTGGCCCTATTGGTAAGCATATTTGTTGTGATGATTATTCATCCTATGCTTTGAATGTTGCGGAGCTTGCTGTTGAGTTTGATAAGGTAGACTTGGTGAAGTCAAGTAAAATTCTTGAGAAGGAGGTTGATGTAGATAATATTGAGTATGTCCTCACTCAATGTAGGATGGAAAAGGTGAAGCGCGCTATGAAGTCTCCATTAGTCTCTCAGGTTTCTATATCTACAAGTTTGTCTCCTTCATCGGATTTTCTAAATAATTTTAATATTTGTTCATATGCATTTTGTTTATTGATGCGCATATTATCTTTCTTATGCTTGGGAAAGATTTGAAAGCTCTGTTTGGGCCATACTGCCCAAAGCAGTTCACATTGAGGTTGATGGTGTAACAATTTGTTAAGATTTGGTGATAAAGAGAGATTGTCATATTTAAATCGAAGTGGAGTGTTAAAATTGAACGATTTAAATCTATGCCAATTATGGAGAAGATTTTAATTGATTCTTGTAATCAATTAAATTTGGGTAATAAATCTATAAGATATGAGAGAGATATTTGATTTGATTAATCAATCAAATCTTGGTATAAGTGGAAACATATTTGGATGAAATGAGAAGTTTTTTATTTGATTTGAGCTAATAATTGAATATCTTATTACTAGTATTTTATAATCTCGATTCATCTCTAGGAAAATGTAGTACTTTGCATCTGCGTTGTTTCAACTTCGTTTTAACACTATATATTTTCTAATGTATTTTTTTCTTCACATTCAAATATTAAATAATTCCTTTTCCTTCAACCGCGCGAGTTCACTTCCATCCACCACTTCACATGAATTTCTTTTTTGCAAAGTTAGTTGTTCCTATTGACACATTTATCTTAGTTTACTCAAAACTTATATCTTCACTTTATGTTAGTTTTCTTTTATAACTCATATATACCTCCATTTGTTAGGAATTACCATTTTGCAATTATTTTTCTATCACTTTTCAAATACTTAGTGTTTTATATTTCTGGTTGTTTCTTCTTAATTTGACCAATTCTCTAAGGCATTAGATAAACTATTTTCCATGGTACATTATAGTTTTGATGAAGTCATGTTCAAAGCTTTCATAACTTTGTTCAAAAAGCTTCTAAAGACTTCAATGCTATGAGATATCATCATCTAACAAAGAAATTAAAGTTGAAAAGCGGTATTTCTTAAAGAAGAGAAGCTGATGTTTTTTTGTTGATTTATTTACCATACTATATGTGTTATATTGTTTTAATTTTTATTATTTATTAATACACAAAATTCTGGATGTGCTTTGTACAAGAATTGTCTAATATCAAAGGCTTATTTTGCATGCTTATTAATATAAGTCTATAATATTTCATAAGCATTTGATTCAGCAAGAATAACTTGCCCCATGATAGTATTAGATGACATTGCTCAGTTTGGTACAAAAGAATTTTGGTTTACAATTTTGACATTACTTCATGTAGTTTTAAAGGAAACAAAGTTATTCATCTAGGCGCTTGGTGCAATAAAAAAAAGTTGCATAACTATCATTTTTAGCGTGTGGAAAATATGTAGTTTCATCGGATAATGCAAACTAAAAGGCAAGCCCAAAGTACTAGGTAGTCGATAAGTGAAAAGAAATATAGAAAAGCTTTTGTTATTTTTTTAGATTTAGAATTATGGACCCATACATCGTATATTTTCAAACAATTTATACGTTTTCTAAACAATTAGAGTATGCATTTATCATCTTTACCTACAAGGTTAAAGATAGCTTTTAAGTGTTTTTTCACCAAAATATGAATAATGTATTGGCCACATTGTTTCAAATCTCGCAAGTATCGTCCGATATCTCGTTTTGGGCTCTTTCCAAAACGAAACAACAAATATCACTCTAAATCTCCTTTTGAATATATCGCTTGAGATATTGCAATATCGAACGATATATCGGCCGAGATGAAATAATGGAATATCGTCTAAGATCCTAGTTTTTTGGTTAAATTTAAATATGTGCCTGAACTAGAACGATAGTTTATAAAACTCAAATGTACCCATGATAATCTTTTGTTATTTTACAATTTGCATGTTAAATGACCAATTATGTAATTTCTCTAACTGAAGTTGGGCCAATTTTAATAATACTATTTTATTTTCCTTTAGCACTTTCCTACTTGAAATGATTCAGCGAAATTTATAATATCGTTCTTCTCTTTACATTGTGTAATTGAGCTAAGCTCGTAAATATCCAATACTTAAACACATACACACACACACACACACATATATATATATATATGTGTGTGTGTGTGTGTGTGTGTGTGTGTGTGTGTGTGTGTGTGTGTGTGTATGCATGTGTGTGTAAGGATCCAATACTTAATCAAACTAATATCACATAAAGGGTATGTCTTGAATTTTACCTATCTTCCCTCATCAAAAACCAAATGAAGAAGTAAAAATAGTATGTCTACAAACACCTATAAAGTTATCGTGTGCAACTATTAATGTGTTTTTAATTCCAATTGAAAAAATAATGATATCTGTTTTATTTTAGATACTTGTGTATACAGTTAAATTGATCACGTGATAACTATTTTTAGAATAAATTTTAGTCACCTGCTTGACTAATGTTTCAAGAAAGAAGAGAAATATTATGTTTCATCAGAACTCTCATGTTTTAAAATGGAGATCATATATGAAGAAATTTGATGTTTTTTTAAGAATGAAACAAGAAGAGAAATATTTTCTAATCTTACATGGATGAAGTGTATCATAAGGATAAAGGTAAGATTTCTGGTTTTTATAGCAAAAACAAATTATATACGTTAATGTTAAATTTTGAAATGAAAATTCTTTTACAAGAGAAAAAAGATGTCAATAATAATGTTGATAGTGACGAAATTACGAAGAAAGTGATTGATTGTAAGCCATAAAATATTGATTCTTTTTGTGAATATTCTTAGAATCAATGTGAAGCTTTACATGGTCATAGTATTCACTCCAAATTTACTAAGAGGATCCTTACTTCAAACGTCACATGCCTATTTTAGATTTTGTTATCATTACCTCACACACACACACACACAGATATATATATATATATATATATATATATATATATATATATATATAATTATTTGTTTATTTTCATTTATGAACTTCATTTTGTTATACGAGTGTTATGGCACGGCTTCGTGCGTGAGTTTTTTTTTTTCACAAATCTTATATATTTAACCCATTCAAAATTTACATGTATATTTTAAAGTTAAAATCATATGTTTGTAAAAAAATATGTTGTAATATATTATGATTTTCAAGTTTGAATCTTCATTTCTACTGTTCATTAATAGAAAAAAATGAAATTGTATATAAAGATTATTTGGTAGATCCTATTTTTAAGCGATATTAACACCTGTTAATATTTATATATGGATGTTTTGAATTTATAAATAAATTTCATGTATAAAATCCTACTTTTAAATGACATTATGATATGATAATATTTGTAAATTGGCAAGTTGAATTAGTAAGTAAAATTTATTTCTAAGATCATATATTTTAGTAATAATAAGTTTATAATATACATAAGGGCATTTTCGATAGCTGACGATTACATAAAAAAAAGTGTAACACAAAAGGTATTGCAACTATTATTAAAGACGTATATTTTGGTGTTAAAAACATATGGTTTTTATAAATTTTTTTATAATTTTTTAAAAATTTATGTTGCAATACCTTATGATTTTGAAGTGTGAATCTTCATTTCTATTATTCAATAATGAAAAATAAATTTGTATATAAAGATTATTTATTAGATAATATTTTTAAGCAATATTAAGACCTACTAATATTTATATATGGATATTTTGCATCAGTAAATCGATTTTGCGTATAAAATCCTATTTTTAAGCGATATGATTTAATAATACTTGTAGGTTGACATGTTGTATTAGTAAGTGAAATTTGTTTCTAAAATCCTATATTTTTAGTAATAATAAGTTTATAATATATATAAGAATATTTTTGGTAGTTAACATTTATACCAAAAAAGTGTGATGCCAAAGGTCTTCCACCTAAAGATGTGCATTTTATTTGCCTCATTTTCCGAACTTTCAAGCTCAATTACCTTTTAATGTTGTTGACTGATGAATACTTAATGGAACTATAGAGCCAAAACACTGTAAAACATGCTTGAAAGAAATACTATAAGTTCATTGAGTATTTCAAAAAGGTTAACAACTTTGCCATTCAATGTTTTCTTATATAAGTCAAGTGGTTGAGCTTGCTAGTTTAAAATTAAATCATTTATATCATTTAATAAATATATACTTAACTCACACATAAATCTTTGATTAAGCTATTATTTTCTTGATTTCTACTTTGTTTATTTCCTAAACATTGTCTATTTAGATGGACTCTTCATTGTGAAAATACTTTTAATATTGGGTCACACAACATCAAAAATTTATAACAGCAAATTTTATATTACATTAAGATTTTACTATGTTAAATTGATACATAAATCAAGGAGTAGTACATACTCTTTAAATACAAAAGCAATCATTTTGTAATCTAGCTTGGACATACTTCACTACTTTAACGGATTTTGTTGAATAATTTGAAATGAAAGAAAATCTCGATCATTGGTATATAAATTTTAGAACAAAACATTACAAGTTTTGTTTAGTGGATACTTCACTCTAACAAAATTTTGACATTTTTGTTTTCAATACATAATAACATGTTATTAAATAATTATTTTACTATTTTGATCAATAACAATCTACTGCATACTGTTCAATTAAAAACTTCATGTCTATAAGAAGTTTCTTGTTTGTTCATGCACAAATAACAGATAGTCAAAGTTATTATGTTAAACACATAGAGTATATTTCAATAAGAATCGTGTGCATAACAAAGATCTGCACTGGTTCATTTGTACGATAAAACAACTTCATACATCGCCAAATGTCTCAACTTAAATGCTTTAGTATAACATCACATAGCAAGTCTTCGCCAAATGTCTCAACTTAAATGCTTTACCATACTTTATGTGTTATATATTGTTTTAATTTTTATTATTTATTAATACACAAAATTCTGGATGTGCTTTGTACAAGAATTGTCTAATATCAAAGGCTTATTTTGCATGCTTATTAATATAAGTCTATAATACTTCATAAGCATTTGATTCAGCAAGAATAACTTGCCCCATGATAGAATTAGATGACAATGCTCAGTTTGGTACAAAAGAATTTTGGTCTACAATTTTGACAATACTTCATGTAGTTTTAAATGAAACAAAGTTATTCATCTAGGCGCTTGGTGCAATAAAAAAAAGTTGCATAACTATCATTTTCAGTGTGTGGAAAATATGTAGTTTCATCGGCTAATGCAAACCAAAAGCCAAACCCAAAGTACTAGGTTGTCAATAAGTGAAAAGAAATGTAGAAAAGCTTTTGTTATTTTTTGAGATTTAGAATTATGGACCCATACATCGTACATTTTCAAACAATTTATACGTTTTCTAAACAATTAGAGTATGCACTTATCATCTTTACCTACAAGGTTAAAGATAGCTTTTTAAGTGTTTTTTCACCAAAATATGAATAATGTATTGGCCATATTGTTTCAAATCTCGCAAGTATTGCCCGATATCTCATTTTGGGCTCTTTCTGTTAGTTTTTTTTTTTATTAATTCCCTTATTATCACAAAACCAATTGGTTATGTGATGGGGAACATCTTAGTTTATATCCAGGATCTTAGTTCAGTATTTCCCGATGTGGGACAACTTTGAAGCACCATTTAACACACCTCCTTGCTTCAAAGTTGTTGAAATCGAAGCACTTTCTCTTCGATTTTGACAACTTTGAAGCAAGGGGGTGTGTTAAATGGTGCTTCAAAGTTGTCCCACATTGGGAAATACTGAACTAAGATCCTGGATATAAACTAAGATGTTCCCCATCACATAACCAATTGGTTTTGTGATAATAAGGGAATTAATAAAAAAAAACTAACAAGTGCTTCAAAGTTGTCCCACATCGGGAAATACTGAACTAAGATCCTGGATATAAACTAAGATGTTCCCCATCACATAACCAATTGGTTTTGTGATAATAAGGGAATTAATAAAAAAAACTAACACTTTCCAAAACGAAACAACAAATATCACTCTAAATCTCCTTTTGATTATATCGCTTGAGATATTGCAATATCGAACTATATATCGGTCGAGACGAAATAATGGAATATCGTCTATGATCTTAGTTTTTTGATTAAATTTAAATATGTGTCTGAACTAGAACGATAGTTTAAAAAACTCAAATCTACCCATGATAATCTTTTGTTATTTTACATTTTGCAAGTTAAATGACCAATTATGTAATTTCTCTAACTGAAGTTGGGTCTATTTTAATAATAGTATTTTATTTTCCTTTAGCACTTTCCTACTTGAAATGATTCAGCGAAATTTATAATATTGTTCTCCTCTTTACATTGTGTAATTGAGCTAAGCTCGTAAATATCCAATACTTACACACACACACACACACACATATATATATATATATATATATATATATATATATATATGCATGTGTGTGTAAGGATCCAATACTTAATCAAACTAATATCACATAAAGGGTATGTCTTGAACTTTACCTCTCTTCCCTCATCGAAAACCAAATGAAGAAGTAAAAATAGTATGTCTACAAACACCTATAAAGTTATCATGTGCAACTATTAATGTGTTTTTAATCCCAATTGAAAAAATAATGATATTTGTTTTATTCTAGATACTTGTGTTTACGGTTAAATTGATCACGTGATAATTATTTTTAGAATAAATTTTAGTCACCTGCTTGACTAATGTTTCAAGCAAGAAGAGAAATATTGTGTTTCATCAGAACTCTCATGTTATAAAATGGAGAACATATATGAAGAAATTTGATTTTTTTTTTTTTTTTTTAAGAATGAAACAAGAAGAGAAATATTTTCTGATCTTACATGGATGAAGTGTATCATAAGGATAAAGGTAAGATTTCTGGTTTTTATAGCAAAAACAAATTATATACGTTAATGTTAAATTTTGAAATGAAAATTCTTTTACTAGAGAAAAAAGATGTCAATAATAATGTTGATAATGACGAAATTACGAAGAAAGTGAATGATTGTAAGCCATAAAATATTGATCCTTTTCGTGAATATTCTAAGAATCAATGTGAAGCTTTACATGGTCATAGTATTCACTCGAAATTGACTAAGAGGATCCTTACTTCAAACGCCACATGCCTATTTTAGATTTTGTTATCATTACCTCACACACACACACACACACACACACACACACACACACACACACACACATATATATATATATATATATATATATATATATAATTATTTGTTTATTTTCGTTTATGAACTTAATTTTGTTATACGAGTGTTATGGCGCGGCTTCGTGCGTGAGTTATTATTATTTTTACAAATCTTATATATTTAACCCATTCAAAATTTACGTGTATATTTTAAAGTTAAAATCATATGTTTGTAAAAAAAAAATATTGCAATATATTATGATTTTCAAGTTTGAATCTTCATTTCTACTGTTCATTAATAAAAAAAATGAAATTGTATATAAAGATTATTTGGTAGATCCTATTATTAAGCGATATTAACGCCTGTTAATATTTATAGATGGATGTTTTGAATTTATAAATAAATTTCATGTATAAAATCCTACTTTTAAATGACATTATGATATGATAATATTTGTAAATTGGCAAGTTGAATTAGTAAGTAAAATTTATTTCTAAGATCATATATTTTAGTAATAATAAGTTTATAATATACATAAGGGCATTTTCGATAGCTGACGATTACATTAAAAAAAGTGTAACACAAAAGGTATTGCAACTATTATTAAAGACGTATATTTTGGTGTTAAAAACATATGGTTTTTATAATTTTTTAAAAATTTATGTTGCAATACCTTACGATTTTGAAGTGTGAATCTTCATTTTTATTATTCAATAATGAAAAATAAATTTTTATATAACGATTATTTATTAGATAATTTTTTTAAGCAATACCAAGAACTGCTAATATTTATATATGGATATTTTGCATCAGTAAATCGATTTCGCGTATAAAATCCTATTTTTAAGCGATATGATTTAATAATACTTGCGGTTTGACATGTTGTATTAGTAAGTGAAATTTGTTTCTAAAATCCTATATTTTTAGTAATAATAAGTTTATAATATATATAATAATATTTTTGGTAGTTAACATTTATACCAAAAAAGTGTGATGCCAAAGGTCTTCCACCTAAAAATGTGCATTTTATTTGCCTCATTTTCCGAACTTTCAAGCTCAATTACCTTTTAATGTTGCTGATTGATGAATACTTAATGGAACTATAGAGCCAAAACACTGTAAAACATGCTTGAAAGAAATACTATAAGTTCATTGAGTATTTCAAAAAGGTTAACAACTTTGTCATTTAATGTTTTCTTATATAAGTCAAGTGGTTGAGCTTGCTAATTTAAAACTAAATCATTTATATCATTTAATAAATATATACTTAACTCACACATAAATCTTTGATTAAGCTATTATTTTCTTGATTTCTACTTTGTTTATTTCCTAAACATTGTCTATTTAGATGGACTCTTGTGAAAATACTTTTAATATTGGGTCACACAACATCAAAAATTTATAACAGCAAATTTTATATTACTTATAAGATTTTACTATGTTAAATTGATACATAAATCAAGGAGTAGTACATACTCTTTAAATACAAAAGCAATCATTTTGTAATCTAGCTTGGACATACTTCAATACTTTAACGGATTTTGTTGAATAATTTGAAATGAAAGAAAATCTCGATCATTGGTATAAATTTTAGAACAAAACATTGCAAGTTTTGTTTAGTGGATACTTCACTCTTACAAAAATTTGACATTTTTGTTTTCAATACATAATAACATGTTATTAAATAATTATTTTACTATTTTGATCAATAACAATCTACCGCATACTGTTCAATTAAAAACTTCGGGTGCGTTTGGTTAAAAATGAGTTTTGGTTTTTTTGTTTTTAAAATTAATTACAAAACTTTAAAGGTGTAGAAGGAGGAATTGTAGAATGAAAGGAAGATGGAGGGGACCGCGGAAGGGATATAACAATCATGGAATGAAGATTTGGTCTCCATGTTTCTCTCATTTCTCAAAACATGAAAAATGAATAAAAGTTGTTTTTTATTTTGTGTGTTAAATTTGTTTTCTAAAATTGTTGTTTTCCATGATATGCATGTGTTATGCACATTTTTGTACGGACGAAAACCCAAAACTTAAAATGGCAAACCAAACACTACCTTCATGTCTATAAGAAGTTTCTTGTTTGTTCATGCACAAATAACAGATAGTCAAAGTTATTATGTTAAACACAGAGAGTATATTTCAATAAGAATCGGGTGCATAACAAAGATCTGCACTGGTTCATTTGTACGATAAAACAACTTCATACATCCCCAAATGTCTCAACTTAAATGCTTAGGTATAACATCACATAGCAAGTCTTCGGCGGCCATAACACCGACACATGGAGAAATTTTGGTTTGATACTAACGTTAGGGAGTTGCATACAAAAGAATTTCATTTCGGATGGTGATATCTAACTAGTTCATAGCTGGAACCGGTTACATTAGTCATAACTATATACTAGAATCCACCTCTATGCCCACATCATGTCTACAGTTTGTACCGTCAATTATGGTACAATGTAAAATATTACTACCAACGTGATATTATTGATCTGACTAACCAGATCATTTAGTACCCTTCGGTGGCGTCGTTAGTTAAATTTAAATTTCAATCTTCAAAATTATGCATGAACCTAAAGCGACATTTCACATTAAAGCCTGTATATCCTCATTTTAATTTTCTGGCAACTAAGTTATGTACAAATAAATAAACTAAAGAAAAAGTTAACACAATTTGGTGACATGATACGGATCTCCATCATTAAATTGCTATCAAAATTTCACTTTACATATAAAAACAAAAATGATTTAACGATCCAAATCTTTCATATCACCGTTTGTATTTTATTTTGTGTTCAAATAGCGATTCCTATATAAAAAGTAACACGCTATTTTAAGACCCTATGTTATTAAAATATTATACTGCAATACAAATTGATGGTAGAATTGATGAAAGTTTTGAATCTCCTTTATTTCATCTCGGATTAGAGGTAAGCAATTATTAGTTAAAATAGACCTAAACCAATTAAATTCAAATGGTTTTACTTAGATTTATTAGTTAATTGGTTAGTTTTGTTTTTAATTTCTATATTTCCTTGGTTGGTCAGTCGATTTTAGGCTTTTAATATTTAAAAGCCAAACAAATTACTTAGGCCAAATCAAAATTTAAGTAATTTTGAAAATTAAATATTAGTAACGACACTGTTACTTTACATGATATTTCCATAATAATATCATTTTATTTTTATTTCACTAAATAGTTTTAAAAGAGGAGTTTGCCTTTCGAAATGTTTGTATCATATCGACTCAATTAAATGTTTTAATGTTATACCATACAACAACCTAAACCTAAATATCTAATTTATTTTAAGCTAAACGAAATAAACCAATCAAATCTAATCAAATACTATCGATTTCATTGGTTTCAAACCAAATATACCAACCAAAATATCTAATTGATTTTATGAGATATAGGTTCGATCTTCTTGGTTTTGATTTAAAAAAAAAAAAATCTAGTTACTCACAGCCATCTCCCAATCTCCAAACTTGTGCAAAATTAAAGCCAAATCGAAGTAAAATCCATCTGAAAACAAGGATAGATGGTCAAAGGCGAAGTAAGTTGTGGTGTCGGTGGTCGAACGAAGGCGGAGTTGTGGAGTACGGTGGTGGGTATCGAGGTTTGGGTGAGTTAGGATTCTTGAAGCTCTCAAAATCTCTAACTGCAAGGATATGCAGGAAGTAAGAAAATAGAAGCCAGAAGCTCTGAAGCGAAACATCAGGTTTGGGATTTGTCAAATCAAACTATGACTATGTTTGTGTACACTGTACACTAATTTCCAAAACTCTGAAGCGAAAGGAAACAGAGTCCTAGTTTGTTCACCCCGCAGTATACTTACTGCGGGATCTGAACCCTTGATTTCAGGGGGGTCCATGTGGACCCCGCTGAAATCAAGGGTTCACACACTGCCGTATACTTACGGCAGTGTGAACAAACTTTTACACAAGCAAACACGAATCGAGGGTCAATTTTCAACGATTCAGGAGTACGTGCTTGACACTGAGTTTGACTTCACGTTGGAAATTAACTTATACAACCATATGTCTAACACATATGAGTACTTTGTTGTGCTTCTCATTAAAATTTTAGTTGTATCACATAAAATCATGTATTAACGTGTGAGTGCATGCGTGATTTTATACTGACAACGACTTGCTTACACTCCAGTGTAAGTAGAAGCCGCCGACGACTAACGTTTAATTTCTTGAATCGACAAAAAATAGATGTTTATCTGAGAAATCAGAGCAAATTCCAGTCAAAGCAAAGAAGGTCAAACCAATCAAAACTATCAACGTGTTGAAAGTGTGCGCTTATACAAGTGGATTTTGACAAAGCGTCGCAATCACTTGAAAGCGATATACTACTTGGTGTATGCTTTTCAAAGCAAAAGTCATGACCATTCACTAGGCATATCTTGGAGATCTTTCTAGACATTAAAGGCTTGTTTTGATCCAAAGCACATCATATTCACACAATACATACTTCTGGAGGCAAGTGTTACTCGACATTTTGACCCGGCTATCAGAAACCATCCGAACTGGCATGATTCGACCATTGTGAGGCTAAAAGACTCAGAAGTGTCACTCAAATACCTAGAGATCAAGTCGGCACGAAATCGTGCAAGTACGATCATCTCAGTTCACCAAAACAACTCTGAAATGCACACAAGTTTGGGGATAGGTAGGAATCCCACTTGGGGATCAGCTGGAATCCTCACACTCCAAACAATTCAACATACAGGCAACATATTCCCGGAATCAGTACAATTCCGCAGCACTACAACATTCAATACAATACTTCACAGTTTGGTACTACTCCCTTATGAAGTTAAAGCACCGAAGCCCATCAAAATATCTGCAATAGCTCGTAGCACTTTTCAACCACCACGCTATTTCAATTTAGCTCCGATGAACAGTGGATTCGTTTTAAACCCCGTTATTTTTCGATGCATCCGCTAATAAATTAAGGCTTTTTAGCTCCCGTTTTAGCAATATTAATATACAAAGTTTGTTTTGACTAGTTCTTTTTTATAAAAATAATAATAAAGTTGGTGTAAAAGGATAATGTTAAGGCATAAGAGTCTATTATATAGTAAAAATCAACAATAGTCATCAAATCTAATGTGTCTAACCACGATATTTTTTGATTTTGTTATATAACATTAACTAATATTAGTTTCTTCTATACAAATAGCGGGATAATGATAATTAATTAATTATAAAATATTTGGTTTCACATTTAATGAATCTTTTTACGCCTCCGCAATTTCCCATTTTATCACCGCTACTCATTTTTGCACCTCCACCCGCTATAAAACTGCCAATCGCTTTAACCGCACAACAACTCCCTGATCTTCACAACTTCAACAAACTTCAACTTCAAGAACCCGTATTCCCCGATTCACCAATCTGAATTCGACCAAACTTCACCATAGGACAAAGGAAACCGAGAGAAGCCACTCCTAACAAAGTGTTTAAGAATCAGTACCGATCCCCAAGCATAGTGATTTGAGCCATGGACTCTCATGGACTTCGTTTCCCGCGCGTTCACAAGTTTTCCTCCTAAACTACAGCTATAAATAGCCATCCTAGGAGAGAAGAACTTTTGATACTTGGGATTCACTTTGTGCTTGTAATAGCGGAAGTAACACCGGTGAAAATTATTCAAAGTGGGTGCGGACTTTGATACGCCGAACCATTATAAACTATTATGTGGTCGTTTTTCTTGTTATTGCGTCGCTAAATCTTCATTTTCATTGTTTAGTTCAACTTGCGTTGAACCCTTTGGTGTTGTGCCAATTTTGATCATCAACCAAGAATATATTTGAAGGTATTAAAAGCTGTATTTTATATTTGTCTTATCTAGTACTGGGATCAGATGATATAGTTATTTTTGTTTTACTTTGATTTTGTTGACAGTGACTTGTTTTGCAGACAGTAACCGACTGTGCTGAGGTTTGCTTCACTGCTGCAAAAAGGAAAACTTCCTTGAAGCCAAAACAATGATTTGCCTCCCTCTATCTCGTCTTCATTTTGTCCATGTTTCGTTCCAGGTTATTCTTTTGAGTTCTCAAATACTTTCTCCTTTAGTTTTGCAGCAAGAACTAATTGGACAAAACCAAATTAGAAATTCGAATTTACCATCAGTATCATCAATCAGAATACAAAGTCAGCCAAAACACAATTCCTAATTTTCCTGAACAAAATCCCTAACTGAATTTTCAATGAATTGCCAATCGCCCAAACAAAAAAAACTACTGGACTCCAATCTAAAGTAAAGGTCACATCACATACAGGGAAGGCGAAGAGACTTTCCTCTATCATTATATTCAAGAAGCAAGTGTGCATCACTTTTATAGGTTATATTATAACTATTTTCCATGCTTTTTTGTATTTGGTTATGATTCTACATTAATTATATAAGGTTCTATTGAATTATCTTCCCTTGATTGTTATGCTTCATTAAGATCTGATGTTAGTTATCCGCCATCTATTATGTCATCTTTCCATATTGATGCTTTGTACTTCCAGCATTTCTTGGGTTTCAAATTTTATGTATTATTTTCAACATGCAATCGTTGATTGTACTACATTATATATTTTTTAATATATATTTTTCGTAATAATGCAAATATTTTTGTCTTATATTATCACAATAAAGCTATTCGAACTGAAACAGTTTACATCCATTTCTGTGAAAGAAACAAAAATTTCCGAAGGACCCCACAGAGAAAAATAGAACATTACAAGAATAGCTCCTCAATTCAAAATTTGCCCCCGCCGCGTTATTTGACCGAAGCATCTTCAGTCCAGGTAGCAGCTTCCATATTATCATTATGCACTCAATTGTAATCATTGAAAAATAAGGATAAATGTTTTTAAAAATAATTTTCTACCGCTGTGTGGTTGTACTGATAATGGTTTAAGGTAGCATTTTGAAATCTGAAATTTTAACTTAGGAATCATACAGGTTCACAAAATATGGCAAAAGTTGAAAAAGTAATGAATAAACATTTTTTTTGTTTTAAATATTTTATAATTAATCAATATCGTTCAATGTATCTTATGTTTCAATTAAGTTCAAATTAAACATTTAGTTTTGGTAAATTAAACAAATATATGTATTATTTGAAAAATAAATAACGAAATCCAATAAACATTTTTTTGTTTTAAATATTTTATAATTAATCAATATCGTTCAATGTATCTTATGTTTCAATTAAGTTCAAATTAAACATTTAGTTTTGGTAAATTAAACAAATATATGTATTATTTGAAAAATAAATAACGAAATCCAAAATCAAAATTTTTGACATTTACGAATTAAGTCGAAATTCCTAAAATGACAAAAGGCTGAAACCGATGCTAAGATATCAAACCTTGACTTAAACTAATGAGCCAATTCTTAAGTTAAGCTATTAACGAATACAATTAACTAACATTCACTGATTTATCTAATAAATCCTAAAATGAGGAGCACAACTCACTACCTATGCCATGTTCATACTAAAAGGCTGTAAAATTATTTTTTCATTCATGTATAGAAATATATAAACCAAGTGCCATTAACTATTTTAACATAAAAGTTAATAACAATTTTAAGTTATAATTTAATTATCTTATTAAACATGTTGCTTAACAAAACTCGGTTCTAAACAGTATCTTTAAGTTCCGATATTAAGATCTTTACAACATTTTGCTTAACAAGACCCGTGCGCTATACATGCCTGACGCACTTGTAAACATTTTGAATGAATTAGTTATGCATTGCTCTTTACCCAATTTGAACAGCAATAAACCATCAGCTAGTTTACATTAATTTAGTGTTCACTCGTTTACTGCGCTTTAGTGTTCACTCGTTTACTGCGCCATTCTTCCCCCAAATGTTTCATTACTTTTTTTCGTTGTTTCTTTTTTTGGGGGTTCAGCATTCTTCCATCGAAATCACGGGTTTTGATACAGGCTACGAAATTAGGCAATACATAATATAAATTAAATCTTAACCACTAACATAAGATCAGCGAAAACAAAATATATAATGCAGTGTAAATAACAAAACAATATCAAAATCAATGGACAAATTGCAACTTGGCATTACATCTGTGAAGGATACTAATTTTTACATGCTCATATTATGTTGGGCACAGTAGTATCACTGCTTAGCATACTAAGAAATAAAATTTGCTATTGATTCTGCTGAAATAAATACCAATGAGAATGAATACAAGGGGACAAAATCGAAATGAACATCTGTTTGTTCATTGATGTCATTGGTCGTCTGTACTGGTTTTATTGGCAATTTGTCTTTCAACCAAATAGAGCTAGCAAAATATTTCATGTTTATCCAGTAGCAAGTAAAAGCAGTATTAAGAGATGCAAAATTAATGCTGCACGTAACTTGTAATGGATATTAGTCGATAATAATTCGAGAATGCATTTGCTAAAAATACTTCCAACAAATGAAGTATTCCCATTTTGAGGAATAAACCACACTAACGGAACAAACCATAAAAAAAAAAGTAAAAAAAAATGCTGCTGCTACTTTGCTTCTGAAACAAAAATAAAAACCTGAATCAATCGGAATTCACATCCATTATCGATGACATGGAATCAGTCAAAATTTTCTGCAGCTCCTTCACCCTCCTTTTTGTGAGTGTAATGCATTCCTACAAGCAAAGAGAACAATCAGTTGCATTTACAACCAAGATGTATAGCATGATTGCCAACTGCATATAAGTAATCAAATCCACTTTTAAGCCGACTGAATTACAGTGTTTGGAAACTGCATGGGCTTGCAAAAATAACTCACAAGTAGAAAATCAATAAGCAGGTATCTGTTGCTTAGACTATTTATTGCTTAATGCTTGTGAAAATTCCATAAGCTATTTATGCTTTTACCTGATTTGAGCTTTTCACCCAAACACTGAGATTTCAGTCGTTTTTGTTTTGGTTTTAGTAGGGACTGAAACAAGATCAAACAGAAACTCTGGTTCAATGAAAAGGCTGAATTTTATATTTTAAAGAAGAAACTCAGAAAATATTTAATTTGAGTTAAGTATATGCATATTCAAAATCTAAAATTTTAACTTAAAACATACGATACCACAAAATATATAAATACTGCAACTGATAAAAGTTAAAAACAAAGTAATGAATGAACAGATTTTAATCTAATAAATACTTATAAATTATTCAATAGTGTTCGTTTATATCTTATATTCTAAACAAATTAGTCGTTATTTGAAAAATAAATAATGAAGCCCAAAACTAGAACCAAAACAACCAACAAACCTTGAGTGAAGAATTGTGAAGAAGAACCGAGCCTCCTACTTTGTAAACTGACACTAGACGACCTTGTGAGTCTATTACAATAGTAACAACAGTATCCATTACGGACTCTTCTTCGGCGGTGGGATCGACAAATATATAGTTCTTGTGAAGCATGCATGTTAGAGAAAACGGGATGCATTTTAAATTGAGCTTCCTCTTTTCTTTGTTCACCGGTTCTAATTTTGATTTGCTTTCTTTCTCCCCAGAAAGTGCAATTACTCTTCCTTCTTCATTAAGCGATACAAGAGGGATCTGCACTATAAATCAGATGAAATTAAATGGACTTTAATTATTGTTTTTCTTCAAATATCCCAGTTACATGCTGGAGAATGCAATAAAAAAACTTGCATCAAAGAAGAATCAAGAAGCATACAGTGGGAAAACGCAGCTATAGCAGATAACAGTGCAGCATCGAATAAAGACCCATCAGCATTGAGACAGTAAATGTCCTACATTGATCATATATGAGGTGGATAACAAGGATCAGTAGTAACATTCAGGTATCAGTATTCATCAATCAGCCAAATATGAGTACGTATACACAGCCACAAATAAAAAGTGTGCACGCGCGCGCACACGTGTGCGCACACGCATATATATATATATATATATATATATATATATATATATATATATATATATATATATATATATATATGTATATATATATATGTGTGTGTGTGTGTGTGTGTATATATATATATATATATATATGTATATATATATATGTATATATATATATATGTGTGTGTGTGTGTGTGTATATATATATATATATATACACACACACACACACACACATATATATATACATATATATATATACATATATATATATATACGTATATCCAAAAATAAAGAATAAAAAACAAATAGAACACAAGAAAGTGGAGATACCAAATAAGCCATCCATGCAGCCTTCTTGTTGACCAAAGATAGCTCCTTCAAATCTATCATACCGGAACTGGAGAAGCAACGTAGCGTATAAAAACAGTTATTTTGGAAGAAATTATATTGAATACTACAAATCAAGCCATTATGCTCATAGTCGTACTGCACGATATTTTAAACCATACTTATAAAGGAACAAGGGTGATTAAAAAATTGGAAGACGGTTATTTCTATTTTATTTTTTTCCTAAAGAAATAATTTTGGTTTAGCACTTGAAATTAGAGGCAGCTACTGGTATATATATTGATTGTGCAGCAGATCGGTCAATGCGCCCATAAGAACCATTATATAAAGAAGAGTAACATGTTAGACATAAACATTGTTATAGAAGGAAATAAAGACAAAATAATCAGAATTATATATCACTATGATCTTTAACTGACGTAAAATTTTAAAAACAATAAATTGTGGAGTGTTTACGAGTTAGCAACTAAGAAATACCACGAATTATATGCCAAAAGGCTCAATAATAGTCCAAGAAAAGAAATTTTGGGTAAGTTTGCAAACATAGGCAGAATAGAAGGTTTTAGATTTCATGTTTCTATATCGTCTCAGTGTACAAATGCCATACTAGGTGAATCCAATATGATACGTAAATCAGCGTATAACTCATAAATTTGTATCCATGAAGTTCATCTCAGAAAACCTCTCAAGTCAGTTGCTAATATAACAAAATATCAAACAAAAACATTTTTAACTTATTCTTGTCAACTATTATTTACCTACACATGCGCACATACACACAAACAAAAATGACCCAATTAACTATTATTATTAACATAAAAGAAAACATCCGAACAAAATGTTTTCTTTTAAGATGCATAATTGAAAACATATGCTAATATCAAGAAAACAGCACAATATGATGATGATTAGCTTAATCTGAATTACTTATCTGTATACTGATTGCCATGAAAATCATTTGATCAGAATGTATTAGTTATTAATAGAGCCGATAGAAAACAAAGTCATATTTGAAATTAGGCTGCATGGTTCTGTCTGATCTATCACAGCAAAATGTCACCTGGGATAGAGTGCAAGGATTTAAAACTTAAACAGAAATATCAAATGGGTCTGATCTAAACTTTTCTGTTTTGGTATTACCAACTCCTTAAACGGAATTCTGAACGCTATATCAGAGGTTTGATAATTGATATCTTGTCAGAATGCTAATATGCAAGTTATATCAGTTTTTTTATCACATGAGACCAAAACACAAATTCTTAAAAGGAAAAAAAAATTGAACTAATCAAAATCTAGAATTTCTGAAAGAGAGTACAGCCAAGCATACATGAAGATATAACAGTTGTGGTGGATCAATGGCTTATATTATAAAATAAAAGATTTCACATTTAACAACTTTAAACAATGACTGTCTTTAAATGGTCAAACTAGGGCCCTTGGCTCACAAGGGAATATTTATGGATAATGTTTACATAGTTTAACCATTCCTACATTTTTAATGAACTTGTGAATAAGCTTGAGTCTAACTTATTCAACAGATATTCAACAAATACATAAAACAGATGAAAAGATCTTATAAACTTGGGGGAGTGATATTGCTCCTTGCTGGGCTGGTTAAAAGGGGAACCGATGTGACAGACAGTTGAGTTCCCAATTGCCTTGGATTTCATCAGGCAGTTTTTTTTTTTTTTTAAAGATCTTATAAACAAATTTTTACAGAACACAATTCTACCCAAATAAGACCAAACAGCTGATATACCACTCAATTGCTTAATTAATACACTTCATGTCTCTAAGTAATAACACGGATAAAAGTATGTAGAAACTTTGTTTGACCTCATTGTTATTTCCAAATTTATGTTAGAACAATAACTAAAGTTGATTATATATGGAGGTCAAATAAGTTTTCAAATTCTAACTTGAGTGGCTCTTGTTCTATGTTACTTTACTTCGCATAAACCGTACCAAGATGGCAAAATATGATCACAAAATATACCAATATAGCAAAGTTATCAAGTTGCAGCCACAATTTTCTTTTTTTAGCAAAACACCATTTGTTAACAAATTGCTACAAAAAAGCAAGATCTCCTCTGGAGATTATTTTCATTTGTGAAACAAATGATGTGCATGCTAACATCTTTGTTGGTGCTCTAAAACATTGTTAATTTTCCTCTTTTGAACGAACTTTTAAAATCTTAACTTCAACCCAAAAATATGATTAACGTTGTCAGCTAAGACTGAATTTAAATACGAGTACAGTTGTTAGCTGAGATTATATTATAATGGACGCCAACAAAAAAAGTGACATGTCTAGGTTTACATGCATAAACCTGCATATTTGAATACTACAAACTACGATAACAACAGTAGTTTTAAGCGAATGTTTACATATTTAAAACACACCTGGTTACTACATCTTCAATCTGCTTGGAAATCACACCTTCCATCTCAGACGGTCTCCCTGGTCTTACAGTTGGTGAACAAATTGCTGGCATATGAAACTCAATCGCTGAACATTAACCAAAAAAATCCTCTTTAAAATCCAATCTCTTCTTACACATATGAACCCAAAACAACCATTTAATAATCCACAAATAAAATTTTAAATTGTTTTCCAGAGACCTACTCTTCCCTGATCATTCAACTCCACAGCAGGCGTCATGACCTCTAATTTAACCGCAGCCAGCATCGCCTAGGAAAAAAAAAAATTCAAACAGTCAAAATCACCAAGTAAAAAAGGAAAAGAACCGAACGCCTACTGTTTCGCCTATTTTGACCAAAGCAGAACCGTCGGCATTAGTAACGGGGCTAACTGCAATTGTGGTGGATCTAGATTGAGTGAGAGAGCGGGCGTCGGGTCAAATCGACTCAGAAAGATGGTGCTCGTAAAATGGAAGTGGGAAGAGACGGCGATAGGCCGCGAGCTCCATCTCTGAGGAGAAAGTGTTAATATTTGGATAATTGGGTCACATGGGTAAAATAGAATGCGTTTGGCTATTTTGGTGTAAAGCCTAATTAAAGTGATCTAATTTTCGATTAGAATTAATAGGCTTAAAGTTTAAGTTATCATTGGCTTAATGTGTAGATACCGGGGCATTTTATAATTTGTTGAAGGGCCGAATTACAAAATGCCAACTATATAAATAAAGGGTTATGGTCCCCGAATTACACAAGCTTTAGCAACTCTCTAACCTTTTCTACGGAGAGCTGATTTCAGATTTAGGGTTTGTGTCAATTTGGAAAACCAAACCTAATTCATCTTCTCGTTTAACAACCGACTACGGATTCAGGTATTGCACTGATTAAATACAGATCCAGGTACGCTTCCGCTAAGCAAGTTATTTATTTTCTGATTTGTTCTCAATTAAATCAATATGGTTACATATTTGGATCTAGGGTTTCATGATTGTCTCCTGTTAATATATATTGAAACCCTAACAAGTGGTATCAGAGCTTCGCTCAATAGAGCTTCCGAAACTTTATGCATAAAACGGGTTCAAGAATTAGGAAGATAAATGCTTAAAAGATTTGGTATGTAAATTGTGATTCAGTTGATTTTCTTTTACCAAAACAGATAAATGTTGCCATCCTTGAAACTAAAGAAATGCAAAAGATTTTTCATGCATTTGCAGTTTGAATTCCAATGCATACTAATGTATATACACATATGGATATGCGTGTATTATTTTATTTGACAGATACCTTACTGATATTAAAAGTGGATCACTGATTTAGTAGTCAAAATGGTTATGAGATATCTTTAAGGAATAAAATAAAAGATCATATGCTCATAGATAAAAGATCGGATCGGTTGGAGATCATAAAGAATTACGATCCAGATATTTTGGATGTCATTACCGTAAAAGATCCACTTCTAGCAATGATAATATATTTTATGGGTGAAACTATATAAGGGAAAAGTGTCACGTAGGCACTTATAGTTTTCACCACTTTGAAAATATCGTCTTTGGTTAATTATAAGACATCCAAATATGGAAAATAATAATGAAATTTTGTCACAAGACTCCAGTTATTGATAAAGAATTGAAAGACCAAGTAATATTGTGACAGTAAAGTATATATTATTTTCCAATAAGGGAAGAGTGCAAAATATATTGTAAATCATAGAGCATATTTAAACAAACTCCATTATGGCTACATATTTGGATCTAGGGTTTCATGATTGTCTCCTGTTAATATATATTGAAATCCTAACAGAAAGAAGAAGCTGAAGTGAGAGATGGAGACGTAGATGGAGAGGTTGCCATCAGTACGAGTTTCAATCACAAGATTCTCAACCTCAAAACTTGACAGACGCGGAGATTTTTTGTAGTTAAACCCTAAAAGTGAGCAGCCGAACAACTTTAGCTACGCGCTGAAGATTGTTACTTTTGGCAGACTAAATATACGTTCACAAATCACAAGGTTAAATGCTTTGTTCAGTAGATGGACAATGTCACATGCGTATGTGCATGTTAAACTATTATTGAATATTGAATGTTCATATCAACAAACATGAATGGATATCGAATAATAATCACATCCACTAACAATCGATAAATCAAGAAATGTAGATAAAAGATTTTAGTTTAGTATACTTTTTTTTTCAATTCTATTGATCATAAACATGTTAAAAGTAAATAAATATGATAAAAATAAATATTTTAAACATTTAATACCATCAAATGCATAATTACATAAACTACTTATTTAATAAAACAATAAATAAACATCGACCATTGTACTAAAATACACATAATATGAACTGTAATTTTAGCAAAACTGAACTTAAAATATTTGATTATGGAAGTCTTTGTATCCGCATTAATGCCTCTTTTTTTTTTGAATATCAACTATTTCTTCACTTTTTGAATACATATTTCAGATTTTTCAGGTATGTATTTGTTAGAGTTTATGCCCTAGAGGCAATTCATTTGATGAGATTGATAACACTGTTGATGTTATTATTTTATTTGGAATAAAATAATATTATATTATATTTACTGCGTAATATAATATTAATATAATAGAAGTCCTTGGAATTATAATACAGAATTATATAGTTCAAGTAAGTGACTTGAACTTGAGATTATATAACGTGATAAGTACTATAATTCCTAAATGTCCCTAGTCGAGTTTTATTGTTTATATAAAGGACAACAATAAAACGTTGAGACTAGTATGTTGATTGACTGATGATCACATCTCATTGATCATTAATATACGTGATATTAATGTCAAAACATAAATACGAATTGGAGAATATCGTATTGGGCTGACCCACCGTGAGATAATTACATGGAATATAATTAACAGTATTATAAATTGTTCTCATAGTGACAGTGATGTAATGGTCCTCAGACCTGAAATCATTATAATTTTTTTCGAGGATATTTGTGTTTTGATATCATCTAAAGTTACTCGTAACAGAGTAATGATAACGATGATTATTGGATACATCTTGAGTCGAATGAAAATTATGAATGATCTAGATGGAATTTAACCCTACGATAAATTTGTAGTGATATCCATTGGCCTCTTGATTGAGTGAGACTGTGAAATGCATGGCCGTGCTCAAATATTGATTTGTTTTAAACAATCTACTAATCGATCAAGAAATACGGATTAAATTATAACGAGGATGATACGATCCATGCCTCTAGTTTAATCCTAGATATATCGGTTAAAAGGATTACATTGCATTGATACACTGCTCACAGACAGGTTGTATCGAATCGTTGATCAAATTATAACTTGGGTAACAGTGATGTGTTGCTAGATACCGCTCACTGTTTATGATTTAAATACGATTTAAAACCATTGCCAACGTTGTAATAACCTATAGGGTCACACAATATGGAACGTTATAATGGAGAGAATATGTTTTGAATGAATAAAATATCAATTTGTTGATATTTTATTTGAAGTTGAAAAGGTATTCGATTGGTTCCTTTTTTCGGGTTACCATTTATTATTAAAAGGGATTTTATTCCTTTTTATAAGGGATGACTAACAAAATAAAAGGGAATTTGGTACTGACCAAATTAGGCTGATCATTTTTCTTTCTCAAAACCCTAGAAAACGTATGGTGGCTAACACTGCTTCTCCATTAGTCTCTTCTTCAATTTGATCGAAGACGAGGATGCTTCTGTGGATACCAATAGAGGGCTAACACTTGTTGGCCTAATCGATTCGATGATAGTTGTCGTCTTCGTCAAATTCATGGATTGCGATATTAAAGGTAAGAAATCCTAATCTATTAAATTTTAATATACTGTACTTGCAATAGATCTTTGGTTTTAAACTGTTAAAACACTTATTTGGGATGTCGATTTGATCGAGATTTTCCCAACAGTGGTATCAGAGCTTTGGCTTTGCAAGATATAGTATATTGAACATTGATTTTGGGTTTTGAATGTATGATTCGTTGAATACATATTGGAATTGAATTTTAATTCTAGGGTTTTGATTCTATGCTGTATAGTAGGGACTGTCGAATGAATTGATCACTGAACTAAAATTGTTTTAACTAAAATAGAATCAATATCAGATCTTGATTTTATTTGCTAAAGCTTACGATATATTGAAACATGAGCACATAGATTGGTATATTGAATCTATATGTTTTAAATATTTGACTGGATCTGAAATATAAAAGACAGTGGATTCAACAGTAGGAAATGTTTTATAATTAACAAAAAAATTATTTTGTTATTAGTGAACATTCCAGAATCAATATATGATATTAATTCAGTCAAATGTAATTAAAATCCTTGTTCTTACATGCCAAAACTTGTTAGATAGATTAACTGTTCATAATCTGTCTAAATACATAAATATGGTTTTGGATCCGTGAACTGTTAGATCACTCTAACATTCAATGATCACTCTGTAAATGGTTATTTCAAAAATCATGAAGTTAAGATCTTAACATTTTAAAAAAAAAGTGAAACTGTTTCACTGTTATTTAAAATCTGTATTGCTGATGGGTAAATCAGTAAGAATCCTTTTAAAATAGTTTGTTTTCAAATAAATTATATATTTGTAAATGTATGTATCCTTATCTCATTTTATCAAAAGGAATAATTTTGACTGTTGATCAAATTAGGTGAATAGGAGATTCATTGAAGAGTTCCTTTTGGTAATGCATCTTCATGTTATTTATCATGAACTTACTTTAATACAGATCTGTCTAGTTTTAACAAAGTAAATTCTGAAATAAAATTATTATGTTTAAACAAAATTAATATTAGATATCAATTTTGTTTTTAGATTATTTTATTTTAGACTTTTTATAACTAAACAGTGCCATATTTATAATCAAATTTTGTTTGATTGATGAGCATTAAAGTCAGTGTAATCACAGTTTTAAGAATCAATGAAGAAATGTATTCCAGAAGTAAAAATGTTTCACTGATATTAAATCTGTATTTGATACAAGGAATAAAAACTGTTTTTCCATAAATGATTTTATATTGGATATAAAATAGACTGGATGGAATCATGAATTGATATATGATATTAATTTTGAATTCTTACCAGATTCATTATATCATAATTGATGATACGAAATCTACATATCTGGTTTACAATTTGTTTTGTATTCTTAGTTGCTGTGGTGAAACCCAATTTGGATACTATAAATATAGTTTGGAACTATTTTTCATGAACTATTTCAAAGAATTACTTCATGAATTTTAACCACTGATAGTATTATATAAACAAATGAATGATTTGTTTTGGACTTGGCTATATATGTTTACATTATATATTTTAGTTGAATTCACCTCATGCACAAGTAAACATATATGATATGTTTAAGTTGTACAGTGTATATGGATAGATACATAGAGTATGTATGTAATTGATTTCTTTTTTGACTTGAAATATCAAATACACTTGTTGTTGAATATACATATTAACATGGATGTGCTGACATACATGTACTGAAATGTGATCTGATATCCTAACTTGTATTTTGATTTTCATTTCAACAACAATTCAAGTCTGCAGATTTATATAATTACAAACTGCACGTTCAATAAACTGTTTTGATTGCCAGTTTGCAATAATTATACATTATGTTTTGCTTGTAACATGGAATATATACTGTAAAGTATGGAATATTAGATTGTAATAGTACTGCCCCTAAATATCTATATGATTCATATGATGAATTTACAGTTATAGCAAAATATACATTGATATATACATATATATTTGTTGATGGCAGTAGTAATGTAAAACTCAAGTTTTGATGTAGTTCTATGTATCAATAATGTATTGACAACCCTGTTTAAATATGCGTGTGTGTGTGTATATATATATATATATATATATATATATATATATATATATATATATGCTAGAAGCTACATGCATGCATATATTATGATCCATAAGCTCAGATATTTTGATATCTAACATGCAATCAATAGTTCAATGCATGTTAGCTACCCATGGTTCTATATAGACCAGTCTACACCATGTCAAATATGCATGTGATGCATATATATATATATATATATATATATATATATTGGCTTATATGTATTATACTGTTATTTAAAATTATCATCCAGTTATAATTTTAGTGTCATAGCTAATAGATCTGTTAGTTTAAAGTGTAACATTGTTATGCAAAACACTATCATAATAAATTTAGTCTCATCATCTTCATTCATACATATGTATTCAGGTCAGATTAGTATTATATAGATATTTGTTACCTGATCACACCTGTATGTTATCATTACATAATACTTGCATGTACTGAATTGGATTTAGAGATTTTATTTAGTAAATTGTTACTTCATAATGCATATGAATGCACAAATGGTCATGAAAATGGTTATCATAATTACTTGTGCTAATTTTGATATATTTTCTTTAAAAATCCCAACAGATGTATATTGATACATAATTAAAATCTTTATCTGAATAAAATGTTATGATATAATCTGGATAGTTTAGCCACCACTAGATCTAGTAACCATATTCATATATTACTTTAACAGATTGTAACATCCAATTAGAAGAATCAGGTTATATGTCATGTTGTTTTGTAATCTGATTTACATAAACAAGAAAATAGATGCATTCTTGAAAATGCCATATACATGTATGTGATCAATATTGATCTATCCTGTGTATATTGATATGCAGGTTTGTTCAGATAAAGATCAAATGTTTGTGAACATTTGCGCAGTATATACATATATGTTATGATCTGGATACATACAAAGATGTATGCTTGCTTGTGGTGATTGATTCACATGTATCAGATACTGGATGGTTTTGTATATATGCATTTTAATTAAGGCTGATGTATAATCTTAATTTTAATGTACTGGAATATGCAAATTTACTGGATTGTATACATATGGTTAAAGTAGTATGATAAAAGATATTTGTATGATATAATGCAAGGCAGAAAAATTAGTTTAGTATTAAATTATTATTGCAATGCAGTTGCATTTTTCTGTGTAAAATAGATCATCAGTTTGTATAATAGATATGATTTGGATGCATGCCTATGATGATAAGAATGTTTGTTATTCTCACTTATGCTATGTTAATTGATGAAATTTTAGAAGAGTATGTTTATTTGTGCTAGTCACTTTACCTTGTTTTAACTGTATCCATTCATAAAAGGCTAGAATAAGTCTAATAAAAGGTAATTGGGCCTACAAAAGCACTAATGGGCTGAATCAATTTTAACAATTGCCTTTTACATGTTCTGCTATAATTGACTTAAATGGCCATTCGGATTGGTCTGAAGTTGGTTTTAAAATGCTCAACATGATGAATAAGTATATTTTAATTCCACTTTAACACTTATAGTATTTAAAATCTTTGTAATTTTCTTTATTAATTAATGTGGAATTAAAATTATCAGTTTAAAATAATTGTATTTAAAATGTTTAAATAAAACTAATATCATGTTTGCCATTACGAATTATAAATTCCCTTTAAAGCAAAATTTTGTTATATTAAGTCATGGTGACGTCTTCCAATAATACACTCATCAATGTCCAAAGTCACTGGATGTAGGTAA
This sequence comes from Allium sativum, assembly GCA_030737875.1. NCBI lineage: Eukaryota > Viridiplantae > Streptophyta > Magnoliopsida > Asparagales > Amaryllidaceae > Allium > Allium sativum. Next base: position 91,961,597 of record CM060910.1, on the reverse strand, counting down.
TGCCAAAGCATTGTGCATCCTTTTATTTTGGTTATATGCGACGGAGTAAAAGTGATACTTGAACTGTATTATTGGGTCTGATTTAACTGAGCTGCATAATAAGATTATAGCTTAGAGACAACAGCATGAATTATTCCATATTTGAGCAAATGAATAATATTAAACAAAATGTTCATCATATGCGATCCAGGAATTATATATCAGATATAATTGACATAAGATGTCTACCTAAAATGTTGTGTTTTGGGGATTAGCCAAAGCTAGGTCATGACTAGATATGGATCTTGGAACACCATTATATATATACTGATATATTTATATAAATAAAGGGATGTTAATTTGAGTGGGAGCGTATTTTAGTTTAAATTACACGTTTATGTTAATATACAATTTTGATTGTCAAAATTTATATTAAATAAATATTAAAGAATCAGTTATTATTCATTATCTACTGTAGATATTAAATAATAAATAACTTCGATAATTTAAATTAATCCTTAAGAAGGATAAATTGAATTAAATCAAATTTCTTGACTAACATTGAAATTTGGGGATTGTCCTCAAACAAATTAAAAAGTAATTGCTCTAACAAATATAGAGGATCTAAAATAAAAGTTAAAGTGTGACTTCAACTAAATAAGATATAAATGTTATAATAATCTACTTATACATTTCTAGTATTAGATACTAGATATAAATCACATAAATGTATGCTGATTTACAGAAATTGCAGAATAAGTAGAAATTTGATAAAAGGACAAGTGGACTTACGAATGGAAATAAAGCAAATGTTGCTGGATTATCCATAGGAAGTTGATTCTTGTTAAATATACTGGCTTAATTTAATAAATAAAATAATTGTTATTATGAAATTCCACTTAAAATAAATGTTATAATATATCTTGTTTAGACAAGTTTGAATTTCATTTGTAATAAAATGATAATTGCTATTCATTTTATTTAAATGAAATATCGTATGGAATTTCACAAATAGTTAATGATATTGGTAAAATCCTTAACTATAATGTACTTGACATTAATAATGACTAGATTAAATGTAACAATCCAGAAAATACGAGCCAATTTAAAATTTTTAAATTGGTTATTTTAAAGAGATTAGGGCAATTAAAATAGAATATTTCAATAAAATAATGAGTTAGAAATGGAGCGACAGTTTGAAAATTTGAATTCAAACTTTGACTGACTGTACCGGGTGCAAAATAAAACGGATTTTAGTAAAACCAAAAATATTTAAATCTGTTTATGAATATCTTTCTAACGAATCTGAAAAAGCGAAGTTTCATAGCGGAAATCAAAAGTTATGGCCAAATGAATTTTCAGAAAGGTCGCTATAGAGAATATATTGCCCTTGAAAATATACATTTTGCAAACGACCTCGAAATTCGACGAAACCACTTTTGTTTGATCTAGGATGTCAAATTATTGCTAGGTTTCAAATTCCATAATTTTTGAAGTTAATATGTGAGCGTGGCAAAGGAAAATGTGTTTGGTCAATTTCTGTTAAATTGGATCGACCAGAAAATTGCCATTTTTCAAACGGTTTCAGAATTCGACGAAACTTGTTTTGTTGGGACCGTATCGTCAAAACATAGCTAGATTTATTTTTCAGGAATTTTTCGAATCAGTTTGTGGCCCCGGCAAATTGAAATGTATGTTCAAATCAAATATTGAATGTTTTATATTTTAATTTGAAGAATAACTGACTGTAATAGTCGAATGGGCTTACGAAACATATACCATTGTGTTCGGAATGGGGGTATTTAGTTAGAGGCGATAGTCGTTGGGTTTGGATTGGAGTTCGTATGGAGAAACACTATTTTAAAAATTAAATAAATCACGGGCCAATCATATTTTTCCATCATAATTTAATTTTATAAAAAAAAATTCAAAACCCCCTCCCCTCCCCCCCCCCCCCCACCGCGTTACTCGCGCTCGACGGCGGATTGAGCTTCCCCTCTTCCCGACCATTTTCCGGCGAAACCGCTCACCCTTTCACCCCGACCCAGTTCAACTTTTTGAAGAGCTCTCCTCCCTCGTCAAATCCATACCAGGTGCTCCTCCCCTCGTGCAACCATCGACGAGAATGACCTCCTCAAAGTTCAGGACTTTGCTGCACCGCCACCGTCGCCAGAGGCGATCGAACCTGACCGCGACCCCACCCCCTAGCGCGCCTCTCTGCCCCCTTCGACGTCGCACCAACCGATTGACCTCACGCTTCACGGATTTGCAGAAAATCCTAAACCTAGTTTTGAAGAATTTCAGAAGGTAACAGTTTAATTTATTTTAAACTGTTCTATAGCACTTTAAAGCGCTACGGTTTATGATTTTACAATAAAAATCGTATCTTTTCGCTGTGTTGACGAAATTCAATGAAACAGGAGATATCGGGACCGTGTCGACGTTCTCCACATTCTAGAAGTGTCCGTGGATTTTTCTGAGCTCGCTACGATTTTTAGCAAAGCAAAAAACCAATGTGAGATTTCTAAATTGAAATGTGAATGGAAATGCGTTGTATAAGTTATATAAGTGAAGTATAAATTATATACGCGTTGTATACCTCATGTACATGCGTTGTATAAGTTATATGAGCGATATATAAATTATACATGCATTGTAAAAATCATATGTGTGTTGGAATGGAAATAAAATATACTTATATATATATATATATATATATATATATATATATACTCCCCACGTCCACAAACCATGGACGATATTTATTGATTGTGAATTGGCGTGAAAAATTTGGTGAATAATGTGAATGGTTGATAGGATTGTTTGTGGTTGTTATTGTTTGGATTGTGGTTGAAAAATACCATCGTGGTTGAAAAATACCCGTTTGTGGTTGAAACAAAATTAGAATAGGTTGTGGAAAAGAAAAACATACTCGCCTGCGTGCGAACTAGATGTATGAAATCCCCATTGTCAAAAACCGCGAGGTTTTAAGGTAAAGCGAGGAGCCGTACTCGGGACGGTGCCGGTTTTAAATACCCTGCCGTTATGCTGCCGAAATTTTCAATAATATTCATGTGTTGAAACTATATTCATGTGTTGAAACCATATTCATGTGTTGAATAGAAATTCATGTGTTGAATAGAAATTCATGTGATGAATAAAATTCCTTGGAAGATAAAAATAACATTTTATCACATATATAAACTATATAAACTATTCGTGTTTTAAATAAATTGTTTTAACAATAAAAATCACATTTTTATTATATGTATAAACTATAGAAAATATTCATGTGTTGAATAAAGGACTAGAACGATAAAAATCATATTTTTATCGTATGTGTGAAGTCGATAATATTCATGTGTTGAATATATAGATTGAACAATAAAATCTACATTTTTATTGTGAATATGAAGTGCTAAAAATGTTCATGTGTTGAATAAATATTTTTGATGATAAAAATATCATTTTTATCATGTAAACGACTCGCTAAAAATATATAAGTGTTGAAACAAATATTTGTTTTCTATGAATACTATTTTTAACATATATTGGAACTAAATAAAATAGTCATGTGTTGAAATATATTTTTGTTCGCTAAAAATATCATTTTTATGCGAAATGTGAAGTGTTAAAAATAATAACTTGTTCAAATAAATATGTGTGGGTTGAAAATATTATTTTTAACATGTGTAGGAAGTGTTAAAAATAACCATGTGTGGAAATAAACCTTTGTTCGCTAGAAATATTATTTTTAGCTTAGTCTTGCATATATATATATATATATATATATATATATATACATGTGTTGAACAGGAAAATGGATTAGCTGTTGAGTAAAGAATTTATTTGCGTGCCCGACAAATAGGTAAACCTTAATGAGTTGGATGCGCAGTTTTATTATTATATCAACTCTTGTGAATGCCATTGGATGCGGAGTGCTGGTTGTTCTGTGTGTAATAATAAACATCGCCATAGGATAGTAACAATTAATTTTGAACTACACTACATGACATACTTCTTGAAGATATGCATACTTCATCATATACCACATAAGCATTTGGAGCTTGTGCGACGAGGTTGAAGATTTACCATACGAGCGAGAGGCTTGTATGGCGATGACTATATATTACAGGTTGAACTGATGACTGATCTGGACTATATAAAATGTAACAGTAAATTGAAAGATTAATAAAAACCCCACATGGGTCTGGAGATGACAATAAACACGTCTCTCTGGTCATTAAGGCACAAAAACCATTTATAGGGTGACGAGAATTTTTTCTCTGGAGTTATGATCTATACACACTCCCCTGTGGACACCGGAATATATCACTATAAATATGTGCATGCTTATTAGGATTTATTGGGTACCTAATACGGCCCAATAAATTTCCAAACCCCTTCCCGTACAAAGGAGGTTATGGCGAAATTTTCTGAAATTTAAAGGCGTTAGTGAAATATTTGAAGTGAAAACAATATTGAAATCGTCGAATAAATTATATATATAAATCAAATAAAACGAATCGAGCCCCTGCAGTTCACGTTTTGAAATCGTAACTATAAACGATTATACCGAAAGATCCGACCATCGGATTTTCACGAAACTGGAACTGTTGGGTTCGCTTTGGGAATATCTTCCCAACGATATAAACTTTGTTGAGATCCAATGGTTAGATTTTCAGATATGTGTAAAACAAATTTGGGGACAAACAGCACCAGTGCCTCGGCACAACCTGAAACGTCGTTTAATTAAATAGGGTCATTTTTAAATAAATAAAAATGGCGATATATCGTTATAAAATATTATAGACGATATGGGGTGGAAATAAACCGATTCTACTTGGTTTGCTTGATATTTGATGGTTGAATGTGTTTGACATGAAAATTATATTAAAGAACTGAAATGTGAATGTCGAATAATTTAACCATGGGAAGAATTGATTTGAAAATCTAAATATACGTGAATTATTTGAAAAGGCCGAGTTAATTCTCATTTCAAATAATTGATCGACGATTAGAACTCGAAGAGATGAAGACGGTTCAAGACCGACGATCTTCACATCGGATGGAAGGGCGCTACTGATGCTCATGATTGGAGTAGCTACTTTGAAGGAGCTGAAGTGGTAGTCGTCCGGATGTATTTGTTGATTGTATGGATATGCGAGGAATATGGTGCCTCCGGCTTCGTTCAGACCCAGAACGAACTTGTAAATGGACTGTATGTCTGACATTGGATTTTGTTCTGTGCTGATTGATCTCTATTAAATATATACCTGTTTGGCGGTGGAGAATTTATTCTCTTGCTTAACGCCCTTCTCTGAGACGTACGAGCTCAGAGGTTATATATCGATAGAAATCAGTCGCATGGAGTGAATTGCCTGTGTGGCATGCCTAAGTGGAAGATGATCAAGGCTTCTGTTGAAAAGCAAAGTCTTGTGATTGATGATCAAAGCATGGCCTGCGTGGCGTAGCTTTGTGTATAGCGTTGATTCGCGAGCCTCACACCTCGGTATGAGTCAAAAACGGGATAAGGACCCAAGGAATGCACGACGTTTCTTTCTAGCTATGGGTGATGTCAGTGACCTACCAACCCTGACATTTATATACTTTTTACCTGTGTGGTTGATGGAATGTGAGGCGCTTCGATTATAGGTCCTATAGGACCGGGAAATGTGTGTTCAAAAATAATTAATCCTCAAAAGTAAGAGAGGACCGGCCTTGGAGGATCCAAGGATCGCTGTGTGTGGTCCTGAGACATTTGCTAGAGTGTCTCGAATCGGAGAGGAGATTGCCCCTTGCCTCGACTCATGATGGAATCCAATTTCCAATACGAAATTGCAGATTTAATTGTATTACTAGTATGGCGACATAGTAGATGGTAGCTATGTCGTCTAGGATTGATATTTATGATTGAATTTGTTTTTGAAACATATGTGCACTAGTAATAATATCCAACACTTTTGTTTTATATGTATCAAGCATTTCTTGGCCATTATAAGGTAAAACTCTATCCTCCGGCTTGCGTTGCATTGTGTGATGGGACCTGAGTCTTATAATGGCTTCATTTTTATAAAAAGCATTGCGATGGTTTAATAATTTGCTTTATTTCATGCACTAGCAATCATTGGAGTAAACCCGTTCCGCAAAAGTGGCGTGGTCCTATGATTTGCCTTATTATTGTTGTTTAATTAGTTAAGTAGATTTCTCATACCAGTCCCATGACTGACTCGTAGTTTGTTTCACCTTGCAAACTCGGGTGCCCTTATTTTCACACGGGCAGCCTAGTACCAGGTAGCAGGACATATTTTGGCCTTGCACTACAACAGAGAGTGCATCTTTTGGCTTATGACGAGGCTTGACTTCTCAGTGTTGACTATTGATATTCCGCCATTATTATCTATGTATATGATTCCGCTTCTGGCAATGTAGACTGATATTTCTTTTATGTTCTCTCTATGTATATGTACCGCTTATGGCGATGTAGACTGATCATGTACTTTATGCACTAAGTTGTATCCTACACTGTGCTCTCTGATGTTGTGACATATTATGATTCCGCTGTCATATTTGTGTAAATTATTCTATTTGTTGCTTATGCTATTATCTGTACTCTACTAATGATGATTAATGTGTTATATTCCAATAATTATCCTTAATACCGTCGTACAGGGTTTTGGGAGCATCACATTAAATTTAGTGATTTAAATCCAATATACCTTTAGTATTACCAGTTAGTATATCAAAGCTCCATAATAATGGAATTTTGAGATCATTTGATTTTGAATTATATGGAGAATACAGATCTTGTTTATTAGGCAAAATAACTGAATCACCTTTCACTCGACACAGTGAATGAGTGATAAGTATTGGGTCTCGTACATAATGATGTATATGGAGCAATGAATACATAAACTAGAGGCAGGTTTTATTACTTCAATATATTTACTGATGATGTCAGTAGATACAGATATGTGTATCTTATGAAACACATATCAGAATCCATTGAAAAGTTCAAAGAATTCAAAATGAAGTTAGAAACCAATTTTAATAGAAAATAAAAACTTTTCGAACAGATCGAAAGCGAATATTTAAGCCAACTACATAATGACTATCAAAATGAGTTTGAAATTGTTTCACAACTCACTCCACTTATAACATCATATTAGAATGGTGTGTCTGAACGGAGACATCGCACCTTATAAGATATAGTACGATTAATGATAAGTCATATAGATCTTCCAACTAATTAAATTTAGAACAACTGCATTTAATCCTACTAAAATGATTTCAAAGACGCCATATAAGATAAGGGGTAAGAAATGTCCTAGTGTGTCTAATACGATGATTTGGGATGTAAAGACGTTTATTGAACGTCCTTTCTCTGATAAGATCAGACCTAAATCAGATAATTATTTTGTGGATATAAATTCTCTGAGAATAAAATGTTTATTGCTCGATTTGGTATCTTTTCGAAGGAGAGCCAGTCTATAAGATACCGATGGGAATGAAATAGATTTTGAAATGTGTAGAAAAATCACAAAATACCACTGAATCTTGTATAGACAAGAAATTGATTGGGAATGACACAATAATTCTAATGTTATTTGATAACACATTAATTATTGTGAATTATGTTAGTTTTAAAACAAGAAATAAATACTGATTCTAAAAGGAAAATGTTTGGATTAAGAAGTTCATGATTGAACTTAATTCATTGTTGATCCAATGATATACATTGCGATAACATTGTGGCTATTGCTCAAGCCCAAATCGTTAAACTCATTATCGATCCAAACAAATATTTAAGAAATATAATTCTTATGTGAAGTTGTTCACACAGGAAATGAACATATCAACAAAGTTGCAAAAGTTGTAAAGTTGTAGACCTACTAAATTAAACTCTGTCGCAACAGAAGTTTAATAGTCACACTATTTTTATGAGTATACGATACATGAATGATTGACTCTAGTTCAAGTGGGAGATTGTTAGAGTTTATGCCCTAGAGGCAATTCATTTGATGAGATTGATAACACTGTTGATGTTATTATCACTACAACAAAAACACCCTTTCGCAACTGTCAAAAAGAGTTGTAATAGCTCTATTACAACAGACACTCAACAGTCCTTATATCCAGAGTTGTAATAGCATCAGACTTTTATATAACTCTTTTTGACAGTTGTAGAAATCCTTTTTACAACTGCATTTGGCAGTTATAAAAATATTTTTTATAACTGTTTTGCCTGTTGTGCTAAATTCTACCACAACTGTTTTTGCCTGTTGTCAAATAAATACAAAACTATATATATATATAAAAAACCTGAACACATTTTGCAAAATAAATAAGCATAAACAATATGATAAAATTAACAATACGCTATAAGCAAATTATACAACTAACCATTGCAATCTGTGAAGTGCTTCTTCCAACGAAAACAAAACCACAAAAATTCAATTTGAACAACATTCTTTATTACAAAACTACAACTCAAAGAAAAACTGCAAATCAATTTCAGTATGCAGCATTATTCAAAGCATTGCTCCCCTTTCCCTCTTTATTGCAAAGCACCATCCTCTATGTTTCACCTCTCTGCCTCATTTAGAAGGCGAAATTATTACAACTAAAACATAACTCCTCTTCGTGTATTCACAAGCACCAACTCAACTCCAACAGCCTCACTTCAGCCGCATCTCCCATTCATGCTTCACAACCAATTTGCAATTCTCAACACCCAACCCCGCCTCTTTCAAAAAACATTGCAACAATTCCTGTAATACTTAGCCACAGTCAAGCGTCATCACCCTTCCTTTACTAAACAACCCCCTATCCAACATCACATAACCGAAACTACACCTCTAGACTCAGCAAATTGCGGATCTGTGGCACACTTAAATCTTGTTCTCACGAAAAATCGGATCAACTAGGTTACTCAAAAGTGAGTCGATGGTTTCAAGACACCTATATCATGCGCATAAACCTGTAGCAAGGTTGTATACAGCAGATGTTGAATACGGGTATCATCTGAATAAAACACACACGACATCTCATTCTCTGCTCTTCATCTCATGCAAACCCCTCTCTGTTTCCTTCCCTTCATTAGCTTGTTCATAAAAAGAAAAATTAAAAAGCAAAAATATGCCACAAATTTCATGAACCTGTAGCAAGGTTGCAAACCCAATATCATGCGCATGTGCTTCATTTTCTTAAGCACCTATAGCTTTTCCTGCTACCCCATTGTTTATCACGTGACCCATCTTTCTTCAACCGCACCCAAGTCCACGCCTTCCACTCACAAAACATCAAAATGAACCTCGCATGCAAGCAAATTAAAGACTATTGTTATCGCAATGTCCTAATCCAAACGCGCTAATCTTAGCAGTTTTATTGACACCATTATGAACAGAGAATGGAGTTAAGAGAATATACCAGATCAACAAGACCGGGTTCAAATTGCTTAAATCTTCATTTCCATTGTCTGCTCTATGGGGATTAGATATGACGTTGTACCTGTTTTAAGTCACATTCTTTGTTTGTTACTCTTTTTTTCTACAAGAATTACTAATGAATTGAACAAACGGAGGACGATCCATTCTCACTGATGCCAAACTCAAGTTCATTATTCCCCATTGTTTTCCTCTTCAACCACGATGCCCTAACACTCTGCTCCCCTCCTTGCTCCTCTAGCCATTAGCCTCCGCCCACACCTCACACCAACGAGACCAAAACCGAACCCTACCCTCCCTGCAAATCGGCTACTGCCCGTACTCTGTCCATCGAAACCCTAAACCGCCTTGTCCACTCACGAAAAAACCTGTAGATCGACAACAATGATCGACTTTTTTTTTACGTTGCAAAATTTTGATGATTGGTTTCAAAGTAGAATTTTCTGTTTAGGAATAAGGGGGAGGCGATGTGATTTTATTTGGATCTGGTGAAATGGGAATTGGAATGAGTGGATGTACAGGGGATATGGGGAAATGTTATTATTTATTGGAATTAGCTGGGGAAATGGTACGAGTGGCTGATAAAGCCAATAAAAAATGACGGATCATGGAGGGAATTACGAAGAGCAGGAACCAAATTTTCCAAAAAGAAGCGGCAAATTTTTTTTGTTCGAAAGGAATTTTTGAATGGGAGCGTAATTTTCAGTTTATGGGGAAAATATACACTAAAAGAAAATTTTCTGCAACTTAAACTAAAGGAAAAATTGTACACACAAAATAAAAAAAATTACTAAAGAAAACCATAAATGAATATAGAAGTAATAATTTACAACACACTCTTTTACATATTTTTTTAAATTTTAAAGTTTTTAACATTTGTGATCTTAAGTTTGAAGATTTTTTTTAGTTTAGATTTATCTAAAGTTTAATTTTTTTGGTTTTATGAAAGTTTCAAAATTTCGTTTATAAATTTTATTAATATTCTAAATTTATTTTAATGAATTTTATGAATATTTAGAAACTAATTATATTTACTAGTTATTGATTTTTAAATATTAATTATTAATAATAAATAGTAATTATTGATTTGTAAGTTACCATTAAACATTGATTATCAATTAGTAAAAAATATATTTTACAACTAATAAAAAAAAGTTCTAATAAACATCTATTACAACTGATGAAAAAGAGAAGTTTGTCAATAATAAGTATATATTACAACTGGCGGAAAGGAACAACTGTAATAGACGTTTATTACAACTAACAAAATAAAAGAGTTGTTGAAAACTAGTTTATTACAACTCTCTACATAAAGCAGTGGTAAAAAAACCACTATTATAACTGCCATTTTGTGAAAGTTGTAAAATTACAGTTGTAGTAGGGTCTTTTTGTTGTAGTGTATTTTATTTGGAATAAAATAATATTCTATTATATTATATTTACTGCGTAATATAATATTAATATAATAAAAGTCCTTAGAATTATAATACAGAATTATATAGTTCAAGTAAGTGACTTGAACTTGAGATTATATAATGTGATAAGTATTATAATTCTTAAATGTCCCTAGTCGACGTTTATTGTTTATATAAAGGACAATAATAAAACGTTGAGACTAGTATGTTGATTGACTGATGATCACATCTCATTGATCATTAATATACGTGATATTAATGTCAAAACATAAATACGAATTGGAGAATATCGTATTGGGCTGACCCACCGTGAGATAATTACATGGAATATAATTAACAGTATCATAAGTTGTTCTCATAGTGACAGTGATGTAATGGTCCTCAAACCTGAAATCATTACAATTTTATTCGAGGATATTTGTGTTTTGATATCATCTAAAGTTACTCGTAACAGAGTAATGAAAACGGTGATTATTGGATACATCTTGAGTCGAATGAAAATTATGAATGATCTAGATGGAATTTAACCCTACGATAAATTTGTAGTGATATCCATGGGCCTCTTGATTGAGTGAGACTGTGAAATGCATGGTCGTGCTCAAATATTGATTTGTTTTAAACAATCTACTCATTGATCAAGAGATACGGATTAAATTATAACGAGGATGATACGATCCATGCCTCTAGTTTAATCCTGAATATATCGGTTAAAAGGATTATATTGCATTGATACACTGCTCACAGACAGGTTGTATCGAATCGTTGATCTTATTATAACTTGGGTAACAGCGATGTGTTGCTAGATACCGCTCATTGTTTATGATTTAAATACGATTTAAAACCATTGCCAATGTTGTAATAACCTATAGGGTCACACAATATGGAAAATTATAATGGAGAGAATATGTTTTGAATGAATAAAATATCAATTTGTTGATATTTTATTTGAAGCTGAAAAAGGTATTCAATTGGTTCCTTTTTCCGGGTTAATATTTATTATTAAAAGGGATTTTATTCCTTTTTATAAGGGATGACTAACAAAATAAAAGGGAATTTGGTACCGACCAAACTAGGCTGATCATTTTTCTTTCTCAAAACCCTAGAAAACGTATGGCGGCTAGCACTGCTTCTCCATTAGTCTCTTCTTCAATTTGATCGAAGACGAGGATGCATCTGTGGATACCAATAGAGGGCTAACATTTGTTGGCCTAATCGATTCGATGATAGATGTCGTCTTTGTCAAATTCATGGAATGCGAGATTAAAGGTAAGAAATCCTAATCTATTAAGTTTTAATATACTGTACTTGCAATAGATCTTTGGTTTTAAACTGTTAAAACACTTATTTGGGATGTCGATTTGATCGAGATTTTCCCAACAGTATTAACAATTATATATTTACAGTATAACCTTTATCCAAGGAGCATATAAAGCAAATAAAAAAATCCCTTTTCGAAGCATAGTTCACGAAACACCCCATTAAAACGTCCAACGAAAATATGCATTTTTTTTGTATATGCAATTGTAACCGCAAATATTTATAGTCTAAAAGCAAATTACCTTCACGTTTTTTATAAATAAAAATTTACTGTTCGACTAAAATATATGCAGTTATGGTTGCAACTATTTATAGTTCTAATTGTAAATGTGTATGATTTAAAATACATATTTTCCTTGTAAAAGTCGACAAAGGCATGTCCTTATACTTTCTTTCTTTTTTTCTCTTACTCCTTTCTTGTGCGGGCGACTGTAAAACTTTAAACTGTTAATTTGCTTGAAAATATATCCTAAAATAATTGTGCTAACACATATTAAATGCTCACCCAAAATGTATGATCGATTGGTGTTATAAAAAAGAACCAAACTATTAAAAGATTGGGTAAATTGTAGTAGTACTTGAGTGCATAGAATAGTGTGTTCCTGTAACTTCTTTTTGGATTGATTTAGACACGGTATGTATTTAACCACTCCCCATGTAAATAAAGTGAGTTGATAAGCGCACCACACTATACTTTTATTAGTACAACGCCAATTTTCATATAATTGTATCCTTCCCAATATAATCTCTTATATTAGTTCACCTGTAACAGACAACATGTAATGTTCGGCTTTCCAACCATCAAAAGTTGACGCCAAATACGACCATTACATTCCAGTATTGAATAACTAATCACCAAAAACGCAGATTCTTAGAGAAAAGAAGAAAAAAGAAAGAAAAAAAGAATAGGAAGAATATAGAACTATGGAAGGGTAGGGTGAATAGTGTTTATGGAATTCATATGAACCTTTTTTATTTACTTAAATTATAGTTAAATGTATGCAAACTATCACAGAAAACAAAACAGAATCAAAAGCAATACATAGCAGTAAATAAAGAAAAGAACACACTGGTTTTTATATTGGTTCGGAATTACCCTACATACACTATTGCACTAGAGCCTATATGGGTTTTTATTACCTTTAAAATCTTTTAGAACTCCATGATTTCAAGGCTACAAGGAGACATCTTCTAGAATTTCTGCCTCTAGGAAACAGAAGGCTGGAATTTCTAGACCAAGAAGACACACAATTGTTTTATGGGTACAATCATACCCAACTTGATTTACAGGTTAATAAGTCACATCCTTTAGATTATTTAGAGGATTTTACAATAGAATGTAGACTTGATATTATGATCTTAGGTACAACAGCCCTGTAACTTTGATTTGCAAATTGATCTTAAAAAAGTATGGAGAAGATGATTAAGAACTAAAAACCAGGTAAAAATGATTTGATTCATTTGAGAATTTGGCAGAGTATAAATAGAATTTTGTTAAGAAATGATGGAGAAGAAAAGAGAGAAGAAGAAGATGAAACTATGATTTTAAATTCATTAAAAATTACTGTTATTTATAGAGGAATAACATCATATCCATTCGCGAAAGGATATGACGAATAGATGTTTTTTTTTTGGAAATTTGAAATATGAAACACTATGTCGACAACCTCGTTCCTGGCATGTCGACATACTTGTACTTTTAATTTTGAAAATCTTGTTATTGAAATTTGATTTGGAAATATAAAACTTCATACTTAAATCTGAAACTTTTAGAAACTATTATACACGGTAAAATAGAGTTTTAAAACATAAAAATTACTTAAGAAAATTTATCAAGATAATTTTAAACAATTTGAACTTAAATATATATCATATAGTAGAAACAATATATAAAGTAAATTTAAATTAAAACTGAATACCTAAAACAATAATGATTAAAATAGTAATATATAACTCATATAGTAAAATGTATCAAGCTATAAATATATATTAATCAAAGACTAAAAATAATATTAAATATATTCAAAACTAAAATAGATATAATATCAAATATCAAATAAATATAACTGAAATTGAATAGATTTGAAATTTAAAATATCGATCTTTGAATTCAAAATTAATTATATAATATATACACTTTGAAAATACTTTGAAAATTTTACCATGGAAACCATTTGAAATTCATTTGAACAATTTGAAAATCATTTGAAATTAGATCAAATGAGCGCAATTGAGTTTTTAACATATATATCTAAGACTCTAATATATATATATATATATATATATATAATTCTTGAGTTCTTGAACTCTTGAGTCTTAATTTGTATCACCAGCCTTGATCAACATCACTGACAATCTTGTTGCTGTACATTCTTGAATATCAACATCTGTTATAAAACATGTACTGTGTACTATATATATATAATCACTAGTAATAACTGTTAATATAATCGTAAATATCTATAAATATATTTTATACCAATATATGTCATATGTATGTTGTACATGTTGTTGTTATCATCAAAAACACCCGTGTAGTAATAGAAATCCCGTAATGGAATCGACAATATATAATAATGATAATGACAGCTGAACTATCACTTCATGATACAATGTACATCAGAGTTAAAACAAATCCTATCAGCTGGACAGTTATAAAATTATGACCTGAAAAATGTTGATATGTAAATATAATAGAGTGGAAAATAAAATATTATGGCAGGTAGACATCCAACTGACGACTATATGGAAACATGCTCAGTTCAGAACCGAGCATTATAATGAGATAACATATGGACCAGACTTGGAAAACTAGCGTGAGAAACACAAGTAAAAGGAAACATGCAATAATTTTGTGAGAGCACATCGCTAGTTGTAGAATGGTTTTACCTTACAAGAACAACACACACACACACACACACACACACACACACACACACACATATATATATATATATATATATATGCATCAATAAAAATCAGAAATGCTGAAATAAGCAAGGAACGAATGTTATATATAAGAATGCCAACACAAAGAAAATAGCAGAACAACAATACACAACACCAGAAAAGGGCTTTTCGAACAGTTATTACCGTTACTATTATACCTTGTAACAGTTATAACCGTTACTACAACATGCGTGACAAACAGTAGTCATGAATATTGTAACGGTTATAACTGTTATGAAGTGTGAATATTACAACAGTTATAACCGTTATAAAATTTCTATTTTATCACACTTATAACCGTTAGTACTTGAAAATTTATAACAGTTATAATAAAAAAATTATAACAATTATTACTGTGACAAATATTTAATATGTAACAGTTATTACTGTTAATACGTAAAACTGGTTTCATTCAATAAATTTAATAACAGTTATAACTGTTACAAACTTGAATATTGTATCAGGCCTATAGCAGGTAATTCCTTTAAACAGGTAACAGTTATGATACACTAACTAATTTCATAAAGCATATAACGATAAGAATATACAACATATAATATAACAATACCCCAAGACATACAAAATATCACAATTTGTATCTAAAAGCAAATTCCATTTCAACAAATATCAAACTATCACAATTTAACATACAACCATTTGTCACCCATAACAAGTCTCAAATAACATCGAAATATTACAATTTAACATACGTATTACCCATAGACTTTAAGTTTCATCACCAGCTTCTGCTGCTATAACCAAAGCCTACGATGTTCAACAAATATAATAATATGAGTCAAGACATGAAAACGATGCATATTACCCCTTCTAACAAATATTTTTATAACTCAAATATTTCATAGCTAGAAACTAGCATAAAATAACATGATGACAAATTATATGAGATGAGGACATCAATAGTAAATGAACATCGTTAGTCTATAAGCAACTCACCCGTCAAATAACTGATGTTCTGCAAAAGCTGCATGCTAATTCAATCTTAAAAATACAATCTACACAACCTTCATGCAGCTAAGGAAACATACATACAACATTTATTACAAAAAGAGTACAAAAGTACAGAAAGGAGCAAGTGCCTGTTTCATTTTCTTGAAATCGAGAAACTCTCGGTTTTGGAAAATCAAAACCTGTTTCAGGATCCTGTAACCTGAAACAGGTTTCGGTTCCTGTTTCAGGTTTCAGGAAACTGAAACCTGAAAAAGGTTTCACCGAAACCTGCTTCAGGTTTCATCCTGAAACCTGAAACAGGTTTTGGTTCCTGTTTCAGGTTTCAGGAAACCGAAATCTGAAAACAGGTTTTGGTTCCTGTTTCAGGTTCAGGAAACCAAAACCTGTTTTCAGGTTTCATCCTGAAACCTGAAACAAGTTTTGGTTCCTGTTTCAGGTTTCAGGACACTGAAACCTGAAATCTCGCTATTCCATTTGTTATTATACGTCAATTGTTGAGTTTATCAGGGAAAAAAAATCTTTGGCAATGTATACATTTTCAATATTGCCGGCTGTTTTATTTAAAGTAATTGGTGTAGTGTTCAAAGCTTCGATGCAATTCCTATATTAATTTTAACTCGAATATTGAATAGAATTTTTTTTAGTATGTATACGAATAAGCATCCAAACGATAAATTGAAGGAAGGGTGAATTAAATACTTTTAATTTGGTTAGCAACATTAAATAGATATCTTTCAGATATACTTTCTACGTTAAACTTACACCAAATAATTGATTTTTCAGTTTTCAAATAAAATAATAACTCTTCTTACTTGTTTCGCTGCTATCTAAGATCACATGAACATGGAATATGCCACAAAGTTGATAGAGAAAAAATTGGTAGCTCAGTTCCTCTTCTTTTCCCTCACCAAAATTTTAGTCATGAGTTTAGATACATGTATTGCTCCAATTTACAGTAGATTTCTGCATATAGTAGAGCTCCATATATTCCTATAAAATACATAACTTCAGCTTTTAGTTACGTGGAAAATCTCCAAAAACAAGAGTTGTATTTAATGCTAGAAAAGACGACATGAACGGAAGAACAAAAGAAGCTGAAAGGAAGTCTCAAAGACACTGACCAATGAAGTAGTTGTTAGGCAAGAACAAGTTGCTGCTATGTTGGACAAAATAGATAATATTTTAAATCCGGAAACCAGATCCTGTGCCTTTAAAATATGTTTAGGCGCCTTCAACACGCATGTTTATTGAAGCATGTGCAAGAAAGAGGTGTAAAAATGCATGATGTTGTAAGGGATTTGGCATTATGGACAACCTCTGATTATGGAAAAACAGAAAACAAATGGATGACTAAACCAAAAAAAATCTGACAAAGCTCAAATATTTGATGTTTAGAAGGAATCTGCTTAGAAATGTACCACGAGAAGTGTTTTCTGAGCTAGTGAAACTTTTGGTGTTGGACATGTTCGATCAAACTGATTCTGAGGGTAATTCATTTATTGATATGAAAGCATTGTTGAAGAGAACAGAGAACCAACTGTTATAGTTTGGAGCAACTATTTGGACTGAACAAAAACTTGATGAGCTCATGTCATTGTCCAAATTAAGCTTCAAAGAACTTTGTCCTTCCATTTCATGTCAAAGTTAGGAAACCATCATCCCTTAAAGCAACTTTACACCAAAAGATGTGGTGAAAGTTTATCAGAAATAGTTTTTGACAAGAAGGAAATTCTATCAGGATCAAGTTTTAACAAGAACAAAACAAATGGACTAAATGATCTCACCGCCCTTTATTTAAGGAACACTTGGCTAATATATAGCCTTTACAATTGAACATAAAATGAACTGAAAAACAGCACGCTAAAAGCATATACTTAGAAAAATAAACATACCTAATATCGGCTTAATGGTATTAAACATTCTTTGTGCTCTTGTCACCATGTCCTGCAATTTAACTTTGACCAAATATCAATAAATTAAAAGGATATTCCAAAACCGTAAACATAACTAATATCGGAAACTGAAAACAATAGAATTTCCTATCAAAATTGTTTATAGGTGTGGTACAACAGGAAATGAATGCTTGGAAAATTCTATTAAAACATAAAGAAAGCAAATATATCTAAAATACTGGCTTATCAATAAAATAGCAAGCTTCCAATGTAAATAATTAGTTTATAATCTTATATGGTATATTTTATTGTAGATTCACAGCAAAGAAATGTATTAATCTTCATTGCTCACCTGAGATTAGAATGCCTAATATTAAAATGTCAATAAACAGTTAAACACTAACTTATATTCCTACTCAATAAGATAGATTTGCTAAATGGGAAATTTTCAAAAAATGGCATTTTGTAAATTGGAGTTAGTGGTAATAAATGATGGGACCCAATACCTTTAGCAACTTACCCCAAAATGGACTATTAATAAATATTTAAAGATATAATGTAGAGGAATATGACAATAAATAACTTTTAAGATAAACTATTATTCATTTCATCTTGTAACATGGTATTGTAGTTGACTTAATTATGCGAATAGGTAAACATTATGAATACGTCAATACTTAACGAGGATAATGAATTAATTATGCTGTAAAATTCATAATATCTTAGTATGTACAATTCTTCAACATATGATTATTAAGTTGTATAATGTTCCATATTTGTTTAGGGAAGTTCCCAAATATCATTGGAGCTAGTGGTTCAATGTACCATATTTCAACAATATAGATACTAATTATTTTTATATGTATGCTTTATAACTTTTTCGTGGCCTAAATAACAACAACAAACTATATTGCAAAAGAAACAAAATGTTTAATATCTTTAACTTGGTGTTGTAATTTTTTGTTCCAAAATTACAAACGTGAAAGTAGGGCAATTTAATAAATACACAAAATTAGGCAAGCAATCTCCTTTATTATATGTGCTATAAAATTAATTCACAGCAGGGCCAGTAATTCTAAGTTTAAGACTAAATACATGGAGTGATTTTCTCTATGCGGTATAATAAGACTCTTTAATTTTTGGAAAGAAAAAATCTTGTGCCGATAATATGAACTCCTAAAATTACAAACGTGATAAGCTACAATCATTCAATAATTTGAGTAATCTTATCAAGTAATTAATGGACTTGAATTGGTAACTAACAATACAAAACATGGATAGAATTCAAGAATGCAACTTAATAAGGAAACCAACAATATATCGAAAATGCTAATGATAGAAAGGTGATCCGCTAATCCTATTCAAATATGTATAAAACTTCCTAATAGGCCACCTTTATATAGCTGGTTTTTTGGTGAAGCAGCAGTTTTAGGAATTTTATTATATGTTCAGTGATAATAATCAAGATGGTGCTTCCTCATTATTATAACATTAATTGATTAAAAAACAGAAACAAACAACATGTGAGCGCAGCTCAAAGGGCGTTCGTTTCTGCACCTTATTAATGCCATTATTGAGGTGTATCTTTTCCAAGTATCTATGCTAAACTTACGTTGAACCTTAACATAATTGAGTTGCTAAATTCATTCAAAAACGTGTTTGTAGTTTCATATGTGTTCCTTAGAATTATGTATAGATTCAAAGTGTGTTGCACTTGCAACCCATAAAGCATATAACGACATCAAACTTAATGTAACTTTAGAATTTGAAATTTGAGACTAACTGTAATATTTGCTTGATTTATAGGTGATGCCCCTCACTGAACAATGCCAAGATAAAAGCTTGAAGTTGTCCCGATTCGAATCGACCTTAACCTTCTCGCCCGTCTTAATGTTCGACGTGTTCTTTGTATCATCCGTGCTGTTGGACTCTTTGCACGATTTGCCGGAATCTTCACCGGAGATCACTTTCCCAATGATCTCTTTTTTGCCTTGAGGTTCTTCTTCCTTTGTATCCTCCAATTCCGATCCGGTTTCTCGTTCTTCTTTTAGTTTCTGAACTTTTAAAAAAATAACAACACAACTTCACCTATTGATTCAATATTTTTTGTGTGCTAATCTTTAACATACAAGTCTGCAATTTAATAAACTACTTGCAATTGAATTTTGATCCAGTACCTTCTACGAATATCATGATACCATTACCAACTATACTAAGATTGACAGATTTTACGTTATAGTACCCTTAAAAGGGAATATAAGGTCTCAAAAGGCTTGATATTACTTTCCTTGAACAAGTGTAGATTAGGGACCACTTGCCAAACTATAGATCTTTTCATACTTTTTCATATTGGGGGGAAAAAGTAATCATGAGGCAATTGCTCAATTCCCATTGTTCAGTTTTTAGACTCAGCAATTGCTCAACTTTATGAAACTGGGCAATATGCTCGGTTTTAAAAATTGAGCAATGCTCTGCCTTTTAAAACCTAGTAGCTCAGTTTGTAGAGCTGAGTTATATGCCCAGTTTTTTAAACTGGGCTATATGCTTAACTACAAAAAACAAGCATTACTCAGTTTAGAAACTGAGCATTAGACTAGTTTTTAAACATGCACTAATGCTTAACTTTTGAGCATTAGCTCAGTTTGTTAAACTGAGCTCTAAAACGGGCTTATCCAACCATGGAAACTGCTACTAATTAATCTAGAAAAATCAATGATTTTATTTTATTTAAGATCAAACTGGTTTTTAGATAGTGCAATAAAAATCAAACTTAAATTTCCAAAAACAAAAGCAAACCAATATTCCTTTACCTTCGATGCTTTATATATCCTCTAGGTTGAATACTATAAGTGTGTTCTCCACGTGTTTGAGCCATTCCTATTCGATTTTCAACTACTCTTTCGCCATGCGCCAAACAAATATGAAATGAACCCACTTCGTATGCTTTCTCTTCATTAGAGGCTAATAACCACATAAAGCAATTTTACTGAAGATGCCACCAGTGCCAACATAAATAGGACCTTGCATGTTATCTACCTTCTTAAATTAATCCATGGACACAAGTAATAGATGCCAAATCAGAGCATCTAAAGTGTATCTGTACAATAAAACCATGATCAACTCATAGAAATTACACCATAGATATGAGAATATGAGGAAATATTTTTAATAATAATTATTAAGTAGGATCGAACAAAGATAACTGAACACTTAAAATAACAATCAATCCAAAAAAAAAATTACCTAAGTAGGATGAATGCTGGATCATGCAACAAGCTCCTAGTTGAGTACCGAGTAAGGGTCATCGATAGTAGACATGAATGAAAATATGAAGAAGAGTAGTGTATATTAGTAAAATGGATAATGAGAACTGGTTAATAAAACATTGGGGACAAACCGATTCCTAAAATTAAATGCCTTGTTAAAACATCTCTCTAACATGAAGTGCAACCGTAGTATAGCTAATATACATGATTTCCATTATAGTAAATCAATCAAGAACCTAAAGTGGTATATCTTATGTATTTTCATCCTATCATACCAAACTCTCTCTAACCAAACATAGATAATTTTCTTAAACTTTGTTATTTTTTTTTTTAAATCATAAACATAATTAGGAGGTGGCTTTGTTTACTTGCACATTCCACTAAGCCTGGGGATACTTGACTGATCCCCAAAAAATTTAGCATTCTTACTCCGTAGCACAAAAAATATCTGTGCTCTAGAAAGTGAATGATCTTTCTACGTACAAATTTTACATACAATGCCATCAACATTTGAATGAACATATATAAATAGATTGCAAATTGCAATGTACAAGGATAACTACATTTTCATGAAAAACTTCATTTTTTTCTAGTTAAAGCTGCAACATTTAGACGATAAACTATAATCAATACGCTTCAGTTTTGGAATAATATTATTATTTGAGATGGTCAAGTTTTTGAAAGCTTATTTTATGTACAATATTATCTACATCTAATTTTTTAGCATCTAAAAAATGTAGCATATATTCGTTGCTGTTTAAGGAAGAAGACACTCCAAACAAACACACAGACATATTGGAATGATACAAAGAAAAAGCAGAGCCTATCTCAACATGAATATCGAAGGCAACAATAAAAGAGAATAAACAATTTAATATCAAAAAAAAAAAACCGAGTTAACAATTATTAAGAAATCAGTGAATAAAGGCCGCTAATTTTGAGCACTATGATTATATATTTATATTAAAACAAACACATTATGATGACAATGCATTTCTTAAAGTTGACAGATAACTTATCCAAAATTGAATTACAATGCAATTCATAACAATATAAAGGTTGTGGGTTTTCAACTGGGCTTGGCAATGTCATAAACAAAACAGAATTTGGGTGTTAGAACAACTAATTTGTCAACCGGTAGATTAAGGTACATAAATTAGAAATATGCAGACCATGTAAAAAAAAAAGTTAAACTAAATTTGAGGGTATCCGTATACATGTTAATGTTGCATTTAATATCAAGATAACATCAATATTATTTCAGTTACATAAATACATTATATGTTCTTATTCATATGTGTGCTACCATCTTCGCAGTTAGAAACAATTAGACAAATATTACAAAATAATTATATTTTGTTTGACTGTTAAAATTTGTTGACAAGAATCTAGAAGCAGCTAGCCACCATTACATATATCTTACATCTTTCAGACAATAGGAGACCGTATCTTGCCACTGTTAAATGTATTACGTGCATGATCCTTCAATTAACCAGTACTAAAAACCCATATAATAAAATAGAATTAGGATAAGAATTATGATCCTTCAATATGAATTGCTGTCGATGAATCCGTGTATCAGTGCATTTCATATGCTGGGACTGTACTGTTTCAAAATAGAATTAGGATATGAAAGTTAGCAGTATATAGAAGTCTATGTAAGCATCCGCCAGATAAAACAAAACATTCACATGCAATAAAATCAACATTATGTGTAGATAAGTGCAACAAACCTTTTAACAATGCACCACAAAGTTAATGCAGAAAGGATAAATGCTAAAAGATGTGTCTATGCATAACTATTTAAATTAGATGGTAAGAATATATATCATGCCAGGTTGTTACAAATGGTGAAACTTTTTAGAGGCAATAACGATTACTAAATTGGATTTGTTCTTTCTTTAAAATCTTGCTCATATAACATGAATTAACAAAACAAAAGATTTACAACGAAATATGTGAGACAAGTTGTCTACATATGAAGTCTAGTTCAGAATATTTGCATGCTAAAACAGTCATGCACCACGGATATTCACTTTTAGCTCATATAAAGATCAAAGATTTCAAATTTTGAAATCAATACTTAATTCATAATAGAATCAGATGAAATATCTAAGTTGAAGTATTCCACTATCAAAAGCAATAATAATGTACATAATGAAAAATAAAAAATATAGCACAACCACAATTATCATCAAAACATAGCAAATAGAAAAGGTTTGATTCCTTGATACAAGTAGGATAGTTGATAGCAAAAAATTGGTGTAATTGTGTTGAGTATGTATGATGTGCTTATAAGAGAGAGTCGTTATAAATATGTGCTTGGTATAAGCTTTCGAAAGAAGGTTATACTGTGTATTTTCCATTGCAATAAAGTAATACATTTCACTGTGCATTATTTGTTTTTTTTTTTTTTTTGAGTTTTACATAAATTACAAAAAAAATAGTGAACCGCATTCTCCACAATGTGCAGTTTATACATCCACGACTGTTTAGATAGTCAAATTTTATTAAGTTAATTCTTGGACAATGCATACTTTACGAGCATTTCCAAACAACCTTACTTACAAACCTAATATATTATTCTAAAACAACATACACACGGCAGTAAATATCCGAAATTACCATTGAACACACCAAATATGTATAATATAAGAAAGAACACTAAGAGAGAAAAATCTAAAGTCACATGTTGACTGGATAGAAGACCACTGTAATCTCATGTCTGTTATTCAATTGCCAGGTACAATTTTTACTTATATAAGCAATGAAAAAATTTGAACATCTTGTTGATGTGATTGTGTTTTCGTAACTTATTTGCACCTCCAAATAGTTCTAATTTTGATTCCTATGTACCAAACTTTATTCCACCAGATCGAAATCATGAAGAAAAACTAGAATCAACATATCTCCTTTCGAATTCAAAACCTCTAGCCCCAAGATGTTGAAATTTACATCTGATTACACGGGAAAAGAGAAAAAAAAAACATTGTTTTTAGCCAAGCTAATGTCTCTTTATATAGTAGAAACCAATCGAATTCATAATGTAAAGAAAAAATAACTCAAATCGAAATTAGAACCAAATGTAATACACACATAGATGCACATCTAAAGTAAATAATAATAATATTTGAGTGTACCTGAACCGAATTGAATTGGTGGCAGAAATCGAAAACCCTAATCCCAATTCGAACCCAGATCCTATCGTGAAGCCCAGATTTAGACTAAATAGAGGATATTGGATGCGAGAAGGCGGAAGCACGCAGGAGGTGGAGGCGCTTGACAACCAAAACGATGCGGCGAAAGGAGGAAAGGCGGCGATGAACTGATTTTTGGATTTAGAAAAAAATGAATTGAAATGAACGATAGAAGGCAGAAGCGTGACAAACGCAGGGAAATAAGAATAAAACAGAAAAGGACTATTTTGCCCATCGTTTTGCGAAATTCCCAAATGGGATAACGGAAATAACCGTTATAATGTATTATAACAAAAATAACCTTTGTAAAATTATCACAGTAATAACTGTTACAAGTTAAAACGAAATAAGTGTTACAAAATGGCCTGTTTGGTGTAGTGACACGGAGAAGAGCGCATGACACTTCTTGGTGGAAATAAAGAAACTAATCCAAAATTTATATCGAACAAGGAAATTTTTAATTTTGCCCAAGATATAGGACTACACTACTGACTACAAACTCGACCGCTTATGACAACAACATCCAATCTCACGATTAAATAATTAAACAGCATAAGTAGTTTGTATATTCTCGATGCGACTAAAAATAGGAAAACTTTTAAATTTGGAATTAAAGGAATGAAATGAGAAATTTTCCAACAAATGACTAGGAGAGTCCGCTCGCCTGACCGAAAGTATGTATCTAGAATATATCGAGAACTCTAATGGCTTTCGGAAATGTCCTTGTCAGACCCTATACAAAATCCAAGATCTGAGTATTTCACATCTATGCATGAACGTAATCGAATCCAATCTAGAGTACATGTGATAATACTCTAATGGAAGCAACCCATATAGCTTGACTTTCACTTGCTCCTCTAGTTCAACCATTTCAAACAAAGGATAATAATACTCAAAGAGCAACATATCGTTTTATTTTGATGACAAAAATCAAGAAAGTTGAACCATGTTATAAAATAAATCAAAATGGATAAAAGAGGAGAAGCCATTAGAGAGACCAGAAGAGATAAGGGGGAGATTTTTCATTTCTATTGATTCAAGTTTAACATACAATATAAACAATCTCTCTACTTATTGAGTCTACATGGCATGTAAATTACAGTAAAGTCCCTTAATATATTAGCATATTCACCTTTATTACTTTTATATATTACAACATTCCCTTTGAATATGCGTATGCAAAGATGATACAATTAATTGCCTCATTAAAAATCTTTTTATGAAAAATCCAGTGGGAAAAATCATAAATAAGGAAAAGAGTACAATTTTGTTTTAACTTTAGATAACATATTTTACAATGTTATAATGAGGGTTGTACTTCAGGATCAAGATAATGCCTCATTAAAAAAACCTTACTAACAAAAATCTAGTACGAAAAATATTAGTGAAGGAAAAAAGTACATTATAGCATAATTTTATATGCTTCCCCTAATTTATAACACATTATTCAATTAGTCTATTGATGCAGTCGATGCATGACAACTTTGTACACCCTTTTCTGAAATGTTGACTTGGAAATTGCCATTGAGAACAGATCTACCCGTTTTTCTTGAAATTGGATTTGTTTCTCCTCTTTCTTGTTGTCCTTTCGTATTTCATTTATGAAGAGAAATTTAGAAGAAATGTGCTTTGTCCTATCACCCATGATAATTCACTTGAGTATGAGTCACGCAAGCTGCATTGTCTTCATGAATAATAGTTTACAGCATCAAAAGATGTTTGATACTTTTGGATCAAAATGTTGCCTCGTTAAAATGTTACTAAGAAAAAACCAATGGGAAAAATCTTAGTAAAGGAAAAAGAGTACAATATAAAATGTCATATTTCAATAATTTACTATGTTAAATGGAGTATGATACTTCCATATCGACGTAAGGCCTCGTTAAAACCTTAATAAGAAAAACCCAATGAGAAAAATCTTAAATAAAGAAAAAGAGTATAGTATAACTTATTTTCATATGTTACTATTTGGGTTGTACTTCTGCATCAACAACATTTTCATCTTCTTCTTTTGGACGGTAAGGGTCCTTTTTAATTTTTGGTTATATGACAACCATAGGCATAGTAAGTGGATATGCAATATCCATTCGAAAACGCTTCAGGATTTTCTAATGTAATTTGATTGATGTGTTAGTATGTCATTTGTATTATGCTCGATCTGTAGACTAAGATAGTATTAGTTTTTCCATTATCTCTCATTCCAAATTCCTATTTAAAGTAATCTATTATTTCATCAATCTATTCTGGAGTCTCATCAAAATTATATCACCAACATATACCGTTAAAATAGTAAATCGTATTACCGATTTCTTTATAATGATACATAGACAAATGAGATTATTTTCATACCCAAATTTATCAAATATTCACTAATATGGTTATATACCACATTGTTCTGGATTGTTTCAAACCGTATAGTGATCGTCTCAGTTTTATTGAGCACATCAACTTTGATTTTGCTTTAAGCAACTTATACTCATTTGAGATTCTCATGTAAATATCGGTATCCAATTCACTGTATGGTATGTTGTTACAACATCAGTTAATCTTATATCAAGCTTCTCAAGAACTACAAACTTATCAAATATCGAAATGATATGACATACATAATAGGAGAGTATGATTAATTAAAGTCAAAACCTGGTCTCTACAGGAAACCATGTGCAACAAGTCATGCCTTGTATCTCACAACTTCATTTTTATGATTTCGATTTCTTATTTAAAGCGTCTTCTTTTTGCAATTTGTATGCTACCACTACAACAAACCGACCATATTACAATGGTGGAACACCGTTGTAAAATACATTTTACAACGGTGGGGTAACCGTCGTGTATTAAGAAGTTGTAATAGACTAAAATCTTTTACAACTTTTTTGCATCGTTGCAGCACCGTTGTGATATGTATATTTTACAACTATTTTTCACCGTTGTAATAAACTTTATTACAATTGTTATGCATCGTTGTTATAGTTTTTACAACTGTTTATAACCATTATGATATATTTTATTACAACTATTATTTTACAGTTGTAATATATCCATAAATTATATGTATAAATATATATATACATTATATATGCGCAACAATAAATAGATAAATAACATAAGAAATGGATGTAAGTTTAAAGGCATCATGATCCATTCATTGAAAAAAAATTACAACTTTATATCCAAAATACAAATTATAAATCATAGACCACATAAAAATGTACAAAATTACAACTGTCCTCCTCATTTTCCTCTGAAAGCCTTTAACCCAATTACAAAGTTCATTTGCCTATGAAATCTACAAAGCTCATTTGCCTCTGAAATGTAATTGGCCTCCACCTAATGTTATCCTCATATCTTCTATTCACATCAGGAATTGCCTCTAAAATCTAGAAAAACTCATTTTGCTTTGAAACCTACAAAGCTGAATTATACATACAAATAAATATCTTGGTATTTTTATTCAACAAAAATCAAAGCAAAAAAGAGAAAAACTGTGGAAGACTCAACAAAAGTTCTTAACAATGGAAACACATTGGAAAATGGTGGCAGTAAGAAAATAAGAGAATGTACCATAAAATAAGGGAATGTTCCATGAAATTTATCATTGTAAATACATGTCATGTATTTGAAAGAATGTAATACTCACTTGAGCAAGTAATCTAACCATCAAGCAACTCGCCATTAAGCAAGTAATCTACTATATTTGAAACAACATGTGCATTAGAAATAATCCGACCATCAAGCAACTCACCTGAGCAAGTAACAACAGTATCCTCACCATTAGCAATACCAAAATTATCATCCGTAGAAAATCCATGATTATCAGCAGTAATACCAAAATGATCATCAGGCGCGCCAAAAGTGTAATAACCCGGAAATGCGAGCCAGTTTAAAATTTTTATTTTGGCAATGTTATTGAATTTTGAACATTTAAAATGAATTATTTTAAATTATATCGACGAGAAATTTATTTTGAATATATTAGAATGTATATATTTATATACGTCGTCATTAGAATATAAATATTATTTATAATTATAAATAAAATTGAAAATGGCGCGGTAGTTCGATAATTCAATTTCAAACTTCAATTGAACATACCGGGTGCAAAACAAACCGGATTTTAGCGAAACCAAAAATAATAGGATCTAATTGAGAATATCTTTCCAACGAATCCGAAAAATCAAAATTTCATAGCGGGAATCAAAAGATATGTCCAGTTGAAAATTCTGAATAGTCGCTATGGAATTCAGGCCCTCAAAAATGGGAATTTTGCAAACGACCTCGGGTTTCGACGAAACCACTTTTGTTGGATCCGTGATGTCAAATTAGTGCTAGATTCCAAATTTCATAATTTTCCGAATCAATATGTGAGCGTAGCAAAGGAAAACGTGTTTGACCAGTTTCAGTTGATTTTAATCGACTGGAAATTGGCCATTTTTCCAACGGTCTCAGAATTCGATGAAACTAGTTTTGTTAGGACTGTATCGTCAATACGAAGCTAGAAAATATTTTTCTGGAATTTTTCGAGTTAGTACGTGACCCTGGTAAATTGAAATGCGAGTTCAAATTCAATATATAGAGTTATATGTTGATTTTGACGAAAACTGATCGAAACAGTCAAATCAGACTACGATACATATCCCATTGTGTTCGGAATGGGGGTGAAACGCTATGGACGACAGGCGGTGGGCCTCGTTTCGAGGTCGAAATAAAAAAGTCAACTTAAATGAGAAAATAATAAATATATAATATACCCTCGTTAACACTCTCTCTCTGCCTCACTTCTCTCTCTCTCTCTCCTGGATTTGGAAAAACCCACTTCCTCCCGCAGATCTCGTCGCCGCCCACCTCCCTATCCACCGTCGTGCGTCTCGCCAGACCCTCCCCTCTTCCACCTTCGCGCGCCACCCCGAACCCAAGCCACCCTCGTCGAAACCCCCTCTCCCTCTTGCTCCTCTGAAAACCCCTCAAGCCCTAACCAAATCCACCGCACCCCCTAGAAGCCGACCACCACCAGATTGATGCTCCTCCGCCTCTTCTTCTCCTCCTGAAACCGACGTGAAGCCCCTCCACCCCCAGCGAGCGCGCAGCACCCCTCCACAGACCGATTTACAGTGAGTTTTTCAAATTTTTATTTATTTAAAAGTAAGATCTTTAGTGATTTAAAATCTTGAATTTGATATATCATGACATAGGATCAAAAAAAAAAAATCGACTTTTATCATACAAAGATGAGATTTTTCATATGGAAAAGATTTAGATTTCTATTATGAAATTATCGAAATAAAAATACGATTTTTATCGAGGTAAAAATATGATTTTTATCATATGAATAGAAATACAATTTTTATATAGTGAAGAGAATAAAAATATAATTTTTATACTAGTGGCATTATAAAAATATGATTTTTACATTACATAGATAATAAAGGCAAAATATTTATTTTTGAAAAGGCGAAATATTTATTTTTGAAAAGGCGAAATCTTTAAATTTGAAAAGGCGAAATCTTTATATTTGAAAAGGCGAAATCTTTATATTTGAAAAGGCGACATTTTTATATAGAGAATAGCGTGATAAAAATATAATCTTTATTTTATGAACATCGTTGTAAAAATATAATTTTTATCTATATAGTAGCGAAGTAAAAAATTCGATTTTTATATATTGAATAGCGAAGTAAAAATTCGAATTTTATATATTGAATATCGAAATAAAAATTCGATTTTTATATATTGAATATCGAAATAAAAATTCGATTTTTATATATTGAATAGCGAAGTAAAAATTCGATTTTTATATATGTAGTGGCTACGGGCAATGAAAGTGACAAAAGGCGAGAACGACAAGATTTTCTACATAAGAAGAGTCGTGGTATTGGATTAGCTAATTGGTGAGAATTTCTCACTTTTCAATTTCTTTTTCTAGTTATATATATATACTAGGATGCAGACGGTGTTTAGTAGCACCCAACACCACTGTCCACAGACCATGGACTTGTTTGTTTGGTTGCACAGATTAGTTAAATTATTTGAGTTGAATTTGATTGTTTGGGGGAAATGGAAATTGATTTGATTGATGTGTGAATGGCGTGGACCATCACTAGACCGGGGATAAGGCTATGCCTCGTCCCGTTTCTAGTATCGTGCCGTTATGCCGCCGAAATTTTCTAAAATAAGTTAGAAAAATAAAAACATCATTTTTATTTTGTAAATGAACTGAATAAAAATTCATGTGTTAAAGCAAATTATTTTATCGTTAAAAAAATAATTTTTAACGTGAACGTGAACAAATAAATATTCGTTTACAAACCGGACGGTTTGTTTATGTACACCTATTTGAAGGACATTGATTGGGACGATAAATTTTACACATCGCCCAACTGCACAAATAAAAATCTATGTTTGTTGATTTGAAACCCCACACGGGTATTGGGATAAAATACAGCATACACTAATCCCAATAATTAGTTGTATGTCGATCGATTGATTGACAGGCTGTTATAAGCGTTAGATATCTATATTTGATGCTTATACAGTGTAGTGCACTTTGGATGATGGTTGATTATGTATCGTTGCTATTATATACATGTGTTGAATGGAATCCATATAATTAACTTTATATGGTAATTGACTGGACCTCATTCCAATTTAGAAGATAAAGAATATTATAATATAAGGGTTCATGTGTTGACTGTACTCATCCGTTGAGATTAGTCATGTGTTGAACGAAATATTTTAAAAATAAAATTCACATCTTTATCATTACAAAATAAAGGTTCATGTGTTGACCGTACTCATCCGTTGAGATTAGTCATGGGTTGAACGAAATATTTTAATAATAAAATTTACATCTTTATCATATATGAAATTAGAAACTAACTGGAAAATAGATAAGATGAGTGGTCTCCTGGATATTGATCTGATGTTGGTTTCGGCCTTCGGGGTTAATATTTAGGGAATCGTTCTCTTACTAGTTTACGGTTGGAGTCTGATTTGAAATCAAACGATAGATACCATAATTTTTATAAAATATATTAAATAACAAAAAGAGTCACACGTGGACAGTACTCATTCGTTGAGATTAGTCGTGTGTTG
The DNA here is from genome assembly GCA_030737875.1 of Allium sativum. NCBI lineage: Eukaryota > Viridiplantae > Streptophyta > Magnoliopsida > Asparagales > Amaryllidaceae > Allium > Allium sativum. The sequence continues at coordinate 91,930,078 of CM060910.1, read as the reverse complement.
ACAAAAATATAGATTCACGTATTGAATAGGATAAATATTCGTTTGTTGAATAGAATAACTGAATTATTGAAATATATAAAGCCGTGTTGATTAGAGATGCGCTATTTTGATGCGAACGATATTTATATCGATTATATTCGTTTTTATAATTTGAATTGAATAGAAAATGAATTGAATTTGATTGAATAGAAAATGAATTGAATTTGATTGAATAGAAAATGAATTGAATTTGATTTGAATAGAAAATGAAATGAATTTGATTTGAATAGAAAATGAATTGAATTTGATTTGAATAGAAACCGAATTCGAATTGTATTGAAAAGAAAACGAATTCGAATTGAATTGAATTGAAAAGAAAATGAATTCGAATCGAATTAAAATCGATTTGAATTGAAATCAAATAGAAATGAAAGTAAAAAGGATTTATAATAGAAAATTGAATTTTGATTTGAATTTGAAATAAAGTTTGAAATTGTTTTTGAAACGAATTCAAAACTATTTATAAAATTTGTTTTAAATAGTAATCGACAAAATATATATTATATATATAATATAATGGCCTTAATAGAACGCGCCGCGCCGCGGCAGTTCGCGAATTTCGACCATTGACTTCGAACGGACATTACGGGAGATCCGACCGTCGGATTCTCCTAAAACCGGAACCGTTGGGTTCGTATCGAAAAGAGCTTTCTAATGAATATTAGAAATTTGAAATCTAACGGTTGGATTTGGAGATACGTCCAAATCAAATTTGAAAAAGGTCGTTGTAAGTGCAGTTCGATGGCCGCTGTTGGAAATCGACTGTACGGGCCTGGATAAAATTATTAAAAATACCAATAATTTGTGTAAAATCATAAGAAATGATTTGGGAAAAATTGGGATGAAAAACTCCATATTTGAAAAGATAAAAATGGATTTTTATCGAAATGAACTAGTTTTGGAACTAAATTTAAAACCCAATTATTTTTAAATAAATAAATTAGATTTAAAAGGGGTTTTAAATAATCGGAATTTCTAATATATTTGATTGAAATTGAAATAGAATTGATTTGTGGGTTTATCGTGAAGGGTGTTTTAAATAACACTTGTTCTTTAACCCGATAATAAATAGAATGTGATTTGGGTTTATCGTGAACTGTGTTTTAAATGACATTAGTTCTTTGACCCAGTAAAAGGAGTTTTAATGAATCTGTAATTAGATTGAAATGTGAATTGATAATTTAAATTATCAAATTTGGAAAATGTGCGAGAATGGAGTATCACTAGTTTTACTCCAGGCGATAGTTGAATCTTTAATTAGATTTGACCGTGAAATGGTAATTAATTTTACCAATAACACTGTGGTGTTAGATGTGGAGTATCCCCAGTTTTGCTTCATGGGATGAATAGGTTGGGATTGGGAAATAAAATAAATAATTACTTCGGTGTGGTTCGCTAATCTCGACTAGTTTGAAAACCATAATTTGGTTTGAAATGACATCCAAAGGAAGATTAAAGCATAAATTTAAAGAATTTATCTTTGTAAAATTAATGGGAACCTTTCCCTAAGAATATGGAATTTAGAAACTAGCTGTAGGTTAGCTAAGAAGAATGGTTTCCTGGGTATTGATCTGATGTTGGTTTCGGCCTTCGGGGTTAATATTTGGGGAATTGTTCTCTTGCTAATTTACGGTTAGTGACTGATGAATTGGAATGAGGCGTATGTTGTGTTTGTGTAACATTTGTTTTTAATATACGCGGGTTGTTCGGAAAGGCCGGGTTTATACCCATTCTGAATAATCGATTCGACGATATGTCGAAGATGAAGACGGTGGTTGAAGACCGGAAGTCTTCACATCGTTTGGGTGATTACTGATGATCTTGATTGGGCTGTACACCCAAGATGAGGGAATCAGTTGGTGGTCGTCCAGACGTACCTGGAGATCGATGGATATGGGAGGAAAGTGCCTCCGGTTTCGTTCAGACCCAGAACGAACTTGTAAATGGATTGTGTGTCTGACATTAGATTTTATTCTGTGTTGATTGATTTCTGTTAAATATATATCTGTTTGGCGGCGGAGAATTTATTCTCTTGCTTAACGCCCTTCTCTGAGACGTACGAGCTTAGAGGTTATATATCGATAGATATCAATCGCATGGCATGAATTGCCTGTGTGGCACGCTGAGTTGCATGGATCAAGGCTTCTGTTGAAAAGCAAAGTCTTGTGGTTGATGATCAAAGCATGGCCTTTGTGGCGTAGCTTTGTGTATAACGTGAATTCACGAGCCTCACACCTCGGTATGAGTCAAAAACGGGATAAGGACTGCAGGGAGAGCACGACGTTTCTTTCTAGCTTTGGTGGTGTTAGTGACTTACCAGCCCTGACATTTATATACTTTTCACCTATGTGGTTGTTGGATGAGGCGCCTCGATTTTAGGTCTGTAAGGACCGGGAAACGTGTGTTCAGGAATAATTAATCCTCAAACGTAAGAGAGGACCGGCCCTGAAGCATCCCGGGGTTACCCAGAGTGTGTAGTCCCGAGGCATTTGCTAGAGTGTCTCAAAGCGGAGAGGAGCTTGCCCCTTTCCTCGACTCATGACGGAAATCCAATTTCCAATACGAGATATTTCGGTTTTATTTGTAGTGCCTAGTATGGCGACATGATAGATGGTACCCATGCCGCCTAGGATTGATATTTATGATTGAAATTGTTTTGACACTATACACTTATTATATTATCAAATGATTTGTTTTTAAAACGTACCAAGCATGTTTGGCTATTATAAGGGAAAACCCTATCCTCCGGCTTGCGTTGCATTGTGTGATGGGACCTGGGTCTTATAATAGCTTCATTTTTCGAAAAAGCATTGCGCTGTTTATTCTATGCACTGGTATTCTTGGGAGGAAACCCGTTCCGTGTTATACGGCGTGGTCCCTTGAATTACTCTCTTTTAAACTAAAGTTTTAAATAACTGTTTTAGTTCTCACACCAGTCACATGACTGACCTGGAGTTTATTGTTTTAACCTAAACTCTGGGTGCCCTTATTTTCGACACGGGCAGCTAGTAGTTTTGGTTTTGCATATTTATATTCACAGGATCCTGATTTACAGCTGGAACGATGCTCGGAAAGCTCTGTATCCGTGTATTACTTTCAATTGTGTTTTGTATTATTTTTCCGCTGCAGTACTGTATTTAAATCTCTGATATTTATCGAATGTAATTTATTTATTTATATTCTGTATATTCTTGTATCTGATGGAATTGTTGTAATAGCAATGAAATGTTCTTCCGTTTGCGTTCTGATTTGTCCTGTTCTCAAATGATCAGGGGTTTCGAACGGTCTAGATCGGTTTAACGACTGATTCGGATCGAGCGAAATTCCCGGCCGTCACATTTGGTATCAGAGCTTTGGTTTACAGAGCTCGAGAACAAGACACATTAGAACCATACGAAAGAATTCATCAGATATTGGATTAGTAATATCCAATTAGAATTACTCGTTAGAGATAGGATCAGTAGTATCCTAGAACGAGTGTGAAGAGTATATTTTTTTCAAATAAAAACAATTTTGTTTTGAAATTTAAATCGTTTTATACGTATTTGAATATTTATTTATTTTGAAGTTGGACAATCGAGTATATAAAGATTTTGCATATACGCGTCATGAACGTATATTCAAAGTTTTAATATACTGGATAGATATAGAATCACACTTTAGTCGCCCGGAGATAATTCTGGTAATGCAGCCGCATTATCAGTATTTATGTTCGTGTTTCGAAGGTGTGATATCTATATATTTCCATTAGACTGGTGTGAGAACCAAAACTAATATAGATAGGTTTATTGTTGTGAATTGGTATCAAAAACAAGATTTTCAGTATATATATCAAAATTATGAATTTGAAACGTTAAATTCACTAATTGATTGATGTTTGTGTTGTTTGGTTATTTGTTTGATAATTTTGAACCATTTAGCCTAATTGAATCAAATATTGAATTGTATTGAAAATTAGTTGCATTTGCTGGCATATACATGTACTTACATTGAACAGGTCATAGCAAGGAGGCTAGAGCAGAGAATAAAATTTGTTTGTCCGACAAATAGGTACATGTTTACTATAATTTACTGTTTTGTTTGGGTGATGATGATTTTATGAGCTGATTGGCTAGCCGCTTGGCTTTTTCTTTTTCTTTTTGAGACCAGAAGGCCTATATCGCAATTTCGGGATTTTCCCGTGGCTCCCGGTGCAGGGGAGGTTATGGCGAAATTTTTCGAAAATTTAGGGTGTTAGCTAAATTTTTGAAAATTTTGAAAAGTTCTTAGAAACTGAAAAGTTGAAGAACTTAAGCCGTAATCAAAATAAGGAAGTTGAGTTGTTAAACAACTTTCGGCTTCGTTCCTTTTCGGGGACGAAAAGTTTTAAGTGGGGGAGATTGTAATAACCCGGAAATGCGAGCCAGTTTAAAATTTTTATTTTGGCAATGTTAGTGAATTTTGAACATTTAAAATGAATTATTTTAAATTATATCGACGAGAAATTTATTTTGAATATATTAGAACGTATATATTTATATACGTCGTCGTTAGAATATAAATATTATTTATAATTATAAATAGAATTGAAAATGGCGCGGTAGTTCGATAATTCGATTCCAAACTTCAGTTGAACATACCGGGTGCAAAACAAACCGGATTTTAGCGAAACCAAAAATAATAGGATCTAATTGAGAATATCTTTCCAACGAATCCGAAAAATCAAAATTTCATAGCGGGAATCAAAAGATATGTCCAGTTGAAAATTCTGAATAGTCGCTATGGAATTCAGGCCCTCAAAAATGGGAATTTTGCAAACGACCTCGGATTTCGACGAAACCACTTTTGTTGGATCCGTGATGTCAAATTATTGCTAGATTCCAAATTTCATAATTTTCCGAATCAATATGTGAGCGTAGCAAAGAAAAACGTGTTTGACCAGTTTCAATTGATTTTAATCGACTGGAAATTGGCCATTTTTCCAACAGTCTCAGAATTCGATGAAACTAGTTTTGTTAGGACCGTATCGTCAATACGAAGCTAGAAAATATTTTTTTGGAATTTTTCGAGTTAGTACGTGACCCTGGTAAATTGAAATGCGCGTTCAAATTCAATATATAGAGTTATATGTTGATTTTGACGAAAACTGATCGAAACAGTCAAATCAGACTACGATACATATCCCATTGTGTTCGGAATGGGGGTGAAACGCTGTGGACGACAGACGGTGGGCCTCGTTTCGAGGTCGAAATAAAAAAGTCAACTTAAATGAGAAAATAATAAAATAATAAATATATAATATACCCTCATTAACACTCTCTCCCTGCCTCACTTCTCTCTCTCTCTCTCCTGGATTTAGAAAAACCCACTTCCTCCCGCAGATCTCGTCGCCGCCCACCTCCCTATCCACCGTCGTGCGTCTCGCCAGACCCTCCCCTCTTCCACCTTCGCGCGCCACCCCGAACCCAAGCCACCCTCGTCGGAACCCCCTCTCCCTCTTGCTCCTCTGAAAACCCCTCAAGCCCTAACCAAATCCACCGCACCCCCTAGAAGCCGGCCACCACCAGATTGATGCTCCTCCGCCTCTTCTCCTCCTCCTGAAACCGACGTGAAGCCCCTCCACCCCCAACGAGCGCGCAGCACCCCTCCACAGACCGATTTACAGTGAGTTTTTCAAATTTTTATTTATTTAAAAGTAAGATCTTTAGTGATTTAAAATCTTGAATTTGATATATCATGACATAGGATCAAAAAAAATAAAAATAAAAAATCGATTTTTATCATACAAAGATGAGATTTTTCATATGGAAAAGATTTAGATTTCTATTATGAAATTATCGAAATAAAAATACGATTTTTATCGAGGTAAAAATATGATTTTTATCATATGAATAGAAATACAATTTTTATATAGTGAAGAGAATAAAAATATAATTTTTATACTAGTGGCATAATAAAAATATGATTTTTATATTATATAGATAATAAAGGCGAAATATTTATTTTTGAAAAGGCGAAATATTTATTTTTGAAAAGGCGAAATATTTATTTTTGAAAAGGCGAAATCTTTATATTTGAAAAGGCGAAATTTTTATATAGAGAATAGCGTGATAAAAATATAATCTTTATTTTATGAACATCGTTGTATAAATATAATTTTTATCTATATAGTAGCGAAGTAAAAATTCAATTTTATATATTGAATAGCGAAGTAAAAATTCGATTTTTATATATTGAATATCGAAATAAAAATTCGATTTTTATATATTAAATATCGAAATAAAAATTCGATTTTTATATATTAAATAGCGAAGTAAAAATTCGATTTTTATATACGTAGTGGCTACGGGCAACGAAAGTGACAAAAGGCGAGAACGACAAGATTTTCTACATAAGAAGAGTCGTGGTATTGGATTGGCTAATTGGTGAGAATTTCTCACTTGTCAATTTCTTTTTCTAGTTATATATATATACTAGGATGCAGACGGTGTTTAGTAGCACCCAACACCACTGTCCACAGACCATGGACTTGTTTGTTTGGTTGCATAGATTAGATAAATTATTTGAGTTGAATTTGATTGTTTGGGGGAAATGGAAATTGATTTGATTGATGTGTGAATGGCGTGGGCCATCACTAGACCGGGGATAAGGCTAGGCCTCGTCCCGTTTCTATTATCGTGCCGTTATGCCGCCGAAATTTTCTAAAATAAGTTAGAAAGATAAAAACATCATTTTTATTTTGTAAATGAACTAAATAGAAATTTATGTGTTAAAGTAAAATATTTTATCGTTAAAAATATAATTTATAACGTGAACAAATAAATATTCGTTTACAAACCGGACGGTTTGTTTATGTACACCTATTTGAAGGACATTGATTGGGACGATAAATTTTACACATCGCCCAACTGCACAAATACAAATCTATGTTTGTTGATTTGAAACCCCACACGGGTATTGGGATAAAATACGGCTTACACTAATCCCAATAATTAGTTGTATATCGATCGATTGATTGACAGGCTGTTATAAGCGTTAGATATCTATATTTGATGCTTATACAGTGTAGTGCACTTTGGATGATGGTTGATTATGTATTGTTGCTATTATATACATGTGGTGAATGGAATCCATATAATTAACTTTATATGGTAATTGATTGGGCCTCATTCCAATTTAGAAGATAAAGAATATTATAATATAAGGGTTCATGTGTTGACCGTACTCATCCGTTGAGATTAGTCATGTGTTGAACGAAATATTTTAAAAATAAAATTTACATCTTTATCATTATAAAATAAAGGTTCATGTGTTGACCATACTCATCCGATGAGATTAGTCATGTGTTGAACGAAATATTTTAACAATAAAATTTACATCTTTATCATATATGAAATTAGAAACTAACTGGAAAATGGATAAGATGAGTGGTCTCCTGGATATTGATCTGATGTTGGTTTCGGCCTTCGGGGTTAATATTTAGGGAATCGTTCTCTTACTAGTTTACGGTTGGAGTCTGATTTGAAATCAAACGATAGATACCATAATTTTTATAAAATATATTAAATAACAAAAAGAGTCACACGTGGACAGTACTCATTCGTTGAGATTAGTCGTGTGTTGACAAAAATATAGATTCACGTATTGAATAGGATAAATATTCATTTGTTGAATAGAATAACGGAATTATTGAAATATATAAAGTCGTGTTGATTAGAGATGCGCTATTTTGACGCGAACGATATTTATATCGATTATATTCATTTTTATAATTTGAATTGAATAGAAAATGAATTGAATTTGATTGAATAGAAAATGAATTGAATTTGATTGAATAGAAAATGAATTGAATTTGATTTGAATAGAAAATGAATTGAAATTGATTTGAATAGAAAATGAAATGAATTTGATTTGAATAGAAAATGAATTGAATTTGATTTGAATAGAAACCGAATTCGAATTGGATTGAAAAGAAAACGAATTCGAATTGAATTGAATTGAAAAGAAAATGAATTCGAATCGAATTAAAATCGATTTGAATTGAAATCAAATAGAAATGAAAGTAAAAAGGATTTATAATAGAAAATTGAATTTTGATTTGAATTTGAAATAAAGGTTGAAATTGTTTTTGAAACGAATTCAAAACTATTTATAAAATTCGTTTTAAATAGTAATCGACGAAATATATATTATATATATAATATAATGGCCTGAATAGAACGCGCCGCGCTGCGGCAGTTCGCGAATTTCGACCATTGACTTCGAACGGACATTACGGGAGATCCGACCGTTGGATTCTCCTAAAACCGGAACCGTTGGGTTCGTATCGAAAAGAGCTTTCTAATGAATATTAGAAATTTGAAATCTAACGGTTGGATTTGGAGATACGTCCAAATCAAATTTGGAAAAGGTCGCTGTAAGTGCAGTTCGATGGCCGCTGTTGGAAATCGACTGTACGGGCCTGGATAAAATTATTAAAAATATCAATAATTTGTGTAAAATCATAAGAAATGATTTGGGAAAAATTGGGATGAAAAACTCCATATTTGAAAAGATAAAAATGGATTTTTATCGAAATGAACTAGTTTTGGAACTAAATTTAAAACCCAATTATTTTTAAATAAATAAATTAGATTTAAAAGGGGTTTTAAATAATCGGAATTTCTAATATATTTGATTGAAATTGAAATAGAATTGATTTGTGGGTTTATCGTGAAGGGTGTTTTGAATAACACTTGTTCTTTAACCCGATAATAAATAGAATGTGATTTTGGTTTATCGTGAACTGTGTTTTAAATGACATTAGTTCTTTGACCCAGTAAAAGGAGTTTTAATGAATTTGTAATTAGATTGAAATGTGAATTGATAATTTAAATTATCAAATTTGGAAAATGAGCGAGAATGGAGTATCACTAGTTTTACTCCAGGCGATAGTTGAATCTTTAATTAAATATGACCGTGAAATGGTAATTAATTTTACCAATAACACTGTGGTGTTAGATGTGGAGTATCCCCAGTTTTGCTTCATGGGATGAATAGGTTGGGATTGGGAAATAAAATAAATAATTACTTCGGTGTGGTTCGCTAATCTCGACTAGTTTGGAAAACCATAATTTGGTTTGAAATGACATCCAAAGGAAGATTAAAGAATAAATTTAAGGAATTTATCTTTGATAAAATTAATGGGAACCTTTCCCTAAGAATATGGAATTTAGAAACTAGCTGTAGGTTAGCTAAGAAGAATGGTTTCCTGGGTATTGATCTGATGTTGGTTTCGGCCTTCGGGGTTAATATTTGGGGAATTATTCTCTTGCTAATTTACGGTTAGTGACTGATGAATTGGAATGAGGCGTATGTTGTGTTTGTGTAACATTTGTTTTTAATATACGCGGGTTGTTCGGAAAGGCCGGGTTTATACCCATTCTGAATAACCGATTCGACGATATGTCGAAGATGAAGACGGTGGTTGAAGACCGGAAGTCTTCACATCGTTTGGGTGATTACTGATGATCTTGATTGGGCTGTACACCCAAGATGAGGGAATCAGTTGGTGGTCGTCCAGACGTACCTGGAGATCGATGGATATGCGAGGAAAGTGCCTCCGGTTTCGTTCAGACCCAGAACGAACTTGTAAATGGATTGTGTGTCTGAAATTGGATTTTATTCTGTGTTGATTGATTTCTGTTAAATATATATATGTTTGGCGGCGGAGAATTTATTCTCTTGCTTAATGCCCTTCTCTGAGACGTACGAGCTTAGAGGTTATATATCGATAAATATCAATCGCATGGCATGAATTGCCTGTGTGGCACGCTGAGTTGCATCGATCAAGGCTTCTGTTGAAAAGCAAAGTCTTGTGGTTGATGATCAAAGCACGACCTCTGTGGCGTAGCTTTGTGTATAACGTGAATTCGCGAGCCTCACACCTCGGTATGAGTCAAAAACGGGATAAGGACTGCAGGGAGAGCACGACGTTTCTTTCTAGCTTTGGTGGTGTTAGTGACTTACTAGCCCTGACATTTATATACTTTTCACCTATGTGGTTGTTGGATGAGGCGCCTCGATTTTAGGTCTGTAAGGACCGGGAAACGTGTGTTCAGGAATAATTAATCCTCAAACGTAAGAGAGGACCGGCCCTGAAGCATCCAGGGGTTACCCAGAGTGTGTAGTCCTGAGGCATTTGCTAGAGTGTCTCGAAGCGAAGAGGAGCTTGCCCCTTGCCTCGACTCATGACGGAAATCCAATTTCCAATACGAGATATTTCGGTTTTATTTGTAGAGCCTAGTATGGCGACATGATAGATGGTACCCATGCCGCCTAGGATTGATATTTATGATTGAAATTGTTTTGACACTATACACTTATTATAGTATCAAATGATTTGTTTTTAAAACGTACCAAGCATGTTTGGCTATTATAAGGGAAAACCCTATCCTCCGGCTTGCGTTGCATTGTGTGATGGGACCTGGGTCTTATAATAGCTTCATTTTTCGAAAAAGCATTGCGCTATTTATTCTATGCACTGGTATTCTTCGAAGGAAACCCGTTCCGTGTTATGCGGCGTGGTCCCTTGAATTACTCTCTTTTAAACTAAAGTTTTAAATAACTGTTTTAGTTCTCACACCGGTCACATGACTGACCTGGAGTTTATTGTTTTAACCTAAACTCTGGGTGCCCTTATTTTCGACACGGGCAGCTAGTAGTTTTGGTTTTGCAGATTTATATTCATAGGATCCTGATTTACAGCTGGAACGATGCTCGGAAAGCTCTGTATCCGTGTATTACTTTCAGTTGTGTTTTGTATTATTTTTCCGCTGCAGTACTGTATTTAAATCTCTGATATTTATCGAATGTAATTTATTCATTTATACTCTGTATATTCTTGTATCTGATGGAATTGTTGTAATAGCAATGAAATGTTCTTCCGTTTGCGTTCTGATTTGTCCTGTTCTCAAACGATCAGGGGTTTCAAACGGTCTAGATCGGTTTAACGACTGATTCAGATCGAGCGAAATTCCCGGCCGTCACAAAAAGCGACATCCAAATTAGGTGACATATTTAACTTATCATTTAACAGTTGGACACCCAGTGGAACTAAAGTAGAACTAGGAACCGAAAGCTGCTTAATAACAAGAGTAGGGAGTTCAGGTTTTCTAAGACTGTTGATACCTGGAAGAGTGTTGAAAAGTGGATTTTTAAATTTAGGGAAATGAATTTAATCCCTAAAATCTGGTAAAGTTGATGATATCGAATGTATGCTTACAAGTAAGATTTCAACTTCAAAATAGAACTCTCCAAGATCCCTCGACGGGTCCCGATGCAATGAAGTCTTGAAATCAGACTAATCCAAAACACCAGATATCGTGGCCATCAAAACCATAGACAGTTCGGGTTTGTCGATCAAAGCCGCCATAGCATTAAACCATTTCAAGAACTTATGCAGATTCTCACTCGACTTCTGCTTAATGCCATTTAGAGTCATAACGTTTTTGGATGAGCGATGCTGACTCTGAACTGCTCCACAAACCTGCTAACCAAAGCATTCCAAGAAGTGATAGAGTCCATCTCCAGCTGCCTGAACCACATAGCAGCAATATCTGTCAAGCGAAGTGGAAAGCACTTTGCCATGATGCCCTATGAAGTGGAAAGAACTTCCATATGCCGAATATACCGCATCAAATGGGCAGTCGGATCCTTCCGACCATCATAAACTTCCAACACTGGTAGCTTGAAACCCGGTAGATTACGAGAATTTCTGATATCCAAAGAGAACGAACTGCGAGTAACGCAATCCAAGTCCGAAGAAGAGGCACCACCTCGAGTGAATCGACGAATAATGTGACGGCCGGAGATTTTCGCTCGATCTGAACCAGTCGTTAAACCGATCTAGACCGTTCGAAACCCCTGATCGTTTGAGAACAGGACAAAATAGAACGCAGACGGAAGAACATTTCATTGCTATTACAACAATTCCATCAGATACAAGAATATACAGAGTATAAATGAATAAATATACATTCGATAAATATCAGAGATTACAATAAATTACATAGCAGCGGAAAATAATACAAAGCACAACTGAAGGTGATATACGGATACAGAGCTTTCCGGATATCATTCCAGCTGTAAACCAGGATCTTGTGAATATAAATCTGCAAAACCAAAACTACTAGCTGCCCGTGCGGAAAATAGGGGCACCCAGAGTTTAGGTTAAAACAATAAACTCCAGGTCAGTCATGTGACTGGTGTGAGAACTAAAACAGTTATTTAAAACTTTACTTTAAAAGAGAGTAATTCAAGGGACCACGCCGTATAACACGGAATGGGTTTCCTCCCAAGAATACCAGTGCATATCAATAAACAACGCAATGCTTTTTCGAAAAATGAAGCTATTATAAGACTCAGGTCCCATCACACAATGCAACGCAAGCCGGAGGATAGGGTTTTACCTTATAACAGCCAAACATGCTTGGTACGTTTAAAACAAATCATTTGATACTATGATAAGTGTATAGTATCAAAACAGTTTCAATCATAAATATAAATCATAGACGGCATAGCATCCCATGCTACTATGTCGCCATACTAGGCTCTACAAATAAAGCCGAAATACACGTATTGGAAATTGGATTTCCGTCATGAGTCGAGGCAAGGGGCAAGCTCCTCTCCGCGTTCGAGACACTCTAGCAAATGTCTCAGGGCTATGCACTCTGGGCAACCCCGGATCCTCCAAGGCCGGTCCTCACTTACGTTAGAGGATTAGTTATTCCTGAACACACGTTTCCCGGTCCTTACAGACCTATAATCGAGGCGCCTCGCATTCCAACAACCACATAGGTGAAAAGTATATAAATGTCAGGGCTGGTAAGTCACTGACACCACCATAGCTAGAAGAAACGTCATGCACTCCTTGGGTCCTTATCCCGTTTTTGACTCACACCGAGGTGTGTGGCTCGCGAATTCACGCTATACACAAAGCTACGCCACAAAGGCCGTGCTTTGATCATCAACCACAAGACTTTGCTTTTCAACAGAAGCCTTGATCTATGCAACTCAGTATGCCACACAGGCAATTCATGCCATGCGATTGATATCTATCGATATATAACCTCTAAGCTCGTACGTCTCAGAGAAGGGCGTTAAGCAAGAGAATAAATTCTCCGCCGCCAAACAGATATATATTTAACAGAAATCAATCAACACAGAATAAATTCCAATGTCAGACACACAATCCATTTACAAGTTCGTTCTGGGTCTGAACGAAATCGGAGGCACTTTCCTCGCATATCCATCCATCTCCAAGTACGTCTGGACGACCACCAACTGATTCCCTCATCTTGGGTGTACAGCCCAATCAAGATCATCAGTAATCACCCAAATGATGTGAAGACTTCCGGTCTTCAACCACCGTCTTCATCTTTGACTTATCGTCGTATCGGTTATTCAGAATGGGTATAAACCCGGACTTTCCGAACAACCCGCGTGCATTAAAAACAAATGTTACACAAACACAACATACGCCTCATTCCAATTCATTAGTCATTAACCGTAAATCAGCAAGAGAACAATTTCCCAAATATTAACCCCGAAGGCCGAAACCAACATCAGATCAATACCCAGGAAACCATTCTTCTTAACTAACCTACAGCTAGTTTCTACATTTCAATTCTTAGGGAAAAGTTCCCATTAATTTTATCCAAGATAAATTCTTTCAAATTTATCTTTTAATCTTCCTTTGGATGTCATTTCAAACCAAATTATGGTTTTCTAAAACAGTCGAGATTAGCGAACAACACCGAAGTAATTATTTATTTTATTTCCCAATCCCAACCTATTCATCCCATGAAGCAAAACTGGTAATACTCCATATCTAACACCGGGGTGTTTGTTCAAACCTAATTAAAGATTTAACTATCGCTTTGGAGCAAAACTGGTAATACTCCATCCTCGCTCACTTTCTAAATTTGATAATTTAAAATTATCAATTCACATTTCAATTTAATTGCAGATTCGTTAAAACTCCCTTTACTGGGTTAAAGAACTAGGTGTTATTTAAAACACAATTCACGATAAACCCAAATCACATTCTATTTATTATCGGGTTAAAGAACTAGTGTTATTTAAAACACAGTTCACGATAAACCCACAAATCAATTCTAGTTCAATTTAATTCAAATATATTAGGAATTCCGATTATTTAAAACCCCTTTTTAAATCTAATTTATTTATTTAAAAACAATTCGGGTTTTAAATTTAGTTCAAACTAGTTCATTTTGATAAAAATCTATTTTTATCTTTTCAAATATGGAGTTTTTCACCCCAATTTTTCCCAAATCATTTCTTATGAATTTACACAAATTACTACTATTTTTAATAATTTTATCAAGGCCCGTACTGTCGATTTCCATCAACGGCCATCGAACTGCACTTACAGCGACCTTTTTCAAATTTGATTTGGACGTAACTCCAAATCCAACCGTTAGATTTCAAATTTCTAATATTCTTTAGAAAGCTCTTTTCGATACGAACCCAACGGTTCCGGTTTTAGGAGAATCCGACGGTCGGATCTCCCGTAATGTCCGTTTGAAATAAATGGTCGAAATTCACGAACTGCCGCGGCGCGGCGCGTTCTATTCAGGCCATAATATTATATATATAATATATATATTTCGTCGATTACTATTCAAAACGAATTATATAAATAGTTTTAAATTCGTTTCAAAAACAATTTCAACTCCCATTTCAATTCAAATCAAAATTGAATCTTTCCTTATAAATTCGTTTCAAAATTCATTTCTATTCAATTCAAGTTTCAATTCAATTTGAATTCATTTCAAAGTGGTTTTCTATTCGATTCAATTCAAATTGGTTTTCTATTCGATTCAATTCAAATTGGTTTTATATTCGATTCAATTCAAATTGGTTTTCTATTCGATTCAAATTCGTTATATATTCAATTCATTTCGAAATCGTTATATATTCAATTCATTTCGAAATCGTTTTCTATTCAATTCATTTCGAAATCGTTTTCTATTCAATTCCTTTCGAATTGAATAAAATCGATATAAATATCGTTCACGTCAAAATGGCGTCAATCTAATCAACACGGCTTAATGTATTTCTATTTTCAAATATTCTATTTCAAATATTTCCTATTATCAAAATATTTGCTATTATCAAAATATTTCGTTCAACACATGACTAATCTCAACGGATGAGTACAGTCAACACATGAACCTTTATTTTATATTGATAAAGATGTTAATTTTATTATAAAAATATTTCGTTCAACACATGACTAATCTCAACGGATGAGTACAGTCAACACATGAACCTTTATTTTATATTGATAAAGATGTAAATTTTATTATTAAAATATTTCGTTCAACACATGACTAATCTCAACGGATGAGTACAGTCAACACATGAACATTTACTTTATAGTGTTCTTTATCTTCTAAATTGGAATGAGGCCCAGTCAATCACCATATAAAATTAATTATATGGATTTTCATACAACACATGTATATAATAGCATTGACAAATAATCAACCATCAACCAAAGTACACTACACTGTATAAGCATCAAATATAGATATCTAACGCTTATAACAGCCTGTCAATCAATCGATCGACATATTTAATCAATCAGGATGAGTGAACTTCAAATTTCATCCCAACACCCGTGTAGGGTTTCAAACAATCAAACACAGATTTTATTCGTGCAGTTGGGCGATGTGTAAAATTTATCGACCCAATCAATGTCCTTCAAATAGGTGTACATAAACAAACCGTCCGGTTTGTAAATGAATATTTTATTTATTCACATTCACTATATTCATATTCACGTTAAAAATTATATTTTTAACGATAAAACATTTTATTTTAACATACGAATTTCTATTCAGTCCATTCTTTAAATAAAATGATATTCTTATTAATTTTTCTAACATATTTTAGAAAATTTCGGCGGCATAACGGCACGATACTAGAAACGGGACGAGGCCTAGCCTTATCCCCGGTCTAGTGAAGGCCCACGCCATTCACACATCAATCAAATTCAACAAACAACCAAATTCAAATCAAATCATCTAACTAATTTATACAACCAAACAAACAAGTCCATGGTCTGTGGACGATTGTGTCAGGTGCTGTTAAGCACCGTCTGCATCCTAGTATATATATATATATATATATCTAGAAAAGAAATTGAAAGGTGAGAAATTCTCACCGATAGCTATCCAATCATCTTGACTCTTCTTTTATAGAAATCTTCATCTTTATCGCGTTCTTGTCATCTTCGTTGCTGAAGCAACTACATATGTGAAAATCAAATTTTTTTCTTCGCTGTTCAATATATAAAAATCACATTTTTACTTCGATGTTCAATATATAAAAATCACATTTTTACTTCGATGTTCAATATATAAAAATCACATTTTTACTTCGATGTTCAATATATAAAAATCACATTTTTACTTCGATGTTCAATATATAAAAATCAAAATTTTACTTCGATGTTCAATATATAAAAATCAAATTTTTACTTCGATGTTCAATATATAAAAATCACATTTTTACTTCGATGTTCAATATATAAAAATCAAATTTTTACTTCGATGTTCAATATATAAAAATCACATTTTTACTTCGATGTTCAATATATAAAAATCACATTTTTACTTCGATGTTCAATATATAAAAATCACATTTTCACTTCGCTATTCAATATATAAAAATCGAATTTTCACTTCGCTATTCAATATATAAAAATCGAATTTTTACTATGATGTCATATAGATAAAAATTCCATTTTTACTTCGCTATCATATAGATTTTAAAAAAATCACATTTTTTTTTTCTACACATATCAAGATGGTATTTCTAATATTCCTATCATGTAAAAATTATATTTTTAATCCTCTACCTAAACAAAAATCATATTTCTACCACTTCTATATAGTAAAGATTATATTTTTAATACTTTAAAAATATAAAAATCATATTTTTAATTCTTTAAAAATATAAAAATTATATTTTTAACTTCCACAATTCAAAATCAAATCTTTACTTTTCAAAATCAAATCATTTTGATTTAAAAATCTAATCTTACCTAGTTAATAAAAATCGCATCTTTCTAGTTTAAAAATAACTATTTTTCCTAAATAAACATTTATTCTTTTCTAAACTAAAAATCCATGCTTTTAAATTAATAAAAATCGGTTCTTGTTATTTATAAAAATTCAGTTTTTGCTTATCATAAATAAAAAAAAAATAAGGATAAAAACTTACAAGGGGGGTTTCAGCTGTTCGTTGAAGGCCGGAAGGGTGGCGGAGGGCTTTGGGGGTTGCGACGGGGTCAGCAGGAGGCGGGGGAGGAGCGGAAATCGAGGGGAGGGGGCGTGCGACGCGAATTGGGGAAAACCGAAGGGGGGAGGGGGTTTCGACGCCGCAGGCGAAGGGGGGGAGGGTTTGGAGGTGGCGCGCCGCCACCTGGGGCACGGCGGTGGACGGCGCTGCCCTAGGGGGGGGGGGGCGCGATGCTCGTCTCCTTTATTCTTCTTTTTTTTTGTTTTTTTATTTTGATTCCGAATTGAAAAGATATCGGGGGGGGGGGCCTGGTTAAGGGAGGAGAGAGAATTCTTTTCTTTTATTAATTATTTATTTATTTTATTTTTGAAAAAGTTGACTTTTACATACGACCTCTAAACGAGGCCCACCGCCTGTCGTTCATAGCGTTTTACCCCCATTCCGAACACAATGGGATATGTATCGTAGGTCTATTCGACCATTACGATTAGTTTTCTTCAAAATCAAAATATTAATCTATATATGGAATTTTAATGCACATTTCACTTTACCGGGGCAACATATGAACTCTAAAAATTCCCGAAAAATATTTTCTAGCTTCGTATTGACGATACGGTCCTAACAAAACTAGTTTCGTCGAGTTCCGAGACCATTGGAAAAATGACCATTTTCCAGTCGATTAAAATCAACTGAAACTAGTCAAACACGTTTTCCTTTACCACGCTCACATATTGACTCGAAAAATTATGAAATTTGAAATCTAGCAATAACTTTACATCACGGACCCAACAAAAGTGGTTTCGTCGAAATCCGAGGTCGTTTGCAAAATTCCCATTTTTAAGGGTCTGAATTCCATAGCGACTATTCAGAATTTTCAATTGGACATATCATTTTATCCCCGCTATGAAATTTTGATTTTTCGGATTCGTTGGAAAGATACCCTCAATTAGATCCTATTGTTTTTGGTTTCACTAAAATCCGGATTGTTTTGCACCCGGTACATTCAATTGAAGTTTGAAATCGAATTATCGAACTACCGCGCCATTTTCAATTCTATTTATAATTATATATAATTATTTATATTCTAACGACGACGCGTATAATATATACGTTCTAAATATATTCAAAATAAATTTCTCGTCGATACTATTTAAAATAATCTATTTTAAATGTTCAAAATTCGCTAAAATTGCCAAAATAAAAATTTTAAACTGGCCCAGATTTCCGAGTTATTACAATCTCCCCCACTTAAAACTTTTCGTCCCCGAAAAGGAACAAAGTCGAAAGTGGTTTGATTATTCAACTCTACGTTCGATTTGGCTTCCATTCTCCAACTTTTCAGTTTCTGAGAATTTTCAAATTTTCAAAAAATTTGGCTAACACCCTATATTTTCGAAAAATTTCGCCATAACCTCCCCTGCACCGGGAGCATCGGGGAATTTCAAATAGCTTCCCCGGTCCTTCTAACCTCAAAAAGAAAAAGCCAAGCGGCTAGCCAATAGGCTCATAAAATCATCATTACCCAAACAAAACAGTAAATTATGTAGCAAACATGTACCTATTTGTCGGGCAAACAAATTTTATTCTTCGGCTCTAGCCTCCTTGCTATGACCTGTTCAATGTAAGTATATGTATATGCAAGCAAATGCGACCAATTTCAATACAGTTCAATATTTGATACAATTAGGCATAATGGTTCAAAATTATCCAACAAATGAACAAACAACACAAACATCAATCAATTAGTGGATTAACGTTTCAAATTCATAAATTTGATATATATATAAAAATCATGTTTTTGATGCCAATTCACAACAATGTGTTCTAGCTATATTAGTTTTGGTTCTCACACCAGTCTAATGGAAATATATAGATATCACACCTTCGTTACTCGAACATGAATACTAATGACGACTAGTCAATCATCAGAATCATCTCCGGACGACTAGAGCGTGATTCTATATCTATCCAATATATTA
Organism: Allium sativum; assembly: GCA_030737875.1. NCBI lineage: Eukaryota > Viridiplantae > Streptophyta > Magnoliopsida > Asparagales > Amaryllidaceae > Allium > Allium sativum. The sequence continues at coordinate 91,910,771 of CM060910.1, read as the reverse complement.
AAACTTCGAATATACGTTCATGACGCGTATATGCAAAACCTTTATATACTGGATTGTCCAAATTCAAAATAAATAAATAATCAAATACGTATAAAACGATTTAAATTTTCAAAACAAAATTGTTTTCAATTGAAAAAAATATACTCTTCACACCCGTTCTAGGATACACTGATCCTATCTCTAACGGGTCATTCTAATTGGATATTACTAATCCAATATCTGATGAATTCTTTCGTATGGTTCTAATGTGTCTTGTTCTCGAGCTCTGTAAACCAAAGCTCTGATACCAAATGTGACGGCCGGAGATTTTCGCTCGATCTGAATCAGTCGTTAAACCGATCTAGACCGTTCGAAACCCCTGATCGTTTGAGAACAGGACAAAATAGAACGCAAACGGAAGAACATTTCATTGCTATTTCAACAATTCCATCAGATACAAGAATATACAGAGTATAAATGAATAAATATACATTCGATAAATATCAGAGATTACAATAAATTACATAGCAACGGAAAATAATACAAAGCACAACTGAAGGTGATATACGGATACAGAGCTTTCCGGATATCATTCCAGCTGTAAACCAGGATCTTGTGAATATAAATCTGCAAAACCAAAACTAATAGCTGCCCGTGCGGAAAATATGGGCACCCAGAGTTTAGGTTAAAACAATAAACTCCAGGTCAGTCATGTGACTGGTGTGAGAACTAAAACAGTTATTTAAAACTTTACTTTAAAAGAGAGTAATTCAAGGGACCACGCCGTATAACACGGAACGGGTTTCCTCCCAAGAATACCAGTGCATATCAATAAACAGCGCAATGCTTTTTCGAAAAATGAAGCTATTATAAGACCCAGGTCCCATCACACAATGCAACGCAAGCCGGAGGATAGGGTTTTACCTTATAACAGCCAAACATGCTTGGTACTTTTAAAACAAATCATTTGATACTATGATAAGTGTATAGTATCAAAACAGTTTCAATCATAATTATAAATCATAGACGGCATAGCATCCCATGCTACTATGTCGCCATACTAGGCTCTACAAATAAAGCCGAAATACACGTATTGGAAATTGGATTTCCGTCATGAGTCGAGGCAAGGGGCAAGCTCCTCTCCGCGTTCGAGACACTCTAGCAAATGTCTCAGGGCTACGCACTCTGGGCAACCCCGGATCCTCCAAGGCCGGTCCTCACTTACGTTAGAGGATTAGTTATTCCTTAACACACGTTTCCCGGTCCTTACAGACCTATAATCGAGGCGCCTCGCATTCCAACAACCACATAGGTGAAAAGTATATAAATGTCAGGGCTGGTAAGTCACTGACACCACCATAGCTAGAAGAAACGTCATGCACTCCTTGGGTCCTTATCCCGTTTTTGACTCATACCGAGGTGTGAGGCTCGCGAATTCATGCTATACACAAAGCTATGCCACAAAGGTCGTGCTTTGATCATCAACCACAAGACTTTGCTTTTCAACAGAAGCCTTGATCTATGCAACTCAGTATGCCACACAGGCAATTCATGCCATGTGATTGATATCTATCGATATATAACCTCTAAGCTCATACGTCTCAGAGAAGGGCGTTAAGCAAGAGAATAAATTCTCCGCCGCTAAACAGATATATATTTAACAGAAATCAATCAACACAGAATAAAATCCAATGTCAGACACACAATCCATTTACAAGTTCGTTCTGGGTCTGAACGAAACCGGAGGCACTTTCCTCGCATATCCATCCATCTCCAAGTACGTCTGGACGACCACCAACTGATTCCCTCATCTTGGGTGTACAGCCCAATCAAGATCATCAGTAATCACCCAAACGATGTGAAGACTTCCGGTCTTCAACCACCGTCTTCATCTTTGACTTATCGTCGTATCGGTTATTCAGAATGGGTATAAACCCGGACTTTCCGAACAACCCGCGTGCATTAAAAACAAATGTTACACAAACACATACGCCTCATTCCAATTCATTAGTCATTAACCGTAAATCAGCAAGAGAACAATTTCCCAAATATTAAGCCCGAAGGCCGAAACCAACATCAGATCAATACCCAGGAAACCATTCTTCTTAACTAACCTACAGCTAGTTTTTACATTTCAATTCTTAGGGAAAAGTTCCCATTAATTTTATCCAAGATAAATTCTTTCAAATTTATCTTTTAATCTTCCTTTGGATGTCATTTCAAACCAAATTATGGTTTTCTAAAATAGTCGAGATTAGCGAACAACACCGAAGTAATTATTTTATTTATTTCCCAATCCCAACCTATTCATCCCATGAAGCAAAACTGGTAATACTCCATATCTAACACCGGTGTGTTATCGGTAAAATTAATTACCATTTCACGTTGAAACCTAATTAAAGATTTAACTATCGCTTTGGAGCAAAACTGGTAATACTCCATCCTCGCTCACTTTCTAAATTTGATAATTTAAAATTATCAATTCACATTTCAATTTAATTGCAGATTCGTTAAAACTCCATTTACTGGGTTAAAGAACTAGGTGTTATTTAAAACACAGTTCACGATAAACCCAAATCACATTCTATTTATTATCGGGTTAAAGAACTAGTGTTATTTAAAACACAGTTCACGATAAACCCACAAATCAATTCTAGTTAAATTTAATTCAAATATATTAGGAATTCCGATTATTTAAAACCCCTTTTTAAATCTAATTTATTTATTTAAAAACAATTCGGGTTTTAAATTTAGTTCAAACTAGTTCATTTTGATAAAAATCTATTTTTATCTTTTCAAATATGGAGATTTTCACCCCAATTTTTCCCAAATCATTTCTTATGAATTTACACAAATTACTACTATTTTTAATAATTTTATCAAGGCCCGTACAGTCGATTTCCATCAACGGCCATCGAACTGCACTTACAGCGACCTTTTTCAAATTTGATTTGGGCGTAACTCCAAATCCAACCGTTAGATTTCAAATTTCTAATATTCGTTAGAAAGCTCTTTTCGATACGAACCCAACGGTTCCGGTTTTAGGAGAATCCGACGGTCGGATCTCCCGTAATGTCCGTTTGAAATAAATGGTCGAAATTCACGAACTGCCGCGGCGCGGCGTGTTCTATTCAGGCCATAATATTATATATATAATATATATATTTCGTCGATTACTATTCAAAACGAATTATATAAATAGTTTTAAATTCGTTTCAAAAACAATTTCAACTCCCATTTCAATTCAAATCAAAATTGAATCTTTCCTTATAAATTCGTTTCAAAATTCATTTCTATTCAATTCAAGTTTCAATTCAATTTGAATTCATTTCAAAGTGGTTTTCTATTCGATTCAATTCAAATTGGTTTTCTATTCGATTCAATTCAAATTGGTTTTATATTCGATTCAATTCAAATTGGTTTTCTATTCGATTCAAATTCGTTATATATTCAATTCATTTCGAAATCGTTATATATTCAATTCATTTCGAAATCGTTATATATTCAATTCATTTTGAAATCGTTTTCTATTCAATTCATTTCGAAATCGTTTTCTATTCAATTCATTTCGAAATCGTTTTCTATTCAATTCCTTTCGAATTGAATAAAATCGATATAAATATCGTTCACGTCAAAATGGCGTCAATCTAATCAACACGGCTTAATGTATTTCTATTTTCAAATATTCTATTTCAAATATTTCCTATTATCAAAATATTTGCTATTATCAAAATATTTCGTTCAACACATGACTAATCTCAACGGATGAGTACAGTCAACACATGAACCTTTATTTTATATTGATAAAGATGTTAATTTTATTATAAAAATATTTCGTTCAACACATGACTAATCTCAACGGATGAGTACAGTCAACACATGAACCTTTATTTTATATTGATAAAGATGTAAATTTTATTATTAAAATATTTCGTTCAACACATGACTAATCTCAACGGATGAGTACAGTCAACACATGAACATTTACTTTATAGTGTTCTTTATCTTCTAAATTGGAATGAGGCCCAGTCAATCACCATATAAAATTAATTATATGGATTTTCATACAACACATGTATATAATAGCATTGACAAATAATCAACCATCAACCAAAGTGCACTACACTGTATAAGCATCAAATATAGATATCTAACGCTTATAACAGCCTGTCAATCAATCGATCGACATATTTAATCAATCAGGATGAGTGAACTTCAAATTTCATCCCAACACCCGTGTAGGGTTTCAAACAATCAAACACAGATTTTATTCGTGCAGTTGGGCGATGTGTAAAATTTATCGACCCAATCAATGTCCTTCAAATAGGTGTACATAAACAAACCGTCCGGTTTGTAAATGAATATTTTATTTATTCACATTCACTATATTCATATTCACGTTAAAAATTATATTTTTAACGATAAAACATTTTATTTTAACATACGAATTTCTATTCAGTCCATTCTTTAAATAAAATGATATTCTTATTTTTTTTCTAACATATTTTAGAAAATTTCGGCGGCATAACGGCACGATACTAGAAACGGGACGAGGCCTAGCCTTATCCCCGGTCTAGTGAAGGCCCACGCCATTCACACATCAATCAAATTCAACAAACAACCAAATTCAAATCAAATCATCTAACTAATTTATACAACCAAACAAACAAGTCCATGGTCTATGGACGATTGTGTCGGGTGCTGCTAAGCACCGTCTGCATCCTAGTATATATATATATATATAACTAGAAAAGAAATTGAAAGGTGAGAAATTCTCACCGATAGCTATCCAATCATCTTGACTCTTCTTTTATAGAAATCTTCATCTTTATCGCGTTCTTGTCATCTTCGTTGCTGAAGCAACTACATATGTGAAAATCAAATTTTTTTCTTCGCTGTTCAATATATAAAAATCACATTTTTACTTCGATGTTCAATATATAAAAATCACATTTTTACTTCGATGTTCAATATATAAAAATCACATTTTTACTTCGATGTTCAATATATAAAAATCACATTTTTACTTCGATGTTCAATATATAAAAATCAAATTTTTACTTCGATGTTCAATATATAAAAATCAAATTTTTACTTCGATGTTCAATATATAAAAATCAAAATTTTACTTCGATGTTCAATATATAAAAATCACATTTTTACTTCGATGTTCAATATATAAAAATCAAATTTTTACTTCGATGTTCAATATATAAAAATCACATTTTTACTTCGATGTTCAATATATAAAAATCACATTTTTACTTCGATGTTCAATATATAAAAATCAAATTTTTACTTCGATGTTCAATATATAAAAATCACATTTTCACTTCGCTATTCAATATATAAAAATCGAATTTTCACTTCGCTATTCAATATATAAAAATCGAATTTTTACTATGATGTCATATAGATAAAAATTCCATTTTTACTTCGCTATCATATAGATTTTAAAAAAATCACATTTTTATTTTTTTTCTACACATATCAAGATGGTATTTCTAATATTCCTATCATGTAAAAATTATATTTTTAATCCTCTACCTAAACAAAAATCATATTTCTACCACTTCTATATAGTAAAGATTATATTTTTAATACTTTAAAAATATAAAAATCATATTTTTAATTCCTTAAAAATATAAAAATTATATTTTTAACTTCCACAATTCAAAATCAAATCTTTACTTTTCAAAATCAAATCATTTTGATTTAAAAATCTAATCTTACCTAGTTAATAAAAATCGCATCTTTCTAGTTTAAAAATAACTATTTTTCCTAAATAAACATTTATTCTTTTCTAAACTAAAAATCCATGCTTTTAAATTAATAAAAATCGGTTCTTGTTATCTATAAAAATTCAGTTTTTGCTTATCATAAAAAAAAAATAAGGATAAAAACTTACAAGGGGGGTTTCAGCTGTTCGTTGAAGGCTGGAAGGGTGGCGGAGGGCTTTGGGGGTTGCGACGGGGTCAGCAGGAGGCGGGGGAGGAGCGGAAATCGAGGGGAGGGGGCGTGCGACGCGAATTGGGGAAAACCGAAGGGGGGAGGGGGTTTCGACGCCGCAGGCGAAGGGGGGGAGGGTTTGGAGGTGGCGCGCCGCCACCTGGGGCACGGCGGTGGACGGCGCTGCCCTAGGGGGGCGCGATGCTCGTCTCCTTTCTTCTTTTTTTTTGTTTTTTTATTTTGATTCCGAATTGAAAAGATATCGGGGGGGGGGGGGGGCTGGTTAAGGGAGGAGAGAGAATTCTTTTCTTTTATTAATTATTTATTTATTTTATTTTTGAAAAAGTTGACTTTTACATACGACCTCTAAACGAGGCCCACCGCCTGTCGTCCATAGCGTTTTACCCCCATTCCGAACACAATGGGATATGTATCGTAGGTCTATTCGACCATTACGATTAGTTTTCTTCAAAATCAAAATATTAATCTATATATGGAATTTTAACGCACATTTCACTTTACCGGGGCAACATATGAACTCTAAAAATTCCCGAAAAATATTTTCTAGCTTCGTATTGACGATACGGTCCTAACAAAACTAGTTTCGTCGAATTCCGAGACCGTTGGAAAAATGACCATTTTCCAGTCGATTAAAATCAACTAAAACTAGTCAAACACGTTTTCCTTTACCACGCTCACATATTGACTCGAAAACTTATGAAATTTGAAATCTAGCAATATCTTTACATCACGGACCCAACAAAAGTGGTTTCGTCGAAATTCGAGGTCGTTTGCAAAATTCCCATTTTTAAGGGTCTGAATTCCATAGCGACTATTCAGAATTTTCAATTGGACATATCATTTTATCCCCGCTATGAAATTTTGATTTTTCGGATTCGTTGGAAAGATACCCTCAATTAGATCCTATTGTTTTTGGTTTCACTAAAATCCGGATTGTTTTGCACCCAGTACATTCAATTGAAGTTTGAAATCGAGTTATCGAACTACCGCGCCATTTTCAATTCTATTTATAATTATATATAATTATTTATATTCTAACGACGACGCGTATAATATATACGTTCTAAATATATTCAAAATAAATTTCTCGTCGATACTATTTAAAATAATCTATTTTAAATGTTCAAAATTCGCTAAAATTGCCAAAATAAAAATTTTAAACTGGCCCAGATTTCCGGGTTATTACAAATAACATCCACGATTTGAGATCCATTACCAAAAGCAAGCAATATATTCAAATTATCCAAAGCGATACTGGTGCACCCAGTGTTTAAGTCCAAATTAGGAATCAGTTGATTAACAAGAAGAATATCCGGTTGAATTACAACCCGAGGAGACACATCAGGCATAATCTTGACTCCTGGAATTGTGGGAGCACTACCATCCAAAACTGCGTGCATTGGCGCTTGAGAAACATTACAAACAGCGGAGCCTGCAACCTAACCAACCAAAGCGTCAAGGGATGGAGCGATGTCAGGACTAGGGATGCTCCCGAGTGTAGTGGGACTGACACCAGTCCGAGGATCAATGTCGGCCTGCAGATTCGTTCGTCGGGTTACCCCCAAGTCCCGAGTCATAGCTTGAGGAACACTGGTACTAGTTTCAATAATATATGCCTATCCCATTGGCCTTATTGAATTTCCAAGCCAAGCTTCGATCTAAGTGAGAGTTATTCAACGCTTCATCTTATCGCTCGAGTTGAGCATTCAAATTCGTAGCTAAGTTTCTAATCATCCCATCGACGTTGTCAAGAGTGACGTAGTTCGAGGGAACTCCAGTCGAAGAAAGTTCTTTACTTGTTCACCTCATGCACCTGAGCTTCAGGAATAACGTCGAGCCTCTTATGCTTAACCATGATGAGAAGCGAGTTATAAAGTCAAAGTCGGGAACTGACACCAAAGTCGAAAATGAAACCAAATCCGAAGGCGAAATCCGAAAACAAATCGAAGAATCCGATCCAAAGCAGAAGTAAAAGTTGTGCGCCCCCTTATTGGCACACCAAAGTATCGACGTGGTGAATTGTCGCTTATTCGTGCATGCCAACCCCCGAGTGTATGTTCTGTAGAAACATAGTAATCCAAATCCAAAATAATGAAATGCAGGGAGAATACAACTTTTTATAGTTGTTCGACACAAACGCCTACGTCTACTTTATAGTGATCATTCATCATATAATGGTTGATTACAATGTCGTACAAGTTCGAACAATATTAGTGTACAAAGTGTTACAACAGAACAATAAAATATTTGTTAATTCTAAACTTTGACCAAAATACCCTTCTTCTTCGTTTGGTGAAAAAAGTGTTGACTCAGTCAACAATGCCCGAAAAGTAGCTTCAATGTTCAAAAAATAGCTCCAATGTCCAAAAGTGTGAAAATATATCCAATAGCATGCCAAATGTCCAAGTGAACGTCCAAAAGTTAAAGGAAAACGCGTATGCAACATTTTAGAGGTCCATGCTATGTCCAATAGTCATGGAGAAGAAGGTGGCTGCCATTAATGATGCTTGAGAGCTCCAAGAAGTCCGAAAAACCAGATGAGGACGAACCCCTTTGAATGCCAAGCAAGGGGCTATTTATAGGTGTGTTTTGGAGGTAGCTGCAAAAATTTCGTATCCCAGAGGGATGCGAAATTTGCATCCCAAAAATCAGTGCAAAAAACTAAGCCAAGTTGAAAATTTCGCATCCCAGGCAAAGAAAATTTGTATTGCAAAAAATTAGGGGGAAACACGTGCGGATCAATCCAAGAAGGGTGATCCGCACAGTATAACCAACGTGCTAGGGATCTGGCATTTGCCATGAAACAATCTGCATTCCTCTCCTTTGTAAAATTTTGTATTCCCAAAAATCGATGGAAATATCGTGTTGCTCAAGCCAAAAGGACGGATCCTCATGCATTTTCCATCATGCAAAAATATTTGGTATTTACCACTTTGCAAAATTCCAAAACTCGTATCCAAAAATCCGGATCTTATCCATCGTCTCGCACCCACAAAAAAACCTGAATCCTTCCATGCTGATCAACTATTTCTCGCATTGCCAAAATGTTGAATCCACCCTTTGCCAAAATCTCGCATCCAGGAATGTGATGCGGATATGGGGAGAAATGTGCCGGGAACATGCCACGGTGTGGAAAATTCATATCCCAAATGGGATATGAAATTGGGGATGCAGATTTTCCACTATGCCGAACCAGATTTTCCGAAGTGATCTAACCGTGTTGTGCACATGGTTTTGGGCTGATCCCCATGTGCCGATCACTGGTTTTTGAATGTGCCAAATCCATTTTTTTCAAATTTGCCAGAATGATCCGACTGAGTCGTTTACATGAAAATGGACTGATCCACCGTGTTGACCACTGCTTTTGAGCGTGCCAGATCTTGTGTTTTTGCCAAATCCAACCAAACAGAGTTGCACAAGTGATTTTTCGTGATCGATGCATGTTGATTATCTGTTTTTGAGTGTGTAACACATTTTTTTTTACCAAAATCCATATATTTCCACGATGGGTTTTGTCACGTGATCAGACCGACACACTCAAGCATTTCGAGCTAATTGGACCAAGTCGATCACGTATTTTTACTACGATACTTTTCCGAGTCCATCGACGATGATTTTATGAATTAACGCCATTTCCAATCCTTTTTTGAACAAGTTGCGACTTTAACCAGATCGCTTTGTGTTTTCTGATGATGTTTTCGATGCTTGTGCGCGTCATTAACCAAAATCTTGACATGTGACAGCTTTACTAAAAAGCATGTCAACATGCCATAATCATATTCCTCATGCCAAAATGTGTAATAGATGCTTCCAAGTCCAAATATGTCCAAAAGCAAGCTAAGTTCCAATCCGTATGTCTAAATGTTGATTCTAAACTTCTATGTGAAGTTTATAGGTCCAAAAGACCTTCCAAAGCCATGAAAACTACGGAAAAAGGCCATTAAAATGCTCCAAGAAAAAGCTTCCCGCATAATGGAAGTTTGGAAATAAATAGCCAAAAGTCCCTCAAGTGTCAAATCAGTGGGGTATTTATAGGTGGAGTTGGTGGGCCAAAGCCCAAAATTTCATATTGTGGGAGTCTTGTTGATCCCGAGAAGGGAACAACTCCCCGGGAGTCCGCAAAAAACCAGAGGTTTTCCTGAAAGTTCAGTCCCTGGTTGAGCTTTAGAAAACAAGCGTTCCACATGTGCTGATCACTCAAAAACTAGTGATCTGCATGTACCCGGCACAATGCCAACCTTGCCAAATCCATGCGTAAAATTCATATCCCGAAGTGCGAGTTCCAAGCCTGAAAATACAGTGATCCGCTCATGTTTATCCATTGTTTTCCAACAATCCACCTTGCCTTGGCATGATCCTAAGCTTGCCAAACCCCTGCATACACACTTCGTATCCCGAAGTTGCCAAGTCTAAACCGTAGTGTGCACAAGCAACTTTAGGCAATCGCCTCGCGAGAAAACTTGTCGTGGCAAGTGTTTGGTGATTGTATCACTCTACCTCTATAATCGTGTTAGCCAAGGTCATTACAAGTAATGATGTCAACTAACCGAAGAATAAGGCTATTGAGGAGCGACCATCTATATATTAGCTTGAACTAGGGTGAAACATGTCCGATAATGTGGTCTTACTTTTCAAATCTCATATGGAAAGTTGACATGTCTAATTCAAGATCAAATCCACTACATAGTAGCTTATATATAATTCAGACGCAATATAGAATAACATAACAATATAAGCAGTGTCAAACACAAATATTCACATCATAAAGGCGGAAATAGATATGAATATATCACATAAGTGTGTTCCTAGAGTAGTGGTGAAAAAAAATCAACTATGCTACAAAAGAATAGATATAGATACAAGCCAAAAGAATATGAATACATAGGAATCTCTATCTCATAAACATATCAACAAAAACAAAGACTCTAGTGTAGTAAGCCAATATCACGAACTAATCCACACTACAGGTCATGTAGAAGCACCTGCAACACCTCGGTCTGACCCAAGTATTACTTATAAGAAAATAAACAATAAACGGATCAGTCTGTCTGTACTTATCTCATAAACTGGGATATAACAAGAGATATAAATAAATTTTGGATATATATGCAATAATAACAGTGTTACACGTAAGTGTGAAGCCCAAGAATGTCTACAGTATATCGTAAAATTTTATATTAGAGCTACAAAAGTATATCTCATTCACAATTGTATATCTACTTACGAGAAATGGTAATATCATATCAAATCAACATGAAACAAATAACTCAATATCAATGAGACTCGGATTGATAACATAGTATCAATAAAATGCAAATTGGTAACATAGTATCAATAAAACCTAGATTAATAACTATTAGACCAAAAAATGGCACTAACACCCAATAGACTAGATTTCGTAGAGATTAATGAAGAAAAATAAACTAAAAATGAGGAAAAACGAGCGAACACACGAGATTTATTGTGGTTCAGCGTCAACAAGCCTACGTCCACTTTATAATTCTTATAATCAGCAAAGGATTACAATTACAACACATGAGATCTCTAAACACTCGAGATACAACTAATTTTTCTCATAAATGTTGAATTATGCTTGAATTTCAAAAGAAGGTATATGGGTAGAATAGAAATGGCGACAACACGGTCCTGTTTTGTAAGATTAAAGTAGCCAAAAAGTCCCTTCTTCTATCTCCAAGTTGGTTATTTATATGGTCGGGTCGAGTTAAATTGGCTTGGAACGGTTAATAGCACGTGGAGTTGTGCCCGAATTTGTATTATGCTAGTGGAAGTGGTTGTATGCAGAAAATCGGTTCAGGTCGTGGCCACGTGCCAAAATCTTTGCGCGTTCAGGGGGTTTGTGGCTTATAACGTAGTCAGTTCCTTTTTGTGAGGTCAAAGCTGCTGGGTTGAGTCTGGTTTATTCAATCTGAAAGATTCGACCCGTGGTCCTCTTTTTTATTCGACTTGACACCATTCAACTCGAAAGGTGAGAAACTGCATATCTCGGCTTACCTCTTAACTTGATCTAATCCTTGATCTTTGAATGGGTGTGACCTTTGGTCTCTTAATGCACACGATCGTGCTCACTTAGACACTAAATGGCCTTGTCATAAGATGGGATAACATTTTGTCCCATAAAGTACGTCTTATCGTAGATGAGACATGCTTTGAATTTATCGAGTTGTCTGAACAAATAGCAGTCAGTAGTTGTGCCTTCTCGTGAAGTCGTGACTCTTGACTCTTGTACATCACATATAAATAAGAGGTCGAGCCAACAATTGCTTCTATTGCATATGGCAAGTCAGGATCTTCCACTGGAGCATAGGAAGATTAGCAGGTAATTATTTTAAACCTTGTTGAATCAAAAGGTTAAACTTAATTGTATTCATCAAGTCACTCTGCCGGTTTTCGCATATGATCATATGCACATAATTCATTCCGAATAGTTATTCTTGATTATCACACCTGACCATAATACATTGTCGTGAACATGTGGTAGTGGTTGAGAATGTTACTCTTTTTTTCATGGCTCTTTATATTGTCAAATTTCGGGGATTGGGTCGATAAAACCTATACTTCTCCAAGTCGATTTATTCGACCCGAACAATGCTCAACCCGGGCCGCCCCTTATTTTACGGTCCTATGTTCAGCTATGCAACGCTTTTTTAGGGAATACGAACGGGTCTTTCTATACAATATATAAGTCCACATACCAACTCTCCTCTCTTGCTTTACTTTTCCATTGACATATCGTCTTGAGTCTGAAACCCTAATTCATAAATTCAATCGATCTCCTTGAATTTCAGACATTGATCGCAGGTGGGTAATTAATTTTTCTGATTCACATTTTAAACTTGAAATTACCCAGGGATTTAACCTCAAATTCTTGAGACTGGCTCCTTTTCAAATCAGCATCAGAGGTCGATGTATAGCGAGGTCGGAGGGATGGTTTACCGGAGATTACTGCCATGATGTTGGGTGTTGAGATTGTTGTCGATTGCGATTTCAACCTTGGCTTGATGGGATTTATTCGATGGAGAGTGTAAATGCGAGGATCTATAAATAAAAGTTGCAGGGAGCTTGGTAAAAGTGACCGGAGAAGAAGAAGCGGAAAGATGGAGACTCGGTTGGTTCAGAGCTCCTTGGGTCGGATATGGCACCTAACCCGGTCCGCTGTCTTTAAATTGACAAAGTCTTGGTGAATGGTGAGAGAGAGAGAGACAGGGTATGTAGAAAATAACAACGTTTGGGTCGAAAATTCTCGACCCAGGGCTATTCAAGCAGAAGACAGGGACCTGAAGTTTTTGACCCAGGCCGTCTCCCCTTTTTGCACCAAATACTTTGAGTACCCAACATAACTTTTGCATGTATACACGTATTCGGGTTGACGGACAAGAAACCAAGCAAATTCAACTAGCAATAACATAATATATATTGACCAACATCAACGTGACAAATACTTTCGCGGATAGTTAGGATAGAGCCTTTCAGAGTCGGACTTAATGGCATAGCATACTTACTCGAGAAGTTCTGGACTTAATAACATAAACTTCTTCAACACTATGATGCATATCAAACAACTGCCCGCTTTTACTACTTCTTCCCTTTACATTATTTATCGTACTTGCACTGCACACACTAGCGCGCGCACACACACACACAGAGGGGGAACATGATACTTTACTCTAATCTTCGATGTTTCTTGGATAATACAACATGCATGTCTATAAGATACCCAACAAGGTACTCGTAGTCTGAGAAAGGCAAAGCTCCAAAGTCGTCGATTAATCCCACCATTCTTCCATCAAATTCTAAATCGGACAATACTGATCCTGAATTTGAAATTGATCTCTGCGAGGATGTGGGATCCTCCGATGAGGAGATATCTATGGATGAGGAATTATGAGGAGTAGAAGATAATCGAGCTCCCAATACTTTCAGCGACGAGATCATTCTAAATGAACCTCATGACTCTTGGGTTTCTACGACGGACGAGCCCAGACTTCAATGATTTGTTTAAGGCATGGGATATCTTGGGGAGAAGTTAGAGTTGCCGAGAATATCTTAGACAAACCCCACAATCCTCCAGAGGGGTACATGGCAATAAGTCGGCTTATGTGCACGGTCGGGGCTATTCCTCCATTCCCTCCTTTCATCGTCGATTTTCTAAGACAATTAAGAAAAGCTTCCATGCAACTCCACCTGACAGCCTACTCATATCTGTATACACTCTATGTAGCATACATGGAGGTTCTAGGTATAGAGCCCACTTTCGAGGACATAACCTTTTTCTATCACTTCAAGCACCGAAAGGACAAGACTCCTTCTTTTCTCTATTTCGAATCCATGCCCAAGAGAAAAATTATTAGTGATGGGTTCAGCAACGTGGGTGATATAAGGCCCAACTGGTTTTATATTCGACACCAGCCTGGGTGCACTAAGAGGTGGCTCCAATCAAGTAATCTTCAAACCTTGGCTTCCTCACTTCAGCTTTATTTACAAATTTATTGACCTTTCTTTCTTATTTCCAGTCCCAAATCCAAAGAAACTGCAAGGCCGAGTATATCAAGATTGCCTGAAAATTTTACTGAATGCTGATCCAGACCTATTAAGTGTCAAAAAGTGTTTAGTGGACAAGTTTCTTATCAGATCATCTGCTTAGTCCACAGCGAAGTATAAGACTTAATGAAGGTCATACTCCTGCATATGTGCCCCCCAGCTCAAGTTCCTCATGTACCGGGGGGACTGGAGATGTGCCCCTAGTCGAGGGGCAAATGACGGTGATATCTGAAGACTAAGAGGCCTCAAAGAGTAAAGATCCTATAGGTTCAAATTAAGAACCTCAATCGAGAGAGAGAGAGAGAACTCTTGAAAAAGAGCCTATCGAAATTCCCAAGAATCCCTCTCCAATAAATGTTCATACCGAGGAACTTCTCAGAAAGAACAGCCGAGGAGGAGCCTTGAGATATTTCTCCAAAAGATACATCTACTTCTGAGAGGCAACCTTCTCCCAAGACCCCATCTCCCGCTAAGTCACCAGCTCATGATTCTCGCCAGGAGGAGTCTATATTTAAAGGCTTGGGTGATCTCCCTTTGCCAGATACAATATGTTCCTCCCAAGACATCGGTTCTTTCTTTCCTCCCTCTGAGGAGGAAGTCACAGTTACCAAGAAGGGTAAGGTGACACCAACAAGCCAAACTTCAGGAACTGGTCCGTCAGGGAGACCCCTTAGGACATACACCACACTGACACTGCATGTCACAGCACATGTTGCATATTACTTTCTGGTTCTAACACTTGTTTGTGTTAATTTGCAGGAACAATGTCTCATCAAAGCTATGACCCTAGGAAACTTCACTGTAGTCCCCCCAAATCTCATTCTGATGTTGAACATGATTATAGAGAGGAGCGCGGAAGGGGCGATAAAAAGACATTAACAATCAAAGTATCACCAATCCTCTTGCTCTCAATCTCTGGCTCGCTCAGATTTCAATAAGCATAAAGTTCACCAAAGCTATCGTGAAGGGGATGCAGGTTCCTAAAGGTTATGTCCTTCCAAAAGAGCCGTATTCTCAAGACAAACCACCTAAGAAGCATTATTACCCCAAGGATAAGTCCAAAGACAAGGATAAGGGTAGAGCAGCTATCATTCCTACCAAGCCATCATTCGAAAAGAGCCTAAGTGTCTAACAGAGGGGAGAAGGCTATTAACTGAGGCTATGGAAATTGATAAGCGTCAAATAAAGGGTAAAGATGCCACCAAAGGTGGCCCTAGTTACTCCTCTACAATGCTCAAAACTGTGGAGACAGAGAAATATGACCTTGAACATCCATGGCTTACCTCACGTACACTTCTCTTTCTTATAGTAGAAGCTACAACTCCCGCTACTCCTGGAGACCAATCAGCTGAAGGTATTTCCATATTTTCTCCATAATTTGCCAAATCTATTTTAGCGTGTCGTCGTGCAATGAGGCTTCCAATTGAGAGGCATGTTACTTCTCCAGAGCTAATAATTATTGCGTTCCCTGATTTAGGCACAAAGTCCGCTGAAGTCACTGAAGAACAATAGAAGGATCCAACTGACAAGCCTATAGTACTTCCTAGTGCTAATTCCCTAAAGGAGGTAGATATGATCGTAGCTCTATAGGAGCTTGATGGCAGAGAGGGTAAGAAGGACGAAGATGTTGTACGCATAGGAGCATCCATTGAAATCGAGGAACTAACCCTTGCAGAGTTGAAAGCAAGGAATGAAAAACTCATGAAACTCAAGGTTGAAGCTTCAAAAGCGCCTATTTCGGTTGAACCCATTCAAATGATTCCTCTTCCTAGCACAAAGGTTTCTATTGAGGCCTCTGGATCAATCTCAACGGATACGACTTCCTAGTCCACTGTTGATCTCCAAAAGATACCTCATCTAGGAAAACCAAGAGGAAGAAACTCATCCTTACGGAGACCGAGAAAGAGGAGCAGCGGAAGCTTAGGCAGGTCCAGAAATCCAAAACTACTCCCAAATCTTAGTGAATTTCTAACTTGATGTTATACTTTCCACTGGCCTACTGTGGTTTTTGCGAGTGTGGCCCTCACGTTTTTTTCCATTTATCTTGTACATACCTACATTCTGTAAATAAAGCAAAGTTCTCGCAATATAACATATTTGCAAGTTTATTATTGCTTCCAATACGATGTATTCATAATTAAGGTATTACTAAACTGAGTAATAAACAACGAATCACATCACAATTAGCTAAGTGTTTCAATTTAAATTCAACGTACTCCCAATCAAAGTATTGCTAAACTAAGTAATAAACAATAAATCATATTGTAGTTGGCTAAGTGGTGTGATGCATGTATATATGCCCCCAATCAATCTTGAATAAGGCGTCCAGTCAGTGGCATGTTCAACATTAATAATGACATGCCATTGCCTCCAGTATCAGTGGGGATTTTAAGCTTGGTTCATACTCATGCCCCCACACCTTCCATAGGGTAAGAGCCAAGTCTCTAAGACACTTTTGGTCCAAGTGTTTCTATACTCTCCTGTCGTAAGCCCAGTTTAGAGTTATGGGTTAAGGCGGTCTCAGGTCGTGGAGCACCATTTCATGCTTCCCTGCTTTTATACTCACTCTCAAATCAAGAGAGTTTGAGTTAGTCAGGCGAATAGTCACGTCATTCACTTTGGCATTCCCTCTACACTCTAAGTCTTAGATTGTGATTTTGCCGACTTGAGGGTCGATATCGAACTCGAATTTAGTCCGTACTCTGTTCCAAGTTCTGGTGAACAGAGTTGGTGGGGGAAAGGAGTCGGGTCACACTAGCCCGGGCAATCTCCCTGAGTTGAGGGCACAGGTTACCGTCAGGGATGGTCGGATCACATCCTTGTCATTTAAAGTCACCCCGTCTAGTCGTGGGGAAGAGTTAGCTCGATATCTAGGTGTCGCACTTTCACTTTATTCTACAAAAGTGAGAATCACCATACCGAGCGTCAGTGTCAAGCTCGATTTTAGTCAATCTTAATCCGATCAGTCACGGACTTGAGTTCGCTTGTCGAAACATGAGCAAGTGAACGTCATTAAGGGGTGAATTGTCCTTTTTTGCTCAGGTTCGGCATAAATCGGTCATACCGCAACCCTTAATCAAATACATCGACAGACACAGAGCATGGAAAAAGTTCCTAACATATGTTATGTCCTCACAAACACATAGAGAAATAAATATAGTAAATAACAGGGGACACATGACATTTTCATAGTGGTTCGGCTAAGTTCTAGCTTGCGTCCACTTTATAATCTTTTGTTTATATTGACCAAACTGTTTTGGGCAAATCATGCCTCATTACATAGTATGAAAAACAAAAGAAAAAATACAAGCTTAAGTCAAATAGTACCGTAGATGCTCAACATTCCATTCTCTTGGGAGATGATCACCATCAATGGTCGTTAGCCTGAAAGCTCCATTATTAAGCCTCTGATAAATGATGTATGGCCCTTCCCACTTTGGGCCCATAAAGATAGGCGTTAGGAAGACACGCTTCGGTACCAGGTTACCAGGCTCAAAAGTTTTGGGTCAAACCTTCTAGTTGTAGTATCGAGAAACCTGATGTCTGTACTCTAAGGCACGCAAGTCCTCCTTGTTTCTCTTCTCGATAATTATATCCAAGGACTTAAGGAAAAGAGCCTTGTTCGTTATAGAATCATAATACATTGTTCATTGAGAAAGGACTTCCATCTCTAACGGGATGACTTCTTCCGAGACATATGATAGCGAGAAAGGATTATGGCCAGTTGCTGATTAGTAGTAGGTTGTTCGGCACGCCCACAGCCAAAGGTAATTCATCAACCCATTTGGCCTTCGCCTTCTCCAAGTGCTTTTTCAGAATGGGCTTGGTGATCTTATTCACAGCTTCTACTTGTCTATTCAATTGTGGATGTGCCGCAACGATATATCTCTTCTCGATGCGGCATCGTTGATAGAAATCTCTGAACTCTGTGACGTCAAATTGAATCCCGTTGTCAGTTATGATGGTTCTAGGAACTCCAAACTGACATATGATATCCCTGACAATGAAATTGATCACCCTCTTTGTCATGATTGTGGTTAGCTGCTTGGCTTCTGCCCACTTTGTAAAGTAGTCCACAACCATGATTGCATATATTTCTCTACCTTTGGCAGTTGGAAGGCTCCCAATGGTGTCAACTCCCTATACGGAAAACAACCACGAACTTACCATAAAGGTGATTTGGCTGGACGGAGCTCTTGGTATCCTTGCAAATTTTTGGCGCTTGTCGCAGGTCATGAGTAATCAGCTTCGTTTCACTTTATAGTAGGCCATAAGTTGCCATATTGTAGTATCTTTTTTGCCAACGTCTGTCCGATGTGATCACCACAGTTGCCTTCATATACTTTCCTCAATACACGCTTGATGTCATCATAGGCTATGCGCCAGAGAAAAGGAACTGAAACTCCCTTCTGTAAAGCACATCGCGCTACATGACAAATCTCGATGCTTTGCGAACAATAGTGTGCCTCTCGCTTTTCCTTTCTGGAAGAGCTCTGAGCTACAGGAAGTTCTTTATGGGGATCATCCATGACTCTCTCTCAGGTTCAATTTCCATTTGATCAATGCTCGGTGTGTCCAACACTTCAATCGGGACCATTTCTATATCTCCTGTGTTGTCGGAGCTTGCTAACTTGGTTAGTTTTTCGGCCTTCTGGTTTTCTACTTGTGGGATATGGGAAATGCTATAATGCTCCAATCCGTCTAACAACTCCTCGACACGTTCAAGATAGGCTACAAGTCGTGGCTCCTTTGTCTGAAACTCCTTTTGCACCTGAAATGCAACAATATGAAAGTCGCAGAAAACATCCAACGCAACTAATGCCAATTCCTTCGCGAGCTTCAGCCCGACAACTAGGGCTTCATACTCGGAATCATTGTTAGTAGTAGGAAAATTCAACCGTAAGGCATAATAGATTGACCGTTACAACTCTGGTGTCGGACCGTCGATCGTTGCGAGCACCGTCTGTATACGCTCGATTCTAATTTGGATTCTGAAGGGGAACCTTCCTCATCCAACACATCTTCTTCAGGGATGGTGAATTTGGCAATGAAGTCTATGAATTTGGCTATGAATGTCAATGCTTACCCTCAGATGGATTTTCTCGGAAGGAAAGTGAGATCGAACTAGCTCAATTCAATGTTCCACTTAAGCAATCTCCAAATGCCTCAGGTCATCGAAGGACCTTTCTTAGCAGATGGTTAGTGCAAATCATGATTGGATGAGCTTGGAAGTAATGGCAGAACTTTCTCGAATCGATTAACAGGCAATAAGCGAGCTTCTCAATCTTTGGGTAATTTTGTTCCGCCACGGCTAGCTTCTTACTCACATAATACACTGGTATTTGTGTGATGACCGCCCATAACCCCTGCACTAAACAAGAGGAATAATGCGCTGAAAGGTGTGCCAGGCAGCTATGGACGATCATCAGAGTAGGTAAACCACATCGGAACCTGTCGTAGAACTCACAACGCAAGGATAAAGTATAGTAGAAAACATACACAGGTAATAATAGTGAAGCATCACATAACAAACTTTAGAAACTTTCTTAACATCCTGAAAGGTTATCCAACTGATACCAAAGTTTGTACATAAGGCCTCACTACAACCCTCATAGAGCACTCAAATAGCGGAAACAGAAATATTAGATAGTAATAAAACTTGTACGTAAGCCTCCAGCATGCTTTCGAACTGCAACATCGTCCTCACTAATCACCTACCACCTAATCTTCCCATCCACAACCGGATGAAAAACCCAAGGTAGTAAGAGGGAAACAAAAAACCTTGAGTTAGACAACAGTCTTAGTGAGCGATAAAACAGCTAACAAACTTCATCAATAAAGTATATAAGAATGGATAGATAAACATACTAATCTACCCACAACACCAGAGAAGAACTCAACCCTATCTTCCCCACATCGGACAGTGATAGCCTTTACGACAAACAATTCAACCATTCATCCATGGAAATCAGAATACTCATCCAACCATGGTATGCATTCATAACATCCAGATTATATGTATCTCAAGTAAACTATCATAATCAAATTCAACATCCCTCAAGCATAAGCCCCAGAGGCCTAAACCAATATCAGACAGGCACCCAAGGAACATCTCCTTCGACTTTGGACAACCTACATGAGACGGTACAAACAGAAATACCAATTATCCATGGCTAACTCTGGCTATCACCACCAATCCTGCTTTGAAACCATCATTAATCATATGATGGCTAACCTTGCCATATGTCAAGGGCTAATGGTAAACCCAGTTCTAGAATAAACTTCATACGCCTTTAAACGATACATATGTATGTCCAACCTTGACAACTAGGCCTTTCAACGATATCCAGGTACTCAACCTACAACCGGTCTTTTAGACGTCTCTAGTGTACCCCTGCTTCGAGCCTGCTAGATCTTACGACAATGATAATCTCTCGGCCTTCGCATCTCTAGTCATCCAACCCGATGAATCTTCATAGCTCAAGCAACCTTCTCAAGCAACCATTATTCACCAACTCACGACCTTTGAGTTGTCACCTCATTCGCTATTCTACACCGATCAACGAACACATTCAACACTTCAAACCTTCCTACTTGAATTCACTTCGAAGTCACACCCTCATTGCGCTGCGGCATAGGTTCAGGCACTTATGCCTGAATTATTTTTTAAAGAACTTTTCGTTCAAATCTGGGTCGTACCCAAAAATATTTTTTTTCAGGATTTTGCCCCGTGCGTCCAACCCTTCACAATGTTTGACCGGCCAGAGCGACCGACCCTTCATACTGCTCAAACCAACCAGAGCGACCGACCTATGGTGACCGGTTCAAGGAGTGAACTGCCCCATACTGTGCTCGATCAAGCTAAGCTCGGGCCTTCTTGGTGCGATCCAAAAACTTGCTCGACCGAACCAAAGATACTCAACCCAACTCTATTCTGGCTCGCTCGACCGACCCAACAATCTACCCATTGGCTTGCTCCACCGACCAGGGCCATATACGACCGACCCTTCTATTTCTGCTTCGGCAGAACTGCTCTAGACCAATGCTTTCTCGAGCCAAGTTTCTGCACAACCGACCCTCCTGGCTCATTCGTCCCACTTACTGACTTGTTTACCAATAAATCTGCACCTTTGGTGCGACCGACCGCCTGCCTACGATCCAAAACCTGCACCCCTCCAATGCAACTCCAATTTCGACCAAAACTTCGCCAATCGATACAATCGACGAAACCGACTCAACCAATTCACCAAATACAACCACAAGCATGTTATGAAACCAATAACATCACCACTTTGGTAACTTCGTCAATAATTATGTGAAATTCACCAAAATCACCATAAATGTAAATATGAACAAACTATAGGTCTAACTTGCATAATCATATGGAATAACATAGAAATTACTAGTTTAAACTTACTAAATTGGATCCTATGGTGATTCAAATGAAAATGGACTTATAGTGGTTTAGATCTATGGTAAAACACTTGAATATGATGTAAAACATGAACAAACACTCATATACTTCATTGAATCCATGTGAGAGATGTAAATCACTCACCGATTCTCCCAAACAAGCAAAAAATCAATGCAATAAAATTCCGGATAGAAATCAATTTGAACCAAACCCCTTGATCCGATGAACTCCCTTTTCAATTGATGCAGATCTAGCCTCCAATGGTGTAGATCTATGATTTCGCTCCTTGGATTTTGATTTTTCATGGTGGAAAGATGTTAGAAGAAGGAGGAACATATGTCGCCTTATGAGAGAATAGAGAAACTAAAACCTTTCTCATACCTCCCACCCCCTATTTATACCCTTCTACTAGCCCACAAATGGGTCTTCCCAAGTCAGCCCATTGTGGCTCTCTAAACCTGAACAGCCAACTAAAAAACCTTAAAATAGTGATTCCTCCCAAACCGCTGAGCCAAGTCTCTAATGTAACCACTCTACAGAAAGGCAACCATCAATTCCCTTCCAATGGCACAGATCTCATCCTCTGATTCGACCTAAGTCAAAAGTTATTCCCTGTGAGCAAAATGGTCACAAACAAAATTGGTAAAATTTATGGACATGTCTCACATCCCCATAAAAACATATTAAAATATGAGAATGATCCAACCCTCAAGGAATAAAATAAAAATATTCTACGATTTTCCAATACGTAAAATGTGGGTTGTTACAATTTGGACCTTATTCTCCTCACGAACAAGAGCTGAACTGATTGCATGCGATGATACTATTAAGTATATGAATAGATCTTCATCATCCACCGGTTTGGACAATATCAGAGGTTTCTCTAAGTGACTTAGCAAGTTTTGAAAAGTTTCGGTACAATCCGGAGTCCATTCAAAATTACGTTTTCTTCGTTTATTAAGTCGAAGAAGGGAATGCACTTGTCGGTGGCCCTATAAATGAATCTACTCAATGCTGCAACCTTTTCTGCTAATCTTTGAGCATCGTTGATTTTTTGCGGTTCACGAATATTCATGATTGCTGCAATCTGGTCCAGACTGATTTCAATCCCGTGGGAACTGACGATGAAACCCAAAAACTTCCCTGATGCAATGCTAAATGAGCATTTCAAAGGGTTGAATTTCATCCCACAATACCGAAGGATATCGAACATTTCTTCCAAGTATAAAACGTGATCAACCGACTGCTTGGACTTCACAAGCATATCATCCACATAAACTTTCATAGACTTCCCAATATGGTTATGGAAGATACGGTTCACCAGGCATTGGTATATTGCCCTGGCATTCTTCAGCCTGGAAGGCATTACCACGTAGTAGTATAATCCAAGGTTTGTGATAAAGCTTGTATGTTCCTGTCCGATACATGCACTGGAATTTGGTTATACCCCGATTAAGCATCCATAAATGAAAGAAGCCTATGTCCAACTATTAAATCTACTAGCTGATCGATCGTTGGGAGCGGGAAGCTGTCTTTGGGGAAAGCTTTGTTTAAGTCAGAGAAATCAATGCATGTTCGCCATTTCCCATTGGCTTTCCTTACAAGAACAGGATTTGATATCCAGTCAGGATATGTAGCATCCCAAATAAAACCATTGCCTTTCAGCTTTTCGACTTCTTCTTTTAGAGCTGCCGACCTCTCCGGACTGAGCATACGTCTCTTCTTCTTAATTGGTACGTACTTCGGGTTTATGTTCAGCGAGTGGCTCATGATTGATAGATATATCCCACATATGTCAGCATGGGTCCATGCAAATACATCTAGATTGGATCGTAGGAAGTCTGTCAATTCCTACGTCCGACGGGGGTCTAAATGGGATCCAATTTTCAAGACCTTGGTCGGGTCGTTGTTATCAATTAGGATATCCGTAGTTATCTCACTGGGTGTCGCCCTTTTACATCCCGGTTCCTCGTCCTCTTTGAGATCAATGTCCTGGACTAACAATCAGGTGATTCTATCCGGGATGCTTCCTTTACTTGCTATGTTTATGCCTCCTTAGTGGAAGGGGAAGCATTTTTAGGCTCTATATTGACTCCATCACGAATCATTTTCCATTCTGCTGTTTGAGCGGAGCTTCCATGCCCTTTCGATCCCGGTCGGTCACATGATGAGTGGAAGGAAGCACAGGTCCATGAGCATCTTGGAAGTACCTTATTCCCTGGGAAGAACACGCAATTCGCACATCGGCATGAGCATTGGTTCGGAGGCTAGGATCATTAGGACCAAGTCGGATCACAGCATCTTCTTAAGAGCCTACTGAACCGAGTGGAGTTGTCAAAGATTCTCAGGCCTTTCATGGGGTCTCCTCTGACGTGAAGCCCATTTGTTCTTCTCAAACGAAGATGAAGCTTCTACTACTTGGTGATGCAGGGGAGACGGTGTTCTTTGTCTTCGGAATTCCTCCTATTGCTTGGCCATCGCATCCATATCATTCAGGATTGCAGTGTTATCCCATCTTTGAGCTTTTAAGATTGTGTTAGTCTCCTCCAATCTGAAAAAAAACGCGTGAAGTCACCTTGAGTAACAGGACCTGAGCCAAAAGGCGGTCGGCTATGGGATCGGCCGCTCCAGAAGCTATCACTTCGGGTCGGGTCGAATTCGACCCGGGTACACTCAACTTGGGGTCATTCGACCTGGGAGCATCTGTTGGCGTTGGTTAGACTGGTAGCCTATTTGGCTACTCTTCATTGTTCGTAGTTCTATGGGAAGCTTGCTAGTTCTTATCTCTTCTTGGAGCCATACTGATCAAACTTGTTAAAATCATTGAAAACGTTGATAGTGTTGAAACCAAGGACTATTTCTTTGGACTTAGTGATCCGAACAGTAGACAAATAATCCCAAAAATGAGAATGCAATCTTCTCAGTGACAGCACAAAAATATTAGACCAAAAAGTGGCACTAACACCCAATACACTAGACTTCGTAGAGATTAATGAAGAAATATAAACTGAAAATAAGGAAAAACGAGCAAACACATGAGATTTATAATGATTTGATGTTAACAAGCCTATGTCCACAAAACAATTCTTATAATCAGCAAAGGATTATAATTACAACACTTTACAACTCTAAACACTCGAGATACAACTAATTTTCTCTCACAAATGTTGAATTCGACTCGAATTTCATAAAAAATGGTATACTACGGGTAGAACATAAATGGCAGCAGCACAAGCTTATTTGTTAGGATTGAAGTAGCAAAAATGTCCCTTCATCTATCTCCAAGTTGGCTATTTATAGGGTCTTGTTGACTTATATTGGCAGGAATGGTTAATAGCACGTGGAGATGTGCCTGAATTCTCTCAACTGTATAT
This sequence comes from Allium sativum, assembly GCA_030737875.1. Taxonomy (NCBI): domain Eukaryota; kingdom Viridiplantae; phylum Streptophyta; class Magnoliopsida; order Asparagales; family Amaryllidaceae; genus Allium; species Allium sativum. The sequence continues at coordinate 91,885,475 of CM060910.1, read as the reverse complement.
ATTCCTAATCCATAATTCTCTTTTTAACCTTTTCCAATTCATAAGGTTTTACAGCCAAGCCCACTAATCCGAAACACTAACATATGGGATTCTCCTTTCTCTATTTCAAAATATATTGTACACTTCCCACTCTAATTTCCTAAGGGTCTCAAATTTCCATATTCATTCCTTTAGTATACAAAACGGATATCCTAATCCTTACCATATTGTACTCTTTCTATTTAGCGGGTTTCTCTATGGATCTAGGTATATATATAATATTTATATTTTTAAAAATACAAATATGTTCACTCACTATCTATAAAGGAATCCTAAATCGAAGCTCTGATACCAGATGCAACAACCCTAATTCCGACGGACTGATTTTTTTTTTTTCAAAATTCTAATCCATCGAAACCTATGTTGGTTGCTCTGGTATCCTGCAGAAAAGACAGAGATATAAAATATATCAGAGCTCAGAAATTATCTCACAGCGGAATGGATAAAGTATTATATAATCAAAGGATACTCTTACCATAGTAATAATACTACCTAATCCGTATCCAAAGCTATCATGTATCTGCTACAAATCTAACCTGCGAGTATGTTATGAGGAGGGGATCAGAATACAAGTTCTAATGACTGGATTTAAATTATACACTTTGGATAATCCTACATATACCCACTATAACAGAAATACCCTTTTGCAACTGCCAAAAACAGTTGTAATAGGTGTATTACAACTTGCGCCCAGCAGTCCTAATATCCGGAGTTGTAATATCGGGTTTATTTTACAACTGTTTGTGAGAGTTGTAAAAATATTTATTACAACCATTAATAACAGTTGTAATACATCTATAACAATAGCCAACAACAGTCTTTATATCCGAAGTTGTAATAGAAGGTCTATTTTACGACTGTTTTGGTCTGTTGTAAAAGGAATTATTACAACCATTAGTGACAGTTGTAACAGAGTTATTGACAACTTTCAGATACTGTTGTAAAAATTCTTTTCACAACAGCTAATGGCTATTGTTAAAAACGTTTGCAGTAACTGTGGAGGCTTTTTGCAACATCGGCTAACTGTAAGTTCCTTTAACAACAATTGCTAGCAGTTGCAAAAGACTCACTTACAACTGTTACTAACTGTTGCAATTAACTTTTCAACAACTATTTTAAGAGTTGTATTATAATCTACTACAACTGAAAACTGCCCTCAATACTTTTATAGCTGATATTAAACATAAAATTTTACAGCATTACAATTAAAACAAATATTTCATAACAACGCAAACCGTTCACATTTATAATAAAAAACAATTCAAGTTACACCGTCTTAGAATTTTTAACTTCACTACATAACATAGCCAAATCCATAACATAGTCAAATCGTAGCCAAATCCATAACATAGTCAAATCGTAGCCAAATCCATAACATAGCTAAATATAAGTACATATACGTACTAATCAAAAGAGATGTACTCCTTAGGCCAAGCGACAGTCGTCCCAATTGCTTGTCCAATAGTATAGATATCTGAAGTAGGCCTGTATAAAATAGCTTCGGGATCCACCACCGTATCAACCCAAACCTTCCAAGCATCTGTTCCTAATGGTACATGGTGCACTAAAACAGCAGGATCAGTTTATGCAATTGTTGCTTCTGCAACAACATTTCTTTGACAACTCAATAGTCTGCACTTCCTAGAAATGACTTGTGTATTACCACCACTTGGGAGATTATTGCTACTCCGATATGACTGCAAAAGAATAACAAACAATTAAATGCAAATATAGTTATCAAACAGCGTAATAGGTTAAAAACATAATCTGCAAAATTTCATTTTGCAGCTTTCCCATTTACAAATATGGAGGCTGTTGTCAAAGCAGTAAGTGCTGTTTTGATTTCAGAAAAATGTTAATAGAAGAGAGCTCATTTTTTCCTACTTAGTTCCTTTTTCATTGAATGTAGTAAGCATAAAATCAATATTAGACATAAGCAACATCTGTTGAAACAACATATGCCAAATTTCAAATGAAAAAATAACCATGGCCAATGTGTTAGCTTGAACGAATGGTGATTGGTCGTCTAGCTTACTGGAAAATCAGAGCAAACAATTGAAGAACTACAGGGAATCATGGATCAGGTTTGAATATATGATATTTTAATTTTAGAATGATTTTCTAACTATATATTCATCCCCTAAAGATTCCTATTGTGCAAGAGAGTGAGTCCGTCAAAACTTCTGTATTAGTCTATTAGACATTGAACAATTTACAATGAATTTTTATTCATATGTGAAATAATTTTAGCTACTTTAGTAAATACATGAAATAATTTTAGCTACTTCAGTAAATTCCGTTTGCTGGATAGGAGAGTAAAGCCAAGGCACGATTATAAGAATACTTCACAAGCAGAACTCGAGAAACACCGGAAAGAAAGATATCACACGGATTGTTAGCTGGGATAGTTCGTAAACTGCACTGATTTATAAATTTATCCTTATCAGCCTACAGCTGTAAATCAATATTAAGCATGCATGCCTTCATCAAATGTTTATCTATCTATACAACTTATAATTAGATAAATAAACATTTCATTCAGCTTAAGCTTTGTTCAACTGTGTTTTTTTTCTTGGTCAAATATTATTAATGCATGTTTATTCATTAAACACACATTAAGAACAACTATCTATCAACAGTAAATTTATGACTAATAACCGTATAGTCTCTTCACCTTTTGGCGACCACAAATGTCACCTTAAAATTATACATTCCCAGAGAGTAATTTGACTTTTGTCAAATGCATGACCTTTGATTTTAACTTATTCTAAACAATTACTCAGTTGATAACATCTCAAGACAGATTTATTATACATAACTCTTGAACTTATCAAATTTATATCACTGCTAATTTAAAGAAAAGTCTTTCCTTTACAAATTCAAAATTTATCCTTATTATAAATACACCATGTCTAAAGGGACCAAAAAGATGCATTTACTGGATTTGTAAAATCTCAATTTGTGGGTCGTTCACTTTGACAATGCAAATAAGGTGGCCGAGCCACAAATATAATCCCACCACGACACACCCTTCAGCTAAACCAACGTAGAGTTGGCCAACATTGTCCGAGGCTGGCGCTTAGCGCTTTTTGGCGCCTAACGTTAACAGCATTTGTTTCATAAAAAAAAACTGCATTTGTTTCAGGTATTAAGTAAACGTTAACAACATTTGTTTTATAAAAAAAAAAATTGCACTGCACTTGTTTTATTAAAAAAACTGCACTGATTTTTTCATTAAAAAAACTACACTGATTTTTTTAAAAAAACTGCACTGATTGTTTTATTAAAAAAACTGCACTGATTTATTATAAAAACTGCACTAATTTTTAATTAAAAAAAAAATGCACTGATTTTTTTTTTAAACTGTACTGATTTTTTGGTGCCTAGGCGAGCGCCTTTGCTACACTGACCCTTATTAAGACTAAAGAGCACGGCTACAGGAATTGCAAAATCTATATGCATGTTTGCAAATAAGGTCATAGTTTTTGTTTATTCCATTACACATTCAAGGAGGCTGTCACTAAAAAAATCGCGATGCATACGTTTTAACAGCAAAAGCGAACCTAAATTCTTATTTTAATTTGGTACAAAACACATTCCCCTATTTTTCGACAAAAAATATATGCTAAATAAGGAATAGTGAAAAAACACTATTAAAATTTCATTATATATGTTTATAGGCGAGTATACTATAATTCTAATATTTCAAAACTGGTTATTAACAATCAAAAGTAGTTATGATTTCCAGAATCTTTGTGTATATTGCAGTATCACCATTGGCGAGTATACTATGTGTTTATGAAAAAACACTAACTAGCTATGATCACTAACGATCAAAACTGGTTCAATCAAGACCCTTTTGGAAGGTTTAAAAATGAGGAGGTAACCGTTGGTCATCAAAAAAAGGAAAAATAATAATAAGAAATACCTGTGGCGTATTACCACGTGGAGTCATTGGTTCTTCCACTGTATTTTGTTTACCATTGATATTCTGTTAAAAAAAATGCACTAATTAGTTGTTAAGCGCTTAGCAATTACTCATTAATACATTAAATCGGTTATAACTTACAGCCATGAACATATCAGAGAGCCCTTTCATTTGAGTCTGTAAGGTAGAAATTTGATTTTCCATTTCACGTACTTTTTTGGAACTACTCATACGAGCTCCGAACTGAGTTGGTGCAACCCCAAAACCAAGTCCTCTTATTCTACCTCTTTGTTCGCGACCAAATACCTTTGACACACCATCTTCATTCAATGATATTGTTCCTTGAGAATTTTGGGTGTTTTTATGCTCTTTTATCTTGGTCTATAAATTCAAATAAACATTTTTCAAATGTCGTAATTCAATGTAAGGTTCATATATTGGAGCCAACTATGAAAACATATCCCAACTAAAATATTCAAAATTCAATTTGATGGAAATCAAAGAAACGAAAAAAAACATTCTAATTAAAGAAAGGATAAAATAAAATCAAAACATACAATGAAGAAATAATTTAATGTGTATATATTCTTACTATGCAATCGGCGGCAGTAGAATTCGATGGCTCTCCATTTTTCTTTGTATGGCCTTTACACCACAAATCCTCCCTGTTGATATCCGATGATAAGCCACTTTCTTTTTTTTGCACAAAGAGCTTAGAAATAAATCACAAACTGCTGTATTGGATAAATAACTTCTCTAGACAGCGATAATGAATGAATTATATAAGTTATTTTTTCTTACCATATCATCAGCTAGTCTTGCGTACCCCTTTCGGCTCATAGTGTGCGGAACTATATTTTTTGCTCGTATTGCTTTGTATTTATTGCTTGTTAATTGAATAAACAAAATTTATTCAAATTAAGTAAAATAAAATGTAATGAAAACATTTTAATTTTAGTCATCAAAACAAATCCAACTACCTCAAACTCATCCGTTAATTTTTCATTGACAAAATCTTTCCACTCCTGAGCACTCCTGATATTATTTGGTTTTAGCATGTGTAACGACCCAGACTTTTAGCCAATTTATTTTAAATATTTATTATGGTTTTAAATACTGAATTTATAATATAAATGGTATTTTATTGGGTTATCGATTAAAGAATCGAAATATGATTTATTTTGATAATCATCGTAATATGAGAATTTAAAATATTTCAATTCGAAGATAAAACTGAATCGAAATGGTTCAGATGATCAATATATATTCTATTTGAATATAAATGACGATAATAGTAATTTATTGTTGAAGAATTTATTTGTTTTCAAATTTATCTTATATTATATTGATTTAATATGGTTATTTTAAATATACGTTCAAAATAAATTTCAGAAAAATATTCTGTTGAGTCCAGTATAACGCTATAACATTGGAACGACGGTCGGTACGCTAAAATAGCGGTTCATGATTTTTAACTGTGAACCCCGAGATATTTGTAATGGATAAGATCGAAATCAAATCGAAATCCATTTAAAGAGAATAAAGATTTCATTAAATCAAATCAACTAATTAAACTATCCTATTTGCGTACTTAAGGCCAACCTACTATCGGTACCTTTGCACAGACCTAGATTACTTGGCAACCAAGTGTTATCTTCTATAAATCGCTAGCAAATCCCTCGTTCTCCTTCCCATTTTTTTTCATTTCCTCAGTAGAAACCGAGAACCTCAGAATCAAACCAAAACGGATGTTGAATTCTTCCTCCCCTCCATTTATAATCAAAGCCGCTTGTCCCTCTTTTTCCCCAATATCAAAATCGAAGTCGACAACTAATAAAAAAAAGGGGGGATCGAGATCTAAAAATCGCTGACGGGTATTGCGATTGAATCGCCAGTCCTCGAAAGCCCAACTTCGAACTATAGAAGCATAGCGTCAGAGTACTTCAGTTTTAGGATTTTGGGTTCATCGCGATTCAGGCAACAAGGGGTTGGGGTTGGAAGACCTAAGCGCGATTGAGTTGAGTTGGTGGTAATTAATCAACACGAACTGGGGGTTCGCGATTATTGTCGTGGATTGTTTGGAGATCGCGATGTTTTCCTGTAGCAGTACGAAGTCGGGGTGGTTGCGATCGATGTAGGGTTGGTGAACTCGACGAGCTCGTTTGTGAGCAACGATGATGGTTCTCTGCCGATGGTGTTGTTTGGTGTTCGGCAGTAAGGAGGAGGGAGTTCGATCAGTAAAATTTGGAGACGAAAATTGGTTGCGAGGCTGCCAAGCAATGGACTATGCAGATGGAGGAGATAAGAGGTGAAGCAGTAAACATAGGTCACGATTATCAACTACAGACGGGTCATGGCGGAGATGGATGAAGCAAGCAGTGGTATAAGTGGTCAAAGCCAGTCGAAGACAGTGCTGGGCGGTTTATGGAGTTGATGGATTTGGGTATAGTGTAGAATAAAGGGTTTATTTGTGTTGATTGGCAGCTACGAGTGCTCGAGGCTGTGTGGGCATGAAAAAGATGGTGAAAGAGATAGAGAACTCGACAGAAAACGTGGAATATGGATTAAGACTAATGGAGGAATCGCGGTGAATGTACATAATAGACTTCATCGGGTATTCAGCGCAAATAAAATCACGGTGAGTAAATCTCACTCACCTTTTATTTAGAATTATTTTTATTCGTTAAAAATAATTGTTTGATGCTTGTTTGAAATGTTTTCTGGTTGATTTAAAAATATTAGTTATTTAGGGTTGACTATTGCATATATATTGGTTTGGTGATTGGATGGTTCCCACAGTATCATTAGCGGATGCCCGCAGTATCATTAGTGGATGACCCTACGCCCACGTATATAAGTGGTTCCCCTTTTATACCGCGATATCCTGCCACGAAGCAGGATGGGTATTACTATGTTGACTAACGTCTGTGGATGCAGGGAAAACAGGTTGGAGGGATCCAACTGGATTCCTCAAAAAAAATATTATCTGTTTGTTTATTTATTTGCATATATACAATTATATATGATGTGTTAGAAAACCTGAAATAAATAATTGGTTATTTGGTGTTTAAATATCACTGGGCCTAAGTGTTAATTTATAAAAAAAAAAATACCCTGAAAGTGGTATTTGAGATTTAAAAGGGAAATTCTATTTTTCTAAAATAGAATTTGAAGTGTTAACTTGTTTTAAAAGAAATAAAATAAGTAGTTCCTTTATAAACGAAGTTTATAAATAGTTCTTTTATAAACGAAGTTTATAAATAAAGTGAAAAGAATTATCATTGGATAATTCAGAAATAAAAATACAAGTGTGAAATGGAAAAGGGAAACCTATTTTCCAAAAGTAGAAATATCGATTTCAAAAGGAGTTTGAAATCGAGACTTGTTTAAAGAATGAATAGAGAAAGTTTGAAGTAGAATTTGAATAAAGAAAATTCAAATAGAAATTGGATATAGGAATTCAAATAGTAGTGAAATAGACTTTGAATATAGAATTCAAATAGAGTTAAAATAGGAATTTCAAGCAGAATTCAAATGGAGTTTGAATATTTGAAATTCCAAATAGAATAAAATAAAAGAGTTTGAATATTTGAAATTTCATTAAAAAGGAGTTTGGATTTTTGAAATTTCAAATAGAATAAAATGTAATTTGAATATTAGGAATTGAAATAGAACTTCAAAATGGAACTAGAATTTCAAAATAGAAATTGAAGTAGAACTTCAAAATAAAATTTTCAAATAGAAATTGAATTTTGGAAATTTAAACGAAATGTGAGTATAGAATTTGAATAAGAGGAATTCAAATGGAATTTGAATAAAGAGATTTTAAATATGGAATTTGAATTTAGAATTCAAATAGTTTAGATATGGAATTTGAATATATGGAAATGGAATTTGAAAATAGAGTTTGAAAATAAAATTTGAAATGGGAACTTGAATATATAATTCAAATGAAGTTTAAAAATAGAATTTGAATTCAAAGGCATTGAAAATAGAATTTGAATTAAAAGGAATTGAAAAAAAAGAATTTAAATTCAAAGGAATTCAAATGGATTTGAATAAAGAAAAGTCAAATAGAGATTTGAGTATAGAATTCAAATGAAGTTAACTATAGAATTTGGAAATAGGATTCAAATGAAGTTCAACCATAAAATTTGAAAATAGAATTCAATTGGAGTTTAAATATAGGAAATTCAAATAGGATTGAAATGAAATTTGAATTTAGAAGATCGAAAATATTATGTTGAATTAGGAAAAATTGATTTGATATATATTAAAATATATTAGAATAGAATTGAAATTATTTAAACGAAGTTAAAAAGTTTTTATATATATATAAATATAATTAAAATGAACTCGCCGCAGCGCTGCAGTTCGTAAATTGTAGTTTCGAACTTCAATTGAGTATACATAACTCAATTGAAGTCGGAATTCTTCGAAACAAGAAACGTCAGGACCGATTTGATAATAGTTTTCTAATGGAGAAGAAAAATCTAGATTTCGTCGAATAGATTTTGAGTTATATCAAAATAAAATTTTCAGAAAAACAGCGACATAACCATTTAAAAACCACAACGGTTTAGTTAATTTTATAAAAGGATTTTAAGCGAATAAAATTCCAAATTTCTATTTAGAAAATTTCAGATTTGAGTTGTAAATTATATGTGAACTCAAGTAGAGTAATAAATTGATTTTTGAAACGAAAATCAGATTTTTGACCATTGAATAATTCGAGTAGTAATTAGTTAATGAAATTTTGAATTGATATTGGGCTTTGAATAAGTAAATCCGATTTGAAAATTTATATTCGAAATCGAAAAAGAAACTACAATTGGAATTGAAATTCAATTTGATTATGAGCAAGATAAATATTTTATTTGAATATGTTATGTTCAAGCAAAGAAGTGAAATAGTCAAAGTAGCTAATTAAAGAGTAAATGAGTGAAACTGAATTCAAACGATTGAATTGAGTTGAATTGGAAACAGGTAAGCATGTGTTAGACATGTATGGGATGAAGTATATGAAGATTTTAGTTTATGTGCCCGACAAAAAGATACACGTTTAAATTCATATATGAGGTTTTATGCGCCGTATCGGCAAGCCGCTTGGCTTTTTCTTTTTCTTTTGGATTGGTGAGGGCCATGGGAGGCTATTTGAAATATCCCGAAGCTCTCGGTACAAGGGAGGTTATAGCGAAATTTTCCGGGAATTTAAGGAGTTAGAATATTTTTAAGATAATTTGATAGTTAGAAATCAATGTATCGATATATATAGAATTCGATAAGTAAACGAATTTAAAAATAAGATGTTGTAAACAAAAAGGGAAATCTATACATTAGAAATAGAAAGCGAACCATATACATGTTTTAAAAATGAATAAATTGGGTTTTATAGTGTGTTTATTCGAGGTAAGTGGTTTTGCCGTTTTGAAGTTGAGGATGTTTTCAGTTAAGGTCTGAGAGGTAATTTTACCTCAACTTGATTGATTTCATTTTTAATTGATAAATAGCAAGATCCAGTCTCGAAGAGAAGTGTTTGAATAATAGTTTGGTTGAATAAAATATTTTGGGTTGTTTGTAACGATGTTGTATAACAACATTCGTTTTAACTCAAGTGATGAAATTTTGGAAATATAAAAGTAAATATTTCCTGAGTATAATTAAAATAGTCGGGATAGAGATAAGTGATTGAAATTGTTTTCAGTTGCAAATAGAGATATTTTCTAATATATAGAATATAAAAGAAGTTGATATTTGGAAACGTTTTCCAAATGGCATAAGAGACCAAGATGATTATTGAAAATATTTGGTTAACAAATATTGATAGGGAAATGGAGAAGAGATGTAATTAATGAAATATTAATTAAAGAGCCCAGTGATTTGTTTGATATGTTGGATGAACACTTGTTTTTATTCGATAGTTAAATCACAGACTATCGTAGTTTTTGACCATCGTTGTCAATACGGAGAGACCGGTTGGATTATTATCCGTGAACCACTCTGTATTGGCAGTAGCGTTGCGAATCAGATTATATGAAAATAACCGAAGACGGAGTGAATTGCAAGGGTTTTTTCTATTAATAGAAATTGTGCCTTCGGTTTCGTTCAGTCCCAGAACGAACGTATATAGACGAATGTCTGATAGAGTATTTCCAATAATCGAAGATGTTGATCTGTATACATATATATGGTTGCAACGGATTTATTCCCTTGGCATAACATCCAGAATATTTGTGCAAATCAATTAGTGATTAACGGATCTGACAATGTGGCATTCGAAGTGATTGTGCTATCAATGAATAGAAAGTAATCGTAGCCTTAGGCCTCGATAACCGGGAAATGACAAAAATCGGGCAGGCAGCATGGCTATGTGGGTCGCTCCCATTAGGGTGTATAATCACCTATCTAGAGATTCATTTAATTCCTTATTCTATTCGATGCTGTCCCATTTGGGAGACGGTTGCTGATCCCAACCGTTGGTGATATACATTCGATACACTCAAGCGAAATGAGTGGTTGGTCATGTGTGGGCCGGATTGCAAGATGTTCTTGTTGAACCCCAGTGTATCGCCTCTAGAGATACACTATCGGAAGGTGGTTCCATACCTTGTCATGTTGGAAATCCAATCTCCAATAAGCGCCCTGCTGTTTTTGATTTTATATTATATATGGAGCGTGAGATGCAAGCGTTTCGCTAGATTGTTATTTATTTGATTTAGACACTATTATAATACCACTGGATTTTTATATCAAAGTGTTTGGGTTATAGTAAGGTAAAAACCGTCCATGTTTATGTGTGGGCTGGTCTTACTATTAGCTTTTCTTTCGAAAGGATTTTTGAAAGTTAATCAAATGGTTGGAGTTTACTCACACCAGTCCCATGAATGACCCAGAGTTTATTTTGTTTTTGTTTTCCCTAAACTCTTGGGTGCCCAAATTTGTACAGGCAGTCAAGTAGTCGGGATTTTTTCAGATTCACTTAGAGGAGCTGGAAGCAGGAGGCTTCACCAATTAGCTATAGAATACCACATATTCCGCTGTGAACCATGTTTGTATCTGGAATCAGGTGTTTATAACTGTTCCAGGAATAAATGTTGTGCTCTAATGATGGTATGTATATAAGGTTACTGGTGTGTATTTCAAAAGTTACGTTATATAATATATTTTATTCGTTCCGCTGTGCGATTTGTCTTCTTTGTTTTCTTCTATTCTAATATTTCTTTCTTTCTATTTCTCATCCTCTAACTTCTTTCTAAAAATAATTCGTATTTATGTGCAATTTGGGTTGGACGAGTGGTATTATTAGTCAACTCAGATAGTACGGACTTGCGGGTCGTTATAGCATGTCTACTTTGCTGGAACCATCAGGACTTGCTACTGCAGCTTTTATGGCTTTAACTAGCCTTGATTTTGACTCTTTCCATCGCAGTCCCAACATTTGAATGAACATATCCCGATGTATGTCATCCACCTTGAATCTTGCCTAAACAAAATAAATTGTTAAGGCCAAACAAAAAAAGTAAGCAACTTTGATTGTGCATTGAAAGTAAATATTCATTCCTCTTGTGTTCAGGTTAGAGTTCATAGTACAACAAACTGCAGACCCATTAAAAAATGCTTCTTTTTATGGTTTAACCAAACTGCAGACCCATTAAAAATTGCACATTCTATTTGATATAATGTTTCATTACTAATGTCTTGGAATGGTGGGGAGGTTGTTTGAAACTTGAAGTGGAGAAACAGAAGTATAGAAATGAAAAAACAGAGTTGTTACTTTAATTAAAACATATGAATAGTTAGGTGAGATTTTTCACAGAACTCGTCTAAAGGTCAATCGCATGACAGGTTAGTGGAGTGACAAAACAATGAAGTCAAATAGAAAGTTTAAAATATAAAGGAACATGCCTGAATAGGGTCTTTCAATGTAGCCAAATAGAAAGTTTAAAATACAATGAAGTCTAAAGTTGTTTATTGCTTTAATATTTCAAAATAACTACATATTCCGTATTTTTTCTGTAACCAATATTTGTTGCCATGTAGTGTTATTAAATTCATTAAGATTTCAGTTACTGTGAACAGGGTCTTTCAATGTTTGTAACATTAAGTAACAATGAAATTAAAAAAAAAATACAACTCATGATTGAAAAGAAATTTTAACAACAGGCCTTTTATTTATCTTTTTATTTTTTGAAATTGGGACTTTGTATACAAGTCTTAAGGCGATATATAACAACATATTGCATGACAAGTGATTTGGATTCCACAAAGCGGGAATCAAACCCATGACCTCTTATTTCATGTTCAAGTATGTTAAACAGTTTGAACAAAATGTTTGTCAATAACAAAATTCTTAATTTCACGAAAAATTATACCACCACAACAAATTTATCACAATATAGAGAATTTTACAACTCAGGAATGGAAGCCATAGGTGTGTAAGCTCAGGAATGAAAAGGAGCTGAGTTTACCCAAGTTGTGTGCCAAATGGAAAGGAAATGATGGCTTTCAGTGGCTAAAATGAATTAAAGTATGAAAAGGAATTGTGCTATTTTTTGGTGCAATTAAGAAGCCTGTTATTAAATCCATTAAGAAGCCGGTTACGTCAAGAAGTGATAAATTTCCGTGTCGGTAAACTATTTCTCTATTCATAGTACACATATATAAATATCGTAAACCTTTCATGGATGGTGCAGACAAAAGAAAATTAATATGTTCACAAAGGATTAATGAGAATTCATAGAGGAAATAATCTTTGAATATTCAAAAACTGCAGATTCACACCGAAAAGAAGCTATCGTGGTTTGGTTTCTAACCACATCTGAGATAAAGCCTTTCAATGTAAAACATTTACCATGCCTTATGGGCTGTTTTTTGCATTAGTTTAATGTGAGGTAGCATACAAGATTTGCCAGTACTTTTCTGTATGTATGATGCCATGGTCTTATAACAAAGTTTACTAAAGAAAAATTACCATGTGTGTGCATTGTGCACCGAGAACTTCAAGAACAATTAATAAGAGCCATATTCATCCATAAGTGGAGAAACAGAAGTATAGAAATGAAAGATGTTACGAATAAACATGAGATCAGCCCCATACTTCAATCCTCTCTATATATGCAATACATATCTACTCATCTTCACTACATAATTGTTACTTTAATTACGAAATCTGATTATCTGAAATCAGTAAAATGTCTGTTCTCCGAAACATGGTCATCTTCCTTACCCTATATATCCTCCCTTTCAACCGTCACCACCCCTCAGGCTAACCTGCCTATCAGTGCCCGTATTGAAAGTACTACAGGCAGAATTAGCAAAAATGGGTTATCAGATTGTTGGAATTCGTTGTTGGAGCTTCGGCCATGCATGGATGACATAGTGCTTTTCTTCATGAACAGTGAGACTTATTTGGCCAGGGACTGTTGTAGAGCTATCCGAATGACTACCCTAACCTGATGGCCATCAGTGCTCACTAGTATTGGATTCACTTCGGATGAGGCCGATATTTTGTTTGAATTTTTATAATGGTATTCGAATAGTGAGATATGATTTGTAGACTAATTATATAAGAAACTCAGCAATGAAGAAAACATGAAACTGACTGTGGTGTCTTATTAGAAATGTTGAAATTGTGATTAACATTTGTAAGCGCTACAGCAATCGCAAAAAATGCTTTTCCTATGAACTGTTTTATAAAAATATTCTTTCTTTGAAATCATTTGTTTGTTTAGGTGGCGTTTGGTTCATTTTTTTGTTTTGCATTTTGAGTTTTGATTACTAATGTTTTATTACTAACACGCTAACTAACAAAAACAACCTCCATGTTTTGCATTTTGATTACTAATTTTTTGTTCCATTGCATTTGCATTTGTTGAACATAATACAAAATTTATATGATATAATACAAACACAACCTCCAAGTTTTGATTACTAATTTTTGTTTTGAATTTAAGTTGTTTTAATTATATATATTTGGATATTACTAACCAAATTTTGCATTTTTTGTTTAGGCGATACAAATGGAACCAAAACAAAAACAAGAACAACCTCCCACAGGCCTGATGTTTCATTACTAATGTTTTATGTGAGATGCAAATGCAACTGAAAAATCCCACCTAACTATTCATATGATATAATGCAAATGCAACTGAAAAATCCCAACTAACTATTCATATGATATAATGCAAATGCAACTGAAAAATCCCACCTAAAGATGCCACATGGGTTTAATTCAATATTGTGAATACATAAATGTAATCATCTAAAAGATGCCATTAGCTTCTAACCAAGTTAGTTCAAGTTTTAGTGTACATTTAATATTCATTATGAATGTATGTCGTGCAATCGCGAATGCTGAGATGTACCTGAATACATGCCCATAGATCAGCCTTTAATTTGTCGTCGACTTTCTTCCAATTGCTAATGGTCACAGGTATCATCTCCCTCGCTAACGTTCCAAGATATGATGATAAATATTTGGAATTTGTACCAATAGGTTGATTTAAATCATTGAACTCAACTTCAACCATCTCATTTGGTGTCAAAGAAAATAATTTCATCATCGTTTTTCCTCTTTTTCTCTTAGTTTTGACCAAGTTTGCCTCTTCAAAGGAAGAATCTAAGTTCGTAGCTGACTCATGATGATTGGACGGTTGTGTGATAACAACATTTTGGAGAGGAGTTGATTCATGATGATCGGTTGGTTGTGTGATAGCGATGTTTTAAAGGAGAGTTGAATCATGATGATTGGATGGTTGTGTGGTAGTGACATTTTAAAAGGCAGTTGAATCATGGTGATTGGATGAGCGTGTGACATTGACGTTTTGGAGGGGATTTGAATCAAGAGGACTAAGCGATTGTGTGGCAGTGACATTTTTTAGAGGGGTTGAATTGTGGCAAGGAATGATGGGTGGAGGAATTACACTATGTTTGCATGGAGATTTTCTAACATTGGCATTCACGTCCTTATTTTGAAAGGGAGTTGAATCATGGTGATTGGATGAGCATGTGACAATGACGTTTCAGAGGGGATTTGAAGCAAGAGGACTAAGCGATTGTGTGGCAGTGACATTTTGTAGAGGGGTTGAATTATGGCAAGGAATGATGGGTGGAGGATTTACACCATGTTCGCGTGGAGATTTTCTAACATTGGCATTCACATCCTAAAGAGCACAAGCAATTTCAACTTCAATGTCTTTCATTCTTGATATTCTAATACCACCATTAGCCCCAGTTAGACCACGCGCAGCTGCAAGCGCAACAAGACTTTGCTTCTTTGATTTTTTAGTTGCTTGCTTCGAGCTCTGCAATTATTTGAACAAATATAATATTAGTAAGGATATCTTGAAATAAAAGGAGGTAACAAGGTGTTCTGCACAATCAAAAAAAAATGACAATACGAATGTAGCAGCAGTCAATTACAGAGAGCAGTTATGAAGGTTAGAAAATGACACTTTCAATTATTTGAAGTCCGGAAACGGACGACAAAAGTTATATATGATACACAGTCCCTCTGTTTTACCTTCTCCCTAGCCCTTTGTCCATGAATGGATTGGTACTAACTTAATTCAAGCTTTGTAAAATACAGGTTTTGCTCATTGAAATTTTGTATGTGTAGTTGCTATCTGTAATGTGCAAGTGCTTGACAAAAAAAGCACTAACATGTGCAACTACTCCTCATATATTTCACAAGAAGTTCCTCATGTTAAAAATAATAATTGCTTAAGACAATCCTCTGTAAATGTATGAGTTTTTCTAAGAAAATATACATTAAATTTACATGTCACCAGGTTTAATGTTCAGCCTAACATGTATTTGTTATCTAATAGCGCGCTTTAACTCTCTCATTGTTTTACACATATATGCGCTGCTACTAAATAATTTTTACAAAAGAAAAAACTTGAATTTGATTTAAAAAATAAATGCATATACATATGTGTGTGTATGTGTGTGTGCGTGTGCATATATATAGAAACACACACACACACACATTTATAAAAGGTAACCAAAATTTCTATGTAATGGTTATGTAGGACATATATGTAGCCAAAAATGCAAGGTCAACTTAGTTGTTTAATCATGAGATAAGATATATCACCAAAGAAGGTCCATCTAAAAAGCGTTAAGCAGTAAAATGGACATGTTATGTTACAGAGAGTTGGAATCTATACAAATGTAAGGTCAGTACAAATGTCAATATTTGAATAGAGTTATCATCTATACTTCCGATCATGCTCCTTATAAGATAGTTTTGGTTACTACTTTCACTGCACTTCCATGTATTCCTACATGTTGTATTTAACTTTTAAGCTACAAAAAGTTGAGATCAATGCAAATACCCATGGAAGTAGCAAGTTATTACTTATAGTAATGTACCATGAAAACCTATACTGCGATTTGGTAATAACAGTCTTCAAGACCAGGTCTTTGAATAATTTAAAATT
Organism: Allium sativum; assembly: GCA_030737875.1. Classification (NCBI taxonomy): domain Eukaryota; kingdom Viridiplantae; phylum Streptophyta; class Magnoliopsida; order Asparagales; family Amaryllidaceae; genus Allium; species Allium sativum. The sequence goes on along the minus strand of CM060910.1, from coordinate 91,869,065 downwards.
ACTCACAGTTACCATTACTAATAAAAAAAAGGTGAATCCATTAAATACAAAGCATAACAAAACATTAACATAGAGTAATGTGATTGACTATTTATTTATGGGAAAAGGTTGCGTACCATAATAGCTTCATAATCTCCAAAACAGGGGATTCTACAGATTAGAAATATATTTGTGATTTGTACCAGTTAAGCAATACCAAAACTTAAATATGTGGTAGGGCCCAGCTATTTAATATTAATTAAACAATGAAAAATGCTAATAACAGGGAAAGTTTGCCTCTAACATGGTCAAAACAAATGCTACAACAAATAGTAAAAGAGTATCTTAAGATTGAACATTAAAATATACATTATCAAACATAATGGCTTGTCACCATTCACCCTTTCTATTTACCTACAACAAAAACATATGAAACAAAAAACAAATCAATCCCACAGAACACACGTATAACCATGGAACAAATAAAATAACAGCAAAAATCTTCTTGTATCTGGTATAATCATAGAAACAATTGTATGCTCACCACTCTTTCACTATTATTAAAGCTGTGATCCACGTCTTATGATTACTATATGGTATATTAAACCACTGTAGCAACAATTCTATATTGTTTTATATGAGTTATGCAAAGGCTACATGCTTGCAATGACACAATCGGATAAAGTGTTAAACTTAAAATGTAGTTTGAGTTTCTAATAATAAGATGTTTGACATTTTACGAAACATTGCATTCCCTTTCCTTTAGAAAATATTATTTACAATCAGATTTATCTTGCAATATAAACGCTTTTAATGGTAAGGTAAATATTTCTTTTTTTTTCACCATTCCTATTACTGGAAAAGGATTAATTATTTTTTTACAGCCTTGCATATTTTTAAATTATATATGTAATTGAGTACACAATTGTAGTGATGCAAATATTTCTATTAGTCAAGTAAAGTAAGACCCAACTGTGCTATTATGAACATAGTTTTATTAAAAAAAATTGAATCAAAAGTTGCAGAGAGTACATAATATATACCGCTTTACAATGTAATTAACCAAATGTTAATTACTCATATATTTTATAACATGGTTAATGTACATGCAAAACATGCTAAATATGATTTCTTACATTAACAGTAAGGGTCAAGACAATTACCTCTGCATGATGTTGCTCGTTCCTACCCATGGATGCAAACCTTTCAAGCTTATTTTATTAATTGATCAACCTGGAAAAAAAATCATAATTGGTGAATAACTAACCACATATCAAATATAGTACTGTTTTAACATGCAACACAAGAATCAAAGAACTAACACAAGAATCAAAGAGACAAACACACACAAAAGCAACTCAAGAGAAAAAAAATGCACAGATGATATAAAAACTGAACACAACAAATGTGAAACACCCCACCTCCGTTAAAGTCACTCACATAGGGAATGCCTTAACTTTGGTGGAGGGTTATAGGTAAAAGACACAGATAATTTACAAGACAAATATAAATAAGCAGCGGAAAAGAAAACAGTCATTTATTTAAATTTGGTTCATAACAAAAGCATAACAACAAATTGTCTTAAAACAAACTTTCAAACCATTACATCATAATCTCTGTCTTGATTATCCATGAAGAAGAAGAAAATAAAACAAAATAGCATAAGTCCCCATAGAATGTATTCAAAGCCATAATCCAATGAAAGAGAGTCCAAATCGTACATCCACTATCTTGAAGCTTGCAAAGAGTCTGACTAAGCTGGAATATTCCCTCCCTTGCGGACCGAGGGGGGGGGGAACGGAAGGAAAGAAGACGAAAGAAAAATAGAGTCAGACATAAATCCTGAGTAAGTCTAGTGACTCTTCAGTGCATGAATAAGAGAAAGATCATGATAGGGATAAACTGTAAACAGGACAGTATCATCAACCAAGGTAAGACGGTTTAAACCGAATATACTATCGCACCCCATTCTATATCTCTGCACCTCCTAGCTAGTGTCCCAACTAGTAATCTGTATAAATACGATCCCAATCCCCGCAGTTGTGGTAGCCTTCAGGTGTACATCTATTTTGAGGATTCCACCTCAATCAGTCCAATTGCCATGAAAATGTTATATGTACCCTTACTACCCTATCGATCGGCTCCCAACCTGCACGCATGTGTCACGTGTGTCACACGACCCCCAAGAATTGCATATACCTATGCTGGTCCCACCATGGGGTGTATCAAGACCCATAGTGGTGGCCCGACACAATTCTAGAATACATAGGTTATACTACTGGTGCCCCAGTGCCCTGTTTGTCTGCTCCGGAGTGTGTGCACGCCCGCACCCTGTTAGAACCCACACTGTGCACCTACCGCCGTCGTTTTTGACCGCTTACAATCAGCCCAGTAATCGTGCCCCACCCTGCCTAGTTTCAGGGTACCATGATGCCTAATTGGGTTACTGCTGAAATGGGTCCTCGTTACTAGGGTTTCCTACTAGTTAAGTTTGTGGGCCTATATATACAGATATTACCCACCTACCCGTGATGTACTTAACCCTCCCACCGATTCAAGCATGTTTATTAATGGTTAAGTCTGTGGGCCTATATTTACTGATATTACCCACCATCCTGATATGTACTTAACCCTCTTACCGATTCAAGTATGTTTATTAATGGTTAAGTTGGGCCTATATTTACTGATATTACCCACCAACCTGATATGTACTTAACCCTCCTACTCGTCATGTCATGTTGGTTAAGTGTTTCCTATTAACTTAACCTTTCTCACTTATCATGTTAGATTCTTTAAGTGTGATTTATTAACTTAACCCTGTTCTTTCACCATGTTATATATATATATATATATATATATATATATATATATATATATTGGTCAAGTGTTACCTTAGTTAACTTTAACCCTACCATCTGTTTCACTAACATGTTATAACGGTTAAGTGTTCTAAACTTACTTAACCTCACCCACTTGTCTAATTAACATGTTATAATAGTTAAATATTCTAATTTTAATTAACCCCACCTTCTAGTCTAGTTAACATGTTAAATTTGGTTAAGTGTATTTATTTTACTTAACCCCACCTTCTAGTCTAGTTAACATGTTAAATTTGGTTAAGTATTTATTTAATTGACTTAACCCTACCAATTCTAGCTTAGCTTTAATTGTCTTATTAAAGCACCAACCACTCACATTAGACAGGTATTGTTGTGGCTGCCTGTATGCCGGGCGGTTTCGGGCAGTCTTACGCCACAACTCAGTCTAATCTCGGGTCTTTATTGGGCTCAATGCCTTAACCTCCCACATTTGATAGGTATTGTTGTGATTACTGGACAGCCGGGCGGGTCCGGGCAAGTTTACATCACAACTCAATCCAACCTCAGGTTAAGCATATTCGTCTTTTCTAATATTTCCCTTTTATTCCTTTTATATTTATATGTAAATTTGTCAAATATTTATTGACATGGCCCACTTTCCCTCTAATCAAGTTCATCATGTTTGGTATATAAAATTTATACCATTAAATGTCATCAATATTTGGCATGTGCCAAACATGCCAATTTTCATATATTTTCATGTTTATCCCCACGATATCCCATGCATTTACGTTTGCAAAATTACAAGGAACGTTGGGCTAAATATTTTAGCCCGACTTATAAACATAAAAGGGAAAAGAAAAAAACATGAATTATTCTAACAACATAACATATGTGACATATAGATTCTTCATGTGATGATGAACTTGCAACATGAATCACAAACATGTACAAAATTAACTTAGCATAAAAAAGGGAACTTGTACTTTTAGATCCAACTATCCTAAATCATAGCATATGAATTTACACAATTTAAACATGTCATGTAGAGGTAAGTTTGCATTGAAATAGGATCTAAATTAATAGGTGTCTCTTGAGTGGGCAAGGAACAATGTACTTTTAATTATGAACTTGCAAACTTAATTTATGCAACATGAATCATAACATAAGAGTTGTTCATAAAACTACGCCAAACCTAATTAAACATGTAGCAGTGAACTTGCATAGGGGTTGAATTAACTAGCATAGATCTTAACATAAAAGGTATATGAGTCTATCATAGGTGTCTACTAACACAAAAGTTGTAGATTTGTCATAAAAGCATATGAGTCTAACATATGTGTCTACTAACATAAAAGTTGTAGATTTGTCGTAAAAGCATATGAGTCTAACATATGTGTCTACTAACATAAAAGTTGTAGATTTGTCATAAAAGCATATGAGTCTACAAAATAAAAGTTGTAGATTTGTCATAAAAGCATATGAGTCTAACATATGTGGATCTAACATAGAAGTCATAAATCTAACATAAAGCATATGAGTTTAACATAAGCGTTGTAGATAAACATATGAGTCTAACATATGTTAACATAAAAGTTGTAGATTTAACATAAGAGCATATAGATCTAACATATGTTAACATAAAAGTTGTAGATTTAACATAAAAGCATATAGATCTAACATATGTTAACATAAAAGTTGTAGATTTATCATAAAAGCAAATGGATCCATCATGAAAGTTTACACAGTCGTGTTAAGCCTATAGTTTGCATGTGTTATGACATGATGGCATCGTCTAATTTTGCATAAGGATTGCAAAATCCCAAAAACTTACATACAATACATAAGTACATAATATGTCATCGCCAAACAAATAATACATATGCTTATTTACAAGCTTTCAACAATAGTAATTCCATCGTAGATTCACATACAACATGGCCGCAAAAATACTCATAATAAATCCACAATAACTCTTAAATAATCATGAATCAATTTCGCATATACCATGATTAAATAGATATGAATAACATGAATCAACTTCGCACATAACATGATACGAATTCTATTTACATTCCATTGCAAATCACATCTTTATTTCATTCATAACTGAAAAATAACCATACTTACTATTTAAAGGAATTCTTGGGTTCTGAAATATGAGCTCTGAATTTGATTAGCACGCCTTTGATGTTGAATTCGTTGTTAAGATTAGATTATACTTAAGTTGAATTGAATTGATTATCTTCACTTAGCTTCTACTTTGTGGCGGCTACTCTAGGCTTTGGAGTGACAGCATGACGGCCATTGTTCTTATTTTTGATTAGGTTTTAGGTTTGAGTCTTCGGTTGCTTATATAGATTTTCAATTTAATTAGAGCCGTCCGTTCAAGCAAGGATCCATCAAGGCCATCCACCTCAGAAGAAACCAATAAATGAATATTTCTAATCTAATGACATTCCCTAATAAATGAATATTTTAAATCTAATGACCATTTCAATATAAGGACATTTCTAATCTAACATAAATGACATTTTTTTGAATCCTAACTTAAATGTCATTTTTTTATTCTAGCATAAATGTTCTTTTTTATTCTCATGACATTTTTAATTTATTCTAATAACCCATTTATGACAAAATGACCACTTTATTCTAATAACACATTTATGACAATGTAATGACCCGTATTCTACACATCATAGGATCGTAGAATATTTATTTCTTTCCCATGTGAAGTCGTATGGTCATGTAACTTTGGGAAACATCCATTAGAGTCATTTCTCATGCTTATGATTTTTGTCGATTTTTAAATGACCATTTTGCCCTTAGTTGGTACTGTTTTGGCCATAACTTTTGATTGGAAAGGAATTTTGACCTGAAACCACTTCCATTAGATTCGTTTGATGGTTTACCTTTCCGTAGAGTGGTCATAATAGCCAAACGGACTTACCGTTTGGGAGATATGGCTGAAATAAGGTTTGGAGGGTGAAAAAACTGCTTAACCGGGCCAAATCGGGTGATTAGTGAGTAGGCCCCTAACCCATTTCGGGATTAGGGTTATGGGAAGGCTGAAATGAGAAGGAGAGTCATTCCATTTCAGTTTTCTAGCCTCCACTTATCACCAGGGAACCCTAAAAATTGCCTCCAACCTCTAAATCACCTCCAAATCATCTTTTGGCCAAGGATTAAGCTTAGCAACATCTAATCAAGGGAGATCTACACCAAATCAACATTGGAGCTGCTGTTTAGCATTGGGATTTGCATCAAATCAGAGATTTATTTCAGATCTTAGTTTATTTGTGGCTAAGGTGAGTGATTTGCATAGTTTTGCACTAATTATGGCTAATTAAGGGTAATTAGTGTTAATTAGCGAATTTATACACTAATAAATTCGGGAAAAATGTTCATAAATTCTTAAATGATGTTTTAGACCTCTGATATGAATTTGGGTTAATTTGGTTAAGTTTTGCTAATCCTATCATTAATTTCACCTAAACATGCTTAAGGGGAAATATGGGATTTTGGGTATGTTTGATCCATTTTAACCTATCATATTGATGTTTTGATGTTTGTGGTTGATTATGCTTGTTGCTATGACTGTATGAAATGCTTTGTGATTGATTTCAATAGTTAGAATGGTCGAAAACGTCGTCGAATGGCATAAACACTTGCTGGAAAAGTTTCAGAAAACAGTGCAGGTTTCGGATCGGATGTAGGGCTCGGATCGGATATGTTGAACTGGGCAAGGGATTCGATCGGATCGGAACCTGACACTTGAGAAAATTGGCAAAAAAGAAGGCCACGCTAACTGAACTGGGATCAGATCGGATTAAAGAGGACGGATCGGAGCGAAAGAACGAAGATGGATCGGATCGGAGCACGTGAAGGATGAGGAGACAGATCGGAGCGGAGGCACGAACTGGAGGGGAGATGGCACCCGACCCGACCCGAGGTGAAGCACCCGACCCGACCCAAGGAGAAATACCCGACCCGAACCGTACCAGAAGAAGACCCGACCCGAACCGATGGAGGACACCCGACCCGAACCGATGGCTTGAAGAGGAACCCAACCCGACCCAGTATTGACCAATAACCCGAGATGCAAAGGTAGTCCAATATGAGAAGTTAGAGCTCAGGATCCAGTTGGGAACCAATGAGTTCACTTCATGGTTGGACTTTGCTACGGGACATGTGCTAAGGAGTTGTCGACGTTCATAACTTCGATTCACCATTAAAAATGAATGATGGCTACTTATCAGTGCAGTAGGGTCATTATGACCTGAGGGGCAAGGTGATGGTAGCAAGACTACGTTATCAGTGCAGTAGGGTCATTATGACCTGAGGGGCAAGGTGATGCGTAGTAAGACTATGAGCCAGTGCAGATGGGGTGAACAACTCCATGGGGCAAGTGGACATAGTAAGGATTGGTAAGGCTATGAGCCAGCGCAGATGGGGTGAATAACTCCATGGGGCAAGTGGACATAGCGAGGAATTAGTGGCTACGTTATCAGTGCAGTGAAGCCATTTATGACTTCATGGGGCAGAGTGATCGTAGCAAGGTATGTTGGGTGATCGAAGTGGTGAATATCGTATGCTTTACGCACTGAGCGAGAGATGTGAGGATGGATGTTATGTTTGATTGTTTGCCATCACTATGACATGCACACCTCCCCCACCTCCGTATCTTTACACAGTTTGATATGGTACCTTAGAGTGTTGTACAGTATGTAGTGCTTACTCTTTGGTTGCAGGTCCATGTTCAGGTATGTTTTAGTCTACCTGTTATTGTTCACTTTAGATGCTTATCGCTCATACCAGGCTTTATGTCTGACCCAGAGTTTTATGTCTCCTCTTATTACTCTGGGTGCTCACACGAGCAGACTAGAGACAGGTTAGCTGGTGGTGCGCGAGTAGCTGATTCGGAGGCGGGCAGGAGGCTTCCACGTATGATATATATACACATTCTCCCTGTGTCGTTGGTGGTCGCTACTTGGGCATTAGTAGTGTACCTCCCTTATCTTGCTTTTGCTTCGAGACAGTTGAAAAGTTGTAATAAGCTATATTTTGAATTTCCGCTGCTATGATGCTTTGTTCTGGTTTTTAGCTTATGCACTGTCTCTCCTGTTTTATGTCAAGTATGTTATTATTATATTTTTTCTATGCGCTGTGAGACATTCTACAGGTTCTTTGTATGTTCATTTCCTTCTTCCCTTTCCTTCTGACGACCCGTTCCGTGCTAACTGGACATGTGTACAGCGCACCTTTGGCGTAAATGTCGGTTGGTGCGGGGCGGGCCGTCACACTTGGTATCAGAGCTCCAGATTGCGTTGTTAACCTAGGGAAAGACACTAGGGAGAGATAGTACGTATATGAGAGCACGTATTTGTGATTACTTTGGTTTTCAAAAGCTATATATATATATATATATATATACTATTAGTAGTATAAGAATGAAGTCGCACTGCACTAGCACCACTATGGGGTCGTTAATCGTTTCCCTTTTTCAGATTGACGATGAGCCGAGACACGAGGGGTGCTGGTAGAGGGACCAACCAGGGGAATGCCGCTGACATGAGGGCGATGTTTACTAACCTCATGAGAGATATGCTTAGAGAAGTGCAAGGGGAAGTTCCCAATCCCGGAGTTGGTGTTGGCCCAGTAGTGCAGGCGCCTAGGGTCGATTTCGCCAAGTTGTGCAAAGATTACACTAACCTTGGTGGGAAGCCGTTCCATGGGACGGAGTCGGCCTCAGATGTTCAAGATTGGATGGATAGCTGTGATCGTATCTTTGATGACTTGGGTCTTGAGGATGCGATGAAGAGAAGGCTAGTGTCTCGTCAGCTGCAAGGGCGAGCGATGAATTGGTGGAATGCCATTAGAACAGCTACTCCAGAAGACCAGGTTACTTGGGATCAGTTCAAGGCTCGCTTTAGCGAGAAGTTTATTCCAGCTGCCCAGAAGTCAGTATTGTTCAAGAGGTTCGTGGAACTCAAGCAGAACGGAAGGGCAGTTTCTGATTATATTGCTGAGTTCGACACTTTGTCGAAGTATGGACTGTCTCTCGTTGACACTCCTGAGAAGAAGAATGAGAAGTTCATTACTGGTTTGGATGGATACTTGGGGGAAAGGCTTATCAACCATATCGATGAGACTTTTGAATCGATCGTGGGGAAAGCTTTGAGACCACAGAGCCTTTACCCTAAGTCAAAGACTGAGGCTGCATCTGCAGAAGGGCCAAAGCCGCAAGCAGGCGGTGGAGGCAAAAATAACTCTCAGAATAAGAGGAAGCAGGACCAATCTAAAGGTGGTCAGAAAAAGAGCAAGAAGGATGTTGAGTGCTTCAGCTGTGGTAAGAAGGGCCATTATGCTAAAGATTGTCGGGCCAAGCCAGCGGATAAGAAGTGCTTCAACTGTGGTCAAGTGGGACATTTCAAGGATAAGTGTCCGCAACCTCTTAAGGAGAAGCAGATTGTGAAAGCATAAGCTATTGATGCTGTTCCTTCTTCATCGAATGCCCCAACTGCGGCGGAGAAAGGAAAGAATGTTGTTATTCAAGGTATGCTTTCTATTTATGATGTACCAGTTCGAGTTTTGTTTGATACTGGGGCTTCCCGTTCCTTCATATCTAGTGACCTGGTAGATAGGTTGGGACTGGAACCCGAGATAGTAGATAGACCATTGGTTGTGACGAACCCGATTGGTGGTTCTACTAGCCTTAGTATGATTTGCAGGAATTTGGTCTTATCGAGTCATGGATGTATGTTTGTATGTGATTGCTTTGTTTTGGGCTTTACTGGGTATGGCATTATATTGGGAGTCGATTGGCTCCAAAGATACGGGGTGGTGGTAGACTGTGAGGGCTTTTTGGTGACAGTGAGGGCGGATGATGGGCGGAGGGTAGTGTTTGGTAGTCTACCTAGTGATGGGGTTATGGCTAGTTTTGTAAATTCCCTCGACATCCTGCAGGATGAGTTGTCAGATGTGCCCGTGGTTGGCCAGTATCCGGACGTCTTCGAGGAGGTGACCGGACTTCCACCACACCGAGAGATTGAGTTCCGTATTGATTTAGTGAAAGATGCCAGACCTATAGTGATGCCACTTCGTCGTATGGCACCAAGGGAGCAGCGAGAGCTCGGGGTGCAAGTCAGCAATCTTTTGAAGAAGGGATTTATTAGAAGGAGTGTCTCCGAGTAGGGAGCACCAGTTGTGTTTGCCACTTAGGCAGATGGTTCCCTTCGTTTGTGTGTGGACTATCGCGAGTTGAATAAGGTAACGAGGAAGAATAAGTATCCTCTACCACGGATAGATGATTTGTTTGATCAACTGGAAGGAGCAAGAGTGTTCTCCCAGTTGGACCTCGCGACAGGATTTCATCAGCTTCGAGTAGCGGATGAGAGTGTTCCGAAAACGGCATTTAGGACGCCGTCTGGATTTTATGAGTGGTTGGTCATGCCATTTGGGTTGACCAATGCACCAGCCTATTTTGTGGATCTTATGAATCGAGTATTCAGAGATCAGTTGAATAAGTTTGTTCTTGTGTTCGTGGATGATATCCTTGTTTACTCAAGGACAGAGGAGGAACACAAGGGGCACTTGAGGATAGTAATGGAGGTGTTGAGGAAACACTAATTGAAAGCGAAATTCTCTAAGTGTCATTTTTGGAGAAGGGAAGTGAGATTCTTGGGTCATGTTGTTTCAGAGAGTGGTATTGCCGTGGACCCTGCGAAGGTGGCTACGGTACAGGATTTTCCTACACCCAAGAATGTAACAGATGTAAGAAGTTTCTTGGGATTAGCTGGGTATTATCGTAAGTTTATCCAGGACTTCTCCAAGATAGCAGCACCGTTGACTCAATTGACTAAGAAGAATCAGTCCTTCGTTTGGGACGGACGGAGTGTGTGAGGATACCTTCAAGAGTCTAAAGGAGAAGTTGACGCGTGCGCCAGTGTTAGTCATTCCTAAAGGGAATGAAGAGATGACGGTATACACGGACGCTTGTGGTACCGGACTGGGTGCAGTATTGATGCAAGGAGGTAGGGTTGTAGCTTATGCTAGTCGACAGCTAAAGCCGCATGAGAAGAAGTATCCTACCCATGATTTGGAATTAGCAGCGATTGTGTTTGCGCTGAAGATGTGGAGACACTATCTCTTGGGAGAAAGATTTGAGTTGTTTACCAATCATAAATCGTTGAAATATCTCTTCTCTCAGAAAGATCTGAATCTCCGTTAGCAGAGATGGTTAGAGTTCTTGGCTTCGTATGATTTTGATATCGCATATACACCTGGGAAAGGTAATGCGGTAGCCGATGCCTTGAGTAGGAGACATGCTAGTTTAGGGGCTATGTTTCTTGAGTGGAAGCAACTGGACTATATCGCGGGGTTTGATTTCAGACCAAAGTGCGAGTTGGATCCAGTCATGCTAGCTAGTTTGGCGATCAGACCCACTTTGATAGAGCGGATTGGTTCCAGCCAGAGGGACGATCCTAACCTATTGGAAATCATCTCCAAGTTAGAGATGGGTATCGATGAGGAGATGAGTGTGTATGGGCTTGATCGAGATGGATGGCTTCGGAAGAATGGAAGATTAGTTGTGCCCAACGTAAATGGGTTGAGAGATGAAGTGCTTAGAGAATGTCATCACTTAAAACTAACTATACATCCCGGTGGTAATAAAATGTATCGAGACATGAAGCAAACCTACTACTGGGAAGGGATGAAAAGAGACGTTGGGAAGTTTATATCCAAATGCATGAATTGTCAGCTAATTAAAGCCGAGCAAAAGAAGCCTAGTGGGTTGTTGTAACCATTAGAGATTCCCGAATGGAAATGGGAACAAGTCTCGATGGATTTCATCGATGGTTTACCAAGGACTAGATCGGGATATGATAGCATTTGGGTAATTGTGGATCGATTGACTAAAAGTGCAAGATTTATACTAGTCAAATCGACCAGAACGGCAGCCAAGTTGGCAGAATTGTATATGAAATGGGTAGTGAGATTTCATGGAGTACCCAAAAGCATTGTGAGTGACCGAGACCCGTTGTTCACTAGTGGGTTTTGGAAAAGCTTACAAGAGGCTCTAGGGTCAAGATTACATCTCAGTACCGCATATCATCCTCAGAACGACGGTCAGACGGAGAGGGTGAATCGTATATTGGAAGATCTCTTGAGAGCTTGTATATTGGATTTTGGTGGATCATGGGATGACCATTTGCATCTAGTAGAGTTTGCATATAATAATAGCTACCAATCCAGTATCGGTATGGCTCCATATGAAGCTTTGTAAGGAAGACCGTGCAACTCACCATCATGTTGGATAGAGACTGGCGAGAAGTTTGTGCTTGGACCAGATGTGGTGAGGGAAACTTCCGATAAGATTAAGATCATTCAACAACGAATGAAAGCTGCCCAAGATAGGCAGAAGAGTTATGCTGATAAGAGGAGAAGAGACTTGAAATTCTCCGTTGGTGACTTGGTGTTTGTCAAGATCTCTCCGTTGAAGAGCGTGATACGATTTGGTAGGAGAGGCAAGTTGGCTCCAAGATTTGTTGGCCCATTCCCTGTTCTTGAACTAGTCGGGAATTTGGCCTATAGAGTTGGCTTACCAGAGAAAATGGCGGGAGTTCACAATGTGTTTCATGTTTCCCAACTAAGGAAGTTCGTTCACGACTCAGATATGACTATTTCACCTGATCAGTTAGAGGACTTCGAAGTAGAACCCGAGGCGGTTGGGAACCGCAAGCCGATTCGTATTGTGGGGCACGATACGAAGCAACTTCGAAGGAAGGCGGTGAAGCTAGTCAAGGTTCAGTGGGGCGAGGACGAGAATGATTGTACTTGGGAGACAGAGGAGTGCATTAGGAAGGCATATCCAGAACTCTTTGCCTGGTAAGATTTACTTTGCGATTTAGTTATTCCGCATGCTAGGATAGAATTGCCTTACTTGTTTTGCATGTTTGATTGTTGTTTTATGGTTGATAGGCATGCGGGAACCTTTGTGTGTGTTTTGATTAAGGAATTTCGGGGGCGAAATTTCTTAAGGGGGGAAGAGTGTAATGACCCGTATTCTACACATCATAGGATCGTAGAATATTTATTTCTTTCCCATGTGAAGTCGTATGGTCATGTAACTTTGGGAAACATCCATTAGAGTCATTTCTCATGCTAATGATTTTTGTCGATTTTTAAATGACCATTTTGCCCTTAGTTGGTACTGTTTTGGCCATAACTTTTGATTGGAAAGGAATTTTGACCTGAAACCACTTCCATTAGATTCGTTTGATGGTTTACCTTTCCGTAGAGTGGTCAGAATAGCCAAACGGACTTACCGTTTGGGAGATATGGCTGAAATAAGGTTTGGAGGGTGAAAAAACTGCTTAATTGGGCCAAATCGGGTGATTAGTGAGTAGGCCCATAACCCATTTCGGGATTAGGGTTATGGGAAGGCTGAAATGAGAAGGAGAGTCATTCCATTTCAGTTTTCTAGCCTCCACTTATCACCAAGGAACCCTAAAAATGGCCTCCAACCTCTAAATCACCTCCAAATCATCTTTTGACCAAGGATTAAGCTTAGCAACATCTAATCAAGGGAGATCTACACCAAATCAACATTGGAGCTGCTGTTTAGCATTGGGATTTGTATCAAATCAGAGATTTATTTCAGATCTTAGTTTATTTGTCGCTAAGGTGAGTGATTTGCATAGTTTTGCACTAATTATGGCTAATTAAGGGTAATTAGTGTTAATTAGCGAACTTATACACTAATAAATTCGGGAAAAATGTTCATAAATTCTTAAATGATGTTTTAGACCTCTGATATGAATTTGGGTTAATTTGGTTAAGTTTTGCTAATCCTATCATTAGTTTCACCTAAACATGCTTAAGGGGAAATATGGGATTTTGGGTATGTTTGATCCATTTTAACCTATCATATTGATGTTTTGATGTTTGTGGTTGATTATGCTTGTTGCTATGACTGTATGAAATGCTTTGTGATTGATTTCAATAGTTAGAATGGTCGAAAACGTCGTCGAATGGCGTAAACACTTGCTGGAACAGTTTCAGAAAACAGTGCAGGTTTCGGATCGGATATGTTGAACTGGGCAAGGGATTCGATCGGATCGGAACCTGACACTTGAGAAAATTGGCAAAAAGGAAGGCCACGCTAACTGAACTGCGATCGGATCGGATTAAAGAGGACAGATCGGAGCGAAAGAACGAAGATGGATCGGATCGGAGCACGTGAAGGATGAGGAGACGGATCGGAGCGGAGGCGCGAACTGGAGGGGAGATGGCACCCGACCCGAGGTGAAGCACCCGACCCGACCCAAGGAGAAACACCCGACCCGAACCGTACCAGAAGAAGACCCGACCCGAACCGATGGAGGACACCCGACCCGAACCGATGGCTTGAAGAGGAACCCGACCCGACCCAGTATTGACCAATAACCCGAGATGCAAAGGTAGTCCAATATGGGAAGTTAGAGCTCAGGATCCAGTTGGGAACTAATGAGTTCACTTCATGGTTGGACTTTGCTACGGGACGTGTGCTAAGGAGTTGTCGACGTTCATAACTTCGATTCACCATTAAAAATGAATGATGGCTACTTATCAGTGCAATAGGGTCATTATGACCTGAGGGGCAAGGTGATGGTAGCAAGACTACGTTATCAGTGCAGTAGGGTCATTATGACCTAAGGGGCAAGGTGATGCGTAGTAAGACTATGAGCCAGCACAGATGGGGTGAACAACTCCATGGGGCAAGTGGACATAGTAAGGATTGGTAAGGCTATGAGCCAGCGCAGATGGGGTGAATAACTCCATGGGGCAAGTGGACATAGCGAGGAATTAGTGGCTAAGTTATCAGTGCAGTGAAGCCATTTATGACTTCATGGGGCAGAGTGATCGTAGCAAGGTATGTTGGGTGATCGAAGTGGTGAATATCGTATGCTTTACGCACTGAGCGAGAGATGTGAGGATGGATGTTATGTTTGATTGTTTGCCATCACTATGACATGCACACCTCCCCCACCTCCGTATCTTTACACCATTTGATATGGTACCTTAGAGTGTTGTACAGTATGTAGTGCTAACTCTTTGGTTGCAGGTCCATGTTCAGGTATGTTTTAGTCTACCTGTTATTGTTCACTTTAGATGCTTATCGCTCATACCAGGCTTTATGTCTGACCCAGAGTTTTATGTCTCCTCTTATTACTCTGGGTGCTCACACGAGCAGACTAGAGACAGGTTAGCTGGTGGTAGGCGAGTAGCTGATTCGGAGGCGGGCAGGAGGCTTCCACGTATGATATATATACACATTCTCCCTGTGTCGTTGGTGGTCGCTACTTGGGCATTAGTAGTGTACCTCCCTTATCTTGCTTTTGCTTCGAGACAGTTGAAAAGTTGTAATAAGCTATATTTTGAATTTCCGCTGCTATGATGCTTAGTTCTGGTTTTTAGCTTATGCACTGTCTCTCCTGTTTTATGTCAAGTATGTTATTATATTTTGTTCTATGCGCTGTGAGACATTCTACAGGTTCTTTGTATGTTCATTTCCTTCTTCCCTTTCCTTCTGACGACCCGTTCCGTGCTAACTGGACATGTGTACAGCGCACCTTTGGCGTAAATGTCGGTTGGTGCGGGGCGGGCCGTCACAGACAACATGACAATTTTATTCAAATAACAGACAATTTCTATGTTAACATAACATATTCTAACAACATATTTATTTACGCAATATGTCCTCTAACATAAGTGACATGTTAATTTGCCAAATATGATCCCTAACATATATGATGGGTTAATTTACATAATATGATCCCTAACATATAGGACATTTTTATTCTAATTTAAATGGCAACCTTGATTTCTAACATTAATGACACAATTGATTTCTAACAAATACGACAGATTTATCACTAAAATGATAATCTTATTTTAAATTATGTCATAATTACCATGCATGTAATTTTATGTTTTAGCATATATATATATTTTCTATAATGTACACATTTCTCGTTTAGGACAAATTCTATATGTAAATAATTCCTAATTTACTTATTCCATAATTACTCTCTAAATGTACATTATCAACATTTATTATTTATTGCCAATCCATCAAACATAAATACGTATTTAATAGATACATCTTCCCTTTACCGTATACATATACTTCCTCTTTAAAAAAAACAAATCCTTGACAACCAAAAATGTGCAACGCACGCTATATGATGCGTACACGTCATATATATATATATTTATTTAATTTCTTTTTCTTTTTATCTATCTTCCCAAATACCCTTTTTCACACTAAACCACTTTTTGAACTGCGTTCACACTAGGCTATTTTTGAGCCATTCCCCTAAAACAAAAATATGGCGCTAGCGGGGATCGAACTCTGCACCTCTTGTATGCAAGTCACGTGCTCTAACCAAATGAGCTACTAAGTCTTTTTGCTTATAGACCTTAGAACAATGCTAGACACTATTCTTTTCTCATTCTTTTTTTTTGCATGTTTTGCTGCAATATTTAATTCAAAGATATCTTCTTTATACGTTATCCGTTTTACGCAAACTCGGATTCTATCTCAAGCAGAATTCCGTGACGAATGCAATGGTGATGTCCGTTTTACTTAATTCTCACATTTTAAATTAAGTATTCTTTAATTTGTTATTATAATGTTAACCGAAAATTCGGGGTGTTACATTCTCCCCTCCTTAAAGGATTTCGTCCCCGAAATCTTCTAGTCAAGGAGAACGTATATCCTACCATCCAATCGTCCATCTACTCAATCATCAAACATAGGCATCCATAATCCTTACAAGGCTTCTAATGCTTTCATGTTCATATGCATAGTGTGTGTATATGTTCTTATCTAATGCAAAATTAGGTGGTCTACTGATTCAGTTGACCTCCTTAATGCGAATTATGAGAGTGTCATGCGTCCAATATGTATGCAAGCATCCCTAGCCATGTAAATACTATATGCGTGCATATTCATTCATTCATATGCAACATCCATATGATAACACATTAATTTTTAATCCATATACAAACATATGCACATGGATCCATATGCATTATGAAAAGGTGACTGAGCCGATCTAGTGCCTAATGTGTGTAAATGCATCCACGAGCAACCACTAGCAAACACTTGCATCCACTTGCATCCACCAAACATAACATGTCTCAAACACATGTTTCAACCATTGGTTTATACCTACCTAAGGATCGAAGATATGACCTAGAGGATATACCTAAAAAGATAGAAACGAGTATGCATAAGATTCCTATAAAAAGATCAAGGATATATCCTTAAGAAAAAGGGCATGATACGCATGTCTTATCTTCAGTCTCCCACGTCGCATCTTCTTGTGCTTCACTCCACAATTTCTTAACTAATTAATCTTCATGATTGCGAAGCTTCTTGGACTCCATTTCTAAAACCCACTAGTAAAGATAGGATCTCGATCACTTACTATGCTAGAGGATATCCAATGTAGTCGAACTATCTTTCCAAGATAAACAGATGTTAACCTTGATACCTAGTGTATATATTAAGATGATTAGAGGTCTCTACTCTACTTAGCTTATCCATCACGTTACAAATCTGAGGGTCTAAAGCTAAAAGTTGCTATGTACTTTTCACCTTTCTCAAGGTCAGTCTTTCTTCCTACCTAGGGCACCTGCCACAACTATTCATCTCTCGCCTTTACCATCCTTGTGTAACATGTTGACAGGTCTCTCGAAAGCTACCTCTATCACACAAAGATCCCTACAAAGCTTGGAAGAAAATTAACTGCAGGTGAAACTAATGTGGCTATAGATGGAGGTTGGGCACTTCTTCGCCCTTTAACCGATGTCGTAGTGTCTTCAAGCCTACGAAACCATGCTGCGATGAGGTTACCTCCTAGAAAGCCAGGAGCCCCAGAGACTCAAGAAAGAAGGAAACAAGGATTCAAGTAGAGGATCAAAAGATAGTGCATATGGCTTTGGGGAATATGCCTTTAAAATAAAACTTTTCTTTTGAAAATGCTTCTTTAACAACCGTTTTGAAAATAATTTTTCAAATCTGTTTATCTAATCCGGTAAACCTCGCTCTGATACCAAGTGAAACACCCCACCTCCGATAAGGTCACTCACAAAGGGAATGCCTTAACTTTGGTGGAGGGTTATAGGTAAAAGACACAGATAATTTACAACACAGATATAAATAAGCAGCGGAAAAGAAAACAGTCATTTATTTAAATTTGGTTCATAACAAAAGCATTACAACAAATTGTCTTAAAACAAACTTTCAAACCATTACAACATAATCTCTGTCTTGATTATCCATGAAGAAGCATATAAAAAAAGCATAAGTCCCCATAGAATGTATCCAAAGCCATAATCCAAGGAAAGAGAGTCCAAATCATACATCCACTATCTTGAAGCTTGCAAAGAGTCTGACTAAGCTGGAATATTCCCTCCCTGGCGGACCTGGGGGGTGGGGAACGGAAGGAAAGAAGACGAAAGAAAAATAAAGTCAGACATAAAGCCTGAGTAAGTCTAGTGCCTCTTCAGTGCATGAATAAGAGAAAGATCATGATAGGGATAAACTGTAAACAGGACAGTATCATCAACCAAGGTAAGACGGTTTAAACCGAATATACTATCGCACCCCATTCTATATCTCTGCACCTCCTAACTAGTGTCCCAACTAGTAATCTGTATAAATACGATCCTAATCCCCGCAGTTGTGGTAGCCTTCAGGTGTACATCTATTTTGAGGATTCCACCTCAATCAGCCCAATTGCCATGAATATGTTAGATGTACCCTTACTACCCTATCGATCGGCTCCCTACCTACACGCATGTGTCACGTGTGTCATACGGCCCCCAAGAATTGTAGAGACCTATGTTGTCCCACCATGGGGTGTATCAAGACCCATGGTGGCGGCCCGACACAATTCTAGAATACATAGGTTATACTACTGGTGCCCCAGTGCCCTGTTTGTCTGCTCCGGAGTGTGTGCACGCCCGCACCCCGTTAGAACCCACACTGGGCACCTACCGCCGTCGTTTTTGACCGCTTACAATCAGCCCGGTAATCGTGCCCCACCCTGCCTAGTTTCAGGGTACCATGATACCTAATTGGGTTACTGCTGAAATGGGTCCTCGTTAGTAAGGTTTCCTACTGGATAAGTTTGTGGGCCTATATATGCAGATATTACCCACCTACCCGTGATGTACTTAACCCTCCCACCGATTCAAGCATGTTTATTAATGGTTAAGTCTGTGGGCCTATATTTACTGATATTACCCACCATCTTGATATGTACTTAACCCTCTTACTGATTCAAGTATGTTTATTAATGGTTAAGTTTGTGGGCTTATATTTACTGATATTACCCGCCAACCTGATATGTACTTAACCCTCCTACTCGTCATGTCATGTTGGTTAAGTGTTTCCTATTAACTAAACCTTTCTCACTTATCATGTTGGATTTGTTAAGTGTGATTTATTAATTTAACCCTGTTCTTTCACCATGTTATATATATATATATATATATATATATATATATATATATATATTGGTTAAGTGTTACCTTAGTTAACTTTAACCCTACCATCTGTTTCACTAACATGTTATAACGGTTAAGTGTTCTAAACTTACTTAACCTCACCCACTTGTCTAATTAACATGTTATAATAGTTAAGTATTCTAATTTTACTTAACCCCACCTTCTAGTCTAGTTAACATGTTAAATTTGGTTAAGTGTATTAAGTTTACTTAACCCCACCTTCTAGTCTAGTTAACATGTTAAATTTGGTTGAGTATTTATTTAATTGACTTAACCCTACCAATTCTAGCTTAGCTTTAATTGTCTTATTAAAGCACCAACCACTCACATTAGACAAGTATTGTTGTGGCTGCCTGTATGCCGGGCGGTTACGGGCAGTCTTACTCCATAACTCAGTCTAACCTTGGGTCTTTATTGGGCTCAATGCCTTAACCTCCCACATTGGATAGGTACTGTTGTGATTACTGGACAGCCGGGCGGGTCCGGGAAGGTTTACATCACAACTCAATCTAACCTCGGGTTAAGCATTTTGTCTTTTCTAATATTTCCCTTTTTATCCTTTTATATTTATATGTAAATTTGTCAAATATTTATTGACATGGCCCACTTTCCATCTAATCAAGTTCATCATGTTTGGTATATAAAATTTATACCATTAAATGTCATCAATATTTGGCATGTGCCAAACATGCCAATTTTCTTATATTTTCATGTTTATCCCCACGATATCCCCCGCATTTACGTTTGCAAAATTACAAGGAACGTTGGGCTAAATATTTTAGCCCGACTTATAAACATAAAAGGGAAAAGAAAAAAACATGAATTATTCTAACAACATAACATATGTGACATATAGATTCTTCATGTGATGATGAACTTGCAACATGAATCATAAACATGTACAAAATTAACTTAGCATAAAAAAGGGAACTTGTACTTTTAGATCCAACTATCCTAAATCATAGCATATGAATTTACACAATTTAAACATGTCATGTAGAGGTAAGTTTGCATTGAAATAGGATCTAAATTAATAGGTGTCTCTTGAATAGGCAAGGAACAATATACTTTTAATTATGAACTTGCAAACATAATTTATGCAACATGAATCATAACATAAGAGTTGTTCATAAAACTACGCCAAACCGAATTAAACATGTAGTAGTGAACTTGCATAGGGGTTGAATCAACTAGCATAGATCTTAACATAAAAGGTATATGAGTCTATCATATGTGTCTACAAACACAAAAGTTGTAGATTTGTCATAAAAGCATATGAGTCTAACATATGTGTCTACTAACATAAAAGTTGTAGATTTGTCGTAAAAGCATATGAGTCTAACATATGTGTCTACTAACATAAAAGTTGTAGATTTGTCATAAAAGCATATGAGTCTAACATATGTGGATCTAACATAGAAGTCATAAATCTAACATAAAGCATATGAGTTTAACATAAGCGTTGTAGATAAACATATGAGTCTAACATATGTTAACATAAAAGTTGTAGATTTAACATAAGAGCATATAGATCTAACATATGTTAACATAAAAGTTGTAGATTTAACATAAGAGCATATATATCTAACATATGTTAACATAAAAGTTGTAGATTTATCATAAAAGCAAATGGATCCATCATGAAAGTTTACACAGTCGTGTTAAGCCTATAGTTTGCATGTGTTATGACATGATGGCATCGTCTAATTTTGCATAAGGATTGCAAAATCCCAAAAACTTACATACAATACATAAGTACATAATATGTCATCGCCAAACAAATAATACATATGCTTATTTACAAGCTTTCAACAATAGTAATTCCATCGTAGATTCACATACAACATGGCCGCAAAAATATTCATAATAAATCCACAATAACTCTTAAATAATCATGAATCAATTTCGCATATAACATGATTAAATAGATATGAATAACATGAATCAACTTCGCACATAACATGATACGAATTCTATTTACATTCCATTGAAAATCACATCTTTATTTCATTCATAACTGAAAAATAACCATACTTACTATTTAAAGGAATTCTTGGGTTCTGAAATATGAGTTCTGAATTTGATTAGCACGCCTTTGATGTTGAATTCGTTGTTAAGATTAGATTATACTTAAGTTGAATTGAATTGATTATCTTCACTTAGCTTCTACTTTGTGGCGGCTACTCTAGGCTTTGGAGTGACAGCATGACGGCCATTGTTCTTATTTTTGATTAGGTTTTAGGTTTGAGTCTTCGGTTGCTTATATAGATTTTCAATTTAATTAGAGCCGTCCGTTCAAGCAAGGATCCATCAAGGCCATCCACCTCAGAAGAAACCAATAAATGAATATTTCTAATCTAATGACATTCCCTAATAAATGGATATTTTAAATCTAATGACCATTTCAGTATAAGGACATTTCTAATCTAACATAAATGACAATTTTTTGAATCCTAACATAAATGTCATTTTTTTATTTTAGCATAAATGTTCTTTTTTATTCTCATGACATTTTTAATTTATTGTAATAACCCATTTATGACAAAATGACCACTTTATTCTAATAACACATTTATGACAACATGACAATTTTATTCAAATAACAGACAATTTCTATGTTAACATAACATATTCTAACAACATATTTATTTACGCAATATGTCCTCTAACATAAGTGACATGTTAATTTGCCAAATATGATCCCTAACATATATGATGGGTTATTTACATAATATGATCCCTAACATATAGGACATTTTTATTCTAATATAAATGGCAACCTTGATTTCTAACATTAATGACACAATTGATTTCTAACAAATACGACAGGTTTATCACTAAAATGATAATCTTATTTTAAATTATATCATAATTACCATGCATGTAATTTTACGTTTTAGCATATATATATATATTCTACAATGTACACATTTCTCATTTAGGACAAATTCTATATGTAAATAATTCCTAATTTACTTATGCCATAATTACTCTCTAAATGTACATTATCAACATTTATTATTTATTGCCAATCCATCAAACATAAATACGTATTTAATAGATACATCTTCCCTTTACCGTATATATATTCTTCCTCTTTAAAAAAAACGAATCCTTGACAACCAAAAATGTGCAACGTACGCTATATGATGCGTACACGTCATATATATATATATATATATGCGTATATATATATTTAATTTCTTTTTCTTTTTATCTATCTTACCAAATACCCATTTTCACACTAAACGACTTTTTGAACTGCGTTCACACTAGGCCATTTTTGAGCCATTCCCCTAAAACAAAAATATGGCGCTAGCGAGGATCGAACTCTGTACCTCTTGTATGCAAGTCACATGTTCTAAGCAATAAGCTACTAAGTCTTTTTGCTTATAGTCCTTAGAACAATGCTAGACACTATTCATTTCTCATTCATTTTTTTTTCATGTTTTGCTGCAATATGTAATTCAAAGATATCTTCTTCATACGTTATCCGTTTTACGCAAACACGGATTATATCTCAAGCAGAATTCCGAGACGAACGCAATGGTGATGTCCGTTTTACTTAATTTTCACGTTTTAAATTAAGTATTCTTTAATTTGTTATTATAATATTAAACGAAAATTCGGGGTGTTACAAAATGCAAAGAAAATGCAATGTGAATAGTCTATAAAAACAGACAGAGAATGGAATGGCTTTTTTTCAAAATCAAATCTGCACTTAATCAAACATACGAAACACTTCTTAATATTATTTGTGGAGCATATATGTTTTTCCAAAATCAAATCTGCACTTAATCAAATGTGAAAGCATTGGTTACGGCTCTATGAGTACAACAAATAATTGCATTGCATAAATGATTTTATATTTAGCGTCTCATTATCAACATTAATGTATAAAATATAAGGCGATCGTGTAGGATGACAGAAAGCTGTTCTCACTTCTCATGCCTGTAACAGACAAAAAGCATGTTCTGTGTTGTTTTGATTTAGCGAAGGTGGTAGCGTATAAATTTTTTAGCGGTAAATATTTTACCGTTGTCAGCCCATGGAATAGATAGAAATCCACAAGGCATGCAGATTAAGATAACTAAGAATTTCTCTAATTGTGGTTTTTGTAATCAGATTAAGATAACTAAGAATATATAACAACACTTCAAGAAATATGACTACATATAAAACAAGATATCAACAACGAATACTTATTCATACCAAAACGCCATCTCAATCCTTTCTTATGTAACTTTCATCCCCATTATCAACATCTCTATCATTAAGTAGTGACTCATCCAATGGTTTGCTAGTCGAATTTTCCTCCTCCTCGTATTTTTCGAGTTCACGAAAACCTTTAGGAGGTGCTTTTATGAAATAACCCGGAAATCTGGGTCAGTTTAAAATTTTTATTTTGGCAATTTTAGCGAATTTTGAATATTTATATTTGATGCTTATACAGTGTAGAATGCACTTTGGATGATGGTTGATTATTCATCGTTGTTATTGTATACATGTGTTGTGGAAAATCCATATAATTAACATTATATGGTAATTGATTGGGCCTCATTCCAGTTTTGAAAAAGAAATATTTGAAAAAGTAATATTTGAAATAGAATATTTGAAAATAGAAATATATGAAGCCGTGTTGATTAGATTTACGCCATTTTGACGTGAACGATATTTATATCGATTTTATTCATTTTATAATGAACATCAAAAGCGATTTCAAAATCTGATATTTTGAATAGAAATGAATTCGAATTGAAATGGAATAGAATTGAAATAGAATTGAAATTGAATAGAATTGAAATTGAATAGAAATGAATTCGAATTGAAATCGAATAGAATTGTAATAGAAATGAATTCAAATTGAATAGAATTGAAAACGAACTGAAATTGAATTCAAAATCGATTTGAATTGAAATCAATTTGAAATGAATTTAAAACGAATTTGTAAGGGAAAATTCAATTTTGATTTGAATTTGAAAAAGAAGTTGAAATCGTTTTGAAAACGAATTTAAAATGATTTATAAAATACGTTTTGAATTGAAATCGACGAAGTATATATTATATATATTATATATATATATAATATAATGGCCTGAATAGAACGCGTCGCGCCGTGGCAGTTCACGAATTTCGACCATTGACTTCGAACGGATATTACGGGAGATCCGACCGTCGGATTCTCCTGAAACCAGAACCGTTGGGTTAGTATCGAAAAGAGCTTTCTAACGAATATTAGAAATTAGAAATCTAACGGTTGGATTTGGAATTATGTCCAAATAAAATTTCGAAAAGGTCGTTGTAAGTGCAGTTCGATGGCCGTTGATGGAAATCGACTGTACGGGCCTTGATAAAATTATTAAAAATAGTAATAATTTGTGTAAAATCATAAGAAATGATTTGGGAAAAATTGGGATAAAAAACTCCGTATTTGAAAAGATAAAAATAGATGTTTATCGAAATGAACTAGTTTTGAACTAGAACTATAATTCCATTTATTTTTAAATAAATAAATTGGATTTGAAAAGGGCTTTTAAAGTAACCAGAATTTCCAATAATTGAATTGGAATGGATTTGAATCGAAATTGTCTTCGGAATATTTTGATGTTGGGTTTCGTGATTATACAGTTATTGTTATGGAAATTTGAAAGATATATTTATATCGTTATTTCTAATACGATATTTGTTGGTCGTAGAATTTGATATTGAATATAAGCCGGTATATTTTCTATTTGGAGCCTTGTATTTAATATCAAATGTGATTTGGGTTTGTCGTGAATGGTGTCTTCATTAACACTGTTCTTGAACCCAGTTGAGAAAAAGATTAATTCTTTTATTTAGATTTAATGAAGTGAACCAATTAAACAATATTTAATTGGAATTGAATTGGTATTGATTTTTGGGTTTATTGTAATGACCCGGATTTTAGGCGACTTTGGTTATCGACATAAACTCGATGTCGATAACCAAAACATCGAAAAATCCTGGTAATTAGTGAAAGAAATTAGAGGGTGAGGATAGATAAGATAGAAACTTAGAATAGAAGAAGAAAAGAAGAACTTACATCATCAGAGTAACCCGAATCTCACAGCGGAACGAATAACATATAATATATAACATAACTTTGAAATATAACAGTTACGTATACAATAGCACTTTATCAGAATACAACACTTACAACAACAGCGGAAAAACAATAGCTATATGATCTTGAAGCCTCCTGCTCCAAGCTCTCCATGTATATCTGTAAATCCCGACTACTTGACTGCCCGTACAAAATTAGGCACCCAAGAGTTTAGGGAAAACAACAAAATAAACTCCGGGTCAGTCATGGGACTGGTGTGAGTAAAATAGTTTAACACAGTTTAACATATATATGATATCTCATAAGACCACACCGTGAATACGGAACGGGTTTTTCCCTTATGAGAATCCAACATCTTAGACAAGCAATATCATTCTGATATTATAATAATGTCTAAGTACAAATATATATCAATTTAGCAGAAACGCTTTCATCTCACGTTCTACATATTTAGTATACAATCAAAATCGCAAGCACGTATTGGATAATGGATTTCCAACTATGACAAGGTATGGAACCACCTTCTGCTAGTGTACCTCTAGAGAGGAATACACTGGGTTCAACAAGAACATCTTGCAACCCGGCCACACATGACCGACCACTCATTTCGCTTGAGTGTATCGAATGTATATCACCAACGGCTGGGATCAGCAACCGTTTCCCGAATGGGACAGCATCAATAATAGTTTTTTAGAAATAAATGAAACTCAAGATCAGGTGATTATATACCCTAATAGGTGCGACCTACATAGCCATGCTACCTGCCCGATTTCTGTCATTTACCGGATGATGAGGCTAGAAGCTACGCTTTATCATCACATCAGATTCACTTCGAATGCCACATTGTCAGATCCATCGAAAATCACTAATTGACATCTACAACAGTACATTACGTGTTAGCTAAAGAAGTTTCCTTCTCCGTTTCCACTCTTGGTACGGTTGAAGAAATCAATGTACATGACCTTCCTGGAAATACTCTGTCAGACATTCATCTTCATTCACTTAAAATGTCACATCGTCATACCCGCCAAATCACAAATTGATTTCCTCAAAAATACAACGGGTATACAGCTAAGAGAAACGAATTCCTCCGCCACCAACGTATATACGTTTGAAGAGATCAACTTACGCGATTCTTTGGATATACTCTGTCATACCTTCGTCCACACAAGTTGTCCTGGGACTGGACAAACCGAAGGCACTATTCAGTATATCCATCTTAGTCACTGTTATCTAAGACTTATACAACAACCCTTGCACTTTACTCCGTCTTCAATTATCTTTGGCATATATGATTCGCAACGCTTATGCCAATACAGAGTGGTTCTCTGGATGATAATCCAACCGGTCTCTCCATATTAACAACGTTAAAATGGTCAAAACTTCGATAGTCTGTGATTTAACTATCAAAGAAAACAAGTGTGCAAACAACGATATTATTTCCAGATGGAAATTATATCGAACAAACATCATTTAACATTTTTCCTTTAGTTCATTTTTCATCTCCTGTTTCCCTATATTCAACATTTTCTATTTTCTAATGTTTTAGAAAATATATTTATTAACACTGGAAACATTCCATTCCTTGTTTTCTGTATTATAAAACATTTCTGATTCTTGTTTTGGAAAACATTTCCAAAGCTCCTACGTTTGGATTAAGCAGATGGTTTAGATAAAACATCGCTATACCAACTCAAAACATTTCCTTTAATTACTAAATTTACTTTCCCATCCTTTACTGTCGAACCATACCTGTTCCTTAGTTAAAACGAAGCCAATCAAGTTGGGGTATACTTACCTCTCAGACCTTAACTGAACAACATTTCTAACCTTGAAATAGGCAAAGTTCACTTTAAATTCCTTTATCTAACTTTCTTACTTAACCTTTCTTTCGAATAATTATATTCGATTAACTCTTTTCAATTTACTCTATTCACTTAACTCCTATCGAATAAACTAGATTCGATAACTCCACTAACTCTATTCGAATAAACTATATTCGATTAACTCCTCTAACTCTATTCGAATAAACTATATTCGATTAACTCCTCTAACTCTATTCGAATACTCCTATTTAGTTAACTTAACTTGATTGCTTAATCTTGATAACTCAACTTGATAACCTAACTTGATTATCTTAACTTGATAACTTAATCTTGATAACTCAACTTGATAACCTAACTTGATTTTCTTAACTTGATAACTTGACTAACTTAACTCGACTTACTTGGTTCGACCAATTTGATTCGATTAACTAGGCTCGACTAACTTGGTCGACCTACCCGATCAACTCAACTTATTTAACTTAACTTATTTCTCAACTCGATTAACTCCTATCGAATAACTAATATTCGATTAAACTCCATTCGCTTGACTCTAGATCGCAGCGATCACAATGGTTACGCCTGACTCCCTCAGGAAACATCCGACCGCCGTAGGCTATTTACAGCCCTGCGAATTACGCTAGCAGTCGTACGAGATGGCAACTTATCCTGAATAACTCTGTTTGACTAACTCTATCTTAAATAACTATATTTGATAACTTCTACTTCGAATAAGAGGTATTCGATAACTTAACTTGATTATCAACTCGAAAATCTTAACTCAAATCGATTAACTCCAACTGATTAACTCTGCCTGGTCAACCCTAACTGATTAACTCTACTGGTTA
Source organism: Allium sativum (assembly GCA_030737875.1). Taxonomy (NCBI): domain Eukaryota; kingdom Viridiplantae; phylum Streptophyta; class Magnoliopsida; order Asparagales; family Amaryllidaceae; genus Allium; species Allium sativum. The sequence goes on along the minus strand of CM060910.1, from coordinate 91,840,948 downwards.
ACTCTAACTGGTTTTACTTGGTTTGACTAACTCAATTGATTTACTCGACTGACTAATTCAACTCGATTAACCTAGCTTGAATTTTCTTATCTCGATTAACTGAACTAATCACTTTGATTAACTCGACTAATTCACTTTGATTACCTTAACCAATTTACTTTGATTAACTTAACCAGTTCACTTAGTTTAACTTAACTAATTCACCTTGATTAACTAATCAATTTGCTTTGATTAACTAACCTGATAACTCAATTTGATTAACTTACTCGCTAATAACGTTTATTCCTTTTTAAAGATTTTCTTTTATAATCTATTTATTTCCTAAATAAATATTTACTTATAATCCTATTTATTTAACAAATAAATATCTCCTTTATTCTAGCAAATAAATATTCCTTTATTTTATTTATTCCCTAAATAAATAAATCATTTAACTTTATTTATACCCTAAATAATAAATTCTTTTACCTTTATTTATTTCCTAAATAAATAAATCATTTTTATCTATTTGTAAATGGTTTACAAATATCCCTCTTTCTATTTGTCTTGACAATATTTTCCTTTATATATATTGTTTTACAAATATTTTCCTTTATATTTGATTTCACAAATATATCTCCTCTATATTTGTTTAACAAATAAAATCCCTTTATATTTGATTAACAAATATAAATTCCTTTATATTTGATTTACAAATATAATTCTTTTATATTTGATTTAAAAATATAATTCTTTTATTCACAATCCTTTTTCTTTTATAATATAAAATCCATTGATTTTATATAAATAAATTATTTTCAAAATATACTTTGAAAATCCCTTTCCTACATTCTGGTATTACTTATGGTATTTAACACACCATATAACAACGATAAATATCGTTCAAACACACATAATCAATGTCAGATTATATATCACATTATATAACACAATATATAAATCACAGTAATATAAATGTTGAGGAATCCAGTTGGATTTCTCTGATTTTTTTCCCTATATCACAGATGTTAAACAATATAATCAACATCGATTTGATTTCGATATGAAGTATTCTGATAGCAAAATCATCATATAAATATTTAACGATATATATATATATATACATATATATATATATAATTTCTACTAACTGACTAGCAGTTCAATCAATCAACCAAAACACAGCAATCAGAAAATTTTAACAGTTCTAAAAATACAACATGAAAATATAAACTGTTCAGAGTTGGTGAGTTTTACTCACATTGGCAGTTCATTGTTAAAGAACGATAAACTGTTTGTTTGATTTGAATCAAACAATTTATTTTGCCAAAAATTCAAACGAGCTCCAATCCACCTCCAATCCACCTCCAGTCAGTTTCATTGTGTTGCCCCCGTCCATACGATCCTATCAGATCTTACGGTTCGTCAATCTGATACCGTATGACTAAGATATCGTCATTACAAGTTAATACACTTTTAAATTGAATTAAAACTTAAATGAATTTAACATATGGCCTCACCCCTTCTAACCGGCCCATCAGCCCAAACGTCTCCTCTTAAAACCCGACCCGCCTTCTCTTGGTTCTCCTTCCTCCAACGTGATGAGATAAACTCCAGTCCATTACCGTGCCTTCTCAGCTCCACCGCACCCTCATCTCAAACCCAACACCACTACCTCGATCCTTAGTCGATTCTCTACACTCCTATACCCTCACTTCAAAGTTCGCCGTACCCTTTCACTTTCCATCTGAACGACGTCAAACCGAAACCATCGACATCAAATCGAATCGAATCCCACCAATCTTCGCAAGCAAGTGTGATTTTCTTTGCTGAACCCAAATAAAATACCCAAATCGTGAATCCATGACCCAATTAGCCATGAACGTGAACCCTAGTTCACGCTGGTCGCAATCCCGAGCTCGGAAAATGGCATCGAGCTGTGCAAAACGGGTATGAGCGTGTACCCCCGGTCATCATGAATCAAATGAATGGTGTTTCGAGATTTTTAGAGGATCAAGTGATTTTTAAAAATTGTTTGAAGATCAGAAAAGTTTACTAGAAGAAAAGAACTTGCGGCGCATTTATTCTGTTGACCAAGGAAATGAAATTAGGTTAGAGGAGGTAGTTAAGGAGTATTTATAGGCAAAACAAAATATCTAGATATTTTGTAGAATGGAATATTCTCGGTATATTCTCATTTCTATACTCATTTTGCTTTCTAAAAATTCTCGTGATTACATACGATATTCAAAAATCACGGAACTGGACATGTAGCTAGAGTTCGACATTAAGGTCCCAACGAAACTGGTTTCGTCGAATTCCGACTCCGTATGCTCACACAGTGTATTTTTAACCGTCAAAATATCGACTGTTTCTTACTCTAAAAATCCGTACGACCACACAGTGACCCTAAAAATCACGAAACTGGAAATCTAACAATAATTTGACATTACAAATCCAACAAAATTGGTTTCGTCGAATTCCGAGGTCGTATGAAAAAGTGGCTATTTTTAAAGCTCTAAATAGCCTATTTAAATATATAAATATATTTAAATATAACTAAATTTAATATAAAAAAACAAATATTATCGTCTATATTCACAGCGGAATACCATACAGCTCCAGAATATTCCTATATGAATTTCTAACTCGATATTCACTTCTGGGTCAACCCGATATTCGATTTATATTGAATTTCCTTTTTAAAATATAAATAATTCCTTTATAAATTATAAAGGAATTCCACAGCGACTTTTTCTGAAATTTGATTTGGGCATAAATCAAAATCTACACGGCGAAATCCCGATTTTTCTCTTCCACTAGAAAGATATACTCCACCAGCTCCACACGTTTCTTCTTTCATAGAAATCCGATTTAAAACGAACCATGTACATCCAGTTGAAGTTCAAATCGCCAGATAGCGAACTACCGCGCCATTTCAAGCTCTATTTTAATTATATTAAAATCCTACGTTCAAACTGACGTCGATTGAATATATTCGTCAATATAATTCAACTCTAAGCTGAATTAAATCTTAGGGATGACCCAGTTCACAGAATATTGTGATTTCCAATATTTTTGATTATTTCTGAATTAAATATATTATTCTATTATTTAATTTAATTAAATATTCACTTTAATTTAATTAACGACGATTTAATTCCCTAAATCACTATTTATATAATTAAATAAATTAATTATAATACCTTTGACAATGCGGGTCATTACATTTATCGTGAACAGTGTTTTAAATAACAATTGTTCTTTAACCCGATAATTAATGAAATGTGATTTTGGGTTGTCGTGAACGGTATCTTCAATAATACTGTTCTTAGACCCAAAGAAGTTAAGGAAATCAGAAACTAACTGGAGGTTAATTAAGTTGAATGGTTTCTGGGGTATTGATCTGATGTTGGTTTCGGCCTTCGAGGTTAATACTTAGGGAATTGCTCACTTGCTAATTCACGGTTAGGGACTGATTGAAATGTGATGTGATTTTGGGTTTATCACGAACCGTGTTTTGAATGACACTGATTCTTTAACCCAGTCACAGATTAAAACTAAGTGGAGTTTTAATGAATCTTTAATTAGATTGAAATGATCGAGAATGGAGTATTACCAGTTTTTCTCCAGGCGATAGTTAAATCTTTAATTAGATTTGAACGTGAAATGGTAATTGAATTTACCGATAACACCGTGGTGTTAGATATGAAGTATTACCAGTTTTACTTCATGGGAAGAATAGGTTGGGATTGGGAAATTAAAACAAATGATTACTTCGGTAAGGTTCGTTAATCCCGACTAGTTGAATCGAAATTCAAAAGAAGATTAAAGAATAAATTCAAGGAATTTATCTTTGATAAAATTAATGGGAACCTTTCCCTATGAATGTGAAATTTAGAAAATAACTGTCGGTTAGCTAAGCAGAATGGTTTTCTGGATGTTGATCTGATGTTGGTTTCGGCCTTCGGGGTTAATATTTGGGGAATTATTCTCTTGTTAATTTACGGGTAGTGACTGATGAATTGGAATGAGGCGTATGTTGTGTTTGTGTAACACATGTTTATTATATACACGAGTTATTCGGGAAGACCGGGTTAATCCCATTCTGAATAACTGATACGACGATAAGTCGAAGGTGAAGGCGGTGGTTGGAGACCGGAGGTCTTCACGTCGTTTGGGTGATTACTGATGATCTTGATTGGGATGTACACCCAAGAGGATGGAAACAGTTGGTGATCGTCCAGGCGTACTTGGAGATCGATGGATATGCGGGATACTAGGTGCCTCCAGTTTCGTTCAGACCCAGAACGAACTTGTAAATGGACTGTGTGTCTGACATTGGATTTTAGTCTGTGTGATTGATTTCTATTAAATATATATCTGTTTGGCGGCGGAGAATTTATTCTCTTGCTTAACGCCCTTCTCTGAGACGTACGAGCTCAGGGGTTATATACTGATGGATATCAAACGAATAGAGTGAATTTCCTGTGTGGCATGCCTAAGTGGCAAATGATCAAGGCTTCTGTTGAAAACCAAAATCTTGTGGTTGATGATCGAAGCACGGCCTTTGTGGCGTAGCTTTGTGTAACGTTTACTTCGCGAGTTTCACACCCGGTGTGAACCAAAAACGGGAGATGGACCTCAGGGAGGACATGCGTTTCCTTCTAGCTAAAAGTGGCGTCAGTGGTTTTACACGCCCTGACGAGTTTGACTTATGTGGTTGTTGCTGTTGCGAGGCGCCTCGGTTTGATCGGACGATCCGGGTCCGATAGAGTCATTTGTTGGCTCACTGACACCCCAAAGGGTGGGGAAACGTAGTGTTCAGGCATAATAATCCACATCGGTGGACCGTCCCTGACGATCCAAAGGGTTGATGCGTTCTGATCCTGAGACACGGGCCAGAGCGTCTCGAATCGGTTGAGGACTATCTTTTGCCTCGATTCATAGATGGAAATCCAACTTCCAAATACGTGACATTTGCGGTTTTGATTGTAGAGCCTAGTATGGCGACATGATATATGGTACCCATGCCGCCTATGATTGATATTTATGATTTGAAGTTGTTTTATACACTATACACTGATAATAGTATCAAATGATTTGTTTTAAAACGTACTAAGCATGTTTGGCTGTTATAAGGGAAAACCCTATCCCCTGGCTTGTGTTGCATTGTGTGATTGGACCTGGGTCTTATAACAGCTTCATTTTTCTTTATTTAGCATTGCGTTGTTTTGTTATATGCACTGGTGTTCTTGGGAGGAAACCCGTTCCGTGTTAACGGTGTGGTCCCTTGATTTACCTAACTTTAAAAATAAAGATTAATAACTGTTTTAGTTCTCACACCAGTCCCATGACTGACCTGGAGTTTATTGTTTTAACCTAAACTCTGGGTGCCCTTATTTTGACACGGGCAGCTAGTAGTTTTGGTTTTGCAGATTTATATTCACAGGATCCTGGTTTACAGCTGGAATGATATCCGGAAAGCTTTGTATCCGTATATCTCTTCTAGTTGTGTATTGTATTATTTTCCGCTACTATGTATTTAAATGTAATTTAAATCTCTGATATTTCTGTGTAATATTTATTCATTCATACTCTGTATATTCTTGTATTCTGATGAATTGTTGTAATATACAATGAAATGTTCTTCCGTCTGCGTTCTATTTTGTCGTGTTCTCAAAACAATCCGTTCTTTCTCTTCTCTTCGGAGACCGGGGAAGTTCGGGTCGTTTCATTTTAAAACGACATACCAATTTGAAGAGCTACTTTCTCTAGAGAAAAACGCTTGTACTGCTTGTGTTGCTAAAATGAAAGGATCGCTTGCAAATTGATTCTGAAACTGATGTAGATTTACTAATGTAAACCCATCTTCAACCTCAACTCCACAATAAATATTGGCCCAGTCACACTTAAACAAAACAACTTGAAATAGACGATAATCCAACATTAAAATATCATGCAAAATGCCATAATAAGTAATTTTCTCAATAGACCATCTGCACGAACAGTATTTGCCTCAATGGAAACACCGCTATTTTGCGTAGACTTCTCATAGTCCTTAGTATGAAAACGTCGTCCATTAATAATATAGCCAGTGTAAGAAACTACTTGCAACCGAGGTCCATATGAAAGCCATTTTATTATTTCGCTTACATCTGAAATATTTCTTTCATCTTTAGCCTAGATATATATATATATATAACATTGTACACAATGACTATTGAGAATAATGTGCATATAAATGCTTAATTGTTCTAATAAAGTAAAATATAATGGTTTCAACCTTATTTTCAAACCAACAACTAAAAGTCGCTGAATGCAATTCTGAAAGCTCCACATCATCTCGTAAAAGCTGAGGGTGTAACGTTTCAACTCCTCCTTATGCATTCTGAATACGCAAATGTACAAGTTAAATTTTAATTTCCTTCGTATAAAATAATCAAGTTGAACTAATACATACTCTATGTACGGCTCGACTTTATCGGTATTGAACAACACATACCGATGAGCAACATCGATTACCTCCTCTGAAACTACAATAGATTTTCCTTTGGAAATAGGACGTCCATCGAGCATGGAATCACTTTGATTGTGCACTTCATTATGATTTTTTCTCTCCCCAAATTTAATCTCATTTTTTATAAATCTAGCACAATACTTAATGCATTCTTCAGAAGAATAGCGCTCGACTATGCAACCTTCGGGTCGGGCTTGATTTTTAACATAACCCTTCAATGTTTTCATATACCTATAATTAATATATGCATGTAAAATAGTTTAACGAGGACATATTTTATTAACTACATTTAAGTATTCATAAAAAATTACCTTTCAAATGGATACATCCACCGGTATTGTACCGGTCCACAAATTTTTGCTTCTCTTCCCAAATGTATCGTCAAGTGAATCATGATGTCAAAAAATGAAGGAGGAAAGAATCTCTCAAGGTCACATAAGGTTAATGCAACTTGATTCTCGATGGATTCTAATTTATCTCTATCAAGCACTCTTTGGCATATCTCATTGTAAAATGAACATAATCGAAATAATGCATTCCTCATACCCAAAGGAAGAAGTCCTCTCAATGCTACAGATAATAGTTGTTGCAACAAAACATGATGATCATGAGACTTTAGACTTGAAATTTTATCATGTTTTGCAAAACATTTTCCAATATTTGAGCTATACCCATTAGGCACAGTCAAATTCCTTATCCTATACAAAAATATGTTTTTTTCTTGGCCAGTTAAGGTGCACGGCGCAGCAGGAAGTAATAGTTTATTTCCAATAGCTATAGGATGCAATTTCTTCCTTATACGAATTGCTTCCAAATCTTGACGTGAATTGAGTCCATCTTTTGATTTTCCCTTGATATCAAGCAAAGTACTAAGAATACTATCACAAATATTTTTCTCCACATGCATTACGTCAAGATTGTGGCGCAATGAAAGTTCCTACGAAAATAAAAAAATAGAATAATGGATGGATAGTAAAATACCGATTACTAGACATAGATAGAAAAGAAAACATTTTATTTTTAGCTATGTTTTACCTTCCAATAAGGTAGATCAAAAAATATGGACTTCTTTTTCCATATTTGAATTCCTTTTTTCTTCACATCCCCTCTTTTTCTTTTCGTACTTTCTCTCTCTTCCTCCTTTGTTTTTTCCCCACTCATTAACAATATCTTTTACATCATCGAAGATTTGAGTACCAGTATGTATTCGAGGCGTTTGTCTACTTTCTACGGTTCCATCAAATAATTTTTTTTCTGACGATATTCATGATTGGGTGCAAGAAATCGTCTATGGACCAAATATGCACATTTTTTTAATAAATGGTAGCCAAATTGAACAGGTATTAATCCCACAGACAGGGCGTCCTCTCTTACCTTTTACACTACAACCTGCTAAATTTCCATAAGCTGGAAAATCATTTATCGTCCACATCAGAATTGCTTTTAATCTAAATTCACTACGATCATATGCATCATACACCTTTACCCCCTATTCCATAACTTGTTCAAATCTTCGATAAGTGGTTGTAGATACACGTCGATATCATTTCCTGGTTGTCGTTGTCCAGGAATCAATAAAGATAGCATTATATTATCTTTATGCATGCAAAGCCAAGGAGGGAAGTTGTAAGCAACAAGAAACATAGGCCAACAACTATATGTAGAATTCCAATCACCAAATGGGTTGAAGCCATCACTTGCAAGGCCAAGTCTCAAATTCCGTGGATCAGATGCAAAGGAAGAATACATTCTATCAATTGTAGACCATTGAGAGGAATCTACAGGATGTTGCAGTTTACCATCTTCCCTTTTGTTATTGCTATGCCATCTTAATTGTTCAGTTGTTTCAGACGACATGAACATCCTTTTCAACCTCGGTATGAGTGGAAAATATCTTAAAACCTTTATAGGTATTTTAGATTGCTTTCCATCTTCCCTTATCTTATTCTTTTTCCAACGAGATTTTCCACATTTAGGACAAAAATCACAATTTGCAAGCTCTTTCCTAAGTAAACAACAATAGTTTACGCATGCATGTATGTTCCGATAACCTAAACCAAATGATTTAATCAACTTTTCGTTGCATATGTGGAAGCAGGAAGCTCATTTTCCTTAGGTAACATATCCTTGAGGAGCTTAAGAAGTTCTGTAAATGCTGTGTCGGTTATGCCATTTTGAGCCTTATGTTTGTAAAGAAGCATTGTGGCAGACAACTTTGTATGGCTTTTACAACCAGGATATAAAGGAATTTCAGATGTCTCCAATATTTTCTTAGTCTCTTCCTTATGTTTATCGTTAACATGATAATCATTCTCCTCGCCATCAATTTCTGCATCCAAGTACATTCTGTATGTATCTGCCACATCGTCGGTTGCCACATCGTCGGCTTCATTTTGTAAATGACGTGCTTCTCCGTGAAAAATCCATACATCATACGTTGGATCCATTCCGAAACACACCAAATGTGTCACAACATCTCTTGATGGATGCCAAATATGATTCCTATAATCACGACATGGACAGATAATTTTTTCTGGATTACCCTCACTTTCTACATGCTTATTTATGAAATCTCGAGCAGCTTGCCTATATTCATTTGTCATTCTGCAAATAATACAGTCTATAGTCATCCCTGGATAGTTATAAATACATAAATATTAATCAAAATTTACGAAACCTTGGTAGAGAGACCCATGTTTTGTCCATATCTTCTGTGGATCCGACTGGACACACATGCAAAAGAAACTAGTAAATAAAAGTCCTTCAGTTCATGTTATAAGAGAGAAATGAATAGAATATTTGCTTTCCATAGAACTATTGATTTCTGTATTTTCCGAGTACCGTCCTTTTTGTCTTTTTATCTACCTCCTCTATTCTTAACACGCTAACACAGAATGCATTCTTCTAACATAAGAGATATCGTCAAGAGTGCCACCTTTCTACCGTATTACCATTTATCTAAGCCAATCACACCGTTCAAATCAGAGAACTGCATTAATCAGCTACTGTAGTTTGTGTCCACAAACTTTTTCACTAAGTTTACAACAATTAATTCATGTTTTTTGCAATTCTAGAACTGAAGTCCATTTGGTGCTTAATTTATAGTCGATTATTGTATTACAGCGGACTTTGTTAATGCAAATCGAAGTTGCATTATTTATTACAGCAAGGATCCTTTCCTGCTGCTATTTTGTTACAGCAATAAGCAAACTCATGAGTCTGTGTTTTAAGATGTGCTTCGCGCACTCGAGATTCCTAATGACATCACATACTTAAGACTTGCCTAATACAAGGTTCTTTTAAATAAAAACGTCCATTTCATCTTTTCTCTGTTGCCGCTATAAGAGCTGCAGGTTTTTTTTTCTTTGATTCCCTTTAGTTTCATCATTTTGGTCTGTGCATTTGTCTCGTTTGAATTTCTCTTTATAAAAAAAATCCACTTTTAAATAAGGTTGAAGTTTGGAAATATTGGTTAATCAAGTTATGTTATAAATTGACTCATAAATTTCAAATCAATGAACTAATTTATAAATAAGTGAACTAACTTATAGTCAGCGAACAAACTTACAATTTTTTAGACAAGCATCAAATTTAACCAATGAACAACCTGGTAAGTATAGTTCTAATTAACAAGAAGTTTTAACTAATGTTACATGGCCTTTTGGCCCGGCTGCTCAAGTCTATTCAAATGAGTATGGTTCTGTGATTATCATGCGGATCACCTAAAATGATGATCGAAAGGCCCACATACTAAGTCCAGACAAAGGCATAAGATAGCAGTTAGACAATATTAGAAAAACAATGTGATAGAATGTTCAAAATCATGTTTTTAGTTCTTGGAATCCATGTAGGCACCAATCTGGATGCACCGTGTGGACACCATGAAGACGTCAGATCAAGGTACGACTTGAGGCACATGAATCAAGGCAGACTGATGTTGCTTTGAAGGGTCAGTAAGTCCATCTAGATCTCTTAGCTCGATGTTGAGCCAAGAATCCGAATTGGTGCAAATTCAAAACCCAGCGTCGAGCTAGAATTTGATCATGTTTCAGGTGGGTTTTTGGCATAATTTAAAGCATGTACAAAGTTCAACATGGTCTGCAACTCAGAAAAGAATTGACTCGAATCCAGTATGAAACAAGAGAGCATCAAGCTTTCAAAAATAAACCCACAACATGTTATCAGTGTAAACTCAAAATATCAAAATTGTTTACAGTAACTTCAGTTTATTAACAGAAAAATAGATTTAAACATATACTTATTTAAGTTAGAAAACGTGAGTTTTTAATTCACCTTAATTTGAAGTAGTGTATTTGCAGAAAATTAAAGAGAAAAACAATTGCTTTTGGGTTCCTAAATCTTTTATATACCTTAAAATCGTCAAGAACCCAACATGTAGACAGAAACAAACATACAATAAGTTAAATTTCTCGAATCTAAGATATTATAGGATTTAACCACCAGTTTGCTGTTAGATTAAATTTCATTTTTTTACTAAAAAATCAATGAACAACCTGGTAAGTATAGTTCTAATTAACAAGAAGTTTTAACTAATGTTACATGGCCTTTTGACCCGGCTGGTCAAGTCTATTCAAATGAGTATGGTTCGGTGATTATCAGGCGGATCACCTAAAATGATGATCGAAAGGCCCACATACTAAGTCCAGACAAAGGCATAAGATAGCAGTTAGACAATATTAGAAAAACAATGCGATATAATGTTCAAAATCATGTTTTCAGTTCTTGGAAACCATGTAGGAACCAATCTGGATGCACCGTGTGGACACCATGAAGACGTCAGATCAAGGTACGACTTGAGGCAGACGAATCAAGGAAGACCGATGTTGCTTTGAAGGGTCAGTAAGGCCATCTAGATCTCTTAGCTCGATGTTGAGCCAAGAATCCGAATTGGTACAGATTCAAAACCCAGCGTCGAGCTAGAATTTGATCATGTTTCAAGTGGGTTTTTGGCATAATTTAAAGCATGTACAAAGTTCAACATGGTCTGCAACTCAGAAAAGAATTGACTCGAATCAAGTACGAAACAAGAGAGCATCAAGCTTTCAAAAATAAACCCACAAGTAAACTCAAAATATCAAAATTATTTACAGTAACTTCAGTTTATTAATAGAAAAATAGATTTAAACATATACTTATTTAAGCTAGAAAGCGTGAGTTTTTAACTCACCTTAATTTGAAGTAGTGTATTTGTAGAAAATTAAAGAGAAAAACAATTGCTTTTGGGTTCCTAAATACTTTATATACCTTAAAATTATCAAGAACCCAACATGTAGACAAAAACAAACATACAATAAGTTAGATTTCTCAAATCTAAGGTATTACAGGATTTAACCACCAGTTTGCTGTTAGATTAAATTTCATTTTTTTACTAAAAAATCAATCCACTTTTAAATTTCCTATAACAATCTCAGTTTCACGGTTTCCACACTTTAGTTTGCATTATAATTCCAGTTCTGCATTAATTCAAATTCAGTTTACAGACTTCAATTATAAATTTCAGTGCTAAAAAAAAAAGTTTTGCATTACAAGTTTCCAGACTTCACAATCTCACAGTTTTGCATTACAAAATTCAAGTGTCCTCATTTACCTACTGAGATCATTACTAGCAAAGCTCAATAATAAATTAATATTTTAAAATAGATACAGAAATAAATCGTGTTTTAGTTTGCATACCTTAGTTTGCAATCCAGAAATAAAATAGATAGAAAAACAAACAATTAACTTTTAAATTTCCTGTAACAATCTCACGGTTTCCATACTTTAGTTTTCATTATAATTCCAGTTTTGCATTAATTCAAATTCAGTTTACACACTTCAATTATAAATTTCAGTGCTCTTTTAGTAAAAAAAAAAAAAACCAATTTTGCATTACAAATTTCCAGACTTCACAATCTCACAGTTTTGCATTACAAAATTCAAGTGTGCTCATTTACCTACTGAGATCATTACTAGCCGCCCATTCAATATTTTTTGTGACATTCTACTTCAAAAATGGTTTTTATTCAGTTTCAATTAAAAAACTTCCCTTTACAGAAGAAACCATAGTTGTAGTAGTTAACAAATCTGATAGGTAACCCATACAAAACCTGATAGGCTACAACATTCGAATAAGGTTGAAGTTTGGAAATATTGGTTAATCAAGTTATGTTATAAATTGACTCATAAATTTCTAATCAATGAACTAATTTATAAATCAGTGAACGAACTTATAAATCAGCGTGTGGTATAGGAGATCTGACGAAATTAAAACTGCAGTGCTTACCCTAAAATAAAAATTGACAGTGGACTTTCCCCAATTATCAACACAACTGATGAAATTAAAAGTGCAGATGCTATTTAAAATACTACAAGAGAAAACTAATTTTACCGAGAAAAGATCTTCAAAAATACGGCAGTTCCTCATGAAGAAACCAGAAACGCGTCCTTTCCAATTGCAGCGACTGGTTGTTGAAGGAGATCTGATGATTTGACTAGGCTTTCTACGGTTGTTGAAGGAGATCCAATGGAAATCAAGAGATTGGATTAGGGATTAGGGAACGCGATGGTGGTTGTGGATGAAAAAGACAGAGTGAAATATTAGGTTTGGGATATTAGGAATTTCATGAAAGTGCGGCCTGAAAATGTGTTGGAGCCTTACTTCTAATATTTTATAATTTTTTAAGTTGAGGAAACCTAAAAGCACTGACGTAAGCATTACAACTCCAAAAAACAGTGATTATAGATGGATATTCACAACTGTATACGAACCGGCAGTTATTATAGATTTATGTCACAACTGCTACATAAATACAGTTGTTAAAAACGTATTTTAATATGTTCAATTTTGTTATACAGTATCTATCACAACTGTTATTTTATGCGAGTTGTAAACGAACAGTTGTAGTATGGTTATTTTGTTGTAGTGACCATTCATTCATATTTTCTTATTTATCAGGTTACTTGGGTTAACAGCATTCAAGGCTTACACACACGTCGTACCCATTTACTTCCCCATGGATTAGCCTAATACAGTATATATATGTAGCTACCCCCAATATTAAGGTACACCCCATGATACCCCACTCGCACAGTCTCCACCGTAATGCCACAAAAATGTACGCATACCTCATCCTATGCCGGAGTGACATATGGATCTCTATATAACTATGTTATGTTCCGCATATATCTGTCATTACTATGCTACATAAGCATACGGAGTACCACCTTCGATCGTATCAGATTCCATCACAGAGTAATGCCCTCAAGTCTATGATACACCACCCAGAGCAGACATGCATGTATCTAGACTTTCACACGTACGTACCGTCAATCGTATTCGATGAATTAACTGCACATAACCTCTAACGTGCACGAAGTTCCATGGCAGGGTTGTACAAGAAACACGGAACTCGTTCGAGAGCTTTTCCATATCTGTACAAGACCTCCTTTAAGAGCCTCAAAATACAGATATCCCTCAGGTCTGTTTTTCATGGTGGTTATGGCCCCATCTTGGCCCCTCCCTCAACTAGTAAAGACTATAAGAGCTAAGCGACTTGCCCCTAACAAACAATCTAAACATCCAGTAAGCGTCTTCCCTCAACCACCGTACCTCGATAGTGAAAGGTGAATGGCATTTTGAGTTTAGCTCTAGTCTTTTCGCATCCCTCTGGCTGCCGATGATGGGTACCCAATGATTTACTATCCTTGTTGGTCCTGACCTTGCCTCCCGTTGAGGCGATTGCCAAATCACCCTGGTGTCACCTCGTCATAGCATTCTGACTGCAAAGCTATTTTTGCAGTCAAGGCCCACCCACCTGGTAGTAACGCGCAGACCCAACCTCTATGAGCATAGCCTAGACAATTGCCACCGCACAGAGGACTGCTAGGATCATCTTACGTATCTCAGGAAGCCAAGTGCTTCCCTTCCAGTCCTTAGGAGTCGACAGATTAATCAAATGAACGTGTGCTCCCCTCATGCCTCATGATACCACGATGATCTACCCCGTTGGGTTATTCACCCTCAAACGTGCGGACTGGTCCAAGCACTTCATTTTAGTATGTTATTAGATCCTATGTCTAAACATTCCTTTATGTGCTTGCTTTACCTCATCAGGTTTCCATTTAACTTGGTTATTCCCATTCACATTGACTTCTTATTCAAGTTATCAAGTTCCTCTTGCTTATTAATTTTAGTCATATAACTTAACCCATTTAAGTTTATTAATAAGCCCACAACATGTTATTTCCTAGATTGTGATCCAAGGTCCGTAATCTGCAACCCCTTTATATTCTTATTTGATTTCATAGTCACAATAACATGTTCCACTTAATATGTAATTAAGTATATCTTAATTCACATGTTTTCTGTTTAACATGTCAGTCATTATTTATGATTAAATATAACTTATTTCATTTCATAAGTTTGTCTCACTCTTTCCTATTTAATCATAATTCCATCTTATATTGTCACTACAACTTATCATTGTTTACTTATTAACTTAGTTTTCTTAACTAAGGTTCACTAATAAGTCTCCTTTCCATTTATTATAACTTATGTTATAATTTACTCTTGTCCCTTGGACAAGACTTAACATGTTATTCTTATCAGCATATTTCAAATTTCCAAGTTTTCACATTACTTAATTTATAATTAAGTACATCTTCTTTCATTTCATAAATTTCCCCTCATTTACTGATTACTTAATTTACAATTAAGTACCACTTTTCTTATTACACAAGTTATCTTATTTTCCCACTAGTTTATTATAACCTAAGTTATAATATCCACTTGTCCCTAAGACAAGACTACCTATTATATAACATTCTCATTAATGTAATTAATTATAATAGGTTATTATCATTCCCCGTTCATTCAATTCTTTTAATGTTGTAACTTCCATTTATTTCCTTACCCATTTCCTTTTATTTCCATTAATCACAATTAAAGCCATTTATTTCTATCCTTTTATATACATATAATTATATGTATGTTTATCTACTAGACCTCTCACATTAAGCCTACCACTTGTGGATGCTGGATTTGCCGGGCGGTTCCGGGCATACTTCTTCCACAAATTGACTTAACCTCGTGTCTTAGCACCGTTACATGTTTTATTTACGCACTAGACCCCTCACATTAAATTAAAAACTTGTGGATGCTGGATTTGCCAGGCGATTCCAGGCAGACTTCTACCACAAGTTGAATTTAACCTCGTGTCTAAGTGCGTTACAGTTTTCTATTTTTCTATAAATTTTCTATACGATTTGGGCACGTCCATTCTTTAAAATTCTTTGCTGTAATCTATGTTTTGCATGTTCATCATATTAAGCCCATTTTATGTCGCATGTCCTTTTTAACATGTATTTAATTCTATTCCAACATGAAATAATTTAATCATGTAACTGTTCCAATTCATACAAATAAGGGTTCATGTATATAAATGTAGCAAGTTAACTAAGTTTATTGCAAGCAACGATGTCAACTAACCCGAAGAATAAGGCTGTTGAGGGGAGACCATCTGTATAGTAGCATTGAACGAGTGTTAAATGTATCAGATAATGTGGTCTTACTTTTCGAATTTCATGAGAAAATCCGACACATCTAATTCAAGTTCAAAACTACTACATAGCGGTTGTATATAATTCGGAAAGCAGTATAAAATACATAACAAATAATCAGAGTTAGACACAGATATTCGCATCACTAAGGTGGAAATAGATATGAATATAACACATAAGTGTAAATACAAGATAGTGGTCATAGTCGATCCACTGTACCAAAAAAGAATAGGTACAAGGCTACTCAGAATAATATGTATACAAAGGAGTCTTATATACATATAACCCAAATAGTACAACACTAAGGAAAATTTCCCAAAACAGGAGGATAGACCATGCTGGAGTCGCGAAGAATCAACTGAAATACCTCGGTCTGACCTGAGTATTATTTACACAAAGATAAACAATAAACAGATCAGCCTAGTTGTACTTATCTCAAAAACTGAGATATAATAAGAGAAATAAAAAAATGTAGATATAAATACGATAATAACAATGTCATGTACAAGTGTGAAGCCCAGAAATGTCTACGGTACATCTCAAATCTATATCAGAGCTATAAAAGAATATCTCATTCAAAATTATATAGCTACTCATAGGAAATGATAACTCATATCAAATCAACTCAAAAATTGATAACTCAATATCAATAAATCTCAAATTGATAACATAGTATCAATAAAACTCTAAATTCCAGAAGTCAATAGAGTAGAAATCCAGAGAATCACAAAGAAAGGGGGTAAGGCCTATCTCTAAACGGGAGCCCGAAGACTCACCAACATGTGTATCTCGAACGAGACGCGATCTCTAGGTAGCTAGCCTATAATGTTGAGCCGAAGCTCCTCGAATGGTCCGAAGACCGCGGGTCGCGACCCGCTCCAAATTGAACCGAAGTTCTTCGAGATGACCTAAAGGTCATTAAAATGCATAAAATAAATGAAAAGATCACAATTGATCAAAGTAATACAATTCCATAAAATGAACTGAAGTTCCTCAAAATGATCTTGAAATCGTTAAAATACTCAAAATGAATCGAAGTTCCTCGAAATGATCCGAAGATCAATTAAATACTCAAAATGAACCAAAGTTCCTCGAAATGATCCGAAGATCATTAAAATACTCAAAATGAACTGAAGTTCCTCGAAATGATCCGAAGATCATTAAAAATATGGAACAAATTCCATAACTTGAAGACATCGCATAAAGCTAGTCTAAAATCTCAAAAAGATCATAATTGATCATGGAAAGTGTAAACTACGCCAAGCCAGTAAATATAAGAGTCGAGCTATATGTACCATAACCACTCGCTCTACTCGAATATCTACAAACAAGTTGTATATTCCACTAGAAATACGAAATGATCATTGCCACGGTTTTCAATCGAACGAGTCCAAGAATTAACCATCGAAGTAAACACAAGGGGTCATAATCCTTGTTTTTGCTAAGGCGTTTAATTAGATTTCTCATACGAACGAGAAAAAGGTTTATAAATTATGTACTAGTAGATTTGAAAACAATTTCGTAAAATAACTTCGTATAATGAAGTGAGATTGGAAACCACTTTGGTAAAAGAATTTGACATCTACTAATAGTATGAAACTTCTTTATATAATTTCGAAATGGTGAATCTCATGTAACATCGATCGAAATGACGATTGAACTAAGAATCCACGTTTTAATAACGTAAATTAAATATCATAAATATCGATTATAAAATTCATTCACAATGAAAATCGAAAATCCATAAAATCAAGTTGTAGAAATCTGAGTTGTAGGGAAACTGAAAGTCACAAAAAAGGTTGAAATGGGCCGAAACTCGGCCAGGAATGAGCTCAAATGGCCCTAAATAATAGACCGTGTCTCCATTTGTCTACTGTAGAAAAATAGTAGGACCCGTCGATTGGTGGGTTTTTGACCAGTTGACTGGTCATTTTTCCTACGGACAATGAATTTAATCGGACCAGTTGATTAATGGATTTTGGCCAATCGACTGTTCATCAACCTGATGTGAAATAAAAGCTTGGCCTTATGGCCAAGTTAATTCCGAGGGGTTTCAACGATCGGTGGAAGCTACGGACTTTACCAAAGCAATAGTGAGACCTCAATGGTTTGCTGAAACGTTCCATAACACGAAAATCAAACACCCACAAAGACTTGTATCTAATTCATAAAATGGAATTCAGAACTCATGAAATGGAATGTTTACTCAGTTCAAACCAAATTGCACACTACATGTGCAACACAAACGTGCCATAGGCACACTATACAAGCTTAGAGCTTGAGGCATAGATGTGAGTTCTTAAAGAACCCACCTTTGACTCTATCATAGGCAAACGAAGGATCTTTTAAGTTGAAAATGAATGAGTGGCTCTTAGACAAGGCAAGAACACCTTCTTTTCATCCAAAACTCATGAATCAACCACCTATACACATATAAATGATAGTCCTAATAATTAGGTTTAGGAAAATCCCCAAAATTTGAAGAGGAATCAAGTTGGGAAAGATGGAGCTGATCTTACCACTCTTCTCTATGGGTTTCCACTTGATTTCAACATGAATTGGTTTCCTAAGACAAGCTAGGGCTTAGGGGAGTTTTAATTTCCCTTTCCATTTCTAATTTTAGAGCAAGAGGAAATGAATGAAGGAGGAATGTGAGGGAGAGGGCTATTGGTTTTTTTAATGTGGCTAGATTGGCTAACCCAAACCCAATCTCAAAGTCCCCAAATTTCTGAACCTCGGAACATATCGAAGCTTACAGTTTTCAAACACCTAAACGACATTTTGAAATTAATGGAAGTGGTTTCGATTCCAAATATGTCCATAAGAAAAAGTGATATTTTGGTCATATACCAAATGCAAAAGACCAAAATCGCCCAACTCAAAAGGTATCGATGTCTATAGTCAAAAATGTTGTAAACGATGATCCAGGCTCAATGGAAGTGGTCTCGAGCCCAAATTCAAGCATATGCAAAATGTGACTTTTTAGACACACATCGATTAATAATTAACGATGTCATATATTATCGTTAAATATGCGGGTTGTTACAGACTTCCCCATTAAAGAAATTACGTCCCCACAATTACTTAAGGAAAAAACCCTATAGTAACAACCAAGCATTAGCCAAGAATTGATATACAAAAATATAGTGAACCAAGAAATTCACTAATGAATTATTACACAAATTTTAAACTTTGAGTTGTAAATCACTATATAACTTATGTTTATACACCTATAATGCTCAAATAAAAGTCACGAACATATACGAGCTACTAACTCATTTTTCTCATAAGTGATTTCAAGAAAATAGAACTTTCCTTACTCAAATTCTAAACATTCTAAACCTCAATTTCAATAATTATTTAAATTTTAATCGCGAATTATCCTATCGCGACTTTTCTGAAAAATCGGTTTAGCCATATCTCAAAATTTTCAAGATGAAGTTCAAATCTTTTTCTTTCATTAGAAAACTTTAATCCAATAGATCTGGATAATTCTTGTTTTCGAAGAATTCCGACTTGTATCGGATTCTATACACTCATTTGAAATCCAAATCAAAATTTGCAAACTACTGTTATGACAAGCTCGTTTTAATAAAATTTAATTAATTCGTTTAACGTTCAATAAGTTTATAAACTATAAACCCATACTCTTACGTTTTCAATTTGAACTAATTAAACATTTTAAATTTGACTAGGAAATATCGACTATCCAAAATCGTCGAATATTCCCTATCACATTTTAGCTAGAAAATTTTATCACATAAAAAATCTCATTATTCTAGCTTATAAAGTTTTATTAAATTGAAAAGGATAAGCGATCTCGTTGGGGGAGCAAGATCATGAAATAAAAACACCCGAAATAGGAAATATTAGCATCTTCTCTAATATTTCAAAAACAAATAAATTGGAACTTTTAAGTTTCCGATAAAACCCAAAAATCTCAAATCTGAAATATTAGCACATCCTCCAATATTTCACGAACAACTTCTAAATCATGAGAACATGATAAATGTAGAAGTTGGAAGATATTTATAAAAGTTGAAAACGTTTAGTTTTCACAATCACAAGGATAATAGCGACAAGGATGATGTCAAACCAATCGAGTTACGACCTCAAAAATTCACAAGTAATGTGAAATACAAAAACACGTCTTATTTAAGGTCATTCTCATTGTTATGAGAATTCATAAAACAAAAGGAAGCTAACAAATCTAAATTAGAATCGTTAAGAACAACAAAATTTGTCTCATAGACGGGGGATGTCGAAGATGGATGATATTCTCAAAAAAAAAAAAAAATTGCGAACCTCAGAATGGATAGGTCAATCCATCCTGGGAATCACCACGATACTAAAGCAAACAAGACATGCAAATAAGCATGCAAAGAATAGCTGCATAAAGGAGAGTTAACAATCCATAAAAATATTGTTGTTTTCAAAATCAACCAAAGTTAGTCTCAAGAATAATTTCTCAAAGGAATAACAACTTATTGCAAAGTCGATCTATCCAAATACTAAACCCATTTTAGTATACGAAAGACAAAATTTGGGAATTCATGAATGATCCCCAATTACAAAAAGGCCGAAGATTAAAAATTGAAATCCGGAAACAAGAGACTAAGAAAAATATAACTTATTGCTTTCGAAAGAAGATCCGAGATAATTTCCAATGAAAAAATCGAATCATCCAAGCCTTAGAAGTCACTCAAAGATATCTAGAAAAATATAAAATGGGTATACACTCATTAACACCCCGAAATTTTAATGACACTAAAGATGATGAATTAAAGAATAACTAGTGTGAAATACACTATTAACAATGAATTAAGGAGAAACTTAATTTAATAATCAGAATTAAGTGAAATAGACTGCGCCATTGAGTCCGTCTCGAAATTCTGGTCAAGATAGACATTTGGTTTGCGTAAAACGGATACCGTATGAAGACGTTATTAAGGTTTGAAGTTTTTATGCATATAAGGAAGATATATATACATATAAAATACAAAAATATTCAAAAATGAGCAAAACCAAAAATCCGGCGCACAAATCAAGGAAGGGCCGACCGTTTGAGGTCGACCCAAGACCTTGCTGGGTCGACCCATAGGTCGACCCGGGCTCATGGGGGTCGACCCACCTGAAGGGGTGTCGACCCACCCGTGGCTCTGGAAACTTCTTTCTTAACCTGGACGATTTTAAAGCTAGATTCGTTGGTTTTACGCTATATAAATGACCCTAAACATAGGTTTTATTCATCTAAAAATGGTGGCGACGGCGGAGCTCAGCTGCAACGTAGATTGAATGGCCTTTTCTTCTCCAAATCCAATTCAGCAAACATTATACAAATTCAATGATTGCTATAACAACAAATTCAATGTGTTCTTCGCGGTAATTTGGATCCATTTAATTAGATCTATTCATTGTGAGTTCATGTTATTTTTGGATCTGAACATTTAAATAGTAATCGTGATATGTATATAAAAATTGTATCTTGAATCGGTGCCTAATCAGTTCTATTATGACATACTCCTCATATCTGTTCTTATATGTTTATATCGTCACCAAATTTAAATTTGTCATAATATGTCCATTCAGTTTTTATGCCTATTTCTACCATTATGTTACTGATTCGTTATTATGCCTGCTCTGATTCTCTTCTCTCTCTCTTTTCCCTTTTTATTTTTATATAGCCAGGATACCTTCGAGCCTAGGCCTAACGCTGAAAGATGCGAACGTGTGAAATTCGGAATGTTGGGAAAGACATAAATTGGGGCATAATTGGTATTGGAAATTATGAATATAAATTTGGGCATAAAATTGGAAAATATACGAATATGGATTTGGGGGACATATTGGGTAATATGAATATGAAGCTAGGCATATATTGGAAAGTAGGTGAACATGAATTTGGGTAAATTTTGCATTGGAATGTGTAAATATTGATTCGGGGTATAAATTGGAACATATGTAATTATGAAACTGGGCCTAGATTGTGACATACGCAAATGTCAATTTGGGGAATAAACTGGAACACATGTGAATATCGATTTAGGGCATGGAAACCTATAATTGAAATAGAATAATTGTAAATATGAATTGAAAGGGGGCATGAAAGTCTATAGTTGGAATAGGGAAATTTATTTGAATATGCCTGAAACAATGGAACCGTAGTAACGCTTAGATACGAGGTTAGGTTGCATTAGTGGTGGAAGTCTGCACGGACCCAACCGTCATATCCAGCAGCCACTAATGTTGAACCTAATGTGAGAGGTCTAAGTGCGTAAATACGAGACGTGCTCAGACACGAGGTTAAGCCTAATTTGTGGAATAAGTTTGCCTGGACCCAACCAGTATATCCAACATCTACAAGTGGCAGGCTTAATGTGGGAGGTCTAGCATACTGTAACCATAAATGAATATGGTAATAAATCTTGAATACTTAACCTAGTTGAATCCATAGGGATTGTATGAATATAAACTAAAGTTGGGGTTAAGTAAAAATTGGGTGAACAGTGAGTGAGTTAAGTAAATCGAAGGGGGTGGGTAATATTTACATATATGCCCATAAATTTAACCCGATAAGGTTATGTAATTAAAGACACCTAGTGGTATACAAAACCGGTAGAAATAATAAAGTTATGTAACTAAAAGACACCGTTTAGGGTAAGCATAACTTGTAAGGAAATGAGACAACTTGTGTAATAAGATAAGAGGTACTTGATTATAAATTAAGTAATCTAGAACTGGCTGATGTGAATAACATGTTTAGGCTTGTCCTAGGGACAAGAGGAAATTACAACATAGGTTATAATTAATGGGTCGAGAAACTTGCTAATGGGCCTTAGTTAAGAAAACTAAGTTAATAAGTAAACAACGATAAGTTGTAGTGACGGTGTAAATTGAATTTATGATTAAATGAGAAAGGAAGAGGAAAACTTATGAAATGATATAAGTTATATTTAATCAATGACATGCTAAAAAGGAAACATGTAAAATGAGACGTACTTAATTACACATTAAATAAGAATATGTTATTGTAACTATGGAATTGGACGATTAAAATATAAAAGATATTGTGGATTATAGACCTTGGGCTACAATCTAGAGAATAACATGTTGTGGGCTTATTAATGCACTTAAAGGGGTTAAGTTATATAACCAAAATTAATAAGCAAGAGGAACTTGGTAATTTGATTAAGAATTCAATATGAATGGGGATAACCAAGTTTAAAGGAAATCGAGAAGGAAAAGCAAGCGCGTAATAGAATAATTAGACATAGGGTCTAATAACATATTAAAGTGAGGCGCTTGGACCAGTCCGCACGTTTGAGGGTGAATAATCCAATGGGGTAGATCATCGAGGTGTTATAAGGCACGAGGGGAGCGCATATTCATCTGATTGTTTGACGACTCCAAAGGACTGGAAGGGGAAGCACACAGCTTCCTAAGGTACGTAAAGTACTCCTAGTAGTCCTCTGTGCGGTGAAAGATGTCTTAGGCTGTGCTCACAGAGGTTGGGTCTGCACGTAACTACTAGGTGGGTGGGACTTGACTACAGATGTAGCTATGCAGTTAGAATGTTGTGACGAGGTGACAGTAGGGTGGTTCTGCGGTTGCCTCACGAGGAGGTAGAGGGTAACGACCAACAAGGATAGTAGATCGTCGGATACCCGTCATCGGCAGCCAGCAGGATGTGAAAAGACAAGAGCTAAACCCAAGATACCATTTCACCTTTCACTATCGAGGTACGGGGTTGAGGGGAGATGACACATGAATGTTTAGATTGGTTGTTATTAGGGGCGATCGCTTAGCTCTTATAGTCTTTACTAGTTGAGGGAGGGTTGAGGTGGGGCCATAGCCACCATGGAAAAAAGACCCTAGGAATATCTGTATTTGGAGGCTCTTAAAGGCAGGTCTGTACAAGTATGGAAAAGCTCCCGGCCGAGTTTCGCGTTCCTTGTTTAGCTCTGCCACGGAACTCGATGCACATTTGAGGATGTGCGATTAAGGCATCGAGCTACAATTACAGTACATACGTGGGACAGTCTAGATGCATGCATACTGCTCTGGTGGTGTATCGTAGACTAGAGGGCATTATTCTGATAAGTAATCTGATTTGATCGATGGTGACAGTCCGTATGCTTACGTAGCATAGTAATGACAGATATATATGGAACTTAAGATTGTTATGTAGAGATCCGTATGTTACTCTGGCGTAGGATGAGGGACTGCATTCATTACGGTGGAGACCGTGCGAGTGGGGTACCATGGGTGTATCTCAATATTGAGAGATAGTAGCATATATGGTATTAGGTGAATCCATGGGAAAGTAAATGAGTACGATGCACGGATAAGTCTTGGAATCTATTAAACGAAGTAACGTAATAATCAAGCAAATGTAATGGAACAGTATTGGTAGGGATCATTCTATTTCTGATATACTAGTATTGGTGCAGTGCAGAGAAATGTATTTAAGAAGCGCAATATATCATGTTCATCTTATCTTCCTCAGTTCACACTTGTTATTGTTATCTTGTTCTTCCAGTTTTATATACCTACCATGATACTTTTATTTATTTATATTTAAAAGTAACTAGACTCGCTAGACTTTATGTCTGACCTTTTTTGTTTCCTCTTATCTCTCTTCCATTTCCCCCTACCCCAGGTTCTCAGGGTGGAAGTACTTAGAGTTGGTTTGGATTCTTTCGGCTTAGCTTGTATTTTGGATATGGATGTACTGCTTTGACTTCTTGTCAACTCTCTTATGGCTTTGCAAGGGAAATATGGTTTTATGATTTTGTACTCTGATATTTTTAGCAAGATAGATTATTAGTGTAATCGGCTACTTCAAGCTTATGATGTAAACTCAGTATTTGAGACCATGATGTTTTTATTTAAATAAAGTTTTTAATTCCGCTGCGATTTTACATATCTGTCTTGTGTGATTATGTTCTTACTTACCTATAACACTTCACGAAACTTAATGCATTCTATATAGAGTGACATTAACGGACGTGGGGTGTCACATTTGGTATCAGAGCATATGGTTATAAGATCGGATAAAATATTTTGAAATTGGTTTTCAAAAAGGTCTCAAAAACAAAGTATTTTAAAATAAAAAGTCTATTTTTGAAAAGCATATTTCCCAAAGCCATAAATACAATCTCGATTCTCCGCTTGATTCCTTTTCCTTTTTGTTCAGGGAACCGTTTCTTCCTGAAAGGGTATCCCTATTTCGGCATGGTTCCATAAGCATGTTAAAATTACGGTACATGTCAAAGGGAAAAACAAGTGCCCAACCTCCATCTTTAGCCGTAGTGGTTTCACCTACGGCTTATTTTCTTTCAAGCCTCGTAAGGATTTCCGTGCGATGGAGGCAACTTTCAAGAAACTAGTTAACATGTTGCGAAAAGGAGAATAAGCGAGTTGGGGCTAAGGAGAACAACCCAAATATGAAAGAAAATGATGTCTTAAGAAGGAAATATAGATAAAAGAAGAAACGAGGAAATACCATAACTTGGAACGGTGGGTCATATGAAAAAGGATTGCAGAAAGAGGAAAGGCGTTGTTACCACTTTGGTAAGGCGGGACCCCTTATTAAGGAGTGCCCAAAGAGACAAGGACAAGGCCAGTAGGCAGGAACTTCTATGGGGCAAGCTAATGTTCTCATAACTGGTGGACAGGATAGGGGTAGGAAAGTTTCCGTCGAAGGATTGATTTCTATTTCTGATCATCCAGTTAGAATTCTTTTTCTGGCGCTTCGCATTCTTTTATATCTGATTCTTTAGTTGAGTCCATGCACCTAGATACTAGTATGGTTTTGGATCCTGTTATTGCCTCAAACCCCAGTGGAGGTACGGCACATTTATCGATGATTTGTCGGGGTTTGAGAATCTCGGTGTTAGGTGTGGAGTTTGATTGCGATGCATATGTTCTTGATTTTATAAGATACGGTTTAATTCTAGGATGGATGGGTTAACCATATATGGAGCTATTCTAGATTGTGAGAGGAGGGTCGTTAGACTTTTGATTTGCCATGGAAAGACTCTCGAGATTTCTTATGACCCTAAAAGGGTCTGTCATGCTTAGTCTCCTAGAACCTCCTAGTATATCTATCGATGATTTGTGACATGTACTAATAGTTGAGAGTATCCTGATGTTTTTGATGAGGTTAGGAGTTTACCCCCGAGGCACGAGATTGGTTTCCGCATATACTTGGTGGACAATGCAAAGCCAGCTGCATTGCTTGTGTGACATGTGACTCCTAAAATAAAAGAGGGAACTTTATAAGCAAGTAGGGGAGCTACTTAAGAAGAGGTTTGATAGGTGAATTATATCGGAATGGGAAACCTATTGAAGACAGTCCTTGAGGTAGCCCATCATTCTAAGATGACTATTCATTCAAGAGGCGATAAAATGTATAGAGTCCGAGGTAATGGAGCCAAACTTGCGAGAGGAAGTGAAAGTAGAGAAGGAAGCAATGATTGGATGAGTTACAACTTGCATACTTGGATCAAAGGTTAAGAAATTGTGCAACAGAGAAGTGATGCTAGTAAGGGTGCAATGGGGAAAGGACCGCGAGGATGCTACTTGGGAGGCTGAAGACAAGATTCGCGCTTCATATCCTTTCCTTTTCGAGAATATGTCCTTAACTTCTTTTTCCAAGCTTCGAATTAATACTTGTATCTACTGTTTGAAATATCTCCTATCGATCGAGTCTTTCGGTAGAAAACTAATGAAAGTAAACATGTGTTTGAGACATGTTACGTTTGATGGATGCAAGTGGTTGCTAGTGATTGCTCGTGGATGCATATACACACAATAGCAACTAGATCGGCTGAATCGCTTACATATTTCATATTGATGTGTGTACATTTTAAATTTTTATGGATGAAAATGGGCGTATCGTTACATTGATGTTGCATTTGGATGGATGATTGTACATACATATAGAACTTACATGTATTAGGACAATTTGCATACATTTTGGTTACATGACACAAACATACATTGCATTAAGGAGGTCAACTGAATCAGTGGACCGCCTGATCTTTCGCATTAGTTTATGGACATATACACACACTATTGCGTATGTTCATAAAAGCATTAGAAATTCCTTAAGGACAATGGATGCTTGTGGTTGTTAGATGAATGTATGATTGTTGGATGTTAGCATATACGTTCTTCTTAACTTATAGATTTCGGGGACCAAATCCTTTGAGTAGGGGAGAATGTAACACCCCGAAATTTTAACGACACTAAAGATGATGAATTAAAGAATAATTAATGTGAAATACACTGTTAACAATGAATTAAGGAGAAACTTAATTTAATTATCGGAATTAAGTGAAACAGAC
This sequence comes from Allium sativum, assembly GCA_030737875.1. Classification (NCBI taxonomy): domain Eukaryota; kingdom Viridiplantae; phylum Streptophyta; class Magnoliopsida; order Asparagales; family Amaryllidaceae; genus Allium; species Allium sativum. Next base: position 91,813,540 of record CM060910.1, on the reverse strand, counting down.
TGCGCCATTGCGTCCGTCTGAAAATTTTGGTCAAGATAGATGTTTGATTTGCGTAAAACCGACACTGTATGAAGACGTTATTAAGGTTTGAAGTTTGTATGCATATAAAGAAGATATATATACATATAAAATTCAAAAATATTCAAAAATTAGCAAACCCAGAAATCCGGAGCGCTAATCAAGGAAGGGCTAACCGTTTGAGGTCGACCCGAGTCCCTGCTGGGTCGACCCAGGCTCATGGGGGTCGACCCACCTGAAGGGGTGTCGACCCACTTGTGTCTCTGGAAACTTCTTTCTGAACCTAGATGATTTTGGAGCTAGATTCGTTGGTTCTACGCTATATAAAGGACCCAAAACCTAGGTTTTATTCATCTAAAAATGGTGGCGATGGCGGAGCTCTGCTACAACGTAGACTGAATGACCTTTTCTTCTCCAAATCCAATTCAGCAAACATTGTACAAATTTAACAATTGCTACAACAACAAATTCAACGTGTTCTTCGCAGTAATTTGGATCCATTTCCTTAGATCTATTCACTGTGAGTTCATGTTATTTCTAGACCTGAATATTTAAATAGTAATCGTGATATGTATATAAAAATTGGATCTTGAATCGGTGCCTAATCACTTCGATCATGACATACTCCTCTGATCTTTTCTTATATGTTTATATCGTTACCAAATCTAAACTTGTCATAATATGTCCATTCAGTTTTTATGCCTATTTTTACCGTTATGTTATTGATTCGTTATTATGCCTACTCTAATTCTCTTCTCCCCCTCTTTTCCCTTTTTATTTTTATATAGTCAGGCTACCTTCGAGCCTAGGCCAAATGCTGAAAGATGCGAACTTGTGAAATTGAGAATGTTGGGAAAGACATAAATTGGGGCATAATTGGTATTGGAAATTATGAATATAAATTTAGGCATAAAATTGGAAAATATACGAATATGGATTTGGGGGACATATAGGATAATATGAATATGAAGCTAGGCATATATTGGAAAGTAGGTGAATATGAATTTGGCTAAAATTTGCTTTGGAATGTGTAAATACTGATTTGGGTATAAATTGGAACATATGTAATTATGAAATTGGGCATAGATTGGACATATGCAAATGCCAATTTGGGGCATAAACTGGAACACATGTGAATATTGATTTAGGGCATGGAAACCTATAATTGAAATAGAATAATGGTAAATATGAATTGAAAGGGGGCATGAAAGTGTATAGTTGGAATAGGGAAATTTATTTGAATACGCCTAAAATAATGGAACCTTAGTAACGCTTAGACACGAGATTAGGTTGCATTAATGGTAGAAGTCTGCCCGGACCCAACCGACATATCCAGCAGCCACTAATGTTGAACCTAATGTGAGAGGTATAAGTGCGCAAATACGAGACGTGCTCAGACACGAGGTTAAGCCCAATTTATGGAATAAGTCTGCCCGGACCCGACCGACATATCCAGCATCCACAAATGGCAGGCTTAATATGGGAGGTCTAGCATACTGTAACCATAAATGAATATGGTAATAAATCCTGAATACTTAACCTAGTTGAATCCATAGGGATTGTATGAATATAAACTAAAGTTGGGGTTAAGTAAAAATTGGGTGAACAGTGGGAGGGTTAACTAAATCGGAGGGGTGGGTAATATTTACATATATGCCCATAAATTTAACTCGATAAGGTTATGTAATTGAAAACGCCTAGTGGTATACATAACCGGTAGAAATAATAAAGTTATGTGATTAAAAGACACCATTTAGGGTAAGCATAACTTGTAAGAAAATGAGACAACTTGGATAATAAGATAAGAGGTACTTGATTATAAATTAAGTAATCTAAAAGTCTAGAACCCGCTAATGTGAATAACATGTTTAGGCTTGTCCCAGGGACAAGAGGAAATTATAACATAGGTCATAAGTAATGGGTCGAGAATCTTGTTAATAGGCCTTAGTTAAGAAAACTAAGTTAATAAGTAAACAACGATAAGTTGTAGTGACAGTGTAAATTGAATTTATGATTAAATGAGAAAGGATGAGGAAAATTTATGAAATGATATAAGTTATATTTAATCAATGACATGCTAAAAAGGAAACATGTAAAATGAGACGTACTTAATTACACGTTAAATAAGAACATGTTATTGTAACTATGGAATCAGACGATGAAAATATAAAAGAGATTGTGGATTATAGACCTTGGGCCACAATCTAGAGAATAACATGTTGTGGGCTTATTAGTGAACTTAAAGTGGTTAAGTTATATAACCAAAATAAATAAGCAAGAGGAACTTGGTAATTTGATTAAGAATTCAATGTGAATGGGAATAGCCAAGTTTAAAGGAAACCGAGGGGGAAAAGCAAGAGTGTAATAGAATGATTAGACATAGGGTCTAATAACATATTAAAGTGAGGCGCTTGGACTAGTCCGCACGTTTGAGGGTGAATAACCCAACAGGGTAGATCATCGAGGTGTTATAAGGCACGAGGGGAGTGCACATTCATCTATTTGTTTTGACGGCTCCAAAGGACAGGAAGGGGAAGCACGCGGCTTCCTGAGGTACGTAAGGTGCTCCCAGTAGTCCTCTATGCGGTGACAGATGTCTTAGGCTGTGCTTGTAGAGGTTGGGTCTGCGCGTAACAACTAGGTGGGTGGGCCTTGACTGCAGATGTAGCTGTGATAAGGTGACAACAGGGTGGTACGGCAGTTGCCTCACGAGGAGGCAGAGGGTCACGACCAACAAGGATAGTAGATTATAAGATACCCGTCGTTGGCAGCCAGCGGGATGCGAAAAGACTAGAGCTAAACCCAAGATACCATTTCACCTTTCACTATCGAGGTACGGGGCTGAGAGGAGACGCCACATGGATGTTTAGATTGGTTGTTATTAGGGGCAGTCACTTAGCTCTTGTAGTCTTTACTAGTTGAGGGAGGGGCCGAGGTGGGGCCATAACCACCATGGAAAACAGACCCTAGGAATATCTGTATTGGGAGGCTCTTAAAGGCGGTCCTATACAGGCATGGAAAAGCTCCCGGTCGAGTTCCGTGTTTCTTGTTTAGCCCTGCCACAGAACTCGTTGCACATTAGAGAACGTGCGATTGATGCATCGAGCTACAATTACAGTACATACGTGGAATAGTCTAGATACATGCATATTGATCTGGTGGTGTATCGTAGACTAGAGGGTATTGTTATGATAAGTAATATGATTCGATCGATGGTGGCAGTCCGTATACTTACGTAGCATAGTAACGACAGATATACGCAGAACATAACATTGTCATATAGAGATCCGTACGTCACTCTGGCATAGGATGAGGGACTGCATTCATTACGGTGGAGACCGTGCGAGTGTGACACCATGGGGTGTATCTCAGTATTGAGAGATAACTACATATATGGTATTAGGTGAATCCATGGGAAAGTAAATGGGTACGATGCGCGGATAAGTCTTGGGTTCTATTAACCCAAGTAACCTAATAATCAAGAAAATGTAATGGAACCATATTGGTAGGAATAATTCTATTTCTGATATACTAGTATCGGTACGGTGTAGAGAAATTTATTTAAAAAGCACAATATATCATGTTCATCTTATCATGCTCAGTTCACACTTGTTATTGTTATCTTGTTTTTCCAGTTTTATATACCTGCCATGATACTTTTATTTATTTATATTTAAAAGTAACTGGACTCGCCAGACTTTATGTCTGACCCTTTTTGTTTCCTCTTCTCTCTCTTCCGTTTCCCCCTCCCCCAAGTTATCAGGGTGGAAGTGCTTAGAGTTGATTTGGATTCTTTCATCTTAGCTTGGATTTTGGATATGGATGTACTGCTTTAACTTCTTGTCAACTCTCTTATGGCTTTGCAAGGGAAATATGGTTTTATGCTTTTGTACTCTGATATTTTTAGCAAGACAGATTATTAATGTAATCGGTTACTTCAAGCTTATGATGTAAACTCAGTATCTGGGACCATGATGTTTTGATTTAAATAAAGTTTTTAATTCCTCTATGATTTTACATGTCTGTCTTGTGCGATTATGTTCTTATTTACCTATAACGCTTCACAAAATTTAATGCATTCTATATAGAGTGACATTAACGGACGTGGGGTGTCACACACTCAAACCATGATAAGTTCGAGCGTACAAATCCATAAATCAAAATGTAACTCAAAAATGGTTCTCATAACACAAAAATGGATACACCTCCATAAATGAACACGTAAGTTATTCGTGTCATAAATAAATAAAAAGAACCCATGAATTACTGAAATCACCATATAATTACCAATACTTCGATGTATTCAAAGCAGTGTACATATATATAAGGTAGTCATTATGAAAATGTTGAATTCATGAATAACACAAAATAACAAAGTGATCATCAACGATCAACAAAGAAAGCATAATTTACATTAAGCTAGTAAATAGGTGAGTTTAGCCAAATGTCCCATAACCACTGACTTAACTCAAATATTCACGAACAAATTGCAAACTCCATTATAAAATACAAATATGATTATAACATAATTGCAAAAAGGCATAAATCAAAGGTTACTCAAGAAAACATATAAATGATCATCATAACCGAGCATAAGAGGAATGGAAATAAATTCAAACAATTCTTATTTAGAAATATGAAAATAAATCTCGATGATGCTGTAGTCATCACCAACATTATTTTCTTTAAATATATCGAGTTTGACATCCAATAATGAAATTGAATTTCAGTTGACCAAGTCGAAAAATTAACCAGCAAAGTAAACACAAGTGTTTCTACCCACTCATTTTTACCAAGACATTTAATTAAATTCCTTATTCAATTGAAAAGGAAAAATTACTTATTTGAAACAAGTAAAACACAAATGAAAAAGAGAATACATAATCATTACCCGAAGAAAACTAAAGTCATATCAACAGAAAAATAAATGGGTAATGAAAACTCAAGTAGCATGTAAGAGTTTTCACAAAACATAGGTTTGGAAAATCTACATACTTAGATATAAAACAAGCACCCGCTAATTCCTGAGGACATGGTGTCCTTAAGTGCATTTGACGCAAAGAAGGTAGATGGTCACACTTCAAAAGAAATCAGATGAGATGATCATGGTAATCATCATCATAAAATATAAAGAGGGTAGACCCTTGTATGCACTAGTTTCCTTACGAAAATTAAGATATCTCAAATTCATTGTTAAAAATTCAAACTATGAGAGGTGTAAAGGATATATATGATAGTCATACATATACCATTCTCAAATTATTATTTTATTGAAATCCCTACAGTTGCAAATTACAATCAATACTAATGATTTGCCTCGCCATTTATTTATATAAAGTTGCTAATGCTATGGTTCGATGGCGATGCACATCATTAATATTTAATATAAGGGTTGTGTCAGAGTCATCTCATTGAAATGTTCAGAAACTCTTATTGATATTGTGGCGTCCCACTTCTCAATTAGGGCTTCCAACATACTCAATGGGCAACTCAACATGATATAAAAAATTATGTCCAAATTGGGGCGCAAATTTGTAAATAAACGATCATGAGTGCAACCATTTATTTATGAACTAAATTTGTGATCATAAATAAATAAATGAAAACTTTTCACAATGCTTAGCGGAAATAATTTATTTGTTTTCGCCTCGCAAAGCTAATCTCGAGTGGATTAGTATTTTATTTAGCCAAAATTATTTTATTAATCTATTATATAAAATAATTTAGAAATCATCAAAACTAAGTCCCCAAAAGTTATTTCAACTCAAAAATTGGAAATAATTTGAATTCCTACGAAAGAAGAGGGATGGGACTCTAGGTTTGTCAAGGCCAAGATTCACAAAGAAGAACTCAAATAAATTTGATTGGTTAAACAAGGATCATGATATAAGATAGGATATGACGGGTCCTAAGACTTGAACTAAATCCTAAAATATGATTTCCTAATAGAGACTTAGGACAATGACCCTTGCCATAATATGTTATATTGTTCCGAACTTAGCTATGATACCAAGTTATAATTCCCCACCTCTATACTCGCGTTAGCCAAGGTCATTGCAAGCAACGGTGTCAACTAACCCGAAGAATAAGGCTGTTGAGGGGCGACCATCTGTATAATAGCATTAAACGAGTGTTAAATGTATCGATAATGTGGTCTTACTTTTCAAATTTCATGAGGAAATCCGACACATCTAATTCAAGTTCAAAACTACTACATAGCGGTTGTATATAATTCGGAAAGCAATATAAAATACATAACAAATAATCAGAGTTAGACACAGATATTCGCATCGCTAAGGCGAAAATAGATATGAATATAACACATAAGTGTAAATACAAGATAGTGGTCATAGTCGATCCACTATAAAACAAAATAATAGGTACAAGGCTACTCAGAATAATATGTATACAAAGGAGTCTTATATACATATAACCCAAATAGTACAACACTAAGGAAAATTTCCCAAAACAGGAGGATAGACCATGCTGGAGTCGCGAAGAATCTACTGAAATACCTCGGTCTGACCCGAGTATTATTTACACAAAGATAAACAATAAACAGATCAGTCTAGCTGTACTTATCTCATAAACTGAGATATAATAAGAGATATAAATAAATGTAGACATTAATACGATAATAACAATGTCATGTATAAGTGTGAAGCCCAGAAATGTCTACGGTATATCTCAAATCTGTATTAGAGCTATAAATGAATATCTCATTCAAAATTATATAGTTACTCATAGGAAATTATAACTCATACCAAATCAACTCAAAAATTGATAACTCAATATCAATAAATCTCAAATTGATAATATAATATCAATAAAACTCTAAATTCCAAAAATCAATAGAGTAGAAATCCAGAGAATCACAAAGGAAGGGGGTAAGGCCTATCTCTAAACGGGAGCCCGAAGACTCACCAACACGTGTATCTCAAATGAGACGCGATCTCTAGGTAACTAGCCTGTAATGTTGAGCCGAAGCTCCTCGAATGGTCCGAAGACCGCGGGTCGCGTCCCCGCTCTAAATTGAACCGAAGTTCCTCGAGATGACCTAAAGGTCATCAAAATGCATAAAATAAATGAAAATATCACAATTGACCAAAATAATACAATTCCATAAAATGAACCGAAGTTCCTCAAAATGATCTTGAAATCATTAAAAAAATTCAAAATGAATCGAAGTTCCTTGAAATGATCCGAAGATCGTTAAATTACTCAAAATGAACCGTAGTTCCTCGAAATGATCCGAAGATCAATAAAATACTCAGAATGAACCGAAGTTCCTCGAAATGATCTGAAGATCATTAAAAATATGGGACAAATTCCATAACTCGAAGACATCGCGTAAAGCTAGTCTAAAATCTCAAAAAGATCATAATTAATCATGGAAAGTGTAAACTACGCCAAGCCATTAAATATAAGAGTCGAGCTACATGTCCTATAACCACTTTCTCTACTCGAATATCTACGAATAGGTTGTATATTCCACTAGAAACACGAAATGATCAGTGCCACGGTTTTCAATCGAACGAGTCCAAGAATTAACGGTCGAAGTAAACACAAGGGGTCATACTCCTTATTTTTGCTAAGGCGTTTAATTATATTTCTCATATGAACGAGAAAAAGATTCATAAAATATATACTAGTAGATTTGAATACAATTTATAAAACGATTTCGTAAAATAACTTCATATTATGAAGTGAGAATGGAAATCACTTTGGTAAAAGAATTTGATATCTGCTAATAGCATAAAATTTCTTTATATAATTTTGAAATGTCGAATCTCGTGTAATATCGATCGAAATGATGATCGAACTAAGAATCCACGTTTTAATAACACAAATTAAATCCCATAAATATCGATTATAAAATTCATTCTCAATGAATAAATCGAAAATCCATAAAATCGAGCTGTAGAAATCTGAGCAGGGAAACTGAAAAGTCATAAAAAGGTCGAAATGGGCCGAAACTCGGTCAGGAATGAGCTCAAATGGCCCTAAATAGTAGACCGTGGTCTCCACAGGTCTACTGTAGAAAAACAACAGGACCAGTCGACTGGTGGATTTTTGACTAGTCGACTGGTCATTTTTCCTACGGACAATGAATTTAATCGGACCAATCGACTGGTGGATTTTGGCCAGTCGACTGGTCAGCAACCTGCTGTGAAATAAAGGCTTGGCCTTATGGCTAAGTCAATTCTGAGGGGTTTCAACGATCGACGGAAGCTAAGGACTTTACCAAAGCAATAATGAGACCTCAATGGTTTGCTGAAACGTTCCATAACATGAAAATCAAACACCCACAAAGATTTGTACTCTAATTCATAAAATGGAATTCAAAACACATGAAATGGAATGTTTACTCAATTCAAACCAAATTGAGCACTACATATGCAACACAAACACGCCATAGACACACTATACAAGCTTAGAGAGCTTGAGGCATAGATGTAAGTTCTAAAAGAACTCACCTTTGACTCTATCATAGGCAAATGAAGGATATTTGAAGTTGAAAATGAATGAGAGGCTCGTAGACAAGGCAAGAACACCTTCTCTTCATCCAAAACTCATGAATCAACAACCTATATACATATAAATGATAGTACTAATAGTTAGGTTTAGGAAAATCCCCAAAATTTGTAGAGGAATCAAGTTGGGGAAGATGGAGATGATCTTACCACTCTTCTCTATGGGTTTCCAGTTGATTTCAACATGAATTGGTTTCCTAAGACAAGCTAGGGCTTAAGGGAGTTTTAATTTCCCCTTTCCATTTCTAATTTTAGAGCAAAAGGAAATGAATGAAGGAGGAATGAGAGGGAGAGTGCTATCGGGGGGTTTTAATGTGGCTAGATTAGCTAACCTGAACCCAAGCCCAAAGTCCCTAAATTTCCGAAACTCAGAACATATCGAAGCTTATAGTTTTCGAACACCTAAACGATGTTTTGAAATCAATAGAAATGGTTTTGGTTCCAAATTCGTCCATAAGCAAAAAGTGATATTTTGGTCATATACCAAATGCAAAAGACCAAAATCGCCAAACTCAAAAGGTATAAATGTTTATAGTCAAAAAGGTTGTAAACGATGATCCATGCTCAATGGAAGTGGTCTCGAGCCCAAATTCAACCATATGAAAAACGTGACTTTTGAGACATACATCGATTAATGATTAACGACATTATATATTATCGTTAAATATGCGGGTTGTTACAGTATTCATATTAATGTCTCAACATGTTATAACAACATTTTAACACTTTTAATTATTCTGGAAAATTCACATTTCGTAATAACAGGGAATGCGAAATGATAATATATCATTATCAAAAATGATATAATTTAAATCCACTTACCTCATTTGATTTCAAAATCTTGGATCTAGTCTAGATCTTGCATTCCATGGTTTTCCCCTAATTGGATTCAGAACCTAACAACCATGGATTCATAATTTTTTTACTAAAAGAAAAAGGGAAGAAAATTGAATAGACCAGATCTAGAAAATTACCTCACGTCGAATATGATTCTGAACACCTTCTAATTAATATTCATTATTTTCCTCTAGATCTTGATTCAAAATTTTCCTAAATTAATTATCTTATTTTTCTAAAGAGATTTGAGGAGGAGAAAGAATGGCATAGCTTAGACGTTGTCTCAGAGAATGTGAGATTTAGGCTAGGCTCTGCTAGCCTATTTGTAGGTGTTCGGGATCTTGTCGTACACGCAGCGCTGAGTTAGCACTCAAACTTGGTTAAGAAAATAGCCCAGATTCGTTAATGAACCTTATTAGATCTAGGGTGGGTCGACCCCGGGGTCGACCTCCCAATGCCTAGGTCGACCCCGACTATATTTTTTTTTTGCATATGGTCTTCAGTTTTGAATTTGTTTGAATACGATCATATATAAGGCCCTTATATGTATACAAAACTTGTAAGGACCATTTTACGCATATATATACGCACAACTTTCATTTCGTTTTCAAAATTCAAACAGTGTTGCACTGTTATTTGATTCTTGCCATATTCCATTGATTGTAGCCTTATCTTGAACTTTATCTCTTGTATGTGTTTGTGTATATATATATATATATATTTGCATATATATATATACATATATTCTCATATATATACATATTTTTTTTTACTTCCTTATATGTGCGTTTATACATATTTTCCCTCATGAACATGTGTTATTTTAGCCGTTCCCTTAAAACAAAATATGATGGTGGCGGGGATCAAACTCTCTACCTCTTGTATGCATGTCACATGTTCTAACCATCTGTACTACGAAGGCTATTGTTAACAAGGCTTAGAACAATAGTACTTATTGTTCTCCTCTCATTCCTCTTTTTCATATTTGTTACAATATTCCATTTAAACCATTATATGAATCTTTTTCTTTTATTTCTCTTTTATTATTAATGCATAATCAGTGCATGTAACACATTTACACCACATGCAACCAATCCTTTCTTTCTTTTAATGTATGCATTATATTTTATTTGCATTAATCTATATTTTATTCTTCACGTATACATTTATATATATGCATATATACACACATATGCATTATTTAATCATTTAATTGTCATAAAATGCGGGGTGTTACAATGATTGTCATCGATGTTGTCGTTCGGCGAAGATTTGGCCAAGACTGAAGCTATTTTGGTCAGATTTGGAGTCATGTCATTTTTTTTTGGGTCAGGTCATATAACTTGTTCTCCAAGAAATGGATGTTCGATCGCTGGAGCTACTTCGGGATTAGAAAGGAGCTTCCAGGTCGTTAGGTCATTGGGACGACCTAAGGGGATGGGTCGTTGAAGGCCAGGGCGCATGGGAGGCTTGGTGTGCAACAGGGCAATGCAAGCGAATGGGTCGGGGGTCTTAGGTCGGTTACGACCTAAGGATGGAGTGACCTAAAAAGTAAAGAATGGATGAGATCAGCTTGTTAGGTCGTTAAAATGACCTAAGGTTATGGTCGTTGGGAAGAAGCAAGGCAGCGTTGCAAAAGGACTTCGGTTTAGGTCACGAGTAATCAGGTCGGGGGAGACGACCTAAGGATGGGGCGACCTAAGGGTTGATGATGTGTGAGTTAGGTCGTGGGTGATAGGTCGTGGGACGACCTGGGATGAACGACCTAACTATGTTGGGCCATTGTATTGAAGTTGTTTTGGTTCAGCAAAGATTGTTACTTCGAAGTATACTCAAGGCGGAATGTTCGAAGTGTGATAAGATGTTCGTTGATATATGAAATGCAACGAATGTGAAGACAACTCAAGGGTCTTGAGTTGTTGATAATGGTTGCTCAAGGGGGACTTGAGCTTGTGAATAGTCGACGGTGATGACGACTAGAGACGATGAAGGCCGAGAGATTATCGTTGTCGTAGGTTCTAGTGGACTCAAAGCAAGGGTATAATTGGCAGTCACGATGGGCCTAGAAATACTCTGGACAGTCAATATGGGCCTAGAAATACGAGTCACGAAGGCGTATGGAGTTTTTTCTAGTACCAGGATTTACCATTAGCCCTTGACGGACGATAAGTGTTGAGCCGGTCATACGATTAGTGATGGTTTCGAAGCAGGATTGGCGGTGATAGCCAGAGTCATGGATGATGATTGTTTTACTTATATCATCTTGTATAGATTATTCGACCTCGAGGGAGACATCTTTTGGGTGCTTGTCTGATATTGGTTTGGGCCTCCGAGGCTTGTGCTTGGGAGATGTCAATGTCGATAAGAATAGTCTACGCTTGATAATTGATTGTTATGAATGTACATTATTTCTGAATGGTTGCATGTAAAGGCTATCACTGTCGGATGTGGGGAAGACGGGTGTGGATTCTTCTTTGATGATATTGGTAGATTAGTTGATTAATCTGCCTATTATCATATACTTTATTAATGATGTTAGATAGCCTTTTATCGCTCACTAAGACTGTTGTCTGACTCAAGATTTTATGTATCCCTCTTATTACGTTGGATTGTTCGTCCTGATGTGGATGGGTGTTTGCGAACAAGTTAAACAATTGTAAATAACTGTTAAATTTGTTCGGCTTTCCTAAACAATAAGGATTGTTGTAGAGGGTGTCGAACTCTAGGACCAAATATTTAAACTAGTAAATCCAGTCAAGTTATTCCAGAATTCTGATTGGTTGAAAATAACAGAAAATATTTGAATAAGTGAGTTTTTAATAATAAAAGAAAGCAATTAGGGAGCAATGACATAAACTAGATTTATATTCATCAATAGCCAATCAAATTAATACAGATCTACTTCGTGTTTCTGTCATAAACATGAATCAATGATAATTAGGTTTCTAGAAATAAATATATGAATAACTACAAGTGTAGCCTATGCAGGAGCAAGCTCTTAAACAACCATAGGCTATCAGGACAGATTCACTATTTTTTTTCTAAAATCCTAAATATTAGATCTAAATCTGATAAACGTTAGATCGAACTCGAATATACCCTGCGAAGGAGCATAACTCTTAAACAACACAGAATATGAAGGTTCAGATCTAACCCTTAGTTCAGAGATAGATCTATATACATGAAGTTCTAATCTCTTTGGCTATGTGATTCATATTGAATCTAATCTAAGCGTCATTACCCCCTAATTAAAGGGGATTAACTAGACATAGCTAAAGAAGAAGAGAAAAATAAAATAAACAACATAAATAAAATACAATAGAAAGTAAAGAGAAAGGAAGAAGAATGATTTTATTCCAAGAAGAGAATTACAAAATAAAACCCGATGTAACGACCCGGTTTTTAAGCGACTTTGATTATCGACATAAACTCAATGAAGACTAACCAAACATCGAAAAACTGGTAGTTAATGAAAGAAATTAGAGGGCCAGAATAGATAAGATAGAAACTTAGAATAGAAGAAGAAGAAGAACAGAGTAACACGAACCTCACAGCGGAATGAATAACATATAATATATAACATATCCTTGAAATAAAATTAGTATATGTATACAATAACATTATCAGAGTATAACACTTACAACACAGCGGAAATAACTATAGCTATATAATCTTGAAGCCTCCTACTCCAGCTCTTCAAGTATATCTGTAAATTCCTAACTACTTGACTGCCCGTACAAAAATTGGGCACCCAAGAGTTTAGGGAAAACAAAACAAAATAAATTCCGGGTCAGTCATGGGACTGGTATGAGTAAAACAGTTTGAGAACAAGTAAACGATATCTCATAAGACCACACCATATAACGGAACGGGTTTTCCCCTAATGAGAATCCAAAATATCTTTATATCAAAAACCCTTTTGAAATTATAATAATGTCTATCCACCACAATATAATAATCATCTAGCAGAAACGCTTTCATCTCACGTTCTATATATATAGTATACAATCAAAACTGCAGGCAAGTATTGGGTAATGGATTTCCAACTATGACAAGGTATGAACCACGTTTCGCTAGTGTACCTCTAGAGAGGAATACACTGGGTTCAACAAGAACATCTTGCAACCCGACCACACATGACCGACCACTCATTTCGCTTGAGTGTATCGAATGTATATCACCAACGGTTGGGATCAGCAACCGTTTCCTGAATGGAACAACATCGACAATAGATTTTTAGAAGTAAATGAAACTCTAGATCAGGTAATTATACATCCTAATAGGTGCGACCTACATAGCCATGCTGCCTGCCCGATTTTTGTCATTTCCCGGTTGTGAGGCTAGAGGCCACGCTTATCTCTGATAGATCACACATTTATTCACTTTGAATGTCACATTGTCGTACCCGCCAAATCACAAATTGATTTCCTCAAAAATACAATGGGTATACAGCTAAGAGAAACGAATTCCTCCGCCACCAAACGTATATACGTTTGAAGAGATCAACTTACGCGATCTATTAAATATACTCTGTCATACATTCTTCCATACAGGTCGTCCTGGGACTGGACAAACCGAAAGCACTATTCAGTACAACCATCTTAGGCAATCTTTACCTAAGATTTATACAACAGCCCTTGCACTTTACTCCGTCTTCAATTATCTTTGGCATATATGATTCGCAACGCTTATGCCAATACGGAGTGGTTATGCGGATAATAATCCAACCGGTCTCTCCATATTAACAACGTTAAAATGGTCAAAAACTTCGACAGTCGGTGAGTTAACTATCAAAGAAAAACACGTGTGCAAACAACGATATTATTTCCAAATGGAAATTATATCGATCAATCATCATTGAACATTTATCTCTCTATTTAACTAATTCATTTTTTATCTCCTGTTTCCATATATTCAACATTTCTTATTTTCTAAATTTAGAAAATATACGTTATTAACAGTGGAAAACATTTCCATTTCTTGTTTTCTATATTAGGAAACATTTCTGATTCTTATTTGGAAATCATTTCCAAAGCTCCTTCATTGGATTCAAACAGATGTTTATATAAAACATCACTATTCCAACTCAAACCATTTACTAAATTCACTTAACCATCATTCACTATCATACCTTACCATTCCTTAGTTAAGAAGGAAGTCAATCAAGTTAGGGTATAATTACCTCTCAGACCTTAACTGAACAATGTTTTAACTTCGAAATAGTCAAAGTATATCTTTTAAACCTTTAACAATCTTCCTTAGATAACTCTCTTTCGAATAATCTCTATTCGATAACTCCTCCCTTCGAATGACTATATTCGATTATCTCTCTTACGAATAACTAAATTCGAAAACCTTTCTTCGAATAAACTATATTCGATTAACTCTATTCAGTTAACTCTTATCAATTAACTCTTTTTGATTTAACTTTAATCGATTAACTCTTTTCACTTAACTCCTTTCGAATAAACTATATATATTTGATAACTCCTTTAACTCTATTAGAATAACTAATATTCGATAACTCCTTTTAACTCGATTCGAAAAACTAATAATCGATAACTCCTTTTAACTCGATTCGAATAACTAATATTCGATAACTCCTTTTTCGACTAACTCTAATCGATTTATTCTAATTCGATTAACTCTATTTAATTACTCTATTTGATTAACTCTAACTGGTTAACTTTAACTCTAACTGGTTAACTCTAACTCTAGCTGGTTAACTCTAACCGATCAACTCTAACTGGTCAACCCTAATTGATTAACTCTAACTGGTTAACTCTAACTAATTTACTCTATTCGATTAGCTCTAATCGAATAACTAATATTCGATTAACTCATTTTGATTAACTCTTTTGATTTATTCTTTTGAATTATCTCCTCTGATTTATTCCTTTGAATTAACTCCTTTGATTAATTCCTTTGAATTATCTCCTTTGATTTATTCCTTTGAATTAACTCCTTTGATTAATTCCTTTGAATTATCTCCTTTGATTTATTCCTTTTCTATTTGTTTACTTAACAAATAACTATTCCCTTTTCAATTCTATTTATTTAAAAAATAAATATTTTCTTTTATCTTTGATTTCACAAATATTTTCCTTTATATTTGATTTCACAAAATTTTTCCTTTCTATTTGATTTCACTAATATTTCTCTTTCTATTTTATTTATTTAACAAATAAATATTTTCCCTTCAATTCTATTTGTAAGTGTTTTACAAATATTTCCTTTCAATTCTTATTTGGCTTTCCAAATATTTCCTTTATAAAATCCTTTGATTTTATAAATAGTTTCTTTTATAAATTCTATTTATAAACAAATATTCCTTTTATAATTCTATTTACTTTCATAAATAAATATTTCCTTTTATTTATTTGTAAATGTTTTACAAATATTTCCCTTTAATTTATTTAACAAATATTTTCCTTTCTATTTGTTTAACAAATATTTTCCTTTCTATTTGTTTAACAAATATTTTCCTTTCTATTTGTTTAACAAATATTTCTCTTTTCTATTTGTTTTACAAATATTTCTCTTACGGTTTGTTTTATTTATTTACTAAATAAAAGATCCTTTTATACTTCTATTTATTTATCAAATAAATATTCCATTTCAATGTCATTTATTTAACAAGTAAATATCCCTTTACTATATCTTATTTATTTTCCCAATAAATATTCCTTTATGATATTCTATTTATTTTCTAAATAAATGTTCCCCTTTATAAAATCCTATGATTTTATAAATACTTTATTTCCAAAATATTTCCTTTATAAAATCGGTTGATTTTATAAAATTCCTTTATTTCAATATACATTGAAATATTTCTTTTTACATCCCAGGGTTTCTTATGATATTAAAAATATCAAATAACAATGATCAACATCATTCTAACACACATAATCCATAACAGATTATATATCACATCATATATCAAAATATATGAAAAACAGTAAAATAAATGTTGAGGAATCCAGTCAGATTCCTCCAACCTGTTTTCCTGCATCACAGATGTTAAACAATATAGATAACATCACTTTCATTTCAAGAAGAAATATTCTGATCGGAAGAATTAATATTTAATAATGATATATATATATATGTATATATATATAACCATAATTGTGTTTTCAATCCATTATTTAACAGTCCATCTAAACAGTTCATACACAGCAATCAATCAATATTTATCAAAAATAAAGTATAGTTTATAAAAATATAAACTGAACAGGGTTAGTGGGATTTACTCACATTGGACTGTTATCGTTAAAAACGATTAATTGTCTTTGATTTAGACAGACAATTTATTGTGCAATAAATTGTAACGAGCTCGAATTCACTCCCAGTCAGTTCCATTGTGTAGCCATCGTCTCTATGATCCCAACGGATCTTGTTTCGCTGAAAATCGATACTGTATGACAAAGTTATTCAATCTCGAAGTTTATATACAATTAAATTAAATAAAAACTTAAATCTTTATTCCTTTGGGCTTAACTTAATTTTCCCGACCCAATTCGAATTGCGCTGACCCATAAGAAACTGACCCGCACCGTATTTGAATAGTACTCCTCCTTCCAAAATCACGAAATCACCTCTAGTACCTCGTTTAGACATTTCCGCTCCTACCAATCCCCATTTCTCCATTAATCCTCCACCGATTTGAATATAAATGTCACCACTGAATTTCTCATCCGGATCTCATCAACTCCACACTACTTCCAACAAGCTCGCACCTCACCATTTAAATCCATAGCAGCGAATCCTCCTTTCGCTGCTGAAATGTACAGCGTCGCTTATTGTGTCGGATTTTCATCCAGAGCGAAGATAAGGTGCTCTTCCTCACGCTGAATCCAAAACCCATACCCGTTTCTTCGATTGAAGCTTCAATCCCTCAAGGATTCTAACCCTAGCTGGTAAAAGGGCACGCTACCCTAAAAACGAATTATGAAAAATCCAACTGAACCCAACAATACTCACATGAATGCAAAGCTCATATCAAATGGAGGTGAATGGGATTGGTTTTAGAATTTTTGGGGTTTACTTTGATTTTCCTTGAATTTATTTACTCAAACATTTTGCTGAAATGATGAAGAAAAACCTGCGGTGGAAATTCATTGATTAGAGGAGTGGGAATGAGTTAGGTTTAGAGGAATTAAGGATATTATATAGGTAGAATTTGGCTTGGTGTGCAAACCGTGTCCATTCATTTTACTTTTTATTTGTATTTTGTCTCTTATAAAATTACTACGATCACATACAGTATCCAAAAATCATGAAACTGGACATGCAGCTACAGTTTGATATTACGGTCCCAATGAAACTGGTTTCGTCGAATTTCGACTCCGTTTGCTAACACAGCGTATTTTTAACTGTCAAAATATCGACTGTTTTTCACTCTAAAAATTCGTACGGCCACACAGTGACTCTAAAAATCATGAAACTTGGAATCTATCAATAATTTGATGTTGCAGATCCCACAAAATTAGTTTCATCGAATTCCGACTTCGTTTGCAAAAGTGGCTATTTTTAAAGCTCTAAATAACCCATTTAAATATATAAATATATTTAAAAACAATTAAATTTAATATTTAAAAATAAATATTATCGTATATATTCACAGTGGAATACTATACTGCTTCAGAATATTCCTATATGAATTTCTAACTTGATATTTCAAATCCCGATATAAATCGATATTCGATTTACAATGAAATTCCTTTTTAAAATATAAATAAATCGTTATAAATTATAAAGCAATTCCACAGTGACTTTTCTAAAATTTGATTTGGACATAAATCAAAATCTACATGACGAAATCCCGATTTTTCTCTTCCATTAGAAAAATATACTTCACCAGCTCCGAACGTTTCTTGTTTCACAGAAATCCGGTTTAAAACGAATCTTGTACCTTCAGTTGAAGTTCAAATCGCCAAATAACGAATTGCCGCACTATTTCAAGCTCGATTTTAATTATAATATAATTATGCATTCAAACTTCATTCAAAAAATATATTCGTTATTATAATTCAATTCTAAACTGAATTAAATAATTTGAATTGCCCAGTTCACCTTATATTGTCAATTCACTATTTCTGATTATTTCAGAATTTAAATATATTATTTAATTAAATTAAATATTCCAACTAATTTAATTTAACGACCATTAAATTCTTTGAATTACTATTTATATAATTAAATTAATTATATATCGCTGAAAAATACGGGTCGTTACATTCTTCCCCACTTAAAATAATTTCGTCCTCGAAATTGCTAAGGAAGAAAACAAACCCTATTAACTGGTTAGAACATATTTGTTCACTTATTAACTTCAGTTTCATATGAACCAATTTAATTTCAATTAAATTATTAATTTATTTCTATTAACCAATTTTTTCAAAAATCCTGAAAATTTTCCAATACCCGAAATTTTCAAAAAAAAAATCGCCAGCACCTCCTTGTACGAGTCAATAGCTCAAACTCCAACTCGCCTCTCTGGGCCATCTCCAACCCAAAAGAACATCAAACAGCCAAGCGGCTTGCCAATTTGGCTCATAAAATCTCATACCCAATATGAAATATAAACTTGTACCTTTTTGCCGGGCATATCACTATATCCTTTACATCTGCTGCTAATTCAGCATATACCAATGTCATCCCAATCAAACTCCAATCACTTTTATCTCCAACACAATCATTCGCTTATATCCAAGCCAAATATCATTTCAAACACGTGTTTCATTCTCGATTCCCAACTCTTAACTTGGTTATCAAATTACACTTCAAATTCAAATCTCCCAAATACAATTTGTCTCGATATCATTCAAATTCAATTTCAGTTACCACTTAACTGACTTTATTTTAATTCCAATTTGCTTTTACAAATTTCAATTCAAATTTGGTTTTAATCCAAACAATCTTTCCCTGGGAATTTCAAACAGTGTACCGTATCGAAAATCAAACTTTCCTTTTCAAGATTCAAAACAACTTGCTTTTCTCAAATCAATTAAAAACAATCACTTTGGTAGTAATCCGTCACTTAGAACTCGAAAATGAACACCGATGATGTCTAGATCATCATCGGAATCTATTTCCAGCTATCGAAGTGAGTTCAATACTGTATCACTTTCAAAACCATATATAAACACTTCCATTTTGAGATTCATTTCAAAATACCATTCACATTGTTTGTAAAACAATTTAAAATCTCCTAGGATTTTAAAATTCTCATATATTCAATTCAAATCCATTTACAAACACTTATTCAAATTTCTAGGTTTTAGTATAAATTCTGATTTAATTCAATTCGATTTCACGTATTTCACTTATACGAATTCTGATTGGCTATTTTACATAACCATTTCTCATTTTATAATCTTACTCGATTATAATAACAACCAATATATCCAATATGTTATAACCACTTCAATATAAATTCTTTATATCAAAATATAATTTGGGTAAAATTATTTCATTTACCCTCTTTTCAAAACATATTGTGTCAACCCATCGTATTCGAGTGTTTAGAAACTCCTACCGATACAGTGGATCAAACTGATCGACCAGAATTCACAAACAACTCGACCAATAAATCACCACAATATAAAACAATTTTTATATCAAATAACATATACGTTCACTCGTATATATACACTCAAACTCAATCTAGGGTATTACTAACCCCATCTCTACTGAGTCACGCCACAGAGCCAAGGTAATTCACTTAACCTTAAGCTCTGATACCAACTGTAACGACCCGGTTTTTGAATGAGTTAAGCTTTGCAACCATCCTCTCCAATCCCCAAAGCAGCAAGGCAATACCCCACTGTGGCTTACATTGGTACCCCAGTCCATATTTTACGGCATGCCTTTCGACTTCACAACCAACCCTCATTTTCGGGACATGTAGGGTTAAGAGTCTCCCGTTCGCCACCTAACGAAAAGCGATGTGACGATCCCAAAACCCCGTGACACGGTGTTAAGGATAATCATTGGAATATAACACATTAATCATCATTAGCAGATCACAGATAATAGCATAAACAGAAAATAGAATAATTTACACACATATGACAGCGGAATCATATAGATAACATCACATCAGAGAAGCACAGTACAGGATACAACTTAGTGCATAATGATACATAATCAGTCACCATCGCCTGAGGCGGAATCATACATAAAGAGTACACAAAAGGAATATCAGTCTACATCGCCAGTGGCGGAATCATAATATAGATACAATAATGGCGGAGAAAATCCAAGTCAGCACGGTGTAGTCAAGCCTCGCCATGAGCCAAAAGGTGCGTCAGAAACCTGTAACTAGGCTGCCCGTGTGAAAATAAGGGCACCCGAGTTTGCAAGGTGAAACAAACTACGAGTCAGTCATGGGACTGGTATGAGAAATCCATTCAACTTATTAACGACAATAATAAGGCAAATCAAAGGACCACGCCACTTTCGCGGAACGGGTTTACTCCAATGAGTGCTAGTGCATGAAATAAAACAAAAGATTAAATCAACGCAATGCTTTTTATAAAATGAAGCCATTATAAGACTCAGGTCCCATCACACAATGCAACGCAAGCCGGAGGATAGAGTTTTTACCTTATAATGGCCAAAGATGCTTCATACGAATAAAACAAAGGTGTTTGATATTATTACTAGTGTATATATGTTTCAAAAGCAAATTCAATCATAAATATCAATCCTAGGCGGCATAGCTACCATCTACTATGTCGCCGTACTAGTAATACAATCACATCCGCAGATTTCGTATTGGAAATTGGATTCCTTCATGAGTCGAGGCAAGGGGCAAGCTCCTCTCCGATTCGAGACACTCTAGCAAATGTCCCAGGACCGCACACAGCAATCCCCTGGATCCTCCAAGGCCGGTCCTCTCTTACTTTTGAGGATTAATTATTCCTGAACACACGTTTCCCGGTCCTTACAGACCTATATCGAGGCGCCTCGCATTCCAACAACCACACAGGTGAAAAATATATATAATGTCAGGGCTGGTAGGTCACTGACACCACCTTAGCTAGAAAGAAACGTCATGCACTCCTTGGGTCCTTCTCCCGTTTTTGACTCATACCGAGGTGTGAGGCTCGCGAGTTCACGTTATACACAAAGCTACGTCACACAGACCATGCTTTGATCATCAACCACAAGACTTTGCTTTGCAACAGAAGCCTTGATCATATGCCACTTAGGCGTGCCACACAGGCAATCCACTCCATGCGACTGATTTTTGTCAATACATAACCTCTGAGCTCGTACGTCTCAGAGAAGGGCGTTAAGCAAGAGAATAAATTCTCTGCCGCCAAACAGATATATATTTAACAGAGATCAATCAACACAGAACAAAATCCAATGTCAGACACACAGTCCATTTACAAGTCCGTTCTGGGTCTGAACGAAACCGGAGGCACCAATTCCTCGCATATCCGTACAATCAACAATATGTTTGGACGGCTACTACTTCAATTCCTTCATGGTAGCTACTCCAATCACGAGCATCAGTAGCGCCCATCCATCCAATGTGGAGATCGTCGGTCTTCAGTCGTCTTCGACTCTTCGACTTCTCAACGTCGATCGATTATTTGAAATGAGATAAACTCGGCCTTTTCAAATAACCCACGTATATTTAGATTTTCAAACCAATTAATCACAGGGTTGAACTATTCAACATTCACATTTCAGTTATTTAGTTATAATTTCCTCGTCAAATACATTCAACCATCACATATCAAGCAAACACAACAAATTTGGTTTATTTTCGCTCTATATCGTCTATAGCACTTTATAACGATACATCGCCATTTTTATTTAATTAAAAACGGCCATATTTAATTAAACGACGTTTCAGGTCGTGTCGATGCACTGGCGCTGCTTTCCACTAATTTTGTTTTACACATACCGGAAAATCTAACCGTTGGATCTTCACAAATTTTACATCATTAGGAAGGTCTTTTCAAAACGAATCCAACGGTTCCAGTTTTGGGAAAATCCGACGGTCGGATCTTCCACACTAACCATTTGAAGTTACGATTTAAATTTACGAACTGCAGCGTCGTTATTCGATTTATTTTAATTATATTTATATATATATATAAATATAATCGTTTCTGGCGCTGTTTTTCACTTCAAATATTTTTCTAACACCTTAAAATTTTGGAAAATTTCGCCATAACCTCCCCTGCACCGGGAGCATCGGGAAATCGCAAATAGCGTTCCCCTTTGGTCTAAAAACACCATTCATTCTAATATCCCATGCATAGGCTAAAATTATATCATTAGCTAGTTAATGTATATTTCAACTCATGCACGTTTATTCGAACCAGTGGTTATTTTTAACACTTCACAGTTTCAATAAAAATGTAATTTTTATCGTTCAATCTTTTTCTTTTAAAAGATTAAACCTTTTTCTATTTCAAAGTTTAAACCCTTTTTCCTATTTTAAACCTTAAAATAAAATCAGTTTTTATTTCCTTTAAAAATCAGTTTTTAAATTCTTTATAAATCAGTTTTTAAATTCTAAACAAATCAGTTTTAAAATCTTTAAAAAAAACAGTTTTTAAAATTCTAAAAAAATCAGTTTTTATAACTTAAAAAAAAATTCAGTTTATAACCATTGAAATAATCAATTTAAAAATTTTAAATTGGCTCGTATTTTCCGGGTTATTACAAGCGAGCACCCGCATCATGCGCACATGCACTAAGCACGCAACATGGATTGGTGTGAGTAAAACAGTTTAAAACAGTTTGAGAACAAGTAAACGATATCTGATAAGACCACGCTATATATCGGAACGGGTTTTTCCCTTATGAGAATCCAAAATATATTTATATCAAAAACCCCTTTGATATTATAATAACGTCTATCCACCACAATATAATAATCATCTAGCAGAAACGCTTTCATCTCACGTTCTACATATATAGTATACAATCAAAACCGCAAGCACGTATTAGGTAATGGATTTCCAACTATGACAAGGTATGGAACCACCTTTCGCTAGTGTACCTTTAGTGAGGAATACACTGGGTTCAACAAGAACTTCTTGCAACCCGGCCACACATGACCGACCACTCATGTCGCTTGAGTGTATCGAATGTATATCACCAACGGTTGGGATCAGCAACCGTTTCCCGAATGGAACAACATCGACAATATATTTTTAGAAGTAAATGAAACTCTAGATCAGGTGATTATACACCCTAATAGGTGCGACCTACATCGCCATGCTGCCTGCCCGATTTTTGTCATTTCCCGGTTGTGAGGCTAGAGGCCACGCTTATCTCTGTCAGATCACACATTTATTCACTTTGAATGTCACATTGTCATACCCGCCAAATCACAAATTGATTTCCTAAAAAATACAATGGGTATACAGCTAAGAGAAACGGATTCCTCCGCCACCAAACGTATATACGTTTGAAGAGATCAACTTACGCGATCTATTAAATATACTCTGTCAGACATTCTTCCATACAGGTCGTCCTGGGACTGGACAAACCGAAGGCACTATTAAGTACAACCATCTTAGGCAATCTTTACCTAAGATTTATACAACAGCCCTTGCACTTTACTCCGTCTTTAATTATCTTTGGCATATATGATTCGCAACACTTATGCCAATACAGAGTGGTTCTGCGGATAATAATCCAACCGGTCTCTCCATATTAACAACGTTAAAATGGTCAAAAACTTCGATAGTCGGTGAGTTAACTATCAAAGAAAAACACATGTGCAAACAACGATATTATTTCCAAATGGAAATTATATCGATCAATCATCATTGAACATTTATCTCTCTATTTAACTTATTCATTTTTCATCTCCTGTTTCCATATATTCAACATTTCTTATTTTCTAAATTTAGAAAATATACGTTATTAACAATGGAAGACATTTCCATTTCTTGTTTTCTAAAATAGGAAACATTTCAGATTCTTATTTGGAAATCATTTCCAAAGCTCCTTCATTGGATTCAAACAGATGTTTAAATAAAACATCGCTATGCCAACTCAAACCATTTACTAAATTCACTTAACCATCATTCACTATCATACCTTACCATTCCTTAGTTAAGAAGGAAGTCAATCAAGTTGGGGTATAGTTACCTCCCAGACCTTAACTGAACAACGTTTTAACTTCGAAATAGTCAAAGTTTATCTTTTAAACCTTTAACAATCTTCCTTACGTAACTCTCTTTCGAATAATCTCTATTCGATAACTCCTCCCTTCGAATGACTATATTGTATAATCTCTCTTACGAATAACTAGATTTGAAAACCTTTCTTCGAATAAACTATATTCGATTAACTCTATTCAATTAACTCTTATCAATTAACGCTTTTTGATTTAACTCTAATCGATTAACTCTTTTCACTTAACTCCTTTCAAATAAACTATATATATTTGATAAATCCTTTAGCTCCATTAGAATAACTAATATTCGATAACTCCTTTTAACTTGATTTGAATAACTAATATTCGATAACTCCTTTTAACTCGGTTCGAATAACTAATATTCGATAACTCCTTTTTCGACTAACTCTAATCGATTTGTTCTAATTCGATTAACTCTATTTAATTACTCTATTTGATTAACTCTAACTCTAACTGGTTAACTTTAACTCTAACTAGTTAATTCTAACTCTAACTGGTTAACTCTAACTGATCAACTCTAACTGGTCAACCCTGGTTGATTAACTCTAACTGGTTAACTCTAACTCATTTACTCTATTCGATTAACTCTAATTGAATAACTAATATTCGATTAACTCATTTTGATTAACTCTTTTGATTTATTCCTTTGAATTATCTCCTCTGATTTATTCCTTTGAATTAACTCCTTTGATTAATTCCTTTGAATTATCTCCTTTGATTTATTCCTTTGAATTAACTCCTTGGATTAATTCCTTTGAATTATCTCCTTTGATTTATTCCTTTTCTATTTGTTTACTTAACAAATAACTATTCCCTTTTCAATTCTATTTATTTAACAAATGAATATTTTCTTTTATCTTTGATTTCACAAATATTTTCCTTTATATTTGATTTCACAAATATTTTCCTTTCTATTTGATTTCACTAATATTTCTCTTTCTATTTTAATTATTTAACAAATAAATATTTTCCCTTCAATTCTATTTGTAAGTGTTTTACAAATATTTCCTTTCAATTCTTATTTGGCTTTCCAAATATTTCCTTTATAAAATCCTTTGATTTTATAAATAGTTTCTTTTATAAATTCTATTTATAAACAAATATTCCTTTTATAATTCTATTTACTTTCATAAATAAATATTTCCTTTTATTTATTTGTAAATGTTTTACAAATATTTCCCTTCAATTTGTTTAACAAATATTTTCCTTTCTATTTGTTTAACAAATATTTTCCTTTCTATTTGTTTAACAAATATTTTCCTTTTTATTTGTTTAACAAATATTTCTCTTTTCTATTTGTTTTACAAATATTTCTCTTACGATTTGTTTTATTTATTTACTAAATAAAAGATTCTTTTATACTTCTATTTATTTATCAAATAAATATTCCATTACAATTCCATTTATTTAACAAGTAAATGTCCCTTTACCATATCTTATTTATTTTCCCAATAAATATTCCTTTATGATATTCTATTTATTTTCTAAATAAATGTTCCCTTTTATAAAATCCTATGATTTTATAAATACTTTATTTCCAAAATATTTCCTTTATAAAATCGGTTGATTTTATAAAATTCCTTTATTTCAGTATACATTGAAATATTTCTTTTTACATCCCAGGTTTTCTTACGATATTAAAAATATCGAATAACAATGATCAACATCATTCTAACACACATAATCCATAACAGATTATATATCACATCATATATCAAAATATATGAAAACAGTAAAATAAATGTTGAGGAATCCAGTCGGATTCCTCCAACCTATTTTCCTGCATCACAGATGTTAAACAATATAGATAACATCACTTTCATTTCAAGAAGAAATATTCTGATCGACATAATTAATATTTAATAACGATATATATATAACCATAACTATGTTTTCAATCAATTATTTAACAGTCCATCTAAATAGTTCATACACAACAATCAATCAATATTTATCAAAAATAAAGTACAATTTATAAAAATATAAACTGAACAGGGTTAGTGAGCTTTACTCACATTGGATTGTTATCGTTAAAAATGATTAACTGTCTTTGATTCAGACGGACAATTTATTTTGCAATAAATTGTAACGAGCTCGAATTCACTCCCAGTCAGTTCCATTGTGTAGCCATCGTCTTTATGATCCCAACGGATCTTATTTCGCTGAAAATCGATACCGTATGACAAAGTTATTCAATCTCGAAGTTTATATACAATTAAATTAAATAAAAACTTAAATCTTTATTCCTTTGGGCTTAACTTAATTTTCCCGACCCAATTCGAACTGCGCTGACCCATAAGAAACCGACCCGCACCGTATTTGAACAGTACACCTCCTTCCAAACTCACGAAATCACCTCTAGTTCCTCGTTTAGACATTTCCGCTCCTTCCAATCCCCATTTCTCCATTAATCCTCCACCGATTTGAATATAAATGTCACCACTGAATTTCTCATCCGGATCTCATCAACTCCGCACTACTTCCAACGAGCTCGCACCCCACCATTTAAATCCATAACAGCGAATTCTCCTTTCGCTGCTGAAATGTACAGCGTTGGTTATTGTGTCAGATTTTCATTCAGAGCGAAGACAAGGTGCTCTTCCTCACGCTGAATCCAAAACCCATACCCGTTTCTTCGATTGAAGCTTCAATCCCTCAAGGATTCTGACCCAAGCTGGTAAAAGGGCACGCTGCCCTAAAAACGAATGATGAAAAATCCAACCGAACCTAACAATACTCACATGAATGCAAAGCTCATATCAAATAGAGGTGAATGGGAATGGTTTCAGGATTTTTGGGGTTTACTTTGATTTTCCTTGAATTTATTTACTCAAACATTTTGCTGAAATAATGAAGAAAAACCTGCGATGGAAATTCATTGATCAGAGGAGTGGGAATGGGTTAGGTTTAGAGGAATTAAGGATATTATATAGGTAGAATTTGGCTTGGTGTACAAACCGTGTCCATTCGTTTTACTTTTTATTTGTATTTTGTCTCTTATAAAATTACTACGATCACATACAATATCCAAAAATCGTGAAACTGGACATGTAGCTATAGTTTGATATTACGGTCCCAACGAAACTGGATTCGTCGAATTCCGACCCCGTTTGCTCACACGACGTATTTTTAACTATCAAAATATCGACTGTTTTTCACTCTAAAAATCCGTACGGCCACACAGTGACTCTAAAAATCACGAAACTTGGAATCTAGCAATAATTTGATGTTGCGGATCCAACAAAATTAGTTTCGTCGAATTCCGACTTCGTTTGCAAAAGTGGCTATTTTTAAAGCTCTAAATAACCCATTTAAATATATAAATATATTTAAAAACAATTAAATTTAATATTTAAAAATAAATATTATCGTATATATTCACAGTGGAATACCATACCGCTTCAGAATATTCTTATATGAATTTCTAATTTGATATTTCAAATCCCGATATAAATCGATATTCGATTTACAATGAAATTCCTTTTTAGAATATAAATAAATCGTTATAAATTATAAAGGAATTCCACAGCGACTTTTCTAAAATTTGATTTGGACATAAATCAAAATCTACACGATGAAATCCCGATTTTTCTCTTCCATTAGAAAAATATACTTCACCAGCTCCGAACGTTTCTTGTTTCATAGAAATCCGGTTTAAAACGAATCCTGTACCTTCAGTTGAAGTTCAAATTGCCAAATAACGAACTACCATGCCATTTCAAGCTCGATTTTAATTATAATATAATTATGCGTTCAAACTTCGTTCAAAAAATATATTCATTATTATAATTCAATTCTAAACTGAATTAAATAATTTGAATTGCCCAGTTCACCTTATATTGTCAATTCACTATTTCTGATAATTTCAGAATTTAAATATATTATTTAATTATTTAATTAAATTAAATATTCCATCTAATTTAATTTAATGACCATTAAATTCTTTGAATTACTATTCATATAATTAAATAAATTAATTATATATTGCTGAAAAATACGGGTCGTTACACCCAATGTGTTTCTAAATGAACAAGATACAAGTGTATTTATAGCTGATATGACAAAGACTAATTGGCTAATCACACAATGTGGGACTAAAGATTTAGCCCAAATAACACATAAGCCAGTGTGAACGCAGCTGTGGAGTGAGATGCCTTGCAAATGAGCTAATGTGAACGCAGTGGTCAAGTTGTGGAGTGAGAGGCCTTGCAAATGAGCCAATGTGAATGCATCATAAGTCTTTAGTGAGCCAAAACTACCTAAGCTTTAGAAATTTCAAACATCACTCTTTTTAACCAAATTCTTCATGCTTTATCCATCAAGTGCTCTAAACCATGCTTTTTATCAACAATCTGAAAATACAGCTATAAATACACAGTATCAATTATTTTAAATATAAAATAAGATAAATAAGTGGATAAAATATACACATTTACGTATATATCAATGGGTAGACTAAGTGATAGGTGATATCTTAGTGGGGATGATGATGCTGATTGATGGCGAGCTGGAGGCCTACGTACCAGTTCTTATTACTATCTAGTATTTTTGTTTCCGCTGTTGTTGATATATGCTCTGGGTGATTTATTGAGGCCTCTTGTATAGAGATATTGATATGATTCATGGATGTATGGATATTCTGATAGATGTTGTGGAAGTTTCAAGTTTCTGTGCAATTATGCTTCACTATTATTGCTTGTTGTATATGTTCTATTATATTTTATCCTTGCGATGTGAGTTACACGACATGTTCCGTTTGTGTTATCATACTCTAATGATCGTCCATAGCTGCCTGGCACGTCTTTCAGCACATTTTATTCCTCTTATTTAGTGTAGGAGTTATAGGCGGTTGTCACACCACCGAATCCGAACTAGAATCCATAAGAACTACATAAAGTTAATCAATAGAAGATGGATAATCCTTTCAAGACATAAGATATTAGCTCCATAGTAGCGAAGCTAATCCATTCTCAAAATAACTCCAAAGCATAAACAATGCATTACATACAAATTGACTTGGAAAGAATAACCACTCAAAAAGATCTCGACATCTTTACATAATAAACAAAGTGTCATGGATCCACCAACTGGATTTGTGTACCTTAGCGAAATTATCAAACACAAGGCATCCAAGGAATAATCATCAACAAGCTTTTGTGAAATAAAAGAATGAGATGCACCCATATCAAAAAGTACTCGTATAGGATGTCCATGAAATTCAATAATCCCATCAAGGATATAATGAAAATTACTTTGATAGAAAGAAATGTTTCTATGGACTCGCACAACATTTAGCTTCCCATCTTTCCTGCTTGGATTCTTGGGGTATGAAGATATTGAGTGACTCGGAGCCTTGCAATAGGTACAAGTGCAGGGTTTGGGACACTTGTTGGCACATTGGTCTCTTGATTAATAGTTGTAACGTTGCCCTCGACCGAAGTTAGAAGTCTTTGCCTAAGAATTCACCTACTTTCATTCTTAGAAGGATAACACTTTGATTTGTTGCTAGGATTACTCTTCTTTTTGAAGTTCTCTTTAGAGATCTTAGCCTCAACATCAATACCCTTATTGGCCTCCTTGAGGCGAAGCGCAATAACCATGAGCACATCAAAAGGTTGGGTTAATTTAAGAAGGAAGGCCATCTTGAGAGTTTTATTGAGCACATACACAAATCCCTCACTCTTCTTCTTGGCGGTATTAATGTGCTCGAGCCCATATCAAGAGAGAGTCAAAAGAGGCAATGTACTATGCTACAGGGAAATTACCCTGGACAAGGTCTTCAAAGCGTCGGTCTAACACTATCCTCTCGCCCTAAGGTACAAATTTTGACTTGAACCGTTCTAGGAATCACTTCCAAGTTAAGTCCTTCTCTTGAATTTTAGGTATCAGGAGCTCATACCAATTAAGTGCTCTATCTGGGAGCATACTAGCAGCTACATGAACCCGATGCAGTTCCTCTAAATTCATGCGAGAGAAGATGCGGTCGCACGAGCTAATCCGAGACTAGACTTCCATAACGCTTTTGAAACCCTTGAATGCCTTTCCTCTGAGCTTGGTATAATCGCTGCATAAGCTAGCAAACCCTAATTTGGGATGCGTTCGCACAGAAGTGGTTCCTGCCACTTGGGCATTTGTCACAAGATCAAGAAGTTACTGGGTTGTCACGTACATTCCCCCAACAGAAGTTGCACTAGGTTGAGTGGTGTTCGTGCGGGCACGCCTAGACATTTTTCATTAAGAAAATAAGAAAGTAAAATGTTATTCTCAAAAGAATTTCGAATAATTCGAGTCAATAAATAGGAAATCATGGTATAAGATAGGATATGACGGGTCTTAAGATTCGATTTAAATCCTAAAAACGATTTCTAAAGAGAGACTTAGGACAACAACCCTCGTCGTAATATCTTATATTGTTCCGAACTAGGCTCTGATAACAAGTGTAACGACCTACCTTTATACTCGCGTTAGCCAAAGTCATTTCAAGTAATGATGTCAACTAACCTAAAGAATAAGGCTGTTGAGGAGCAACCATCTATATATTAGTTTTGAGCTAATATTAAACATGTCGGATAATGTGGTCTTACTTTTCAAATCTCATGTGTAAATCCGACACATCTAATTCAAGTTCAAATCAGCAACACAGTGGCTTGTGTATAATTTGGAACAATATAGAATAACCTAACAATATAATCAGAGTCAGACACAAATATTCACATCACGAAGGCGGAAATAGATATGAATATATCACGTACGTATGCTCATACAGATAGTGGTCAAAAAAAGATCCACTATACTACAAAAGAATAAATATAGGTACAAGCCAAAAGAATATGAATACATAGGAGTCTCTATCTCATTAACATATAAACAAAAATTACGACTCTAGTGTAGTAAGCCAAAATATCAAGAATTGGTCCACGCTAGAAGTATATAGAAACACCTACAATACCACAGTCTAACACTATATTATTCATAAGAAAATAAGCAATAAACCGATCAATCTTGCCGTACTTATCTCATAAACTAAGACATAACAAGAGATATAAATAAATTTAGATGTATATGCAATAATAATAGTGTTACACGTAAGTGTGAATCCCAAGAATGTCTATAATATATCTCAAAAATTTATATTAGAGCTATAAGAATATCTCATTCATAATTATATAGCTACTTAGAGGAAATGATAACATCATATCAAATCAACACGAAATTGATAACTCAATATCAATGAAACTAAAATTAATAACATAGTATCAATAAAACTCAGATTGATAACGTACTATCAGTTAAACTCAGATTCCAAAAATCAATAAATTAGAAATCCAGAAAATTAGAAAGAGGGGGAGGCCTGACATAAGGCGGGAGCACGAAGACTGACCAACATGTTTATCTAAGATGAGATGTGATCTCTAGGTTGTTAGCCTAAAATTTTGACCCGAAGCTCATCTGATGGACTGAAGACCGTGGGTCGCGACCCCACTAGGATTGAACTGTAGTTCCATAGGATGACCCGAAGATCACCAAAATGCATAAATCCACAAAATCAAGGAAAGATCACAATTAATCCTAAGTAGTGTAAATTACTCCAAGCTAGTATTTATAAGGGTTAAGCTATATGTCCCATAATGACTCGCTCTGCTCGAATAATTACAAACGAGTTGTTTAACCCACTAAAAACACAAGATGATTATTACCACAGTTTCAATTGACCAAGTCCAATAATTTGCCATCGAATCAAATGTAAGGGTTTATATACCTTGTTTTTACTAAGGCGTTTAATTGGATATCTCATATGAGAGGGGAGAAGGATTATATAAATTTATACTAGTAGATTGGAAGATGGTTTATAAAATAACTTCGAATGAAGTAAGATTAGAAACCATTTTATTAAAAGATTTGGTGTCTACTAATAATATAAAAACCCTTTATAGTTTGAAGTAGCAATTCTCGTATAATATCGATCGTAATGACGATCGAACTAAGAATTCATGTCTTGATAACATAAATCAAATCTCAAGAATAATGATTATAAAAATCCAAATGCAACGAATAAATTAAAAATCCAGAAAAGATACCATCAACCAAAAAATTTGCGAAAAAAATCAATTCGGAGTAAAGAAAATCCATAAAACTCGATGTGCATTTTATAGCAATTCAGCCGGCTAAATTATAATTTAGTGGTTTGAATTGAAATAATAGAAATCCATGTTTCCATGTGAGTTTCATCTGATTGAATGAGTAATGTAATGACCCGGATTTTTGGCGACCTTGGTTATCCGATATACAACACATATCGAACATCCAAGGGCCGAAAATACCGGATGATTAATGAAAGAAATTAGAGGGTGAGGAAAGATAAGATAGAAACTTAGAATAGAAGAAGAAGAAGAAGACAACATCAGAGTAACACGAACCTCACAGCAGAACGAATAACATATAATATATAACATAACTTTGAAATATACATCTGTACTTGAATATACATCATTGTCAAAGTACAACACTTACAACACAGAG
The DNA here is from genome assembly GCA_030737875.1 of Allium sativum. Lineage (NCBI taxonomy): Eukaryota > Viridiplantae > Streptophyta > Magnoliopsida > Asparagales > Amaryllidaceae > Allium > Allium sativum. The sequence goes on along the minus strand of CM060910.1, from coordinate 91,780,450 downwards.
GAAATAAACAATAGCTATATGATTCTGAAGCCTCCTGCTCCGGCTTTTCAAGTATCTGTAAATCCCGACTACTTGACTGCCCGTACAAAATTGGGCACCCAAAAGTTTAGGGAAAAACAAAACAAAATAAACTTCGGGTCAGTCATGGGACTGGTATGAGTAAAACAGTTTAAAACAGTTTGAGCCATTAAACGATATCTCATAAGACCACGCCGTATAACGGAACGGGTTTTTCCCTTATGAGAATCCAAAATATCTTTATATCAAAAACCTTTTGATATTATAATAATGTCTATCAACCACAATATATAACAATCATCTAGTAGAAACGCTTTCATCTCACGTTCTACATATATAGTATACAATCAAAACCGGAAGCACATATTGGGTAATGGATTTCCAACTATGACAAGGTATGGAACCACCTTTCGCTAGTGTACCTCTAGAGAGGAATACACTGGGTTCAACAGGAACATCTTGCAACCCGGACACACATGACCGACCACTCATTTCGCTTGAGTGTATCGAATGTATATCACCAACGGTTGGGATCAACAACCGTTTCCCGAATGGGACAGTATCGACAATAGATTTTTAGAAATAAATGAAACTCTAGATCAGGTGATTATACACCCTACTTCGGAGCGACCGACTTAGCTATGTTGCCTGCCCGGTTTCTGTCATTTACCGGTTGGTGAGGCTTGAGGTTACGCTTCATCATCATATCAGATTCACTTCGAATGTCACATCGTCAAATCCATCAAATCACCGATTGACGTCTACAACAGTACATTACGTGTTGGCTAAAGAAGTATCCTTCTCCGCTTCCACTCTTGGTATGGTTGAAGAAATCAATGTACGTGACCTTTCTGGAAATACTCTGTCAGACATTCATCCATTCAAGTCATCCAGGAACAGGATGAACCAAAGGCACTATTCAGTACATCCATCTTAGGCACTGTTATCTAAGACTTATACAATAGCCGTTGCACTTTACTCCGTCTTCAATTATCTTTGGCATATATGATTCGCAATGCTTATGCCAATACAGAGTGGTTCTTTGGATAATAATCCAACCGGGCTCTCCATATTAACAACGTTAAAATGGTCAAAACTTCGATAGTCTGTGATTTAACCATCAGAGAAAAACAGGTGTGCAAACAACGATATTATTTCCAGGAGGAAATTATATCGATCAATCATCATTCAACGTTTATCTCTTTATTTCATTAATTTACTTATCTCATGTTTCCATATATTCTAAATTCTTATTTTCTACTATCAGAAAACATTTCTGATTCTCGTTTGGAAAACATTTCCAAAACTTCTTAATTGGGATTTAAAACAGATGTTTAAAACTATATTGCGATGACGACTCAAACCACTATATTAAATTACTAAATCCACTTAACCACTTCTAACTCGAACCGTAACCATTTATTAATTAAAAACGCAGTCAATCAAGTTGGGGTATAGCTACCTATCAGACCTTAACTGAACCACCTTTCAAATCTCAAAATAGATAAGATTCACCTTTTTAACTCTTTAACACTTCCTTACGAACCCTCGGATTCTATTTACAACCCCCTTCTTTTACAAGTTTACGTGATTATAACAATGATGTTATAATCTCCTGCAGGGGAATTATATTATCTTTAATATGACTTTTATCTCCTAACTCAAATAATATAACAACAACAAATTTATTTACTCCTATTCGGTTAGCTCTAATCTATAACTCTTATTTTGAATAACTCCAACCTAATAACTCTTACTGGATTAACTCTTACTCGGTTAACTCTAATCTATAACTTTTATTGGATTTAACTCTTATTCGAATAACTTATTTTTGATTTGCTTACTTTCGAATACTTATATTCGATAATCTCTTTCTTCGAATAAATCTTATTCGATTTAACTCCTATCGAATAACTAGATTCGATCAACTCACTTCGAATATCTCTGATTCGATTATCTCACTTCGAATATCTCTGGTTCGATTATCTCACTTCGAATATCTACTATTCGATTATCTCACTTCGAATATTTCTGTTTCGATTCACTTCTTCGAATAACTAAATTCGATTAACTCATTTCAACTCTATTCGAATAAACTAAATTCGATTAACTCCATTTGTATAACTTTAGTTCGATTTAACTCTATCGATTAACTCTAACTGGTTTAACTCTATGGTTTAACCTAACCTTATTAACTCTAACTGGTTTAACTCTACGGTTTAACCTAACTGGTTAACCCAAATGGTTTTACGCTAACTGGTTAACCCTAACTGATTAACTCTTTGTCCTTATTCAGTTTCAAACATCGATGTTGAAATCGATTTTTTTACTTCTTTATATAAGTCCTGACTTATATATTCTATTTATCCAAATGATAAATATTTAACTTAATTTATAAATATCATTTATAAATCAATCTACTCCTTTTATCTGTTTACTTCTTTATATATCTAAGTTCAGACTTATATATATATATATATATATATATTTATCAAAAGATAAATATTTCCTTTATAATCTATTTGATTTCTCAACAAATATTTCCTTTTTATTTAATTTGTTTTCTAAACAAATATTTCCTTTTTAATATCTTATTTATTTATCCTAAATGAATAACCCTTTTATTATCTTATTTTCTTAATAAATGAATAATTCACTTAACATATCCTATTTATTTACTAAATGAATAATTCATTTAATATCTCCTATTTATTTAACAAATAAATATCTCATTCATCATCTTCTATTTATTTAACCAATAAATATCTCATTTCATCTTTTCCTACTCTATTTGCAAATGGTTTGCAAATATTTCATTTTTCTATTCTATTTGCAAATAGTTTGCAAATATTTCCTTTTCAAATTATTCTTTGATTTTTATAAAAATTCCCTTTATAAGTATCTCCTATTTATAAATATTCCAATTTATAAATATTTCTTATTTATAAATTCCCATTTATAAATATCTCTATTTATAAATATCCCCATTTATAAATATTCTCTTTTATAAAATCCTTTTTGATTTGATAATTATTTTATTTTCAATATGCACTTTGAAAATCACCTTATCAACATTTCGGTATTTCTATGGTACTTAACACATCAAATCACGATAACCAATATCGTCCAAACACATATAATCAACCACAGATTATAAACTACATCATATATCATGATATATGAAAAACAATAAAATAATTGTTGAGGAATCCAGTCGGATTCCTCCAACCTGTTTCCCTGCATCCACGGATGTTATACAATAAAATCAACATCACTTTCAGTTCCATATGATATATTCTATTAAACAGAATCAATATAGAAATTCACTAACTGACTAGCAGTTCAATCAAATAGTCAACACATAGTCAATCAACCAATATTTAACAGTTCTAAAAAATACAACATGAAATTATAAACTGTTCAGAGTTAGTGAGATTTACTCACATTACGCGTTAACCGTTAAATAACGATTTGTGTTAGTTGATTCTGATCAGACAATTTATTTCGTCATAAATTGTAACGAGTTCGAATCCACTCTCAGTCAGTTCCAGCGTGTAGCCACCGTCCATACGATCCCAACGCAACTTACGGTTCGTCATTCTGATATTGTATGACCAAGATATTCGATTTACAAGATTATACATCGTTTTAATTTAAAATAAAACTAAACTTTTAATTGATTGGGCCTTACCCAACATTTTTCTCAGCCCATTCCTACCGAATAAAAACCCGGACCCATTTAAACCTTCTTCCCAAATTAAAACTTGTGATCCTTCCTCCTCCTGTACACACCATTTCGGCCTCCTTCCATCGCCATTCTTTCTTCATTTCACCATCGATTTGCAACCCGAAAACACCATTGAACTCCTCAAACCAATCTCCATCTTCTCGACATCCTTTAGCCAAACTCGAGTTCATCAGAACAATTGCGTCGATACCAGTTTTCACGATTGCACAGAAACCGTGCGACACCACTTCAAACCGGAACCCACCAAATCAATGTACCAGATGCGGATTTCCATGCTAATACCAAAAACAACATCAAAACCCTTCATCGATGCTTATATTATACAAAATCGTGAACCCTAGGTTCTACGGTTGAAAACCGGACCACACAAAGGAGCGTCGAACACTTTGAAACTTATACTGGGAGGAAGCTGCATCCTCCAGGAATCCGAACACACACCTTTTTGATTTTTAGGAATTTTATTTGGTTTTTTGTTTGATTTTAGAAGTTCAAGGTTTTGGGTTTACAGAAAAAAGAAATGACGGCTTGGAATTTGATTATAAGGGGATCCGAATTTTATTATGTGGCTGGGGAAGGCATTCGATGGCCTTGCTTTGACCATAAATCAGATTAGGATATTTTTATATTTATTATTTAATTCAAATTTAAATATAACGCTGTTGGTTTCTATCTTTAAAAATTCCTGTGGTCACCCATGATACCCAAAAATCATGAAAATTGACATGCAACTAGAGTTCGACATTACGGTCCCAACGAAACTGGTTTCGTCGAATTCCAACTCCGTTTGCTCACACAGCATATTTTTAACCGTCGAAATACTGACTGTTTTTCACTCTAAAAATCCGTACGGCCACAAAGTGACTCTAAAAATCACGAATCTGGGAATCTAACAATTATTTGACATTATGGATCCAACAAAATTAGTTTCGTCGAATTCCGACTTCGTTTGCAAAAGTGGCTATTTTTAAAGCCCTAAAAAACCTATTTAAATATATAAATATATTTAAATATAATTAAATTAAATATAAATAAATAAATATTATCGTATATATTCACAGTGGAATACCATACAGCTCTACTGGGATTTATAACTTGATATTTTCAAATCCCGATTGAATCGATATTCAATTTAAAATGAAATCCCTTTTTACAATATAATTAATTCCTTTATAAATTATAAAGGAATTCCACAGCGACTTTTCTAAAATTTGATTTGGACGTAAATCAAAATCTACCTGACGAAATCCAGATTTTTCTCTTCCACTAGAAAGATATACTCCACCAGCTCCACACATTTCTAGTTTCACAGAAATCCGGCTTAAAACGAATCCTGTACATTCAGTTGAAGTTCGAATCGCCAATTTACGAACTGCAGCGCCATTTCAAGCTCGATTGTAATTATATTATAATTCTATGTTCAAACTGTTGTTTATATAATATATTCGTTATTTAAATCAAATTCCAAGTTGAATTAAATATCACAGATGGTCCAGTTCACACCATATCGCCATTTCGGCCAATTCTGATTATTTCAGAATTAAATATATTTAATTTATTAATTTAAATTAAATATTCACCATTATTAAATTCCACGACCATTAAATCCACTATATCACTATTTATATAATTAATTAATTATAATACCTCTGCCAATGCGGGTCATTACAAGTAAAAACAACCGTTTGAATCTGAATTCAACCGGTTGATTTTGTCCATTAAACCGTCTGAAACACAGGTACATATTTTTATTAAATATTGGTAGAAGGCAGTCGGTGAATATAACAATTCAGCCATCTGAATCACTGCTTGGGCACTGGTTTTCCTGGGAAGTGAGCATGTAGCGATTTCGACAACACACGAAGGCTTATAACATAATATAAATGAATATGAGGCTTCTAAGGCTTGTTGAAACAACGCAAAAACATAAACTTGCTTTTGCACAAAGATTTACACTTGAAATCCTCGAAACGAAATCAAAGCTTGTAAAATAGGGAATGTTAACGCACAAACAAATCAGCGCAACCAATGAACACACAACATAAATGTGCCAAGGGCACACTAGCGAAACATAAATGCTTGAGATATAGATGTGAGTTCGCAAGAATTCACCTTTGATTGTTGCAAGCAAAGTGATGGATCAAAAATTAGTCAAATCAACCTCTCTTCGGATATAACTCACGATCTTCAACTTACACACATATATATAGTAATTCAAAGAGTTATGTTTAGGCCATATCCCTAAAAATTAAAGAGGGATCAAGTTGGATAAGACAGAGAGGAACACACTCAAGTTTCTCCTTGGATTTGCTAAGCTATCACTAGGAATCATAAGATTAAAGCTTAGGAATATTAATTTCCCCTTTCTTAAGGATTTGGAAGTTGTAGAAAATAATGAGAAGTAAATGAAATGGGGAAGTAGGTGGAGTGGTTTAGTAGGGGCTGCTTACTCAAAGCTAATAGGCTAGTTTTGGCAAACCAAGCCCAAAACAAAGTCCCAAATTTCACTAACTCCAAACATATCGATGTTTACATTTTTTTTAATGTCTTAAATGACATTTTGAACTTAATGGAAGTGGTCTTGAGTCCAAATTCATATGTATGCAAAAAATGGCTTTTTGCACAATACTTGATTAACGACATTATATTTAAATAAAATATTTATATATATTATCATGAAATATGCGGGTTGTTACAGACTTCCCTCTTAAAGGAATTGCGTCCCTGCAAGTACTTTAGGAAAAAATCAATGAGTAACAACCGAGCAAGAAGTTAGAACTCATTTCAATGTTCAAAACATCCAAATTATTAATTAATTAAAAATTTAAATCGTGAACTACCACATTGTGATTTTTTCGAAAATTTGATTTAGACATACATCAAAATCCACAAGATGAAATTGAAATCTTTCTCTTCCATTAGAAAACTATGATCCAATAGATCCGGATGATTCTTGTTTCAAAGAAATCCGACTTATATTGGATAATTTATACTCGTTTAAATTTCAAATCTCAAAATTATGAACTATCGTCACGCGACAAGCTCATTTTAATTTTAATTAATTTGTTTATCATTCAATAAGTTTATTGACTAAAAACTTGTTATAAATCGATATAAGTTAGATTAAATCAAGAAATTAAACTCACAAAGCACGATAGAGCAAGTCTAGATGGTTTCTCTCGATTCTCTAGATTCCCAAGAACAATTCTTAGGATTAGAAGACCATTGGATCTTCTCATGGGGAATGTTTTTGTTGCGAAGACGTTTAACTTCTGTCGTGACAACACAAATGGGTTGTAGCTCATAAGTTAGACTTGGTGAAATCTCGATTACTTCAATTGTATTCAACTCGGGATTTGATTCAGAATCCCTAGGACACTTCTGACGTTGAGAAATATGAAACACATTATGATTAGCAGAGAACTGAGCCAGTAATGAAAAATGATAAGTTATGTGTAATGGCCCGAATTTCCATACTCTTTGAGTCGACTAATAACACCACACGTCCAACCCTAATGGCACAGAAATACGAATCATTATTAGAAAGAAGTTAGAAAATGAGAAATAGAAAGAAAGAGAAATTAGAAAAGAAGAAAACGAAGAACACAAATCTCACAGCGGAACGAATAAAATATATTATATAACATAACTTTTGAAATACAAATCTGTTTTGCATATACATACCATTATTAGAGTACAACAACAATTTCTGGAACAGTTATAAAAACCTGTTTCCAGATACGAACATAATACACAGCAAAACAACATGCTAGGCTATAGCTATTGGTGAAGCCTCCTACTTCAAATTCCTTTAAGTGAATTTGTAAAATCCTGACTACTTGACTGCCCGTATAAATTTTGGGCACCCAAGAGTTTAGGGAAAACAAACAAATAAACTCGGGCACAGTCATGAGACTGGTGTGAGTAAACTCCAACCATTTGTTTAACTTTAAAAAATCCTTTCGAAAGAAATGATAATCGTAAGACCTATCCATACATAAACACGGATGGTTTTTACCTTACGACGACAAAAAATATTTTTGATATCAAATCCAATGATATTACAATAGTGTCTAAATCAAATAAATAGAAATCTAGCGGAACGCTTGCATCTCACGCTCCATATATAATATTAAATCAAAAACTGCAGGGCGCTTATTGGAGATTGAATTTCCAACATGACTAGGTATGGAACCACCTTCCGATAGTGTATCTCTAGAGGGGAATACACTGGGTTCAACAAGAACGTCTTGCAACCTGGCCCATACATGGCTAACCACTCATTTAACTTGAGTGTATCGAGCATATTATCACGAACGGTTGTGATCAGCAACCGTTACCAAAAGCATACAGCATCGAATAGAATAAGAAACAAATGAAATTTCTCTAGATCTGGTGAAAATACCCCTAATGGGAATGACCCACATGGCTATGCTGCCTACCCGATTTTTGTCATTTCCCAGGTGATGAGGCTTGAGGTCACGATTTTCTTTCAGCACTTCTTGCCATCATTTACTTTGAATGTCAACTCGTCAGACATTCATCCATATACGTTGTCCTGGAATTGGACAAACCGAAGGCACCATTCGATTAACCCATCTTAGGCAATTTCTACATAGGATTAACAAAACAGCCCTTGCACTTTACTCCGTCTTCAATTATTCTCAGCGTGACTTGATTCGTAATGCTTATGCCAATACAAAGTGGTTTTCGGATATTAAATCTAATCCCGGTCTCTCCATATTGACAACGAAGGTGTAAAATAAATCAAAACTTTGATAGTTGATGGTTTAACTATCAAAGTAACATCCATACAATCAACGGTCCTATTTCCAATTGGAAATTCTACCGATCAACCATCAACAACACTGGCCCCTTTTTATATTAATTCCTTATTATATTATCGATTCTAAAATCCATTTTCAATCTTCCATATCCATTCAATTCTCAATCTCGATTTTGGAAGACATTTCCAACGTCATCATTTCTTTATTCGAGAAGATATCTCTTATTCCAATTTGAAAACATTTCTATATATTCCTATTTCTATATTTTAGAAAATATACTTTATTAACGTTGAAAAAAAAACATTTCCAATCATCATTCCTTACTTCTAGTTATCCGAAATCATTTCATTTTCAATACTTAGAAACCACCTCTGATTTACTTTGGAAAATGTTTCCAAGATCTTTTCATTTAGTAAAACCCATGTTACATAATAAACATCATTGATATAACTCAATTCATTAATTATTCATTTACTAATCGGATCCCTAACCAATCTTTACTACTGAACCTTAATCATTCCTTAGTTAATTATGAAGTCAACCAAGCTGGGGTATAATTACCTCTCAGACCTTAATTGAACAACATTCTCAACTTTGAAACAGTCAAAGCTCACAACTTCTAACAAAACATCGCTTACGCGACTCTCGAATTCAATCTAAGAATCCACTTCCTTTACGGAAATAACATTGGTCATAATGGTAGCGTTATAATCGTTGTTTCCAAATATTTGATTAATACGACATTTATTATAATGACAGCGTTAAAATCGCTGTTTAGATTCACAAAACATTTATTATAATGATGGCGCTAAAATTGTTGTTTAGATTTACAAAACATTTATTATCACGACAACGCTAAAATCGTTGTTTATATTTATAAACAATATGATAACAGTAGCATTATAATCGCTATTTAGATTTATAACGGTAGCATTATAATCGTTGTTCCCAAATAATTGGTATATAAAAATATAACTTGTACTTATTAATTCAATTAATAAGTAAATAAATAAATAAATAAATAGAGTTGATTCAAAATGGAAAGTAAAAATAACTATTTCCCTAAATTCTATATAATCGAATTCCAATAAACAACTCTTTCTACAATAACCTATATTCGATTATATTCTGAACTTCGAAATTTATCTACCATTTCAGGTTAATTCAAATTCCAAATTCGCTTTTGAATTTCTGTTATCCAAATCATTATCAAACTCCTTTATAACCATTACAGTCCACACTTTATTTTATATTTCAAATTTTGAAATAAAACTCATCATTTTCTTTTATAATGATTACCCATTTCCCTTTTCATTCAATTTCCAATTTGGATTCATATTTCCAAATCTAAATTTCCTTTATAGATATTTCATTTGCAAAATATTTGCTTTAACCCATTATTCACTTTAATAGTGAATATATTCCTATTATATACGGTTTGATTTCATACTTATAAATACTACCTTAAACCCAAATTTTATTTGTAACTTCTATTCAGAATTATTCATATAAGTCTCATTTCTTTTTATTTTAATCATTTAAAATATCGTTTAACAATTCCTTAACAATTTCTAAGTTTGAATATTATTCCAAATATTGGTTTCAAAACCGACTTCCACCTTTTCATATAAATTCAAATTTGAATTTATATTTGAATTTATCCAATGATAAATAATTCACTTAATTTATACTATCATCTATAAGCAACTTGTTGGTTACTCCATTAACATGTTTTTAATTTCAAATCTATTTAAAATTACATTTCTATTTTTGGAAATAAATTTACTTTTAAAATTTCATTTCTATATTCAAAAATATTTACGGTATTTAAATACCAAAATTCTAGGGCCAGGGTAATTCAACACAGCATAATCAAACACAGTATATATCACAGAAAATAACAAACAATAATATAAATGTTGAGGGATCCAGTTGGGTCCCTCAAACCTGTTCCCCAGCATCCATAGATATTAATCACATTATTTCACATAAATATGAAATATCATAGTAAACAGAACTAATAATCGATCAATGATATAACTATATCAACCATTTCAACCAATTTATCAACCATTCATCCAAACAACCCTCACATAGTATAAAATTACTATAAGTAAATTTAGAACTCGTTTATAAAAATATAAACAAGTCAGAGTTAGTGAGTTTACTCACATTGATTTACAGTTGACGGTTCTGCTTTATTTGGTTTTAAAATCAAACAGCGTTTGATCATGAAATCCCGGTAGCTTTGTCCTCAACCACAGTGGTTCCACAACGAAGATCTCGTCGTTACGATTCCAACGTGACTGATTTTTTCTGGTTCTGATCACGACAAATAACATACACATTGTTACTTGTTTAACGCGAATTTAAATAATTCAATTTATTAAGGAGGTTCATTAAGCAAGTTAATTAATAAATTAATTACCCTTGATTATTTTAACCCCTTCTTCCACATCTGAGAAACCCGCTCATGCCTGTAGCTCATGTACGTAAAAAATGCAAGTATCTTCTCCTCTCCTCTTGCTCAAAACTTTGGAAAAACTAAAACTAACCACACCATTATTAACGTTATGCATGAATGCTTCGAGGCCATTTCTTTGGCTTCTACAAACAACTACTCTTCCCAATACCATTTTGCATTACTGTAGTGAAATTCCAGTCTCCAACCACATACCTCCGTCCTTTATTCCTTCCATGCACCCAACTCTTTCAACCGATACTGACCATTTTCTTATCCTTTCCCCAAACAAACTTCTTTCAACCAAGAAAACATCCACCTACACTGACTCCCGCATACAACCACAACCTTCATTAGCGCTATTAACCCATTCCTCAAGTCATTAAGCTACATACAAAAATCACCTTGCTGCTAACAGAGGAGCTCGCGTCTTCGTCTATAACCATACGAACTGTTCCTACTCGTTTTTAATACTCACGCAACTCAGTCCATTCAGCCCGTAACTTCTGACGTGTTTATCTCCTCCAGTCAGTGATTTTCCAAACAAAGTTCACCATTGACCCAAACCAAACTCACTTAAACTCTTCCCCTCCCCACTCATGAACTCATTACCTCCCTTCTTTGCTGCTACGGTGACAACACAGTCACCTTCTAACAACTAAAACCCTCAAATCCCATCAACATACGTGCCTTCCTTCCATAGACAAAAACCATGATTAACTTCCTGTTGAAAACCACAACCGCTACTAGAATAATCTCCTTTTCCATACTTCGTCACCCCCTCCTCTACGGTGTACTTCAGACGCCACTCCGCCCACTTTCAACACGCCTCTGACCAACCCACCACCTGAGACCAACCCCGCCTACTCCGGTGCCTCGCGGACTACCCACGACCCCAATAACTCGAACCCATTACAAAAACAAAACATATATGTCCTTGGTTCAACTACCTATAGTGTTGCCGCCAGTCCACCGGAGCATGTTCAGTCCTTGCCGCATCGACCACCTGCCCCTCAACTTCCATCCCCGACTCGCTTCAAGCCCTCCGACGCCATATACCCTAGCAGATGGTCAAATTTTGAACTCGGAAAAATGAATTGCACCTTCAAAGACTTTATAGGGTGAAAAGCTCACTGATAGGATTCTAATGCATTTAAATTTGTGAATTTTCATCAAACATTCGATTTTACTTTGTTTTGTACAGTTTGGTTTTTTCCTGTTTTGGGGAATGAGAAGGAGATGTACAGTATTTAACAGAAGAAAAGCTTGGATGGCACAGTATGTAATAGCTTGGGGCACACAGTACTAGAATGGCTTGATACACACGGTTTGGAAAACTTGGCTGACACGGTTTTCAGAAGCTTGGAAAGCACGGATTGAAAGGTTTGGATGCCACGCTGCTTGAACATACAAAGAAATGGATTATTATTGTTATTACATCACGTGAAGGATGACCGTTTAAACATTTCAGTATTTGGAATATATATAAATAAGGGAATATAACTTATATAAATTTGTACCTGTCCATCTATTTGAAAACTCTTTTAGGGTCAGTTTGAAATAAGATTTACGGTATAATATTTATTTTGAAAAGTTCAAGTTCATGCTGTGTCGGTTACATGGAATTCCATTTATTTCCTGACCGCTACAGACAAATATAAAAATATCGTTATACCGAGCAACGCGCTACGATTATAGAAATATGATAAAATAGACTAGTAAACATATTTTGCGAAGTACAAAAACACTGATATAGCATTTAAAACACTTCAAATAAAAAATTGCTTATTTTTCAAAATAAAAGTTACAGAAAAATTATATAAATTAAATTAGAACTACGTCTCAAAAATCTTGCAATAATAATTTATTTTGGATTTTATAAAAATTAATTTCGTTAAAATCCTATATTGTTTGGAATTTAAATCGAATCAATTTCAAATTAAACAAATAAAATGCATATCCAATCTGAATATATACATATAGCTTCAAAATAATTTAATTTGAATTTCAAGCTTGATATTTCTAATTATAACAACATTCAGATTATTTGAAATCAATTTATAAAAAATAAATCGTTATAAAATTATAAATGGTTCTATAGCGACTATTTGAAAATTTGATTTGGACATAACTTATAATCTATAAAACAAAATCTCGATTTTTATTTTTCATCAGAAAAATATAATCAAATAGATCCGAACGTTTCTTGTTTCAAAGAAATCTGATTTATAATGAATCCTATTTATTCATTTAAAGTTGAAAATGTAATATTACAAACTACCGCGACGTTACGACCTCGATTATAATTATATTATAAATTATACGTTAAAATTTTGTTTAATTTAATAAATTCCTTACAAAAATCGTTTATATTTCGTATAAAACATTTAAAACTAACTTAAATATTCAAAATTATATGGCTCAAAATCCAGGTCGTTACATTCCTTCCCCCTTAAAAGAATTTCGTCCTCGAAATTGCTAAATAGTACAAATGCTATAACTGTAACTCCTCATAACCTGCTTAGTTGAAATCTTATTTTCCATGTCTTCATAACTCAATTCTTACCCGACCTTGAATTCTCATACCAATGCTCGACCATTCATAATTCTTTCCAAATGATCTGCCCATCATTTTTGGACAATCCATCATTACTTTCTTATCTTCAATCCATATGCACTTCTGCATATCCACACCCATTCCAATTAATTTTAAATCAATTTATCGACTTCATTATTCCACTTGAAATTTTAATAACCAATTCCAGTTTTCTTATTTCAATTACAATTAACAATTCGATTTTTAAATTATCAAAAATTTCTTGAAAATTTTCTAACTCTTTAAATTTTCGAAAAATTTTGCCAGCATCTCGTTTGCACGACTCAGTCGGTATAACCACAACTCGCCTTTCTAGGCCTTCTCCAATCCAAAAGAAAATCAAAAAGCCAAATGGCTTGCCCCATAGGCTCATAAAACCATCAAACCCAAGTAATATTTTAAACGTGTACCTTTTTGTCGGGCATAATTCTATCTCTTGCATTTGCTTCCATTCAATATCTGCTCAACATACATATATCCATTTCCAGTTAATTTCAGATCAATTCAACTTCCAGTCTTTAACTCTCTAATCAACTTCTGATTAGTTCACTTCCATTCTATCAATTCAAATCTAATCTCTATTTAAGTCAATCCACTTATTATACTTGAATCCAAATTTATCACCATTTAATTTCAATTAACAACATCAAATATATATTCAATTTGCTTATTCATAAGTTGACTCAAATCTCAACATTTTTTTTATTTATTTCATTCGGAATGATTTCTAATCCAATCCAATTTTATTTAACTTAAGTTAAATTTCAATTCATTTGAAACATTTTTACCATTTCAATCTATTCAACTTATACAAGTTAAATTTTAATTTCAAAATTCAAATTCCTGGGTTTTATTTCAAATTAGTTTGAAATCATATATATTTATAATCAACTCAATTCAAAACATTAAACTTCTAAAACATCTTGTCCTTTTCAAACAAATTTTTCATTTCCAAATTATAATGGTAGCAATCCGTCACTTAGAAACTTGAAAATGAATACTGATAATGTCGCGATCCATCAGCAGAATTATTTTCTCGCCACTGAAGTGATTTCAGTGCTTAATCCTTTTAAAAATCCATTTAAACCATTCTTATTCAAAAATATATTAAAGTAATGTTATATTACTTTATAATATTTCAGAAAATATTTTCTAAACACCCGAAATTTAAATTCCAATTTTGGTTTGAACTTAATCTTGGTTTGTCTCATTTGTATACATTATCCGTATACAAATCATATAACTATTTAAATACTTCATAATTCCATTTGATTGTAATAACAATCAACATATTCATATATAATAATTCAAAAATTATTCCTTTTATATCAAAATAATAATTTTTGGGCAAAATTATTTCATTTACCCATTTTAAAACAATACTATATCGAATTGCTTTGTTCGAGAGTTTAGAAACACCTATCGATACAGTAGTACATCCCTGTATCGACCAGAATTCATAAACCACTCAACAAACCAGCCAACACAATATAAAACAATTTTATATCAAATCTACAAATATGTGCTCATATATATGCATTCAAACTAAATCTAGGATATTACTAACCCCATCTCTATTGAGTTATGCCACATAGCCAAGGTTACTACTCAACCTTCAGCTCCGATACCAAATGTAATGGCCTGAATTTCCGTACTCTTTGAGACGACTAATAACACCACACATCCAACCCAAATTGCACAGAAATACGAATCATTATTAGAAATAAGTTAGAGGATGAGAAATAGAACGAAAGAGAAATTAGAAAAGAAGAAAACAAAGAACAAAAATCTCACAGCGGAACGAATAAAATATATTATATAACATAACTTTTGAAATACAAATCTGTTTTGCATATACATACCATTATCAGAGTACAGCAACAATTTCTGGAACAGTTATAAACACTTGTTTCCAGATACGAACATAATACAAGCGGAACAATATGATAGGCTATAGCTACTGATGAAGCCTCCTGCTTTAAACTCCTCCAAGTGAATCTGTAAAATCACGACTACTTGACTGCTCGTATAAATTTTGGGCACCCAAGAGTTTAGGGAAAACAAATAAATAAACTCTGGGTCGGTCATGGGACTGGTGTGAGTAAACTCCAACCATTTGTTTAACTTTAAAAAATCCTTTCGAAAGAAATGATAATCGTAAGACCGTTCCATACATAAACACGGATGGTTTTTACCTTACGATGACCAAAAATATTTTTAATATCAAACCCAATGATATTACAATAGTGTCTAAATCAAATAAATAGAAATCTAGTGGAACGCTTGCATCTCACGCTCCATATATAATATTAAATCAAAAACCGCAGGGCGCTTATTGGAAATTGGATTTTCAACATGACAAGGTATGGAACCACCTACCGATAGTGTATCTCTAGAAGGGAATACACTGGGTTCAAAAGAACGTCTTGCAACCCGGCCCACACATGGCTGACCACTCATTTAACTTGAGTGTATCGAGCATATTATCACCAGCGGTTGTGATCAGCAACTGTTACCGAAAGCATGCAGCAGCGAATAGAATAAGAAGCAAATGAAATTTCTCTAGATCAGGTGATAATACCCCTAATGGGAATGACCCACATGGCTATGCTTCCTGCCCAATTTTTGTCATTTCCTGGGTGATGTGGCTTGAGGTCACGATTTTCTTTCAGCACTTCTTGCCATCATTTACTTTGAATGTCATGTCGTCAGACATTCGTCCATATACGTTGTCCTGGAATTGGACAAACCGAAGGCACCATTCGATTAACCCTTCTTGGGAAAATTCTACCTAGGATTAACAAAACAGCCCTTGCACTTTACTCCGTCTTCAATTATTCTCAGCATGACTTGATTCGTAACGCTTATGCCAATACAGAGTGGTTTTCAGATATTAAATCTGAACCTGGTCTCTCCATATTGATAACGGAGGTGTAAAATAAATCAAAACTTTGATAGTCGGTGATTTAACTATCAAAGTAACATCCATACAATCAACAGCCCTATTTGTAATGGGAAATTCTACTGATCGACCATCAACAACGCTGGCCCCTTTTTATATTAATTCCTTATTATATTATCGATTCTAAAATCCATTTTCAATCTTCCATATCCCTTCAAATCTCAATCTCGATTCTTGGAAGACATTTCAAACGTTATCATTTCTTTATTCGAGAAGATATCTCTTATTCCAATCTGAAAACATTTCTATATATTCATATATTCTTATTTCTATATTTTAGAAAATATACTTTATTAACATTGGAAAAACAACATTTCCAATTATCATTCCTTATTTCTAGTTATCCCAAATCATTTCGTTTTCTATACTTAGAAACCACCTCTGATTTACTTTGGAAAATGTTTCCAAGACCTTTTCATTTAGTAAAACCCATGTTACATAATAAACATCATTGCCATAACTCAATTCATTAATTATTCATTTACTAATCGGATCCCTAATCAATCTTTACTACAAACCTTAACCATTCCTTAGTTAATTATGAAGTCAATTAAGTTGGGGTATAATTACCTCTCAGACCTTAACTGAACAACATTCTCAACTTTGAAACAGTCAAAGCTCACAACTTCTAAAAAAAACACCGCTTACGCGACTCTTGGATTCAATCTAAGAATCCACTTCCTTTACGGAAATAACATTGATTATAACGGTAGCGTTATAATCGCTGTTTCCAAATATTTGATTAATAAGACATTTATTATAATGGCAGCGTTAAAATCACTGTTTAGATTTACAAAACATTTACTATAACGATGGCGCTAAAATAACAATTTAGATTTACAAAACATTTATTATCACGACAGCGCTAAAATCGCTATTTAGATTTATAAACATTTATGATAACAGTAGCATTATAATCACTGTTTAGATTTATAACGGTAGCATTATAATCGTTGTTCCCAAATAATTGATATATAAAAATATAACTTGTACTTATTAATTCAATTAATAAGTAAATAAATAAATAAATAGAGTTGATTCAAAATGGAAAGTAAAAATAACTATTTCCCTAAATTCGATATAATCGAATTCCAATAAACAACTCTTTCTCCAATAATCTATATTCGATTGCATTCTGAACTTCGGAATTTATCTACCATTTCAGGTTAATTCAAATTCCAAATTCGCTTTTGAATTTCTATTATCCAAATCATTATCAAATTCCTTTATAACCATTATAGTCTACATTTTATTTTATATTCCAAATTTGAAATAAAACTCATCATTTTCTTTTAAAATGATTAACCATTTCCCTTTTCATTCAATTTCCAATTTGGATTCATATTTCCAAATCTAATTTTCCTTTATAGATATTTCATTTGCAAAAGATTTGCTTTAACCCATTGTTCACTTTAATCGTGAATATATTCCTATTATATACGGTTTGATTTCATACTTATAAATACTACCTTAAACCCAAATTGTATTTGTAACTTCTATCAGAATTATTCATATAAGTCTCATTTCTTTTTATTTAATCATTTAAAATATCGTTTAACAATTTCTATGTTTAAATCTTATTCCAAATATTGGTTTCAAAACTGACTTCCACCTTTTCATATAAATTTGAATTTGAATTTATATTTCAATTTTTCCAATGATAAATAATTCACTTAATTTATACTCTCATCTATAAACAACTTCTTGGTTACGCCATTAATATGTTTTCAATTTCAACTCTATTTGAAATTACATTTCTATTTTTGGAAATAATTTTACTTTTAAAATTTTGTTTCTATATTCAAAAATATTTACAGTATTTAAATACCAAAATTCTAGGGCCAGGGTAATTCAACACAGCATAATCAAACACAGTATATATCACAGAAAATAACAAACAATAATATAAATGTTAAGGGATCCAGTTGGGTCCCTCCAACCTAATTCCCTGCATCCACAGATGTTAATCACATTATTTCACATAAATATGAAATATCATAGTAAACAGAACTAATAATCGATCAACGATATAACTATATCAACCATTTCAACCAATTTATCAACCATTTATCCAAACAACCATCACATAGTACAAAATTACTATAAGTAAATTTAGAACTCATTTATAAAAATATAAACAAGTCAGAGTTAGTGAGTTTACTCACATTGGTTTACAGTTGACGGTTCTGCTTTATTTGGTTTTAAAATCAAACAACATTTGATCACGAAATCCCGGTAGCTTTGTCCTCAACCACAGTGGTTCCACAACGAAGATCTCATTGTTAAAATTCCAACGTGACCGGTTTTGTTCGATTCTGATCACGACGAATAACATACGCATTGTTACTTGTTTAACGCGAATTTAAATAATTCAATTTATTAAGGAGGTTCATTAAGCAAGTTAATTAATAAATTAATTACCCTTGATTATTTTAACCCCTTCTTCCACATCTGAGAAACCCTCATGCCTGTAGCTCATGTGCATCAAAAATGTAAGTATCTTCTCCTCTCCTCTTGCTCAAAACTTCGGAAAAACTAAAACTAACCTCACCATTATTAACGTTATGCATGAATGCTTCGAGGCCATTTCTTTGGCTTCTACAAACAACTACTCTTCCCAATACCATTTTGCATTACTGTAGTTAAATTCCAGTCTCCAACCACATATCTCCGTCCTTTATTCCTTCCATGCACCTAACTCTTTCAACCGATACTGACCATTTTATTATCCTTTCCCCAAACAAACTTCTTTCAACCAAGACATCATCCACCTACATCGACTCCCGTATACAACCACATCCTTCATTAGCGTTATTAACCCATCCCTCAAATCATTAAGCTACACACAAAAATCACCTTGCTGCTAACAGAGGAGCTCGCATCTTCTTCTATAACCATACGAACTATTCCTCCTCGTTTTTAATACTCATGCAACTCAATCCATTCAGCCCGTAACTTTTGACGTGTTTACCTCCTCCAGTCAGTGATTTTCCAAACAAAGTTCACCACTGACCCAAACCAAACTCACTTAAACTCTTCCCCTCCCCACTCATGAACTCGTTGCCTCCCTTCTTTGCTGCTACGGTGACAACACAGTCACCTTTTAATAACTAAAACCCTCAAATCCATCAACATACGTGCCTTCCTTCCACAGACAAAAACCATGATTAACTTCCTGTTGAAAACCACAACTGCTATTAGAATAATCTCCTTTTCCATACTTCGTCATCCCCTCCTCTCCGCTGTACTTCAGACCACCGCTCCACCAACTTTCAACACGCCTCTGACCAACCCACCACCTGAGACCAACCCTGCCTGCTCCGGTCCCTTGTGGACCACCACGACCCCAATAACCCGAACCCATTACAAAAACAAAACAAAACAGGTCTGTCCTCGGTTCAACCGCCTATAGTGTTGCCGCCAATCCACTGGAGCGTGTCCAGTCCTCGCCGCATCGACCACCTGCCCCTCAACTTCCATCTTCGGCCCATTTCAAGCCCTCCGATGCCCTATACCCTAGTGGACGGTCAAATTTTGAACTCGGAAAAATGAATCGCACATTTAAAGACTTTATAGGGTGATAAGCTCACTATTAGGATTATAACACATTTAAATTTGCGAATTTTCATCAAGCATTCGATTTTATTTTGTTTTGTACAATTTGGTTTTTTTTCCCTGTTTTGGGGAATGAGAAGGAGATGTACAGTATTTAATATAAGAAAAGCTTGGATGGCACAATGTGTAATAGCTTGGGGCACACGGTACTAGAATGACTTGATACACACGGTTTGGAAAACTTGGCTAACACGATTTTTAGAAGCTTGGAAAGCACGGATTGAAAAGTTTGGATGCCACGCTGCTTGAACATACAGAGAAAATGTGGATTATTATTGTTATTACATCATGTGAAGGATGAACGTTTAAACATTTCAGTATTTGGAATATATATAAACAAGGGAATATAATTTATATAAATTTGTACATGTTCATCTATTTGAAAACCCTTTTAGGGTCAGTTTGAAACATGATTTATGGTGTAATATTTATTTTGAAAAGTTCAAGTTCATGTTGTTTTGGTTACATGGAATTCCATTTATTTCATGACTGCTACGGACAAATATAAAAATATCGTTATACTGAGCAACACGCTACGATTATAGAAATATGATAAAATAAACTAATTAACATATTTTGCAAAGTACCAAAAACACCGATATAGGGTTTAAAACACATAAGATAAAAAGTTGCTTATTTTTCAAAATAAAAGTTACAGAAAAATTATATAAATTAAACTATAACTACGTCTCAAAAATCTTGCAATAATAATTAATTTCGGATTTTATAAAAATTAATTTCGTTGAAATCCTATATTGTTTGGAATTTAAATCGAATCAATTTCAAATTAAACAAATAAAATGCATATCCAATCTGAATATATACATATAGCTTCAAAATAATTTAATTTGAATTTCAAGCTTGATATTTCTAATTATAATGACATTCAGAGTATTTGAAATCAATTTATATAAAATAAATCGTTATAAAATTATAAATGATTCTATAGCGACTATTTGAAAATTTGATTTTGACATAACTTATAATCTATAAAATAAAATCTCAATTTTTCTTTTTCATTAGAAAAATATAATCAAATAGATCCGAACATTTCTTATTTCAAAAAAATCTGATTTATAATGAATCCTGCATATTTAGTTAAAGTTGAAACGTAATATTACAAACTACCGCGACGTTATGAGCTCGATTATAATTATATTATAAATTATACGTTAAAATTTTGTTTAATTTAATTAATTCCTTATAAAAATCATTTTATATTTCAAATAAAAACATTTAAAACTAATTTAAATATTCAAAATTAAATGGCTCAAAATCCGAGTCGTTACATTATGGGACCGACACGCTCGGTGATGGGAAATGAACCAAAATATCTTGATGCTTTTTTCCCTATCGACTAAATCACACAACACCCTTTATAGGTAAGACTTGAAAAAAATGCAAAATCTCCCACAGAAAATTCTAAGTTCATTTTCTGATTATTGGCTTTGGACTTTTGCCAATTTTGAGCCTCTTTCATTCTATGGCAAATGAGGTCAATCTTTTATGTGGAATCATGAATAAAGTCTGGACCTAGAACCAGTTTCTCTTTGGCTTCAAGTCAACACGAAGGAGATTGGCATGACCTTTTGTAAAGTACTTTGAAAGGTGCCGTACCAATATTCGATTGGAAGTTATCGTTGTATGAAAATTCAACAAGGTAAATAAGATCCTCCCAACCCCACCAAAATTAAGCACACATGCACGAAGAAGACCTTCAAGAATTTGATTTACACGCTTTGTTTGTCCATCAGACTGAGGGTGATAAGCGGTGCAAAAATTAAGCTTCGTTCCCAAAGCTTTTTGAAGACCTTTCCAAAATCCACAAGTAAACAATGGATCACGGTCATTAACTATTGATGTGGGAACCCCATGTAACTAAACAATTTCTTTAACATAGAATTTGGCCAAGAGAGGCACGATCCAATTAGATCAAATGGAAATGAAGTGTGCAAATTTAGTAAGTCTATCCACAATCCCCCATAAGCTATCATGGCCAAAACGAGAACGGATAAGACCGTCAATAAAATCCATGGACACATGATCCGACTTCCACACGGGTATGTCTACAGGTTGCAATAATCCATCGGGTTTTTTTGTTTGGCTTTAACGAGTTGACATATAATGCAACGCTTGATAAAGCTAGCGATATCTGACTTTTTCCCTCCCAATAATAAAATCGCTTCATGTCTGCATACATTTTTCTACTTCCAGGATGATTGGAGAATTCAGAATGATTAGAGTCCTCAAAGATATCCTTGTAGAGATCATTAAGGTTTGCAACAATAAGTCATCCAAATTTTCGAATGCCTCCACGAGAATAAATATAAAATTCTTTTAACTTATCATCATAGGATCTATCCCTTATACTTTGGCTTAGGTGAGCCAATTTAGGATCGAGCTTTTGAGCTTCCCGAATGTGATCTAAAAGAGAGGGATGAGCGTTAAGGCTACACAACACAAGAGTGCAGCTCAGATTGGAGTTACGGCTTTGAATCTTGCAAATGGATAAAATTTCGAGATCTTTCCACTCAGATATTACTAGGGGTGGCAATCAGACCCGACCCGATGGACCCGGACCCGACCCAGCGGGTCTCGGTTCTAGGCGGGTCGGGTTTTGTCGGGTCTAAACTATACATTTCAAAAACCTGGACCCGACCCGACCCGAGCTTCGGTTCGGGTCGGGTCGGGTTAAAGTTCGGGTTGGGTTGGGTCGGTTCGGGTCCGATTGAATAATAACACTAAAAATACATATATTTTAATGTTTTTTGGTCGGGTCTTTCGGGTTCGGGTCTATGCGGGTCGGGTTTGATCGGGTCTTGATGGTATTTTTCATCACCTAGACCCGACCCGAGACCCATCGAGTTCGGTTCGGGTTCGGGTCTTTTCGGGTCGGTTCGGTTCGGGTTTTCGGTTCTCGGTTCTAATTGCCAGCCCTAGATATTACCATATATACGATCATGTTTTGCTTTCGGCTAAGGGCATCGACAATACGATTTCCCTTACCGGGAGTATATAGAATACCAAGATCATAAGAAGCTAGGAATTCAAGCCAATGTTGTTGTTGTAGATTGAGTTTCCTTTGGGAAAATAGGTATTTCAATGACTTATGACCGATGTAGAGAATGAACTTCTCTCCTAAAAGATAATGATGCCAAATACAAAGTGCGAAAACGTAGTCACGAGCTCTAAATCATTAGTGGCACATCGTGTTTCGGCCGGTTTAATTACCTAAAAGCATAAGAAACAACACGCTCTCTTTGCATGAGGAAGACACCCTGACCAACACTGCTAGCGTTGTTATATACAACCAAGTCTTGGTTTCCTTCGGGAATCACAAGAACAGGGGAATCATAAAGGAGTTCCCTTAGTGTTTGAAACCGCATAATAGTCCGGCAATGGGCATAACAATATCATTGTCATTTGTTCGTCCTTAATCTTCAACTCTACCACCTTCATTTTCGTTAGAAATGTATCAAAGGTATTCAAATGTGCTTTAAACGAAGTATCCTCCTTCCTGTTAAAGGTGAAAAACGTTCGCAACAAGATCAAATGATTTGTTATTAACTTCTACGTATACAACTCTTCCAACTTGTCTCATATACCTATAGTCGTTGTGTAACACCCTATAATTTAATACACCATTAATATATATAAAGAAGATAATAAAATGAATATTAATAAATAAAATATTCTGAACCGAGTAAAACAAACTTTACCGTTGTGTTCGTTACAAAATTCTGGTTCAGATAGACTTTTGGTTTTCGTAAATCATACTAAGTATGAAGAAGTTATGAGCTTTAGAAGTTTAAACTATACTTAAAACTAAATAAATAAATCAACCTAGAAAAGCAACGGTAAGTGGGCGACCCAACCCCTTAACTGGGTCGACACAGGAGTCGACCCAGGTCTAAGGCAGGTTGACCCTAGTATCGACTAGGAATGGCACTGGGGTAGGTTTCTTGTGCCCCAGACCCGACCCAGACTTTTTAAACCTCACCCCAGACCCGCCCCGTAGACCCGTTGCGGGTCTGGAATTTCGCCCCGTACCCGAAACCCGTACGGGTCAAGATAGACCCGACTCGGTCCACAACCCGATGATATTATGTTCTTATGTACACAAATTTATGTACTTATACTTTTTATCACTAACTGATAAATTATATACATATCATAATGTGTTTACAATGATAAGAGAATATAATAAAATGAGTTGTAAGATAATAGTTCAATATGTATGCATTTGTCATTATATGATTATCACTGATGCAACTTAATACTATGAAAAATTTATAGTTTGTTGATTGAAAGAATATAATATTCAAGTTATAACCATGTATACCTAAGAAGATTAACAAGTAATCATTATAGTTATAAAGTGTTTTAATGATGTTCCAATCATGCGGGCCGGTTTAGGGCGGGTTAGTCGTGCCCCAGACCTGACTCTAGGCCCGGACCTCCAAAAGCGGGTCGCGGGTCTACCCTCTCTGAATACCTTATGGGGCCAGTCTAAATGGGTCAAAACAGGGGAGGGTCAAGAGGGTTTGGACCCTACACCCACCCCATTGCCATCCCTAGTGTTGACCAAGGTAGTAGGTCGGTCGACCCACCTGCATGTATGGCAGATTCCTACACCTGAAGCTGGATTGTTTTATACACTACATACATAGGCCGACTCAACTTGAGGTGTACGGTTTGATTTGATAACATAATATCCTATGGTTTAGATTTATCCTAACTAATCTATAAATAGGCTAGCAGATCACCATTTTCTTATACATCAACATATCTTCATCTTCTTCCTCCTTCAAGCTATTCCTAAATAAAAATAAGAAGATTCCAAGGTGATGTCAAAACGTAGATTAAAGGGATAATTCTAGTTTTTCTCACTACAACAAAACAGATCTATTACAACAGGCAATGCCCGTTGTAATAGAGGTTTTACAGCGACAAACCCGCCCGCTGTATTAGGTCATGTTGTTATATGCTCCCTTTTACAACAGGCAATGAACGTGGTAACAGGCGGTTGTAATAGACTTTTTACAACTTGTTGTTGTATGTTACTTCAATCAAATAATAACCCGTTGTAATATTTTTTGCAATAGGTATTGACCATTGTAATATCTTCTATAACAACAATTAATGCCCGTTGTAAAATGCTGAAAGTTGCAATGGATTTGAATATTACACATGATATTAATAATATTTACAAGAATTGAATATTTAATTCAAAATTTATTTTTAAACAAGTATTTATTTAAATAAATATTTATTACACTTTCAAATAGCACACATAGTGTTTCTCCTCTATTTACACAATCACTTGTATATACACTTCCTCGCCATATTTCACTCGTATACATTGACTCCTCACTACACACTTATTCACTCATATACACGTACACAGTCACTCACACTCTCACTATAGTTCTAGTCTTTGACTTCTTGTTTCAAGGCCTCGTAAATTTCATTCTATATTACAGTTAACCTGGTGTTCATGAGCCTGATTACTTGTGTTAATGGTGAGGATCTACAGAAAGAGTTACCGGAAAACAATGCTATAGAACTTCTGTTACCTTGAGGATTTTTCATTCATGCCAACTTCTGGTTCGCCTAATTCCTGCCATTCTGCTCTTTCATAGACTAATTTGAGTTTTCTAGGTCCTTTGATAATGACAGAAGTTATATTATCTACCCACAAAATAATTGCATGAGATAAGATGTAGAAAATGTATGACCTACTTTCTAGATTTCTCATCTACATTGCTAATGAACCTTTTTTTTTTTCACAAAACCAAATATGTGAAATTTGAGGGGATAGCCAGATTTCTCATCTACATATCTATATTCTGATACTTTCATTTTATCTATAAGGGATGTAGCATTGAGTTTGATTTTGACATTTTTACTTCCATTTTCTCTTCCAGATGATGAAAGTTTAGGGGATTTCAGTCAATAGAACTGCAACACCTGTCGTTAGACATGGTTTTAATAATTAGCCCGATAACACTAAAATGCCTAGTATTTTCCAATTATTTGTAGATAATGTGGTTATTTTTGTGCTTATTTGAAATGAGCTGAAGTATACATATAGACATGTGGGCAGTCCGTGCTCATCGCTGGACTTATAGAGGACAAAAACTAATACATTATGTATGTACACTTTTCTATCTAACATGACTGTAGAGTGAAAATTCAGACTAATAAACATTTCAACACAAACATTTAACATTTTCTCCTTCAAAAATTGATAATGCATACCTGAATAGCATGAAACCCACTAACAAACTCCAAGTCATATGTTTCATTATTTCTTCCAAGTAGTAATGGTTTGTTAAGAAGCTCTAGATGATACGTAGATGAATCATACATGATGACACATGACAAAATGTGAAATCCAAGGCTGTTTATTCTAGCACCACGCACATCAAACCCAGATTGGCCATTCGAGAACCAATACATATTACCTGATGCTGGAGAAGGAAAGCTAAAACTGGGATTTACATCCTTGATACGGGCTAAAAATCTTTCAGAAAGGAGGGAAATAAGTTTCGCATTATTCCCCATCATGCTTTTTGTTGCGTGTGAACCAGAGAGTTAATGCTAGCCTTTCACCATCAAGTACCTGAACATCAAATAAATGGAATGCGAACGTAAGAAATATGCTTAATGATACAATAGTTGCTAATGAAAAATATCCAAATATTACAAAGTTATGGTTTGAACCCTAGTTATGGCATAGAGAGTATATAACTGTGTTATAGGGGAAAACAAGCATCCTTGCTCTATTCTATAAAACATAACCATGAGTGTAAAAACTTAAAACATAGAAATTCATGACTAGAGGTGAAAACACACTATTATATCATGACGCCAAGTTCTTTCCTAAGATGTAGCAGCAAACAACTTAAATTATAGAACAGATATGTATGCAACACCAAACATCGTAGTTAAGATGCATTTTAGCAACTTCGAATGCATATTGCAGAATTATCACATACTATGGAACAGATGTAAATAAGATTCCAAAGGTGTATGAATAATAATATTGATGAGCAAGGTGACTGATGAAGTGGCGAGCCAGTCAAACAATTCAGTTAGGGCAATGATATTTTTCCCCTAAATTTAAACCGTAGGATTTAGGATTTTAGGGCAAAAATGGCATAACATAGTATGACTATCAGTGAGTCTGGACGGATGAGGGAGTATTGGTATGTTTGGAACAGAGAAAATAAAGTCACCTGGGTGGGTCATTGATTGAGATATCGCCAACAAGTTTTCTTAGATAAGATAATATAAAATTTTAGAGTCCGTTCGGTTTGAACTTTGAGTTTTGTGTATTCCATGCATGTCCAAACACATGGGAGCAAAAGATGGATAGAAAACTATATATTTGAAAAATAAATTTCACATATAAAACTGAGAACGCCTTTTATCACGACTCGAGGAAAAATCAAAAACTCTATTATGTTTTTAAAATCCTCTTTACCTCTTTGCTGTAATGGCTACGATTTTCCGCCCTCTCCCACCTCTTTTAAAATACAAACTGAACATTAAAACCAGTTTACAAACCAAAGATATAGCAACACAAGCTTCAAGTAAAATTATCAACTCCTTAGCAGAAATATTTATCAATACTTTTGCCAATAGGCAAAAGTAATCAAACAAAGCTGGCTAGACTAATAGCAAAAAAGAATGCGTAGAACACTCTCAAAGACAGGGCATATCAGAAGTAATATAATAATCAAAGAATAAGTGCCCAATATTCTCTACGTTGTTAGCATAGAAATAACATTTTTCAGTATGTGAAATATGTATGTAAAATTACTAGTAGCATTGCACTTGATAATTTTCCATATAAAGTAAACCATAGATGATATGGTTTAGGGGAAAGCAACCATTTTGCACCTTCCGTTTGAGCTTCTTCAAACATGAACAAATGTGACACAAGTAAAGAACCAACTTCGCTTTCCTACATGATTCAACAAGGAAATTAAGACTAGACATTATATGGGTGGAGTACACTTATGTGCTTGGCTCATGTTTAAGCAATGGGCCATTTGCACTTGTTTCTCAGTGTAATGTCAAAAATAACAAACATTCACAACCAGAAAAATTAGCCTTTCAAATATACAACACACACAACCGAACAATAAATTTGCATCGCAATTTTTAGCTTTAAAACCTCTTAATTACCCCCAAACATAGAGCTAAAAACAGCCCTTTTAAAAAAACTAACCACAAACTTAAAACATATCTCTTTTAACAAATAACTGAAACAATATTTTCTTAAATTTGGATGATTTCAATCATATAAATAGACCCAAAACAAGTTCGAATATCATATAGTCAAATTTTATACGCCAAAAAGAAAGAATAAATTAGCACAAAAAAATGACATCAAAAACTTACCTATTTGTAATCTGTTTGACATTCATCTTGGCAACCATTTCCAATGTTGTCAATGTGGATATAACAACTCTTGGCGAAGTTAGAGATGGCAGAACCGATAGCATAAAGGTTTGTCTCTAAATTAACGTATGTACTTTTGGAAGATATGTTGGATCATAACATTGTTTCTATGTAAAAATTTGAGTACTCTATAGATTTTGTAAAATATTTCTTTTTTCAATCTAAAACAGTATTAAGCTGAAAATTAGCTCAATCAGAAAGTCAAGAATACAAACCACGTAAATGAACAAATCATATACTTCGCTAGTTAGTATTTTATATTTGATAAAACTTGAATTGAATTGCCTGTTGTGATTAAAAAAATGTTACTTAGTGGACTTTCCATAATCATAATCACCACATCTCCAGACCGGTTTCAACTCCATTTCTAATTACATCTAATGTCACATAAGATTTTTTTTTTTTTTTTTTTTTTTTTTTTTTTTTTTTTTTTTTTTTTTTTTTGGGATAATGTCATACAAGATAACTCAGCATATTTATCAAATAATGAAGAATTTGTAGATTGAATATCATTAATTTTTGGGACTGTATTCATACATGGTAATAAACTTCAGCATAAATTTACATGCCATGAAAAATGAACATAACTAAATTGTCCATGCCCAAATTTATTGATTTGATCATTTGTAGTAAACGGATCTAGAATCTAGTCTAAATACAATTAAAGTAAGCTATAAGATGGATTAAGGTATGACCTTGATTTCTACAGATCCAAACCAAATGCATCTTAGCCTTCTTCTTAAAATATGCCTTCCCTTGGCATTGACTAGCATCAACGACGGTGACCTAATTTACAGTAAAACGAATCTAGAATATAATCAAAATACAGTAAAAGGAAATTAAAAGAGGGATTAATGTATTACCTTGATTTCTACAAATCCTAATTAAAGGTAGCCTACACTTTTTCTGTAGATGCGCCTTCTATTTCCGTCGACTATTGTAAATGAAGATGATCGAGGTACTAATTCTCTAATCTTTTATGCAAAATTGAGTTGATGTCAGAGTTGAATAACGATGAGGATTTTAGGGTTCGACAGAGGAATACGGTAGACGACGAGAATTTTGTTTGCAGATCTGATTTTAGGTATCGTGGGTTTTTTCTTCCTGAAGATGCGTGAATAATGGATGACGACTGGGAGCTTTGAACATGAGGAAAAAGAAGCTACCAAGTTTATTATGATAAACTGAACGAACCGTCCAGATCTACTTTTAAACTTGCCATGGATTACTATTATAAAATGACAAAAAAAAAAATTCGTACTGATATTATTAATGATTAATTATTAAATTTTAATAAACAATATAATATTATTAATGATTAGTGCCATATAATATTTTAATTAGTAATTAATGATACTATATTATAATTAGTAATTATTAACATATGATTAATATAATATTATTAAAGATTAATTATAACTATGAAATAGTAATAAATAACAAGTATTATTTTTAAGAAAGCATTGTAATTATCAATTATTGATTGTCACCTATTACAACGAACACGTTTTAGCACGTTGCAATAATCATTAATTATTACAAGTTATAAATGATTAATGTAATGTTAATAATGATTAATTATTAAATATTAATAAATATATAGCATTATTAACACTACAAGAGGAACAGGGGTTTCCAACGGCCAGGGGCCGTTGGCGGCCGTTGGAAACGCCGTTGGAAGCCGTTGGTCAATCCGTTGGTATACGGATCAACGGCTTCCAACGGCTTCCAACGCAAACGACGCGTGATTTCCAACGGCTTCCAACTGATAAATAAGGACACGTGTATGATGTTTTGAGCAAATAGGCCGTTGGAAGCCGTTTGTATGAAATGATCGGTAAGCCGTCGCTGGCCGTTGGTCGCCGTTGGAAATCTGGGTGCTTTTTTTTGGCAGATTTTAGATTTACCACTACAAGCCACACAACAAATATATAACATTTTGAACTGCTCCATTTCGAGCATATAACTCACAATCTCAACCATATATACACCCAAACACAATATGAAATAAAAAACAAACACAAAACACATAAATTAACCAATATTTACATAACATTACCACCAAATTTCGCCAAAACAACACCAAACCATCACCATGTCCAAAATAACATAACCATCTCCAAACAACATAACCAACACCATGTCCAAACCGTACCATCACCAAACCATCATAACATCATGTACAAACCATCATAACAAAATATATACAACTACCATGCATGTAGCAAGCCTCACCAACTCTCAAAATACATCAAAACAAGCTAACCTGATCAACTCTCTCCCCCTGAAGATGAAGGTGCCGTATCGTGCTGGGCAATGTACTCCGCCAATCGCTGGTTAAGCAACTCCATCTGCTCTTCACGGCGACGATCACGTTCATGAAGCTCTGCAATCTGTGCTTTCAACTGTGCGATTTCTTCCTTTTCCTGAGCCTTCTGATACATCTGCTGAGATGCTGTAATCTGTATATAATTTCAGATTTTCAGTATTTCATAATAGTAGTTCGAATACATTTGAGTTTTTATTATAAATTTTAGTATTACCTCTAGATTTCCATAACCATATCGTCTGTTTCGGGTAGCAGGATCCATGACAGCATCAAATATTTTGTCCTCATCTTCCTTGGTCAGCTCAGTCCTCCCTGTAGCTTCCAGTACCTGCGCTCTTTGCTCCTGAAATTTCTCCTGTTAAACAAAAATAAAATAAATTTAGATAACACTATTTTAATTAAATTATAAGTCTACTTAACTATTTTATACTTACATATCTCTCACGCGCCTTATCATCATGGTCCCAAGTGTACGAAACTGAGCCTGTGTCGTCAGTCTGAGTCAATGCATGTGTATGCTCGAAAACATCCCAGTACGACACAGGAGCCATACGCGCTCTCTCCTGAAATAAGCATGCACACATGTAAATTAAAACTTAAACTTAAATCAACTATTAATTTTAACTAGTTATGAATTAAAATTTTAAACTATGCAATTACAAAATATACCAGATCCTCACGATGATGCTGAAATGACTTGGACCCACCTCGATGTGTAACCGGATTCTTGCTCCTATTAGCTGCATTTCTCTCAGACGAGGCCTATACATTTAAATTTAAAAAAAAAAAATGTCTTAGCCTAAATCACGTACTAGTTGAATAGAATAATTGAAATTAAAAATATGTAGTAAAATTTACCAGAAAGTCCTCATTACTATTCCAATAAGTAAGTAGATCATTCCACACTGACTCGCTCACCCAAGACTGCCTTTTCCCACTTGATTTTAAAGTGTTCATTGTTTG
Organism: Allium sativum; assembly: GCA_030737875.1. Classification (NCBI taxonomy): domain Eukaryota; kingdom Viridiplantae; phylum Streptophyta; class Magnoliopsida; order Asparagales; family Amaryllidaceae; genus Allium; species Allium sativum. The sequence goes on along the minus strand of CM060910.1, from coordinate 91,748,502 downwards.
TCTGTAATTTGCTGCCACTTTACTGTTCCAGTGACGCTTAACGAGATCCAAATCCGTCTCCTGGAGATCCACCGCACCCTGCGTTTTTTTTTATAAATAGCATACATATAAAGTTATCAAATAGGAGCATGTACTTAATATAAGAAATGTTATATCATACATACTTACCAAAAAATCCTGCCATATGGTCTCCTTAACTAAGTCGGGTATCGAGCTCCAAGTGGGCCAACATGCAGTCATGCGGGCCTGATAAGCACGTTTTGATATCCTCAAAACGGTATTGGACGGCTCCAACTCAAACCCCCTGTGTTAAACGGGAAAAAAAATACATGGTTGCTAGAACAACAATTTAAATAATTTATTGTACTTAAATTAAATTTATACTAAAAACTTAGTTTTTACCCTTTTGATGCTTTTGGCTTAAGCCAGACCACAGGACGAGATAACTCCGACGATGGACCACCCTCCTCGCCACCTGACGCCATACCTGTTACAAACAAAAACATAACAAAACATAACATAACATAACTATATGTAAAAACATGGTATTAGATAACATGAGTACTTGATAATAGAAATGTCATAACATGAGTACAAGTTTGTTTCATAAAAGTGTTAAATATAAGTTTGATTCATAGATTTGTCTAGTTAACATATGATCGAGTTTGATTCATAGAAGTGTTAAATATAAGTTTGATTCATAGATATGTCTAGTTAACATATGAGTTTGATTCATAGAAATGTCATGAAAATAAATATATGGTTACTTGATAATAGAAATGTCATAACATAAAATTACCTTTTGAAAATGAGGAGCATTAGTTAGTCGTCCTCATCACTTTCAGATTCCGACTCTATTTCCTCCTCCATATATGGTTCATCTGTAGTCTCAAATACATCAATTAATGCATTCGATTCATCGTTTAGAGGTCCAAAATCTGTTTGATCGTCGGTTATTACTATTTCTGCATTTTCCTCGACGTCTGCTTGATAAGCTTGGTCATCGGGAATATTACGTCCGTCAAATGTAAACCTTGCTTTTGTTTTAAAAAGAGCCCACCAATCTATTTTGTCTCTTCTCATAGAAGGATAAGGAGCATAATATACTTGAAGAGCCTGTTTGGCAAGTACGAAAGGGTCGTACTTATAATAATGGGACGTATGTCTTACTTCTATAAGATTATATTTTGGGTGCACGTTGATTCCAGAACCCGGAACATTGCTGAACCACTTGCATTTAAACAAAAATACTTCTTCCACGGGTCTTGTGAAATATGTCAATTGCAGAATCTGGTTTAGCACGCCATAAAAATCGTGTACATGGTCGTTTGGATCATCACTACCTTTAACAAATACACCGCTATTGTCAGTTAATTTTTCAGCACCATATTCTTTAGTGTTAAATTTATATCCATTGACAAAGAATATTGGATATGTCTTCACATTTCTTTTAGGTCCCAATGGCAAATGTTTCAATCCTTCATCCACAATACAATTTGTTGGATCAAAAACATAATTAGTAAACCAACTAGCGAATTCTTTGTTGATATCGCCGTTTGGATACTGTGATTCATAAATGCTGCAATCATAGGACATACGTTACATATATGATTAAAGATACAATACATGTATACATAGATGCATAAGTAGAGTACCTAACGAACGGTGCAACTTCGGTGCAATTGAGAAGAATATATGTGTGTGCTGCATTGTAATCTTTATCGTTCAGCCATTCCTCCACACATCTACCAGAAGGCCGACCATGTTTTTTAAAAATAGATAAAGTCGCTTGGCAGTCATCTTGATCAATGCCTTCATCATTACGTGCAGTACTTGCAAATGAGATGTTCACATGATCACTAAAATAATGAGAGAGAAAAAATGAAGCTTCTTCTTCAATGTATGACTTGCAAATAGAACCTTCAACTCTAGCTTTCTGCCTCACTTTTTTCTTTAGATGATTTAAATACCTGTTTATAATTATTGTAAATTATTTTTTCATACACTTAACCAAAATTTAATTAACTGAATATTAATATACCTTTCAAATGGATACATCCATCCGTATTGCACAGGCCCTCGAAGACGTGCTTCTGATGGAAGATGAATAGGTAAATGCTCCATAATATTGAAAAACCCTAGAGGAAATATTTTTTCCAATTTGCAGAGTAATATGGGGATTTCTTCCTCTAGTTTACGTAGATGGTCAAGTTTTAATGTAGATGAACAAAGCTCTTTATAGAACAAACTAAGCTCTGTTACAACAGTCTAAACTTTCACGGGCAATAGTTCTTTGAAAGCGACGGGCAATAAATTTTCCATCATAACATGACAGTCGTGGCTTTTCATCCCGCTAAGTTTACTGTTTTTATAGTCAACACATCTACGAAGATTGGAAGATATACCATCCGGGAATCTTAACCCTTCCATCCATTTTAAAAATATTTTTATTTGATTAGTATCCAGTTCATAGCACGCTTTCGGTTTTCTAGTGTCATTTGGCTTTATATGAAGCTCCGGACGATTACATATTACTTCAATATCACGTCTGGATTTCAAATCATCTTTCGTCTTCCCTTTGACATTCAAAATTGTGTTGATTACGTTATCAAACACGTTTTTCTCATTATGCATCACGTCGATATTATGACGAATCAGAAGATCTTTCCAATAAGGCAACTCCCAAAATATGCTTTGTTTCCACCAATTATGAATTGATGATTTACCTTGATTGTCTGTCTGTACTCCGATTTCATGAATCTTGGGAAAATCTTGTACAAGTTCATAAATTTCCTCACTTGTCCATACTTTAGGTGGTCGTAAAGTTTCAAGTCTATTAGCTGTAAAAAATTTCTTATCCCTTCTAAAAGAATGATTAATATGAAGAAAACATCTATGACAGTCAAACCATGAAATTTTCTTTCCAATAGGTAAAGAAAATGCTCTTGTTTCTTCCATACAGTACGGACAAGCTAGACGACCAGCCGTACTCCAACCTGAAAGCATCGCATAAGCAGGAAAATCGCTAATTATCCACAATAGAGAAGCATGCATATGAAAGTTTTTCTTTTGGGAAATATCATATGTTTCTACCCCTTCATACCACAATTTTTTTAATTCTTCAATCAACGGTTGTAAATAAACATCGATTCCTTGTGTCGGATCATCAGGACCAGGTACGACAATTGTAAGAAACATATAAGGAGTTTTCATACACATCCACGGAGGTAAATTATAAGGTGTTACAATTACAGGCCAGGATGAATATTTAGAACCAAATTGAGAAAATGGTGAAAACCCATCCGTACATAAATCTAGTCTAACATTGCGACTCTCAGATGCAAAATTGGGATATTTTTGATCAAAATGCTTCCATGCTTCTCCATCAGATGGGTGTGTTAACGTACCTTCTTCCTGTGCTCTCACCTTGTGCCATCTCATATGTTGCGCGGTTACAGAAGATGCATATAACCTTTGAAGTCTAGGAATAATCGGTAAATAATGCATACGTTTATACGGGACTTCCTTTCCCTTTTTCTTTCTTGGTTTGTATCTTTCTTGATTACATATTCTACAATTCTTAAGCTTGATATCTTCCTTCCAAAATAGCATGCAACCCTTTAGACATGTATCTATTTTTTGATACGGTAAACCAAAGGCCGACATCGTTTTTTTTACTTCATAATGGTTTTCGCACATTAAATTATTGGGAGGCATATGCCGCTTCGCAGCTTGTACAACAGCTGTAAATCCAGCTTCTGTGAGGTTGTATTTAGATTTCATCGCAATGTATTCAGCAGTTACTGATAATTGAGTTCCGCTTTCACAGCCTTCCCAAAGGGGTTTTTTTGCGGCATCTAATAAGTCATATAATTTTTTGGCTTCAATATTTGGTTCTTCTTCATCATTACCATCGTCATCATTACCAACGTTTTCATTAAATTGTTGAACCGGGAACATAGAACGTGCAGCATCTTCAACCATTTGTTCTACGAGATTCGTCGTGGCAATTTCATTATTCGCTACCTCCTCAACTTGTATAGAAGTAGATGCTAACGGTTCTCCATGACGATCCCAAACTAAATAGTTCGGCACAAAACCATACTAACGCAAATGAACTCTGACCATTTGCGGTATCAAATGCTTCAATAACTTGCATCTACTACATGGACAACGGATTTCGACGTCGTTTCCATTGTTACTTAAAGCGAAATCAATAAACACGCTGACGCCATTAATAAATTGTTTGCTTATCGTGCCATCATTTTCTCTTCGTTTGTACATCCAGCTTCGATCATTAAAATAATCGTCCATTTTTTCTAAGTACATATAAAATTAGAAAGAATTATATAAAATTAGATTCATAATTTTTGTGTTCGATCGCTCAAACGCTAAGATTGTATTTTAATGACAACATTTCTTTTACATATTAATTATGATGATAAAATTTGCATTAACAATGTGTTAAAACAATTTTAGTGATTGATGCATGTTATGTTAATTGATCATTTACTGGTGGGTTATCCTACCTCCCATTACAAATACAATAATGTAATTAAATCGCGTAAGTCTTTTCAATTTAAACGATTCAACAAAATTTCGGCAGCACTTCCCTTTAGTTCCCTGAATAGTACACAATTACGTGTACACAGGGAACATAAAGGAAGTGCATTTGAAATTTTGAGAACCGTTTAAAATGAAATATTTTACGAGATTTAATTTCGTTATTGTATTCGTAACTTGTCCAATACAAAGGACAAATCCAATAAATATTGTATACAATGAATATAAATGTCCGTTCCGCTAATAAAACGAACATCATATAACGATTATATACAATACTTATCAGACGGGGCCAAAAAAAACTCTCTAAGGCTTTATGAATATAACATATTATGATTTGCTTTTTTTGTGATTGAAGTGTTTTTTGTACACCTTTGTGCGCCTTAGCGCCGTTGTGCGCCTTAGCCCAAAAAACAGAAACTTAAATATTTGTATTTCCATGACACGTTTTCGACAATTAAATATTGTTTTCGATGAATTGGGCCTTAACCAAATAAACAAATGCATAGAGTGTCAACTATATTACGTGTATATATATATACATAACACTATATATATGCATATATACATAGTCACCTTTAACTAATCAATTAACCCTAGATTACCAACATAATCAATGAAATCTATAAACACAATCTCAATAACAACAACTACTTCAACTAATTCAAACCCTAGATCATAATAGCAACTAAGTAATTTATTACTGAAAACCCTAAATTAGCAACTAAAATGATTAAACCCCACATTAGCAACTAATTAACAGCACTACACACACAAACATACCATAATTATGCTTCAATTTCACTAAACATAGGGTATTAAACAAAAATTAGGATAAACACATACCTAAAAATCGGAGAGAAAAGGAGAATAGAGAGGATGAGAGAGTGCTTTGATAGAGTCGGAGAGATCCTAGGCGTAAGATGAAGTGGAATAGGCGATTTCAGAAATTAAAGAGGGAAAATTTAGGGATTTGGGGGAAATTTTCGTGGGATTAGAGAATGAGGAAGAAGGAGGAAGCTTCGGCTGATTTGTGCTCCAGTCCGTGTAACGGAAGGCAACGGCTTCCAACGGCTTAAAAACCAACGGCCGCAAACGTTTTCCAACGGCGTATATTTTATATACGGTGTACAGATGGGTATTTTGGCTTCCGTTGGAAGCCGTTGGTCAACCCCCGTTGGAGGCCGTTGGAAGCATCCGTTGCAATACTGTTCAATTCTAGTAGTGTAATGATTAGTAATTATTAATGCAATATTATAGTTACAGTCAATAATATAAGTAATATAACATCATTGAATGAAATCTAATATGTATACAATAACATAATGAAAACATTATTTAAAACTTTTTTATAGCCATTTGGGTAGACATTGTATATATTATTACTTTTATAATGATGATATAAATAATATAATATTACTGTTAATAATTATTATTAGTGATTAATTATTAAATATTAATAAATAATATAATATTATTAATGACTAGTAACATGATATTATAGTTAATAACAATATTACAGTTGACGTATATTACAATACACATTTTGTAAACGTTTTAAAATTGACATCCATTACAACGGGCCTGGAATGGCCGTTGTAATAGTAGTCTATTACAACCTGCAGTTTTTACCTGTTATAAAAAGAGCGTTGTAAATGATATCTTTTACAACTGTCCAAAAACGACCGTTGTAATAGCATTCTATTACAACCGGCAGCCTGTGCCAGTTGTAAAAGAGTGTTGTACAGACATCTATTACAACGGTTCAGGAAGTGACCGTTGTAATAACATTTTATTACAACGGGCAACCGGCACCCGTTGTAAAATGGACATTGTAATAGGGTATTTTTGTTGTAGTGTCTACAACAATTATTTTAAAGGATTTTCTGGATCTAATTCAAACGATTATAAGTTCTAGTTATTTTTAGATCTGCCATTTAAAAAGTATTTTGACAGTAAATAATTTGGATCTGAAAAGTAACAGTATTTATATGTTATTGTTTTACTATCAATTATCTATTCAGTTTTCAGTTATTACCTATAAAATGTACATCCTCATTATCCCTTTTTCTATCTTAGTTTTATTTATAGTCTTATGCCTATATATTCAGTTTATGTAATTTTGAGATGGATCTATATTTTGTCCTTTTCATTTTTATTGTGTGCTAAGCCTAGGCCATAAAGTGCCTAGGCTATTCCTGTTAGAATTGCATAAAATTAAATTGGAATAACTTATAATAACAGTAAAGAGGAGAATTATGCATATTGTAAAATGAGAACAATTGACTGTATAATTGAGATAATATGCAAAACATGTTAATCTAAATAGGTTAAACTTAATTTAATATTAAGTAGAACATGTTATGAGGATCAGATGTAATTAAGTAAAGCATGTAACTTAATCTATATACATCTGAGCAGGTGCTTGTCTATTTTGGGGGAAGGGTTGTACACAGAATAGCATTTATAGGAAATGTCATTTACAACCATACTTATTAATGAACTTAAACCTGCTAAGTTAAACTTGTTAATTAATAAGCTAAGAGGTTCCACATATTATTGTTTATATCTGGTTTGGAAATCTTAAAATCCTAGTTATTTGGGTGACCAAGCCTAGAGGGTGGCTTGTGTCAATCTTGTTATTGTTTGGGATCCATATCAGTCAGTATCCCTGTTGGTATCATAGAGGAACCTCGCACTAGGTAGAGGCCATAGAACTTTACTGATCTGGATTGTAAGAGGTTCAAAGTCTTGGAGGTGGATACAGACACATTCCGTTAGAGTCATGAGTGTGCACGGGTCTGATGGGGAAAGTAAGACGTTGTAACATCGTTGAATACGGTTGTGTCTTAAAAGTTCACGGGTTAGGGATTGATATCCTCTACTGCCGTGGCTGGCACAGATTATTCGTGTTTGTAGGGAGCCGGTCGCATAGGTATTAATTATGGTAAAACATAATCCTGTTATTCTGATAGTTGGTGTAGAATCTTGTTCTTGGGATATGAATGAGATGCTTACTTGATCTTTACCTTGCCTTATTATCCAGTTTGCTTCGTACTTGTATATTTTGCTATAATTTCTTATCCAGTACCATCTATTTGTCTAGATACTTTCTATCTCATGCTTATGCTAAAAATCCCTGGGACTCGCCAGACTTTATGGCTGAACCATTTTGTTTTTCCTTCTCTCTCTTCCTTCCCTCCTCAGTTTCTCAGGGTGGTGAACAGTAGCAGTGACCGTGATTCTATTCAGCTTGGACTTGGGTTACTTCTCTTTCCATGTATTACTCCAGTTTCTTTTGTGTTTATTGTTATGGCATGTGAGGGATATTACTTTATGGTTTTTTACTTTGATGGTTTACAAGACCAATGTTTATGGTTATGAAACTGATGGTTTAATTTTGGAAATTTTAATGCTATATTTGGTTTGAAGTAAAAGACTAAGTTTTTTTCCGTTGCATTTTATAATTTGTCTTGTTAAAATTGGTCTGTATTATTATTATTATTGCGCTTCACAGAACTTAATGCATCCTCATACGGGTGACATTAAGGGACATGGGGTGTCACATTTGGTATCAGAGCCTAATGTTACAAGATCAAAGGAAAAGTTTTTGAAAAATTATTTTTAAGCACATTATTTTAAAAAAAAAACTATTTTTGAAAAATGTGTCCCCTTAAGTCATTTATAATAATTCCTTCGATCTATTTTCTAAATCCTTGTTTCGTCTCTTTTCATCATGTCTGGGGCTCCTAATTTCCCCGAGGGCATTCCTTTTCCGATATGGTTCCATAGATACGTATAGACTACGACACCTGCCGAAGTGTAAGGAAATGTCCCTTCCCCAGCTGCAGCCGCAGTAGCTCCACCCAATCATGTAGTCAACTTCTCTAAGCTTTGTAACGATTTCTACGCGATGGAAGGCAATCTGTTTCGTGGTACTGAGAGTTTCATGAAGGTGCGCAATTGGCTTAAAGAAATGGAGAATGTGTTTAACTTGTTGGAGCTCGAGGATAGGAGAAAGATTCAGTTAGCCGCTTGGCAACTGAAGGACGAAGCATCATATTAGTGGGAGGTGACTCAGACGAGGTAGGCGGTAGCCACTTGGGATGAGTTTAGACACAAATTTGAAATGAAGCTCTTATCACATGCAGAGGAAGGAATGCCGATGGAGAAAATTTTGAGTTTAAGAGAAGGAAGTATCTCAGTAAAGGAATATGTCAATAGTTTCAATCGGCAAGCAAGATTCGATTTGGATTTGGTGAATACTCCACACAAGAAGGCTCTAAGATTCGCAAAAGGGTTGAATCAACCTCTACAAGGACTAATATTGACAAACATCCCGATGGAAGCGACTTGCGAGAAACTAGTTGACATAGCTTTGATGCATGAGGACGATAAAGAGGAGGAGAAAGAAGCTAAGACCGAGGAGGAAAAACCGAAGGCTGAGAAAAAGAAATGGTGGCCCAAGAAGGGGGCGACAAAGAATGGAGGAAAACGTGACAAGGCCCAGATCAAGACATAGGTTAAGTGTCATGGCTCCGGTGCTTCTCATTCATTCATATCCAATTTTATGGTAGATAACTTGCACCTAAACACTAGTATTCTTTCTGATCCAATTATAGTCTCAAACCCCATAGGAGGTACGACTCATTTATCTATGATATGCAGGGGTTTGAGAATTTCTGTTGTGGACGTCGAGTTTGAATGCAATTCATATGTTCTTGCCTTTATGGGTTATAGGTTAATTCTAGGAATGGATTCTCATTTGGGTGACATTAAGGAACATTAAGAGACATAGGACGTGGGGGTGACATTATGGGTGACAAAACTTAATGCATCCTCATATCGGTGACATTAAGGGATGCATGGTGTTACACGTTGTCTCACCACTAGTTTCAAAGATTATATTCTTCCCTACAACAAGTTAAAGTATAGGGAAAGCCTACTTCTTCCTCTCCTCTCTCTCGGCATCTGAAATATAAATGTGTATCAAATACTATCCGATGCACTCGATTTTTACCTTTGAACCACTGTCATTTTCCGTTGTGACTTCTCGAAATCATTATTACAATTCTGTTTATTTACAGCCAGTAGATATCCAAAAACCGCATATGAACCACATACATAAGGAGCCACCTTTCTTGGACTAACTATTGAAAGACTCTTTCAGATATTTCCCGATTTCGACATTTTCACAAATACCTACCAACACCAGTAACTCTGATTCCAAATGTTGTGAAATCTAAATTCAAAATGCTAAACTTATATAAAAACTCACAATCACATCGGAACGTGAAATCGATGATAAGCTTGCAAAAACAACCTATCTCGATATCTCAACCACCAAAGTAGAATTTAACCAATAAGAATATAACTATCTCAATTATAAACAACCAAAACAAGTAATAACCATATAATAAATCACACACTAGATTTATAATGGTTTCACCAACGATTTGTTAGTGTATATCTACTTTGAAGACAGATTCTATTACCACGATGAGAAGAGTACAAGAAATTGATGCAATGATCACTCATTATACATTCACGTAAGAGGATATGATTTATGGAGATTAGAATTAAAGAAAACTAGGTTTAGAGAAACCCTTGGATAAAGCCTTTTCTTATTGGATAATCAAGTATATTCTTTAGAATCTGAAGATTTTCGTCATGTCAAATTACCTTTTTGCCACTTGAAGCATTCAAAAAATTTCGCCATCAATCCAAACCAAAATTGTCCGTGCATAGCAAGTTAGACGTCTGGCCAGTCCATTCAGACGTTTGAATTGAAGCAACAAAAGCGTGCTCCACGTGATTAGACGGCCGACTACCTCAACTGGATGTCTGAACAATGGTTCAGATTACAGAATACCCTGTTATTAGGCGTCTAGTTTTTCAACCCGACGTCAGAGAACTATATCCCGCGTCTGATTATCTTTGCACATTCCAAACTTCAATTTATGATAACTTGAGCTTTCGTGGTTTGATTCGCGCATCATTTTCACTGATATCGAGTTATTCTCGACCACTTTAATTTATCATATAATATCGTCAAAATTTAATAATGTGGTACCTATAAAATCTGCATAAAATGAGTTTATTATCATTGATTCAATGGTATGGAAATGATCCATCGGAAACGGCACAAAATCATGGTAAAAATCTGCCAATTTATTATGTGGCCGACATAAAATGTGTGACTGTATGAACATGGCTTAACCTTTATATTGACTTTACTTAGAAAACAGCTCCAATTCAAAATTTTCAACTAGCTTCCAACAGCCCCTATTTATATAATATATATTTCGGTCGTCTCTGCTACGACATCACCAACCCTCCCATTCAGGGTACTAAAATCACCCCCGAACAAACAGAAAAGGAGGAAACGAGAACAAGGAAATGGCAGAAGCAGGTGTTCCAAAAATAAAGTTGGGTTCTCAAGGTCTCGAGGTATCAGCGCAAGGATTGGGATGCATGGGCATGTCGGCTTTTTATGGGCCTCCCAAACCCGAATCCGATATGATCGAGCTCATACGGTATGCTGTTGATGTTGGCATCACTCTTCTTGATACTTCCGATATTTATGGCCCTTTTACAAATGAAATTCTTCTTGGAAAGGTATTTTTCTTGTGTAATTCTACTTATTGGTCGATCTCATTTGTTTATACCTCTGCAATTTCGATTTACAATTACAAAATTGTAATTTGGTAGAGAGGTAGTGTTTGTTTTGGAATAGGAAGCCTGAATTGAACAGAGTCAGCGTTCATAAGGGTTAAAAGCTGTTTGATAAAAGGCGTTCAGAAGTAATTGCTTCATTCAACATATTTTCAGTCAGCAAAAATGTAGTGTGGAACTAAGGGCATAGATTTTGAATTTACAGATACCACGAAAATTTTAGTAATGATGAATATAATTTTACGCTAATTTATATGTATGTTCTATGACAGATTCTATAGCACACCACCTTTTACATTCTACATCCGTTTTATGTCAACCAGAAAATCACATCCCAATATTTTCATTTAACGCCCCTGCTGTTTTCTATTTTACCCTCATACGATTTCATCTGCAGCTTCATATTCCGCCTCCTGTCTTCCTCCTCTTACTTGAGCTTGTTTGGCGGCAGCTTATTTCAAATCTCCTTAAAAGAAGATTGGAATAATAATCTATAAGTAGTTTTGAATAGTAATAAGTTATAGTGTTTGGATAAATAAGTTAAAATTATGCTAAAATTTAATTGTAAAATTCAAAATAAATCATAAAAGTATTTGTTGTTTATGACTTACCAACTTAAATGCGTTTTTGAAGTCAAAAATTTAAGTTGTTGTCAAACACATCAAATTGTAAAAACAACTCATTAGTTACTTTTGATACTTATAAGTCATTCCAAAACACCCCTACTTGTTGGTCATCAACCCATTTTCCACTTTTTCTGTTTTACCCCTAGATAATTATTTGTTTAAGATTTTCATCAATTTTGAAATCACAGAAACCAAAAGACAAATTGGATTTATTGTAATTGTAACTTGTTGGTACTTTGATTTTTCTTGATTAATTGGTGAAATAAAATCGAAATCAAAATTAATTTGAATTTTGTAAATTACTTGATAAAATATGAATATCCATAGTCCTGTGTTGACCCTGATACGGTAATACTTCAACATAGAAGGATAACATATAGACGTAGAAATTTTGATTAAAAAATGGTAATTTCTACTTGCATCCACGACTTTATGCATTTAACACGCTCTATTACTTAGGATGTTCTGTGTATTTAATAATGATAAATATTACTTAGTTCATCCACTTTTATACTTCTTCTACTGTCTTGTATTTTCTTTTTTCTATAAATAATTTACATCTTATTGTCAATGATCTGTGATTGTATAAAATGCTGCAAATACCGTAATGTAGTAGCCCTATTTAAGGGGAATCTTATTGTCCTTAGCAATACTCAAAATGTATTGCTTAACTGAAATTATTATCTGACTGAATTTGGTTTACCCACGATACCCTTCTACTTTATGTACATAAACAACATTTTTAACTCTACTTTTCATTCCTCCATTCTAATACCATTTTCTGAATTATATATCAAACAATAAATTTTTAATTTATCACTCGATAGCATAATATTATATGCTTTTGTTATAATGGAAATTTATTCGTTTGATCTGTAAGTTACATTGACAACCCTTTCAATTGATTAAAAATTGTTTGTTATTATTAATTTTCAAAAATGCAGTATTGTATGAAAGTTCATAGGATTTTGATTTTGTCAAGGATACATTAAAATTTAAAATTAAATTGATGCAAGCTTTAACTGATATGTATTACTCTCAATCATAATATTAAAATCTCATATTTGTATAAAATCTCAAGCAGTGCCTAACGCCAAATTGTTAATTGATAAATGCTGTATATTTTTTTTTGTTTATTGAGATTCATTCATATTTATTACTTCTTAGTTCATAAAAAACGCTCAAGTAAACATCAACTTTCTCTCTGTTATCAACAACTCTTTAACAAGCAAATAATGAGTAGTAGTAAGATTTCTTATTTTAGACAAACACAGCCTTTGTTTTGAAAAATTAACAAATAATGAACATCATTCATACAAGAAATAGAACTGAACAAATTGGTTGAACTCCAACCCAGATAGTTTGTGGAATAGAGCATCATCATAGTGAACACCTTTCATCCTCCTTTTTTTTTTCCCTTTTGAATACTGGCTCTTAGCGTATGCCTACCCAAAAACCCTAACAAGTATTCAAGCTAGAAGCCTTACCATTTGCGACAAGTGGTCATCAACAGCTTTGAAATGTGTGGTTTTCAGTTTTTATTCTATTCTCACAATAGATGACATCTTAGAACTGTGCTGTTTATATATTAGTATGGCAGAATGCTAAAAAATGCGTGACCATCGTTTTCTTAATAATCGCCTTCAAAGTTCAAACTTCTACCGAGTGCCTAAATGAATTACAGAATGTAATGGAGCTAGGATGGTCTATCCCCGTACATAATTCGGTCCAGTTTTGTTAATTGATCCTAGTTTTGACCTATAACTATTTAAAACCTATATGAATAGACATTTTAATTGGGTGGGACATGTTATGGCTATTCTATTTGCAGCCCTAGAAGGAAATTGTAGCAAGAAAAAAAAAATTTGTTTCAAAATATATATGAAAAAGAAAATTTAACTAACAAAAAAAAAAAAAAAAAAAAAAAAAAAAGTTTAGTTCATCCTAATAGGTTATTTTTGCAACGAAAACATAACAGATCTAAACACTGATTTTATGCTACATAACATTCACTTCATGAAGTATGTATCCTTATTCGTTTAATATAGCATATAACATTTATGCTGTGAGCTTGTATGAAATCATATTACAACATGCTGATTTGACAATGTAGTTACTAAAATGCAGGCTCTGAAAGGAGGTGTGAGAGAAAAAGTTGTCCTGGCCACCAAGTTTGGGATACATTATGGCGAGATCGTGAAAGAAGTTCGTGGAGACCCTGAGTATGTGAGGAAGAGTTGTGAAGAGAGCTTGAAGCGGCTTGATATTGATTGCATTGATCTTTACTATCAGCATCGAGTTGACACTCGTGTCCCCATTGAAGTCACAGTATGTCAATTCCATGTTTTAGTTAGTTTCAGTTTGTGCTTTGCTTATATATATTATATTTGCCTTAAACAGCTTGTTTTCACAAATGAAATAGTATATGATTTTAAAATATATAGCTCATCTAGTAAAGAAAAGCTCTAATTCCAGTGTGGGGCTATTATGGATAAGGCTAGTTAGTATACAAATAGTGTTTAGGTTTATCTGATCTTTAACTTGTAAGTTGCTGAATTTCGGGAACACATATATGAGAACTGTTTGTAGAAGATTCAAATTCCGACCGCTGTAAGCAATTATTTGATAAATTTTTTTAGCATGGAGACAGATGCATCCTTCACAAGTTATCATAGTTGCTATAATACACTTCGAATATCAGATGGATTGAATTTCACGAGGTATAATACGGAATTAGCCTTTAGTGTATAAGATGTATGATATAATATACATTCAATCATAACTACAGTTTCAAAATTAAGTTCCATTTGATGATCACACTAAAACTGTATTATGTTTCTTAAATGACAAGATTGGAGAACTTAAGAAACTGCATGGTGAAGGAAAAATAAAATACATTGGATTGTCTGAGGCTTCTGCATCAACAATAAGAAGGGCACATTCTGTCCATCCTATAACTGCTGTCCAGATCGAATGGTCCTTGTGGTCAAGAGATGTTGAAGAAGATATAGTCCCTACTTGCAGGTGAGAGCATTATCACCTTATATCCATTTTGAATACATCATTAGCTGCATAATTCTTTTTATACTATTTTCAATGGATACGGCAGTATTATCCTGTATTATCACTAGCGAATCAAATAACTGTCATTCATACAATTAGAGAACTGGGCATAGGGATTGTGGCATACAGTCCATTAGGAAGGGGTTTCCTTTCATCTGGGAAGAAGTTCGTTGAAAGTTTAGCACAGGACGACTTTCGAAGGGTAATAAGTTATTTTCTTTGCAACTCCGCTATCTATGAACATTAGTTGGTTCTTAAACAGTAAGATAATGAATGCACTCTTGCTATTTATGCAGACCATTCCTAGATTCCAATCCGAAGCTCTTAAACAAAACGAGTTAATCTATGAACGCGTAAGTGAACTAGCAAGCAAAAAAGGGTGCACACCGTCTCAGCTTGCCTTGGCATGGGTGCATCACCAAGGAAGGGATGTATGCCCTATACCTGGAACTACAAAAATTGAGAACTTGAAGCAAAACATAGGAGCACTATCTGTCAAACTCACCCCTGAAGAAATGGCATTGCTTGAATCATTTGCTTCTGCTGATGCTGTTAAGGGCGATAGGTATCCCCAGTCTATGCCGACTTGGAAAGAATCCGAAACTCCAGCCATTTCTTCATCGGTTGGTAATTAATCGTATCTTTCTTTTTGGCTTCTCTAGTTCTCTGTATCGTGTGATAAAGGTGTGTTATCTTATTTTGCTGTGTTCCGGACATTCCCACTGTTTTTGGCTGTTCAGGTTGTATGTTGTGTTATAATGATCACAATACATATTTATCTATATTACCATTGTAATGAATAAATGGAGAATAACCCTTTTTTGTACGTTTTACTTATTGTATTGATATTAACATGATTATACAAATATTTATAGAGCTGGCGAGAAAAGTGCCATGAATAAAGCGGCTGTTGCTTACAAAGCCTATGACGAATTACCCACCACGGTATTTTGAATTCGGAGAAACTGAATTTGAATTTTAGTTTATATCAGAAAATTGAGTGCGTTTGGTTAAAAACGAGTTTTGAGTTTTTAGTTTTCAAAATTAATTACAAAACATTAAAAGTGTAAAATGGGGAATGGTTGAATGAAAGGAAGATGGAGGGGACCGCGGAGGGGATGTAACAATCATGGAAGAAAGAATTGCTCTCCATGTTCCTCTCATTTCTCAAAACATTAAAAATAGATAAAAGTTGTTTCTTATTTTGTGTGTTAACTTTGTTTTCTAAAATGGTTGTTTTTCATGATATGCATGTGTTGTGCGCATTTTTGTATGGACGAAAACCCAAAACTTAAAATGGTAAACCAAACACTACCTTATGTTTTTAAGTTTTGGATTTTAATCTGAATTTGAAATAAAAGATGTGACTTTTCATGAACATTTGAATTTGAATATGAATTTTTGTTAGGGTTCAAATAGTAAAAAGCAGAATTCAATTCCTTTTTTTTTAATATTATTAGTCAATTAAATGTTAAATGGGTTAAATAGACGGTTCATATATTAAACCGGTTGGGTTAGGTTTAACCCTTGTACTAAATGGATCAAATATGATGGAGCATCCATGGTTTGGGTCAAATCCGATCCGTTTCTCATGTTTATTCAATACTGAGTTCAAATTTGAGGGTTCAATCATGAAGATTTTCCCAGTAATCAAACAAAAAATGATCAAACAACTTGTATGGTTACTGAAAAGACATGGTATCGCAAACTACATGTAATAACTTTTCCCTGCTGCAGCTATGTAATAACTGGAATGAAGAATCCAGAGCACATGTTGAACAGATTCCGGCCAAGGGATCATCAGAGAGGGCGCTGGAGGTGAAGATAAGCCAATACAATCCAATGGCGAGGAGCAATGAAGAAAGATCCAGCTGCAAATAAGAATGCATGCATATATCAGTGTGCACGTATATGAATAAGAGATTGTTAATATGAGGTGTAATAACTTTATTGGATAACATGTAACTAGCCGTTATGTTTAAGGCTATAAATAGATATCATATCACTTGTAATCAAGAATAGAAGTGAATAAAAATTTCTGCTTTTACCTCTCAATTATCTGAAATCTTTTCCTCTCTCAATTGCTCTTCTAAACCCTAATCCCCAATTCTCTTTCTTCTCCAATTCATCTTCTTCCTCTGAAATTCTGATCTTTGCTCACTCCTTAAACCTCATTTCACCTCTACTTTGAATCCTCTGTCTAATTTCTCCTCCTTTTATCCTCTAAAACTTCTTCCAACTTCACGAGCATTTTATCAAACACCTTTCTTCCTCTGTCGAACACTTGGTTATGGCCAATTCTGATGATGACCGTACCAAAGTGGTATCCGAGCAGACGCCTGAGACACTTACTGACCCTCAGACAACCGATAAAGGACCTGAATTCATTGATTTTCTTCAGGATCAAGAGGAACCTTAGAGGGTGCAACAAGAATTCAATTCTATTCAAAAGGAATTCAACTCCTCCACCTCTATTGCACTAAAAAGACTAGAAACAACTGTTGCAAGCTTTGATAACAAGTTAGAACGATCTATCAATGATCTGAATACCAAATATGAAGGGGTTATGAATGTCATGAACTCAATTGCCCGGGATGTACAACAAATCAAGATTAACAGTGGTCAACCATCTTCTTCAACTATACAAGTGCATGGCATATTAGCTCCTAATCCACAAATCAGAACTGCTAACCCACTTCCAGCCCAACATAATTCCAGAACCACTTCTTCTAATACCCAGAACCATCCCACCTCAACTACTCCCAATTTACCCATAGTCATCACCGAAAACCAGCATCACACAATCCAAGAAAACATTTCTTGGAACAAAAACTCCCCATTTCCTAAACTTAAACTGGATTTCCCCTTTTACAATGGAGATGATATGGTGCAAGAATGGATTGACCAAGCCGAATAGTTCTTCAAATTCCATCAGATAGAAGAACGATTATGGGTAGAAGTTGCTACACTATATCTGAAAAAGGATGCTCTGAAGTGGTACAACTGGCTAAAGAAGAATGTACAAGACTGTGGTGATTGGAACATATTCAAAGAAGAAATCTTGACAAATTCAACCCTGAAGACATGGAGATGCCCTATGAGACCTTAGCAAAACTCAAACAAATCACCACAGTTTCTGCTTACTTGACCAGATTTGAAAGCTTGCAGGCAACCGTTGAATCACTCCCTCCACAATTCCTTCTGGATAGATTCATTGGTGGATTAAAAGAGGAAATCAGGTATGATGTGCTAACCTCTAGGCCTGCAAATTTTAAACAAGCTGTCTCATTAGCCAAAATGTTTGAAAGAGTGTGGAATTTGACCAAGAAAAACAAAAATACTCGTTCCTTTATTAAAGGAAATCCTACCACATACTCTACCTACACTACACCAAAAATGCCAATTTGGCAGTGTTAATGGCCGTATTAAAAGCGATTTGATACAGTTTTAAGCCATATCAAAAAATGGCGTCTCTTTTCAATTGATACAGTTCAAAACCGTATTAATTGAGATATTTGATACGGTTTTAAACCGTATCAAAATTCATAATTGATACGGTTTAGAACCTTATCAAATTTGTCAATTGGTACGGCTTAAAACTGTATTAAATTACTAAATTGGTACGGTTTAAAGCCGTAATAATTGTTCAGTTTGATACGGTTTTAAACCGTATCAAACTAGCATGCGGGCACTCTCCAACTTCTAATTTGATACGGTTTTAAGCCGTATCAAACTGAACAATTGCTACGGCTTTAAACCACCTCAAATTGTTATGCTTGCACTGCTAATTTCATAGATTGATACGGTTTTTAGCCGTACCAGTATACCAGTTTGATACGGCTTAAAACCGTATTAAACTGGTATACTGATACGGCTAAAAACCGTATTTAATGCCTCACTCCTACAATGATAACAATGAATTAGATACGGCTTTTAACCGTATCAAAATCGGTATATCATATATACAATATACAAAATCACTGCACCCATTGAGATATATATATATATATATATATATATATATATATATATATGCACAATAAAGAAGATACGCTACACTCATATAGCAATATATAAAGAAGACACGCTAAGAATAATTCGATTAATACATAAATCATAACTTCAGTTAATACATAATGTTTACAGTTCTTTCTCTAAAAAAAAAAAAAATCAACAAAACTGCAGTTGTCGAGCCCATACAACTCATGCTTGTTCCAACGCCTGAAAAGAAAATAAAATAACAAACATCAACTTAGTTTCGCCTCCACAACAACAAGACCTGGTTCAAATAGTAACTAAAAAAATCAATGCAGCGAAACTGAGCCGTAAGGCTCAGTTTCAGCTGAGCATTACGGCTCAGTTTCGCTGAGCCGAATGCTCAGTTTCAGCTGCGCCGAAGGCTCAGCGAAACTGAGCCGTAAGGCTCAGCTGAAACTGAGCCTTACGGCTCAGTTTCGATGAGCTTTACACTCAGTTTCAGCTGAGCATTACGGCTCAGTTTCGCTGAGCCTTACGCTCAGCTGAAACTGAGCCTTACGGCTCAGTTTCGCTGAGCCGAAGGCTCAGCGAAACTGAACCGTAGCTCAGTTTAAGCTAAGCATGAATTTAAAGATTTATATAGCTTCAAATACATGCTTAATTCGCCTGTCCAATTATTGTTTGTACTTCAATCCCTGCCGTATAAATCTTTTGTATATGCAAGTGAAATAGCTGGGGCTTGCACTCTAAATGTTTGTTACTGAAAAGTGCAATGTTGATACTGGTTCGAAAACGCTTGCTTGTCGGGGATTTCACCTCAAATCTAAAACTACTGCAGCATTGCCCATCTACAAACATTAGTCATCTTCTTTACGTTGCTAACAAATTACAAAATTTGAAATGAATTGATTCATGGTATTAGTCTTTGTAACTTTTGTCTGTTTTCTTGGTTCTTCATGTGTAAATATGTATGTCTTTATTGTGTTGTTGCTTTCTGCAAGAAATTAGTGGCAGTCTGGGTGATGTTGTATTCTCTAATATTTCTCAAAAACTGAACTTGTAAATTACCAAATCAATGTACTGTCTATCTGGCAGCATTTCCTTCTCTAAGATTTCAATTTTGAAACACACAAACCAACCAATAGATCAATACAAATAAGAGTTTTCCAGCAAACTACCCTTTTTCACTATCATTTTCCCGGACAGAACCAAAATTAAAATGATAACCTCAGATTTTTCAGCACCAAAAAAATTTGTAGCTATGACATACTTCATGTCTTAATTTGTGTCGGCTACGGGTATTTTATGTGACACCGGTTCGTCGATCATGTTGCAAATCAACTTATCGGAAGACTTAACGGGCTTAGAGGTTGTTTGGCCAGTAAAATAGCTTATAAGTTATTTATGTAATTTTAAGTGTCTGCGAGCAAATTAACATTTGACTTGGAAGCAACGAAAAGTTAATTTGTTCTCAAATGCATTTACTTTCTAGTATTCGCTCAAAAGCTACTATTTAAAACTATAAGGCGATTTAAAATGATTTGTTCTAAAATGAGCTCATAGGCCTAGATTTTTATATTAACTTTTTTCCTATTCTGCAATAAAAATATTATTGGAATTTACTTCTCACAGAAATACAGAATGATTTGTAGAAGTAAACAAGCTTACATAAGTTTTCAAAGTAAGGACTGTCATAAATCATAATATTTTGAATTAACCCAAATTAGATTCAAATGGTGGATTGTTGATTTAACAGCTTCATATACCAAATTGTATATCCTAAATTGTGTATACTTGTACGCTATAAATTTCACTTCAAGTTCCTGTTCACAATATTCAGAATGTAGCCTCAGACTATGGTATGAACATCCAATTATATTGATAATTAAGTTTGGGTTGTAGTAGTCATTCATCTGGTTGTTTTAAGGGCTGTTATTGTGACAGTTACAGTTGCATTTACCATTTTAACTGGTAAACTGAAGTTGTACAGTGTTACACTATGGTTATGCCAAAGGTTGGTGTGCCGATAAATTGTTAATTGTTACGCCATGATGTTCCTGAACTAAATCTAAAGTTTTTGCTTGCTTGGCTATAATATAAAACCGTGATTATCATCTTACCATTAAAACCGTTTTAAGCCGTATCTAGTTCAGTTTCACTGAGCACAAGGCTCGGTTGCGATGAGCCTCCTGCTCAGCAAAACTGAGCCGTAAGGCTCAGTTTCGCAGAGCCGAAGGGCTCAGTTTTGCCGAGCCGCGAGGCTCAGCGAAACCGAGCCGTAAGGCTCAGTTTCGCTGAGCGCGAGGCTCAGCAAAACCGAGCCTTACGGCTTAGTTTCGCTGAGCGCGAGGCTCAGCAAAACTGAGCCTTACAGCTCAGTTTCGCTGAGCACAAGGCTCAGCAAAACTGAGCCGTAAAGGCTCGGTTTCGCTGAGCCTCACGGCTCGGTTGCGATGAGCCTCCTGCTCAGCGAAACTAAGCCGTAAGGCTTAGTTTCGCAGAGCCGAAGGGCTC
Organism: Allium sativum; assembly: GCA_030737875.1. Lineage (NCBI taxonomy): Eukaryota > Viridiplantae > Streptophyta > Magnoliopsida > Asparagales > Amaryllidaceae > Allium > Allium sativum. Next base: position 91,727,083 of record CM060910.1, on the reverse strand, counting down.
AGTTTTGCTGAGCCTCGCGCTCAGCGAAACTGAGCCGTAACGGCTCAGTTTCTACTGAGCCTTACAACTCAGTTTTGCTGAGCCTCGCGGCTCAGTTGAAACTAAAATGGATGATGTAACCTCTCATATAACTATTGGATGATGTAACCATATCACTATTGGATGATGTAACCTCTCATATAACTAACTTAAGTGATCAAGTTTAATTGCAACTACCTCTCATATAACTAACAAAACATAAAAACATATCTAAAGGCCAAAAAATGATGAAGAAAAATGTCGCAAAAACAAAATTTTAGCAACTAAATTTTATAAGAGCGAAATCATACCTGAAATAGCTCTGAAAGAAGAATTGCTTTGGTAACGCCACTCAATACCTGAAATAAGCAATGCAAGCAATGTATAAGTGAGTCAACGGATAAAATATAAAAGCAGTTAACCTATGAGAAATTAGATAAGAAGCATAAATTTTCAACTATCACAAGGATTATTAGTGAACAGAAGTTCACATAAATTTATATTCCTAATATTAGTGAACAAAACTATCATAAGGATTATTAGTGGACGGTATGGAAACTCAACTCAGTTTGCAATGGAAGTTGTAAACTCGACTCAGTTTGCAACTGATTCAAATCAGTTGCAAACTCGACTCAGTTTGCAACTGAGTCAAATCAGATTGCAACTCAGTTGCAAACTGAGTCGACCCAGTTTGCAACCCAAGTTGGAAACTCGACTCAGTTTGCAACTAGAGTTGCAAACGGGGTCGACTCAGTTTGCAACTGAGTTGCAAACTGGGTCGACTCAGTTCTGTTAGTTGCAAACGGAGTCAACTCAGTTAGCTTGGTTAAATTATTATTATTATTATAAGTTTAGTTAATTTTAATAAAACTTAGTTAGCTTCATTAATATTTACAATTCATTATTATTATATATTTAGTTAATCATTATTATTATAAAACTTAGTTAACTTCTTTAATATTTCATAACTTAGTATTATTATTGTTATAAACTTAAGTGATCATCATTATTATAAACTTGTTATAACTTAGTTAACTTAATTGAAATTTTACCATGCTTATTAATTATTATATACTTAGTCAGCAGCAGCAGCACTCTGTAGTGCATCTGCACCGGTGCAGTGAAGTGCACCACCCCAGTGGTGCAAATGCACCACCGTATGTGAACTGCACCACTGTCGCGGTGCATTTGCATTCACACTCCAAAGATGTATTTTGAACCGACCCAAGAGCAACTCAAGCGAAGTTTAATTATTTGTTATAACAGTGTTAATGTCTCAATACAAATCAAGAAGATTAAAATAAAAGTCAAAAAAGTTCTAGAGCTTACTTGAATGTTCTTGTTGGAAACTTAGGCACAATGCCACTCAAATCCCTGCAAAAACAAATATAAATAGTTTAGCTGAAGAAATGACTACAAAACCTTTACTGTGCCTACAGTGTAAAGAACTCACAAGATAGCGAGGGTTGTGATGTTCACTAGCAATACTGGAAACGCCCCCAAAAGACTAGCGAGGGTTGTGATGTTCACTATTGCAATTTGCATAAAGACATTTTTAGGCCATTGAGAATGCATGCATCACACACTAATTCCTTTTCTAATTGAAAATCCTAGCCACTGCACTATCAAAAAAGTAATCTAAGACCATTATTTCGATAATAACCAGATTTTTACTCCTTGTAAATGCAGACTTCTTTAATTTTAATCCAAAATTTTGCTTGACATGCTCTGTTTAAATAATAATAATAATATGTTATACTTTATGTATGTGTATGTTAGTTTTGAAAAATCACCTGTAATTCTTCTATGTAACTTTTGATAAATCACCTGCAATTCTTCTCAAATTAGTAGATCTGAGAAGAACATAGAATAATATATGCCAAAATTTCCTTTCTTCAGTCTTTGAATAAGAAAAAGCTAACACCAAGAAAGAAGCCACTTAGATATCCAAAATAAATATATTACCTGGTTTGAGATAGAAAGATTATACATCATCGACATATCGCATCTTAAAATGAAACCTGTCCCAACAAAAAAGAATCTATATTCAAACTGTGAACAACAAAGATTATGCATAAAGAGGGTATTAACATATGCACATATTAACATATATATATATTGATATGGGTCAAAAATCAACTCATCATTTATCATGTCAGCTATCAGATTATCAACGTTTCTAGAAAAACACATGCGGACTGACACTTTTGTCAGATATGCAAGAAAAAAAATTAACTACATTATAGTTTGAAATTCATAATTTAGTTGCATTTGGGCATTGCTTAGAAACTTCAGCAAGCATTTCTTATAAACTTTGACATAGGGTTTCTCAAAATAAAGATAATTTCCATTGAATGGAGCACCTTCTTACCACATCTAATCAAAGCAAATCAAATCTAGTTTGGATGTTATGTTTTTCTAAATTGATTCTTAGAATATTAGCTTGACCATGCTTTCATAATACATTAAAAAGATTAGACTGAGAATTAGTGCTTGTACATGCGGTCCAATGTCATGCTATAAGTACTAGGTCCATCCGAGCTATTTATATGACTTGGTTTCGTGTTTTGCCTATGACTCAGACCAAGCCATAGGCTTAGCTTTTAGGCGAGTGATTTCCCTTGCATTTACTTCATTTTGACAACACTTGTGTGATTTTATAACTTATTGACTTGTTTGGATTATCTTTCATACATGAATTAGAACTGCAACTTAAATTATATGAGTCTTATGTACATGAATCAGTCAACATGCCCAACGGATCCCAGAATATAACATACAAAGAATAAATTCACAAGAATTTCATGTAGGAGCGTGTGTTTCATAAATTTTATGCATGAGTTTGTGTTTCATAAATTTTATGCGTGAGCATGTGCTTCATAAAGTTAGTTTCAATGGAAGATACTTTCATATCCAATTTGATGGCAAACAGTAGTTTTCTATTTACAGTCAACCTTAGATACATTCATATAATAAATCTAAAATGTATAGAATGAATTTACCGTGAACCCAGGTTGATAATCTAATGGAACAGTAGCATTTTTTCCACCAAAATAACCATAACCAGCATGAGAAGCTCCGTTGTATCCTTCTCTATCAATCCTTCTCTATCAATCCTTCTCTATCACCAAATCTTCTCATATCCCCTTCATTTCATAGGCCCCTACATAATGGTACTTAATTAGACTTCATGTTACAATATTTACTGATCTTTCAAATTGAATGAATTAAATAACTTAGCAACACAATAGCAGAAACAAGATTATAATGGATACCATTCTAAGCATACAGGAACTACTTAAATTGCATCGCTAGTTAAGAGGTACGGGTTTAAAATAATAGTCTTTAGCACAATGCAATAGTACATTGGGAATAGTATTGTCCGTTGCAGTTTTATGTTGTCTATATGTGCTCAGAACATGTCATGGTTATGTTTGTTTTGTGATGAATTACACCAGAGCTTTCAGTTCTATTTTCTTGTTGTTTATGTACATAACAGGAAGGAGTAGAATCATTGCTTACGAAGGAAACTGCACAATTACTGATTGTTAGTAGATTGGGACGGACAAACAATCCCACACCATATTTTCAACAACAATATTCAATGTATAATTCAAGTCAACCAAAACATCACAAGTGTGAATTGGAATTGCAATAAACGAACAATGCTTGAGATTTAAAGTGGCACCAGTAATGATATGATATAGTAGCCTAACATTTGAAATAGCTACAAGCAATTGAATGGAGGATTGATTATATTATCTCAGTTTGATTACAACCTGGCCAATTTAATACAAAATTACCAATCATAAATAAAAAGAGAGTTCGAAAATAAAAATAAAATACTAATGGCAATGGTTACACATTTCATGGCTAACCAAACCATGATTAATCAAACCAAATCAACCAAGAACCATGTTAACCGAAGCATCCACAAATCCCGATTTATATAAAGTAATCTTTAAAAAGGAGTTTGACAATGGAAACAGTTCATTGGAGGAGCAAAACAAAGAAGGCCAAGGCTGCAGATGCATCTAAGTGGACCTATCAAATAGGTGCATTGGGTTTGATTATAAAGGAGCGTTACCAATCATATTTAGGATCAAGGTCGGCCTACCACCATAGTAGGCCCTTGACAATGCTACTTGCAGCACCAATACCAGAGAACCTAGTAATCTTGCTTGCTCCACACATGCACATCAAATAAATCACCTTAATCATAAAGTAGGCTTAAGATCATAGATGATATAGTATTGGGTTGACTCTTCTGTAGACAAACACATGTAAAATAACTAATTTTCGAAACAGGATAATAAAGAAACTTCATCAATGATGCATCTATTAAGGCACAGGCATGGTAATAAAGATAATTGGTTCACTTAAAACAATTAAAAAACCAGCATTTCCTATTGAGTAACTAAGCAAACCTAACAAAATTCATTAATCAACCTAATAAAAGTCATCCAATACATTTGATTTCTGGACTGCATAGATAATGTTAGTATTTCTCACTAAATTAAGAACTAAATAAACCTAATAAATCATTCATCAATATAGAAAAAACTAAAAAAATGTTACCTTTAGTTCGTTTGGAAAGATGGAGTAGTAACAGGAAATAGCAGTCATGAAATTCGGTGATGGGCAGAAAATGGAGTTGATCGAGACAGCAAATGGTAATGGATGGAGTAGTACAAATGGGCAGAAAATGGATATGGTTGGGGCCGAAGACCTTACTTTTGTTGTGCGATGGGATTGGACGAAAGTTAAGAAGAAGGAGAAGCAGAAATCCAATTCAAATGCAGTCGAACAACAAAAAAAAATCCAATTCATTACTTCTAGGGTTTTCATCGAGAAGGGGGAAATGAGAAAGGAGACAGAAGATAATTAGAAAAGAAAGTGGCCAATCTTTTTTGGTTTGGTGAAAAATGTAAATTCAGCAGAGAAAAAAATACAGGTTGATTTAATACGGGGTGAAGACGTACCAAAGGGAAACGATCCGCAGCTTTAAAGATCTACGGTTAGATTTTCAAGATTGGGAAGATGCGGATCAGCTAAGCGGTAGCAAATGAATTCAATACGGGTATGAGCTCTATCATATTTGATACGGCTTAAAGCCGTATCAAATCTCTAAATCCTGGTGTGTCAAATTTGCTGTTATGGTGTAGTGCTATCCTAAAATCCCACAAGCTAATGCAGAGAAAAATTCAAATAATACAGAAAGGACAACCAAAGGTAGAGGATTGACCCCACAACAACTATTAGATCTTAGAAGGCAAAATTTATGCTATGGTTGTAAAGAGCCATGGAGTAGGGACCATAAAGGTAAAATTCCTCAAATACATATATTAGAAGGTGAAATGTCTTTTCTGGAAAGTAGTGAAGAAGATAGTGTGGCAATAGTGGAAGTCAATAGTGAAGAGGACGGTAATGAAAGTATACAAGAAACCCATGATATTACCCTACAAGCCATGTGTAGAATTCCTGCATTATCCACTATTAAAGTACAGGATACTATAAAAGGAAAGGCAGTTCAAATTTCAATTGATTCTGGATCTACACACAGTTTTATTGACAATGAATTAGCCCAAAAACTAAAGCTTAAAATTGATTACTCCAAAGCCTATGAAGTTATGGTTGCTAATGGTGAAAGATTGCAAGGATCTGGCATATGCAGTAATGTGATCCTATGTTGTCAGGGCTGTAAAATGCCAGTGGATCTATTATTATTACCACTGGAAGGTTGCCAAATTGTATTATGCGCTCAATGGATGAAAAAACTGGGGGAAATCACATTGAACTTGGATAAGCTGATGGTAAAATTTAATTATGGGAATAAATCCTATACTTGGCAAGGGATACAACAGCAACAAGTTAAAGTGGTGGAAAAAAAAACCATCAACAAAGAGCAAATAAATGGGAAGGTTGCCATGATGCTGTGTACAATTCAGGAGGCTCCAGTAAAAATAAATGAAGATATTATACCTGAAATCCCTCCAGACATACAGAGATTAATGCAGCATTATCCAGAGGTCTTTACTGCATCCACTACTCTCCCTCCTCCACGCAGGTATGATCACAAAATCCCATTAAAAACTGGTGCTAACCCCGTCTATTTAAAACCATATAGGCATGCACACCATATCAAAACAGAACTAGAAAAAATCATAAAAGACATGTTAGAAAGTGGCATTATAAGGCACAGTAACAGTTCATATTCTTCACATGTTGTCATGGTAAGAAAAAAAGATGGATCCTGGAGGTTATGTATAGATTATAGGGGTTTAAACTCATTGACTATTAAGGACAAATTTCCCATTCCCCTAATTGATGACCTATTTGATGAATTGTATGGGTCCAAATATTTCAATAAATTAGATTTGAAGTCCGGTTACCATCAAATCAGAATGTGGGAAGAAGACATACACAAAACTGCCTTTAAGACACATGATGGGTATTATGAGTTTGTTGTCATGCCCTTTGGGTTAGTGAATGCCCCCTCTACCTTCCAAGCTTTGATGAATGATATTTTTAGACCCTTTCTTAGAAAATTTGTTCTAGTATTTTTTGACGATATACTCATATATAGCCAGACCATGTCTGAGCATGTAGAACAATTAAGGTTGGTATTTCATGTATTAAAGGAAAATCACTTGGTGGTCAAGCTATCTAAATGCAGCTTTGCAAAGGCGTCCCTGGATTATTTGGGGCATGTCATTTCTTCAGAAGGAGTATCAGTGGATCCTCAGAAAGTTAAAGCAATTATGGAATGGCCACTTCCCAAAAATCTATTGGCACTCAGAGGGTTCTTGGGTTTAACAGAGTACTACAGGAAATTTATTCAAGGCTATGGAACAATTGCTAGACCTCTTACCAATATGCTTAAAACTGAATCCTTTATATGGAGCAAAGAAGCTTTACAAGCATTTGAAACCTTGAAACAATGCCTAGTGATCCCACCCATCCTAGCTATGCCAAACTTCTTCAAACCTTTCATATTAGAATGTGACGCAAGTGACTATGGTGTGGGAGCAGTACTGTTACAAGAGGGAAAACCACTGAACCTTTTGTTATCTACCTATGAGAAAGAGTTAATGGCTATCATCATTGCTACCAGGAAATGGTCTCAGTATTTGATGGGTAGACGGTTTATTATAAGAACTGATCATCAGAGTCTCAAGCACCTTTTAACCCAGAAAATTCACACCAGCATTCAAAACAAATGGCTTGCCAAGCTACATGGATTAGACTATAAAGTGGAGTACAAATGCGGTAAAGAAAACTTGGTTGCTGATGCATTATCCAGAAGAGAAGAGGGTGTACCTACTGAGCATTCACATGCCATATCTATAGTACAAACTCCATGGTTATTTGAATTAAAAACAACACTTTTTTCATCGGAATGGTATAGGAAATTATTGCAGGATATTACTGACAGAAAGTTAGCAAGCAATAAATATCAGATTGTTGATAATTTAATTTTTTATAAGAAAAAAATTCTTGTAGACCCTCATCTATCTACCCTAGTGCAAAGCATTATTGACGAGCACCATTCTACTCCATTGGGGGGGGGCACTCTGGAATTAAAGGCACAATGAAGAAAATAAGACAAGTGTTTTACTGGAAACACATGAAAAGAAGTGTTGAATTTTTTGTTAAAGCTTGTGAAGTCTGTCAAAGGTGTAAAGAAGAAAATGTACCCATGCCTAGGCTATTAAATCCCCTACCTATTCCATAACAAATATGGCAAGATATTTCTATGGACTTTATTACATGTTTGCCAAAAAGTCATAGATACACAGTGATTTATGTAGTGGTGGATAGGCTAAGTAAATATGCTCATTTTTCCCCATGTCTCACCCATATACTGCTAAGGAAGTTGCTAAAGTATTTTTCAATGGCATATTTAAGTTGCATGGAATTCCTAAATCTATTGTAAGTGATCGAGAAGCTATGTTCACAAGCAATTTTTGGAAAGAGCTCTTCAAACTTTAAGGAAGCAAACTGAAATTCAGTTCAGCCTACCATCCTCAAAGTGATGGCCAAACTAAAATTACAGACAAAATTTTTGAAGGCTATCTAAGGTGCTTTGTTTGTCATCGAGCACATGAATGGAGTGAATGGTTAGCATTGGCAGAATATTGGTACAATACTACATGGAAGTCATCCACTAACACTACCCCTTTCAAGGCTGTGTATGGAGTAAACCCACCTACACTACTTCATTATGTGCCTAACACTTCTAAGGTAGAACAAGTAGAGGAAATATTGTTTAGCAGGGACATTACCTTAGAATTTCTTAAAGATAATTTGAAGTTAGCTCAAGATCGTATGAAAAGAAATGCAGATTTGAAAAGGACAGAGAGGCAATTTCAGATAAATGATTGGGTATATCTACGGCTACAACCATATAAGCAAATAACTGCAAGGAATTACCAAACACATAAGCTATCTCCAAAGTATTTTGGTCCCTATATGATTACTTAAAAGATTGGGGTTGTGGCCTATAAATTAAAGCTACCTGAACCTGTGAAGATCCATCCAGTGTTTCATGTTTCTCAACTGAAGAAGAAGGTGGGGGCTAACATAGTGATACAGGATAATTTGCCCAGTTATGAAGAAGAGGAGGTGAATCAACCTGAAAGAATAATAGAAAAGAGAATGATTCCTCGCAATGGTCAAGCTGTGGTTCAAATATTGGTCAAATGGAAGGGCAAACCTGAAGAAGGTGCTACATAGGAGGATTATTGGCCATTGATTCGAAGATTCCCTACCCTCGACCTTGAGACAAGGTCTGTTTTTGAAGAGAGGGTGAGTTGTAATAACTTTTCCCTGCTGCAACTATGTAATAACTAGAATGAAGAATCCAGAGCACATGTTGAACAGATCCCGGCCAAGGGATCATCAGAGAGGGCGCTGGAAGTGAAGATAAGCCAATACAATCCAATGGCGAGGAGCAATGAAGAAAGATCCAGCCGCAAATAAGAATGCATGCATATATCAGTGTGCACGTATATGAATAAGAGATTGTTAATATGAGGTGTAATAACTTTATTGGATAACATGTAACTAGCCGTTATGTTTAAGGCTATAAATAGATATCATATCACTTGTAATCAAGAATAGAAGTGAATGAAAATTTCTGCTTTTACCTCTCAATTATCTGAAATCTTTTCCTCTCTCAATTGCTCTTCTAAACCCTAATCTCCAATTCTCTTTCTTCTCCAATTCATCTCCTTCCTCTGAAATTCTGATCTTTGCTCACTCCTTAAGCCTCATTTCACCTCTACTTCGAATCCTCTATCTAATTTCTCCTCCTTTTCTCCTCTAAAACTTCTTCCAATTTCACAAGCTTTTTATCAAACACCTTCCTTCCTCTGTCGAACACCTGGTTATGGCCAATTCTGATGATGACCGTACCACTACGTAATTTCCAGACTGACTTAATGTAAGGTGTCTACCCTACTTCAATCTGTATTGGAAGCTCGAGATATCATGGCCTCTCCTGATCCACTTAGAGTATGGAAGACTGAGAAATCATTGCTTGTTCCAATGCATGCTCGGACATTCTGTGAGCTTGAATGTGATTTTTCTTGATAAATAGTTACATTTTCCTAACAATGTAGCAGTGTCAAATGTGTGCTAAGTAAACCATATACCATTTGTTTCTGCGATTATATTGGTAAATCATAAATCTATCTGTTTCTGCAATAATATTAAGTTTAGTCCAAGGATAGATTGTAACGCAAGTGATATCACCGTATTTTTGTTTTTTGAAAGGCTTGTAGATCTTGAATTGATTATTCCTTTTCAGCAAACAAGCACTAGAAACAAATTTGATCACTTCAACCACATACTATTTGTAATAACCACATAGTATTAGTATAGTAACAATTTCAACGACCAATTTGAATAGATTTTTACCTTGCTGTTCAACGTGGTCACATCGTGGGGAAGATCGCCTATAATACCAATTAATGACAAACGCATCTATATATAATCGCCCGTAGGTGAGTAAAACAAACAAGTTGAATAATCAAATTCAGTTTAAAAATCTATGTATAACAACTCCACTTTAGTTTTGCTGTGCAAACATGCACAACAGCCCGGAAGAGTGTTTTCTGATGAACTCGGACAGCTTCTGGCAATGGGATCAGAGGTGGTGCTGACTGGACGTGGCCAAGTACTAGGTAAGCAGGGAGGAGCAAGGATGGAAGGTGAATAATGAAGAAAAGGGGAGATATTACACTGTGCATGCATGTATCATTGTGCACGTGCACAGCTGCTGCTAATTAAATTTAATCATGGGAAGAGCTTTGATCTTTTATGATTAGTTATGTAATGTGTTGCTGCAAATTGACCGTTACAATTACCACTATAATTCTATAAATATGGTGATGCCGAGACAATGTAATTATGATGATTAATGTAATAATTCTCATTTTATTGCTCTCGATTTTTTTTTTTGCAAGGCTGACCGGTTTTTATAGTGTTCCGTAACACTTTATTATTAAAAAAAGGAGAAAAAAGATACAATTCACACAGGTGATATACAAAGTGTATATCAACATCAAAGTCCATGTTCCCAAACTGTGGAAACTACAATACATAGTCACAACACAAGCTAATACATAATTTTATTCATTTATAATTCCATTGTGCCAAAGAAGCACTTAGATTTCTTCACCTTAACTAACCATTATCAAAGGGGGCATTCCCCTTTGATCTTGTCATACTCTGAGTTTGCGGCGATCTCCCCGCACTGCAACTAGCAATAGTATAGGAGGCCGTAGTGTTTGTAACGATGACATCTGGCGGTCTTGGTTTATATCGCGGAGGCGGAGGGATGTTGGCGTAAGGATACTTCTTAGCAAGGTCATTTGCTTCCTTCCTACTTTGAAGTGCTGCATGATTTTTGGCCATTAGCTCCATAAGCTTTCTTTTTTCATTGCATATAACAGAATCAAATTCACCAATTTCAATTTCAGCCTCTAGTTTTTCTATTGCATCCTGAACAGTTCTCTCAATGTATATCTTCTTTTTCTCCTTTGTTTTCACTTGTTTTAACTTGAAATCATTTGGCACGGAGGGAATATCGAAATTGTCGAGCAGGAAACTATCTAGATTACCTGCAATTTCATCGGAAAACTGAGTGCTGACTGTGGTTTCTTCATGAAACTGAGAAGAGCTCTAGCCGTTCTGTTGCTTGAGTAGAGGAGAAGTGCCTTGTAAGAAGCCAGCTTTAAAACCATACTCATTGCTCACACGTACCTCGTTGGTAGTTAAAGGAACAGACACATCAAAGCCACCTGCTTCCATTGTTCGTTCAAATTCAGCGACATCATCAATAATTGTTTGCATGTCACTATTATCACTTATTTCATTAGTTGGAACGCTTGATGCCTTAGCTGCTTCATCAGCTTCCCCAGCAGCATCATTTACTTTGGTCGTGCCTTTACTATTTTCATGAATGACAGATACTTCATTTGAATTCATTAAACCATCTATTGTTTCTTCAATCAGCTCGCCTTCCTCAAGGTCATGCTCATCACCATTTATCCCCTCATCTTCACAAGTCACATCCAAGACTCCAAACTTGTTGGCCATGTTAATGATAGAGCCTTCAGCTGTTGTGGATTTAGTTGAAGCACCTCCAACTATCTTCCATCTCTGTTGATCATGAACTATGTTACCACTATTTCTATAGCTGCTCCTAACTGAGATATTCTTGAATTTATTCTTCATAGCTTTGATTTTGGCTACTTCTCCTTTATCATCAGATCTTTGGCCTCTATTCTCAGTTAGTCTCTCCTTTCTGTTAACGATTACCTCCCCTTTCTCTTTACATTTGGATACAGGACAGTTATAGTCTTTGTGCCCAAAGACTTTACAAACACTTCAGATGTCTGGACGCCAAACATATTCAATTAGAACATTCTGTTCAGAGCCATTTGGTAGCTCAACCGGAAATTCAGTAAGCAAACTACTTTCAGGGGTGACTTCAATCAGGCATTTTGCATATGAAAACAAATCTGAAGTCTCAGTCGCCGCATCCATACACAAGAATTTTCCTATATTCGAAGCAAGCCAACTTATGCCAATTTTAGTCCACGCATATAGCGGAATGTTAGAAAGTTTAACCCAAACTGGGACATTCTAATACATCTATTGCTCACACTGCAGTCCCATGGTTTTAGTATGAAGACTTTGTTTCTAATTATAACTGGGTCGGCGTTGAGGATTCTTCTTCTATCATCTAGATTAGACAAAAGGAAAAAGAAGATATTACCGGTTGATTTGATCTTAAATCCTCTAGAAGGTTTCCAGTAATTCTTCAGATGGGTAGCAACTAAAGTAAATGGTAACGACGAGTGGAGGAATAACCCAACAATGTAATCTTGCCATTCATCACGCCCTGCTTGATAAATTGTTTCGTCGGGGAGTAGCCTTTTTCCAGAGTGCTTCAGTCGGATCGTTGGAGGTACGAAGATCCTGCATTCTTGGGCTTGTTTTCAAAAAGAGAAGTCCATCTCCGATTTGCGTTGACCATAGCAGAAGGGGATGGAGTTGAGGTGGGTAGGGTAGGAGGCGGAGGTTCAGGGGATGGAGGTTTAGGAGGAGGGTTTGACAAGGTATGGGAGGATTTGATGGATGCGAGAGGACGGGAGGGGCTCGATGCCGGCAGGGATGACGTGTAAAGGATAGTTTTTGGCAGAGGAGAAAAAGGTTGAGAGGACATGGCAGGAAAAGGTTGGAATGAAAACTGGATAAGCCCTCAATTTTATTGCTCTCGATTCTCATTACAATTCTGTTCTAAGCCCTCAATTGGTATAACAATGCCCACCTGTGTTGGAGATGACATGGTGACTGAATAGCTTATACAGGTAGAACAATTCTTCATGTTCCACCTGACCAAAGAACAATTCTGGGTTGATGTCGCTTCCTTCTACCTCAGGAAAGAAGCATTGAAGTGGTATAATTGGTATACACGTAATAGAGCAAATCACGAATCATGGCAAATTTTCAAAGAAGAAATTATAGTCAGATTCAATCCGGAAGATATGGAAAGACCATATGAAACTCTAGCTAAATCGAAACCGTAGACAACTGTCCTTGCATATCTCTGTGAGTTCGAAGGATTACAAACAACTGTTGAAACCTTACCACCCAAATTCTTGCTGGACAGATTTATAGGGGGTTGAAAGAGGAAATAAGATATGATGTATTGACTTCTATCCTAAAACAACAACCTGTCAGCTCTAGATCGTCACTCAACCATCAATATACATCATACTCAAACGCATACGTGGAAAATATTTGATGGGCACATATTTTATCAAATGATATTGTTTAAAATCGTTGGAACGTATCATATATGAATTTTAATAGAAAAATAATAAGTCGTATGATTTATTGATAAAAAACAAAATTAAATCTGATGAATCTATTGAAAACTATCGCGCTTTTATATTGAGAATTAACTTCTCATTATAGAAAAATGAAATGATTGTAATATACGTTTATTACAACGAATATAATAAAAAGGTTGTAATATGCATCTATTTCAACGGACAAACAAGGATGAAATTTGGTATTTATTACAACAGGCAAAAAATAGGTGCAATAGACATATATTACAATAAGCAAATAAAATAAGAGATATATATACTAGAATGTGCAAAGTAAAAGGCCTACTGAAAAGCAACGTCTATTACATTACAATGGGTTAGGAAAAAAATAGTTGTAAAAGTTTCCTATCTAATTGGAAAATAAAAAACATTGTAATAAGCATATTGTTGACATGCCTTTTTGGTAAGATCGTCATGATTTATAGGCAAAGCATTCAAGACTCAATCTAGGCTACTAAGACAAAGGAAGAAACTCTGGGATCGACCCTACTGGGGTCGGCCTCTCCTAACCCAGCCTATAAAAAGATAGAAGCAGAAGGAAAGGGCGGATAAGATCGGTATACCGACCCGGATCATACCGACCTAGCCATACCGACCCCGAACCTGCAACCTCCCAAGACCTAATCCATTGGCCATATCCCAGGTCAAGTACTCGATATTTCTCCTATATTTCCGGATCTCGCTACACATGTCATATTTCCAATGAAAAAAGACCTCTCTCGCGGATTGAAGACTGATTCTACTACCTCCCTACCGAACTAGGTGGGCACCACGTGTCAAACCGAGCCGGATTTGACCTTACCTATAAATATCCCTCCAAAACTTCAAAGAAAGGATGTTTTGATAGTATTTTGTCATTTTATTATTGGTATAGTATTTTACTCGGGATTAGCCATTAAAAACATCATTTCTACTCAAAGTTAACTTATAATCAAAAGATTATAAAGTGGACGTTGGCTTGTTAACGCCGAACCACTATAAATTCATGTGTGATTTCATTTACTCTCATTTTTCATTTATATTCTTCATTTTTATTCTCTTCATTATCTCTTTGGGTGTTGTGCCATTTTTTGGTGTCAACACTTTGTTGTTGTCACTAAGAAAACTCAATTCTCAGCACTAAAGGGTTTTGATTAACTTTTGGATCACCAAGTCTAGGACGAAATCCTAATTCTTATCATCTTCAGCAACAATGGTTTCCAAGTCTTCTACACATGTTGCTGAAAAATAGCCTCGACAACCTGACCCTACCTTGCCATTAGATGCCGCTCTCGTTCCAGCCTCCAACTCGTCGCCTCTAGGTTCGACACCATCAGGTTCAGGCACCATCAGGATCAGTACCGCCTCGAGCTGGAAAACCGTCAACTTCTAATCCTATCGCACTCGCTTCTCCTAATGACCAAGCTCCCTCCTCAGCGTTTGCCACTCATGATGATCTTATGGAGTTGATGGACCAGCTCAAGGAAACGACAACAACGTTGAATACTCAATCACATGACAATGCCACAATGAGACGAAAGATGGACCAAATAGTTAGGAAATTGGAGGAATTCAGGAGGCTCAAACACCATCCCCACCAAATCGCCAAGCAACAGAAGACTCATCTTCGTCTGGAGGAAGTGAGCAACCACCACGACAAAGAAGACGACTGGAGAGGCTCGAGAACCTTCGACAACTTTAGTCTTACTCATTCCCTTTACGAGAAGAGGCAACGGTCTGGCTCGACCATGCCGACTCGAGCTTGGCCGAACCCAGCTCTAGGCTGACCTGAACCCTTACCTTTGCCAGAAGCCATGATGCTTCTACCAGTTCTCCAATGCTTCCGCCTGTGCGCCCTCTGATTGGCTGCGACAAACGGGGCCAAGGAAGTATTACCCTGATGGCGGCCCAGGCGACGTTGCCTGATGTAAGAGCTGGAAAACCTAACAAGCCGAGAGTCCCGAGCAGGTCATTTTCAATACCCCCGATCTGACTGACATGGTGCATCAGATTATGAATGATAGCAGGGTCTACAAGAATGAAGACTGGGGAATAGATCGTAGACGCACTTTGTTTATGAATGATAACAAGGTCCTTGTTGATAGCGCGAGTTCCTTCAAGCGAGTCTATGAACGAATGAGGTTAGAGGCGAGAGACTTAAATTCGTGCAAAAGTAGGATACATGGCTTCAATGGATCGAAAAATGAACCGGGAGGACTGATTAAATTACTGATAGAGTTGGGTGAAGGGGATCATAGGCGAGTGCGGATCATTCTGTTATTGTGATGAATATAAACTCTCCACACAATACCTTCTTGGGGCGACCAGGCCTAGTAGAATTCAGGGCATGCATAGCCCTTGGTGCATGCTCCTTAAGCTTCCGACTAAAGCTGGAATGGGTGTAGTACGGGGAGACCAATTAGTTGGACGAGCATGCTACTCAGCTGAATGGAAGGTTGTTCACGAAAAGGAAAGTAAGGAGTCCGAAGACAATCCTCTTCCCACAAAGGAGGAGGAAGTGTAGCAGCTAAAGAAAACATCCCTGGAGGGACCGTCCAATCTCCATCTCGAGGATATTGATCCAAGGGAGGATGAAGAGCCAAGGTGTAGAAAGGAGACTCTAAATTGAACTACGGTAGAGATTCCGATCGATAATGATGACCCAACCAAGGTCTTGAAGATCGGATCCTAACTAGACCCCCTCCGAACGAGGGGGTTGACGGGTTTTCTTCATGCAAACCTATTGCATGGTCACATGCTGACATGTATAGGATACTCCGTCCATTATGACTCATACATTGAACATAGACCGAAATGTTGTTCCACTGAAGCAGAAAAGGCATGATCTTGGCCCAAAGAGGTCGGTCGCCTTGAAGGAAGAGGTTGAGAGGTTAAAGAATAATGGGTTCATCCGGGATGCGACATACTCTAACTGGATATCAAATCCAGTGCTTGTGAAGAAGGTGAACATGAAGTGGAGGACATGTATCGAATTTTCAGATTTGAATAAGACCTATCCCAAAGATAACTTTCCACTTCCCAAGATCGATCAACTTGTTAACTCAACATCTGGACACTAGCTTCTCTCATTTATGGATGCTTACTTAGGGTACAACCATATTTTGATGCATGTCCTAGACCTGTAACACACAAGCTTCATAATGGATCTTGGGTTGTATTGTTATGTGGTTATGCCTTTTAAATGGAAGAATACGGGAGCGACTTATCAATGCCTGGTCAAGTGCAAGTTTCACGATTAGATCGGTAGAACGATGGAGGTGTATGTAGACGATAAGATGATGAAGTCAAAGCAATTAACCAATCATATCCGGGATATCGCAAAAATGTTCGATGTACTTCGCAAATACGGAATGAAGCTCAACCCTTTGAAATGCTCTTTTGGCGCTGCTTCAGGGAAGTTTTTAGGCTTCATTGCCAGCTCTCGAGTAATTGAAATCAACCATTAAAAATTAAAGCAATCAACGATTATTCAGGAGCCTCGGAAGATTAAAGATATGTAGAGTCTGGCAGGAAAGATTGCAGATTTGGGCAGATTCGTTTCTAGAGCAACAACAAGTGCATTCCCTTCTTTGAGCTAATAAAGCGATGAAAGCACAACTATTCTTACACGCCTGATTGTGTCGAAGCTTTCAAGAATCTACTTAATCATTTGGAGAGACCGCCTATCACTACACCACAAAGCTTATTTTTTCACTCCCCTATCCTTTAAATTCGATACGGTCTAAAGCCGTATTAAATTAGATAGGGTTCAGAGCCCTGCCTAACTGTTTAGAAAGGGCTTACAACCTACTTTAAATTTGATAGACTTATGACCCGTATCAAATTTAGTCAGACCTAGTGTAATTCGTTCCCACCAAAACAGACGTGCTCCCTCCCTTTTTTTCATTTCCCTCTCACGTTCATTTCCCCCGTGTTTTTTTTATTTCCCCCCTTTTTCTTATTTTCATCAACCCGTGCCCTAATCCATTTTGCTGTAATCTTACTAATTTCTGCTGCAATCAGTTCGAACAGCTTACGAAGGTAATTTTGATTTTATTCCATGAATATTTCTTTCCATAACATGCTTTAGGGTTACGTTTATCGTGATTCTTTATCACTTCAGATCTGTAGACCAGCTTACACTTGTTAAATCAACCGATTCTTCTTCCTCTAAGGACAAAGTAATTCGGTATGATTTTTATTTTCGATTTTGATATGATTTATTATGATTTAATCTCGATTTTGCATATGATTCAATGCCTGTGATGAAGTTGCGATTTTTAGGTTTGATAATCCAAATAGACTAGATTTTGCATATGTTTTTGGAGTCACTATTTGTTATAACTTCCCTAACATCCTATTGCTGGTTTATCAGACCAGATTTTGGAATAGATATATTAGTCATTATTATTATTTAGTGTAGTGTAAATGCAAATAGACTATTCTGGGAGACAAATGGTACTTACATAAATCGAAATAGAATCATGTGTTAACACTCTTTCACACATTTTTCTTTTTTCTTTTTTAAGTGAGGTATGTTTCATGTGACCGTATGTAATATTTAAACTTTTAACGAACCAAAAGTAGATTTACATCAACCTTTATGTGTCTTTATTATGATTTTTTTTGAGAAAACGATAGCAAAAATTTCATCAACATCAGTGTAGTCAAGGCGCTCGCCTAGGTGCGACTAGGCGCCAAAAAGCCCTAGGCGTCGACGTAGGTCTTTTTACTCCTTTCAGGCGCCGTCGATGCTTGAGGCGCTGGGAAAGCGCTGAAGGCGACGGGGCACTGCAAAACTCGAAGCGGTGAAAAAGCTCGATTTATGAAACATCGACAGTTTTTAGGGTTTGGGCCCCTAAAGCCCTCAAAACCGAACCCGACTTTGTAAATTAAGTCGATACCCAGCGCAGAAAACAATCAATATTATTTTTTAGGGTTATCGGGTGTTTCAACGTCGATCTCGATTTTCGACTTAAAAAACAAAACTTGTACCGCCGCCGCCAAACTCCTTTGCCGCCGCTTCTGAACCTCCTTGTCACGGCGCGGGTATATTTTAAATCGAAGTTATAAGTGTGAAATTTTAGTTGATTTTTTTATATGCAGTTTTTTCAATTATATGTTTTTTTTTTAAATATCTAGTTTTTAAAAGTTTTAAGCTATAATAGTTTTTTAAATATGCAGCTTTTTAAAAGTGTGAAATTGATTTTAAAGTTATGTTATATGCAGTTTTTAATATGTGATTTTTTAATATGCAGTTTTTAAAATTTGCGGTTGTTAAAATATTTTAAAAATGCAAAATTTCAATATGCAGTTTTTGAAATACGCAGTTCGCAAATTTTAGCTTACTTCAATTATGTAAGTTAAAATTTGAATAAGAATTATAGAATCTGAATGTAAAATTTAATATGCAGTTTTTTTTCCCTAAAATGCAGTGTATGAAAATGAAATGCACTTTTTGTGGGTAAGCATTATGAAATGTCGTTTATAAAATTGAATGTAAAATTTAATATACAGTAGTGTATGAAATGCAGTTTCTTTTTTAATCAGTTTTGAAAAGATGCAATTTTTTTTTTAAAAACAGTTTTGAAGGTGTAGTTTTTTTTAATAAAAACAGTGCATAATATGCAGTTTTTTAAACATATTTTATATAGTTTATAGAATGCATTTTTTGTAAAATGCACTTTTTATACTGCAGTTTGGTCATCAATATTGCATTTATATGTACATAATTTATGTCAAAATTTGTCATGGTTTTTAAAGGTGCATATTTTTTTGCTGAAAATCAGCAAAAGTCATGCTTAAGGCGCCCAAAAAAGCCTCAGGTGCCAAAAAGCGCTAGGCGCCAGCCTGGGGCTTTTTGGGGCTTTTTCGCCTTGACTACACTGATCAACATTTATGTGTCTTTTTTATGATTTTTTTTTTAAGAAAATGATAGCAAAAATTAGATGAACAATTATGTGTCTTTATTATTGGTTGTGATTTACTTCTTTTATGCCTTGTTGAATTGGCCCATTTTTACACTCAAATTTATACTGGATGGTTTTTTTTCCCTTCTTCCATTATCATGTTAATATATATCTGCTGCTAGATGTGTGAGTTCAACCTTTTTATGTGCATTTTTAATGTTGGTTCTTTAAGCTAGTATAATCTTCTAGGTTTTGATATGGTAGTAACTTCCAAATAGTTTTGGTTTGTTTGCATTTAGCTAGTATATTATACTCTGCTTAATATTCTTTTTTTTTTTTTATAAAGAGTAATTGCTCAATACCTTTTATAGTTATAGGTTTGGCCTTTATGCAATTAAATAAGAGAATTCAAAAGACAGCAATTAATAAAAATTTGCACCATGTTGTAGCTATTGTGTTTCTAAAATCAAAACTGACCTAACAAATGTTAACAGTATAAAGATTCATGCATTACCTGTGATCCTTTTGGTTTATGCAACCTGAGCTTCAAATGATTTCAATTCATATGTGGTTGAAATTGTTATGAATAAGTTGGCTTGAATTATTTCATAAAATGAGGAATGGAGGATGCAATCCAGATGAGCGTTCATTAGTTGGCTTGATATCTTGAACATGGCACTTACAGATGGACGAGAAACCCATTTATACGAGAAACGCTTTTATTCAATCTTGGATCATGCGAAACTGAGCTTCACGGCTCAGTTGAAACTGAGCTTCACGGCTCAGTTGAAACTGAGCGTAAGGCTCAGTTTCACTGAGCCTTAAGGCTCAGCTGAAACTGAGCGTAAGGCTCAGCTGAAACTGAGCCTTTCGGCTCAGCGAAACTGAGCCGTAAGGCTCAGTTGAAACTGAGCGTAAGGCTCAGTTGAAACTGAGCTTAACGGCTCAGTTGAAACTGAGCATAAGGCTCAGTTTTGTTGAGCCGCAATGCTCAGTTGAAACTGAGCCTTTTGGCTCTGCGAAACTGAGCCATGAGGGTCAGTTGAAACTGAGCCTTACGGCTCAGTTGAAACTGAGCGTAAGGCTCAATTTCGCTGAGCCATAATGCTCAGTTGAAAGTGAGCCTTACGGCTCAGCGAAACTGAGCCGTAAGGCTCAGTTATTTCTAATTAATTATTAGTTAATCATTACGTGTTTGTTTTAATTCTTATTATGAATATGTTATTTACTCCACATTATAACTTACCGATATACTAATGCATTATTTAACTATTTATGGAAATATTAGCACCAATGATTTGATGTAAAGCACTTGCCAGCTTCACATATCTTTTACCTTTTACCAATGCACATTTTTACCCATAACCATATTTGATGGGGCTTTAGCTATATAAAATGTGCTTTCCGAATGCTCTGTGCATAATAATTTTGTCTTCCATGTTTCCCATTTACTGATTATTAATGCAGTAACTGTTGTTCTGCTTTGAGACATTCAATATTTTGATTTGTAAACAGTATAAAGATTCATGCATTACCTGTGATCATTTGTGTAGTGTAACTAAGCGCTAAAGGATATAACTTGTGGATACATTAGTAATACACAGATTTTTACGCTGTATTAATGTTTCACAGCTTTAGCCATTTCCACGTTCGAATGGCTGTCAATACAAAACATGTGCTTTCACGGTTTGCTTTCTGGTTATTATTTTTTAACTTTTTACTCGCACTATCACTATTGTTTCTGGCTGCATAATTAGCTTTAATTCACTACACGCGTTTGTTCTAACATACTTGAAGCTTTAAATTTCCTGTTTGATGCACACAAGTTTGTTGCCTACAACTTGCTTGACTAACCAGTAACCGTTTACATTTTTGTACTTGAAGATCGGTTGAAAAGGTTTAACTTATGCATCCACGTGCCAGCATTTTGTAGTAATACATGTTTTATTTGCTGATCACAGGTTCACCATTGCAATTGTATTAAGATTTGCCCTGTTCCAGACCCAACTAAATTACCAGACTCTGCCTGACAGGTATCTAATGCTCTCAATAACATTATTTACCATGTTGTATATTGTATTTTAAGCAGATTTTTATACCGGTTATATACAGCTAGGCTGTTATAAAACATAAGTAGTGTGAGCATTGTGGTGAGGTAGGAAATATAATCTCCATAAAGATCACGACAACTAGTATATCTCTATTTATTTTTCATGTTACTACTTCATTTTGTAATCAAAGTGTCACATTACTATAAAGAGAGATTAAATTGCACAACATGAATCAATACCAAAAATAATATTCAAATCCAGGATGTTACAACTCAACACTGTCAGCTTGTATATTTGTCTTGCAATGCTTAAATAAGAGAACAACATTTTATTTCATCTTTAAAAATATTTTTTTGGTAGAGTTAACATGGATTATTAACCTCATGATTCAATGTACGATAAAACACCAAAATCCTTCTAGGAGAATAGAAAAACTAAATTACCTGGATGGATTTCTTTTTAACTGAAGGTCTGGAGCCTCTATTTATAGTGGGAACATGGTCCTTTATAGTCGCAGCTTGGTTTCTGAAATTGGATTGCCATACTCATATTATAATTTTGTCAATTTTATTAAAAAATATTCCAGTCTATCTTGAACATGTATTGTCCTATGTTCCTGATGCAACCATTGATGTGGGGATAGCGATACATTCCCAATTTTGGTAGCAAAAATTATGAACACATAAAGCAGATCGATGAACATATTAAGTGCAAATGCTTACATAAAAATCATCATCTTCCATCTATGTATTATATACATATAAAACAGATCATCAGTTGTTGATATGCAAATACTTGCGTGACGATCGTCGTCTTTCTATGCAAAAATTTTATAAATGTATAAGATAGATTCGGGGTCATGTTAAGTGCAAATACTTGATTAATAGTCATATCTTCTATAGTGAGCTTATTATGACTAAATTTTCTTTTTAAATCTACAATTATTATAAGAATCGAATAGTGTTGTCTTCTTCACAGTATAGGTATTGAGCCTTCTGGGATATATTGGATGAATACCCTTGACTTGATAGATTAATGTAAGAGCTTATGGGTTTTTTCAACTTCTTATATGGCTCAGATTCGCTGAGCGTAAGGCTCAGCGAAACTGAGCCGTAAGGCTCAGTCGAAACTGAGCCGTAAGGATTAACTAACATCTCGATTTAGCTTCAGTCATGTTTGCATGAGCATTATCATTGGAATCATACACCTAAGAGCATATTGTCCGAGGGGATGGGCCCGTTCATTTGTTTGATGAGATTATATAGATAATAATTTTATTCTACAGATAGTAGCAATTTTTAAATTGTATCAGCATTAAAAATATACGATGACAAGTATAATTCAGTTGAAGCTAAAATATAGGGTTTTAGTTTATTATTTAGGAACTAAATGCATGCAATTTGTTTGATAACTGAAAAGGGGCAATCAAAGGAGCGATAAAAGGATAACTGAAAAAGAGCATATTGTCCGAGGGGGTGGGTCCGTTCATTTGTTTGATGGGATTATATAGATAATGATTTTATTCTATAGATAGTAGCAATAAACTTCTTTAAGTTGATTACATATCAAATATATTATATTTACGTCTTTTGTTATATTATATACGATATAGGAGGGCAAGATGTCCCACAATATAGACAGAAACTGGATATATGAATCAGATCAAAGAACAACACACTATAGAGAGGGGGGAAAGGAGTTTATTAGCTTTGTTGAAGAAAACGGTGGTAAGAAAGGAGTGTATTTATGCCCTTGCATTAAATGCCAAAATTTGAAGATGATAAGATTAGAGGTCATTCATTTTCATTTGCTTAGATGGGGTTTTATCCAATCATATAGCATGTGGGAATTACATGGGGAAAAACAACCAGTTAGTCATGCCACAAATACCGATGAGGTTGAACATATTAGAATGGAAGATCTAGTCAATGATGCAGATAGATTTCATGATTTTCAACCTGAAAATCCATTGTATGATCATGCTAATGTTGGACAGCAGTTTACGGATGATGGCAATTGGCAGGCCAATGAAAGAAGTATAAACCACTTTTTGAGAGCGCAAAAGAGCCATTGTATCCTTCATGTTCAAAAGGGTTAACGAAGCTGTATGCCATTGTGAAACTGAATAGCTTGAAGACCGAATACAACTTTTCAGATAATGGGGTGACTGCACTTCTCGAACTAATAAAGGAGTTACTCCCCGAAGGTAACACACTGCCGACAAAATACTCCGACGTTAAGAAGTTAATTAAACAAGTTGGAATGAATTACAAAACTTATGATGCATGCATCAATGATTGCATATTGTACTGGAAAGATGATGCGAACAAAGTTTCTTGTACAAATTGCAATGAACCAAGATATAGGACATCATTTGACAAAGAGAGAAAAGGCACCAAAGTACCTCGAAAGACATTAAGACATTTTCCTTTAATTTCTAGATTGAAGAGATTATATACTATACCATGGATAGCAGAGGCAACGACCTGGCATGGTCGTGCCAAGTCTAATCCACAAGTAATGCGTCATCCATGTGACACTTCTCAATGGAAATCCGCGGATTCTTTTGATAAAACGTTTTTCGTCGAGTCACGAAATGTCACACTAGGAATAGCAACAGATGGTTTCTGTCCACATGTTTCTCTATCTAACCCTTATAGCTGTTGGCCAGTAATTGTAGTACCATATAATCTTCCTCCGTCTATGTGCATGAAACGGGAGTTTTCAATGTTAACACTGTTGATTTCTGGGCCAAAACAACCGGGAAAGGATATTTATATTTATTTACAGTCGTTGATAGACGAGTTAAAACAGTTATGGGAAGGAGTCGTTACATATGATTCATTAAATAAATCCGAGTTTACAATGAGAGCTAGGGTACTGTGGGCAATCCATGATCACCCTGCTCTTGGTACTTTATCGGGATGTATAACTCACGGTTACTTTGCATGTCCCGTTTGTGGGGAAAACACTTGTTCTTATCATCTCCCTGAAAGTAAAAAGATGTGTTTTATGGGACATCGAATGTTTCTTCCTAACGGACACAAGTTTCGATACGACAAGATAAATCAATAACAAACAAGAACTTCGTCGTCCTAAACGACCGTTGAATGGTTTTGAAGTTGAGAAGAAAGTAGCGAATATCAAAATGAAAGTCGGTAAACAGAAAGAAGAAAATGGTCGAAAACGGAAAAAGCCAGCTATTGAAGAAGTTGACGATGTTTCTGGATGGTATAGGAGGTCTATCTTTTTTGATTTACCATATTGGAAAGCAAATATGATTCGACATAATATAGATGTTATGCATACGGAGAAGAATGTCACAGAGCATCTCATAAGCACCATTATTGTAACAACCCGTATTTTCAATAACCTGTTATAACGTAAATCGAGGCAGAATTTAATTTATAAATCTGAATCAAGGGAAACGGGCTATTCCATTGCGTTCGTCTCGGAAAAATACGCGAAATAGAGTCCGAGTTTTCGAAAATTGGAGTCCGTATGAAGAAGATATGGACGAACAAAGTTAGGCAGAAAAACCGAAAACAAGCCAGAATGCACTGGTGCACTTGTGAAGTGCGCCAGCACAAAAATACACTGGCGCACTTGGGAAGTGCGCCCGTGTCGAGCCAGAAACCTGCACAGCTTTCTGGCTTGACCCTGGCTGGCTTGGTACACCTGTTTTGGTTCTCTGGTCTGTTCTGCTGGCCTATGATGATTTTTGATGGTTTAGATCTAAACTAGGGTTAATCCTATGGCCTAAAACACTTGCCTAATCTATAAATAAGACCCTAACCTACCCTAAATCATCATTATTCATTCTAGCAACTAAACTATGGCAAAATCAATCCTCTCATGGCCTCCGCTCTCTTCATAAAATCCTAAATAAATTTTTATGAGATTTTCCATGCATACAAGTGTTTTCAAGCTTGTATGAGCATCATTAGCTTGCATTCAAGTCAAGTTTCTATATTTGCATCATAAAGCAAGGGTTTTGATCACTTTGGCTTAAGGGTTTTCTATTAAAGCTTGCATTTTGGGGTTTAATTGATTGCATAAGGGCTTTCTTATATTTGCTATACTCATTTGAGTCCTCATAAGCATTGTAAGCCCTATTCTACTTTCATACTTAAACTCTAAAGTTAAATGTATGATATGCAAGTTTGCCATGATATGCAAGTTTACTATGATGTGTTATGCAAGTTTACTATGATGTGTTATGCAAGTTTACTATGATGTGATATGCAAGTTCATCAAGTTATGATATGCAAGTTTGATATGCAAGTTGTCATATGATATGCAAGTTATGTTATGCAAGTTTGATATGCAAGTTGTCATATGATATGCAAGTTATGTTAAGCAAGTTTGGGTTGATCATTTGGCTCATGTTATCATGTTATGCAAGCTTATCTTGGGCTTATGAACATAAAGCTTCAAGCTTTATGCTAAAGGTTGCATTTTGGCAACATGTAAGTTATCATATCTCTTATCATAACTTGCATGTGAGGCTAAATGCGAACTTATGGCCATTTCTACATGTCATTTATCACCATGTATCACCAATATGCTAAGTTTGGTTTTATGCATGCTTTTGAGGCCTAATGCGAGTATATAAACATATGTACATTTCATATGCCACCATGTTGAATTTGTGGCTTCAACACCTTTATGTCATAATTATACCAAGTTCCCTCTTTCTATCCTTTATGCGCTATTGCGATATGTAAGCGATGGGATTGCGCTTGGGGTTGGGTAAACTTAAAAGACATAAAAACATAAGATTGGGAATTTACCTATTAAGTTAGGTCTACCCATTGGGAATTTACCTATTAAGTTAGGTCTACCCAATTGCTTGAAAACTTGTAATGTGTTTTGGAAACATGATGGACATGACACTTAGAAAATATGAGTGTGACCAACTCGAGGTTGGGTTGAGTTTGTAGCGTAAACCTACCCGGAACCGACCGGCTTAACTAGTTGCTACAAACAATAGGATCCAATGTGTGAAGTTGGTTATGTTGTACCTTGAACCCGAGGTTAGACCAAGTTGTGGTGTAAAGCTACCCGGACCCGCCCGGCTTAACTAGTAACCACAACAAAGTCTAATGTGAGAGGTTAAGGCGCATTAATTAATTAATGCCTCGTGATTAGGGTTAAGTCATGGACCGCTTGAATACTTAACCAATGAAACACGATGGGTTGGTAGGGTTAAGTCATGAACCTTGGGTACACTTAACCAACTTGGTACTTGAATGAGTTGGGTTAACCACGTTTAACCCATTAAGGAAACCCTAGTTACGTGGTCCTTTGCACCAGTAACCCTCTTAGTTGTATCATGATACCCTAGGGACTAGGCTAGGGAGGGGCACGATTACTGGGATGCCATGTAAGCGACCAAAACGACGGCTGAGTAGGTGCGCCGGTGTGGGTTCAGACGGGTCATGGTCGTGCACATGGTCCGGAGTTGGAAAAAGCAGGCACGGGCACCAGTAGGTTTAGACTGTGCGTGCATTGATTTGTGTCGGTGGTTGACTCCCTAGGACTTGATACACCCTAGGGTGGACCTAGCACAGTTTAGCTACACTTCGTAGTTGGGCCGTATGACACAGACACTTGACGAGTTAGGCTTATAGGGAGTCGATCGACTAGACCGTGCTAGTTGGACCTTGGTTTGGGTCATTCATGATGTTGGGCCAAACTTGGGCCTGGGGATTACTTCTTGTTTACACTTTGGACCTCGTATTGGGGTCACTTCATGTTATTGGGCCAAAGCTTGGGCCAAGGGATCAATACTTGTTTATTCAAGTCATGTTAGTTTGCTAGTACACCTGTGGTGCAAAACCTTAAACCTGATTATGCGATGACACCTTTATCTACCTTGATTAGTTAATCATCATGCTAGTATGTTGTTATCCTTATGATCATACCTGCTTCTCATGCCAGTTAACTTTATCAGTTTACATTGATTGTAGTAGGGCTTACTCAGTCTTTTTGACTGACCTGTTTTTCTTTCGCCTTTTTCTTCCGTTCCCCCCCCCCAAGGTTCTCAGGGAGGGAACGTTGGAGCTTAGCTTGGATTTCTGATCGCTTGCTTGTGGGATTTTAGCTCATGTACGGTCTTGACATGAAGCTAGCTATGGTTATCACTTATTTTGGGGATAGTACTTATGTATTTCAGTTTTTCAGCAATGTTGTTTTTATCTAGACTTGTGTATTTGGAAAGTTGACATTATGTTGTACCAGACTTGTTTTGAAATGGTTTGAAATCTTCCGCTGTTTTATCTATGTTATTTACTCTGTTTACATATATACATATGTTCTTGTTCTGCCTTGATATAACATTATGCATGTTTACCTGATTCAAACGCCCCTCTAAAGTCAGAGTGCTTGCAAGAGACACCCTGGCGGAGGTGGGGTGTTACATTTAGTATCAGAGCATATGGTTTACGAGAAGGGACAAAAAGGTTTTTAGAAAACTTTGGGAAAACTATTTTCAAAACCAAGTATAAAGTATTTTCCAAAGAAAAGTCTAGTTTAATTCTAAAAGGCTATTCCCCAAAAAGCCATTAGCAAAATTCCTTCGTTTATCTCCATTCTGAATCTGTCTTTTTCTTCGTTTTCAGTATGGCCGATAACTTTGCCATTCCGGAGGGAGTACACGTACCTGTTTGGTATAGGAGACTTTTGGAGGCTAGGGCGACCGAAGCCGGCCCCGCAAATATTACTCCTCCTCCAGTAGTTAATGTTCTTCCTCCTCCTGTCGCTAATGTTCCTCCTCCTCCTGTCGCTGAGGTTCCTCTTCCTCCTCCCCCTCAGCATGCTCAAGCTGACTTCGCAAAGACTTGCAAAGATTTCAAAACAATGGGTGGCAAGAATTTTCAAGGCACTGAGACTTTTGTAGAGGCCAGAAATTGGTTGAAAGAGACCGAGGATTTATTTGCTATCTTTGGATTAGACGATCAGAGGAAGATCTTGTTGGCGGTTTGGCTTATGAAGGATGAAGCCGCTTATTGGTGGGAAGTCACCAATGGTACTAGGCCTGTTGAGACTTGGGCCGATTTCAGGGCAAGGTTCGTGCTTAAGTTTCTATCTTCTGCTGAGGAGAATCTGCAAATGGAGAGGTTCATAACTTTGAAACAAGGAGATATGTCTGTCAAAGAATATGTGAACAAATTCAATCAGTTAGCTCGTTTTGGCTTGGATATGATGAATGCTCCTCAGAAGAAGGCTCTTCGTTTTGCTAGAGGATTGAATGAGCCGTTGCAGGGATTGGCTATGTCACATATTCCCCATGGGGCCACGTTTGAGAGTTTGGTTGATATGGCGTTACTTCAGGGAGATGTCAAGAAAGAGATCAAGGTGAATGATACTCAAGCCAAGAAGACTGATTCCCAGGGGAAAGGAAATCAAAGTAATCAGAATAACAAGGACAACAAGAACGACAAGGGTAACAAGAACAAGGCAAAGGAAACAAGAAAGTGCAACTTCTATGGGATTGTTGGGCATATAGCCAAGGACTCTAGGAAGAAGAGAAGGAAATTGGGTGGGTGCTTTCACTGTGGAGAGACTGGACATTTCAATAAGGATTGCCCGAAGAAGCAAGGGCAGGGCCAGGGTCAGACTCAGCGTGCTGGACCTTCAGGAGGGCAAGTTCATGCTCTCAATGCCGCTCCAGTTCCCGATCGAGGTAGTATTTCGGTTGAGAGCCTTGTATATATTTCTGATTTTCCTGTTCGTACCTTGTCTGATTTTGGTACATCGCATAACTTTATCTCATCTAATCTTGTTGAAAGTTTGCACCTAAGTACTAGTTTAGTTAATGATCCCGTGTGTGTTTCAAATCCAATTGGGGTTTCCGCCCATTTGTCTATTATCTACGTGGATTTGAAAATCTCTATCTTTGGTGTAGAGTTCTCGTGTGATGCTTATATTCTCGGTTTCATGGGGTATGGGTTGATTTTTGGGCATGGATTGTTGTCCAGTTTTGGAGCCATTCTTGATTTTTGAGCATAGGGTTGAGAGGCGCATGACTCGCTTCGGTAATACCCTAAAAAATTCTAGTAACCCTATGAGTCTCGTCATGTTGCGTTATCTGGAATCCCTCAACTCGTCTATTGATAGTTTGCAATCGGTGAGGGTGGTCCGAGAATATCCTGATATCTTGGGTGAAGTGAAGGGGGTTACCCCTAAACGAGAGATAGATTTCCGCATTTATCTGGTTGATAATGCCAAGATAGTTACGTGGCCGGTTAGGCACATGGTCTCGCGAGATGAGAGTTAAGAAAGCAAGTCAAGGAGTTGCTTGAGAAGAACTTCATACGACGAAGCATTTCTGAGGAAGGTGCTCTGGTAGTATTCGCTACTAATGTGGACAGTTCGCTTCGCCCGTGTGTTGATTATCGTGAGTAGCTGAGGATAGTATAGGCAAGCACTGAATCTAAGTACGGCCTATCATTCGCAGGCGGATGGTTCATTTCGTTCAACCATGAGTTATAGAAAATCACGTTAGTAAGAGCAATTGGCAACGTGGATTGGTATTTTCAAGAAAATTCTGCTGCGTGGAATACTTTATAGTAAGTAAACGAGATCCAGGATTCACTAGTGAATTTTGGAGAGCTTGCATGAAACCATGAGGTCATAGTTATGTTTAAGCCAAGAATGATGGAAAAGTAAGTGAAAGAGGAAGACGAGAGGCGACAATGAAATGGGTTCCAACTCATATTTGGAAATAAGAGTCAAGAAGCTAAGAAATCATGAGGTAAAAGACGGTCAAAGCACAGTGGAGTTAAGCTCAAGGAAACGTGACTTAGAAGACTGAAGGCTAGATACGCGCATCATATCTCTTTTTAAGAGTATATTCTTGATCCTTGTTTTCCTGTGGGACTTACTTGCATGTTATCTTTTACATATATCCTCTCGGTCCCATTCTCGATCCCATTTCTGTTGTAAACTCCATAAGGGGTCCGTTAGGTTGACTAAACCTTTTGGGCTTTTCTAGGATTTGGGTTGGGTTAGGAAGGGATTTCTTGTAATCCGAAAGGAGTATATCCTGCTTATCTTCCCGATCTCTTTGTAGCATATCTTTCTTTTGCTATCTATATCGTGTTAATCTTGTCGTGAGAACCTTAGGTAGAAACCCTTTGGATGAAACATGTGTTTGAAACATGTTATGCTTGATGGTTGCAAGTGGTTGCAAGTGTTTGCAAGTGGTTACTCGTGGATGCATTATACACATTAGGCACTAGATCGGCTCACACACTCCTCATATTGCATATGCATGAGTGTTTACGCTTATTCATGGATGAAAACTTCTGTGTTATCACATGGATGTTGCATATGGATGTATGTTATGTGCACGCATATAGATGTTATACATTATGTTAGGAATTGCATACATATGGATTCATTTCACTAACATAATTTGCATTGATGATATTTGCATTAGATAAGTACATATACACACACCTTTGCATATGTTCATACAACATTTAGAATCTTGTAAGGACAATGATTGCTCGTGGATGATGTTTTGAGTAGATGGATGTTGGATGGTAGGATACATTCTTCCTAACTTGAAGATTTCGGGGACGAAATCCTTTAAGGAGGGGAGAATGTAACAACCCGTATTTTCAATAACCTGTTATAACTTAAATCGAGGCAGAATTTAATTTATAAATCTGAATCAAGGGAAAAGGGCTATGCCATTGCGTTCGTCTTGGAAAAATACGCGAAATAGAGTCCGAGTTTTCGAAAATCGGAGTCCGTATGAAGAAGATATGGACGAACAAAGTTAGGCAGAAAAACCGAAAACAAGCCAGAATGCACTGGCGCACTTGTGAAGTGCGCCAGCACAAAAATACACTGGCGCACTTGGGAAGTGCGCCCGTGTCGAGCCAGAAACCTGCACAGCTTTCTGGCTTGACCCTGGCTGGCTTGGTGCACCAGTTTTGGTTCTCTGGTCTGTTCTGCTGGCCTATGACGATTTTTGATGGTTTAGATCTAAACTAGGGTTAATCCTATGGCCTAAAACACTTGCCTAATCTATAAATAAGACCCTAACCTGCCCTAAATCATCATTATTCATTCTAGCAACTAAACTATGGCAAAATCAATCCTCTCATGGCCTCCACTCTCTTCATAAAATCCTAAATAAATTTTTATGAGATTTTCCATGCATACAAGTGTTTTCAAGCTTGTATGAGCATCATTAGCTTGCATTCAAGTCAAGTTTCTATATTTGCATCATAAAGCAAGGGTTTTGATCACTTTGGCTTAAGGGTTTTCTATTAAAGCTTGCATTTTGGGGTTTAATTGATTGCATAAGGGCTTTCTTATATTTGCTATACTCATTTGAGTCCTCATAAGCATTGTAAGCCCTATTCTACTTTCATACTTAAACTTTAAAGTTAAATGTATGATATGCAAGTTTGCCATGATATGCAAGTTTACTATGATGTGTTATGCAAGTTTACTATGATGTGTTATGCAAGTTTACTATGATGTGATATGCAAGTTCATCAAGTTATGATATGCAAGTTTGATATGCAAGTCGTCATATGATATGCAAGTTATGTTATGCAAGTTTGATATGCAAGTTGTCATATGATATGCAAGTTATGTTAAGCAAGTTTGGGTTGATCATTTGGCTCATGTTATCATGTTATGCAAGCTTATCTTGGGCTTATGAACATAAAGCTTTAAGCTTTATGCTAAAGGTTGCATTTTGGCAACATGTAAGTTATCATATCTCTTATCATAACTTGCATGTGAGGCTAAATGCGAACTTATGGCCATTTCTACATGTCATTTATCACCATGTATCACCAATATGCTAAGTTTGGTTTTATGCATGCTTTTGAGGCCTAATGCGAGTATATGAACATATGTACATTTCATATGCCACCATGTTGAACTTGTGGCTTCAACACCTTTATGTCATAATTATACCAAATTCCCTCTTTCTATCCTTTATGCGCTATTGCGATATGTAAGCGATGGGATTGCGCTTGGGGTTGGGTAAACTTAAAAGACATAAAAACATAAGCTTGGGAATTTACCTATTAAGTTAGGTCTACCCATTGGGAATTTACCTATTAAGTTAGGTCTACCCAATTGCTTGAAAACTTGTAATGTGTTTTGGAAACATGATGGACATGACACTTAGAAAATATGAGTGTGACCAACTCGAGGTTAGGTTGAGTTTGTAGCGTAAACCTACCCGGAACCGACCGGCTTAACTAGTTGCTACAAACAATAGGATCCAATGTGAGAAGTTGGTCATGTTGTACCTTGAACCCGAGGTTAGACCAAGTTGTGGTGTAAAGCTACCCGGACCCGCCCGGCTTAACTAGTAACCACAACAAAGTCTAATGTGAGAGGTTAAGGCGCATTAATTAATTAATGCCTCGTGATTAGGGTTAAGTCATGGACCGCTTGAATACTTAACCAATGAAACACGATGGGTTGGTAGGGTTAAGTCATGAACCTTGGGTACACTTAACCAACTTGGTACTTGAATGAGTTGGGTTAACCACGTTTAACCCATTAAGGAAACCCTAGTTACGTGGTCCTTTGCACCAGTAACCCTCTTAGTTGTATCATGATACCCTAGGGACTAGGCTAGGGAGGGGCACGATTACTGGGATGCCATGTAAGCGACCAAAACGATGGCTGAGTAGGTGCGCCGGTGTGGGTTCAGATGGGTCATGGTTGTGCACATGGTCCGGAGTTGGAAAAATCAGGCACGGGCACCAGTAGGTTTAGACCGTGCGTGCATTGATTTGTGTCGGTGGTTGACTCCCTAGGACTTGATACACCCTAGGGTGGACCTAGCACAGTTTAGCTACACTTCGTAGTTGGGCCGTATGACACAGACACTTGACGAGTTAGGCTTATAGGGAGTCGATCGACTAGACCGTGCTAGTTGGACCTTGGTTTGGGTCATTCATGATGTTGGGCCAAACTTGGGCCTGGGGATTACTTCTTGTTTACACTTTGGACCTCGTATTGGGGTCACTTCATGTTATTGGGCCAAAGCTTGGGCCAAGGGATCAATACTTGTTTATTCAAGTCATGTTAGTTTGCTAGTACACCTGTGGTGCAAAACCTTAAACCTGATTATGCGATGACACCTTTATCTACCTTGATTAGTTAATCATCATGCTAGTATGTTGTTATCCTTATGATCATACCTTCTTCTCATGCCAGTTAACTTTATCAGTTTACATTGATTGTAGTAGGGCTTACTCAGTCTTTTTGACTGACCTGTTTTTCTTTCGCCTCTTTTCTTCCGTTTCCCCCCCTAGGTTCTCAGGGAGGGAACGTTGGGGCTTAGCTTGGATTTCTGATTGCTTGCTTGTGGGGTTTTAGCTCATGTACGGTCTTGACATGAAGCTAGCTATGGTTATCACTTATTTTGGGGATAGTACTTATGTATTTCAGTTTTTCAGCAATGTTGTTTTTATCTAGACTTGTGTATTTGGAAAGTTGACATTATGTTGTACCAGACTTGTTTTGAAATGGTTTGAAATCTTCCGCTGTTTTATCTATGTTATTTACTCTGTTTACATATATACATATGTTCTTGTTCTGCCTTGATATAACATTATGCATGTTTACCTGATTCAAACGCCCCTCCAAAGTCAGAGTGCTTGCAAGAGACACCCTGGCGGAGGTGGGGTGTTACAATTATAGACCATAAAGATAAGTCAAAAGATGGCATCAATGCACGCAAGGATTTGAAAATCATGGCTATAAAACAAAAGTTGTGGGTGATGGAAGATCCTGAAACAAATAAAATAATCATACCAAAGGCAACTTTTACTTTGAGGAAAGAAGAAAAGATACGGTTTTTCACTGTATTGAAAAATCTGAAAGTACCTAATAAATTCTCTTCTAACTTCCGCAATAATGTGACCATCAATCCTCCCGAACTAAGAAATATGAAGTCACATGATTATCACGTCATAATGCAGCATTTGCTTCCGATATTGCTTCAATATTCTTATGCACAACACAAAGAACTGCAAAATGCTGTTCATCGTATTAGTTTATTTTTTAACATTTTATGCTCAAAGGTGATCAATAGGGAACACCTTATAAAAGCAAAGGCTGGTTTGATAGAAGCAATGTGTGTTTTTGAAAAACATTTTCCACCTGCATTTTTTGATATTAGTATCCATCTTATGGTTCATTTAGCCGATCAGGCATTGATTGGTGGCCCTGTCAGATATAGATGGATGTATCCTTTTGAACGGTATGTAACTAATTTCAGTTATGTACATTATTATTCGGTGTAAATAGCTATCATGTATAATATATAATTGATCACATTCACAGATTAATGAAAACATATAAAGGATATGTACGCAACAAAAGATACATTGAAGGGTGTATTGCAGAAGGATATATCGTACAAGAAGCTAGCCTTTACTGCATGGAATATATGCCAAACGGAGGTCGTGGCAATCATAAACATACCCGCGAAGCATTTTTAGATGAGGATGATGAGTTTGCTAGTGAGATACCTTTAGATAATGGTAAAAATATAATGTTAACCCAAGTGCAGTTTGAACAAGTGCGTAGATGGGTCCTTAATAAGTACGATGGATTGGATGAATGGAAGAAGTAAGTTCATGAATTTGTTTGAAATTTTCATTTTTTCAGTTCAATTTATATATTAATTTCGATGTGTTTTCTATAGAAGGTATAACTCCTATGCGAAAAGCACTAGATTTCAACCACGACGAAAAGGTACAACCATCGAAGTCATTCAAAATTTTACCCTATGGTTACGTAATGAGGTATTACATCATCATAAGTATTTCACGTGTTTATAAGTTGATAATACAAACCATGCATTTATTTATTTATTGTGTTTTATGTAGTTGGTGAATTGCAGCGATGCTGATCCAACTCTTTGGCGGCTAGCACACGGGCCGAGGTTCATGGCGCTTAGTTATACGAAGTACCAAGTGAATGGGTTTTTATTTTCCATGAAAATATATGAAGATCGTATGGTCACACAGGATAGCGGTGTATGCATGAAAGCAATTACAAAATTTAGAGCGAGTGGTAAAGATAAAAATTATAAGGAAGCAGAAACAACGTATTACAGAGTCATTCAACAGATACTTGAGTTGGATTACACCGACTTCAAACAAACGGTTTTTTATTGTGATTGGGTAAAAGTCGAGGATAAGATCAATGGTTGCAAAATAGATCCCGTTTCAAACTTAATCATGGTCAATTTAGGAAAAATAAAGAACAAAGACAACATGAATGATGAACCATTTATTCTTGCATCAGAAGCGAGTCAAGTGTTCTACTCAAAAGATTTAAAAAATAACGGATGGTCTGTAGTTTTGCATACACCGAAACGGTTGACAACAAATGTGGATGACATTGAGTTTCCTACCGTCTACCAATCAGCTTTTGAAGACAATGAAAAATTAGAAAATGTATTCGGAAAGTCATGAATTGTTGACTGTTTTTTTATCACATGTATTTGGAATGTAATGAATTGTTAAATGCTTTTTCTTCTCAAGGAAATCATATGTATTTGGAATGTCATGAATTGTTGAATGCTTTTTTTACCAAAACCATATGTTAACTTGTGAATTGTGGATAACCTATTGAGCATGGTGGTGATGATCACATGTATTAGTTATACTATATTTTGCAGGTAATTATGTCACAAAATCCAATATCATCACATGCATCATGTTCAAAAGAGCAGAAAGTTGATCAAAACCTACTTGGTATCCCAATCTCAGAAAATGCTTCAAAAGTTGCTACTATGCTTGGTAAACTAGTAAGAGCTCATGTGCTGATATCATACGTAAGTTGGAATAAAATACCCAAAACATATAAGGACGACGTTTGGAACAAGTTGGTGGTAAGTTTTTACTTGAGCAATCTGGTAATATAACATTTAAATATCTAGTCTATTTTTACAGTTTGACTCTTAATTTTTGCAGAAAATGTATGCGCTTGAGCCGCTTTCGAAGGAAATATTTATAAAAAGAATGGCCGAGGCTTTTAGAAGACACAAGAAAAACTTGAGAGCAAGTTTTTATGATATTTTCGACAATGACGAAGAACGATTGAAAAATTGTCCACCTACAGTTGCTCAAGAAGATTGGAATGAGTTCATAAAAAATGAAGCAACGCCTGAAGCGAGCGGAAGAAGGAAGTCAGGCAAAAGAAATAGATTATTGCTCAATTATGGTCACAATGCAGGACGTAAAAGTCATGCTAGAATAGAATACGAATTGGTAATTTATATTCATTTTATTTTAAAAATAGTACCCCCCCCCCAATTATGATAAAAAATATACATAAACTGGAATATATTGCAGACCGTTGCAGATCCATCTGCAAATATCAACCGTCGTCAAGTATGGGAGAAGACGCACACGAAAAAAGATGGTAGCATATCAGATGTCGCTTCTGTGTACTTCGTAAGTTAACCAAATATTAACTTGCGTATTATTTGAAATTTCATTATTCATTTAAGAATTATCATATCTTAGGATAAAATTGCGAAAATGAAGGAAAAAATCACCGATAGTGATGAAGAAAATTTGACAGTGGATGATGATATCTTATCACAAGTGTTTGGTAAGGATACGAAGGGTAGGAGCCGCGGTGTTGGGACCGTCATACCAATGACTAATGTTAAGGCTTGTGCTATTGCACAGAAACGATTCAAATGTGTTAGTCAAGACAACGATGACTTGAAAATGAGGGTGGGAAGTTTGGAGGGTACAATGGGATATATGGCGGGGCGAATGGAGCTTCTGATTCAAATGGTGGGAGACATCGCTGCTTCTAAAGGAATCTCCGCATCGGTAGATCACCCTGATGAAGCACGCAACATACAACTCGGTTCTTCTAAAGTCGTTGCTTCTCAAGATACAACCAATGTTTCGAACAATCAAAAATGTGAAATTATCAACTCTGATCTAGACATAGTAGCAACAGGTACTGTATGTCGAGATTCTACATCGTCCAGAATTCATGGGAAATATGTACCATCTACACATGAAAAATTGGTTTTGGACGATATACTGCTGCCAGATGAGAAAACCACCAAAATAAATCATCAATTTGCAGAGATCTTTGATGAAGTCGGCGTAGGTGGGTATGTGTGTCATCCGAAGAACCTAATTCGATCTTTAGACATTGGAGCAGGTATATATAATTTTACATTATGTGCTATCAAGTCACTAATACATTGCTTTTAAGTGGGTATGTGTATCATAGGTTAATTGCTTTTATATTTTATCCGTTGACTCACTTATACATTGCTTGCATTGCTTATTTCAGGTATTGAGTGGCGTTACCAAAGCAATTCTTCTTTCAGAGCTATTTCAGGTATGATTTCGCTCTTATAAAATTTAGTTGCTAAAATTTTGTTTTTGCGACATTTTTCTTCATCATTTTTTGGCCTTTAGATATGTTTTTATGTTTTGTTAGTTATATGAGAGGTAGTTGCAATTAAACTTGATCACTTAAGTTAGTTATATGAGAGGTTACATCATCCAATAGTGATATGGTTACATCATCCAATAGTTATATGAGAGGTTACATCATCCATTTTAGTTTCAACTGAGCCGCGAGGCTCAGCAAAACTGAGCTGTAAGGCTCAGTAGAAACTGAGCCTTACGGCTGAGTTTCGCTGAGCGCGAGGCTCAGCAAAACTGAGCCCTTCGGCTCTGCGAAACTAAGCCTTACGGCTCAGTTTCGCTGAGCAGGAGGCTCATCGCAACCGAGCCGCGAGGCTCAGCGAAACCGAGCCTTTACGGCTCAGTTTTGCTGAGCCTTATGCTCAGCGAAACTGAGCCCTTTGGCTCTGCGAAACTAAGCCTTACGGCTCAGTTTCGCTGAGCAGGAGGCTCATCACAACCGAGCCGCGAGGCTCAGCGAAACCGAGCCTTTACGGCCCAGTTTTGCTGAGCCTTGTGCTCAGCGAAACTGAGCCGTAAGGCTCAGGTTTGCTGAGCCTTTACGGCTCAGTTTTGCTAAGCCTTTACGGCTCAGTTTTGCTGAGCGCGAGGCTCAGCAAAACTGAGCCCTTCGGCTCTGCGAAACTGAGCCTTACGGCTCAGTTTTGCTGAGCAGGGGGCTCATCGCAACCGAGCCTTGTGCTCAGCGAAACTGAGCCGTAAGGCTCAGTTACTGAGCCTTACGGCTCAGTTTTGCTGAGCCTCGCGCTCAGCGAAACTGAGCCCATGCTAAAGCAACAATAATTATAGTGGTGGTTTTCCCTGTAATAAAGTCCCCAACAGGGTCATCTATATTAATTTCACATCTGACGTACATTGTGTTATTGGTCTAGCTATAGCATACCTTTATGATAATGTGTATTGTTGATATGCAATCCTGTGTCTGATCAAATCCTATTCACACTATAATGAAATGATAAATATGGATGATAAATTGATAATTTAATGTTACAGCATAAGATACAATGAATTTGTCGATATTTTTATACAAAATATTATGAAGTGGTTTCCATATCGATCACAGGTAGGGATGTTACAAAGAAAAAGCTGTGAAACAAGCATGACTTGTATGGTCATCTATACAAAATATTATATTTTGCTTTGCATATTTAGTGTTAGTTGTGAAATCAGGACTTCTTGTTGTGGAGGCGAAACTAAACTGATGTTTGTTATTTTAATTTCTTTTCAGGCTTTGGAACAAGCATGACTTATATGGGCTCGACAAGTGCAATTTTGTTGCCTTTTTTTTTTGAGAAAGAACTGTGAACATTATGCTTTGTATATATTTTGTTATGTGGTTTGTATCAACTGAAGTTATGGTTTATGTATTAATTGAATTATGCATAGCGTATCTTCTTTATACTGTTATATGGGTGTAGCGTATCTTCTTTATTGTGCATATATATATATCAACGGGTGCAGTGATTTTGTATATTGCATGTATGATATATCCATTTTGATATGGTTAAAAGCCGTATCTAATTCAGTGTTACCATTGTGGGAGTGAGGATTTAAACACGGTTTTAAGCCGTATCTAGTTCAGTGTTATCATTGTGGGAGTGAGGATTTAAACACGGTTTTAAGCCGTATCTGATTGATAACTTGGTACGGTTTAAAACCGTATCAATTTATCAGTTTGATACGGTTTTAAACCGTATCAAGGTGTGAATCAGATACGGCTTATAACCGTATCAGTCGAGAACTGGGCAGTGCCCCACGTACTGAATTGATTCGGTTTCAAGCCGTATCTGATTCATACCTTGATACGGTTTAAAACCGTATCAATTTATCAGTTTGATACGGTTTAACACCGTATCAAATTAAGAAATTGATACGGCTTAAAACCGTATCAAATTGATAAATTGATACGGTTTAAAACCGTATCAAATTAAGAAATTGATACGGCTTAAAACCGTATCAAAGCAACAGAGACGCCATTTTTTGATACGGCCCAGGACACTGCCAAATTGATTTTGATACGGTCATGAGCACTGTCAAATTACCATTTTTGGTGTAGTGTATATTGTCCAAGCCAGTGGATCACAAGGGCTTGTTCGCATAGTTGGCAGTATCCCTTTATGCTATAATTTCTGTTTTAGTCCGCGAGGAGGATCAGGTGCAGCGACTAGTATATTATGTAAGCAAGAAGTTGACGGGTGCGGGTCATAACTATCAAAAGATCGAGAAGGTTGCCTACAATTTGTTGATTGCCTAGAGAAAGCTCCGTCAATACTTCCAAGCTTACCCCATCAAAGTGTACATCGACCAGCTACTACGATAGGTCCTTCAGCGACCTGAGACGTCTATGAGGCTACTTAAGTGGAATGCCGAAATGAGTTTGTTCACCCTCTCCTTCCTTCCCACTTTCCGAGGATAAGCATTGGCTGACTTCATAGCAGAGTTTACAACTCCCAAGGAAGATATTTCAGAGGGAAATTCCAATCTTCCTGATGTTAAACCCAGACTGGATACATGGAAGTTGTACACAAATGGGGATCGTAATGATAGATGTTCTGGAGCTAGGGTTGTATTATTAACTTTTGAGGGACAATCGAGTTATTACACCCTAAGGCTAGACTTTACCGCTACCAACAATGATTCTGAGTATGAAGCCCTGATCGCCAGGCTGAAGCGCACAAAGGACTTGGGGGCAGTAGTGTTGGACCTTTTTTACAATTCGAAAATTATTGTATTTCAGGTTTGAAAGGAGTACCAGACTCTGGGGGAACAACTTGCCACCTATCACAAACGGGTTGAAGATTTAATGGATGATTTTGACTACCATAACATCTCACATATTCTCAGAGAGGAAAATAAAAGGCTGACACATTAACTAAACTGGCTAGTTCCGATTCCCTAGATGAAGCGGAAATGGTTCCAATTGAGACATTAAATAATCCAAGCATTAACCGGATAGGGATTGATCAAGTCTTGGAAACCAAACCTGAGAAATATTCGTGGACGACCCTTACCAAAAAGTTCCTTCTGAATGGGATTCTCCTAGAACGAAAGAATGAGAAGCGAGCTATCGTGCGCAAACCCCCGTGATACATCATCCAGGGAGATATGCTCTACAGAAGGTGGTTCTCAGTTCCAATGTTTCGGTGTGTGGCCGATGACGAAGCAAAAAGAATGTTGCAGGAAGTGCATGAAGGAGAATGTGGCGCTTATACCAGGGGACAAACTCTGGCAAAGAAGCGCGGTACGACTACTAGTGGCCTACCATTAGTCCGTATGCGATTAGCTATTCCAAAAGTTACAACGAGTATAAGAGATTTTCCCAGATTCAAAGAGCTCCGCCAACTCAACTCATCTAGATTATTAGTCCTTATCCATTCATTGTATGGGG
Source organism: Allium sativum (assembly GCA_030737875.1). Lineage (NCBI taxonomy): Eukaryota > Viridiplantae > Streptophyta > Magnoliopsida > Asparagales > Amaryllidaceae > Allium > Allium sativum. The sequence continues at coordinate 91,685,863 of CM060910.1, read as the reverse complement.
AGTCAACATCATTGGAAGCCTTCCAATTTCTAAATGTGGATTAAAGTATGCGATCGTGACTATGGATTACCTTACTAAATGTGCCAAAGCAGAGCCATTGACCACAATCATGACAAAACGGGTGATCAAATTTATCATCAGAAATATCATATGTCGATTTGAGCTTCCCCAGGCTATTATAACCTATAATGGCACCCAGTTTGATAGCTTAGATTTCAGAGATTTCTGCCAGTGATATCATACCAAGAAGAAGTACACTTCAGTTGCACTCCTGCAATCTAACAGACAAGTCGAAGTCATGAATAAGATCATCAAGTCCATCCTGAAGAAAATGTTGGAGCGAGAAAAATGCAAATGGGTTGATGAATTGCCATTAGCCCTTTGGGCTTATCATTCATCCCATAAGTATGTGACCGACAATACTACATTTGGCTTGTCCTACGCTTTGAAGAGGTCATCCCGATAGAAATTGAAGTTCCCTCTCACCAGACGATGTATTATGACCCATTGACTAACAAAGCACTTCTCTTAGAATCTCTGGATGTAACAACCTGCACCTCCGTTCATGCAAAATATTGTCCCCAACTTAGCCACCGTATAGATGTGGGGTTATGTTCCTCAAAAGGCCTCGGTGTTAGTAAGAGATGGGCTCTACTATATAAGTACCCACTTCACACTGGCTTCCACGATGTGGGACTTAGGGTGTTACATTCTTCCCTCCTACAGAGCCCAACGTAGATGGCATAAATACGCCACACTTGAAGGGGGAGTGTTGAAAATATAAGTCCCACATTGGGAAATATTCAACAAAGATCCTAGATAAATACTAAGAGGCTATAGTTCACATCAACCAATTGGTTTTGTGAACAAACTATGTAGCTCTCTAAACTATAAATTGTCAACAGTGGTATCAGAGCCAATATCCAGTCGGAATTGTGGCTCCTGTGTGGACAACAACGCCTGGATGAGGTATTTGTGAGCCAACGGGGATGTTGGGCTCTGTAGGAGGAGAGAATGTAACACCCCTAAGTCCCACATCGTGGAAGCCTGTATGAAGTGGGTACTTATATAGTGGAGCCCATCTCTTACTAACGCCGAGGCATTTTGAGGAACAAAACCCCACACCTATACGGTGGCTAAGTTGGGGACAATATCTTGTGTGAACGGAGGTGCGAGTTGTTACACTGGACCTGATTGACGAGAAGAGAGAAGAAGCTAATTTGTGTGTTGAGGCGTATAGAAGATGAGTCACCCAATACTATAATAAGAAGGTTTGATTCAAAACCTTTGACGTTGGTGATGTTGTCTTGAAACGAGTCTTCCCGACCCTAGTGCACATGGGTCCAAAATGGGAAGGACCTTACGTCATCCAACAGATGCTTGATGATGAAACCTTCAGGTTAACGACTGTTGATGGTGACCCACTTCCTAGAGCATGGAATGCCGAACATCTACGGCGTTATCTTTCATAGAATTTCATTATTTCATTTATTCTAAGTATTGGAATAAGGTGTGCCTCGCCACTTTCATTGTTCATAAATAAAATTCTTTTCCATGCACCACCGCTATGTCTACTACTTTGGCTATGTGTCGTGATTGGACCGACCTGTGCCAAAGACTGAACGAAGGGATGACTGACTCCCCAACAATGTTCATTGACTCATATTTTAGTGCGCTAACCAATTCCACACATAGTCGGACTTGGATTAACTAAATTCGAGCTTGACTCCAATGCCTAACAAGGCGATCAACACTTTGTGAACCAAAGTGTTTAAATGATGCCTAAGCAACATCTTCAACCCTCTCCCACTTTTCGACGGGATGAGTATAAACTATGGGATGTGATCTGACCATCCTAGTGGTGACCTTTGCCCTTGATATAGGGGCAAATGGACGATAACCAAACAAGCATGACCCGATCGATTGCCCGACTAACTCTATTCCTTAGAGCTTGGAACAAAGTATAAACTAAGGACGAGTGTAAAGGTGCACCAGGATTAATGACCACTTGATCCATAACTCTAACTCCTGATGACTAAGGAGAGAGTATAAATTGACTCACATGCCTCGATAGAGGGCCGTTTGACCTAAGACTCTAACCAATACCGACTATGGGAGAGTATAAAGGAAGAACAACGAGTCTGCACAGAATTTGTCGCCCTCCGAATGAGGGTAAGAGCATAAACACTTAAGAATAGGATGTCCAAATTGACTCACCCAGCCCCCCCAACGTTGGGGCCACAGATATAGCCTCATAAATTAACTTCGAACACAACTCGTACGCGACACACGATTCAAAGTTAATTGCGGTCATACACACGATAACTTCGAATATTGACATACTACTTATTACTTGACTTGACAAAATTGCAGGTTTATACAAATCTACAAACAAAAAACATGAGGGTCGCACATGCAACAACATCCAAAGGGCTTAAGAAGCGATACAACAGACAAGTTAATTAAGTCTGAGATGGCTCATCATCGAACTTCTTCTTCTTCTCCTGCTCCCTCTGCGCAACCAATTCAGCAAGCTTCTCAGCAGTCATGGACTTCCTTTTCTTGGGCTTGCTACTGGAAGAATCATAGACTCCTGATGAGTGAGCTCCATGATTTTCTTATGGAGCTTGGTTGAAGCAGGAGGCTAAATTTTCTTGGTGGGTGAAGTTGAACCAGTGGAGGGATCATTCGGATAGGAGGAATTGACAGGGGTTGTTGACATATCAATTGTTGTAGTTTAATCTTTAAGCTTTTGAACTTCCCCCATTTCCATTGCTTCAATCTCCACCATGCTTAGCGGTCCCTTCCATCCAAACTCTCTGGTATAAGTGACATCTTCGTTCCCGACACCTTGAGGCCCTTGCCATCTAAGCCTTTAACGCGTTAATTAGCCCTCATTCTTGTCAAGGTCGTCAATAGGGGGAAAATTAGGCTAATCGACAGCTTGAGATTGAACTTTAGAAAGAGTCAAGGCCGGACGGTTACCTATAGCATGAAGAGAAATAACAATTATTCTTTTGAGAACAATGTAACACCCTGTATTTCTGTTAACACTAAAGTTGCTAATTCAAAAATAATAATAAATGTGTAAAGGGGAGATGTATCTAATGTGTACGTATTTATATTTGATGGATTGACAAATAATAATAAATGTTGATAATGTACAATAAGAAAGTAATTATGACATAATTTGAAATAGGAGTAATTTACAGCCCTTAAATTGTGAACATAATTGGCTTCTCTTTAGAACGGACGACTTGTATTAACCTTGGCTTCATCGATGGCTCAAATTAACTTGCAACTCTATATAAACAACATAGCTCTCACAACCTAATTCACACAAAAAAAAAAGAAAAAAAAAGAAGGAGCCGTCATGCTGCTGAAGAGAGACTAGGAGTAGCCGTCAAATTAAGAGACGATTAAGAGTTGATTCAAAGCTTAAAACTACAAAAAATAAATCAAAACAACGTCAACCTCAAAGGATAGCATCACCAAATTCAGAATCCTGAATACAAGATTCGTCATACGTTGTAAGTAGAGTACTATTCCGATATGAATAAAAATTGAGACTTGATTTGTGTAGAACGAAAATGGAATCGTACTTTAATTGTAACGATGCTAGTTCATAATTGTATGTTGTTCTGATTTTATTATAAATGGATTTGGGATGTTGTAGTATAATTAACATGATATTGGATTAATTGTACATTTGCAATGAAAAGTAACACCCCTTGCAAGTATACGATTCATGTTGGAAATTGACATTTATATGTTGTGGTTAATAAGAAGTTGTATATATTTTGTTACAACCAAGTTGAGACTTATGTAAACATAATTCACTGTTATGCCTACATGATTTAGATCTTTGTATATATATGCCTATGATCATTTCAAGTGTAGTTGGATCCATTTGGGTAACATGATTCATATAAGTTTATGTTGGAATAGGCCTCATAATTCAAGTTAAACTATACTTTTGTAATAGTGACAAAAGTAAGCATCTTTGTGAACATATAGTGACTTTATGGAAATGACTAGTTTATGTTTAGTGTTATGCCTAAATAAAAATATGTTTAAGGCTTATGTTGTTATAAAAATCATATGCTAATACAAGTGACACCTAATTTAGTTAGGTTCATACTTTAAATGCAAGTTTACTTGAATAGATTGAAGCCCATGACTCATGTTTAGGTTTATGATTTATGTCAAAATTATATGCTATTACAATGCAAGTACACAAGCCCCTAATTTATGTTAATTAAATCACCATATTGCAAGTTCATGCACCACATAATTTATGTTAGTTAAATCGCTATATTGCAAGTTCATGCAAAACTAATTTATGTTAATTAAATCGCTATATTGCAAGTTCATGCACCACATAATTTATGTTAATTAAATCGCTATATTGCAAGTTCATGCACCACTAATTTATGTTAATTAAACCGCTATATTGCAAGTTCATGCACCACATAATTTATGTTAATTAAATCGCTATATTGCAAGTTCATGCACCACATAATTTATGTTAGTTAAATCGCTATGTTGCAAGTTCATGCGTTCACACACCCCTTTTATGTTACTTAGAATATATCATGTTCTAAGCCTCTTTTTTTCTATGTTTCTAAGTTGGGCTGAAATGTTGAAGCCCAACATATGTTATAATATTGCGGACGTACAAACGGGGAAAATAACGCTGGGTTTAATTAAAATATATGTGTTGGCATGTTTGGCACATGCCAACGACTTGTGAAATTTAAGTGGTATAAATTATTATACCAAAGGATAACGAATTTGGATAATGGGCCACAAAACATTTACATATAAAATTAAAAAGAGACAAATATGTAAACTTAGAAAATACGATATGCTTAAACCGAGGTTGGATTGAGTTGTGATGTAAACCTGCCCGGAACCGACCGGCTGTCCAGTAATCACAACAATACCTATCCAATGTGGGTGGTTAAGCATTGAGCCCAATAAAGACCCGAGGTTAGACATGAGTTGTGGTGTAAACCTGCCCGGAACCGACCGGCTGTTTAGTTACCACAACAATATGTGTCTAATGTGAGTGGTTGGTGCTTTAATTAATAAATTAAGGCTGAGTCAGGATTGATAGGGTTAATTCAATTGAATTAATACTTAACCAAATTCAACATGTTAACTAAATTGGTGGGTATGGTTAGGTTAATCTGGACACTTAACCAATTTAATATGTTGACTAGGGGAGTGGGTAAGGTTAAGCAAATGTTTAACCATTCTAACATGATTAAACTGGACTATAGAGTGAGGTTAAGTTAATTAGAACACTTAACCATAGAAACATGTTAGTGAGACAAGTGATTGAGGTTAAGTTAATTAGAACACTTAACCATAGAAACATGTTAGTGAGATAAGTGATTGAGGTTAAGTTAATTAGAACACTTAACCATAGAAACATGTTAGTGAGACAAGTGATTGAGGTTAAGTTAATTAGAACACTTAACCATAGAAACATGTTAGTGAGATAAGTGATTGGGGTTAAGTTAATTAGAACACTTAACCATAGAAACATGTTAGTGAGACAAGTGATTAAGGTTAAGTAAAATTAGAACTCTTAACCATGATAACAAGTTGATTTGACAAGTGGGTTAGGATTAAGTAATTTAGAAATACTTAACCAATATAACATGAATGATTAGAGTTAAGTAACAAGAACACTTAACCAGTGTAATTTGACTTGTAGTAAAGTTAAACGTGAATGGACAACACTTAACCATTATAACCTGTTAATTAAACAAGTATTAGGGTTAAGTTATATAAGGAGACACTTAACCGTTGTAACAGGTTAGTTAAACAGATGGTGAGGTTAAGTTAACACAAGGAGGCAACACTTAACCAGTATAATATGACAAAAGGGATGGGTTTAGTTAACTTGAATTGATTAATGACACTTAACCAACTTGATGAAGGAAAGAAACTAAGTAGTAAATATTAGTAGAACACGAGAAGGAGCGTACGTCCGTCTGATTCTAGAAGGCTCCAACGAATTGGGTTACGAAGCCCGAGGCTTCGAGGGGACGTGAGGGTACTCTTGGTATCCCTCTGTGAGGCTGCAGATGATCCTTGTGGGCTCACAGAGGTTAAGGTCTACGTTAGAAGAACCAAGGGTATGCCTTGGTTGCAAAATATGGCAACCTAAAGACTAGGATGGAGCAGCGTGATTCGGCGAGAAGACGGTAGCCCTGTGATAGCAACTCGTCGTCTACCTACCATCTTGAGTCAATCGAGATACGTGAAGCGGAAAGGTGGAGAACTCCAAAAGACCATATACTTGCTATCTAGTTATGGTTGCGGATGGCCATAGGACAGTGGGGCATAGGGAGGTCTGCGCATAGTTCTCATTTTTCAAGGATGTCCTTTCATTAGTTGAGGGAGGGGTCGAGTGGGACCATAGCCACTAGAAAAAAAAACAGACCTTAGCATTTGCATCGGCGGATATCTGAAAGCTCCAGACCGAGTTCCATATTTCTAGAGTAGCCCTGACACGGAACTCGAGCCGCACATTACAGGTCATGTGCATCTGGACAAGCGATAACGATTCGCGACACATACGTGGAAAAGTCTAGAAACATATACCACTCTAGTTAGTGTGTCTTAGACTAGAGGGCATCGTTCGGAAGATAGCGTAAATCCTAGATTAGATCTAGGTCAGAAACAATAAATGTACGCCTGAAGGCAACAAAAATTACAGGGATTGGGATCACGTTATCATTACTAGTTGGGACACTAGTTAGGTGGTGCAGAGATTAGTATGGGGTACGATAGTATATTCGATTCGAGATAACTTAACTTAGTTTAGGGTGCTTTCCCATTTCCAGCATATACTTATCATGCTCTTTTTCTTATCCATAGACTGAATAGTCACTAGACTTACTCAGGCTTTATGTCTGAATCTACTTTTCTTTCGTCTTCTTTTCTTCTGTTCCCCCCCAGGTAGTTGAGGAGGGAATAGTTCAGCTCAGGTTAGATTGGACCGCTGCTCTTCCCAAGCTTGAAGATTCTTGGACAAAGTGCTTTGGACTCTCCTTTTCACTGCTATGGCTGGCTTATGCTACATTGGGGAATATAAATGTATTTTTATGCTTCTTTATTTTGTAAGACAGATGATACTCTGATATTGGAAAACAATTGTTGTACAAACTATCTTATCAATAAAGTAAAGTTTTATTTTCCGTTGTTTAATTTCTGTCTGTCTTGTAATTTATCTGCATCTTTTACCCTAAATGCTCCACATAGCTTAGTGCATTCCCTTTGTGAGTGACACTAACGGATGTGGGGTGTTACACGTGGTATCAGAGCTGAAGGTTACCGGATCAGATAAAAGATTTGAAAAAATATTTTTCAAGACGGTTATTAAAAGAAGCATTTTCAAAAGAAAAGTTTTGTTTTAAAGGCATATTCCCCAAAGCCATATGCACTATCTTTTGATTCTCTGATTCAGTCCTTATTTCCTTCTTTCTTGAGCCTCTGGGGCTCCTGGCTTTCTGGGAGGTAACCTCATCGAAGGGCGGAGTAGTGCCCGACTTCCATCTATAGCCGTAGTAGTTTCACCTGCGGCCAGTTTTCTTTCAAGCTTTGTAGGGTTTTCTGTACGATGGAGGCAGCTTTCAAGAAATTTGTCAACATGATTACACACGCAAGAGGATGCGGAGTTTGGCAACGGAGCACAACCCAAGGATGAGGAATTCTTGGATGTAGACTTGACTCACGAAGGAGGATGGAATTATAAAACCTAAGACAAGAGGAATATCTTTATTATGGTATAATATGACATATAATTAAGGACAAAGGACAAGATTTTGAGAAGAGCAAGTACATGTTTTCACCACTAAGCGTACCTAGGAGAAAAGTAGTAAAGTTCTGTTGGAAGAATCTAGTTTTTCTGTTCGTACTCTTTTGATCTTAGCGCTTCGCATTTGTTCGTATTTGCTTCCATAGTTGAGTCTCTGCACCTTCGTACTTGTATAGTAAAAGATCCCAATTAGTGCTCAATTGTTTGGTTGCTTTGCTTATATCACCTCACGTAGATCGTCCAAATTTGGAGGAGATATTCCTTGGGTACATGTCTGATATTGGTTTAGGCCTCTGGGGCTTGTACTTGAGGGATGTCGAGTTCGACTAGGATGGTTTGCGGGAGAGATAGATAGTCGTGGCAGGCGCTCTAAATAGAAAAAGACTAACTTTAAGAGAGGTAAAAAGTACGTAGTGACCTTTTGACCCTCATAGTTATGGCGTGATGGATAAGCTAAGAGGAGAGACCTCAAATCATCTTGGTATGTACACTTGGTATCATAGTTAACATTTGTTTATTTTGGAAATGGAGGTCAAGAAACTTCGCAATCGTGAAGTAAAATTTGTTAAAGTTCAAGAAGGTGCGATATGGGGGATTGAAGATAAGGCATACGCGCCGCGTACCCTTTTTCTTAAGGGTACATCCTTGATTTCTTTTACTAGGAATTCTATGCATACTTGTTTCTAGCTTTTAAGGTATATCCTCTAGGACGTATTTTCGATCCTTAGGTAGAAACACTTTTGGATGTAAACATGTATTTGAAACATGTTATGGTTGATGGTTGCAAGTGGTTGCTCGTGGATGCATATACACACCATAGGCGCTAAAACGACTCGGTTACTTTTATATCGCATTCGCATATATGTATTTGTTTATGAATTAAAATTAATGTGCTATCATATGGATGTTGCATTTGAGTGAATGGTTGTGCACTCATATAGAAATAATATGTATCATTAGGATTTGCATACATATTGGACACATGGCACTGACATGATTTGCATTAAGAAGGTCAACTGAATCAGTAGACCGCCTGATTTTGCATTAGATAAGGACATATACAAACACTATGCATATGAACATAAGAGCATTAGAAGCCTTTAAGGACAATGGTTGCCTGTGTTTGATGGCTGAGTAGATGGACGATTGGATGGTAGGATATGCATTCTCCTAGACTTGAAGATTTCGGGGACGAAATCCTTTAAGGAGGGGAGAATGTAACACCCCATATTTCTGTTAACACTAAAGTTGCTAATTCAAAAATAATAATAAATGTGTCAATGGGAGATGTATCTAATGTGTACGTATTTATATTTGATGGATTGACAAATAATAATAAATGTTGATAATGTACATTAAGAAAGTAATTATGACATAATTTGAAATAGGAGTAATTTACAGCCCTTAAATTGTGAACATAATTGGCTTCTCTTTAGAACGGACGGCTTGTATTAACCTTGGCTTCATCGACGACTCAAATTAACTTGCAACTCTATATAAACAACATAGCTCTCACAACCTAATTCACACAAAAGAAAGAAAGAAGGAGCCGTCATGCTGCTGAAGAGAGACTAGGAGTAGCCGTCAAATTAAGAGACAATTAAGAGTTGATTCAAAGCTTAAAACTACAACAAATAAATCAAAACAACGTCAACCTCAAAGGATAGCATCACCAAATTCAAAATTCAGAATTCAGAATCCTGAATACAAGATTCGTCATACGTTGTAAGTAGAGTACTATTCCGATATGAATAAAAATTGAGACTTGATTTGTGTAGAATGAAAATGGAATCGTACTTTAATTGTAACGATGCTAGTTCATAATTGTATGTTGTTCTGATTTTATTATAAATGGATTTGGGATGTTGTAGTATAATTAACATGATATTGGATTAATTGTACATTTGCAATGAAAAGTAACACCCCATGCAAGTATACGATTCATGTTGGAAATTGACATTTATATGTTGTGGTTAATAAGAAGTTGTATATATTTTGTTACAACCAAGTTGAGACTTATGTAAACATAATTCACTGTTATGCCTACATGATTTAGATCTTTGTATATATATGCCTATGATCATTTCAAGTGCAGTTGGATCCATTTGGGTAACATGATTCATATAAGTTTATGTTGGAATAGGCCTCATAATTCAAGTTAAACTATACTTTTGTAATAGTGACAAAAGTAAGCATCTTTGTGAACATATAGTGACTTTATGGAAATGACTAGTTTATGTTTAGTGTTATGCCTAAATAAAAATATGTTTAAGGCTTATGTAGTTATAAAAATCATACGCTAATACAAGTGACACCTAATTTAGTTAGGTTCATATTTTAAATGCAAGTTTACATGAATAGATTGAAGCCCATGACTCATGTTTAGGTTTATGATTTATGTCAAAATTATATGCTATTACAATGCAAGTACACAAGCCCCTAATTTATGTTAATTAAATCACCATATTGCAAGTTCATGCACCACATAATTTATGTTAATTAAATCACTATATTGCAAGTTCATGCACCACTAATTTATGTTAATTAAATCACTATATTGCAAGTTCATGCACCACATAATTTATGTTAATTAAATCGCTATATTGCAAGTTCATGCACCACTAATTTATGTTAATTAAATCGCTATATTGCAAGTTCATGCACCACATAATTTATGTTAATTAAATCGCTATATTGCAAGTTCATGCACCACATAATTTATGTTAGTTAAATCGCTATGTTGCAAGTTCATGCGTTCACACACCCCTTTTATGTTACTTAGAATATATCATGTTCTAAGCCTTTTTTTTTTATGTTTCTAAGTTGGGCTGAAATGTTGAAGCCCAACATATGTTATAATATTGCGAACGTACAAATGGGGAAAATAACGCTGGGTTTAATTATAATATATGTGTTGGCATGTTTGACACATGCCAACGACTTGTGAAATTTAAGTGGTATAAATTATTATACCCAAGAATAACGAATTTTGATAATGGGCCACAAAACATTTACATATGAAATTGAAAAGAGACAAATATGTAAACTTAGAAAATACGATATGCTTAACCCGAGGTTGGATTGAGTTGTGATGTAAACCTGCCCGGAAGCGACTGACTGTCCAGTAATCACAAAAATACCTATCCAATGTGGGTGGTTAAGCATTGAGCCCAATAAAGACCCGAGGTTAGACATGAGTTGTGGTGTAAACCTGCCCGGAACCGACCGGCTGTCCAGTTACCACAATAATATCTGTCTAATGTGAGTGGTTGGTGCTTTAATTAATAAATTAAGCCTGAGTCAGGATTGATAGGGTTAAGTCAATTGAATTATTACTTAACCAAATTCAACATGTTAACTAAATTGGTGGGTAGGGTTAGGTTAATCTGGACACTTAAGCAATTTAATATGTTGACTAGGGGAGTGGGTAAGGTTAAGCAAATTTTTAACCATTCTAACATGATTAAACTGGACTAGAGAGTGAGGTTAAGTTAATTAGAACACTTAACCATAGAAACATGTTAGTGAGACAAGTGATTGAGGTTAAGTTAATTAGAACACTTAACCATAGAAACATGTTAGTGAAATAAGTGATTGAGGTTAAGTTAATTAGAACACTTAATCATAGAAACATGTTAGTGAGACAAGTGATTGAGGTTAAGTTAATTAGAACACTTAACCATAGAAACATGTTAGTGAGATAAGTGATTGGGGTTAAGTTAATTAGAACACTTAACCATAGAAACATGTTAGTGAGACAAGTGATTGAGGTTAAGTAAAATTAGAACTCTTAACCATGATAACAAGTTGATTTGACAAGTGGGTTAGGATTAAGTAAGTTAGAAATACTTAAGCAATATAACATGAATGATTAGAGTTAAGTAACAAGAACACTTAACCAGTGTAATTTGACTTGTAGTAAAGTTAAACGTGAATGGACAACACTTAACCGTTATAACCTGTTAATTAAACAAGTAGTAGGGTTAAGTTATATAAGGAGACACTTAACCGTTGTAACATGTTAGTTAAACAGATGGGGTGGTTAAGTTAACACAAGGAGGCAACACTTAACCAGTATAATATGACAAAAGGGATGGGTTAAGTTAACTTGAATTGACTAATGACACTTAACCAACTTGATGAAGGAAAGAAACGAAGTAGTAAATCTTAGTAGAACACGAGAAGGAGCGTATGTCCGTCTGATTCTAGAAGGCTCCAACGAATTGGGTTACGAAGCCCGAGGCTTCGAGGGGACATGAGGGTACTCTTGGTATCCCTCTGTGAGGCTGCAGATGATCCTCCTGGGCTCACAGAGGTTAAGGTCTGCGTTAAAAGAACCAAGGGTATGCCTTGGTTGCAAAATATGGCAACCTAAAGACTAGGATGGACCAGCGTGATTCGGCGAGAAGACGGTAGCCCTGTGATAGCAACTCGTCGTCTACCTACGATCTTGAGTCAATCGAGATACGTGAAGTGGAAAGGCGGAGAACTCCAAAAGACCATATACTTGCTATCTAGTTATGGTTGCGGATGGCCATAGGACAGTAGGGCATAGGGGGGCCTGCGCATAGTTCTCATTTTTCAAGGATGGCCTTTCATTAGTTGAGGGAGGGGTCGAGTGGGACCATAGCCACTAGAAAAAAAAACAGACCTTAGCATCTGCATCGGCGGATATCTGAAAGCTGCCGACCGAGTTCCGTATTTCTAGAGTAGCCCTGACACGGAACTCGGGCCGCACATTACAGGACATGTGCATCTAGACAAGCGATAACGATTCGCGACACATACGTGGAAAAAGTCTAGGAACATATACCACTCTAGGTAGTGTGTCCTAGACTAGAGGGCATCATTCGGAAGATAGCGTAAATCCTAGATTAGATCTAGGTCAGAAACAATAAATGTACGCCTGAAGGCAACAAAAATTACAGGGATTAGGATCACGTTATCATTACTAGTTGGGACACTAGTTAGGTGGTGCAGAGATTAGTATGGGGTACGATAGTATATTCGGTTCGAGATAACTTAACTTAGTTTAGGGTGCTTTCCCATTTCCAGCATATACTTATCATGCTCTTTTTCTTATCCATAGACTGAATAGTCACTAGACTTACTCAGGCTTTATGTCTTACTCTACTTTTCTTTCGTCTTCTTTTCTTCCGTTTCCCCCCCCTCCAGGTAGTTGAGGAGGGAATAGTTCAGCTCAGGTTAGATTGGACCGCTGCTCTTCCCAAGCTTGAAGATTCTTGGACAAAGTGCTTTGGACTCTCCTTTTCACTGCTATGGCTGGCTTATGCTACATTGGGGAATATAAATGTATTTTTATGCTTCTTTATTTTGTAAGACAGATGATACTCTGATATTGGAAAACAATTGTTGTACAAACTATCTTATCAATAAAGTAAAGTTTTATTTTCCGATGTTTAATTTCTGTCTGTCTTGTCATTTATCCACATCTTTTACCCTAAATGCTCCACAGAACTTAGTGCATTCCCTTTGTGAGTGACACTAACGGATGTGGGGTGTTACAAACAACATGAAATCCAACTTATGCTTGGTAGACACTCTCAAATTCTGGTGTAGTCAGGGTGCTAAAATCTTTGGAGCCACCACTAGTAAGTCCTAGAGTCTCGGGCATTTTAGTGATTGATGTCAATGGTTTTGGCATCTTAAGAGAAGGGTTATCCAGATTATACCCTTCAACCTCTCTAGACTCGGAGACTACAGAGGAAGAACCAACGCCACCGTCAATTATGTCTTTGCCCTAAACCTGAAGCTTCACAGCATCCTCAGCCTACTTTTGCAGCCTCCTCCCATCTACTATAAATTCGATCTCATTGTTCCTTAAAATGTTTTCATCAACTCCTCATCCATAGTCTCGGTATTTAGCCTATGCTTCTCCTCTTCAACTAGTTCGCTCCAAGCGTCGGTTAAGTAGTACGATATTCCTCCGCCCAGGATATTTCATGATGTCGGAGGACTTAAGCAAAGAAAAATAAAATAAGAGGCCCAACATCTTCCATTTCTTGTTTAGCCTTAGAAAGTTGCTTCTATAGCACTGCCTTATCAACTTAAAATTGTGCCTTAGAGTTGAAGCAAATTCTTAAGCATTGTTAGCATTCTCTTCGGCACTCCTTACCCACTCCTCGGCGTTTTCCAGCTTGGCCTTTAGATCGACGACCTCGTTCTTTGGGGAAGTTTCCTCAGATTGTACATGAGTACATGTGAACCATAAGCTGGTATTCTCAAAAGTAACATTTTTACACTCCTCTTTAAGTGTTGTTATCTCATTACTTGTGATTTCAAACTCTGTGTGGAAGCGATGCTGCAACTCGTCCTGCAGTTTCTTATACTTTTCAGACTCTCCTTCTTCTTCTTTTAATTTAGCCGCGGCATCGATAAGTTATTTCGTGACTGAATCTAACGTGTGTTTATCACTATCTCACATTTGCTTCTGATTTTCTAAGTCTAGTTGGAAGTCCTGGATGATTTCAGAATAGATTGCGAGCATACTTGCACGTTTCTTTGTACTGCCCATCGATGAAATCTACTTCTTTCTTAACATTGTCAGCCTATTTTTAGAGAACTGGCTAAAGGTTAGGAACAAAGTTAAAATGCCTGAGGTGGTATCAAGTGTACCATTCTTTCAAAATCTTCGTCCTCTCAGTAGTAGAAGCATCAAGCACGATGGGCTTTGAAGTAGTTGTGTCAGTGGACTGACGCTTGGTTGGGACAACCATCGCGCTATCCTTGTCTTTGGTTATGCTTTATGATCCAAATGTTTCTCAGGTGTTTGTTCCTGTGGCAGCGACTCTTTTATAGGATGAGGGACCTTGATGACCGATTTATCCCCCTTGCGGGGACCCTAATAGCTCTTATGTTTGTCGGTATTAGAGCGGAGCGAAGAACGGGAGTGTGAATGAGAACGATACTTCTTTTGATATTGCCTTCTTTCCCTATCTCGATCCTCTCTGTCACGGTCATCTTTATACTCCTACTCGGGATCAGAATAAGAATTATACAGGCTGTTGCGAAGCTTCTTGGGATCGTACCCTTGATAAGACAGTTCCTACAGATCGAAATGAGCCAGTATTAAAACAAGGAAATGAAACGGCAATCAAGTGTTGTGACGTGAAGTACGGGTGTCGTGTGTGTCCCTCCCCTCCCCCCCGACTGACCGATAGTCGATGCCTTGCTAATAGGCGTAACCTCTTCAGCTGTAGCAGTAACATGCTCTCTTTCGGGAGACAAAAAGAACGCTTGAGAACCCATATATGAAAAATGGTACTATTCGATTGGAAAAGGCAAATTATCCAAACCCTTAAAGAGGTCTCAAAAGAGAGTGATCCACCCTCTTGAATTGGTCAATGCACTAACTACTCTTGCGGGGACGAGGTATGTGTTGACTGCTCGATGCTTTCCGTTTGAGCAATGAGAGACTTTTGCACTATGGAATTTTCCAGAGAAGGAGCCTTATGTCCCTTTTCAACCGCCTTTTCGAGCGACTACTCCTTCATCTCTTTTTTCAGATCTTGATTAGACCTAGGAAGTTCCGTCTCTATAATAATTCTTTTTTATTTTAGTGGCCTTCTTCCCCTTGGCTAGAGATCGGGTCATGACGAATGTTTCCCCTCCAACTAAGGGTTGGATAAATTGATCTCCGACTAGGGGCACATTGGCAGACATGCTCGCCGGATCCCCGACTAGGAGCACATTCACTAGGGGAATAGGTTTTGGCACTAATCAAGTTGAATTGATGAAGATATTTGTCCGCTATACATCTCCTGATGGTTCAAGCACTTGCGGGAACGCTTCTCAAAGTAGTAAGACGAGCGAGATATTCGTCATCAGTTGGCTTCTCCAGGTACCTGCAAGGAAGCATTAGTGTTAGCATCTCTTCCTTAAAGTTCTAAGAAAGGGTTGTCGGGTCAAGAACTTACGGCGTTCTATCAACCTCAGGCGCAACCTTTTGGTTGTGGGATATAAAACCAGTACGTCCTTATATTTCTTATCTTACTTACCTCCTTAGCCACAACTTGTCTTTTTGCAACAGATTCAAGTGAGAGGAAGGATGGACTGTCTTTCCGGTGTTTGAAATTGAAGAGACAAGTAGTACTTTGAATGAAGGCTTTGCGGTCTAAATGCTCTCTGTAAATGACATACAAGGAAAGAATATATGCATAATCTGTCGGGTGTAGCTGCATGGAAACGATCTCCATTCGGCAAAGGACATCATCGATATAAGGATTGAATGGCGTGATGCATCCTACCGAGCACATTTATCGGTTAATGGTCATAAAACCCTAGGGAGGATTGTGTGTAGTGTCACCTGGAGCGGGTACTCGAACATGCTCGAAGGGTATTGTAACAACCTTGAATTTTAACAATAAATTAATTAGTTATTTAATTAGATTTTCCAAAATAGAAAATTTTGCAAACTATGGAATTTGACCATGAAACTTGGACCATTGCATTCATTATGGAATTCTAGTCAGCTTTCATGTTTGGAGTTTCGCGAATAGAGTCTATATGAAAAGGTTACGGACGAAATATGAGAAAACAAACGAAATTAATAAAACTGAATCTATAATATTTAAAATCATTTGTATCCTGTCTTCACTGGGCGTTTAGCCTATGGACGATCAATGATTCGACATCCTTGGATGGAGCGGTCGACTGCTTCAGTCGTTTCAACCCTCTAACGGCTAGGGTTTTACATGTATTTATTTTTAGAAATTATATATAAATGGACGGATGCTTATTAAATTAAATTAACAATCTGGGGTCATTCTAACACCTATAAATAAAGGGTTAGACGCCCATCCTTTGGCACATTATTCTACTGGCAGTATCAAAGCTCAGCCATTTCCCTTCTCTTTAAAACTTTCTGAAACATATATATATATATATATATATATATATATATATATATATATATATATATAGAGAGAGAGAGACAAACGTATTCAAATAAAAAAAATTGATTGGAGGGATTGGGATTTGTTTCTTGTGCAAAAAGGGATTACATGGCGATTAGGGTTCTTCCATTAAGTTTCTTCCCTCTTTTCCTATGTTCATGCAGATCCATAATTCAAACAGAATCCTCATGTTGAAATTAATATAGATCTGTAAGAATTTGGGGATTGTAGGCCTCAAAGGATGTTCTGAATTAATTGGATGGCTTTTAGTTGAGTGTAAATTTTGTATACATAGTTTACAATAATCTGATTACTTCATTTGTATTAGTCCTAAAATGTATGCCTACATATGTATTATATCTGTTTATAATTTTGTTAAATATGAAATAATGCCTATCAGATCTGTTTATGGGTATTGTAAACCTAAAGAACAACTGTGGTTTTGAACATTGTTATTATTGTGGGCTTATTAGAATTGTTCATGTTATTGTCTATAATTATATTTAGAATATTATTATTTTGGGATTATTACAACTGATAGGAGGCATCATTGACCATAGGAATCCATGATGGTAATTAGTTTGCATATTTCTAAATTTAAGGTTTGCTTCATGAGTGAGGTCTTAAGTGGCTGTAGGGCCCTCCTCCCGCCCAAAAGAAGAAGCTAAAAAGGAAATAATTTAATAACGTTGCCTTCTTTGGGATTAAAGTCTTAAATGGTTAGATCCACCTTGGAAAAGGTATTAAGTGATCGCAAAGCCCACCTCCCATAAACGAAGCATTAAGGGCAAGTTGGGTATGAGTTTGATAGTCTCCACAATCAGTCCACTTCCTTAGGTCTTAAGTGACTTAAGTCGAGGGTCCACCTGGGAATGGGTTTTAAAATGACCGATATGGTATTGGCATAGGTCTACTTGTCATACAAAATTATTAAGTGGCTAGGATATTATCCAACAAGGTTAGCTAGATAGTAACGAGGGAGTCCACTAAAGGGAGGTCTTAAAAGACGTGCAGCGTATACCTATGTGATTGTTCCTAAGTGACTGCTTATGTAACGACCCGCATTTTACGTATTGGATGATCATAAAATATTTTTATTTAACTTCCTGAGGGTTTGATGATTCTTATATTTTGATATGCTGTTTATGGGGTGTGAGACATATTCATAATTTTTACTAATTTTATTTGCGACCATTTTTGTATAGGGCATAACTTTTGACTAGGATCAAATCAAGTGCTAAGAATAACTTCATTGGATAGGAAACGATGTTTCCAATTCCGTAGAGTGGTCACATTAAAGATTTGGTGCAGCGGTTTGAGAGGAATCACTGTTTTAGTGCTTCACAATTCCTGTATAGGTTTGGCTAATCATTAATAGGCTAAATTGGTGTGGCCCATTAGTGGGATGGTTAGAGGCGATAAATAGGGGAGTAGAGGCATGGAGAATAGTTTACTTTCTTCATTCTCTCATTTGGTTGAGCTCGTGATCCTCCTTGCTCTATCATATACACCATTCCTCCACTAAAATTCTATATCTACGCAAGAGGAACGAAGATATCTACATCAAGCAAAGCTAGATCTACATCAAGTGAAGGAAGGTCGCATCAAATTGAGAGTTTTAAAGATCATTCTTCACGGTTCAGATTGGAAATTTAGTGATTTCATGTTATTTTGAAGGATTGGTGAGTGATAACGTCTCTCACACGGATTCAATCAAGTATACGAGTTGGTTGATCTTATTTCCATCATCTTAAGTTGTTTTCACCTAGATCTACATCATGGTAAGTATATTTTCATTCGAATCACCATAGGATCTAATCTAGCAATTTAAGTCGGTAATTCTTATGTTAATTCATATGTATATGCAAGTTTAGATCCATTGTTTTGTTTATTCATTGTTTTATCATGATTTGGTGAATTCCATATGGTTGTTGATGATTAATTGTTGTGCAAGTATTGTTGGATGAATTAATGAAGTGTTGATGATTGAATTAATTGATTTGTATGGTGTGTGTGCGTTGGTGTCAAGTTTGTCGATTAATTGGTCAAATTCGGCTATGTATAGGTTGGAAAAGAGATGGATTAGTGAAGAATCAATTCAGGTAGTTGGCTTGTGCTCCAAGACATGGGCGGGTCATTGAAGTTGGGTCGTCCGAAGTTAGGTCGGGTCATGGAGGACAGGATGTTGGAGCTTTGAAAGGCTTTGGGTCGTTTTCTTTGGATGGGTCGGCCGAAGCCCTGAGAAGCAAGGTGAGGCAGGTCGGTCTGAAATGGACTGGTGGAGTGATGTGCCCGTAAATACGCATATTTATATTCACATATTTATTCTTGTTTTGTTGTATAACTGAACATTTTTTCTTTCTTTTCTTGTTCTATTTAGATTTTCTTTCATCTTTTTTTCTTCTAATGTTGAAACTTACATGTGTTATGATAACATACATTAGAAGTTAAGTTCCTACGATTTAGGAGTAATGAAGCTCTCTAACTTTATGTAAGTTCAACATTTGTATGATTTGCGATCTCTCTAATTTTTGCTTCATGGTAATGGATTTTGATGTAAGTTTATACAAGTGGGTTTGATAGTTTATGTTGCATATGCAAATGAGCTATTCTTATTCAATATAAACACAAATTACATCAATAATTTCTAAATGATTTTTGATTATGAATTAAAAGTAAGAACAAAATTTGATGATCTATGTCACTAATTACAATAGTGAATAGATCATACTTAAAATATTTTTGCTTTGCTTTCATTTTCACGAGAACAATGAGTGGTTTAATTGTTGTGTTATAGTTTGATAGTTTATGTTATGTTAACTAATAACATAAATAACTGCACTTATGATAAATGCAACATTTATGTCACTTAATATTAAAAATAGAGATCATAGATTGTATGTTTGTTAATCTACATGAATACGAGAGGGGATTTACCCCTAAATTGCTCTCTAATCACATATCTAGCTCTCAACTTAGTTTCTAGTTTTCATTAGTTTTTGTTAGTTAAAACAATCCAAAGTTTCGTTTAATTTGATTAAGACTGAAGTTATTTCTTTCCTTACGAATCGACCAATACTCACCCCCGTATTAACAATTATGCGCCGTGCGCTTGCGGTTTTATTATGATATATTGTTGACGGTTTTCTAGTTTGATAGAAAATCTGCTTGTAAACAAGTCCCTTTTTAAAAAAAAAACCAAAAAGAAAAGAAAACAATTTTGCATTTCTATTTGCTTTTAAATAAGACATGATGGAATTAGCACGTAATTTTGGTCGTTTGATTAAAATGTTAGAAAATTTACATCTCTTAACGGATAACGAAAGAAATGTTTGAATCATGAGCAAATTTAGTGTAATTGGTATATAGGGAGATTTGTAAGTGATGAGTATGAAGTGATTTCTAAATTGTAATCCGGTTAAATGAATGGTTGATTTAGACTACTTGCGATAGCATTTTAGATCTTTTAAGTAAAGTCGTGCTAATATATTCTAGCTTAACTCTCTCCCTCTTAAAAAAAGAAGAAGAATATATATATATATACATATAATAATAATAATCCAAGGGTATCCAACATTTCTAGTGCATCTATCGTTGCTGTGCAAATTCACCAAGCTCTGTCCCAACCCTCACGTAAGTTGTAATGCAGTGCAGGGGTGGTATACCTTGGTATTTTCAGTTAGGTGTTAACGCCCCACACTTTTATGCACCCAAATTTTGACAAAAATCAAAACTTAATCCATGCAGGGAGCGTATATCTAGTACCTGCAATAAACGAGCACGAGCATAATCAGAGTACGGTAAAATAATTCACAACGGAAACAAAATAGGATAAACTAGTATTAACTCAAGTAACTACCTTTTTCAATGTAAGTCACTTTGCCAATACCGAGCATAAGAGAGAACGAGAACCGGAAGCCCAACTTAAACATATCTGAGAACCCGACCTTCTCTATGGATCCTGGATGTTGTAATGAGGAAGGGGTCAGGACAACAAGTTCTAGTGACTAAGAAATGTACAACACATTATATAACACATATATATTCCGTTTGGTTCAAACCAAGGAGTATGTCTAATCAGGTTAGTGATTCTAGACAACCTAGTGAATGTTTACACGCGACTTTACTATTCTGCCAATAGCAGTATTCCCAAAATGTATTACCGAGATAGGAAATTTACACCCATTTTTGTGAATCCTTTATACCAGAGTTTAACTGGTTAATTATATCGAGAGCAGGCCATTAATTTTGGGATTTATATCTATACACTCATTCCCTGTTCTTTATTATTTAACTCCTCACTATCAAATGATAGATAGGGTGGATTCTCCCAGATCACTTAGGACCCTAGGCAGACCTACTAGTCACTTATTAACCCTCGACAATATATTCAACTTTAACATAAACTAGAGGGCACTAGCTACAGGCGCCACCAGTTAAGACTTCTGTCATTCACGCATATACCCTTTCCCAGCATAAGGTGAGAGTTGGTATTTTATCGTTCGTCATACCTTCTAGCTGACCTCATTCGATAACCGCCTTAGTCACTTACTACTTCCCGTAGGATAGACGACCATATCTGACCCTTTTAATTTCCAGGTTTAGGTAGGCCAACACTGTAACGGCTGGAAATTTCCGACTCCTCGAGAGTCGAAAATCCCGAGACGTTAGTGAAAGAAAGTAGAGGGTGAGGAAGAAAAGATAGAACTAATAGAATAGAAGAAGAAGAAGAACTTACATCATCAGAGTAAACACGAATCTCATAGCGGAACGAATAATATATAACATAACTTTGAAATACAAATCAGTACTCGTATATACATACCATTTCAAAGTACAACACTTAACAACACAGCGGAATAATAATAGCTATAATCCTGAAGCCTCCTGCTCCAAGCTCTCCAAGTGTATCTGAAAAATCCCGACTACTTGACTGCCCGTACAAATTTAGGCACCCAAGAGTTTAGGGAAAACCAACAAAATAAACTCCGGGTCAGTCATGGGACTGGTGTGAATAAAACTCCAACACTTGGTTAAATAAAGGATATCTTCTGATATTATAATGATGTCTAGATACAAATAGATATCAATCTAGCAGAACGCTTGCATCTCACGTTCCACATACATAGTATACAAATAAACCGTGAGCGCTTATTAGAGATTGGATTCCAACAGACAAGGTATGGGAGCACCTTCCGATCAGTGTACTCTAGAGGAGGTACACTAGGGTTCAACAAGAACGTCTTGCAACCCGGCCACACATGACCGTCCACTCATTTAGCTTGAGTGTGACGAATATATTATCACCGATGGTTGGGATCAACAACCATCCTTCCCGATAAGGGACAACATTGAAATAGATTATAAATAAGTACAATTGAATATTCTCTAGATGGTGATAATACACCCTGCTTGGGTATGGCCCAACTAGCCATGCTGCCTAGCCCAACTTCTGTTATTTCCCGGTTGTGAGGTTTGAGGTCACGTTTATCACTTTGACAGATTATTTCTTCAATTACTTTGAATGCCACATCGTCATACCCGCCAAATCATTATCGATTTCTCAAGGCATCACGAGTATAAAAGCTAAGAGAAACGAATTTCTCCGCCACCAATGTAATATGTTTAAAGAGATCAACATATATGATTCGTTAAGAATACTTTGTCAGACACTCGTCCATATACGTTATCTGGGACTGAATAAACCGAAGGCACTATTCAGTGAATCCATCCTACCTAGGCTTTCCACAATAGCCCTTGCACTTCACTCCGTCTTTAATTATCTTCAGCGTACTTGATTCGCAACGCTTATGCTAATACGGAGTGGTTCTTCGGATAATAATCCAACCGGTCTCCCCATATTAACAACGTAAAAATGGTCAAAACTTTGATAGTCTGTGATTTAACTATCAAATGAAAACATGTCGGTGTACAAACAACAATCTTATTTCCAAATGGAAATTCGATCGATCAATCATCATATACATATATTTCCTTATTTCATATATTTAGAAAATATATGTTATTAATCATTGGAAAACATTTCCATAGCTTATTTTCACATCACTATTATTTCGCAACTATCAGTCCCTAACTGTAACTAGTATGAGAACAATTCTCTAAGTATCAATCCAGAAGGTCGAAACCAACATCAGATCGTCACTTAGAAAACCGTTCAACTTACCCTCTCCAGTCAGTTTCTAAATTTGCTTAACTCTATTTCTTAAATTCTTATCATGAAAACATTTCATTTTCTATGTTTAGAAAACATATCTGACTATATTTGGAAAACGTTCCCAAAACTCATTTACGGATTTCAAATGAACGTTATGCTTAATCCATTAATCGCTTATTACTTCTATATTTCAAATCAACCTTTTCTATCGAACCACAACTATTCCTTTGTCAATTCTGAAGTCAATCAAGTTGGGGTATAATTACCTCTCAGACCTTAATTGAACAACGTCCTTGACTGTGAAATAGATGAAGCTCGTCACTCACTTTTTCCAATCATCTGTTTACGCAAATTCTCGGATTCAGGTTACGAATCCACTTCTTAAATGACAATGTTTGATTATAACTATAACGTTATAATTCCTACCCCTAAATTATGAATTTAATTCCTAACTCGAATAATTTAACAGACACCTAATTTCTAAATCAATAACTAAATCTTGATTTAAACCCTGGAAAGTAAATAGTACTTTCCCGAATTTGCTATAATCGAATTCGACGTATAACTCTCTTTCGAGTAATCTCTATTCGATTAACTCTCTCTTTTTAATAACTTATATTCGATAAACTCTATTTCGATTAACTCCTATCGAATAACTAATATTCGAATAGCTCTTCTTGGTTGGCTCTATTTCATTAACTCTTATCGAATAACAAATATTCGATTTTCTTAAATGTGTCAATTCTTATCGAATAACTAACATCCGATTTAACTTAAATGGATTTACTCTTATCGAATAACTTATTCGATTAACTCAACTTGATTTTCTTAACTCGATTATCTCAACTCGATTACTTAACTCGATTACTTAACTCGATTACTTAACTCGATAAATCTTAACTCGATTACTTAACTTGATAACTTAACTTAACCCAAATCGATTAACTCAACTCTAATCGATTAACTTAATTTGATTTACTCCTTTGAATAACTCATTCGAATAACTTAATTGATTAACTCCTTCGAATAACTAATTCGAATAACTTACCTTCGAATAACCAATATTCGATTTACTCTAACTCGATTAACTTAATTCTAATCGATTTACACCATTTCGATTCAACTTAATTCAAATCGATTAACTTAACTCAAATTGATTAACTTAACTCAAATTGATTAACTCCTTTCGAATAACTAAATTCGATTTAACTCTTCTCGAATAACTAAATTCGATTAACTCAAATTGAATAACTAATATTCGATTTACTCTTACGTGTTTAACTCTATTCGAATAAGTAATTCGAATCACTCTAATGTGTTTAACTCTATTCAAATATCTAATTCGAATAACTCATTTCGAATAACTAAATTCGATTAACTCCTTTTTACTTTACTCGAGATTCGATTAACACCTTCTTTCGAATAACTATATTCGATTAACTCTTCGACTAACTCCTTTGGATTAACTAACTTCGAATAACTCCTTTGGATTAACTAACTTCGAATAACTCCTTTGGATTAACTAACTTCGAATAACTCCTTTGGATTAACTAACTTCGGATAACTCCTTTGGATTAACTAACTTCGAATAACTCCTTTGGATTAACTAACTTCGAATAACCAATATTCGATAACTACTCTTCGAATAAATAATATTCGGTAACTCTTCTCAAATGAATAACATTTGATTTCTCCACTCGAATAAACTATATTCGATTACTCTTCCCTCGAATACACTATATTCGATAACTCTACTTCGAATAAGTGATATTCGGCAACTCTACTCGATTAACTCCACTTGGATAACTCTAACTGGTCAACTCTAACTGAGTAACTCTAACTGGTCAACTTTAACTGGTCAACTCTAACTGTTTATCTTTAACTGGTAAACTTTAACTGGTTAACTCAAATGGTTTAACCTAACTGGTTAACTCAAATGGTTTAACCTAACTTGATTTACTTGTCTCGATTAATTGAACTAATCCACTTAGTTTAACTTAGTTAATTCACTTAGTTTGACGCAACTAATTCACTTTGATTTGCAAATTAGTTTAACTTAACTAAGTCACTTAGTTTGACGTAACTAATTCACTTTGATTTACCAATTAGTTTAACTTAACTAATTCACTTCGATTAACCGCTTAGTTTATCTTAACTAATTTACTTTGGTTAACTTAACCAATTACTTTGATTAACTCGACTAACTCGCTTTGGTTAACTTAACCAATTACTTTGATTAACTCGACTAACTTGCTTTGGTTAACCTAACCAATTACTTTGTTTAACTCGACTAACTTTGCTTTGGTTAACCTAACAAATTACTTTGTTTAACTCGACTAACTTTGCTTTGGTTAACCTAACAAATTACTTTGTTTAATCCTTTTATCACACTCTGGTATTTCTTATGGTTTTTAACACATCACCTAACAACGATGAATATCGTCCAACCACACGTAATCACAACAGATTATATACATTACATTTATATATCACAATACATAAATCATAGTAAAAATAACTGTTGAGGAATCCAGTTGGATTCTTCCAACCTGTTTCCCTGCATCCACAGATGTTAAACAACACCAGTATAATATTCTGATAAACAGAATCAACATATAACTATTTGACGGTTTTTATATATATATATACATATGTAAATATATATATAAAATCTCTACTAACTGACTAGCAGTTCAAGCAAACAATCAACACACAGTCAAACAGACAATATTTTAACAGTTCTAAGAATACAACGTGAAAATAAAACTGTTTAGAGTTTGTGAGATTTACTCACATTTGCGCGTTAGCCATTAAATAACGGTTTGCGTTATTTGATTCAGTCAGACAATTTATTTCGCCATAAATTGTAACGAGCTCTAATTGACTTGCAGTCAGTTCCATTGTGTTGCTCCCGTCCATACGATCCCAACGCAACTTACGGTTCGTGATTCTGATTTCATATGGAGAAGATATTGATTTTACAAGTTTACACTATATATATTTTGAATTAAACTTAAATAAAAACTAAATTGGGCTTTACCCAATCCATTCGGCCCACACTTCTCTTCACAAAACCCAGACCCGCACCCTTAAAGAACCCGTACCTCTCTCTTCTCTCCCAATTTGGTATCGTGGCTCCAGGCTACTCCACCGGCCATTCTCATTCTTTTGGATCGACGGAACTCCATTTTCACCACACGAGAACCCAATCCGTGGCCACCAGTCTCCTCCTCGTCCGTTCCTCTTCGACCTGAGCACCATTTGGAAGCACTCGAACCTCCCCAGCGATCGCGTCCTTCAACGTCCAGGTGGTGAACCCAGTGAGAAGCTCGACACTTTTTGGTCAGAATTTCACTCAAACACATTGCAACGAGATGCTAACTCCCGTCCGAACCATAATACCATACTTAAACTCAGATCGATGCTTCCTATTTCACAATTCATCGAACCCTAGACTCAGCACGATTTCCAGTAATCCCAAACTAGTGTTCGAACCCAGAAATAGTGGCACGAGATTGAAACTTACGTAAATCCGAACTCGAATACATACATCTCTCGATTTGTTGATTTTTCCATGAATTATTTTGGATTTTTACTTTGGGAAAATTGTTTGCTGTGATGTTTATACGGGTTATATAGCCTGTTGGTGGTAGGGATTGAAGGCCGTGTGGCCTGTACAGAACCTCAGAAAATGAGAGGGATATTTTCAATTTGATTTTTGTAATTTATTTACTCGATTTTCTCCTTGCATCTGCCTTCTAAAAATCCCAGCGACTACATACGATCCCCTAAAATCACGAAAACTGACATGCTTCTAGAGTTTGACATTACGGACCCAACGGAACTGGTTTCATCGAATTCCGACTTCGTATGCTCACACAACGTATTTTTAACTGTCAAAATACTGACTGTTTTACACTCTAAAAATCCGTACGGCCACACAGTGACTCTAAAAATCACGAAATTGGAAATCTAACAACTATTTGATATTGCGGATCCAACAAAACTGGTTTCGTCGAATTCCGACTTCGTTTGCAAAACCGGCTATTTTTAAAGCTCTGGATGACCCATTTAAATATAGAAATATATTTAAATATAGTTAAATTAAATATAAATAAATTTATATTATCGTATATCTTCACATATGATATCGTACAGCTCCAGAATATCATATCAGAATTTACAACTTGATATTTCAGATTCCAGATTATCTCCATATTCAATTTATATCGAAAACCCTTTTATAACGTAAATAAAGCGTTGCAAATTATAAAGGAATTCTACAGCGACTTTTCTGAAATTTGATTTGGACGTAAATCAAAATCTACACGACGCAATCCCGATATTACTCTTCCACTAGGAAGATATACTCCACCAGCTCCACACGTTTCTTGTTTCACAGAAATCCGGCTTAAAATGAATCATGTACATTCAGTTGAAGTTCAAATCGCCAAATTGCGAACTGCCGCGACGTTTCCGGTTCGTTTTAATTATAATTATAAATTATAAGTTCGAACGTTTTACTTTAAGTTATCGATATCGCCAAATCGATATATAAATAATTAAATAAATTAATTATTCGACAGCTAACAAAACGCGCCATTACAGACTTCCCCCCTTAAAATAATTTCGTCCTCGAAATTGCTAAGCTAGGAAAATGCTACCAACTTTACTAACTAGATTCAAATATCTTTTAGTTTACTTCTCAACTCCAGTTTCAACTGAACCATTTAATTTTCAAATAAATTATTAATTCATTCTGTCTAACTGAAATTTTCAAAAATTCTGAAAATTTTCTAACACCTTAAATTTTTGAAAAATTTCGCCATAACCTCCTTTGTACGCATCAATACGTCAAACCACACTCGCCTCTCTAGGCCTCCTCCAATCCAAAAGGAAATCAAAATAGTCAAGCGGCTTGCCAATTTGGCTCATAAAATCCAAACTCATATATGATATAAACTTGTACCTTTTTGTCGGGCATTTTACTCTATCCCTTGCATCTGCTACCACTTCAACATATACCAATGTTATCCATTCCAATTGATCTCCAATCAGTTCATATCCTCAAATCAAAATCGAATTTCATTCGAACTCTAATATCAAATTCCAAATTATTGACTTATCAATTTGGTTCCATTCTAGATTATCTCTAATCCAATTCAATTTTATTTAACTCGGTTCAAGTTAAATTTCAATTTATTTTTACCATCTCATTTTATTTAACTTCATTAGTTAAATTTTAATTCCAGAACTTAAGTTCCTGGGTTTCTTTCAAATCAATTTGAAATCATAATGCCAATTCAAAACCTTTGAATTTCTAAACAACTTGTTTTCTCAAAACAATTCAAAAACAAAACCTTTGGTAGTAATCCGTCACTTAGAACTCGAAAATGAACATTGATGATGTCTAGATTCATCATCAGAATCTATTTTCCAGCTATCGAAGTGAGTTCAAAACTATATCATTTTCCATTTGAAAAACATTTTCAAAATCTCCCAGGAACTTAAAATTTCCTTATTTTAAATTCCAAATTCTGATTTAAATTCATATTTAATTCAAACTATTTCATATATTACATTCATATGAATTCTGATTGGTCATTTATAACCATTTCACCCTTTTATAATCTTATTCGATTATAATAACAACCAACACAATCAATATACTATAATAATTTCAAGATATATATTTCTTCTATAAACAAATATATTTTGGGAAAAATTATTTCATTTACCCTCTTTCAAAACATACCATGACGGTTCATCGTATTCGGGTGTTTAGTAACCCTTATCGATACAGTGGATCAAACCGATCGACCAGAATTCATAAGCCACTCAACCAATGAGTCTCCACAATATAAAACCATTTTATATTGAATAACAATTACGCGCTCATATATATACACTCAACCTCAATCTAGGATATTACTAATCCCATCTCTATCGAGTTATGCCACAAAGCCAAGGTAATCACTTAACTTAAGCTCTGATACCAACTGTAACGGCTGGAAATTTCCGACTCCTCGAGAGTCGAAAATACCGAGACGTTAGTGAAAGAAAGTAGAGGGTGAGGATGAAAAGATAGAACTAATAGAATAGATGAAGTAGAAGAACTTACATCATCCGAGTAAACACGAATCTCACAGCGGAACGAATAAAATATAACATAACTTTGAAATACAAATCAGTACTCGTATATACATACCATTTCAAAGTACAACACTTAACAACACAGGGGAATAATAATAGCTATAATCCTGAAGCCTCCTGCTCCAAGCTCTCCAAGTGTATCTGAAAAATCCCGACTACTTGACTGCCCGTACAAATTTAGGCACCCAAGAGTTTAGGGAAAACCAACAAAATAAACTCCGGGTCAGTCATGGGACTGGTGTGAATAAAACTCCAACACTTGGTTAAATAAAGGATATCTTCTGATATTATAATGATGTCTAAATACAAATAGATATCAATCTAGCAGAACGCTTGCATCTCACGTTCCACATACATAGTATACAAATAAACCGTGAGCGCTTATTAGAGATTGGATTCCAACAGACAAGGTATGGGAGCACCTTCCGATCAGTGTACTCTAGAGGAGATACACTAGGGTTCAACAAGAACGTCTTGCAACCCGGCCACACATGACTGTCCACTCATTTAGCTTGAGTGTGACGAATATATTATCACCGATGGTTGGGATCAGCAACCATCCTTCCCGATAAGGGACAGCATTGAAATAGATTATAAAGAAGTACAATTGAATATTCTCTAGATGGTGATAATACACCCTGCTTGGGTATGGCCCAACTAGCCATGCTGCCTAGCCCAACTTCTGTTATTTCCCGGTTGTGAGGTTTGAGGTCACGTTTATCACTTTGACAGATTATTTCTTCAATTACTTTGAATGCCACATCGTCATACCCGCCAAATCATTATCGATTTCTCAAGGTATCACGAGTATAAAAGCTAAGAGAAACGAATTTCTCCGCCACCAACGTAATACGTTTAAAGAGATCAACATATATGATTCGTTAAGAATACTTTGTCAGACACTCGTCCATATACGTTGTTCTGGGACTGAATAAACCGAAGGCACTATTCAGTGAATCCATCCTACCTAGGCTTTCCACAATAGCCCTTGCACTTCACTCCGTCTTCAATTATCTTTAGCGTACTTGATTCGCAATGCTTATGCTAATACGGAGTGGTTCTTCGGATAATAATCCAACCGGTCTCCCCATATTAACAACGTAAAAATGGTCAAAACTTTGATAGTCTGTGATTTAACTATCAAATGAAAACATGTCGGTGTACAAACAACAATCTTATTTCCAAATGGAAATTCGATCGATCAATCATCATATACATATATTTCCTTATTTCATATATTTAGAAAATATATGTTATTAATCATTGGAAAACATTTCCATAGATTATTTTCACATCACTATTATTTCGCAACTATCAGTCCCTAACTGTAACTAGTATGAGAACAATTCTCTAAGTATCAATCCAGAAGGTCGAAACCAACATCAGATCGTCACTTAGAAAACCGTTCAACTTACCCTCTCCAGTCAGTTTCTGAATTTGCTTAACTCTATTTCTTAAATTCTTATCATGAAAACATTTCATTTTCTATGTTTAGAAAACATATCTGACTATATTTGGAAAACATTCCCAAAACTCATTTACGGATTTCAAATGAACGTTATGCTTAATCCATTAATCGCTTATTACTTCTATATTTCAAATCAACCTTTTCTATCGAACAACAACTATTCCTTTGTCAATTCTGAAGTCAATCAAGTTGGGGTATAATTACCTCTCAGACCTTAATTGAACAACGTCCTTGACTGTGAAATAGATGAAGCTCGTCACTCACTTTTTCCAATCATCTGTTTACGCAAATTCTCGGATTCAGGTTACGAATCCACTTCTTAAATGACAACGTTTGATTATAACTATAACGTTATAATTCCTACCCCTAAAATATCTAACCTAAATTATGAATTTAATTCCTAACTCGAATAATTTAACAGACACCTAATTTCTAAATCAATAACTAAATCTTGATTTAAACCCTGGAAAGTAAATAGTACTTTCCCGAATTTGCTATAATCGAATTCGACGTATAACTCTCTTTCGAGTAATCTCTATTCGATTAACTCTCTCTTTTTAATAATTTATATTCGATAAACTCTATTTCGATTAACTCCTATCGAATAACTAATATTCGAATAGCTCTTCTTGGTTGGCTCTATTTCATTAACTCTTATCGAATAACAAATATTCGATTTTCTTTAATGTGTCAATTCTTATCGAATAACTAACATCCGATTTAACTTAAATGGATTTACTCTTATCGAATAACTTATTCGATTAACTCAACTTGATTTTCTTAACTCGATTATCTCAACTTGATTACTTAACTCGATTACTTAACTCGATAAATCTTAACTCGATTACTTAACTTGATAACTTAACTTAACCCAAATCGATTAACTCAACTCTAATCGATTAACTTAATTTGATTTACTCCTTCGAATAACTCATTCGAATAACTTAATTGATTAACTCCTTCGAATAACTAATTCGAATAACTTACCTTCGAATAACCAATATTCGATTTACTCTAACTCGATCAACTTAATTCTAATCGATTTACTCCATTTCGATTCAACTTAATTCAAATCGATTAACTTAACTCAAATTGATTAACTTAACTCAAATTGATTAACTCCTTTCGAATAACTAAATTCGATTTAACTCTTCTCGGATAACTAAATTCGATTAACTCAAATTGAATAACTAATATTCGATTTACTCTTACGTGTTTAACTCTATTCGAATAAGTAATTCGAATCACTCTAATGTGTTTAACTCTATTCAAATATCTAATTCGAATAACTCATTTCGAATAACTAAATTCGATTAACTCCTTTTTACTTTACTCGAATAACTATATTCGATTAACACCTTCTTTCGAATAACTATATTCGATTAACTCTTCGACTAACTCCTTTGGATTAACTAACTTCGAATAACTCCTTTGGATTAACTAACTTCGAATAACTCCTTTGGATTAACTAACTTCGAATAACTCCTTTGGATTAACTAACTTCGAATAACTCCTTTGGATTAACTAACTTCGAATAACCAATATTCGATAACTACTCTTCGAATAAATAATATTCGGTAACTCTTCTCAAATGAATAACATTTGATTTCTCCACTCGAATAAACTATATTCGATTACTCTTCCCTCGAATACACTATATTCGATAACTCTACTTCGAATAAGTGATATTCAGCAACTCTACTCGATTAACTCCACTTGGATAACTCTAACTGGTCAACTCTAACTGAGTAACTCTAACTGGTCAACTTTAACTGGTCAACTCTAACTGTTTATCTTTAACTGGTAAACTTTAACTGGTTAACTCAAATGGTTTAACCTAACTGGTTAACTCAAATGGTTTAACCTAACTTGATTTACTTGTCTCGATTAATTGAACTAATCCACTTAGTTTAACTTAGTTAATTCACTTAGTTTGACGCAACTAATTCACTTTGATTTACAAATTAGTTTAACTTAACTAAGTCACTTAGTTTGACGTAACTAATTCACTTTGATTTACCAATTAGTTTAACTTAACTAATTCACTTCGATTAACCGCTTAGTTTATCTTAACTAATTTACTTTGGTTAACTTAACCAATTACTTTGATTAACTCGACTAACTCGCTTTGGTTAACTTAACCAATTACTTTGATTAACTCGACTAACTTGCTTTGGTTAACCTAACCAATTACTTTGTTTAACTCGACTAACTTTGCTTTGGTTAACCTAACAAATTACTTTGTTTAACTCGACTAACTTTGCTTTGGTTAACCTAACAAATTACTTTGTTTAATCCTTTTATCACACTCTGGTATTTCTTATGGTTTTTAACACATCACCTAACAACGATGAATATCGTCCAACCACACGTAATCACAACAGATTATATACATCACATTTATATATCACAATACATAAATCACAGTAAAAATAAATGTTGAGGAATCCAGTTGGATTCCTCCAACCTGTTTCCCTGCATCCACAGATGTTAAACAACACCAGTATAATATTCTGATAAACAGAATCAACATATAACTATTTGACGGTTTATATATATATATATATATATACATATGTAAATATATATATAAAATCTCTACTAACTGACTAGCAGTTCAAGCAAACAATCAACACACAGTCAAACAGAAAATATTTTAACAGTTCTAAGAATACAACGTGAAAATAAAACTGTTTAGAGTTTGTGAGATTTACTCACATTTGCACGTTAGCCATTAAATAACGGTTTGCGTTATTTGATTCAGTCGGACAATTTATTTCGCCATAAATTGTAACGAGCTCTAATTGACTTGCGGTCAGTTCCATTGTGTTGCTCCCGTCCATACGATCCCAATGCAACTTACGGTTCGTGATTCTGATTTCATATGGAGAAGATATTGATTTTAAAAGTTTACACTATATATATTTTGAATTAAACTTAAATAAAAACTAAATTGGGCTTTACCCAATCCATTCGGCCCACACTTCTCTTCACAAAACCCAGACCCACACCCTTAAAGAACCCGTACCTCTCTCTTCTCTCCCAATTTGGTATCGTGGCTCCAGGCTACTCCACCGGCCATTCTCATTCTTTTGGATCGACGGAACTCCATCTTCACCACACGGGAACCCAATCCGTGGCCACCAGTCTCCTCCTCGTCCGTTCCTCTTCGACCTGAGCACCATTTGGAAGCACTCGAACCTCCCCAGCGATCGCGTCCTTCAACGTCCAGGTGGTGAACCCAGTGAGAAGTTCGACACTTTTTGGTCAGAATTTCACTCAAACACATTGCAACGAGATGCTAACTCCCGTCCGAACCACAATACCATACTTAAACTCAGATCGATGCTTCCTATTTCACAATTCATCGAACCCTAGACTCAGCACGATTTCCAGTAATCCCAAACTGGTGTTCGAACCCAGAAATAGTGGCACGAGATTGAAGCTTACGTAAATCCGAACTCGAATACATACATCTCTCGATTTGTTGATTTTTCCATGAATTATTTTGGATTTTTACTTTGGGAAAATTGTTTGCTGTGATGTTTATACGGGTTATATAGCCTGTTGGTGGTAGGTAGCGTTTGTGGTAGGGATTGAAGGCCGTGTGGCCTGTGCAGAACCTCAGAAAATGAGAGGGATATTTTCAATTTGATTTTTGTAATTTATTTACTCGATTTTCTCCTTGCATCTGCCTTCTAAAAATCCCAGCGACTACATACGATCCCTTAAAATCACGAAAACTGACATGCTGCTAGAGTTTGACATTACGGACCCAACGGAACTGGTTTCATCGAATTCCGACTTCGTATGCTCACACAACGTATTTTTAACTGTCAAAATACTTACTGTTTTACACTCTAAAAATCCGTACGGCCACACAGTGACTCTAAAAATCACGAAATTGGAAATCTAACAACTATTTGATATTGCGGATCCAACAAAACTGGTTTCGTCGAATTCCGACTTCGTTTGCAAAACCGGCTATTTTTAAAGCTCTGGATGACCCATTTAAATATAGAAATATATTTAAATATAGTTAAATTAAATATAAATAAATTTATATTATCGTATATCTTCACATATGATATCGTACAGCTCCAGAATATCGTATCTGAATTTACAACTTGATATTTCAGATTCCAGATTATCTCCATATTCAATTTATATCGAAAACCCTTTTATAACGTAAATAAAGCGTTGCAAATTATAAAGGAATTCTACAGCGACTTTTCTGAAATTTGATTTGGACGTAAATCAAAATCTACACGACGCAATCCCGATATTACTCTTCCACTAGGAAGATATACTCCACCAGCTCCACACATTTCTTGTTTCACAGAAATCCGGCTTAAAATGAATCATGTACATTCAGTTGAAGTTCAAATCGCCAAATTGCGAACTGCCGCGACGTTTCCGGTTCGTTTTAATTATAATTATAAATTATAAGTTCGAACGTTTTACTTTAAGTTATCGATATCGCCAAATCGATATATAAATAATTAAATAAATTAATTATTCGACAGCTAACAAAACGCGCCATTACAAACACACATCCGCCATTTAAGACGATTATACTGAAAAGCCTATTCCCTGGTGGACTCTTCAACCCAAGCCACTTAAGACCCAAAGAAGAGGACTATACGTGAAGGTTATTAGTTCGACCCCCATTTGCCTTTAAAATCTTTCCCTTTTTGGGATAAAGTAGGCTATTCTTATTCAGTATATACACAAATTACATCAATATTTGCTAAGTGCTTTATGATTATGAAATAAAAGCAAGAACAAAATTTGATGATCTGTGTCACTAATTACAATAGTGAATAGATCATACTTAAAGTAGTTTTTGCTTTGCTTTCATTTTCATAAGAACAATGAGTGGTTTAATTGTTGTGTTATAATTTGATAGTTTATGTTATGTTTACTAATAACATAAATAAACTACACTGATGATAAATGCAACATTTATGTTACTTAATATTAAAAATAGAGATCATAGATCGTATGTTTGTTAATTTACATAAATATGACAAGGGATTTATCTCTAATTGCTCTCTAATCTCATATTTAGCTCTCAACTTAGTTTCTAGTTTTTATATATTTTTATTAGTTAAAACAATTCAAAGTTTCATTTAATTTGATTGAGTAAGACTAAAGTTATTTATTTCCCTGCGGACTACCCATACTCGCTCTCATACTAACAATTGTACGTCGTGCACTTGATGTTTTATTATGATATTTTGTAGACGGTTTTCTAATTCGATAGAAAACTATTTGCAAACAATTTTTTGGCGTCGTTGCCTGGGAGGGAATTTTATTTTAATTTTATTCTTCGAATTAATTTTCTTGTTTCTTGTTCTCTTTAAAAAAAAATGAGTGTTTGTCTTGTTTCTTTTTATTCACTGTTTGATTGTTAGTTTGTTTGTGTTTTCCTATTTTATTTAGTTTTGAATCTTGTTTTTGTTCCTTCTCTTAAAAAATCTATTTCTTCTAACTGATGTTCATAGTCTGTTTCTTTTTGTTTTTCCCTACCGTTGTTTTTCACTATTCTGTTTTTGTTTCCCCTTTCTCCCATTTGTTTTCTTTTGTCATATGTATATATTTAAAAAATAGTACACAGTGCATTGCAATTTCAGTTCTGAGCAATCTCATATTCATTTCAGTTTTAAAATTAATGTTCTCTCCTCTGTTACAATTCTGTTTCTTTACTTCTCTAGTCATTGTATTTCAGTTTTCACACTAGTATTACATCTGTTTTATTTCAGCAATTCAATCTCTGTTTGCTTTTCCACTTCATCTACCTTTCACCCCTAGAACAAACACTGCCCTAACAAAACCCCATTCTCCTACACTTTCATATGATCAAAAGGAGATCCAGAATACATGAAACAAAGGGGTATATATACATGATCTAAAACCCTTAAACCCTAATCACTCTTCTTGGGAACTCCCTAAAATGCCCATTCGTAAAGCTTCTAATTGTCTTTAGCCACTAGTAAGTCATGTAGAATGCATGAGGTCTTTTGTCTCATCCAATTGTCTTTAATATGAAGCTTAAGAGTAAGTGGGTTAGTTGAAAGGTGTGGGCCTCCACTATCCATGAATGAATTATTTCTTTGCCTCCTCTTGTGAATATGCATGCTTTCCTTATTATCTTCATGTGTATATATCTTTTTTGCTCCTAAATTCCTACAACAGATAATTACAAGGAACAAGTAAATGCAATAGACTAAAACATGCACATTTTACCGTTAAACCCTCCCCAAATGAGTGATGATTTTGAAAACATTTAAAACAAGGTTTGATCATATAAAATATCAAAAAATGTTCATTTATTCAACTAAACAAGAATAAATATGTGCATTTTTACAAGCACATCAAATACTACAACACTTGTATTTTTATTCATCGTCGAATTTTAAATTTCACACGAATGAGTTAACACAAGTTTGAGTCGTCACTATAAAATTTAAGTCCGTTACTAATCAAAACTTCAAACAAAAGTCAGGTTATCGTTACAAATTCCTGCAGCCTGGCTAGTTGTTTTGGTTGAAAACATAATGCAAATATGAAATGAATTCTATAATCGATTATTAACAATCGTAAAATGACATTTTTATTTCCATTTGGTTAACAAGTCAGGTCAAATAAGATAAGAAGGTGCTTGGATTTCAAGTGCTAACTCTCTCTTTATTTTGAAAAATATTTACATTTGTAACGACCCGTAATTTGGGCAATAAATAGTTATTTAATTAAAAGATCAAAAATAGAAATTTCTGCAAACAACGGAATTTGGCCACGAAACTTTAACTGTTGCGTTCGTCTCGGAATTCGGTTCAACTTTCATGCTTGGAGTTTCGCGAGCGGTGTCCGTATGAAAACGTTGCAGACGAAATATGAAAATGGACGAAAAATAAATAAAATAGAATATTATATATATAGTAATATAATTATCCAGCCACCTCACTAATGACGGCTAGGGTTTTATGGGTATTCTTGTTATATTTTATAAAACGAATGGACAGATGACAATCAAAATAGATCTAATGGTGCAAGGCCATTTCCACCCCTATAAATAAAGGGGTAGAGCCTCATTCTTCTTCCACCTAAATCTACAGATGTAGCGGAGCTCTGCCATTTTTCTCTCTCTCCAAACCTAAATTCTAAAATAAAAATATATTCATACATATCAAATCAAATCCAATTCAAATGAAATTGAGAGGGCAAGCAAATCTAATGAAAATGAATGCAATTTGATAATTTGGCGCTCAACGATTGATTCTTCGCTCTTTTCCCTTTTTCTTACATTTCTACAGATCCATAATTTTCCCCTTTCTAGATAAATTGTAGATTTATAAGAATTTGGGGATGTAACCCTAAAGGGTTCAAAACTTATAATTTGGAGGCTATAAGGTGAGCGAAAATTTACTAATACAGATATAATGATTTATCTATTTCATTTGAATCCAATCTATGTTTTATGTCTATCAGATCTGTTATTTAAATAATTGTAAATTGTGATAACCATGAGATCTGATTATGAATATGTTTGAAATTGGTAAATGAGAAAGTTGTGATTATGTATAAATATGAATTGTAGGATTTTTATATATATTCCCATATATTCCTAAAGTTATGTCATGAATTATGAAATATGTTGTTTACGTCACATAGCACTGTGGATCTAGAAATCAGTCCCATTAAACATAAAATTATTGTAGTTATGTTCCAGATCTTTAGCTGAGTGCTTAAATATAAATATGTGAATTCGGGTAAAAAGATGAAAATTGTGTATTATGTGATGTTAAGAATAAAAAGATATATTCCTTGTTTACATTCAGTTTTGTTAGTTTTTTGGCTTAAGCATTGTAAATTATGTCGTTTTACTCGTTTTCAAATAAAGAGGCATTATTTTAGAATCGCAAGAAGTACGACAAAAAGAATTAAAAAGGGGAAAAGTTGTGCAAATTTACATATAGAAATAAATACATATTTTTGTATGCAATTAGCATTGACTGTTCCAAAATAAAAATACATTACATATATTTCTTGTGATTTGGAGATATGTCAATTCCACAAAATAGGCATGATTTACAATGATTTTAGCTAATGGTCCTTGTGAGACTTGAAACCTTTTTGGCAAGACCGATTATAAAAGGGAATGATTGGTTAATTGATTAGACGAAATCATTGATTCTAAATTTAAGAATAAAAATAATAATAATTACGTTGACCATACACAAACATAGAAATAAATGTATACATATTACCCATTCAAATCAGCGTAAAACGGTAAATATATGCATTGTATTAAATGTTGAATGGTATTCATTTATGGAATCATACATGTAAATTTATATTCCGTATTAATGAATATATTTATGGTGACCATTGTAGTAATTAGTGTAATTGATTTCTATAAATAAGGCTATAAATAAATAGTTAACAATTGTGACAAATGTTGAATGTTTGGATAAGGATCAATGGAAGAATTATATGTAAACATAATCCATATTGAACTAATATATTTGTAGTGACCATTTGTAACAATAAATATAATTAATTGTCATAAATGAGACCGCAAACAAAGAAATAATTATTGTAACCAATATTGAATGGGGGAAAATAAATGTGAAAGGAAAATGGTTACAATTCCTAAGATCAATTAGGATAACTGTTGTGGACCCCAATTAGGAAATTTAAACTGTAACCGCATTTG
Source organism: Allium sativum (assembly GCA_030737875.1). Taxonomy (NCBI): domain Eukaryota; kingdom Viridiplantae; phylum Streptophyta; class Magnoliopsida; order Asparagales; family Amaryllidaceae; genus Allium; species Allium sativum. The sequence goes on along the minus strand of CM060910.1, from coordinate 91,646,599 downwards.
GACACGGGGTTAAACTCAACTTGTGGTGTAAGTATGCCTGAAACCGACCGGCAAATCCAATAACCACTGGTAGTTAGTTTAATGTGAGAGGTGTAATGCATAAAAATTAACGTACTAAGGCACGAGATTAAGTTCACTTGTGGTAGAAGTCTTCCCAGAACCGACTGACAAATCCAACATCCACAGGTACTCGACTTAATGTGAGAGGCTTAATGCATATATATATATATATATATGTATGTATGTATGTATGTATATAATAACCAATAAACAATAAAATAAAATAAAGAATAAGTATAGTAATTTCCTGTTGGGGTACAACAAATAGATAACTTGGGAACTGATATATAGTTGCCTTAGGAAAATATGACCATTAGAGTCATAAAGGGCAAAAAAGAAATAAAAAGAAATGGGTGTGAAAAGGGGGAATTAATGGATATTGATTTCCGTTTAAATACTAAGTCCAAATTAGAGAAGAAATTAAATAAATATCCTAGTGAAAAGGGAATATAATCTTCCTTATTTATGTCAATAAAACTTATATTTAAAGATATAGTTGGACTTAGTAGGTTAATAATATAAGAAATTATTTACCATATAAACTCGTGATACAAATAAACAGTGTACATATAGTATTTCCATATAAGGAAATTAAATGGAAATGACTTAATAACGTAACCTACTTTATCCCAAAAAGTGAAAGGTTTTAAAGGCAAATGGGGGACGAACTAATAACCTTCGCGTATAGTCTTCTTCCTTGGGTCTTAAGTGGCTTGCGTTGAAGAGTCCGCCTAGGAATAGGCTTTTTAGTATAGGGGTCTTAAATGGTAGAGGTGTGTGTGGGCCTAACCAAACCTAGAAATTAAAAGGGTCAGATATGGCCGTCTATCCTACGGGAAGTATTAAGTGACTAAGGAGGTTATCGAATGAGGTCAGCTAGAAGGTATGACGAACGATAATATACTTACTCTCACCTTATGCGGGGCAAGGGTTTACGCGTGAATGACAGAAGCCTTAACTAGTAGGGCCCGTAGCTAGTGCCCTCTAGTTTATGTTAACATCAAATATATTGTCTAGGGTTAATAAGTGACCAATAGGTCCACCTAGGGTCTTAAGTGATCAAGGAGAATGCACCCTATTTATCATTTGATAGTGATGCATTAAATAATAAAGAATAGAGAATGAGGGTATAGATAGAAACCCCAAAATTATGGGCCCACTCCCGATATAATTAACCAATTAAACTCTAGTATAAAGGCTTCACAAAAATGGGTGTAAATGTCTTATCTCGGTAATATAATTTGGGAATACTGCTTTGGGATGAATAGTAAAGTCGTGCGTAAACACTTACCAGGTTGGGCTAGAATCACTAACCCGGTTAGGCATACAACTTGGTTTGAGCCAAACGGAATATATCTGTGTTATAGACTGTGTTGTACATTTCTTAGTCACCAGAACTTGTTGTTCTGACCCCCTCCTCATTACAACATCCAAGTTCAATAGAGAATGTCGGGTTCTCAGAGATGTTTAAGTTGAGCTTTCGGTTCTTCTTCTCTCTCATGCTTGGTATTGGCAAAGTGACTTACTTTGAAAAAGGTAGTTACTTGAGTTAATACTAGTTTATCTTATTTTGTTTCCACTGTAAGTTATTTTATCGTATTTTGATTATGCTTATGCTCATTTATTGTAGGTACCAGATATACGATCTTTGCTTGGATGTATTCAAGTTTCGATTTTTGTCAAAATGCGGGTGCATAAAAGTGTGGGGCGTTACATTTGGTATCAAATCTTAGGTTAAATGATCAGAGGGATTTAATTAAATTAAGAATCGTGAGAGAACATAATTCGATTTTATTTTCTATTTTTCTTCGTCTTTCTTACTCGACTTTAATTTATTTCGACGATGGGATTGGTCGTTGGCCTAATTATAGAAAATAGGCTTTGAGCGAATAAGAGTTGGAATATGTTGAGTTCGAGTTAAGCCAATTCTGTCTTACCCCACAGTACATTGGCAATCTTGTCGTAAAGAGTATTAGGATGACATATGGTGGATTCCATTGATCTGAGAGTTGGAAAATGGAATAAAATATATATGTTAATATAAAAAGCTAGCTAACCGAGATAGTCATGAATTCCTGGTTTGGTTTCGTTTGGTAGTTCCAGTAAAGACATAACTCGAACCAAAATGGGGAAAAGCCCATGTTAATATGTCGTATCCATTTCAGAATTATAATTACAAGGTTTATCCATTAGTCACTTTGTTATAATTTTGTTGTTGAGATATTCAATTGAATTCTTAGCCTTGTATTCGAGGAAATTTATTTTTAAAACTATTTGAAAAAAAATAGATTTTAACGGCTTTGAAATACAATTTTAAATAGTAGTTTGTGAAAGATATGGTTTTAAATTTTTTAATCTATTGGTGTTTCAAAATTTTAGAGCTATTATGTAATTTTAATAAATATAGTCTGATTGGTAGGAAAGATGGAGTTAGAAATGACAAGGAATATGTCACTAAACTTGAAAATAATAAATATTTATTCCTTGTAATTTGTAGTGTCCCTCTTCCTATAGATATTGGATAATTTATTGAAATTACCACAATTAATCCTTAAGATTTTAAAGATCTAATATCTTTGAACACGAAAATGTTTTTACATTTTGAAATATAAAACTGGAATATAAATAATAGTAATAATTACGAATCGGTTTATGAATGGGAAACCATTAGTTTATAAATAAATCCCATTTTTGGAAAAGCTTAAATTTTTTCTTTGAAAAGGCTAAGGAAAATCGTTCGTCCAGATTTTGGGGTATTTGATTTCGTGAATCGCCTTTTTGTTGTCAGCTAGGTAAGGGGAAAATCCATTTTAATTTATATTACGGATTTCTAGCTGAATTATTTTTGGAATTCGTTTGTTCGTTGTGTAGTCGAAACATCGTTGTTGAGATAAATCCTTGGTGTTGGTTTGAAAATTGACTATGATATTTGGTACCGTCGAAATGAGGATAATTATTTTCAGATTGCATTAAATCTTAAAAGATAACGCAGGACGATTAATATTTTAATATGGCCTAATAAGGTCAAGGTCCAACCTCTGTCCAAATCCCATTTGGTAGTTGATCGTTTGGTGTGATACTAAGACAGTCAATTGGTTGATGAATTTTGGTACAACTTGGACCAAGGACTCAACCGTAAAAGTTGCGTCCAAATTACCCCTTAACTTCTTTCTTTCGTCCTTTCTTCCTCATTTAGCTGAACCATGTCTCTATCATTTTTCTCTTTCTTTGTTGCCTCCTCGTCTCCTCTTTTTCGCGCTTGTTTGCTCATTAGATCTTACCTCACTATTACTTCAAAATCTAATTTCTTCTCTTCGAACATTTCTTGGCCTATGACATCTAGCTGCATTATTCGATCTTGCTCACACCATTTAAGTCTCATCCTTGGACAAGGATCATTTGGTTGGATTGGAATGAGCAAAAAGGTCTTACCACTTTAGGGCTAAAAAAATTCGATTTGAGAAATTAGGGTTTGTACTTTAAGAAAAGAATACAAGATGATGGAATGGGAAAGAGATCCCCAAAATGTGACCCATGGGTCTTATTTATAGACAATTTGGTCCCCTTTTTGTAATGCTTCTGCTGGAAGCCTGCTTCCGATTTAGGCTGTCGGTGTTGACCAACTCCAGTAGCTTTCGGTGCCAGCTTTCTGGTGTCGATATCTTTGGTTTTGGTACTGCTTTTCCACCATACTCTCTTTATCTTAATGCTTTTACTATGGAAGTGACAATCTGTTATCGTCTCACCTTCTCGACATGCTACACCGCTTCCTCCTTTATAGTTTTTGGCTTTGTTTTCGGTATCGCTACCAAGCTTGTTGGTAGCGATAGCGTTTTCGCTGGACCTTTTGCTTTCATCTGATCTTGGTTTCATGCTATAGTTCTTGACTTCATCTTCTCAATATTACTGATTGCAAACTTCTCTGATTACGATAACATGTTGTTTGTTTTAGGGCTATCGGATTTGGTTCTTCTTTATTGACGTCCCAACCTAATGTCGGATTAAGTGCTTTCGGCTTTCCCATATTGTTTGATTTCGGTATTGTGATAACGGTTTTAACCTTACTTCCTTGGTATCAACTCCGGTTCACGCTTCTTCTTCAAGGGTACCAAAACCAGATTAATTGTCCCTCTTTTAAGTATTGACACCAAGCTAACTGTTCCAGACATGTTGGTGCCGATAGCTTGCTTCCTCCACCCTTGATTTTGTGTTGACACCATGCCTTTTCATCTATATTTGATGTTGGAGATGAACTTTCTTTCCGTTATCGGCTCTGGCACGATACCCTCTAACCCTAGCTTGTTTCTAGTGTTGAATTTCAGTAGTAACATATGTCAGCCTTAAACTTATATGTAGGCCTTAAGGGACTGTAAGGATGTCCGCCTCAGATATTTAATTGTGTATGTTTGTTGCTTGGACATAACATGAAGAAGTTACACTACCAGATATAGGAAATATTCATTTCTAAACTTATCTAATTTTCGTTCACTAGAATTTTATCTTATAACCTCCCTCCTTTTAACAAAATAGGTCAGTAGGTGAGGACCTTGGATCAGTGATGATTGGAGATTCTTGGAGGTGGAGCACTGCGATGGAGGCTTGGTTATTTATGGCAGTATTACTATTATTGTTGTAGTTATCATTTTATTTACTTGGGATAATTTATGACATACCTTTTATCTTGTGAGACTCTTTTGTACTTGACATTATGGTTTTATTTATTGTACATCTACTTTTAAGATATTACATTTTATCCCTTTCACTGTGTGAAATTCTGATTTCGTCTAGATTGCTCTTTGATATTTATTTTTAGTATTTTTGTATTGGAACCAACAATCCATTTAGAATGGTTCTAATTTCGGATGGGCGTTTTCTGGGTCGGGATTTCATCCCATTCCGAGCGGGTTGTTATATTTGGTATCAGAGTACGAGTTACCCGTATGCAGAGAAATATACGTAAAAGAGACATATTTGTTAGGGGTATTTAGTTTTAAGGACACGTTTCAAAAAAAATAGATCAAAGGACAACTAAGTTTAATAATTAAATAAAGGACAAAGGCCAAATTCTATAATGCAACATAAAATTCACTTAGATCTCATCATTAATGAATTAATTTATAAAATTACAAACAACCCTCAAAATTGAAAGGAAAAAAAAATGATTTTAAAAATATTTTTGTCATTTTATGTTATTATAAACATATAAAAATAATTAGCTTGGAAAGCTAAATGGATATAGCTTTATAACTAAAAAATATAGCTTTAAATTGTATGACCTAAATACAGAATTAAGTCTTTTTAAAGCTAATCTCATTTACACCATAAAAAAGCTAAACCGTAAATAACGAATCTATGTTCATTTAACTTTCCGTCCTGAATTTTCTTATATTGTTTTTTCTTCCATATTTGCGAAAAAATTCATAATCAATTTTTAATCTTATAATCATTGAAAATTATTTTTGTATCAATTTTTATTTTTTGTAAAATACCAACACATGTCCTTAGTTTAAAATATTTGGACTTTTTCCAATTAAAACCTGAAAGTAGTCCTTGATTTACATAGCAAAAGTCGCTTGTCCTTAGATCTATATTTTTTTCTAAAATGTGTCCTTGAAACAAATATCCACTATTTGTTAATTGAAAAGGGCTTTCAAAACTATATGTTAATACCAAATTAAACACCAATGTATGTTGTCTGTGAATGGGTATCAAACCACAACCAGCTCAAAAGAATGATCTGGAAGTTCAGTACCGACATCAGGTTAATGCCAAAAGCATAAAAGAAGTGATTTAGTCAATAGGCTTTCAGCACTAGCATAGGGAAGAAAGGCTTGCTACCGATACGAAAGGAGATGACAACAAAGTAGTGCCGACACAGATGGCAACCAGCGTGATTCAACTTCAAAGGTATATCACTTAGAGCCAAAAGCCGCCCTCGAAGCTATCCATGCCAACTGGCTTTGTATTGATACGAAAGGCAGAAGAAACATCAAAGATAAGATCGTAAAGCCAAAATCAATACACCGAAAGCTAAGTCGGATTTGATAACAATTCTAAGAAGAAAGAAAGGCGGCCGAAACCAAGACAACCGGAACCGAAAGGTGTGAAGCGGCCGACAAAATGCTACCGCATCCGAAAAGGGGCTTCTTCTTTGATAAGGACAAAAGCGGTCCTTATTTTTCTATAAATAAGACCCCAGGGGTCACATTTGAGGGGACTTTTTCTCATTCCCCAATCTTGTACTCTTTTCTTATAGAGTAAACCCTAATTTCTAAATCAATTTGGGAATATTCTTTGTAAACACTTATGTACTTGAATCAACGAGCAATAAAGAGTGAATCAACACTTTGCATAATTTTATGATTTTCCTTTCTACTTCTTTCATTTGTCACCTTATGCTTTCTCCCCAACAAATGTCCAATACATGAACCTTAACCTTTCTCCTAGATTACCAAAATACCCTTCTAAAAGCCGTTTAGCTTCCTAACTTGTGTTGCGCTTGGGGAAACTTTATCTCAAGATAATTGTTGGTTGTTGAGTCTCGTAAGCGTGATACTCTCCCCTTGAGGGAAGAATAACTAATCTTCGGGCTTAAAAACCTTGATATCTAGGTAACGGTGAATTAACTCAAGTTTGTGGGTACTAAATAATCCCATTCTATCCTTAGATCCACTTCCTTAGACCTATCTCCGGTGTTGATGAAAATTATCGTTAACATTTTGGCGTTATAAGGAGGGCTTGAACCTCCGACCTTGTGGTTAATAGTTATGTCCTTAATTATGTTGTTCCATCTCGGATTGGACCAAGCTTTGAAGAAGCAAGACTAATGGGTAAAGGATCCTAACAAGAGTCTTCTGGATCTCAAATGGTTACGTCATATATTTCTGACCCAAGAGTGATGGAAGAAGAAATGCTTAGATTGGAATTCCTACAAGTTGAAAGCGAGAGGAAGGAAGTAGAACTTTATAACCCTGGCCGTTGGAGAATTAACCCTTTCCACATAGGTCCAACCCATATCTTTGCCAAAAGCGGCTCCACTTCAAAAGGATACAACTTATTCACTCACTTGAAAAAAACCCATTTATGCACAAGTTAAAGGAACTATATTTGACCAAAGAACATTGGAGAAACCCAAGTGGATTACATGAAGGTGATCTAAGAAGGTTGCACCTAAATCTCACAACACAACAAAGAGGAAGTCTGAGGATAAGGAAGAACCAATAAAGTTGAATCACAAAAGGATTAAGTTCTAACGACGAAAGGGGATCTTGATTCAAGGTTGCTAAGGGAATGCAAACTTACAACATCCATTGAGAATATCTACTTTCTAACCAAACATGAACTCTACTATTCACCATCACAAAAGAAGAAACCTAAAAACGATGTCAAATTGGGAGGACCCTATTGCTACTATCATATGAACGGGCATGAAACCAATCATTGCAGGGTCTTCTAAGAGATGGTCATTAAATCCTTTAGTCAAGGGACACTATACAGAAATGTAAAGAAAACATAGTCAACTATAGCAATGGTTTCTTTAAGGAAAATGTGCCTACATAACTACGGGTATGGAAACCCTCTCCAAAATTTGGATAACCTGAAATGGGTCTAATGAATAAATAGGTAAAAACCCTTGTCACCGCCAAGATGACCAATGCAAGGCACCCCTTGGAGAGGGGTGGTGTGTAAGCCTTTCTTCATGCCCAAATCAGAAAGGGCCAGGTTAAAGCATCAGAAGCATAACCCTTCGATCCACACCAGAAATGGTCGGGACAGATCATATAATTAGCACGTCCTGCCTCTGCTTGCAGAAGAGTACGCCCTGCCTCTACTATGAATTAAGCACGTCCTACCTCTTCTCGTAGAAGAGAATGTTCTACCCATGCTTATTTTGCTCGTATCTGTAGAAGGGAATGATAAACCCTTATCATCGCCTACGATGGTTAGGGTATGGCACCCCTTGGAGGGGGATGGAGTATAAGCCTCTATCACCACCTATGATGGCTAGGGTATAACATCAAAAGAGTAAGCCTTAAAACCATGTCTATGATGGCCCGGTTTAAGCATCTAAGCCCTTATCACCGTCTATGATGGCCAGGGTAATGCACCTCCGGGTGGGAGGTCGGTTAAGTCCTTGGGCCCTACTTGAGAATAAGCTAGCCAAGCGCACCGGACACACATGGTCATAGAGTGGCTAGCAAAGAACATGCATCCTCTGCTTTGACAATCACAATCCCAGAAAGTAGCCAACGAAGCATATACATTTTATGCTTTGCGAAATAAACCCAAAAGGGGATGCCACTTCTATTAATACCAAATTGGGATATGTGGTCTTCTATCAAAATACCCGGATCTGGGTTGGTTTGGGACTTCTATTATTACCAAAAACGAATTTTTAGTCTACTACTAAATACCCGAATCTAGATTGGCTCAGACCATCTATTAATAGCCAAAAGTGGGTTTCTAGTATGCTAACAAATGCCTGAATCTGATTAATTTGGGACTTTTAATTAATTATCAAAGGGTGTGTTTTGACCTCCACTTTTTAGTACCCTCATCCGGGTCAAGAGACTCTAATCCTTATTGATTGGAAAAAAGGATTCAACATCAATGACTCGGGATGGTAACTCAAGTCAATCATCTAAAGGCCTACAAACAAAGATACTAATCTTCCATATTGGTCGGGGAGGTTTTCTTAACTCATATGTGTGAAATTCTTGCCTATTATTCAAATGAAATATGTAATACAAACAATCACACTATTTCATTGCAAAGAAAGTACAACAAGGGTAATACTTTCCTTAACACTTTACATGAAAACGTTTTTAGAAGAATTTCTGTTAAGAAAGATTGCTATTCCCAAAATATGAAACATGAAAAAACATTTTGTCTAATCATGCATTCGTTTGTTGTGCGACTACGACATAAATGCTATCTCACAAGGAATGAGAAAATTATCATATATATCTTATGAAGCTAACACTAGGCAGTGTGTGTTAAGTTTGTGTAGAACAATGCAATAGGGCTTTGGGAAGAGAGCGTTCCTAGCAAGGGAAGAAATCACATATCAGGTGACATCCACATGATTTACAAACTTGTTTATAAAACCATTTCATAAGTTACTATGTACGTACTACTACTGCGTCAAGTGTTTCACATTCAGGACACACAAGTATCACATCACAATTATCAAGTAAAGAAGTCCCGTAATGACTAGACTCTTTAATCCGACTCAGGAATCTTCAAAGCGTATTCCAAAGATGCATAACCCGCTTTTGTTTTCTCCAATTCAACTTCTAGTTCCTCAATTCGATGGATTAATTTACTTATTTCTTCACCCAAATTGGTTGAAGGGTCTACCCTTAATTTCCTTTGCAACTCAAAGGTGGTTTTATCTTTCTCTTTAAGTTGAATCTCTAAAATGGACACTTGTTCATTCAAATTTCTGTTAGCAATCGTTTGGTGATAGTACGTCCTTTCCCTTCTCGAAGTGGGAACTTCCTTGAAAATGTCCTTTTATTTTGCAATTACCAGTTATTCGTCCTTATTGAGAGGGAGGAGTCTAGAATTGATCCCCTCTACTCACGAACAAGATAAAATACAGTAATATGAAAAATCTAGCCATCGAAAATTGACATTAATAACATCATGCTTTTCAAAGAAAGGGTACTACGTAAACTTTACTCGGGCTAATCATGAACTATTTTAGTAATACACATATCCACAAATTACAAAAGTACAAGTACTTATCAATACACCTGTCGTTTGTATTATACATCAATACAACATGGATGATTATAAGTCTTATCAAAACTAAATTATGAGTGTTACCCTAAAGTTGAAAAGAAGTTACAAGTATTTCATGTAAACACGTCTAAGCTTTCCTATAAAGTGATTTTTCTCTAGGTTTATGAGGTAGACTCGTTGAAAATCCTCCTTTTAATCTAAAAACAATGAACGTGAAGCACCTCTTGAAATTACATCTTTGTGGAAGTAAGGTTATGTCATGATATAAGGAAACTAATCATTGCTAAAAACTCAAAAAGGAAGAAAGTGCTTCAAAATCGAAACCCATACCTTTGAAGCAAGAATATTAGATCAAATGGGAAGTCTTTCCTCTTTCGGCTCAGGAGAACCATCCTCTTAGTATGAACTTCGACCAAGTCTTGAGTAGATAGGGTGCCCAAGGGATCAATGTGGGCTTCCTCAAAATTATGTGTGCCCTCAATAGTAGAAGGTGGGTCACCGCCATCTTTATCGGACTCATCTCGTCGACTTCCATCACCGTGACAGTCACCATTATCTCTTACACCATCATCAATGGCATTAGTAACTAATTATTCATCCTTCTCATCGGAGGCATTAGGCAAGTCCTTGATGTATAAAAGGTTCTCAAACTTCATCTTGTCCTTCTTTGGGACATCGACTCCCCATTTAGCCAGCCCAATCCTTTCCATGACTTAACTCCGGATGGAAGAATGAATAGATGTATTTTTGATCCTTGGAACCCTCTTAAAATTATCAAAGAATGCCAGGAAAAGAGCATCTTCATAATAGTCCATGGCAATCTTCAAGAGATAATCCTTCAAAAATTCTGATATCCTGTTTCTAGCCTCATGAATTATTCACCACGCATTGGAAAGTTTGTCATTAATTTTCTTCAACTCATCAGCATGGCTGGCCTCCATCTCCACCTGCTTATTCTTAAGAATTGAAACTTGGTTACACAAACTAACTTTAGCCCGCCTTTCCTCCTCAAGATCAGACTTATCCTTCTTAAGAGAGGTCTTTAATCTCTCACAGTCGCTGTCGCTCTTTGCCTTCACTTGGGACAAGGCATCAACTTTTGCTTTCAAGGCGGTGTTCTCCTCCCTTGGTGGGATGATCTCAGTAGAAGATAAGGGAACCATTCCCCTGGACAAGAGAAAGCTTTTGGTCAATTGATAAAAAAGAACAGATTAACTTTTATATGAGAATAAAAAATGAAAGAGGTACTAAAAAGGATAAATTTGTACCAAAAGTTGTTCCTTGATAAGTTTGGTAGAAATCCTCCAAGTGCAAGGGCAATGAAGGCAGCAAAATATTAGCAACTCCGATCGAGGAGAGAGCAAGACTCACAAGCTTATCAAAATCCAAAGTCGACGAAGGTGGAATTAGAGAACTAACATGCTGAGAGGATGAAAATGGAAGTAAATTATGTTCCCTCATATCATATGCACTTAGATGTTTTAAAGTCAAAGAATCAATAACGAGTTTGTTTCTAGGAGACGCTTTAGGAGAAGAATTGATATGCATAACAGTCCCAGCACCAGAAATAGCGAGACCAGAAGTTGTCTGCGCTTCGGCTATAATGATAACGTCCTCAGAAGAATGAGCTTTGATTGTAATGATAACTGTCCCATCTCTCACCTTACACGGGCAGGGGTATATGTGTGAATAATGGAAGCCTTAACTAGTAGGGCCTGTAGCTACTGCACTCTAGTTTATATCAACATTGAATAATTCATCGAGGAGTATTAAGTGACCAACAGGTCCACCTAATGTAACACCCCACACCCGCTACGGTCACTCACCAAGGGAATGCCATAGCATCGGTGGAGCATCTTAAGTGAATATAGAACAGAAAAGTTACAACAAGATAGATATAAGTAATACTTTAGAATTTAAAACATCATTTCATTGCAGCGGAAAGTAAAACATGTTTGGTTACATCACAAAACCATAAACAAGAGTCAAGTACATAATATCCATCTTGATAAAACAAAAGTACATAATCCCACTACATGAACTAATAGCCATAAAAAAAGAAGATAAGCTGAGCTTTACAACAATGGTCCAAGCTCCAAAAGACAAATAAAGCGATCTGATCAAATTCCACTAGCACTAGGCCCACTCTGAGAACCTGAGGGTTGGAAAAAAAAGATAAAAACAACGGGGTCAGACATAAGTCTGAGCGAGTCCTATACCCTTAACAATACAATCATTAAAGTAATTAGGGTATGATATAAACCTGGTACGGTACAACTGGGGATAAATGACTACACTAAGCAGCCAACTAGACTTAGGATGAACTAAGATAACGGTAAAGACGCACCTATCCACCCAAGGATAAATACTACACTGCACCACACCAGATCTACCCACCCAAGGGTAATTCCTACACTTCACCACACCAGATCTACCCACCCAAGGGTAATTACTACTTAAAGGTTGATCCCACTAAGTGTACTTAGTAATTTTTAATAGTAGTTTCGTGTACCCCTAGCTGACTACATAGGTGCCGTCTGCCCCTATCTCCACTAGGTGTACCTAGTAATTTTAATAGTAGTTTCGTGTACCCCTAGCTGACTACATAGGTGCCGTCTGCCCCTATCTCCACTAGGTGTACCCACTACTCCCATTCGATCGGCTCCCTAACGTAGATACCCGTGCTGGCCCCACAGTGGGGTGTATCACTCCCCAAAGTGGCAACCCGATAATCAATGGTGCACGGCTTATACCTACACGATGCAACAACGTCTTACCTACCAGCCCGGGTCCACACACGCATATGAAACCCGTTGGACTTGTGTTGCCACCGCTAACCCGATTTGGCCTCTTATAGTCAAGCCCAGTACGCGTGTCCCGTCCTCGACATGAGTCGAGCCCAATAAGATACATATGGGTTACTGGTTGAAATGGGCCCCCACAAGCTACCACCTAAGCTTGTCATTTGTTTCTAGTGCATCCCACTTAACCCTTTTTAATAATCATGTCCACTTACATGTTAAAGTTTGGTTAAGTCATCTAATCATATATCAATTGCCACTCAAGGCACCCACTAGATTTCCCCATGCCACCCAAGGCACTTGCTTGATTTCCACATGCCACCCAAGGCACTTACTTAACCCTTTAATCATGCTTAATTACATGTCCCACTTTGGTTAAGTATTCTAATCTTATCTTCCATTGCCACCCAAGGCAACCACTAGATTTTCCCCATGCCACCCAAGGCACTTACTTAACCCTTTAATCATGTTTAATTACATATTCCACTTTGGTTAAGTATTCTAATCGTATCTTCTATTGCCACCCAAGGCAACCACTAGGTTTTCCCCATGCCACCCAAGGCACTTACTTAACCCTTTAATCATGTTTAATTACATGTTCCACTTCGGTTAAGTATTCTAATCGTATTTTCTATTGCCACCCAAGGCAACCACTAGATTTTCCCCATGCCACCCAAGGCACCCACTTAACCCCTCATGTCCCTCTACATGCTAATATGGTTAAGTGTGTCTTGATTGATTAAGAACGTAACCGTTGTAAAGACCTCTCACATTAGACTATCTTTTATGGCAGCTGGATTTGCCGGTCGGGTCCGGGCAGCCTTACGCCATAACCGAGTCTAACCTCGTGTCTATACACTTTTCACGTATTTAGTTTGTGCCTAAGACCTCTCACATTGGGCCAATCATTTGTAGCCGCTGGATTTGCCGGTCGGTTCCGGACAGTCTTATGCTATAAAAGGGTCCAACCTCGTGTCTTAGTCGATTAATTACACCTAATTAATCACCCCCATATTTCGAATTAATTTTCCCTAATTAATTCCAATTTTAACGATGTACATAATTGACTCAATTATGTCCATCCACATTATGGTATGCATAATCATACCAACTTCACACCATTTCATTAACATGTATATTAACTCCATCGTTCCCCACGTAATTCGCTAACATGACATAAAGGGAAGATTCATCACAAATACAATGGGTTCAACTTGCATAACATTAGCATTAACATTGGTTTAAAGGTGTCAACATGCATATATCATCAAACCCAACTAGCATAAATAATCAACCCAAACTTGCATGAATCACATATGTCATAAAGAGGGTAACTTGCATAAGCTACTTATGTCATATAAAGGGGTAAACTTGCATATGTATGTATATCATACAAAGGGGTTAACTTGCATATGTATGCATATCATACAAAGGTGTAAACTTGCACATGTTACTTGCATAAAATCAAACACCAAACTTGCATAACATATCATATATGAACTTGCATATAATCATACATCAAACTTGCATAACATATCATATATGAACTTGCATATAATCATACACCAAACTTGCATAACATATCATATATGAACTTGCATATAATCATACACCAAACTTGCATAACATATCATATATTAACTTGCATATAATCATACACCAAACTTGCATAATCATGGTGTCATAATGGATCAATGTTTATCATAGCAATTTGCATAACTAGCATCATGAACACATAGCCTAACACTTGCATAACTTGCCTAGCATCATGATCATATAGCATATAACTTGCATAGCATCATGAACACGTAGCATATAACTTGTATAACTTACATAACATCATGATCACATAGCATATGACTTGCATAACTTGCATAACATCATTAAAACTTAGCATATAACTTGCATAACATGCATCACATCATTAACACATAGCATATAACTTGCATAACATGCATTGATCCACATTCATAGCCATAACCTCATTATATCCTATCATAAACATTTCAATAATTGGTCATTAAGGCTATAGAAACTCACAACTTGTTGATTAGCACTTCAATGAAGAAGATTAAGTTGCTAGAGTTGATTAGAAGTTGATTTGAGAAGCTTTCCTCCTCTTTAATTTGTTGGTGGCTCCTCCTAGTTGCATTTTGATGGCATAACGACGTTGTCTCCAATTTTAGTATGAATTAGGGTAGTCTTAGGGTGTATTTATAGAATTAGGATGTAGTTTAGGCCCTTATATTAACCCTAGATTAGGTTAGAGCCGTCAGATCTCGTCACAAGCCACTAGACACAGCCCAAAAGCCAAACTAGTGCACCCAGGTCACCTGGGCTCGACCAGGGAGGTCGACCCCCAGGTCGACACTAGGGTCGACTCCCTAGTCGACCTAGTGGGCAGGTCGACTCCCCAGTCGACCCCCAGGTCGACTCCCTGGGTCTGGCGGGAATTTTCCCGCCACTTCTGAAATGTTTAAATTTTTATATTTAAATCTGTTTTGAATTTCTGAAAACTTCTTCGGGCCTTAACTGGGTCATAAGGACTCCGAGTTTCGAAAACTCGGACTCTATTTCTCGTATTTTTCCGAGACGAACGCAATGACATAGCCCGTTTCCCCTGATTCAGATTTTAAAATTTAATTCTGCCCTGTTTTATATTATAGCAAGTTATTCAACATACGGGGTGTTGCATTCTCCACTACTTAAAGGATTTCGTCCCCGAAATCTCTAAGTCAAGAAGAACGTATCCTATCAACCAAACAACCATCTACTCAAACCATCAAACACTGGCATCCATTGTCCTTAGAGTTTCTAATGCTGTATGAACATATTCAAAGAGTGTGTGTATATGTTCCCTGTCTAATGCAAAATCAGGCGGTCTACTGATTCAGTTGACCTCCTTAATGCAAACCATGATAGTGCCATGCATCCAATATGTATGCGAAAGAACCCTATCGACACATACTATTTCTACATGAGTGCACAACCATACACCAAAATGCATCATCCATATGATAACGCAACCATTATACATCCATTAATATAGCTACCTACACACAATTATATGCAATATGCAATATGAAGTGATTGAGCCGATCTAGTGCCTAGAGTGTGTGTATATGACTCCACGAGCAACCACTAGAAACCACTTGCATCCACATGCATCCATCAAACATAACATGTCTCAAACACATGTTTCAACCATAGGTTTACCCTATCTAAAGGTCAAAGGTACTAATGAGAGAACATACTGAAGATAAGATAAGTACTAGACAAACGATAAAGGAGAAGTTAAAAGGCATGCCCTCAAAAAGGAATAGGTACAATGAACGCATCTTCGCTTCTACCTCCCAAGTAGCATTGCTCTCATCTTCTCCCCTTTGCACTTTGACTAGTCGAACCTCTCTGTTTCTCAACTTCCTAATCTCTGACCCAAGGATGCGGGTAGGAGCTCGTCGAATAGTCGCATCACGCTCTACCTCCACTTCTCTAAGCAAGCTCGGCTCTACCACCTCTGCGGTCTCATGTAGGCACTTTCTCAAATGTGACACATAGAATACGTCATGTTCCCAATGCAACCGAACTATCTCTCGAAGTTAAACTGAAGCTAGCCATGGAGCAGTCCTCTTGCTCTTTACAGGTATGAAATGGGCACTCTTAGTAAGTCTGTCTACCACAACCCAAATTCCCATATTACCCTTCCTCGATCTAGGTAACCCATCAATAAAATCCATCGAGACGCTATCCCACTTCCATTGCGGAACTTCCAATGGGTGAAGCAACCCACCGGGTTTCTTTTTCTTCGCTTTCACCTGTTGGCACACCAAGCATCTAGCGACATACTCGGCCACATCTTTCTTCATACCGGCCCAAAAGAAACTCGCTTCATGTCTTGGTACATCTTGTCCCCACCGGGATGAATGGTCATCCTAGAACGATGCGCATCATCAAGAATAGCCTTCCTCAAACCCTCGTCTTGCGGTACACAAAGTCTACCGTCTCTACGCAAGCACCCCCTATCGCCTAGGGTATACCTACTCAAATGGCTGGACGACTTCCCCCTTATGAGCCTCTCTACCAACTCAACCAACCGTGGGTCATCCCGCTGTGCCTCACCAATTCGTCCCAAAAGAGTAGGTCTAACCTCCAAAGATGCTAGCAAACCGGGTATATATTCAACGGAAGGTTTGAAATCAAACATCGAGATAAATTCCAAGCTTCGTCGTTCCACGAACAATGGACTCAAGGACGACCTTTTTCCGCTCAAGGCGTCCGCCACCATGTTACCCTTGTCAGGGATATACACTATCTCGAAATCATAGGATGCCAAGAAATCCATCCACCTTTGCTGTCTCAAGACTATGCGCTCGAAGAATCTGCAACACTTCCCTAAGATGTAGGGCATGCTTTTCTCCACTTCTAGAGAAAAGCAGGATATTTTCCTATACAAAATCGTCACAACTATCCATCTCTCACGCAGACCATCCTAGTCGAACTCGACATCCCCCAAGTGCAAGCCCCAAAGGCCGAAACCAATATCAGACAAACACTCAAGGGATACCTCCTTCGAATTCAGATGACCTACGTGAGATGATACTAGTAAAAACGGCTAAATAATTAAGCCCTTGTCCAACTCTGGATGTCCTCGCCAGTCTCGCTCCAAAACCACCGTTGATCAAATAACTGGCTTTGCTTAACCTGTTAAGCACATACGAAAACTTATTTCGCTTTTAGAAAAGATCA
Source organism: Allium sativum (assembly GCA_030737875.1). Classification (NCBI taxonomy): domain Eukaryota; kingdom Viridiplantae; phylum Streptophyta; class Magnoliopsida; order Asparagales; family Amaryllidaceae; genus Allium; species Allium sativum. The sequence goes on along the minus strand of CM060910.1, from coordinate 91,629,245 downwards.
AGATGTCATCCACAGAGACCACTACGAAATTATTTAGGTACTCCCTGAACACCCTACTCATCAAATCAACAAAGTATGCGGGGGCGTTCGTCAAACCAAATGGCATCACCAGCCACTCATAGAAACCATCCGGAGTCCTAAAGGCGGTCTTCTCTATACTATCCTCAGTCACTCCCAACTGATGAAACTCCGTGGCCAAGTCCCACTGCGAAAACACTGAGGCGCCGACCAACTGATCAAAGAGATCAACAATCCTCGGCGATGGGTATCTATTCTTCTTTATGAGCTTGTTGAGTTCTCTATAGTCTACACAAAGTCTGAGGGACCCATCCGCCTTCGTGTCAAAAACTACTGGAGCACTCCACTCCGATCTACTTCATCTTATGAACCCCTTCTCAAGAAACTCCCCTACTTGCTTATGGAGTTCCCTCCTCTCACGAGGAGCCATGCGGCGCACTGACAAAAATATTGGTTTAGCATCATCTACCAGATATATTCGGAGATTTATCTCCCGCTTCGGAGGTAAGCCCTTCACCTCCTCAAACACATCCGAGTATTCCCGGACTACTCTAACAGATCGCAAACTCTCGACCAAAGCGTCAGGCGATTCAAGATAACTTAGCATAACAGAATCTATGGGATTACAAGAGATCTTGAGAGTGTTACCCAAGCGGGTCATGAGCCTAGCAACTCTCTTTTCGCAATCAAGAACGGCACCATTACTGGATAACCAGTCCATGCCCAAAATCCACCCATAGCCCGTGAAGCCCAAACAAAGGCATCACACCTAAACTCAACGCTAAGCATGAGGATCTTCAAACCCAAACATATCATGGACAAATAAGTGGAGCCCCCAATGGGGTTTGAAACAACCACGGGATCATCTACTAAACTGGTGTCTAGGTGCAGTGACTCAACTAATGATGATGAGATAAACGAATGTGATGCGCCAGAGTCGAATAAAGTTCGAACATGATGATCGAGAGAACCAAATTTCAACTTAGACGGTCCTACCCCCATCAGGTATACCCGTCGTGAGGGAATACATCTACCTCTTTGGACAACCCCAAGGTGTCCTATTTCTCCAAAACAACTAGCCTTCCCCTTCACATTCTCCTTTCGTGGCCTTCTTACCACAATGAGGTTTCGTCCTTTATTTACCTAATAACTATTTGAACCTTCCTCTCTCGTCCATCTTAAAGGTACCCATAAGCCCTCCACCTCCTTGGACTAACTTCTTAGCCCAGCAAACGTCTTAGCCCCTTGAAGTGGTTCTTCCGTCCTTCATACGGAAGTCCTTATTTATCTTAAAAAAGACATCTATACGCGGAGGGGAAATTTAAAGAGAAAGAGGAAGAGATTCAAAACGGAAAATCGAAGGAAGGATATATGGCTCTTGGGGATTATGTTCTTTTCTTTCAAAAACTTTTCTCTTAAAAGACATGTTTTTGAAAATACTTCTTCCAAAAATGTTTTTAGAAAAATAGTTTTTCTAAAAGTTTTATCTGTTCTGGTAACCTTAAGCTCTGATACCACGCGTAACACCCCACACCCGCTACGGTCACTCACTAAGGGAATGCCATAGCATCGGTGGAGCATCTTAAGTGAATATAGAATAGAAAAGTTACAACAAGACAGATATAAGTAATACTTGAGAATTTAAAACATCATTTCATTGCAGCGGAAAGTAAAACATATTTGGTTACATCACAAAACCATAAACAAGAGTCAAGTACAAAATATCCATCTTGATAAAACAAAAGTACATAATCCCACTACATGAACTAATAGCCATAAAAAAAGAAGATAAGCTGAGCTTTACATCAATGGTCCAAGCTCCAAAAGACAGATAAAGCGATCTGATCAAAGTCCACTAGCACTAGGCCCACTCTGAGAACCTGAGGGTTGGGAAAAAAAAGATAAAAACAAAGGGGTCAGACATAAGTCTGAGCGAGTCCTATACCCTTAACAATACAATCATTAAAGTAATTAGGGTATGATATAAACCTGGTACGGTACAACTGGGGATAAATGACTACACTAAGCAGCCAACTAGACTTAGGATGAACTAAGATAACGGTAAAGACGCACCTATCCACCCAAGGATAAATACTACACTGCACCACACCAGATCTACCCACCCAAGGGTAATTCCTACACTTCACCACACCAGATCTACCCACCCAAGGGTAATTCCTACTTAAAGGTTGATCCCACTAAGTGTACTTAGTAATTTTTAATAGTAGTTTCGTGTACCCCTAGCTGACTACATAGGTGCCGTCTGCCCCTATCTCCACTAGGTGTACCTAGTAATTTTAATAGTAGTTTCGTGTACCCCTAGCTGACTACATAGGTGTCGTCTGCCCCTATCTCCACTAGGTGCCACTACTCCCATTCGATCGGCTCCCTAACGTAGATACCCGCGCTGGCCCCACAGTGGGGTGTATCACTCCCCAAAGTGGCAACCCGATAATCAATGGTGCACGGCTTATACCTACACGATGCAACAACGTCTTACCTACCAGCCCGGGTCCACACACGCATATGAAACCCGTTGGACTTGTGTTGCCACCGCTAACCCGTTTTGGCCTCTTATAGTCAAGCCCAGTACGCGTGTCCCGTCCTCGACATGGGTCGAGCCCAATAAGATACATATGGGTTACTGGTTGAAATGGGCCCCCACAAGCTACCACCTAAGCTTGTCATTTGTTTCTAGTGCATCCCACTTAACCCTTTTTAATAATCATGTCCACTTACATGTTAAAGTTTGGTTAAGTCATCTAATCATATATCAATTGCCACTCAAGGCACCCACTAGATTTCCCCATGCCACCCAAAGCACTTGCTTGATTTCCACATGCCACCCAAGGCACTTACTTAACCCTTTAATCATGCTTAATTACATGTCCCACTTTGGTTAAGTATTCTAATCTTATCTTCCATTGCCACCCAAGGAAACCACTAGATTTTCCCCATGCCACCCAAGGCACTTACTTAACCCTTTAATCATGTATAATTACATGTTCCACTTTGGTTAAGTATTCTAATCGTATCTTCTATTGCCACCCAAGGCAACCACTAGGTTTTCCCCATGCCACCCAAGGCACTTACTTAACCCTTTAATCATGTTTAATTACATGTTCCACTTCGGTTAAGTATTCTAATCGTATTTTCTATTGCCACCCAAGGCAACCACTAGATTTTCCCCATGCCACCCAAGGCACCCACTTAACCCCTCATGTCCCTCTACATGCTAATATGGTTAAGTGTTTCTTGATTGATTAAGAACGTAACCCTTGTAAAGACCTCTCACATTAGACTATCTTTTATGGCAGCTGGATTTGCCGGTCGGGTCCGGGCAGCCTTACGCCATAACCGAGTCTAACCTCGTGTCTATACACTTGTCACGTATTTAGTTTGTGCCTAAGACCTCTCACATTGGGCCAATCATTTGTAGCTGCTGGATTTGCCGGTCGGTTCCGGGCAGTCTTATGCTATAAAAGGGTCCAACCTCGTGTCTTAGTCGATTAATTACACCTAATTAATCACCCCCATATTTCGAATTAATTTTCCCTAATTAATTCCAATTTTAACGATGTACATAATTGACTCAATTATGTCCATCCACATTATGGTATGCATAATCATACCAACTTCACACCATTTCATTAACATGTATATTAACCCCATCGTTCCCCACGTAATTCGCTGACATGACATAATGGGATGATTCATCACAAATACAATGGGTTCAACTTGCATAACATTAGCATTAACATGGGTTTAAAGGTGTCAACATGCATATATCATCAAACCCTACTAGCATAAATAATCAACCCAAACTTGCATGAATCACATATGTCATAAAGAGGGTAACTTGCATAAGCTACTTATGTCATATAAAGGGGTAAACTTGCATATGTATGTATATCATACAAAGGGGTTAACTTGCATATGTATGCATATCATACAAAGGTGTAAACTTGCACATGTTACTTGCATAAAATCAAACACCAAACTTGCATAACATATCATATATGAACTTGCATATAATCATACATCAAACTTGCATAACATATCATATATGAACTTGCATATAATCATACACCAAACTTGCATAACATATCATATATGAACTTGCATATAATCATACACCAAACTTGCATAACATATCATATATGAACTTGCATATAATCATACACCAAACTTGCATAATCATGGTGTCATAATGGATCAATGTTTATCATAGCAATTTGCATAACTAGCATCATGAACACATAGCCTAACACTTGCATAACTTGCCTAGCATCATGATCATATAGCATATAACTTGCATAACTTGCATAGCATCATGAACATGTAGCATATAACTTGTATAACTTACATAACATCATGATCACATAGCATATGACTTGCATAACTTGCATAACATCATTAAAACTTAGCATATAACTTGCATAACATGCATCACATCATTAACACATAGCATATAACTTGCATAACATGCATTGATCCACATTCATAGCCATAACCTCATTATATCCTATCATAATCATTTCAATAATTGGTCATTAAGGCTATAGAAACTCACAACTTGTTGATTAGCACTTCAATGAAGAAGATTAAGTTGCTAGAGTTGATTAGAAGTTGATTTGAGAAGCTTTCCTCCTCTTTAATTTGTTGGTGGCTCCTCCTAGTTGCATTTTGACGGCATAACGACGTTGTCTCCAATTTTAGTATGAATTAGGGTAGTCTTAGGGTGTATTTATAGAATTAGGATGTAGTTTAGGCCCTTAGATTAACCCTAGATTAGGTTAGAGCCGTCAGATCTCGTCACAAGCCACTAGACACAGCCCAAAAGCCAAATTGGTGCACCCAGGTCACCTGGGCTCGACCAGGGAGGTCGACCCCCAGGTCGACACTAGGGTCGACTCCCTAGTCGACCTGGTGGGCAGGTCGAATCCCCAGTCGACCCCCAGGTCGACTCCCTGGGTCTGGCGGGAATTTTCCCGCCACTTCTGAAATGTTTAAATTTTTATATTTAAATCTGTTTTGAATTTCTGAAAACTTCTTCGGGCCTTAACTGGGTCATACGGACTCCGATTTTCGAAAACTCGAACTCTATTTCGCGTATTTTTCCGAGACAAACGCAATGGCATAGCCAGTTTCCCCTGATTCAGATTTTAAAATTTAATTCTGCCCTATTTTATATTATAGCAAGTTATTCAACGTACGGGGTGTTACACCTAAGGTCTAAAGTGATCGGGGAAAATCCATTCTATCTATCATTAATAGTGAAGCATTAAATAATAAAGGTCGAGCAAGTGAAAAATATATAAAAACTCCATAGTTAGAGATCCAATCTCAATTTTATAACCAACCATTTCTGGTATAAAGGCTTCATAAACATATGCGTAAACGTTCTAATTCGGTATCATACCACCGCGGGAAGGGTAGTTAGAATCGTGCGTAAATATTTTCAAGGTTAGGCTAGAATTAGTAATCTTGGTAGTCATACATCTTGGGTTGAACCAAATGGGATACATCTGTGTATTATAATTTGTGTTGTACATTTCCTGTTCACCGGAGTCTTGTTGTTCTGACCGTTACTCATTACAACCACCCAGATTTTCTAGAGAAGGTCAGGTTCTCACAGATGTTTAGGTTTAGCTTTCAGTTCTCGTTTTCTCTCATGCTCTGTATTGGCAAAGTGACTTACTTTAAAAAGGTAGTTACTTGAGTTAATACTAGTTTATCCTATTTTTTTTCCGCTGTGAGTTTTCTTTTATCGTACTCTGATTATGCTAATTGTCATTTATTTGCAGGTACCAGATCTACATGCTCCATGCTTGGATATGTTCAAGTTTTGATTTTTGTCGAAATTTGGGCTTAAAAAGTATGGGGTGTTACATTTGGTATCAGAGAATAGGTTAGACGATTAGGGGAATCAGTTTAATTAGGACTCGTGAGAGAACGTAATTTGATTTTCTTTTTTGTTTCTCTTTGTCTTTCTTACTCGATTTTAATTTATTTCGATGATGAATTAGTCTTGGGCTAATTAAGTATAAAATAGGGTTTAAGCGACTAGGAATTAAAATATGTCGAGTACGAGTTTCTAGCCAATTCTGTCTTACCCCACAGTATGTTGGTGATCTCTTCGTAAAGAGCATAAGAATGACATATGTGGGAGTCCGTTTGTTCGAGTATGGAGATTGGACGAAAATCAAGCTACAACCGAGATAGGAGCGATTCCTGATTTTTAGTCTTATTGGTAGTTCCAGTTAAGACCATTGCTCGATCCAAAATAGGAAAGGTTCACGTTAGTATGTCGTATCCATCGGAAATATAATTATGAGGTATATTCATTCGTTACTTTGTTGAATTTCTGAATCTACCTTTATTGAAAGTATTCATTTGAGTTCCTAGCCTTGTATTTGAGGAAATTTTATTTTTAAAACTATTTGGAAAAATAAAAATGAGTTTTGAAAGTTTTGAAATACGATTTCGGAAAATGCTTTTATAAAGGCCTATTTTTATAAATATATAGTTTTTAAATTTTGATCTATTCGTGTTTCAAAATTATTAGGGTATTGTGTAATTTTAATAAATATAACCCGATTGTTAGAAAGTAACGAATTAGAAATGACAAGGAGTATGTCACTAAACTTAAGAATAATAAATATCAATTCCTTGTGATTGTTAGTATCCTTCTTCCTAATATATTGGATAATTTATTGAAATTATTCAACATTTTTGTACATGAAAAGGTTTCTCAGTTTGCAATACAAACCGGGATATAAATAATAATAGTAGAAATATTAAAATGGATTTATAAATATGAAACCGTTATATTATAATAAATTCCATTTTTGAAAAGTTATAAATCTTCCTTCGAAAAGACTAAGGAAAATCCTTCATTTTGATTTTTGGGGTATTTGATTTCATAAATCGTCTGTTTTTTTGTTAGGTAGTTAAGGGAAAAATGTGTTTTAATTTTATTTTGGATTTCTGGCTGATTTTCTGTTCTAAGTTCATTCACTCCTTTTGTGGTCGCAACATACTTGTTGAGACTACTTTAAATCTTTGGGGACGGTTTGCAGTTGTACTGTGGTTTTAGATACCGCCGTGATGAGGATAATTGTTTTTGGGGCTGCGTTAAATCTTAAAAGATGACATGGGATGATTAATATTTTAATTCGACCTAATAACGTCATGGTTCAACCTTTGCCCAAAACCCATTTGACATTTGACCGTTTAGTGTTATACCTAGGATGGTCAACCTGTTGATAAGTTTTAGTACTTGGACCTAGGACTCAACCATAAAAGTTGTGCCCAAACCACCCCCTTAAATTCTTTCTTTCGATCTTCCTTCATCATCTTAATGAATGATATCTCTATTCTTCTTCTCTTTCTTTTTTGTCACCTCGCCTCCTCCTTTTTCGCACTTACTTCTGCATTAGATCTTGCCTCACTAGTACTCCAAGATCTAATTTCTTCTGTCCCACCATTTCTTAGTCCACAATACCTACTTGCGCTACCTGATTTTTATAGGACCATTTATGTCTCATCCTTAAGGAGAGATCATTTGGTTGGATCAGAATGAGCAAAAGGTCTCACCATTTTAGGGCTAAGAAAATTTGCCGTGGCAGTTGGACTTGCACCGGTCCATTTCTTTGAGATCTTAGAAAAGGATTGTTGTTTATGCTGCATCCGCCTTTGTTATATCTTGTTGGAATAGATTTTATGAAGGTGATCGTCGTTTCAGAGACGAAGATCAAACTATCTTTGGATGACTTTTCAAAGGAGAATCTCAATGAGAGTTTAGAGAAATTCGTGTTTTACGCGGGCTTGAATGGTCTTTTGTTTGGCCGACTTTGGAGATTTTGCAGCAAATCTCTTTTTCTTAATGTCGGATTTTGAGTTCGGGAATCAATGTTCAAACTGCCCATGTAGACATGTGACCATTTAGCACATCGTTCTATAAATGGGAAGTTATGACTAGATTTGTCTCATGATGCGGAAATTAATCTTTTGCTTGACCAATGGCGTAACCATTATTTAGTGCCACATCATATTTAATTCAGCTTATTATTCTTGTGTATTGTCTCATGGGGTTACTTTCGGTAATTTCACTTATCCATTTTGGCTTTAGACAATATTGGGTGGATTTCCACGAGAAGCAGTTTTGTAGTAGGTTTCTAACATGAGGCTGAACATTTTGCTACCATGATATGGTTAATTAAAGATCATCAAAGTTGGTTTGAGCACCATCCGCGGAGCAAGACATCTCATTATTTATAGCCATTGTTTTGGGAGTTTCGGTGTTGTTATATTGTCGTTATCTTTGTTGTTTGCATTTCCAACATCGGGTTTTTGGCTTTGTGGTGATTCGTCCTTGTAACTTTTAGTGTTGTTTAAATCGCATGACTTGTTAATGAGATATCTATGTTTGGAATGTTTATGTCATTTACACATGCCTGTTTGAATAAAATCTCATTTCTCTTATCTAAACTAATAGTTGTCCTAGAGCTGGAAAGAATAGAATTCCGTATTGGATAAATTTTAGCAAAAGGACCAGTTTTGCATTGTTTTTCGTCACAGGTATAAATAAATCACCGTTCCTTGTTAAGCAAAAATTTATTTTGTTCTTTTTGTATGTGATTTTAGTTTTTGCATTTTCTACGCGACTGACTTCCTTCTTCGCCAACATGTGACTTGAATCGTTTAAATTTTCGCAAAATACATTTCTGAAACTTTTAGAAATTGTTATTTGAAAAAACAACTTTATCATTTTTTATTTTTTCTTGATTTACTTTCTTCTATTTTGGTTCGCACGAAAAGGTAAAATTTGGATACCGTGATTTGTGCATGCTTAAATGTTTGTTTTACATTAAAATGGATAATTTGAATGGTGCAAAGCTCACGTTACTAAAATTTTGATTTTCAATATGAATTTCATTTGGAAAGTAAGGCGGTAAAATAAATTTTCAAGATAAACATAAGAAGTTTTCAAGTGGGGAATTTATTTTTATGAAATATTTCAATTTTTGGTCACATGAATAACGTAAGGAAGATGTTTGGATGGTTTGTGTGTGCATTTTAGCGATGCGATAGGAATGACGATACGATAAAAATGATATTGACAACAAGGAAAAGACTGCTTTAGTCTTGGAAACGTTGTTTCTATACCTTGTCAACGATGCACGTGAGTTATTAATTAACTTGTTTTACATTTTAGAGCTTGCTGCAGTCTACATATGGAAAATTTTGGAGTATTTTGTGTAAATGAGGTTAAAATTACACTATAGGGTGGGAAATGGAGTATTTATAAGCGGAGGAAATATTTAAATTATTTTCTTTGAAATTCCTTTTTTCGGTTTAGGAGAAATTAAATAGGAAGCGATTAGATTGTGTTATGTTTTGTATGGTAGGGTTTAAATGCAAAATTGGTTGCTTCACACTTCTATTCATAACTGTGTGAGAGTTATGGATGAAAAAGAATTTTAAAATTTTGCATTCATATAGAACTGTCAGTATACTTAGGATGTTTTGCATCATGATTTCAAAAGTGCTTTAAAAATCTCAATGCATACATACAGAGGGCCCAATTTAGAATCATCTTGCATACATGTTTTATAGTTGAAATGCATTATGTACACCGTGCACGTATACACTTGGTTGCAAAGTGGATGCACACTAATTGGTTGTGTAGGATAGGATAACTAGTGTCAGATTATCGGGACGAAATTCCTTTTAAGGGGTAAGAATGTAACAACCCGAAATTTTGACAATAAATTATTTATTTAATTAGAATCTCAAAAATATGTATTTCCACAAATGATGAAATTTGACCAAGAAATTTTAGTCATTGCGTTTGTCTCAGAATTCTGGTCAACTTTCATGTTTGGAGTTTCGCGAACGGAGTGCGTATGAAAAAGATACGAACGAAATACCAAAAACAGACGAAAATAAATAATATATATCTTCCCATATATAACCAAGCCTCACTGGGAGAATTGGCCAGAGGGCGATCAGCCGTCAATCATAGGGGTGTTGACTGCTTCGGGTCGGAAACGTCGAATGACGGCCAGGTTTTGGATGGTATTTTTGTTATAATATACAAAATAAACGGATGAATGTTTTTTTAAATAAATCTTATGGTTCATGGCCAATTCCACTCCTATAAATCAGATTTGGATGCTTTTAGGTGAGTTGGAGATTTATATACAAAGTTATAATAGCCTATTTATCTCATTTGAATTAGATCTCAAAATATATGCCTAAAATCATCAAATCTGTTTATAATATTGTTGAATTTTGAAATGACACCTATCAGATCTGTTTATAAATATTTGTCAAAACTTGAAAGTGTAAGCTTGTGGTTATGAATAATATTGTTTGTAGGTTTATTTAATTGTTTATACATATTTCCTAAATTACGTTTGATAATATATTGTGGATTGTTGCAAAACATTGTAGATTTGGAAATCAGTCCCAATAAACACTCTTTAGATGTCGTATATTCTAGATTTTTGGTTTCAGTGTTAATTTATGAAATGTGATTTTGATTAAAAAGATACAATAGTGAATTATGTGATTTTGATTTAAAAAGACATAAACCTGTTTGTATTCAATATGTTGGGGTTTTTTGCTTAGTTGATGTAAATATACTGTTTTCTCCTTTTTGAACAAAAAGATATTAGTTTGAAACTCACAAGAAGTGTAATAAAAGATTAAAAAGGGGAATGGGTGTGCAAATGTATGTATAAATATAAATATACATACTTATGCATTGTTTGCATCAACTATTCCAAAATATACATATATACATATACATATATATATATATATATATATTTCTTGTGGTTTAGAAATACGTTTATTCCATTAATCAGGCATAATTTACAATAATTATAGCTAACAATATTTTTGGAAGGTTTGAAACCTTTTGGAAAGATTGAATGCAAAAAGGAATATTTGGTTATTAATAAAACCAAATTATTAAATTTACACTAAACAGTAATAAAGAAAGATAACTACGTTGACCGCGCTAAAATATAAATATAAATATATACATATTATCCGCCTGAATCTACGTAAACGATGAAATATACATTATATTGAATGTTTGAATGCTTGAACGGTATTCATTTGTGGAATTATATGTGTAAATGTAATCCAAATTAAATTAATATATTTGTGGTGACCATTGTAGTAATTAATATGATTGGTTGCTATAAAAATGTCCATAAATAAGTAAATAACAATGATAACCGACTTTGATTGGGGAAAGTGAATTTAATAGGGAAATCAGGCCCAATGATTACAATACTTAAATTGATTAGGAGAAATGTTGTAAACCCCAATTAGGGAATTTAACTTATAATCACATTAGGACACGATGTTAAGTTCAACTTGTGGTAGAAGTCTGCTCGGAACCGCCTGACAAATCCAGCATCTACAAGTGGTCAGGTTAATGTGAGTGGTCCGGTGCACATATATATATATATACACACATATATAATAAAAAACAATAAATAATAAATAAATAAATAAATAAATAAAAAGTTAGTAATATATATTGGGGTACAACAATCAGATATATTCATGACTGATAAGGTAAGCATATACATGGTGAATTAATGCCTTAGGAAAATTATGGTTGCTATGTTCATAAATGAAATTGTTTATCATTAATGGAAATAAAAGGAAATTAACGATTAATTATTGCCTTAGGAAAATATGACTGTTATGGTTATAAAGGGCAATATACATAGGAACATAAATAAATGAGATAAAATGGGGATTATGAGCATTGATTATTGTTTAATTACTAGGTCCAATTAGGTAAATAATCAAATAAATATCCTAGGTTTAGAAGGATATAACTTTCATTATTTATACTAGTTAATATAGAACTTATAATTAAAATCTAAGATTAGACTTGGTAGGTTAATGATGTGAAACATTATTTATCATAGGAACCCGTGACGATAATTAATTGTATGCGTATGGTATTTCCGTAAAGTGAAACTAAACGGTAGTAACTCAATAACGTAGCCTGCTTTGGGATTAAGACCTTCAGTGATTAGATCCACCTATAAAAAGGTATTAGGTGACCACGAAGCCTACCTCCCATAAATAGAAGCATTAAAGGCTAATAGGGTACGAACTTAATAATCTGAGCATATAGTCCGCTTCCTTGGGTCTTAATGGCTTGGGTCGAGTAGTTCACCTGGGAGTAGGTCTTTCAGTATAGGGATCTTAAATGGCGTGTGTGTGGGGCCTACCAAAACTTGGGAATTTAAAAATATCAGATATGACTACCTATCCTATAGGAAGTAGTAAGAGACAAAGTAGATTATCCAATAAGGTCAGCTAGATAGTATAACGAGCGATAACATACCATCTCTCACCTTACACGGGGTAAGGGTATATGCGTGAATGAAGGAAGCCTTAACTAGTAGGGCCCATAGCTAGTGCCCACTAGTTTATATCAACATTGAATAATTCATCGAGGAGTATTAAGTGACCAATAGGTCCGCCTAGGGTCTAAATTAATCAGGGAAAATCCACCCTATCTCATTAATAGTGAGGCGTTAAATGATGAAGGATTAGCGAGTGAAAAAAATATAAACTCCGTAGTTAGAGATCCACTCTTGGTTTTATAACCAACCGTGTTTTGGTATAAAGGCTTCAAAAACGTATGCGTAAACGTTCCATCTCTGTATCATACCACCGTGGGTAGGGTAGTTAGGGTCATGCGTAAATATTTACAATTTAGGCTAGAATCACTAACCTTGATAGACATACATCTTAGACTGAACCACATGAAATATATACGTGTATTATAATATGTGTTGTACATTTCCTATTCGCCTGAATCTTGTTGTTTTGACCTCCTCCTCATTACAACCACCTAGGTTTTCTAGACAAGGTCGGGTTCTCATAGATGTTTAGGTTTGGCTTTCGGTTCTCGTTCTCTCTCATGCTCGTTATTGGCAAAGTGACTTACTTTAAAAAGATAATTACTTGAGTTAATACTAGTTTATCCTATTTTGTTTCTGCTGTGAGTTTTATTTTATCGTACTCTGATTAGGCTTATGCTCATTTATTTGTAGGTGTCAGATTTACATGCTCCATGCTTGGATGTGTTCGAGTTTTGATTTTTGTCGAAATTTGGGCTTAGAAAAGTGTAGGGTGTTACAGAATTGGCAATAAAATAGAGACTGAAAGGAGCATAATCAACATTAAAGTACAAAGGTTTCAAGCCGACACAGATAGCTGGGGATGCATAAGGAATAGAAGTAATAATACCAAAAGAACAAGGAATAGAGAAAACGAAGGCATGGTGTCTGTAACACCACATAATTTAACACACCATAATTGCATAAGAAAGACGATTAAATGAAAAATAATTATTTAAATATTCAAAATTAAGTAAAACCAACTTTACCATTGCGGTTCATCTCGAAATTATGGTTCAGATAGACCCCTGGTTTGCGTAAACCTGATAACACATGAAAAATTATGGAATTAAGAAGACTGCACTAAAATATATACATATTATATAAAATAAATATGAAAAACGCAGTAGAAAGCAATAGTAATTGGGTGATGTTAACCGACCTTTTGGTCTGGTTCCCAAAAGTACGCAAGACACGCTCGACTCAACATATCGCATGATATTACAGCCCAAAATCCTGGAAGAGTCACAAGCCCCGAGCGCATGTATCCATGGTCCTCACACCCCTCGAGAGGCAGACTTCACACCCAGCAAGTGCGAGATTTCGCGCCCAACAGGTTCAAGATTTCGCACCCAACAGGTACGAAATTTCACACCTAGTAGGTGCGACATTTCGCACCCAGTGGGTGTGAAATTTTGCCATCAACGGGTGCAAAATTTTGCACCCAGCATGTGCGAAATTTCGCATCCATGCTCTGGGTGCGAAATTCTGGCATGTGCAGGCTCCAGGTGCGAATTGTTGGGTTTGGTCCCCTATTTCTACCTACTCCTACCTACTCCCTTTCGTATAAATACTCCATGACTTCACACTTCAAAGGGGTTGGAATTTGAGACATGGGGACCTCTAGAGAGCTCCATTAATGGCATCTCCCATTTGAGGAAGAAGAAGGGCAAAAGTGTCCTTTTCTTAATATATTAAATATATGATAATTATGACATCATATATGAGGATGATGACATCATGCCTTAGAGATGACATCATATAGCCTTAAAAATGACATCATATAGCTTAATTATGACATCATCTAGCATAAAGATGAATGTAATGAGATGTAACGGGGTGGTCTCACACTATAAATTTGAGTGATTAATAATATTCCAACAACGCTTCAAAGTGGAAGTAGGCCCTTCACAGGGCCGAACCACTATAAATCTTTTTTTTTATTTACTGCTTTTCTGCTCTTGTCTATGCGACCAAATTAACTATTCCTAGTAATTGGAATCTTTGGTGTTTACGACATTTTTTGCCGTCAACATTTGGTGCTTTCACTGAGAAAACTCGGATTTTGCGCCTTTATCCCACGTTTTCATCTCGACCCCCAATGAGCTTGAGGTTCCTTGCTAAACCTACCGTCGAGTCCGCTCACGATGAAAAAACGACCAGAAAACGCAATGGCTGGCACTTCAACTGCAGCCGAGGCCGGTAAGTCCTAACAACCTCAATCGGTGGACATCCTGGCCACTAATGAAAACGTCCCTCCTATTGTGGACCCAGAAGCGCCCGCAATACAAGCTCAAATCCGCGCGCTTGATAAAAAATATGAAAATACAGCGGTCGAGCTTAATCAAGCATTACGGAATAACATCGACCTTATGTGACAACTTCAAGAAAGTTAGAGCATCGTCGTTCGACTTCAATTAACTCTGAACAATGCTCTATCCTGACCAACAATCTCGGAAACTTCCTCTTCTGAGTTGAGGGACCTGCATCAAAGGAGGAGGTTTAGCCTCATCAACAACGTCGTTGCTCGCACCAATGCCCTCGATAATGACAACGACAATGGTCACGCCAACGGCATTGGGACCGGCAGTGGTGACCGAACTACAGTCACATATAGTGAGAGGGCACAGTACCGAGACCGCTCTCGCTTGATCATTCGTGATATCAAGGAATTTAGTACAAAAAAAGACATATTTTACCTGCATTGTTGCTAACAAAAATTATATGTCAAGAAGGCTTTTAGTAAATCAACATTTGATAGTCTAAGCTTGCACACAATGTGTTTTATCATGTCTTTATTTTCATTTACCCACCCTACATGTATTGGCAATTATAACTTGCACCATAAGATAAGTATATCTAATTATTAAAAAATGATTTATTTGGCCCAGAGAGGGGCAGCATCTCCGTTGGCTACTGCCAACAGCAGCTCGGCAACCATATGCTACAATTGCGAATGATGGGGAAAAATGGAAGGGCTAGGCCAATTTTCTAGCGCCTGGCCAGTGGGTTTGGCTGCGGGATTCTAATTTACTCAGCATGTATCCCAGTAGCTTAGTTCGAGTTGGGCCCTTGAACCTAGTCCCAATAAGAAAACAATATTTTGAAAAATATAAGCAAAATTGTAAAATTGAAGAATGACCCTTTTGGAAATGATAATAAACATTGATTAGAATGAAAAAAGGAGAAGGACCAACGAGTTTGCAACTGAAGAAAACACAACTGCATAAATTTTAAGTAGCTTTAGGTGAACAAATCCTAAAATAAGTTAGTTTCAGGTTTATTTCTAAGCCTTAACAAGTATAATTTATATTTTTAAATTTTGATTAGGAACTATTTTAGGCTGCTGATGAATTTCATTTTTGGTTTAGTTGGATATAAAGTAGATATTTGTGGCGTATATGACCTGCTTTGATTTAAGTTGTTAACCATATTTTGTATTAAACTATACATGCGGATCTGCACTAATTAAGAAGATGGTTTTCTTGATTACACCCACTACAAAGAACAAAGGTTTGATATCTAATCTATCAACAAAAGTAAAGGTAACAAAATATGAATGTAATGTAAATAAAAATTAAAAGTTTAAATCAGTTTTGTTACTACCTGATAAATGAAATGCAAAGAACATATGAAGTAAAAACTTAAAAAACAATGGATATGTCAAAGACCGCATATGTATAAATGTCAGATGCGTACCATCTCCTTAGCATCATGTCATTTCTGCTGCATGAAAGGTGGAGAAATTTTGAAGGTACGGGTCGACAAAATAATGTCAGTAGTTGCTACATTTCAACCACGCAGCAGTGCTACTTTGCTCAAGTCTTTTCAGTGCCAAAATCAATCTGTATCTTGCTCTAGCTGTCTCGAAGATCTATAGCAAATGGATTTCCCGTGTGTGTGTACTATATACATATATACATATACACACACATATACCTATACGTACACACACACACACACACACACACACACACATATATATATATATGTATATATATATATATATATATATATATATATATATATATATATATATGTGTGTGTGTGTGTGTGTGTGTGTGGATATATGGGAAGGTATTTGACTATAGTAAAAATTTAGTAAGCAGTAACAGTTATTAATCTAAATTGATAGTGTGCAGGTACCGATATTTAGCTTTAGCTACACCCTTAAACTCGACCTCCAAACTTCAAAACTTATGCATCAGTCTCCACAATTTGCTTATAGAGCATGGAAATGACCCTTTCTTCTCTTCATAAGATCATGCTTCAACCTGCATTCACAGTACCTTCATTTGTAACTTCTATAGGGTAAATAAACTTATGTAGCGCACGTTATTGTGTTAGTAGTTTAAATATAGATAAAACTTCATATTGACTACTGTCTCTTGTAACTTTATGCAGTGGTAAGAAAGAATTACATCATTAATTTAAGGCATAGCATCAACATACCTCATATGAGTATGAACATTTCATACAAAGTTTATTATTTTCTTTGCATTGTGAGTACACAGTCAAAGATACAGATGCAAGTATGAAACACAACTAATAGAATAAGTTGCGTAGGTAAAGACAGATGTAGTTGGAAATGATTTTCACCTCACCGCACCTCACCCAAACCAAGTAAAGTTTGGCATGCTTTATTTTTATATAAAAAAATGTTAGTTTCAAAGTAAGGAACAGGAAATGCAGAGTGCTTTGAGGTGTATAGGTATGTGGACAATTTCCTTAAAAAGTTGTTCGTTTTTACTATAATTGAGTTTGCTAAAGAGTTCAACAATTAATGTGCGTTTAACTTGAAAAGTTTTCTAATACCACTCCTTGCATAATAATATAAAAAGGAGGTGAGTAAGTTATGTTTACTCTATGAGCACCATATTTGTACAAATTAATTTTCGTTAGGAACTGCTGTGCTGGATTATATCTATTTTTTGGGAAATATGTTGCAAAACTTATGTTAAGTAGTTAAAGCTACATTTTATGCGAGTGCATATACATCGTGGTAGTGCAGCAAGAGTACAGTTAAAGTACGCAATACTACCATGTCCATGAAATATCAGACTTGTTAAGCGCAATGTATGAACATAAACTAAAGGCTAAGCTAAATTATGGTAGGGGAACAATTTTAAGTGGAAAAATAAATCCACTTTGATATATATATATATATATATATATCTATATATATATAAAATAATTTTTTAAGTCATGTTAACCTAAACTA
The DNA here is from genome assembly GCA_030737875.1 of Allium sativum. NCBI lineage: Eukaryota > Viridiplantae > Streptophyta > Magnoliopsida > Asparagales > Amaryllidaceae > Allium > Allium sativum. Next base: position 91,611,557 of record CM060910.1, on the reverse strand, counting down.
CAGTTTACAAAAATTTCTTGCAGGTAGGAAGTGAACAATGTAGTATATCTTGTCCAAGTGTTTTTTCCTAACATGTTTTCATTAAGAAAGTTGACTTCTAGGCATTCATAGTAGCAAGTAAATTATACAGAAGTGTAAAAAATTCACCAGCTGTTTGTAGTTTCTACATTCTTGTTACTGTTTAGACCAACAAGCACTTTGATCAATTTCCTTTCTTCAACACTTATCCTCTTCGGAATCTTGGTCTATGTTTTAACCAGTGGATCCCCTCTGATGTTCTGCTTCCTAATATAAGGAACCTCTTTCTTTCTCATCATCGGAGTAGTATATGCGATACCAAATTTGCTTCCTAGTTTGGAGGCTGAGCCAAAGCTAGTAGATGAGGGCATGAAACATGTGGTTTCGATCTCCTTCTTGATGCCCAAGATGGCTTCTTTGAAGGCGATGATATGACAATAGGTTTCGTCATTACCTTGGATCTGAAAGTAGTAGGTGGCACATGAGGCGGAGCTCATACCACCACCTATTCCTCTACCCATGCCTTCAAATGGTGAGTGGAATATGACTTTTACTGAGAAAGATACTACTAACAATGTCAATTTTTATTAATTATTAAATCAATCAATTACCATCTCCAACCATTCAACTTTTACTCAAAAAATTAACACTGGCCTTTGCTATATACTACACCTGCTCCAACCATCCACTATGTTCCCGAACTAGCCGCATTTTTTACTACCACAATAGTGCGCCGCCTACAAATTCCATTATAGAAATAAAACTACAATAGCCATCACTTGTAATTGCATCAAAACCACCACCAATAATGGCATTCATCAGAAGTGGAAGATGCAGGGACATCTGCATGTTGTTTATGATCCCGTTTTGGTGCAGAAGTTTCACTATATGATGAAGTTTTGTGCCCAAAAGATTGGTATTTGTTACATTTACATGGTACCTACATATACTCAACCATAGCTTCCTTTTTAAACCTAGTGTGTAATAGAATAGGCACTTTGGTAAATAAACTAGTCTCTGTATTGATGGCAACTTGTTATCTAGCATATTTTGTATATTATTTTTCAGTGGTACTTGAGTCAAGTTGCCATGGGGTACCAATGAAGCTGCTTATCATGGATAATGGCCTCAACATTCCATGATTCCATATTTAACCCATAAAGTTGAATCCAAATCTAAAACTCTGATATGTTAAATTTGTTGAAGCCATATCCAGGATGCCAAACATCGATCATTAAATGCTTACCAAAATAGGAGTAAGTCGTCGTATCTAGTATTTTGGTAAAATCATCTTGATCAGAAAAGTACCCTATAAAATGGTATTCAGGAGCTAATGTATGTGAAATGCACCTTCTGGTTTGCAGACTTTTGTACTTTTTTAATTTCTGAACTGAAAGTCCGAACTCTATAGGGTGTAAAACAAGTGTATCGTACCATGCTTCCTTGGATCAGTTGAATGTTTTTTTTGGAATGAAAACTTATTTTTGAGGCTGCTTCACAAAATGGAGTTTCTGAGCATGCATGCGTAGCAAAATCTATATTCTTAACTCAAATGCAAAGCTTCCAGAAGGGAAGTCAAAAGGAAAAGAAAAAGCCGGCTTCTTCTACTTTCAACTTACAGATAATTTCATCCTGCTAATAAAGAAAAGAAAAAAAAGGCATGGGAAAATAAAATATAATAAGCATACAAAAGGCAAGATACTGGCCTTTAGTGAAGAAAATAAAAAAGAAAAACAATTGTCATAAATATTTTGGTAAGGAAACAAATTAAATTTGATGAATTAGATTGCATTGGAAGTCAATCCCTGAGATTCAAGTTAGCTGTGAGGTGAGTAGAAAGAAAATTAAGGAGCGAAAATTACAGCAAAGTCAGCACTTTCGTGAACGTACAAATGAGGGCATAGTTCCATGTCATGGTTGGAATAAAAACAATCTGAGAAAAGGCAACAAACAAATGAATTTTATTATTTTGTATGGAGGGACTTATTGCTAAAAAATCATCATTGAATTTTAAATTAGCTAATTAAAGATTACGGGTAATGAATTCCATTATTTTTAATTGCATGTTATACTCCCACCTATCATGGGTATACTAGTTAATATCACCCAATGAATGCCATTATTGGTAATTGCATGTTATACTCCCACCTATCCTGGGTATACTAGTTAATATCACCCAATGAAGCACCTATTTCAACCATCAATTTAAACTATCGCTTTTCAAAATGATTGAATTATTCAATTAAGCCTAAACTTTGTTAACAACGATATCACTTTTCAAAATGCTTAAATTCTCTATACCCATTACAAATTTATGACACATCATAGGGATATCTATCTTCCATAAACAAATACGAATCAAAAAAAATGTTAAAACTGAATGAACAAGATTAAAAATCATAACCAATAACCTAAAAACTTCTAGTAACAGATGTAAACATTGGAAAACACCAAACTCCCAATAATAAACACTAATACATGGATAAGATGTAGTTCAAACACAAGCCTTGTCCATAGCATGCGATCTTTGATGTCTCAAAACCTATATAACTATAATTTATTCAAACCATAATTAAGATCATATGTAGTTTAAGGGACAAAAGTTAGCTGCAAAATGATTATGATTTTCAGGTTGATAGGAACAGAAGAATATTTCTAGAAAAATAATGTTACCATAGGCTTGTGGGTTGTCAATGAACAAATTGCAACCATTTTACAACCAAGAATGTGAATTTGCTACAGTGAGGTATGGCATAGAATTGTCAAAATATTATATTTATGCTATTAGAAACAACAATATGAATTGTCAAAAATCAACTAGTTTTCTATTTAGTTTTTCTTCTAACCTTTGGGTTGTTTTTTGCTCCTTTGATTAAGATATTGGATATTTCCTCAGTATCAAGTAAACATTTCAAATGTTTGCATATAACACATAAGAAGATTGTAAATTAAAGTATAAACATTTGACTTCATTTCTAACTAATGGATCAACTAGTTTTAATTTACCAAGGTAAGAGGAATAACAATTTGTTATATAAAAAATATTGCAAATAACATACCAGATGAGTGTAGTGGTAAGATAAATACTATATAATTTTAAACTAAATTTAAGAACAAATGAATTAATAACAAACTATAAGAAAAAAGAAGCAGCGTAATATATATATATATATATATATATATATATATATATATATATATAATAACATACCCTTTTGTAGCTATATTTCAAAACCGTCAACTAACTTATGTAATGTTGACAAATCTGATAATGGTATTCGCCAATAAAATAGACAAATCCTATATAGGGTACATAATGACTCAATATGATGGCGCTAAATGATGAATTATCCAGTCTTAAAGTATTTGCACATGAAATAAATAACAGACTCAAAACAGATTAATGTAATATTAAAAATGCAATATTATATTCATCACTTCAAAGTGTAGAAAGTTTAAAGATCTATATATAAAGTGATTTTATAGGATTAAAAATGCAATATTATATTCATTGTCTGAACAAAAAAAGAGAGTTATTTGTGTTCTATGGAAGAGAGAAAGCAAATGTAGTGTTATATTCAACACATGTAATATGTATGATTATGTTTATTCATCCAAGCATCATCTCTATAGTTAATAAGAGTTTAACCAGATATTCCTAAGGACATTGGTATGAAAATTCGGTCATTTCGTTAAATGGTGGAGTGGAGGGAATATAAGAAAAGAATTCATGTCTAATTTATGTTCTACCAACATAAGTATAAATCATGTCATGCAGATTAAATGCTAGTGGTATTTACTGGAAGGAGAGAACTTTTGTTAAACATAAGTTGAGTAAAGCAAATACAGTTTAAAAATAAGATAGTTCAACTATCAAATCCAATGTCAAAGAAAACGAATAGGCAAAAACTAGAAAAAGAAAATTCAGTTGAATGAAGCAATGATACGATACAATTATTAATACCAGCCAAGAAAATACTTTTATATTCTGATATTAAAAACAGTTTAAGAAAACAAGGTATGCTTCATATAAAAAAGCAGAAGCAATGAAGAATATACATTAGTCAAACATTGTTAGTGCCATTAGTGAAATCAAAACACCCGATCATCCTAAATAAATTTATTGTATGTTTTATACTACTCTATATTAATAACACAACTGAAAAATAGTGACAACATAATGTAGGTAGATTTTTTTAGCAAAGTTGCAATATATTATACGTAACGCTGTTGGTGTACCACCTACCTAAATATGTAATCAAAGTATTATTAGGTGTCAATAGATAAATGCAGTATAACATAAATTATAGTAATGGATAATTCACATATCTAGCCTTGTTTTGGAAAGGTATAGCAGATTTAGCCATGTTTGTAACATAATTACAAACTTAGACCGGTTTTGGTGTACAGGTATACTGAAGGCGAGTTTTGGAAACTCGCCTTTAGTAAAACACAAAGGCGAGTTTCCAAAACTCGCCTTCAGTGCAAACCTGCATACAAAACACCCCAACCCGAGACCTTTCTTCCCCCATTTCACTTCAGTTCTCCCATTCCGAACTTTGAACATGCATACACAACCAAACATAGCAAATTAATACACAAAGACTATATATTTGGTACCTAGATTGAACAAGAAAAGGTTACATCGCATGATCGAACAAAACAAAACAAGGTCTATATGTAATCTAAATCGAACAAAACAAGAAAATTTACTCTCTAGTTTCGCCTTAGCCGCGTGACTAGTGGTGTGGAAGTTGAATACGAACCACTACCGCTGCTGCTCCTAGTGCGTCGTGCACTACTGGTACGTGGTAATGTAGGTGCAGGTTGAGATGGACCATGCACAAATTCTTCGTGCGCTGCTGGAGGTGGAGGAGAACCGGCAGGAGGAGGACCTGCAGGAGGAGGAGGTGGAGGAGATGGTGGTTTCGGCCGATCTAGCTTGTTCCTACAAAGAATCACATCTAAAATCTTCTGTATGTTCGTGCACATCGTCCTTCCCTCGTCATCAGTCTGCCTCTCTCTAAGCTTTTCTACCTCCTCCCACGCACGGTTGATACCAGCAACCTGCAAATTTAAAAGAAAATTATATAGAATGAATAAGTGAAACTGATTGTATTTAATAGTACACACATCAAGTTACTATGTTCCTCTCTAGTGGTGCTCTAGAAACATGCGGTGCTAACGCAGTATCTACTCTGGGATTAAGGACGTAGCGTCGTATTATGTTCCAGTACCACCTCATGTAATGCACCATGGATATGGGGGGCTCCCTCTCGAACTGAATATGGTCATCACGGGCATCCCACATAGCATGATGTAGGTGAAAGTCCTGCGCACTGTAGCCCTCAATGTAAGGCGGTGCATCATCCGGTATATGTTGCCTCAAGCCGAACTGCCTCATAACCCCTATCGGGAAGGTGCCAAGTGGTGAAGGTGTAGGCTATCATAGGTACTCTCATCGTCCAAAGGTACCTATGAGCTCTGCAAGTGATTGGTAGTGGGGAAAGTTCCTCCGGAGTGTACGGATACCATGTAACCTTTTCGTTTGTAAGGAGGTCCAACTCATTGCGGTAAAAGTACAACTCTCGTCGTGGTGTATATCGCGTATCCTTTTTTCCAACCCACCTGTTACATGATAACAAAACGTAAATACATTGGAAATGTTATGTGTTGTGTTTAATAAAATAAACGATCAAATAAGTATACCTAGCACTAAGCGGCATCGATGGGTCGATGGGATCAGGCGTAACTGCTAATCTTCCGACGGGAAGATAAGTCCAGGACCAAAGCTGTGTACACAAAAATATACTATTAATAAAAGAGAATAATGCATCACATTGTATAACAGTAAATTATAGACATTCGTTCATACCTGAATTAGCGTCGGGCAACCGGCAAAATAGTTATACTGTTGCAGCGCGACCTTGGACAATTCCTGATATGCATAGGCCAACACTGCACTACCCCACGAATATGATGTGCACTGCCCGAAATCAGCTAAAAACGTTAGCCATCTCAAATCTATACGGGTCATGGCATGATCGACCATCATTCTGCAGAAAATAATATGTAGTAAAATGCAACGAGCCCGTTGCTCAACCTCTAACTGGGTGGCATCTGCAGAAATATCACCCGCCAACTGATTACGATACTATTTGATATTAATCGAATTTTGACCCCTTACTTGATTGGCTGGTGAATCCAGCCCTAGTAGGTCGTGACATAGCTGCAAATAATCATGTTGCGCACCATCAAATGCAACAGCTTTGCCATCAATAGGCAATCCTAGCAAAACTGCAACATCTTCCAAGGTGATAGCCATCTCACTGACTGGTAGATGAAATGTGGATGTCTCAGGCCTCCACCTATCCAGTAAAGCACCGACAAGGCTATGATCGAGCTGGATGTAACCTAAGCGAAAAATATGTATGAATCCAGCCCTCTCGATCTCTGTGATAACGCGAGGATCCACAGACGTCACTTTCGAAAGGGAGGATGAATGGTCAATGACAAACTCTGTACTGACACTCTGCAAATTTAATACATAACCAAAATAGGGGTTTGACATCTACAAAACTAAACATCAAAATATGAAAATAGTAACAAATTGCTACTTGCGTCCGAGTAGCATTCGATGTCCTGTGTTGGGCCTGCATATATAACACGCTCGGATCTACTGGTCCGGGCTCCATCTCAAAATACTCTGTAAAAATGCAGGATTAACTTTATCGATTAAATGCATAGGAGACAAGTTCAATATCATGTACTTCTTTTTGCCACATCTACACAGTATCACAGTACAAAGCTTACATGCGTCGTCTTACACAAAAACCCGAATACCTCGATTCATAATATATCCAAAACATGACATCCAATACCCATCATTTAATCAAAAAACTCAATTCGATAATGTGAACTATATATGCACAAAACACCTAAATCGTAAATGCGAACAATGTACACAAAAATGTACAAATTAGGGTTTAGAAAGTTGAACATGTATGACCTAATTTCAATGTTGTATACACAAGATTGAACATGTATGACAAAAACGTGAACAATGTACACAACATTGCTTTGTGCCAAAAACCCCATAACCAATAATTCTTAAACATGTATGACCTAATTTCACAATTGAAATTTAGGGTTTAGAATCTTACCGATTTTGTGTTGTACGCCGGATGTGCTAGCCATTGTTGTCTTTTAGGAATGGATTGGATGAAAAATGGACGAAAATGAAGTTGATTTGATTTTTTTTATTTTCGCAGCAGTAAAATGGGGAATATGGGAGAACTGAAGTGAGAAAATGGAAGAAGGGTCTCGGGTTAGGGTGTTTTGTATGCAGGTTTGCACTAAAGGCAAGTTTTGGAAACTCACCTTCGTGTTTTACTGAAGGCGAGTTTCCAAAACTTGCCTTCAGTTTTCCTATACACCGAAATAGGTCTAAGTTTGTAATTATGTTAAAACATGGCTAAATATGTTATACCTTTCAAGAACAAGGCTAGATATGTGAATTGTCCTAAAATAAAACATACACATGCGAACATGAACTTTGCATTCAAGTCACATGTGCCTTGCATTCCAGACTTGTCAGATCTCTATACCAACAGCCATGTCAGGCAGCAGTTTTGCTACAAGGCAAGAGCGGAGCTCTGATGAAAGTTTATGGGTTCATTAAGATTCATCTATACACCACTATACAATCACAATGAATTATCAAAGTAGCTTCAAGGATGTTGATTCTCATGATATTTTACTGAAAAAGATCGAAGTTCTCAAAATCGCAATTACATATTTTAAGGTTTTTCAAACTTAGAAATTGATTTCAATGTTAGAATTTCCATGTCTACACCTAAAACTAGATTTTCCTCTTGTTCAATTTTTATTTTGCTGAAAGGTTAGAACTGGAACTATGGATTCAAATAAGTATATGAAACATGCCAGCGTGGATTGAATAATTCTTCTAAATTGAGGTTTTAACCAAGCTTGAACCTAAATGTAAATTGAACCATAAAAAGATGCATAGTATTTTAAGATTTTGATATGAGCATGTAATTAGTTTTAAAACAATTTGTTTTTGTTATTCTTGTTCAAACGTGCCCGAAACAAGAAACTTTCCCATATAAATTAATCAACCCACAATCTGTAAGATGATTAGATCAACCAATTTAACTTAAAACACACATAAATGATTAGTCACAAGTTTAACAATAGTACATAATAAATTTAATGACACGCGCACTGTTAAAATTGAACTCGTATGTGGTTTAAAGGGTCATGAATTTCATTAGAACATAGTAAAGCTCAAAATGAACAGGCAATCATTGCTGAATTTACTCAAAAGTTCCAAATGGATTAAGCCTTAATGTCGAAAATCATTTTTGTAACTCATGTTGGGCAAAGAGAAAACATATCATTGATTGTTCAATTTTCTAATGACAATCCAGAAAGTAAACACTAGAATAGAAGAATACCTCCACATAGACGTCGGCGACGAAACGGTGGATTGATAACAAGGCAAATCAACAAAATCAGTGGCATCCAACTCTGGATTCGCAGATATAGCTATGGATTCGCAGATACAACCGGAAGAAACCCCGATCCGCCACTTGCAGAAGAACTAGCAGTAATATACGATTGCGATTTCGATTGTGGTGCAGAGCTAGATTAAAAAGGGAGTGTTAATGAGGAAAGGAAATAAAAGATAGAGGGATAAAGGATAAGATAACGAAGAAAAGGGCTAAGAAATTTTAGCGGCAATAGAATTAAAAGACGGAGGGAAATGCCAAAATTTTCACGCAAGTAGTTACGGCGTGATCGTTAATGACAATTGCATCTATGCACATCATCGTCAACCCGAATCAATTATTAACCACTTAATTAAAGCAAGTTAAATTACCTTGCAATCCTTACTTACTATTAATATAGCATTTTCTTGTAGTGAGGTCCTACCAACCAACATCTTCCTCGACATAACCCAAAGACCGCTAATCAGGATGATGGGTTTCTTATCAGGAACTACTCTGTTATGGTTCTCTCGCCTCTTCCATCAATAACTTTGGCCAGTTGGCGACAGAGTTGGTCAAGCAATTCAAAGTACACATCCCGACTCCGAAGAATGCCATCACCCTGTTAAACCTATACCAAGGGCCCACCGAGTCGTACAAAAGCTACCTCTCCAGGTTCAACGTCGCCTTCACCTAGGTCGAGGATCTGGACCCTCGCATCGTACTCTTCCAGTTAGCAAAGGGCGTCCTCCCTACTTTTGAACTCGGGGCATGGATCGATCAGAAGCAGCCAAAAAGCCTCGACGCTTCCCATGAAAAGGCTAGGCAATAATTATGTCAAAAGAAGCGAGATGAAACCGACTCTCCTAGGCCGGTCTTCCCAACAACCCATATGTGGATACCATAAATGACAGTGTTAAAAGGAAACAGATAGCGAAGCTCTTCAATAAGGACAAGGGGGCAGGTCCCTACAAACAAAGGCCGAATAACGGTGCGCAAGGCGGCCGCAACAACGGCCAGGTTCCAACGGAACCCAAGAAGCCTGACCCTCACCAGGCATACAAGATCTACACCCCATTGAATAAAGACTTGGAAACAATATACCGGGAAACCAGCAACGCGCTTCAGCACAAGAAACCGTACAACAGGGAATCCACTAACCAGGAGAAGAATATCGGCAAGTACTATCGATACCACAACATGTACGGGCACAATACTAATAATTGACGTCAATTCAAAGACGTGATCGAAAAGCTTATCCGCGAGAAGCGCTTTCAGCAGTACATCCAAAAAGCATCATGACTTTCACTAGCATTAAGCAGAATTCCGGCAAAACCTAATGCTCGCCCCATTGGCCGCAATTAACGCTGGTACCTCTCACCAGCCTCGAGTGGTGGAGCACCCACTAGAAACATATCTCCTTCCACTTATGGACCCCGAAGCTCCTGCGACTCAAGCACAAATTCACACGCTTAATAAGAAATGTGAGAATGCAATTCTCACGCTAGGCGTTGAAGATTAACATCAACCTTATGCGCCAGATTCAAGAAAACTTAACACGTCGTCATTCTACTTTAGCTTACTTAGAACCGCGCTAGCTCGTAGCACACCACATTAGAAATTTCTTGTTTTAAAGTTAGGCGCCCACGTCGACGAAGAAGTTTCAGCCTCATTAAAAACAACGCCATCTGCTCCAACACTCGCACGGCGATAGTAATGACAACAGAAATGAGATGATGATTGAACCATCATCAGTTACGGCCAAGGACAACAGTAACAAACCGAGCGCGAGTAACCAACCTTCTACTCGGAAGAGACCAACTGTCGCTACTCACAACCAGAGTTCCAATCTTCCAACAGCTCATTGGGACAGAGTTCTTCTGGACCAAGGTGCACACCGACTCGCCCAACCTCGACAGCCAGACCATCCATGACGTGAAAGAGGCGAGCCGGATGCGTACAACAGAAGACGTCGATGGAATGGAACTCCCGAAATTCGTCAAAACTAACGGGTTCTATTAGAAAATCCCCCTTTGGCATATCTCCCAGGCATGGTCCGAATAATCATAAGAGATATGTGAAGAAATGCCGACCACTCAAGAGAAACCCACTTGGGGCATAATCCTTTCACTAGGATCGTACACAAAGCTGAGTGGCCCCGATGCTTCAACACCACATATGGCATTCTATGAAGCACGAATGACCTCTGATTTCGGCAATGTCAAAATCACCATCAGAAATGGAACGCGTCATCCCGACCATTCCCGGCTTTGACGCTAGAGTCTCCACTCGGCGAACTCAAACTGTTATGAATCCAAACTTGTCACCAATGCTTCTAGCATCCAACTGGGCCAAAGATCACTTCAACCAACTTCCACATAATAATGCAATCGAAGATGGAACCCATAGATAGCCGAATACCTTCCATCAAGAAGGCGTGCTAGACTCGTTTATTTATAAGACTACCCGGAGCCGCTTGGCAAATCCAGCAACCGCAAACGGTAGTCTAATGTGGGAGGTCTTACAAGGTTACAGTTATAATGAATTAAGTAACACTTAACCAAGATAAACATGTGGTGTGACATGGGGGTTAAGTGTGTGACATGGGTGACATGTGAAATACGATTCGAAACACTTACCTAAATTTAAACATGTAAGAAGACATGAATAAGGAGGGGTTAAGTGGGAAATCTTAGTGGGGACCAAGCATAGGTGGAAAGCTTGTGTCAAGTATGGGGGCCCTTTTCAAACCAGTAACCCATTAAGTATCTTTGTTAGCTCGAGTTAGATCGAGGATGGGACATGCTTACTGGGTTTGATTGTAAGAGGTCAAAACGGGTTAGCGGTGGCAACGCAAGTCCAACGGGGTCATGTGTGTGCATGGGCCCAGGATGGTAGGTAAGACGTTGTTGCATTGTGTAGATATAAGCCGTGCATCTTTAGTGGTATCGGGTTGCCACTTTAGGGAGTGATACACCCCACTGTGGGATCAACACGGGTATTTATGAGTCACGGAGACGATTTCATGGGGGTAGTGGGCACAAGGGGAACCTATGAAGACAACCAGGGGTACACGAAACTACCATTATGATTATTATGTTCAGTAGGCAGGATTAACTTTTAGGGTGACTAGTAATGGTGTCGTATAGTAATTATCCTATAGTGATTACGAGTGCGATTAACGCCCACATATTCCTCTTGTTTATTTTGTCTTGCCCATTTATTTCGCAGTCATTCCTCATTTTACCAATTTATGCCTCATCCTAATTACTTATTAAAGTTATTGGACCCACCAGATTTTATGTCCGACCCCCTTTGTTTTCGCCTCTTTTCTTCCTCCCCCAAGTTCTCAGGGTGGGACTAGTGCTAGTGGAGCTTGATTTGGGCCTCTTTCTCTTTCTTTTGGAAGTGCTTGGATTGCTGAAAGTAAAGTTCAGCTTACCTCTTTTATGGCTACTTATGTTGGGGTTATGCTTTTTACTTTATGTACTCAGGAAATAATTTGTCATGATGGATATTAAGTGTACTTGGTTTTATTGTTGGTATTTGATGTTGTTGTAACCAAACTATTTCTCCACTGCAATGAAAGTTGTTTTAATCTTTCAAGTACCAATATATGTATCTGTCTTGTTATATTCTATTCTATACACCAATAATACTCCATGAAAGTTAATGCATTCCCTTTGAGAGTGACATTAATGGACGTGGGGTATTGCACGTGGTATTACAGCTGAAGGTTACGAGAACAGATAAGAGATTTTGAAAAACTTCTTTTCAAAAGCATTTTATAAAGAAATACTTTCAAAAATATGTTTTAAGGAGAATATTTTCAAGAGAAAAGTTTGTTTTAAAAACATAACCCCCAAGAGCCATATATCCTTCCTACGATTCTCCGTTTTGAATCTCTTCCTTTTCTTTTTAGCATGTCCGGGGTGCCCGAGATACCCGAGGGCATACCAATACCAACCTGGTTTAGAAGGTATCTGGAGGCTAGGGCCACCGCCGCAGGCCCAGCAGACGATCCTCCTCCCCAACTGCAGTCGCTCCTCCTCCTCCCCCTCCCCGCGTTGATACTTTTTCGAAGATATTCAAAGACTTTCAGGCAATGGGCGGGAAACCTTTTCACGGGTCAGAGACGTTTGTTGAAGCTCGAAATTGGCTTAAGGAGGTGGAAGATTTGTTTGGTATCTTCGAGATGGAAGATGGAAGGAAGGTCCAATTAGCTGCTTGGTTAATGAAGGACGAAGCCTCATTTTGGTGGGAGGTCACGAATGGAGAGCATCCAGTGGAGACATGGATGGATTTCAGGCATGGGTTCGGAATGAAATTTCTCTCACGAGCAGAAGAGAATTAAATTATACATGGAGAGGTTCTTGGCGTTGAAGCAGGGGAATCTATCAGTAAAAGAGTACGTCAACAAGTTTGATCAGTTGGCGAGATTTGGCTTAGACTTGGTGAACACGCCTGAAAAGAAGGCCCTGAGATTCGTTAAAGGTTTGAATGAGCCGCTACATGGGTTGGCTATGACCCACATTCCTATAGGGGCTACCTTTGAGAAACTGGTTGACATAGCGCTTATGCATGAAGAGGAGAAAGACGCTAATGCTAATAAGGCACCAGAAAAGAAAGGGGATCAAAAGAAGTCATAGCAGCAACCTAAGAAAGGTGGTAAGGATAACAATAGCAAAGGAAAGAAAAGGTGCTTTAATTTTGGAACACCAGGCCATCTAAGCAAGGACTGTAGGAAGAAGAAGAAGACTGGTTGTTTCAACTATGGTGAGGCAGGACATCTGATTAAAGACTGCCTGAGAAGACAAGGGCAAGGGCAGAGGACAAGGTCTACTTCTAGAGGGCATATTTAGGCTCTCATGGCACCAGGACAAGCAAGAGGGCAAGTTCATGCTCTCATGGCACCAGGACAAGAGAGAGGTAGAAACATTTCTGTTGAAAGTTTGGATTTTCTGTTTGATCATCCTGTTCGTACTTTGTTTGATTCTGGCGCTTCACACTCGTTTGTATCTGCTTCGTTAGTTGAAACATTGCACCTAAATACTAGTTTAGTTATGGATCCCATAGTAGTCTCAAATCCTATTGGTGGTTCGGCTCATCTTTCAATGATTTGTCGGGATTTGAAAGTGTCTATCTTGGGTGTTGGGTTTGAATGCAATGCCTTTGTTCTTGGATTCATGGGCTACGGCTTGATTTTAGGCATGGATTGATTATGCAGTAATGGTGTCATCCTCGATTGTGAAAAGAGAGTGGTTAGGATTATGACTCGCCTCGGTAACACTCTCGAAATCTCTTGTAATCCCATACATTCGGTTATGCTTAGCTACCTAGAATCTCTTGATGCGTCTGTTGAAAACTTGCAGTCTGTTAGAGTAGTACATGAATACTCAGACGTATTGGAAGAGGTGAAGGGCTTACCTCCGAAGCGGGAGATAGACTTCCGCATATACCTTGTTGATAATGCAAAACCTATTGCTCTACCCGTTAGACATATGGCTCCAAGGGAGAGAAAAGAGCTTAGTAAGCAAGTCAAATAGTTGCTTGAAAAAGGGTTTATAAGGTGGAGTACTTTTGAATGGGGTTCTCCAGTAGTATTTGCAACCAAAGCGGATGGTTCACTTCGCCTATGCGTTGATTATAGGGAGCTAAACAAGCTGACCAAGAAAAATAGGCACCCATTTCCAAGAATAGACGACTTGTTTGATCAGCTTGTAGGTGCGTTCAGAACCCGGGATGGTTTCTTCGAATGGTCTGTCATGCCTTTCGGCTTAACAAACACACCCACTTACTTCGTTGACATGATGAGTAGGGTGTTCAAGGAGTTCCTTAATAAATTTGTGGTAGTCTTCGTAGACGACATTTTTGATTTTCTCTAAGAATGAAGAAGAGCATGTTTTGCATTTAAGGGAAGTCATGGATACTCTTCGTGCACATCAGCTGAAAGCCAAATTCTCCAAATGTCATTTTTGGAGAGAAGAAGTGAGGTTTCTTGGACATGTGGTGTCCAAAGAGGGGATAGCTGTGGATCCCGCAAAAGTAGTTGTGGTGCAAGATTGGAAGGTTCCATGGAATGCAACCGCAGTTCGAAGATTTCTCAGGCTAGCGGGCTTTTACCGAAAGTTCATTAAAGACATTGCAAAAATCTCAGCCCCACTCACAAGATTGACAAAGAAGAACCCAACTTTCGCTTGGGATTTGGATTGCGATATTGCTTTCCAACGTTTGAAAAGGGCTCTAACAACAGCCCCAGTTCTGACATTGCCTGATAGGAGCAAAATGTTTACCATATATACAGACGAATGCAGTACAGGGTTGGGCGTTGTCTTGATGCAAGAAGGCAAGGTAGTTTGTTATGTGGGAAGGCAATTAAAGGTAAATGAGAAGAACTACCCAACTCATGATTTGGAGCTAGCTACCATTGTTTTCGCTCTAAAGTCATGGCGTCATCACCTACTAGGAGAAATGTTCGAATTGTTTGTTGACTATAAATCATTAAAGTAGCTTTTCTCATAGAAAGATCTTAATTTAAGACAACAAAGGTGGATGGAATTTCTGGCCTCATATGATTTTGAGATTTCCTATACCCCTGGCAAGGACAATGTGGTAGCAGACGCCTTGAGTTGAAAGAAGCTGACCTGGAGTCCTCTCTTTGTAGAAAGGCAAAGCTTGGAGTACATAGAAAACTTTAACTTTAGACCCTCCTATGAAATTGTACCTAGTCTGTTAGCATCGCTAGAGGTGCGGCCTACTCTTTTGGACTCAATAAGAACCATGCAACGAGAAAACCCTTAGCTAGTTGATATGATGGATAAGTTAGTTAGGGGTGAGACTTCTAGTCACCTAAATAGATACTCCATCGATGATAAGGGTTGGTTGAGAAGGGATGGAAGGCTATGCGTCCCACAAGCAAGTGATTTAGTAAAGACGGTTCTCGAAGAAGCACAACATTCTAAGATGACCATACACCCAGGCGGAGACAAGATGTATAAAGATATAAAAAGGGTTTTCTTTTGGAATGGCATGAAGAGAGATGTAGCTGAGTTCGTCGCTAAGTGCTTGATATGCCAGCAAGTCAAAGCAGAGCAAAAGAAGCCTGGCAGTCTGCTTCATCCTCTAGAAGTCCCACAGTGGAAGTGGGATAACATGTTGATGGACTTTGTTGATGGGTTGCCTAGGTCAAGAAGGGGCAATACCAGTATTTGGGTAATAGTGGACAGGCTCACTAAAAGCGCTCACTTTATACCTGTTAAGAGTAGAAGGGCTGCCTCATCCCTAGCATCCATTTATCTTAAAGATATAGTACGACTCCATGGGATACCCTCCAGCATAGTGAGTGATCGAGATCCTATCTTTACGAGCGAGTTTTGGAAGAGTTCGCAAGATACTGTAGGAACACAATTATGCTTAAGCATGACCTATCACCCCCAAACCGATGGTCAGACATAAAGGGTGAACAGAGTATTGGAAGACCTCTTGAGATTGTGCCTTCTTGACTTTGGAGGGACATGGTAGGATCATCTTCCTTTGGTGGAATTCGCTTACAATAATGGCTACCAAGCCACCATAGGCATGGCGCCCTTCGAAGCTTTATATGGAAGACCATGCGGGTCACCAACTTGTTGGTGGGAGTCTACAGACAAGCACGTACTTGGGCCAGACATGATTAGAGAAACCTCAGAAAAGGTTGACTTGATAAGAAGACAGATGAAGGCTACACAAGATAGACAGAAGTCCTACGCAGACAAAAGGAGGACCGACCTTGAGTTTGAGGTTGGAGATAGAGTGTTCCTTAAAGTATCACCTTTGAGGAAGGTCATTCACTTTGGGTCCGTAGGAAAGCTAGCACCAAGATTTGTAATACCATTTCCTATCATTGAAAGGATTGGGACGATGGCTTACAGAGTAGAGCTACCCGAAAGACTGGCTGGAGTTCATAATGTTTTCATGTTTCTCAACTACGAAAGTTCTTACATGAGTCTGCGAAAGTTATGAAGCCAAATATACTAGAGGAAGTAGAAGTGGAACGAGAAGCGACTATGAGAAGAGTTCCAACTCGTGTCTTGGGTACGGAATTCAAAAAGCTACGCAACCATAAAGTCAAGCTTGTTAAAGTTCAATGGAGTGACGCTGAGGAAGACGCGACTTGGGAAACTGAGAGAAAAATTCGCATAGCCTACCCTTTTCTTTTTGAGGGTACCTCCTTGATCTCTTTATCCATAAGTTTATTCATGCTTATTTCTATCTTTGAAGTATATCTCCTCGACCATATTCTTCGTCCTTAGGTAGAAACCAATGGATGTAAATATGTATTTGAAACATGTTATGATTGATGGTTGCGAGTGGTTGCAAGTGGTTGCTCGTGGATGCATGTACACACACATTAGGCACTAGATCGGCTCAATCACTTTCATATTGCATATAAATATGTGTGCATATTTAAATTAATGGGTGTATAATGGTTATGTTATCATATGGATGCTGCATTTTGATGAATGGTTGTGCACACATGTAGAAGTAATATGTATCGTTAGGATTCTTTTGCATGCATAATGGGCGCATGGCACTATCATGATTTGCATTAAGGAGATCAACTGAATCAGTGGACTGCCTGATTTTGCATTGGATAAGGAACATATACACACACTTTTTGCATATTTCATACGGCATTAGAAATCTTGTAAGGACAACAGATGCCTATGTTTGATGGTTGAGTAGATGGATGATTGGATGTTAGGATATACGTTCTCCTTAACTTGGGGATTTCATGGGCGAAATCCTTTACGGAGGGGAGAATGTAACACCCCGTAATATTAAATATTAAAATTAACAATTTTAAGAATACTTAATTGTTAAAGTGAGAATTAAGGGAAATGGGTTACGCCATTATGTTCATCTCGAAATTCTGCTTGGAATAGAGTCCAAGTTTTCGTAAATTGGACTTCGTATGAGGAAGTTATAACCCTCAGAATTTTCAGAAATTTAAATAAATTAAAACAGCTCAGATTAAATTCAAAATTCGAATTCAAACAAAGGAGCGGGCTGGGTGAGATTTTTCCCGCCTCTGGCCAGGTCGACTAGGGGGTCGACCTCCCCTATACAGGTCGACCTGGGGGTCGACCTACCCCCGCCCCGCCCCCGGGCCTGAATTGTGACGATTCTGACTTGTTGCTGAGTGTTTTTCTAACTGTTGCTGAGTCACTCAGGCATAGGTGGCAATTCTGGATAACTATATTTAGTCTGGACGGTTGTGATTGCTCCTATGATAATCTAATGGCTTATATTGATTTAAACTTCTATATAAGCACGCATAGACTCAAGCTCTAAACCTAAACTAAATTAATCTCTTGGCCTCCATGCTACTGCTGGAATAGTTCTTCCTCTTAAAGCTTAGGAATTGCAAGTCAAGATTCTAATACAAAAGACGAACGAATTATTCTCTTCTCTAATCCGTCTTTGTGAGTACAATTTCTTTCACAAAATAATTAATAAACTAATTATGATGATTTATGAATTTGGATTATGAGAACACGCCTGTTGAATCATGTGACATTACTTAATATTGTTATCATCTGTTTATGAACATATGACAGTTTTGTCAACTTATGTTAGTATATCTATTCCATATGTCCAATCATATATGTTTAACTTGATTCATTTTATGACATCAGTTTATATGCAAGTTTGGACGTAAACCATTTGCTAGTTTCTATGTGAATCTTATGCAAGTCTGTATGTGGATTATACACAAGTTTATATGTGGATCAAGTATATACATATGCTAGTTTATATGTAAAACATGTGATATTATTTTACATGTTTAAATTCATATGCAAGTTTGTAGGAATCCATATGCAAGTTTAGGTAAAAACTACATTCACATATGCAAGTTAAGGTGAAAACTATATTCACATATGCAAGTTTAGGTGAAAATCATATTCACATATGCAAGTTTAGGTGAAACCCATATTCATATATGCAAGTTCACAATTTCATGTGTAGATCTACATTTAGATCCATGGTAGTTTATGCAAATTTATGTTCTATATGTCCATTGCCTATGCAAGTTATTGCCTATGCAAACTTATGTTATAATTCTTATTCGCAAGTTAGATTTATTTTATGTGTTATGCAAATTGTGATGTTTCTTTTCTTTTTATGGGTTAGACTATTTGCGAGTCTAATATATTTCATATTAAACGTACGAACGACGTGGGGATAATGGGAAAATATTAATTATACAAACTGTAAATTGGCATAAAATGGCTTTAAAGGCATATAATTAATTTGAGACACTAATTGGTATAATTTATATACCTGAAAACTATGGACAGAATTTAAGTGACAATTATGGACATAGATTAATTTGGAAATTATTGACAATTTGAATAGGGATAATTAATTCATATTGGGGTGAAATAATTATGTGTAATAATAAACGCCAAAGACACGAGGTTAGACTCGTTGTGATATAAGACTGCCCGGACCCACCCGGCAAATCCAGCAACGACAAACGATAGTCTAATGTGAGAGGTCAAAGGCATAAATTAAATGTGTAACAATTGTAAAGACACGAGGTTAGGCTCGTTTGCGGTATAAGACTGCCCGGACCCGCCCGGCAAATCTAGCAACCGCAAACGGTAGTCTAATGTGGGAGGTCTTACAAGGTTACGGTTATAATGAATTTAACCAAGATAAACATGTGGTGGGACATGGGGGTTAAGTGGGTGACATGGGTGACATGTGAAATACGATAAGAAACACTTAACCAAATTTAAACATGTAATAAGACATGAATAAGTAGGGGTAAAGTGGGAAATCTTAGTGGAGACCAATCATAGGTGGAAAGCTTGTGTCAAGTATGGAGGCCCTTTCAAACCAGTAACCCATTAAGTATCTTTGTGAGATCGAGTTAGATTGAGGACGGGGCACGCTTACTGGGTTTGATTGTAAGAGGTCAAAACGGGTTAGCGGTGGCAACGCAAGTTCAACGGGGTCATATGCGTGCGTGGGCCCGGGCTGGTAGGTAAGACGTTGTTGCATCGTGTAGATATAAGCCGTGCATCTTTAGTGGTATCGGGTTGCCACTTTGGGGAGTGATACACCCCACTGTGGGACCAGCACAGATATCTACGAGTTAGGGAGACGATCGCATGGGGGTAGTGGGTACAACTACTGGAGATAGGGGCAGGCGACACCTATGAAGACAGCCAAGGGTACACGAAACTACCATTATGATTATTAGGTTCAGTAGGCGGGATCAACTTTAAGGGTGACTAGTAATGGTGCCATATAGTAATTATCCTATAGTGATTACGAGCGCGATTAACGCCCGCATATTCCTCTTGTTTGTTTTGTCTTGCCCATTTGTTTCACAGTCATTCCTTGTTTTACCAGTTATGCCTTATCCTAATTACTTTAATAATTATATTGTTAAAGTTATTAGACTTGCCAGACTTTATGTCTGACCCCCTTTGTTTTCGCCTCTTTTCTTCCTCCCCCGCAGGTTCTCAGGGTGGGACTAGTGCTAGTGGAGCTTGATTTGGACCTCTTTATCTCTCTTTTGGAAGTGCTTGGATTGCTGAAAGTAAAGTTCAGCTTACCTCTTTTATGGCTACTTATGTTGGGGTTATGCTTTTTCACTTTATGTACTCAGAAAATAATTTGTCAAGATGGATATTAAGTGTACTTGGTTTTATTGTTGGTATTTGATGTTGTTGTAACCAAACTATTTCTCCACTGCAATAAAAGTTGTTTTAATTTTTCAAGTACCAATATATGTATCTATCTTGTTATATTCTATTCTATACACCAACAATACTCCATGAAAGTTAATGCATTCCCTTTGAGACTGACATTAATGGACGTGGGGTGTTACATGTCGGCCACCCATAATACCGAATGTTGCAAGTGCTTTGACATATCGACACTCGCCCCATACTTAAAGAAGCCATGATTCCCGAATCTTCATTCGCCGCCACAAATGACACATGGGTTCATTACACGTTGCCTACGCCATAAAGTGCAAGTGCTTCCCCCGTCCTTATCGAAGACGGCTCTATCCGGGTTCTCTCGACTTCCACCTTGAACTATCCCAACTCTCTACTAACTAGCCAAAAGATTGGTTGCGCAATCCCGACCGCACATCACGACGCCTAGAGACATCTTCTCAGTCTCGAACATTTATCAAGGCACCTGTGAAAACTCTCAAAGGCTATCTCGCAAGATCCCACACCGCCTTGGTTGAAGTCGAGAAACCTACTCCATGAATCACACTCATCCATCTAACAAATGGCATACTATCTGATTTCGTGCTTAGAGCATGGACTGATCAGAAGCAATCAAAGATTCAGGAGATCATCTGCATGAATGTCGGGTACTTCCTATGCCGAAATATATCCTAAAGGAATCATGCTCCTACCCTCAACATCCTGCCTCGTGATGACATTTAGAGCTCCAACAACTCTTAATCTATCGCTCTGCGCAATCTTGCTCGCGCCGGCAACAACAAAGGTAGTCGCAGCAATGGATGGAATCGTTTTCGACTCCCATCTTTCTGCTGCTATACTGCTCTTAGCAACACCCCCAAGAAAATCCATCTTGCAATCTTCAACTTCTGACCATGCAAAAGGCCAAGACCTAAAAGTCTGATGAGCACACCAAGGGACTCTATAGGATATTATCGGTTCTGCGACATCCACGGACACAACGCAAACATGTCTCGTCACTTGTGGAATGACCACTAGGAATTTTTCCGCATGGAACTCTGAGCCACTCAACACTCATCAAAGACTCCCACCGCATGGGATCTCTGAGCCACTCGACGCTCATCGAAGATTCTCAGTACGTGGGACCTTCGAGTCACTCGATGCTCATCGAGGATCCCTATTGCATGGGATCTCTGAGCTACTCAGCGCTCATCAAAGATTCCTACTAAACAGGACCTTGACCGAAAATTAATCCCTTAAGATTGTCCCCTCATCTCGTCAGGACTACAGTTTCCGTGGCGCAGTTGACTATAGGTTGTCATCAGAGATACCAGTTTGCAACTCCTCCCTGCCTCTGCCTCCCTCATTGGAAGTAGAAAAGAAACTAAAAGTGAACTTTTTCCTGTAAAAGACACCTCCTTTTCACTGTGCCATGGCCATTTTTTGTCCTCCATACGACACTTCCGACCTCCTCTAATCAGTAGGAGGCACATTGGGAAGCATTACCGGGGGAACGTTCGGAAGCGACCGCGAGAATTCCAGTTCTTTGTCATCCCCAAGGCCATCGTCTACGATACAGCAATCCCCGAGGTTATCCTTGGAGATATCGTCCATTGACTCATTAACATCATCAGCTTGCCCATGAAAAAAAGGTGGTGAGAGAAAAGATTCAATAACACAATGAGGGCAAACACATTAAAGTTTAAAGGTCAAAAAATAGGACCTCGGTCGCAATTGCCAACGGAAATGTCTGTTGGTAAAGGGTCGCAACCTTTCCAATAGTCGTTACCGTTGCAATTCAAATAGAATCATCTGTTCACGGATATATGCCTCATTTCGACCTATGTATATATAGGCCTACAAAAAAAATGAAATGAAAATGCAAAGCAAGGCCACTTCTCCAAGACACCTCCTCTTTGTTATATCGTAACCATCCTCCTCCAACTAATGCTCCAGCCACTTGGGGCACGACTGGAAGCTCAGCCAAGGGCCCGCGCGAGCACACATTGGCGGCCTCGTCTTCAAACGGGCCTTTCCTCCACCTACATGCCTCACTCCTCGTTAGGAAGGCCCATACTCGTACAACGGAAGCTCAACGATGGAACTTTAAAACTCTCAACCATGGACAGAGCCGAACTCCCAAAAGCGCAGAACAACTAACATCTTCACCTCTACTCTACACCACTTAGAGTACAATTTATTCACGCCTTCCAACAATGTATTGCTTTCCTGCAATTCAAGGCATTATAAAGGCTACTACTACTAGAGTTGTCCTTAGAAATGATGTTCAGTTTCCTATCACCCTTCCATTTTTACTCCGTGCACGACGTTCATGACATGTTTGATTAATCCCGACAAATAGCCTGCGTACAGACATTTGATCGCCATACCGGCGCCCCGAGCATGGGAGCCAATGTCGCCATCCGAACCTTGATCCCACATCGAGGCCAAACAACACTGGCTACGATCGGCACCCCAAGCACGGGAACCGGCAACGCTACTCTAGTCGCCGGCCTGTGGCGCGACCGAGTATAAAAAACCACGAACTCGAAACTTGGCCCCGTGCCGAGGCCGAGGATAAATCGTTCCGCGCCTAAGTCCCAACTGACTTGGGGCCGCCCAACAGACAGCCGGGAGTGACGTAAATTTCTCCCCTAGCTACAGGTGTCTGTCGAATTTCGGCGCAGCATCGAGACTGACATCAAATCATTTTTTCCCAAAGCTCTAAAGGCTTAGGTGCAGCCTGTGGCCATGATCGGGCCCTATGGGCTGATGATCCGGGATTTTCTCCAACGAATAAATGACGTCATCGCTCGCCACAACCCGATGAACGACGGGAGAGCCACATACTGGACAGAATGCATAACGCGATGTCATACGCCTTTGCTACAATGGGGTTAACCCCAGGCAACCAAAACACAACAGGCGCTCAGCCTAGCTTCGCAAACTACGGGTTTCCTGAGCTGAGGGAAACTTACTAAAAGCCTACGTTCAATCACACCCTTCTGGAATAATTGAGCCAGAGCGTGGTACATAGTCACACCCCTCTGGAATAATTGACACAGAGCGAGGTACATAATCACACCCCTCTGGAATAATCGACCTAGAGCGCGGTCTCCGATCTCATCTTTGTTGGTGTAACAACAAGTACACTTGTGCAAGTACGGGATGCCGGAAAACATGAGAAGAACGTTCGAGCACTTACACGAAATGCGATCTTTAAAAATTCATATTCCATTTCACACACACACCCTGAATAGACTACATGTCTAACATTTCTTCTTTATGATGACAGAGTGTGCATGAAAACCACACCATACCTTTAGGGACCAAAAGCGAGAGCCACACTCGCATATACTATCGGTCTACCTAACCCAACGTATCTATAATTCCTTTAACAATTATTGATGCTACTCATTCTTCTCCTTTCGTTTCTTTTTTCTGTACAGGTTCGGCACTTGGCAGGTCACCACTAGCGAGGGGACCCTTCCTTCTAGAAGCACATCCTCCTCCTCTACTCTTCACGAGGGTAACATATTCAGGAGACATCAATGTGCATCTCCCACCATCATCCTCGCCGCTTGTAATTATCGTAACTTCCCTGAGAGCGATACATGGCAACGACTCAGGGACGATGTCAGAAACGAGGACCAACCCAGCATAGGTGTCTCCCCAAGCCTTCTTGGCGCCCAACTCCGATCTCTTCTCAGTATCTTCGGCGGTCTTCTGATTAACTAAGTCCTTGGCCTGGAGTCACACAATTGCATCTGGTACAAGTTTGCTAAGGGTCCTCTCGCCCTCTTTTGGTAGGCATCATCGACTGCTTTCCTTTTTCCTAGCCTACTCATAGGCCCTCTCCTTCTCCGCCTCGATATCATCCTACTTCCTCGATATCATCCTACTGCCTTGACTTTGCCCACACATCTTGTATGGAAGCCCTGTCATGTCCCTCTCCCCCTCTGGCTCCTCAAACTTTGCCACCAGCCGGGCTTCCTGATCTTCCACCATAGCTTGTATTGCTGATACACTTACATCAGCTATGCCTGTCGCATGAGCGTTTCAACCACAACTTCTCATCCTCTAAGGAGGCTCATATGAATGTGGGATCCCAAGTCCACGGGTTCTCCTACTTCTCCAGAGTATTCCCACTGTAACTCCAACCGGGACTCAGACGCTTGAGGAAGCACGAGGGCAAAGCTTGGTGTCGCCTCCGCTCCAAGGGGGCAGTCCAGCAAAAGAAGCAACTATTTGACTACTGAGGGTTCATCGCTCGCATCCTCCTTAGTTAGTGAGTACTCAAGCTCGGTGGCAGTCCCCCACCTGTCTCTGCACTAGCTTACTCATCGCAGGACCCGAGAAGGATTCCCACCAGCTTCCGCGCTGGCATTTCCATTGCCACAACCTTCGGGGCAATCATTCTAAAGAGGAACATACACCTCGACACGAGGATGATCCAAACCCAAAATCTCAGGTCTTGGAAACTTCTAACCTCCCGCCAATACTAGGCAGACTGGGCGTAGAAGCCTAAACAAAAGGACAGACGAAGCAATGCAACCACCAGTTCCCCAAGGAACTGGAGAATTCAGAAGAGTTCTTAGTACACGAAATAAAAAATTCATATATGGATGCAAGTTCTCAAGTTTCCATGGACGGTTCATTGGGTTCCCAAAGTCTCATCACCCTACCAGCAAACTCGTACTTAAACCCAACGTGAAGCTGACTCACATCCCTCGATGCAACAACTTCCTACCTATAAGCGCATCGGAACGTGGTGATGACACCTAGTTCTAATAACTATTGTAGTGGTTACGGTAACCACCAACACCATTCTCGGGTCAGAAAATGGCTACAATATAATTGGGTTGGAACTAACGACTCAACCGTATGTTTACATCTTATGTGCATATCCGAGTAGTCAATCCGAATAAGTCCATTGCCAAAATCACTCGCCAATCAGTTGTAAGCAATGATCCGGGCTTGCTAGCTCGTCCGTAATGTCGAACAAGATCTAACAGATACTCGGGCTTGGGGCCAGCCCTCTACCGATTCTCGCACTGGCCTGACAATCTCAAGACCTAGTCAGATCCTTTCAGTCCCTGCATTGGCGTCACCTTCACAACATCCCTTAGAGCCACCATCTTGAGAGTGCCTTCATCTCGCAACGAAGGCAATCTAGAGCTAGAGTCCAGGTCCTGGAGGCTTTTCGGCTTTCCATCAGTGCCTAGACTCCACAAAAAGCAGACACTCCAAAACATGATGGCAACCTTTAGCCCAAACAACTAACACCATGGCCATCACCAACCGCCAGCGCAACGCCTTAGTCAAGATGTAGCTGCATCATGGTTGGGTTATTGATCGAATCTCGAGACTAACAGCTCAACTATGTGTTGACATCCCATACACGCGTTCGAGCCACCAGTCCAGGCAAGCCCATTCCTTGAGAACCGCTCTACAAGACCACAACTAACTAATCATTGTCCGCTCATTCAACTCCATGCAAAGGTTCAAGTTTACTAACTCAAGATCGAAGTCATGGCTCGACAAAGTTACTGGAGTGCGAAGTTCTGTTTTGCGCTCTCATGCGCCTTCTTAGTGGTCATCTCCTAAAACAAGATTCGAACTCCTGAAGAGCCTGAAAGATTTAATAAGTGTTTGGGATACAAAGTCTAATCCCATATCCGCAAATACTTGTCCTCGAATCCTTACTTTCGCTTCCCAGAATCCACCACTCCATGCTCTTGAGTGACAATCTCAGGGATCCTCTGGCTATCCATATATCTCTTTCCTTCTTCGGAAACATAAGGACAACTCAAATGTCCGAAGTCCAGAAGCAGCATTTTGCATTCTCCCCGCCTCACACTGATTTTCCGTCTAGGAAGAGAAAAAAGGAAGCAACTACCATCAGAGGATCGGCATACCCTAAACGAACGTTCTAGGATCAGAATTCAAGATCGTACAACAAGCTACGATCATATTTCGAAGCTCCAACTACTAAGATAATTGCGACTCATCGACCACTCGTGTACTCACCAGCCGCCCAATTATCAAGGTACACGCACTTAGCATTTGGGGCCGACTTCGCCTCAAAGGAAAATCTACGCAACTATATGCCACGACATATGCCAAGTATTGTCCTAACAATGACATCTACATATGGAGTTGCTGAAACTCTAATCGATGGGACCAGCTTGGATCAATGAAGGACTTTGGCCTCGCAAATCCTAGTGATCCAGCGGATACTGTGTGCAATCAGGCTCCATCCCAAAAATGTTTCAACAACCACTAAGGGCTGTCATTCGCCTGGGCCATGGCAATGACCATGCATACACGATTTGGAAAATCTCAACCGAGTAGACCGAATTGATTCGAATGCATGCCCACAAGACTTAAGGGTTCAAATGTACAAACCAAACGGTCGGCTCTCGATCCGAAAACTCCTCGAAAAGCTAAAATACGTGATTACAAGCCCATGGCATGCAATTCACTTTCATGTTAGCTATCCCAGCTCAAATCGCATCACGCAAAGCCACGTGCAAACTCGTTATTGGATACACAATTATGACCCGATAATGAACCATTTGCACTTTGATGCAATTGGGAGTTGGCAACTAACATTTATTGTCCTTAATCTACATGAACCAAAACGCCTTGGACAAGTTCCAACCCAAGTCGCAAGACTCAAGTAAGTCAAAGCGCTTAGCACTGTTGGAATCCTAAGCTCATACCAGCATATTCCGACAGAGCATCCCAACCGCTCCAAAGCAGTGCGCTCTCGGCATACAACTCAAGAGGATGGTCATAACCAATCGCTAAGCATCGCTTGGAGGTGTTGATGCCCATATTAGATTCATCTCACTTCAAAGCACGTCCTGTTAACCCAAGACATACTTTGAGGGTGAAAATGTTAACCGGCCTTTTGGTCCGCTTCCCAAAAGTACGCAAGACATGCTCGACTTAACATATCGGGTGATATTACAGCCCAAAATCCTGGAAGAGTCACAAGCCCCGAGCTCCCGTATCCATGGTCCTCACGCCCCACCCAGTAGGTGCGAGATTTCGTGCCCAGCAGGTGCGAGATTTTGTACCTAGCAGGTGTGAAAATTCGCACCCAGGCTCCAGGTGCGAAATTCTGGCATGTGCAGGCTCCAGCTGCATATTTCTGGGTGTGGTCCCCTATTTATACATACTCCCACCTACTCCATTTCTTATAAATACCCCATGACTTCGCACTTCAAAGGGGTTGGAATTTAAGACCTTGGGACCTCTAGAGAGCTACATTAATGGCATCTCCCATTTGAGGAAGAAGAAGGGCAAAGTATCCTTTTCTTAATATATTAAATATATGATAATTATGATATCATATATGAGGATGATGACATCATGCCTTAGAGGTGACAACATATAGCCTTAAGGATGACATCATATAGCTTAATTATGACATCATCTAGCATAAAGATGAATGTAATGAGATGTAACGGGATGGTCTTACACATGTAACTTTGAGTGATTAATAATATTCCAACAACACTTCAAAGTGGACGTAGGCCCTTCACAAGGCCGAACCACTATAAATCTCTTGTGTTATTTACTGCTTTTCTGCTATTGTCTATGTGACCAAATTAACTATTCCTAATAATTGGAATCTTTGGTTTTATGACATTTTTTGCCATCAACAGGTGACACATCCATAACTGGGTCGACACATGGGACGACAATGGGTCGACACGGTAGGTAGGGGGTCAATCCACGTCCATGCAGGTCCGATTTTGGGCTCTTTATTTGGACTCTTTTGTTTATTATAAACCTAATATCTAATGGTTTGAGATTCTCCTAGTTAATCTTTAAATAGGGTGTCTATCTCTCATTTTTCCTACATACAAACATTCTTTTTTCCTCTCTTCCTCCAAACTATGCTCTAAAATTAATTAAGAAAAATGGGGAGACACTACTAGAAGATAAATTAAAAAGGATAACTCAAGTTTCTCAACAACAATTAGTTTCTCAAAGACTATTTTTGAATACAGACTACTTCTCTATGAGTTCAAGTTATATCTAGATCTGACATCTAAAAAGTATTATGGTGGTAAATAGTTTTGGATTTGGAACAAATAGTACTTATAAGTTATTTCTTATATATATTTGTTTACTGTTAAATTTAGTTTTACTGTTAATACATGTTATTTTACTATCAATTTAGTTTTTCAGTTAATATAAGTTCATGTATACATCTATCTTCCTTACCCCCTTTTCTATCTTTTATTTATTTACAGGCTTTTATATGCCCATTTTATACCGTTTGAGTTTGGTTTTGTTATTCTCCTTCTTTTTCCTTTTGTTTATGCTGAGCCTAGGCCATCTAGAGCCTATGCAATTTCTGTTTAATATTATGTATAATTGGAATAAACGTGTAGTGATTGTGAAAAAGGAGAAATTGGGGCATATTGTAACTTGAGGACCTTTGACTATAAAATTTGGAGATTTTATTAAAAAGGAAGAATATGCAAACGTGTTATATAGATTAGACTTAATTTAATATTAAGTAAAGAGCAAGTTATAGAACATGTAAGTACCAGATGTAAACTAAGTAAAATGTGTTACTGTAATCTATATAAATCTGGACATGCGCTTGTTTTGGGAAAGGGGTTGTACAAAGAATAACATTTATATGGAATGTTATTTACAACCATGCTTATTAATGAACTTAAAACTGCTAACTTGTTTTAATAAGCTAAGAGGTCCCACATCTTGTTGTTGTATCGGGTTTAGGGACTCTTAAATCTTAGTTACATGGGGAACAAGCTCAGTGTTCTGGCTTGTGTCGAGTTGTGTGGAACCTGTATCAGTCAGTATCGACGTTTTTATCTTGGTAGGGGCCTTACATTAGGTAGGGGACAAGGCATGCTTTACTGATCTGGAGAGTAAGAGGTTCAAAAGAGGAAGATGCGCACGGGTGCGTTCCATTGGAGTCATGAGTGTGCATGTGCCTGACTGGGAAAACTAAGACGCTGTAACCCCAGTAAACGGGTCCATGTCCTATAAGTTGTCAGTTTGGGACTGGTACACCCTACTTTCGGGGGTGGCACAGGATATTTACATAGTTGGGAGCTGGTCACATGGGTAGTAATTAGGGTAAAACCTAATCTTGATATACTAGTATTAGTGCAGAAAACTTGTTCTTAGGATACAAATGGGAAGCTTAAATGATCTTACCTTACCTTGTTATCTCGTACTTGTATATTTTACTGTATTTTCACATCCACTATTATCTATCTGTCTTGATACTTCTTATCTCATGCTTATGCTAAAAATCAGTGGAACTCGCTAGACTTTATATCCGATCTATTTTGTTTTTTCTTCCCTCTCTTCCTTCCCTACCCCTCATATTCTCAGGGTGTTGTTCAGCAGTGATCGTGATTTTCATCTTGGAGTCTCATATTTTTGACTCTATGTATTGCTTTGACTTTTTCTCTACTTTGATATGACTCTTAAATAGGGATATGCTTTTAAGATTTTGTACTATGATAATTTGCTTCATGAGATAGTTGGTTTTATCTATTGTTTTCAATGTTTGAGAAAATATGATAAATTGATACTGTAATTGTGATTTGGAAATAATGGTTTTCATTTAATAATAAAAATTTCTTTCTGCCGCATTTATTATTTTGTCGTGTGAAATTGGGTTACTGTATACTGATTGCTCCACACAGAACTTAATGCATCCTCGTATAGGTGACATTAAGGGACGTGGGATAATACGCTTGGTATTAAAGCTGAAGGTTATAAGATCAGAGAAAGAGTTTAGATTTTTTTTTCAAAAGCAAAGTATTTTCGATTAAAACCTATTTTTGAAAAACATATCCCCTCTAGTTGTTACTACAAGATTTCAACACTAGAAGCAAGCCAAGACGAAAGGGTATTTGTGTGGAAACCCATATCTGAAAGGTGGAAGCTGATACCCAAAATTGAGAAGCAATACCCGAAAGATGAAAGCCAATATCTGGAAGAGGAATGGAATAACCAGGAACACTTGTTTCGGTACCAAAACATAAATGAAACTCAAGAAATATTACTACCAAATTCAACACCAAAACCTGCTGTCGGCGAAGGGGTATCAGATTGCCACTAACTCAAAGCGATTCGAAAGCATGAAACCGACAACAAGCTACTGAGGCAATTAAGACCAAAAGCAAAAATAGGATGATTTGGTCAATAGACTATCAACACCAACATAAGGATGGAAATTTTGGTATCGATACGAAAGGTGACAGCGAAAAAGCAGTGTCGACACTAAAGGCCATCAACATGGGCTCAGTTCTGAAAGCATAATACGTGAAGTTGGAAGCAAGCAAGCAAATGCAAGAGCCAAAAGCCTATGACCTGAGACCCAAAACTAGGAGAGAATTATATATTGTCTAAAACATAAGAAGAGTGGGGCAAGGGGCTATCGATACCAGTTGGCTTGGTATCAACACCAATATCGAGACAGGACATCTAAAGCAATCGGGAGATGTACCGAAAGCGTGCTTCCGCAAGAACAAAACCAATTCCAAAGACTCACTCAAGATAAACCAAAGCTTACAGGAAGAAGAGCTATCCACACTAATTTTCTTAGGTCGATACTAAAGGGAGATGAAGGTTCTAAAGTCAAGAGAAACAAAAACACAAAAGAAAATGCTATGAGTACTCGAAGTTGGAACTTATTGCCGAAAGCCGAAAACGTCTCCCAAAGCTATCCACACCAACTGACTAGGTGCCGGTACATTATGAATAAGCAGTATTTATGTTAACCTCCCAAAGCCGAGACCGGGACACCAAAAGCAAAGTTAGATCCGATAATAATGCTGAGAAGGAAGAAAGGCAGCCGAAAACAAGAAAACCGGAACTGAAAGGTGTAAAGCGGCCGACACCATGTTACCACATTCGAAAGGGGCTTCTGTTGAGTTGATAACAAAAAGGGGCCTAATTTATCTATAAATAAGACCCCAGGGGTCACATTTGAGGGGACTTTTCTCATTCCCCAATCTTGTACTCATTTCTTATCGAGTGAACCCTAAATTCTAAATCAATTTGGGGATTTCCTTTGTAAACACTTATGTACTCAAATCGATGAGCAATAAAGAGTGAATCGACACTTAGCATAATTTCTATAATTTTCCTTTATACTTCTTTCACCTATCACCCTATGCTTTCTGTACAACAAATGCCTCATACGCAAGCCTTAGCCTTTCTACTAGATTACCAAAATACCCTTCTACAATTCGTTTAGCTTCCTAACTTGTGTTGTGTTTATGGAACTTTTATCCCACGATAACTGTTGATTGTTAAGTCTCGTAACCCCTTGAGGGAAGTGTAACTAATCTTTGGGCTCAAAACCTTGATATCTAGGAAACAATGAACTAAATCAAGCTTATAGGAAATAAAAAATCCCCTACATCCCTTAGGTCCACATCCTTAGACCTATTTTAGGTGTTGATGAAAAATATCATTAACATTTTGGCGCTAGAAGGAGGGCTTGATCCTCCTCCCTTACGTTTAACTGCCACATCCCTAACTGTTTTATTCCGTCCCGGATTGGACTAAGCTTTGAAGAAGCAAGACTACGGGCAAAAGGTCCCAACAAGAATCTTCCAGATCTAAAATGGCTATTTAAAATATTACTGACTCGGGAGTGATGGAAGAACAAAGGTTAAGACGGGAAGGCTTATGAATAATCAATTGGAAAAAGGAAGTATAATAATACGATCCTGATTGATGGAGCAACAACCCTTTCCACATAGACAAATGCCAACCTTCACTCTAAGTGGTTCTACGTCAAAAGATTATGACATATTCTCTCATCTTAGAGAAGCCATTCAATCACATGCAAGAGGAACAATATTTGAGAAAAGGATAATAGAAGACTTCAATCATTTCACCTCTAAGTGGAATAAAAGGATTGCACTACAGTCTAGAAACATACATAAAAGAACACTGGAAGATGCAAGCGAAGACATAATGCAAAATAGCAAAAGGAGAAAGTTTAAATATTGAAAGGGAAATTTTGAATCTAGACTACCTAGGGAATCTAGCCTTACTATTTCAATGGAAAATATCCACTTCTTAACCAAACATGAAGTTTACTTTTGGCCATCAACAAAGAAGAAGCCCAAATACGAAGGGAAATGGGGAGGGCCTTATTGCCACTATCATATGTTGAATGGACATGAAACCAACAACTGTAGAGTTCTTGAAAGGATGATTATCAAGTTCTTAAATCAATGTCAATTGCAAGACTTTGTAAAGGAAATAAACTAGGTTCAACAAAAGTCTTCTCAAAAAAGAATTGTCTACCAAGTTCAGGGCATGGAAACCCTTCCAAAATTGGGAATAACCCGAGATGGGTCAAATTACTATGGTTAAAAACCCTTGTCACCGCCAAGATGGTCATGGCAAGGCACCCCTTGGAGGGGGGTGGTGGTGTGTTAGCCTTTAACATCGTCCAAATCAGAAAGGACCGAGTTAAAGCATCAGAAGCATAAGCCTCTGATCCACGCTAGAAATAGTCACAATAGAGCATCTAATTAGCATGTCCTACCTCTACTCATAGAAGAGTACGCCCTGCCTCTACTATGAACTAATAATGTCCTACCTGTACTCACAGAAGAGCACATCCTACCTCTGCTTATATTTCTCGTATCCCGTTGAAGGGAATGAAAAAACCTTATTATCACCTACGATGGCAAGGGTAAGGCACCTCTTGGAGGGGGTGGAGTGTAAGCCTCTATCACCACCTATGATTGGCCAGGGTAGAGCATCAAAAGAGTAAGCCTTTAAGTCGCACCTACGATGGCTCGGTTAAAGCATCTATTCCCTTATCATCGCCTATGATGGCCGAGGTAAGGCACCTCCTTGAGGGAGGTTCGGTAAGTCCTTGGGACTTGCTTGAGAATAAGCTAGCCAAATGAATTAGATGCACAGGCCTAAAGAGTAGCCAACAAAGCACGCACATCCTGCTTTGATAATTGCAAGCCCAGAGAGTGGCTAACAAAGCACGTGCATCCTCTCCTTTGCAAAATAAACCCGAAGGAGGTAACACAACTAATCATGCGGAAGTGAATTTCTGGTCTTCTATTATTTCCCAAAGAGGATTTCTGGCTTTCTCTCAAATACCCAAATCTGGGTCATTTCGAGACTTTTGTTAATTGCCAGAAGAGTATTTCCAGTCTTCACTTAAATACCCGAATCTGGGTTATGATTCAGGACTTCTAATTATTAGCAAAAGGAGTGTTTCGGTCTTCTCTTATTAATACCTAATATGGGTTAAGAGAATCTAATCCTTATTGATAGGAAAAGGATCCAATATGGATACTCAGGATGGTGACTCGAGTCAACCACATAAAAGCCTTCAAATGAAGATAGTGATCTTCCATGTTGCTTAGGGATATTTTCTTAACCCATACACACAAAGTTCTTGTTCATTATTTGAATAAAATATGAAGTGCAAATAATCAAACTATTTCATTGCAAATAAAATACAACAAGGGTTATGCTTTCCTTAACGCTTCATTCGAAACTGTTTTTAAAAGAATTTCTGTTAAGTAGGATTGTTATTCCCAAAGTATAAAACATGAATTAACATGTCATCCAATTGTACACTCATTTGTTGTTTGATTGCAATACAAAAACCATCTCATAGAGAATAAGAAGGTTATCGTATGTGTGCTACAAAGTTAACATCCAAACAGTGTATGTTAAGTTTGCGCAGGATGATGCAATAGGACTTATGGGAGAGAGCATCCTCAGCAAAAGAAAAGGTTGCATGTTAAGTGATCCTTTACAACTCACGACCCTGTTTAGGGTGTTGTTCCTGCAAATCATCATATCTAAAACATAATACTACCAAGTGTCCTCCATTCGACACATTTTATTCACAAGAGAGTTTTTACTAAGTAAATATGTCCCTAGTAGGGAAACAATCAAGTTTTGACGTCAAAGCTCAAATGTGACAATAATAAAGTTCTCAAAAAGCAAAGTTACAAGTTATTTGAACAATCCTTTAAGCAAAAAACGACTCTCTTAACTTTTTTCAAAGAACTATCAGAAAAGGTAAGCGTGGAATCGAATGGAATCCCAAACCCTTATGGTGTATAGACTAGAGGGCACTTGTGATAATCCCATTTCTCGGCAGTTGGATTGTCATAATCTTGAGTCATCCTCTACCGATACATGTGGATCTCTTTCAGGAATTAATCCTTTTCTTCTCCCAGGAATCCAAGTTGAACCCGGGGACATTGAGCGTTAACCTTCTCAAGGCACTTGATAAAGCGGTATCATGCCAATGTTGAAGATATAATGAGAAAAGATTTCTCACAATACTCCCTCTTCAAATTAACGTAATCCCTAGGAAATCCCTAGAATGCAAACTTGTAGAAGAAGACAGATTATAAAGAAAATATTAAGGAATTAGGAGAAGACAATTTAGTTGCACTGGAAATTGAGAAAATACACACATTACAAATAATCCTCTTGTTCATACAAAATAGATCTCTTAATGGTTTCAGACACAAATATGTGCTTATTGAACTTAAGTTTGTTTAATGGTAGTTATTTGGGAATCAAGGTAACTCGTGGAAGATTCTAGCAAGCACCTGGATGAAGATCAACACTACGTTCTTTTAGGCATCCTCCGTGGAGACGCCTAAGCAAGCCTCCGCTATGATCAACTAAAAAGGAGAAATCCATTGTTTCATATCTACTGTAAATTTTGTACAAAAACTCTATTGTTATGTCCCTATCTTCAATTAACATCTATAATAAGGTCATGAGCTCAGCATTCTCTTTCAAGTGTCTTTCGCATCGCAATCGAGCAATTTTGAGTCTAGGGGCAGCTTCTCTCTCTCTTTGAAAAGCAATAATCTTGCAACACTTTTGTCAAGAAGGTGATATCTATTAGAAAAGATGTTATATTCACTTGTTTGTCTGTTCGACTCCCTAGTAAGAAGAGCCGCTCCTGATCGTGCTTTTTCAAAGAGGAAATGCCTAATATCTAACCTCCTTTTCGTCTATGTGAAAAGAAAAGGAGACAAATTAATGAAAGTAAAAGCAAAAGGGATATCGTAGAAGTTGTCATACGTCGAAGAAAGGGGTAGAAAATTACAGAGCCTCAATAGTATTAATAGTTTTAAAGCCTGGATCTTTTCTTAGCTTTTGTGTTCCAGGAAGATTAGGAGTCTAGCAAGAATTGAATTGTGTTCTAAGTTTCAGAATCTCTGTTACGTGCTTTATCTTGACCATTAAGAACTAGGAAAGTACCACCGACGCCAGTGGAACCATCTTTGTTTTCAGTAACATTTAGAAACCTGGGAACATCATCATTAGTGAAAACAACTTTTGATGCTACAATAACATTTTCTCCATCATCAGCACCCGGTTCACTTAAAGGAATATCCTCTATACACATAAGTTTGGCCACATAAGTCTCCTTTCTTTCGAGAAGAACATCCCCCTCTTTCATACAAATTATCTTGGATAAGATTTTTTCTACCAAGGATGGGTCGAGAGAAGAAAAACTTAAATCTAGATATTTATTCATGTTGTCTTCATAGAGAAGTAAGAAAGAATCCTCAAAAGAAAAAACCGTAATTTCATCCAGGGTGATCTAGAGGAAGTAAGAAATCCTTCGCTTAGCATCATATCTCACTTCAATAGCCTTGGTCAGTGAGGCTTTATTCTTATCAAGCTTATCCCTGAGAGAATCATTCTTTTCCTCAAAAAGAGAATGTTGCTTTATTAAAGAAGAATAATGAGAGTCGAGTACAAAAATCTATTCTTTAGCGGTTTCCAATGCTACCTCCAATGCCCGAATCTCCTCGAATAGGACCAGGTTAGATTCCTTTGCCATAACAGCCGAATATTTTAGTTCAGCAAGAGTAAACTTCAGTTTCTTTTGCTCCTTAAACTCATTTTCCTTAACAAGGATAAGAGCATCGTTTTCTTTCCTCAAATATAAGTTTTCTTCCTTAAGCTTTGAAAAATCAGGAGAAGGTTTGGAAACATCCTCTTGCATTAGGAACCACCGCTTAATGGCCTACGAGAAACAAAAGGCACAACAATCATTAATAATACAATTGAAAATTTTGAAAAGATAAGAAAGAAGAGCTTATACCAAGAGTAATGTTAATGATATTTTTCGTCAACACCAGAGATGGGTCGACTAAGACGGACCTAAAGGAGGAGATAGGCAACTTGGCTATTTTTGGGTGAAATCGGATTACTTTTCTGAATATTGAAATTTGGAAGGATGGAATCGCTTGGGAATTCCTGAAAGAAGACCTAATTCCAAGGGATGGAATTCATTTTCCTATTCCGGGACATGTTGAGACGAGAATCCATGCTTATCTGGAGAACGAATAATAGACTGCAACTACTATGATTAGGGAAATAACAAAACACAATTACAGAGCGGTCATATGAAAAGATATTTTTCCATTAAACTTTTATTGAGAGTACATCGATAAAAATAGTGAATTCCTCCATTTAATTCAGCGTTCAGTTTATCTTTCTTTCTGGTACAAAATGTAGACCAAAAAATCTTACCTCCAATGTGACTCCTGGGGTTGTATTTATAGGGGTGTAGGAATCCTTTCCCTGATGGGCTATTGGGCCTGTGGAGGTTTTCTCTGGTTGCTTTTCCTATGTTTCGGGCGCATGCCTTTCGGCCATCCTTAGAGTGTCAGTAATGGTCTTCGAATGAGGTTTGAGTCTTTGGTCACGGTTCTGAATATAGGCTCTTGGATGTAAGCTCTCGGATGTAGACCTCCGACTTTATCGTGAATACTTAAAGTGGCCTGCCCTCATGATGTATGTTGATAACTGCCAGCTCGAAGCTGCCACGGGTTTCGGTACTAAATGAATTAGTACGAGTAGCCTGTATATCCTCTTGGGTCTCTGTTAGCCTTTTGGTGGGGCTTTTGTGGTAGCATGGATTCCCAGAGGATGGCTTCTGATGTCCTTCCTGTTATTTGTGAATTCGTCCTTTCAGAATTCATGCAGTAGGTGCTCCAGAAGTTGGTTTTGGATGGTCTTTGTGTGTTCTCTTGGTTTAGAACCTTCGACGCTCTTGTTTTCAGATGTATCGGTATTTGGACAGTCATCATCGAAGATTTGTCTATCAAATTTATTGCTTCTAACTTACTTGGTTTCAGGTTAGGATGATTCTTTGCCATAGAATTCCTTTGTTGCGATAATGCTACTTGGAGAGCTCTTGTCGGATTGGCCCTGGCAGATAAGTCCCGCCAGCAACACCCTGTAGATTTCACGATCCTTTTTCGCAGGAGGGTTCCGGTTGATGTAGCTTTTCGGGTTATTCTTTCCTGCTCTAGGCCCTTCCTAATACTAGGTCCCGTTTTATGTTGAGATTTTGGTGAGCCTTCAGCTGTCTGATAACCCTTCACCGCCAGCTCACTCCACTATTAATTTTGGTAGTAATAAGTAGTTGCTCAACGAAAGCACGACAATGACCAGAGGAATCAAAAGGAAGATCAATATTGGAAATTGCGGAATAGGAGATAATTTGTCTGACTAATTCGTCAAAGCCTTCTCCAATATAAGGGTTGGGAAGATCCTGGGGGATAAGGTCCTTTGAAGGGGAGGAAAACCCCACTGTGTGGTGAAGCTCATTGAAAACTTCAGGAGACCTAGAAAGGTGAACATTCAAGTAGGGAGCTATCTTTTGGGAAATAGTCGTGGGAGAATCGGTAATCGCATTAAGACAAAAAGTTGAATCTACCGAATCCTTGGCCCTTTTTGATAGAGATCGCTCTGAATTTATATCCATAAGTTTCCATTTGATGTTTAATCTAGATTTAAACAAAGCATCCCTAAGAGAGGAAGCTCCTGCTCTTGGGACTAAGGAAGATGAATCAGCTTTACTAGGTTCAGAGAAAGTAGCCCCTTATGTATTGTGAAAGAAAGCTGGATCAATAAAAATTGAAATTTTACTAACTTTCAGGTCATTGTGCAAAGGAATACCTGGGTTATCAAGAAATAAAGGAGAGTTAGGGGAGAAAGGAGCATTCTTTCCTAGTGACAAAGAAATAATTCCTTTGATAAGAGAAACTAGAGGAGGTTTCCCAATAGAAGATTGACCGGGCGGCAAAAGAGAATGCTTTCGATGGATAGTAGAGGTTAGCAACGAGGACCTGTTACCCAACATTTCAGAAGCAGCGCTGAGAAGATGTATCAACCCTTATTCGAAAAGCTCGGAAGTTTGGGAGGTGCATCTGCAATAAAAAGGATATGGAATGAAGGTTAGCCGTCTATGACAAAAACAAGAAAAGAATGTATTCAAGTTTCGTACTTGGAGTGTTAAAGCTGCCAGAAACGCCAGAAGGGCATCGCACAAAGAAAAAAAAAGGGTTTTCCAATCTTTGAATCTCACTGTTCCATCAAATAACACTTTCTTTGTGGGATTCGCCCGAAAAATTTGGTTGTTCACATCAGTAAGCTTGGAAGGGCGAACTACATAATCCAGAAGAGGACTTAAGGAGGGATTATCGTACTCAAAGGATAAAAGTTCTAAACCTAGGAGGTAAGTATAAGTATTTGGAGAAAGGTAGATAAGAGCAATTCTTGAGTATTGCAGGAATTGGGAAATAAAATCAGGAAAAGGGATAAAGCCCCATGCCAAATATGAATAGCAAAATAGGAGAAGTAGCCTTCCTAACGAGAGGAAATGGTATACGTTTCATATGGGGGGATGGCCTCCGCACCAGAAATATTAAGGACTTGAAGAATAACGCCGACTTCCTCTTGCTAGGTAACCAGGGAACATTTTTTGATAGCACTAACCTTCTTCAAGAAGAATCACTCGACAAAGGACAGTTTCTAATAGGTTTGAAGGCACTGTGTTTATTTCCCATGCTGTCAGGCATTATCTGCATTTTTTCATAAATCAAATTAAATATGATGCCAAGAAGAGGCAATTTATACTCTCCTAGGAGGATTTTGACAATAGCGATAGGATATCCCTTATACATACTCGGGAGAATAGAGAAGAACGAAAAATGATTGGTTAAACTACTGGTCAACTAGATATTGATTGGCAGTAAAAAAAATAGCGATAAGATCGAAACCAATCCACAACAAACAATGTTGATAATTACACCAGCTCGGGTTGGATGAGGGATACTGAGTATTTCAACTATGTAATCGATGCATCAGGTATATGCAATCTCTTAAAGCCATTTGATCGAAACCAAACAAAGATACATATTGTACGCCAGCACAAGCTATGCGATTAATATACTAGTGATTGCAAAACCGATCCGATAAAGTCATTTCAAACTATTTCGAAAGAAACAAAGTAATACTTACTTGGAAACAACTTGAGTACGGATGTATAAAGCAACTGATACTTTTGCGAGAAAATTTCAAATGATGGGAATGGATGAAGAAGATGAAGGATGCTAGTAAGAGCTGATGAAGGGAGTATATATAGGTGGAAAGAAGTGGTTATTTGAGCCAAAGAGTGACTTGAAAAGTCGAAAATACCCCTTCGCTAGGGAGGGAAAATGTTACTACAAGATTTCAACACTAGAAGCAAGACATGGTGAAGGGGCATTGTGCGGAAACCCATATATGAAAGGTAGAAGCTAATACCTGAAAGTGAGAAGTTATATCCGAAAGACGATAGCCAATATCCGGAAGAGGAATGGAATAATCAGGAACACTTGTTTTAGTACCGAAACATAATGCCGCTTAAGAAATGTTACCACCAAATTCAACGCTGAAATCTACTGTTGGTGAAAGCGTATCGGATCGCAACTAATTCAAAGTGAATGACTCTAAGGCATGAAACCGACAATAGGCTACCCAGGTAATTAAGACCGAAAGAAAAAATAGGATGATTTGGTCAATAGGCTATCGGCACCAACATAAGGAAGGAAAGCTTGGTACCGATACAAAAGGTGACAGCGACAAAGCAGTGCCGACACTAAAGGCCATCAACATGGGCTCAGTTCCGAAAGCATAACACGTGAAGTTAGAGGCAAACAAAGAAGAGCAAGAGCCGAAAGCTTATGAGCTGAGACCCGAAACTAGGAGAGAATTCTATATTGTCTGAAACATAAGCAGAGTGGCTAAAGAGGCTATCAATACCAATTTGTTTGGTATCAACACCAATACCGAGACATAGTATCTAAAGTTATCGAGAGATGTACTGAGAGCGTGCTTCCGCAAGACCGAATCCAATTCCAAAGATTCACTAAAAATAAACCAAATTTTATAGGAAGAAGAGCTATCCACACTAATTTTCTTAGTGTCGATACCGAAATAAGGTGAAGGTTCTGTAGTCATGAGAAACTAAATCACAAAAGAAAATGCTATGAATACTCGAAATCGGAAGTCATTGCCGAAACCGGAAACTTCTCCCAAAGCTATCTAGAAAAATAGACTTAGTGTCGGTACATTATGAAGAAGCAGTATCTAAATTAAGCTCCCAAAGCAAAGTCCGGCACACCGAAAGCAAACTTGGATCGGATAACAATGTCGAGAAGAAAGAAAGGTTGCCGAAAACAAGATAATCGGAATTGAAAGGTGTAAAGCGGCCGACACCACGCTGCCGCATCCAAAAGGGGATTATACTAAGTTGATAACAAAAAGGGCTTGATTTGTTTGTAAATAAGACCACATGGGTCACGTTTGAGGGGACTTTTCTCATTCCCCAATCTTGTACTCATTTCTAATAGAGTAAACCCTAATTTCTAAATTAATTTTGGGATTTCCCTTGTAAACACTTATGTACTCAAATCAATGAGCAATAAAGAGTGAATCGACACTTGGCATAATTTATATAATTTACCTTTATACTTCTTTCACCTATCACCTTATGCTTTCTATACAAAAAATACCTCATACGCAAGCCTTAACTTCCTCCTAGATCACTGAAATACCCTTCTACAAGCCGTTTAGCTTCCT
The DNA here is from genome assembly GCA_030737875.1 of Allium sativum. NCBI lineage: Eukaryota > Viridiplantae > Streptophyta > Magnoliopsida > Asparagales > Amaryllidaceae > Allium > Allium sativum. The sequence goes on along the minus strand of CM060910.1, from coordinate 91,570,360 downwards.
AACTTGTGTTGCGCTTAGGAAACCCTTATCCCAAGATAAATGTTGATTGTTATGTCTCGTGTAACACCTCGTAATTTTATATAACATTAATAAACTAAAAGGGAGATTTAATTAAATAATGAGAATTAAGTAAAACAGACTAAACCATTGCATTCGTCTCGGAATTTTGGTGAAGGTAGACTTCGAGTTTGCGTAAAACAAACATCGTATGAAGAAGATATAAAGGTTAGAAGTTTGTCTATATATATATATATATATATATATATATATATATATATATAAGAAAGATATATGTAAATATAAAACAAATCAGAATTTAAAATAAATATAATTAGCAAACCTGGAACCGTAAGCGGGAATCTGACCCATTAAGGGTCGACCCGTTCCCGGGTAGGTCGACCTATGGGTCCACCCTCAGGGGTGTCGACCAAGGGGTCAACCCTGGTAGGGATGGGTCGACCCAACCCTGGTCGGGCCGAATACATATTCCTGTTTGTTGGCGTATTTGTTAACCAGATTCATTATTTTCTGAATGGTTGGATTTGAAAACAGAGATCTGACGGTTAAGGATTGTCTTGTAAACTCTATATAAGGGCATGCAGTCCTATCAAATAAATCATACTTCTTCATATTTCTTCCTCAAACACTTATTCCGAAAATATAAAATGAAGATGGGAAACTGCTACCGAAACTTGGATTGAATCAAGACAATTCTTACCTAACATGTATAAGAATCTCTTCTGCAACATCAACATATTATTCTCTGTTCTTTAAATCCAATCCATGTGAGTTCATGTTACTTTAGGGTATAAAGTTTAACAGTAATCCTCACATGTAAATAAACCTGGTTCTGAGCCTAGGTCGGTTAAGAATCCGATTCAAATCTAAACAGTTCTGTTATAATTACATGTACTTTTCCATATTCCTATTATGCTATTTAGTTGTAATTATATGCCTATTTATGTTATTATTATGCCTATCTATGTTCTTCACCCTCTTGTATTCCCTTTTTATTTATAAGCCTAGACTACCTTCGAGCCTAGGCCAATCTCGTAAGAGACATACGAATGAAATTAGGACAATTAGGGAATGTTTGGGAATTAAAATAAAAGAGGGAAAATTAGGTCATATCTAGTAATGTGGAATATGGTTGAAAATTTGGGGCATATCTTGTACTGAGGAATATGACTGAAATTTGGGGTGTATGAACATGTAAATCTGTAGGCTTAATTTGGGGATTAAGTGGAACATGTAATGAAATTTTGTGTGTGTATATATATATAACCTTTGAAACCTATTTAATCTGTTAGGGTTATATGAGTCTGTTAACCTGTTTAATCTATTGAGGTTAGGTTAAGCTATTTAAATCTTTTGGGGTTGAATAAACCTGTTTAATCTTTTAGGGTTAAGTAAGCATGTTTGATCCGTTGTGGTTATATGAACCTGATAACCTAAACTTAACCTGTTAATTTGTAGGGGTTAGGTGAACCTATTAATCTATAAGGCTTAATCTATTAAAAAACCTAGTTAACTAGGGGACACAAGTTTAGGGGCTTGACTCGTGTCATCTGCTATGTAGGGCCCATTTCAGTCAGTAACCCATTCTAATATTAAAAGAGGACCCCACACTAGGTAGGGTTAGGGCATGCATACTGAAATGATAGTAAGAGGTCAATCTGAAAAGGGGGGAATATGGGCGTGTTCCAACGGAGTCATAAGCATGCATGGGTCAGGTCTATGAGGGAAAATAAGCCACTGGAACACTAGTAAGTAGGCATATCACAATCTGTAGGTTGCCACTTTAGGAAGCAGTACACCATACTGTGGGGCCGACACATGGTATTTACATGTTAGGGAGCTGATCGCTTGGAGTAGTAATTATGGTACGTCTAATCCTATATATTTACTGTTTAGGTACCCGTTATTTTTGTTTGGGTAATGCCCGTTATTTCTGTTGAGGTTCCTGTTAATTTTGTCTGGGGTAAAACCTATTATGTACCTAGAGTACACCTAAAGCTACCATTACGTTTCTGTTGGGATCATCTTGTTTCTGTTATAATAGGGGACACCTAATTCAGTCTTAAATCCTGTTATACTATTATTGGTGCAGAGAAAAGTAATTGAGAAGCATAGTCTATTCTGTTTGTTCTGCTTATCCTGTTCATCATGTTTATATCTGTTATATGACACTTTATCTCTCATCCAATGTTATATGCCTATCATGATACTTTTATCTCTTTATATATTAAAAGTCGCGGGACTCTCTAGACTTTATGTCTGACCTTCTTTGTTTCCTTTTCTCTTTCCTTCCCCCCAGGTTCTCAGGGTTTGAATGCTCAGTCATGATTAGGACTCTCTCTTTTGTTTCTGCTTGGATCTAGATCTTCTTTGATGTATCACTTCGACTACTTGTATACTTTATTATGGCTATTATTGGGGATTATGATTTTACATTTCTATACTCAGATGATTTTTAGAGCAAGACAGATGTTTTGGGTTGGTGTACTTGGTTTCAATATTTTAGCTTGATGTTGTAACTGGTTTTGAAACTACGATGTTTTTTACTAAATAATGAAGTTTTAAATTTCCGCTGCTATTTTTATATCTGTCTTGTGACATTCTATTTTTGTTTACCTACAATGCTTTATGGAACTTAATGCACTCTGAAAAAGAGTGACGTAAACGAACGTGGGGTGTCACATTTGGTATCAGAGCTAAAGGTTACAAGATCGGATAAAAGTTTTGAAAAGTTGTTTTCAAGAATAAGGTATTTTCGAAGAAAAGTCTGTTTTGAAAACATATTCCCCAACGCTATATACCTTTCCGATTTTTGTTTAATTCCTTCCTTTTAAGCATTTTTAGGGAACCAAATCTTCCCGAGGGCGTTCCAATGTTGGCTTGGTTTCGTAGATATCTTGAGGCTACGATACCTGCCAGAGGCCAAGGGGATGCTCCTCCCCCAGCAGCAGCCGCTATTCCTCCACCTCCACGAGTAGATAATTTCTCTAAGATATGCAAGGACTTCTGTGCTATATGTGGAAAACCATTCCTTGGAATTAAAAGCTTTGCGGAAGCACGAAATTGGTTGCAAGAGATAGAGAATTTGTTTGGACTTTTTGATGTCGACGACCGTAGAAAGATACAGTTGGTTACATGGAAGCATAAAGACGAGGCTTCGTTTTGGTGGGAGGTAACGCAAGCAATGCATCTAGTCGATACTTAAGCTGATTTCCGATAAAGATTTGAGACGAAGTTTATTTCTCACGTAGAAGAGAGTATGCAGATGGAGAGATTCTTGGCACTTAAGTAGGGAAGTATATCTGTTAAAGAGTATGTCAATAAGTTCAATCAGTTGGCAAGGTTTGGTTTGGAACTGGAGAATACCCCACACAAGAAAGCTTTAAGGTTCGTAAGAGGATTAAATCAAGCTCTCTAAGCATTGGCAGTATCTCATTTACCGGTGGATGCAAATTTTGAGATGCCTGTTGGCATGGCATTGAAGCATGAAGAGGTTAAAGATGAAAAGAAAGAAGTTTAGGTTGATGAGACTCAAAATAAGAAAGTTTCGCCCAAGATAGAAACGCAAAAGAAAGGTGGAAAGAAGGCAAAACTCGGAATAAGAGGAAATGTCATGGTTGTGGGAGCTTGGGTCATCTGGTCAAGAAATGCAGGAAAAAGAAGAATGCTTGCTTCAACTGTAGTGAAGTTGGACATTATACTAGGGAATGTCCAAAGACGCAAGGATAGGGGAAAAGGCAGGACCTTCTAGAGGGAAAGGCATGCTCTCGAGGCCAGTGGACCGGAAAGAGGTAGGAAAATTTCTTTTGAAGGTTTGATTTCCCTTTCCGATCATCCATTTAGGACTTTTTTATTCTGGAGCTCCTCACTCTTATATATCTGATTCTGTGGTTGAGTCTCTACAACTTAGTACTAGTATTGTTTCGGATCCCGTTATCGTCTCAAACCCCATTGGGGGCACGACTCATCTGTCTATGATATGTCAAGGTTTGAGGATATCTGTGTTAGGCATCGAATTCGAGTGCGATGAGTATGTGCTTGGTTTTATGGGCTATGGTTTGATTCTAGGGATGGATTGGCTAGCCATTTATGGTGCCATCCTAGACTGTGAGAGGACGGTCATTAGACTTTTGACTTGCCGAAGGAGGACTCTCGAGATTTCTTTTGACCAAACGGGGTGCTTTGCTTCCTAGAATCACTTGATGCTTCTGTTGATGATTTGCGATCTGTTCCCAATCTTTGAGTATCCAGACGTTTTTGATGATGTTTAGGACTTACCTTCGAGGCGTGAGATTGATTTCCGGATATACTTAGTGGATAATGCGAAGCCAGTCACATTTTATGTGCGCCACATGGCTCCTAGGGAAAAGAGGGATCCTAGAAATCAAGTAGGGAAGCTACTTGAGAAGGTGAAATTCCCCAAGTGTCACTTTTGAAGAAAGGAGGTGAGATTTTTGCGGAATGTGGTCTCCAAGGATAGGAAAGCGGTGGATCCCGTAAAAGTAATTGCATTTCAAGATTGGGAGGTTCCAAAGAATGCGATGGACGTGATAAGTTTTCATAGTTTAGCAAGCAATTATAGGGTGTTTATTAAGGACTTCGCAAAGATAGCATCCCCACTCACCAGTTTGGGGAAGAAGAATCTGGCATTTTCTTGGAGTATCGACTGTGAGGATGCTTTCCAGTGGTTGCAGAGGGATTTGACAACAGCCCCAGTCTTGACATTGCCTGATGGGAGCGAGGTGCTCACAGTGTACATTGATGCATGTGGTACAAGGCTTGGTGTCGTCTTGATGCAAGAAGGGAGGGTAGTATGCTATGGTAGTAGACAATTGAGAGTTCATAAGAGAAACTACCCTACCCATGATTTAGGGTTCGCTGCTATAATGTTTGCACTTAAGACTTGGCGGCATTATCTCCTTGGAGAGAGGTTCGAGTTATACACGGACCATAAGTCGGTTGAACGTCAATTCTTGCAGAAGGATCTCAATCTGAGACAGCAGAGATGAATGGAGTTCCTAGCATCCTATGATTTTGAGATTGCTTATACCCTTGGCAAGGATAATGTAGTGGCGGACGTATTGAGTAGGCAGAGGATGACCACGAGTCCTCTATTCGTAGAGAGACAAACATTGGAGTACATATCGACTTTCGATTTTAGGCCATTTACGGATCTTACGCCTGGTTTGTTGGCATCCTTTGAGGTGCAACCTACTCTTATGGATCAGATAGGATCTTAGCAGCAAGAGGACCCACAAATGGCAGACATCTTGGATAGACTTAGTAGAGAGGAGGTTTCTAGTCAATTCGGTAGATATTCCACAGATGACTAGGTCACTGTGAAGAAGATGGAAATTCTCGCTCTAGTCAGGAACCTCTGGATAGGAAGCTCGGATTTTTTAATGATTAGAAAAAGCCAAAGTGGGAAGGACCTAAAACTTATTCTGTAGCCTTAAGCAAACCCATATCATACATGTATGTTATAATGAAGGAGGGAAGTATTGCGAATATCATAAGATGAATAGGCACCAAACTGACAAATGCAAGGTACTGGAAGGAATAATATAGTGGCTCATCCTCGAGGGACACCTATAAGAGTTCATCAAAGACAAATAGGAAACAACCCAGCAACCACTTGATCTCAAGACAAATGCTCTCGCAGTGGGAATAGCTCTTGTGCCTTTGCATCCGAAGTCCAGGTTTGCTAGCTTTTATAATAATGGATCTGGGCTCAGAGGAAAGTAGGAAGCATCCGGACCTAGAACTTCAAACCTTACTCATGGAAATTGTTACAATTGTGGGTCAAGAGACCACTACTCTAGTAAGTGTCCTAGACCCCGTACTTGTCGCATTTTCCAAACTCTAGGAATGCATTACTTTCGTGTGCCATATTTCGGAAAGGTAGCTAAGTGTTATACAAGCCCCTGGCAACACTTCTTCTGATCCGAACAATTTTCATTCTACCGATTGTGAGGTTTAACATACATCTTGTGCTTGCTTTGGGATGCTTTGCATGATTCATATTTAGAGAATTTGCTAGAAATTGTAACCTCACTTGGTAGTTCTGTGATACTAAGTTTAGTATAAGATCTTTGCCGAGACAGACTTTGGATCCAATTCCCGTTCTTTTAGTAAAAAGGACTAAGAGTAGTATATAATTTGATAGAGTGGTTAGCTCAGTGAGTCTAAGGAGGATAAAATGTTCTCTGTGAGGTGTTGTAAGATAGTTGTGTTATTTCGCTTTTGATTGAAACAAAGGACATTGTGACACCGAAGGATTTTCTAAATACTTTGACCTTATATGTTCTGACACAATAGTTTTTTGTTTGTCTCTAATGATGAACTTTGCACTTCATTTATAAATTCTTAAGTTATGTAGTTATGCGACATTTTGTTAAGTTCACTTGTCTACTAGCTTAATATGGTTACACTTTCTGTATCATCTTTGATGGTCTTAGTGACTTGACCACCTGTGGAACTACGCTTCCGCTTCAAGTATTGATGGTTTGCGCTACGCGAGCTGTGTGCTCATCACGACGTGAGATGTGAACTCATCACTACACGAGCTGTGTGCTCATCACTACATGAGCTGTGTGCTCATCATTACGTGAGCTGTGTGCTCATCGCTACCCAAGTTGTGTGCTCATCATTACGTGAGCTGTGTGCTCATCGCTACTCGAGCTATGTGCTCACCTGAGCTGTGTGCTCAGGACTATAATCAGTAAGCACGTACATCCTCTCCTTGCATATTATCTCGCAGAAGGGAACAAAAGCTTGAAGGGAGCAACTAAAGCGCGTACAACCTCTGCTCAAAGGATAAGGATGAAACGGCCAAACAAAGCACAAGGAAGCAGCTCATCAAATCCAATTAAAGCCCAAGGAAGTGGTTCATCAAATCAAATCAAAGCACAACGAAGCAGCTTCAAATCATAACAAAGCCTAGAGAGTGGATCACAAAGCCAAAACGACGACTCAAACAAAGATTAAATACCTGAATCTGGGTTTGTTTTGGGATTCTATTATTACCATATATGGATTTCTAGTCTTACATTAAATACCCGAATCTGGGTTGGTTTGGGACTTCTAATATTACTAGATATGGATTTTAGGTCTTCTATAAAATACCTAAAACTGGGTTGGTTAGGGACTACTATTATTACCAGATATGAATTTCCGGTCTTCTAGTACATACCTTAATCTGCGTTTGGTTCGGAACTTCTATTATTACCAGATATGAATTTCTGGTCTTCAAATAAATACCCAAATCTGGGTTTTATTTGGGACTTCTATTATTACCAGATATGAATTTCTTCTCTTATATTAAATACCTGAATCTGAATTGGTTTGGGACCTCTATTATTACTATTATGAATTTCTGGTCTTCTAATAAATACCCGAATCTGGGTTTGATTCGGGACTTCTCTTATTACTAGATACGAATTTCAGGTGTAATGTCCCGTATTTTTACGGTATAATAATTAATTAATTTAATTATTTAAATAGTGATTTAGAGATTTACATGGTCATTTAATTAAATAATATTGAATATTTAATTAATATAAATAATAGAATAATATATTTAATTCCGAAATAAATCGAAATTAAGTTGGATGGAAAATATTGTGTGAACTGGATCATTTATAATATTTGATTCAGTTTAGAATTGAATTAGAATAATGAATATATTATTTAAACGAATTTTGAACGTATAATTTTATTATAATTATAATCGAGCTAGAAATGGCGTGGCAATTCGTAAATTGGTGATTCGAACTTTAAGCGAATATACAGAATCCGTTAATTTGGATTTCTATGAAACAAGAAACGTTCGAAGCTGGTGGAGTATATTTTTCTAATAAAAGAGAAAATTTGAGATTTCGTCGTGTAGATTTTGATTTATGTCCAAATCAATTTTTTGAAAAGTTACTATGGAATTCCTTTATAATTTATAGCGATTTATTTATATTATAAATGGATCTTTCAATATAAATTGAATATCGATTCAAATGGGATTTTGAATATCGAGTTATGAATTCAATTGGAGCTGTACGATATTCTACTATAAATATATACGACAATATTTATTTAAAATATTAAATTTTACTATTTTTAAATATATTAATATTTAAATGGGTTTATTTAGAGCTTTAAAAATAGCCATTTTTGCAAACGACCTGCGTTTTTGACAAAACTAATTTTGTTGGATCTGGAATATCAAATTATTGCTAGATTTCAATTTTCATGATTTTCAAAGTCAGTATGTGGCCGTACAGGATATTAATGTGAAACAGTCAATTGTTTGACTATAAAAATATGTTGTGTGAGCAAACGAAGTCGGAATTCGACGAAACCAGTTTCGTTGGATCCGCAATGTCAAAGTGTAGCTGCGTGTCGATTTTCATGATTTTTGGATATCGTATGTAATCACGAGAATTTTTATATGACTAATACAAGTAGTGATACCATAAAAATTAATATAAAAATCGAATAGAAAAATAATATAACTATCATATATATATATATTCCACTATTTTTCCAAACCCTGACCTAAATTTTCTCTAGTCAAAACTTACGCCGCCATCGAAACAAAACTTCAACAGTGGAAACCAAAGTTCCAAAATCAAAATAAATTCCCATAAAAATCTATAAATTGAAATAGCTGTATATTTGATGTTCTCTTGAGTTTCATCACATCCGTATGGATTTTACCTGGTTTGATCATGGTTTGGGTTCGTTGAAAAAGTCACGGGGTTTCTAGGGTTAATGGTTTTGTGAAATAGGAGCTTGGATTCACGAAATCAGGTTCGTAGTTGGATTTGTAGAGGTTAGTGGCACCTATTGGAGAAGTTTGGGGGATTTTCATCAAAATTTGTGTCGATCGAAGTACCTTGGAGTCTTGATGACGCGTTGCTGGGAATGATCTCGAGGGGATCACGGAGGGCATGACCGGAAGGAGAAGTTGAAGAGAAAAACAATGGTGATTTTATTGTGATTTGTAGTGGTGAGATGAACAGGTTCTTACGGGTTGAAATCATCAGAATGGCGATGGTGAAGTACCTAGAGCTCATGTTCTAATTGAGGGAGGAAGACAAAGTCATGGGTCATGGGTTTAAGGGTAAGTGATGGGCCAATTTCTAAGACTAAAGCCTAGTTTGAAAAATAAATTAAGTCTAATTTAAACTTAAATAGTATAGAATTTTTATAAATCGTATCTTTGTCATATATGATCAGAATTGAGCGAAACTGGATCCGTTGGGATCGTTTGGACGGTGGCTACCCAATGGAACTGACTGGGAGTGAAGTGGAGCTCGATACAATTTATAGCGAAATAAATTTTCTGATCTGAATCACCGACAGTTATCGATATTTAACGATAACCGTCCAATGTGAGTAAAACTCACTAACTCTACCAGTTTATAAATTTATAAATATAATCTAGTAATGAATAAATGTTGACTGATGATTGACCGATAGAATTTCCATCTAGAAATAATATCATTGTTTGCACACATATTTTCCTTTGATAGTTAAATCATTGGCTATCAAAGATTTTGACCATTTTCATTGTCAATACGGAGAGACCGAGATCAAATATATTATCTGAAAACCACTCCGTATGGCATTAGCATTGCGAATAAAATATGATGAAGATTATTAAATACGGAGTTATGCAAGGGTTGTTCAGTAAATCCTAGGTAGAAATTCCTAAGATGGATTTACAGAATAATTCCTTCGGATTGTCCAGTCCTAGGACAACTTTAATGGACCAATGTATGATAGAGTATATCTGGTAGATCGCGTAAGTTGATCATTTCAAACGTATTTACGTTGGTGATGGAGGAATTCGTTTCTCTTAGCTTATACCCAGGTCGTTACAGTTGATATCAGAGCTTAAGGTTAAGTAATTACCTTGACTCTGTGGCATGACTCAGTAGAGATAGGGTTAGCAATACCCTAGATTGAGTTTGACTATATATATATGAGCGCGTACTTGTTGCTCAATATAAAATGATTTTATATTGTGGAGATTTATTGATTGAGTTGTTTATGGGTTATGGTCGATCAGTTTGATCCACTTTATCGGTAGGGGTTTATAAACACTCGAATACGATGAACCGACACAGTATGTTTTGAAAAGAGTGTAAATGCAGTAACTTTACCCAAAATATATTTTGATATAAACAAAATATAGTTATTTGAAGTATTATCGTATATTGGATGTGTTGGTCGTAATTATAATGAAATAAGGTTATAAAATGTTAAATGGTTATGTAAATAACCAATTAGAATTTATATAAGTGTAATATATGAAATCAGATGAATTAAATCTGAATTTAAATTAGAATTGGAATTTAAAATTTTGAAAACATGAAATGTGTTTGTAAATGGAATAGAAATAAATATATGGGAATTTTAAAATCCAAGGTGACTTTAAATTGTTTTACAAGCATTGTAAATGATATTTCGAAATGTATTTCAAAATGGAAGTGTTTAGAAATGGCTTTGAAAGTGATATAGTATTAAACTCACTTCGATCGCTGGAAAATAAATCCTGATGATGAAGTCGACCATCATCGGTGTTCATATTGGAAGTGTTTAGAAATGGCTTTGAAAGTGATATAGTAATCTAGATCTCTCGACTGATCATTGTTTTGAATGGTTCACTTAGGCTACAGATCAGCACCCAAAAAATTAATTACGACAAACATAGTATCATGCGTTCAGCCTATTGTTCACTCCCTAAAAAAATTGTACTATAAGTAAATTGAATAACAAGGATAATTGTACTATATAACTCCTGTGTTTTTTCTAAATGCATTTTCTAAGTAAATTTTGATCAAACTCAATTTTGAACAAACTCAATAACAATGAAAACAACAACAAATTTCTAGCTATTTTGTTCAGTCAATTATAAATCTTTCAAACCCCCTTTTTCGAGTATTACTCATGCATACAGTAGTTATAAAATATTAAAAGAAAAAAAACTATTAAGGATGTCTCCTAAATTAGTTTAAAAATTTGCAAAAACAAGGCATTTTAAAGTACTCATACAGGGATCTTCTCGCTGTAATATTTTGCAACTTTGGTCCACAAGTGTTGATGCTTAAAATTAGTAATTTCAAATAAGGAATGTTGGGTAATGTGTGTTTTCAGTTTAAAAGATGTAAAGCTGTAATATACATGGAAACTAGTCATACCATTTTATCTGCAACCATCTTAGTTTTCTCATTAGGGATGGCATAATTTCCATCAGCTCCTTTTTTTTATCGTACCAAAATTCAAACTTTACTCCGATCCATAGCAGATCCACCTGGCAATGTGATAGAAGAACTATAGCCTTCAGTTATCCATCTATCCTTCTTTCCCACATACCCAGCTTGTCCTAAATAGTGAGGATGTTCGTTGCATGCCTGATTCTTCCTAGCCTTCTCACTTATTAGTTGTTTTATGACATTAACAATTCTAGCGTAAATATCAAAAAAATTAAAGGGGAAAGATATGTTATTTTTTTGAAATTTAGCGCGAAAATTGCAAAATCAAATCGGTTACATTAAAAGAAAATGGTAGATGAACACAAATACATAAATGATATATTATTTTTTTTAAATTTTAGTATTTGATAATTTTGGAGCTTTTTTGTCATTATTTTGTTTTTAACAGTTAGATGAACACAAGTAGAATAAACTCTTTTATGGACCACATCTCATATATGATTGAGTTTCATGTACTATTCTTTGAAGTGGTCACAAACTTGGCTTTGTTTCACTGTCTTTTTAATCAAAGTGATTCCACTATAATTTAAATGTCTTTATTATATGTACCGGAATTTAAATAAATAGCAAAACTTAACAAAATGTTCAGATATCGATTATTATGGTTATCCATCACCAGGAAACGGTAGTTGAAGTAAATTTTGATCCAGACGACACCAGAATTATTCGAAATGGACGGAATTACAGTGTGCCGGACGGAATCTCGAACCATGGTTTAGAGGCAATTCTAATCACCAAATTTTAACCCAATTTGTACTATTACCTTTATATAAGCAAATTTACTAATAGATCATCGCAATAATTCTAAGTGATTTAGTTATCCGTATATTTTTTTAGGACAATATAACACTCTTGCTATGAAACTATCATAGCGTACCAAACTTCCACAAATATGACAGAATCATATCTTGGTATGACTACATATATATCAGTTTTCTTTTATAATACACAATGTACATAAATATATGTTCCCTAAGATTTTAAAGTTTAGTCATGAAGCACAGTTAATTGGTTACTTTAAATATATTTTCAGTGAGATGATTGAAGAAGTTGGGCATGAATACAAGGATGATTTCTTCAGTTGCTATGAATACCTCTCGCTCATTATGGACTGTTTGTTATTCAGGTTAACTACTACTGTATATATAAAGATACGTAAGCACATATATGATTTATGTAGCTATTTTGTCATAATGATATGCTGGAGGAATAGTTCCATCGTTAATAAGGAGTAAGCAAATTTTAGCTTTTTTTAAATCAAAAGCAAATCTGGGTAAATTCCTATTAACTCAGTAGTTATTAACTTCCAATTATTTCACATTGAAACATAAGTATAGTGTGTGTTCACATGTTAATACCTTTTACGTTAACTTTAGAATTCTCGATTTACAACTGTTTTTCCCTTTTAAAGAAAAAAAGAAGAAGGAAGATTGTCATCTCATGGTTCAAAAATCTAAAGAAATATTAGTCTCTACTTGATTAAGAAACTCTGGGTTTTAATGTTACAAAATTTTAATATTTTGTAACATCCATCTATCCATGCAAATGTTGAATTTAAATGATTCAAAATATGCGTGAACTACATAGCAGTAACATAGCTTCTAATTATTAAAGAGGAATGTGAAACAAAACATGCACTTTTATATTGCATCACAGCAGGCTAAACAAACATGCACTTTTGTATTGTGTTTATGTGTAATGGACTTATATAGATATTTTATAAATTTTCGTGTCAAAATGCCAGTAAAATATGTAGTAGTATAACACTTTTCTTGTTTGTAAATCTTACAACATCAATAAAAAGTAAGCCAAATGTATGAAGATATGGTTCTCATATTGCAAAATCAATGAAATAGTTGGTGACTTATGGATATGGCATTAAAAAACATACCTTAAACTCCTCAGTTTCACAATACTTATTAAAGGTCTCCCATTGTGATTTTGTAACACCATCATAAAATTCGTATGGCTCTTTATGGTTTTCTGGAAGCTTTCTGGTTTTAGTAATCCAACCACTAACCAATTTTGTTTTAAAATCCTTCCATGATCCAAGAACAATTTTTAACACATTCTTTTTCATTTGTTCGTCGATGTGGTACTCAGTCTGAGATAAAAAAAAAACAACGTCAAAGCAGTAAAAATGAATCTGATAAACAATGAAAGTGGTCCATGACTCCGAACACAAAGGATCCAACTGACAATTTAACAAGGGAACAAATTAATGTATAACACCTTAATGTCTTCCCAAATGGTATCCTTAATCCCTTGACTAACGCTAGCCCAATCTTCGATATTGATATCAATCCTAGATTTTGCTGTATCGCCTATGTACGCCTTAAAAGACTTCATCCATTTTCCAATAGGTTTGTCATTATCACACCACTCAATGAATTTTGGCTCGGGTGTTCTGTATTTCTTTCTGGTTGTTGAACGTCTTTGCCTCCTCTTAGATGATGGTTGTGAAACGGGAGCAGAATTGTTTTGCTCTTCAGTGTGTTCAAATGGTTGTATTTCTATTATTCCTGTATCACATATGAGCATCCAAAAGTTATAACTTATTTCATGCAAAAGAAGAAAAAACTAGCAATCAAACATGTAGATATCATGCGAAAGACCTTACATGTAGATATTAGCAATCAAAAAAACAGCAATTATCTCTTTTATTTCTGTTTAAATCTTGAGATAAATCAAAGCCACCAAGATAAGCTTCCAGATCCTAGGTCGGTACAAAAGTTGAAGAAAAAAAATGCAGCAGAAGACTACACATGCAGTTGAACAGGAAACACTAGATGAGGAAATGAAAAACATTGATATAAATGATACATCGGAAGCACGCTTGCAGCAAGTACTTCCAAAACCTTCAATAACATAATAATTGACATTATATCACCTTGCTATTTACTTCAATTCAGTAAAGCACGTATCATCCTGCTATTTTTTTAATCTGCTATCTCAGGTTAATGATCTGGATATAAAGATCAAGCAACACATGTATAAGCAAGTTCAAATTAAAGTCAATTTTGCACTAGACTATAACATCCACTTGTCTATTTTGCTAACTGTACATCATTAACTCATGGCTGTTTTTAAATAGCAGTATAACATTCTTACATAAGAAACTTTTTAAGGAAAACAACAATTCTTAAAGAAATCATTGAATGTGTACTCGATGTTAGTATGAAAACAAGAGACCTAATGGCACATCCAATATCCTTAATGGAAAAAATTAACATAGAAACTAGATTAAATTATACTTGACTTAAATGCCTACTACAAAGTAAAAGCATACAACATGATACAAAAAAAACATGAAATGCATGGGAAAGTATTATTAATGCTATCTTCTTTCATTATGCTATGTCCAATATTTGATAACTTGTATTTCTCGACCCGTTTTATAGAAAAGAAATATGATATTGAGGAAATTTTAATGTATGCAGATGTTCTAATAAGTATTTTTTAAAACCAAAATAAAACATCCTATAAATACAATTTAAAATAAGAAAAAAAATCTAAGGGAAAAGTGCTCCATTTTATTTTATTTGGAAAATGTAAATGTTCTATATATACTGGATATGTAATGTAAATGTTGAAGTTATTTTATTTATAAAAAAACAAGTTAATGTAAGTGTTCTACATTATCATGATATTCATTTTTATGTCTACTTTTATACTTTTGAATAATTATTGTATTAGAAGGTTAAAAAAAATTAAGTAAAATGGTGACAATATTAGAAGGTTGTAAACTTACCTCGCTATCCAAACCCCTTCATTGTGATCAGAACGTGCATAATTAGCATTTAAATCGACTTCTTCTTCTAATAGACTTACGCCGATGGGAAAAGGTGGATTCTCGTCAAATTGATTATACTCTTCTTCATCTATCACGTCACCGATCCCAACAAAGCATCTTTTTTCGGGAAGAACAACAGACCATTTATGATCAACTGGGTCGGTGACATAAAAAACTTGTTTCACTTGAGATGCCAAAATGAGTGGATCGTTATCATGACTCGCTCGATCAAAGTTAACAAGTGTGAATCCATGTTCATCCACTTGTACAACACCATGGTTATCGGCCCATTTACATTGAAATAGAGAAATTGTGAAGTCTTTATATTCACGTTCCCAAATATTCTCAATTACCCTGTAATTTGACATTGTCGCATTTATTGGTTTGTTATCTTTAGCACTAGCAAATTCTCTTGAAGATGCTACGACATTTACTCCACTATTTTGCATTTTTCTCTTTTCATCTTGACGGTTCGTATGAAAGACATATTCACTAATAGCGTATACTTCATAAGAGCTAACTTGAAATTTAAGCCCATACGCCAACCATCTTATTGTATCAGAAACATTATGATTTGTTTGAGACAATTGAGTCATTACCGTATTTTTAAACCATATGACGAACGAGCGGTTATGTTCAATTGTTAACCATCTTTCATTCTTTGAAGGATTTTGGGACTTTAGAATTGTCATGTGCTCTTCCAAAAAAGGATGGACCTCACTAAGGTGTTGTAAAACAAGTAGGTGGGCTTTGTGAAACATATCATCACCAATTGACATCAATTTAATCCCCATTATGCCTTGACCGCCAAGTCGCCCTTCATGTCGAGACTTGCAAAGTCCAATAGGTTCAACGCCAGTTAGGTATTGAGTGACAAATTCAACAACCTCCTCGGCTACAGTACCTTCTACGATACTAGCTTCAGGTCTATATCTATTCTTTGTTTTTCTTTTTAAAGTTCCCATGTGCATTTCGAACGGATACATATACCTCATAAAAACAGGACCGCAAATCTTGATTTCTCTTACTAGATGAACAATCAAATGCACCATAACATCAAAAAATGAAGGGGGAAAATACATCTTAAATTTACATAAAGTGACAATAACATCAACTTGGTGATCATCCAACATATCAGGAACAATCACCTTAGTACAAATTGCATTAAAAAAATACGAAGTTTTGTAATAACATGTCTAATATGTTTAGGCAATATACCTCTAATAGCACCAGGCAACAAATGTTACATCAACACATGACAGTCATGGGACTTCATGCCCGTCAATTTCAAATCCTTCATTGATACATGACTACTAATGTTTGAAGAATAACCCGATGGAACCTTGACACCACAAAGATACTCGCATAAACTAGTTTTCTCTTTTTTGGACAATATATAGCATAAGGAGGCAAATAGATACGTTTACCTTTCTCCACTGGTGCTAACTCCTTTCGAATACCCATTTTCAACATATCTTGCCTAGCTTTTTCACTATCTTTTGTCTTACCAGGTATATTCAAAAGTGTACCAATGATACTATCACAAACATTCTTTTCTATATGCATTACATCTAGACAATGCCTAACTTGTAAATGTTTCCAATATGGAAGTTCCCAAAATATAGATTTTTTCTTCCGCATGCCTTCTTGAAGAGGAAAGGCTTTGCCAAATACATTTTCAATATCCTTGATACGTTCATATACATCAATTCCTGTTAATGGCAAACGAGCAACTCTCCTTTCTATCTCCCCATTGAAAGGTTTCTTCTTTTTATGATAACGATGATCGCGAGGGAGTAATCTACGATGATGCATATATACATTTCTCTTGCAAAAATGCAAGCGCTCAACAACCATGTCGTCTTGACAAATTGGGCATGCTTTAGCACCTTTTGTACTATATCCAGACAAGTTACCATATGCGGGAAAATCATTTATGGTACAAAAAAGCATGGCGCGTAATGTAAATTCACTTCTACTATATGCATCAAATACACGCACACCTTTATCCCACAAAAGTTTTAGATCATCAATAAGAGGGGCTAGATAAACATCGATGTCATTTCTCGGTTGTGTGGCCCCGAAATCAGAAGAGACAACATAATGTATTTGCGCTTCATGCTCAAGTGAGGTGGAAGATTGTAAATCACCAAAAGAACTGGCCAAGTACTATGTTGACTACTAAGGTTGCCAAATGGGTTTATGCCATCTGTGCAAAGACCAAGTCTGAGATTCCTTATTTCTTCGCCAAAACTAGAATACATGGTGTCAATATTTCTCCACTGCGGAGAATGGGCTGGATGTCTTAGTAATCCTTCATTCTTCCTCACATCTACATTCCATCTTAAGTTTTTTTGTAGTTTCTTTATTTGCAAATAAACATTTAAATCTTGGTATAATGGGCAAATACCATAAAACCTTTGTTGGAGGCCGTTTCTGATCTGAGCCGTTATGACCATTTTCTCACGACTTGTAACGGGATAATCCACACTTAGGACACTCATGCAAGCTCTTATATTCATTTCGATACAATATACAATCATTTGGAAATGCATGTATCTTTTTGTACCCTACGCCAATTGGGCACATAATTTTCTTTGCTTGATAATTAGAAGTAGGAAGCTCATTACCTTCTAGTAGCATGTCTTTTAAAAGTTCTAACAATGATGTAAAACTTCTATCACTCCACCCGTGTTTTGCTTTTAAATTGAAAAGCTTGAGCACAGCAAACAATATTGTAAACTTAGCACAACCAGAATATAAAGGCTTCTTAGCATCAACTGATATTGTTTTCATACAACTTTGGCTCTTCCATCAAATGTTCTTGAACATCATCAAATATCTCATTAACACGGTCGATATCATCATTTACCTCATTATTCACATTACATTCCTGATCATCCTCATCATTGTAATGATTACTAGAACTAGATGCACTAACTATGCTTTCACCATGCCATATCCACCGTGTATAATTTTGCTTGAACCTATACCGAATTATGTGATCCTTGATCTGATCTATTTTACGAAATCTCCTTCTATTCTGGCAACGTCTACAAGGGAAAAAAATAGTTTCCTCTCTTCTTGTCAATTGATCATCCAACGCACATTTGATGAATCCTTCCATTTTTTACAAGAACTCATCATCGCAACGTTTCACATTATACATCCAATTACGATCCATGTGAAATTGCTAGATATGCAATACATAAGCAAAAAAAACATAAGTGTTTCATTCAATTATCCCTCAAAGGTGGACTAAATCTTTACTACCGATAAGATGTACAGGTGTAACGACACGGATTTTGCCCCTAGCCTCGACTCATGATGGAATCCAAAAAGACATTGCGTTATTTCTCGATTTACTTTGGTTTATGCACTGGCAATCCATAGGAGTAAACCCGTTCCGCAAAAGTGGCGTGGTCCTTGGATTTGTCTTATTAGTTAAATTAGTTTAGAATTCTCACACCAGTCCCATGACTGACTCGTAGTTTGTTTCACTTTGCAAACTCGGGTGCCCTCTTTTCCACACGGGCAGTCGAGTAGCTTTTTGCAGATATCTCTCTCTTTAGCAGGATCCTGGATCGAAGCCTAAAGCTGTGTCCAGAGCTTAGAAGTCTTCCGCTGTTTAATGTATTAAATATGTTGTAATTTATCTTCCGCTGTAGTTTACTTTATTTGTACTCTGATGTTATATTATTATAATGTAATAAAAGTCTGATGTTATTTGTTCTGATGTATTGTATTCCCAAAGTTAACGTATGCGAGTTTTGAACGGTCTTGATCGATTTTGTGATCGATTAAGGTCGGGCAAAATCCGTGTCGTTACAGGTGGTATCAGAGCTCTGGTTAGCTCAAATCTTTGGGGTACAACTCGTTAGAACTGAACAAAGACTCATCAGAGATTGGATTAGTAATATCCAATAAGAATACTCATTAGAGATAGGATCAGCAGTATCCTAGAATGAGAATACTCATTAGAGATGGGGTTAGTAATGCCCTAGGATGAGTTCAGAGTGATAAGCTTATAATTAACGTATTTTAATTATATATAATCTATTTTTGAAAATATGATTTTAAATATATAAAAGTATACATATATTTGATAAGTTAGTCAACTAATGAAATTAATAAAAGTAAAATTGAAATTTAGTTAGTAAATTAAACAACTTTTACCTTAGTTCCTTTTCGAGGACGAAAAGTTTTTAAGTGGGGGAGACTGTAACAACCCTAAATTTTGGGGTAAATTTAAAATTTTATTTTAATGAGTTTTGGTTATCTAAAATAATTTATTTTAAATAATCACGATTAAAAATTTATTTTTATTTGCAGTAAGACTTTAAAATTTACATTAATTCCATTTCGAGCCCGAAATGGCGTGGTAATTTCAATATTTGATTTTGAACCTTGAGAAAATTATAATTGGGAGTTAATAATAAATAAACATAATTTATTTATAAATATGAATATAACAAAGATTTGACTGTAGCCTATGTTTGCATTAATAAAGTAGACTGAGAACGATAATAAACCTGAATAGTTTATTTATAAATATGAGCATGACTTTGACATGTAACAATTAGACTCAACATTGAAAAGGATATATATATAATAATATGCCATGACAAACAAATGTAAAAAAAACCGTTTCATTATCTAATTCCGACTGCACCGTTCTAACTTCCCTTTTCTTTATCTTCTTAATGTTCAGCATGCTACTTAATGTGCTGCTTGTTTCATTATTTAATGTAGTCATTCCCTCTCTCCTAACCGTTACGTTTCTTTTCCCTTTATTTTTCCATTCATTCATTTCTTGTTCTAATTCTTTATTTTATTCATTTCATTACATGACTTGAAGCATTTATGGAAGAGAAAAAAAAAGGGAAGTCACCTTCCTTGTACATAAATAAGATTTGAAACCTATTTAATGGAAATTAAAGACCTTTCACTCAAAATATATATATATATATTCAAAACGTTAAGAATGGAATGAGTAAATGTGTCTACGTATTTTTGTGCATGGTTTGTGGGGTATACTGATTTATTACTAGGAATGAATATTTGCTTTCCTTTCCTTATTTTTGATGCGTGCATTCATGTTACATTATATATACATATATAAAAAAAATAAAAAAAACGCAAGCCACAATGATAAAAAGAAATGTTCCTTACCATATACACTTGTGCTATCCATTTTCTCTCAAGTTTTATGTTTTGGAATTTAAATGTATTCTCTCCTGTGTTCATTTATTCCCAAGGCCATTCATTTCTGGCGTTGCTCCTTTTGACTATTTATATTTAATGCTTTTATCTCTTTCCCTTCACCTTCTTTTTCCCCATTAATTACGAAATTATTTCTTTCCTTTAATCTATTAACTTCTTTTGCTTAATCCTATTAATTTATTTTCCTTCAATCTATTTTATGCATCCTATTTCATACTCTTATTCCTTAAATTTATATCCTTTGATTTCTCCTTTCCACTTACTCCCTTCATTGGTTCTCTCCAAAACTAATGAACCCACACATTTATTTCTATTCTATTTATTCTTGCTTGCTCATTGAATAGATTCATTAAATTAGGAAATTTTAATATTCCTTTTTTTTTTGAAATTTGAAAAGTCTCATAATTTTATACCAGGCAACCAATAATGCATTCATTCCTTTTCTTTATATTTACTATATCTCCGTTTCTCCCTCATTTCCCTCTTAATCCAAACATCATTTACTTTCCACCTTCATCAGCCTTCTCTTCCATCAACCTTCCTAAAAAAAAAAGTGATCTTTAATTTTCAAATTTGCTGCTTAAGATTGGTCGCTTGGTTCTTGTCTTCCTCAAATCCGCGTAATGTGAGAATCTCTGATTTCTACAATTTAAATAATTTATTAAATTATTCATTCAGTTAAATATCTGTCTGTATGTTATTTAATCTATGCTGTGATGTGGTAAAATTTTGGTGCTTGATCTGTTTGTATTGTACTGTAATGTATGATTGATTGTGATTTGTAATACCTGCGATGCTATGATAAAACCATGTGCTTCTAGATCTGTAAATTCTGATGAATCTCTATAAATCCTCATCTTTATTTCCTTTATTATTATTATTTTTATTTTATTTTTGTTTTCATTTTTATTTCTCTCTAAAAACCAAAAGAATGCTGAATCTTGTTTTTGTAAAATAAAACAAAAGAAAAGTTAAAATCTTTATTTGTTTCACAAGATCAAGGACAAAAGTTTAACATATATTTTGTTTACAAAATAAAAGTGAAATTGTTAATATAAATTTTGCTTACAAAATAAATGACAAGTTTTTAATATAAATTTTGTTAATAAAATAAAGGACAAGTTTTTAACATTACTTTTGTTTACAAATAAAAAGACAAATCTTTATGTAATTTTTGTTTACATAATAAGGAGACAAATTTTTGTTTACAAAATAAAAGAAAAGTCCACATCTTTGATTTACCAAATAAAAGTATAAAGGAAGAGAAGAATATTTTGACTCACAAATAAAAGAAAGTTAAATCTTTTGATTCACAAATAAAGGAAAGTTTGATTTTTATTTTAATTGTCAAAATAAAAAGGATTATTTCTTGTTTATTTTGTAAAAATAATAAAAAGAATTATTTTATGTTATTTTGTTTACATGATAAAAAGGCAAATTTTGTTTATAAGATAAAAAGACAAGTGTGTTGACAAAATAAATGACAAAGTTTTACTTTGATTTTATTCTCATTCTTTTTTTTTTCTTTTTCTTAAATAAAAATTAAAACATTTATTCTTGCTTTGTTTATCTTGTTTACAAGTAAAATAAAAGACATCTTTAACATGTAATTTTTGTTACATAACAAAAAGGACAAAATTTTGTTAACACAATTAAGAAGACATTTTATTTACAATTGTCTTTCTAAATAAAAGTTAAAGAGTAAAAGACATTTTGTTGTTAAATAAAAGGACAAGGTTTAAAAGAACATTTTTTATTAACATTGTTTTGTCAAATAAAAAGACAAGTTTTGTTTACAAAATATAATACCAATTTTATCCTTTATTTTGATTTCAAAATAAAATATAAATTTTTATCCTTTGTTTTTGTTAACATAATAAAAGGGATAAAATTTTATGTCAATTTGTTAACAGATAAAAAGAGACAATTTCTATGTTGATTTTGTTTACAAAGTAAAAAGGCAAATTTCATGCTAATTTGGTTACCATAATAAAAGAACAAATTTTTGTGTTCATTTTGTTACATAATAAAAGAACAAATTTTTGTGCTCAATTTGTTTACAAAATAAAGGGACAATTTTTGTATTCATTTTGTCAACATAAGTAGAAGGACAAATTTTTATTTTTGTCATGTCTACAAACTAAAATACCAATTTTTACCTTTATTTATGAACATTTTATTGAAAACTTTATTTCTACTTATATATATAAAAATGTAAGTTTAAAAATCTTTATTTTCATTTACAATAAAATAAATAAAGGTGAGGCCTTTGTGTTGGTTCATGGGAATTCCACTCCCAATCATAACCTCATTGTGACGACATAAATTTATCTGTTGTGTTAACCTCATTGTGACTACACGAATTTGTCTGTTATGTTAACCTTATTGTGATGACACCAATTCATATGTTGCGTTAACATTTTTGTGATGACGCAAATTTACATCATCTTATTAATATTGTAGTAATAACACAAATTTGCATTGTGTGATAATTTAGTTGAGATGACGTCAAATTTCACCGTCATGTTATATAATGGATCTAATATATGCATTAGGAAATATAGTTCTCTTTTGGAATGTAGACTTTGTAAAAAAAAAAAACTTATTTTATTTCGAGCGCGAACTTGAAATTTATATTAAATCCATTCCGAGCCTGAAAACGGCGCGGTAATTTCAGATTTAGAAGTCCAACTTTGAAAAATTATATAAAATAAAATATAAATCGGAATTGGACGAAACAAGAAACGCTAGGACCGTATTTAAAATATCTTTCCAAAGAGTTTCAGAAATTAAGATTCCAGTTTATAAATTGTAAGTTATGAGAAAATTAAATTTTCAGAAAAACGCTATAGAATTCGTATATATTATATATAAGGCCCGAAACGTAAAATTTTTGCAGAATAAGGAATTAGGACCCGAAACCATCTCCATTGGTTTCAGAATGTTGTTTACATATAAAAATGACTATAAGAACTTATATTTTTGAGTTTCGGAAAAATTCCACTATTTTTGGTATTTTTAAAATATTAAAATATACACCTGAAAAATAGAATTTTTGCAAACGAACTCCGAATTCGACGAAACCAGTTTCTATGGATTTGGAATATTAAATTAAGGTAAAATTCTAAAATTTATAATTTTTGGAATTATTTTGTGGCCTGTATAATTTTTACAGTGGAAATACAGCCTATTTTCAGACTTCGGAAATTTATAATAAATTCATACGGAATCGGAAAATTACGAAATCAGGTTCGTTGGGTTCGTAATGACCTGAAATAATTTTGTTTAAAATTTTATTAATTTTGAAATCAGCATGTATTTATAAGAATTTTTGAACTGAAGAAAACAGTTGAAAATTGAGTAATTGGACACGTAATGATATTTGGGCCCAAACCAAAAGTAGACCCATAGTATATATTATCTTTTTCCTCAGAATTTAGGGCTGAAATTCGAAATGCACAGCAGCCACTCTCTTTTCCATCATTTTTCTCAATTTCCATGGCGGCTCACTCTTCCTCTAAAATTCATAAAAAAATAAAATCTCTTCAAACTATAGCAAATTATATGTTTTCTCGAAGGTCTCGACGATACGAAGCTAATGGTGTAGTCGGTTTTGTCAAACAGCGCTCGGATTCGCCGGAATCTCGTCTTAAAGCTCGCTGTTTTCGAAATTCAGAAACTCAAAACGTAAATCAAGAAATTCCCGTGAATCGAGGAAGAATTAGACGAAGTCACGAACACGGAAGTTCTTCGTCTACGCAAGACGAAGATGCTCAGAAAATTTCAGGCAGTTTGGAGGTGTGAGGCGGCCTGTGGGACCCGCGAGGCGAAATCCTTTCTAGGCGATTTCCCGATGATCGGAGAAGCTTTAGGGGCGGCTCTTTCTGGTGGTGGTGCGTCCCGCCAAGACGAAGACATTGGCGGTGGTCCCGTGGCGTCAGGTGGCCCGAGGCAGCGGCAAAGTGCGGTCAAAGTTCGGCGGTGAACAGTGTTTTTCGGTCAATGGGCTGAGGGTATTTTCTATTTTATTTTTAAATTATTTAATTAATTTCCAGAACTTTAAAATTGCATAACCCACTCATACGAAGTCGAAAATCGACGATTTCAGGTGCGTTGGGATCGTGGCGACGAGATGGACGCGTGGACACTAATTTTGTCCAATTCTGAGACAGTGAAATTTTTAGGTATTTTTCACGAATATTAATTAATTATTTAATTATGTCCAAGTTTAATAAATCATAACTCTCTCGTACGAGGTCCGATTGACGAACCGTAAATTGCGTTGGACTCGTCTTTCCGAGCTCTTCGTGATGGCGCAGACCAGAGCTGAATCCGAGACAGTCAAATTTTCAGCAAAAATCAATGTGAGATTCTATTTTTAATTTAATTATTATTTTTTGTTATTTAAATAATTTAATGAGAAGTGAACTAGATCCGTGATGTATGACTACATGTTGATGCTTGGGTTTGGATTTGTGTTTGGATGATTGTCATATGAATTGCGTTGTTGGAATCTACACGAATGGATTTGATCTTGTTTTTTTTTTATGTTGTTTTGACAAATAAAAAATTAGATTTTGTGTTTTATGTTGTTTTGAGAATAAAAATTTGATCTTTTATTTTATGATGTGTTAAGAATAAAGATTAGATCTTTATTTAAAATTTATAAAGATAGGATTTTTATATTATAAAAGAAAGTTTAAATCTTTTAATTATATTTATAAATCAAGTTAGGATTTTTATAATATATATATAAAAAAAATCTTATTTTATTTAGATTTAGAAAAAAAAAAAAAAAACAAAGTTGGGATCTTGACACAAAAATGCGACACTACATCTTATGATGTTATTATATGCGATGACATGAAGATTTAATACCATATTGTATGTTGTCATTATTGTTTGTCGACATGAATGCTTAACATTAATCTACATGTTGCTCATTGAATGGTTTGGAATGGATTTGAACACCCCATATTATGTTATTTATCATTTTAATGATATGCAAGCGCGACACCATATTCTGTGTGTTATTAATTTTTGTATGCGGTCATGTGAATTGGAAGATGACCATAATTTTAGTGCGGTCATGTAAATAGGAAAATAACCACATTTTAGTGCGTGAGTGTAAATAGCAAATTTATATTATATTTTTAGCACTTAAGTAAGAATAAGATTATTAAAATAGCCTTAGCGTCTTAATAAAATTTAAGAAAATAAACTTATTTTCATAGTTAATGTCACAATAGGAATGCAACCTTATTCCCAGCGTTTATGTAAAAATATGAGTGTTGTTATATTTTTTTTAGCGCGTTAAGTGAAAGTAGAAAATAAATATATTTTCATTGTTTAAGTTAAAATAAGATTGATAACTTATTTTCAGCGCGTTAGGTAAATTTAGAAAATAATTATAATTTCATTGTTGTTAATAAAATATGAATGCAAACATTATTTACACTTTTTGATAAAATATAAATGCAAACTTTATTTGCATCGTTCTGTTAAAATATGAATGAAACTTTTTTTTTTTTTTACATAAAAATATGAATGCAACTTTATTTTTATTTTTATGTCAAAAACATGAATGCAAGTTTATGTTAAGCGTTTTTAAGTAAAATATGTAAATAAATATATTCGTAGTGTTTCTGATTAAAAATAATAAAAAAAAAATTATATATGGATATTGCACATGAAAGTGAATATATAATTAGCGTTATTGAGGAACTTGAAATATTTTCATTATTTACTCAATTAATGGACGATTTAATTAAGAAGATTGCACATTTAAAAAGGATGAAATAAAAAGTTTAAATTGATAAGATTTCATTCCAATTATAATAATGAAGATTTGAATTGAAAAATCTCGTTTTATGTTAACTTGTAAATTTAGAAGATTTGATTTTAAAATTTAACATAAATGGATTAATTGAGGAAGATTTCATTTAATATTAAAATGGTAAGTTTTTGATATTACAATTGAAACATTTTGGGAATAGTTTTATGATATTAATATGGAAAGATTAATGTTTACTGAAATGAAAGGATAAGTAAAAGAATGAATGATATTTTAGAAATTAGATATTCTAAAATATGAAATGTTTTAAAATAATACTTTTAAGAGATAATTATAATTATAATTATTAATTGTACCTGGACACGAGGTTAGGTCACATTTATGGCGGAAGTCTGCCCGGAACCAACCGGCATATCCAGCAGCCATAAATGTTGGGCCTAATGTGAGAGGTCCAAGTGCGCAAATACGAATTGGGTCAAGACACGAGGTTAAGCCCAACCTGTGGTAGAAGTCTGCCCGGAACCAACCGGCATATCCAGCATCCACAAGTTGTAGGCCTAATGTGAGAGGTCTGGCCCGCTATTAAATAATAAAATGTAAAGATAAACATAATAAATGGATAAGGAAAATGAATTGGGCTATTCAGTCCATTTTAAAATAGTAACTCCATTTTAACCCGTATAAATTATGTTATACATTTTATAAAGGAAATCGAAGATGATAAATATTTTATTTAAGATTAAATGAAATACTCTGAAATAAATGATGTCTAATTATATATATTAAATGGGAAATTTATGAAATTTAAATTTGGGTTTATCGTGAATTATGTTTTAAATAACATTTATTCTTTACCCCGAATTTATGATAGAATTAATTCCCTAAAAATTGAATAATCATTTAATAATGACTTTGGAAGATTAAAACTAAATAAGATTTTAATTAAATCTTTAATTAGATTGAAAGGGAATTAAGTAGTTAAGATCACTGAATTAAGAAAGTGATCGAAAATGGGAAATGAACCATAAAGCAATGAATATTTTCATGTTATAAATGAATAAATGAATGAAAACATGAAATGGTTATATTATTTATATATTTTGTATAAATGAAAGTAATGAAACTTTTATTTACTTTTCACATGTAAATAAAAAGAATGAAAATAAGAATGAAACTTTTATTTACTTTTCACATGTAAATAAAAAGATGAAAATAAGAAGGGAATTTTTATTTACATTTCACATGCGAATAAAAAAGACATAAATATGAAATGAAACATGATTTAGAAGCATGAACCGCATATGAAAATTTAACATGTTTTAAAAAGCATGAAGTCGCATATGAAATGCATAATCAAGAAACCGCATATGAAATAAAAATTCATGTTTAGAGTAGTATTACTGCATATGAAATGAAAGGCAAATCTTGAGATAGCGTTAATATATGTATGATATTCAAACATACTTAAGGTTTATGCTACCATATTAGAAATAAATATATTTTTAAGATCACGTTCATATAGTAAAAATGAACATATTTTTGATGTCGTGTCTATATATTGAAATAAGGTCCTTTTTATTTGAAAAGAATTAAACGTTTAAAAGACTTTAATTGTATATATGTTGGCTTTAATGAAATGATATAAAATAAAATATCATTTTTATTTTGTATGATTGTTGAAATAAAAAGAATAAATTGTTGAATTATAAATTCTTTGACACGATTAATGAATGGACAATATTTATATGCATGAAATGAATGGACCATATTTATATGCATGAAATGAATGGACGATATTTATATTTATAAAAGAATAAATAACGATATAGAATGGTTTGCAAATTAAATATGCGAAGATTATTTGGAAAGTCCGAGACTCATCTCATTCCAAATAATTATACGACGTTAAATCGGAAAATTGAAGACGGTGACAAGACCAACAATCTTCACATCGAACGGATGTGATGCTATTGAGGCCCATGATGGGAGTAGCTACCTTGAAGGGGCTGAGATGGTGTCCGTTCGGACGTAGCGTTGATTTGTACGGATTTGACTTTCGCTCGGACCCAGAGCATAAGTTTATAAATGGAATGTATGTCTGACGTTGTAGTCCTTTATACTACATTCGTTGATCTCTGTTAATACATATCTGCTTGGTGGTTAACACCCTTCTCTGAGACATATGAGCTTAGAGGTTATATATTGGCAGAAATCAATGGTATAGTATGGACTAACAATGTGGCAAGCTAAGATGCATTGATCAAGGCTTTTGTTGAAAAGCAGGCCTTGTGGTTGATGATCAAAGCACGGCCTGTTTAGGCATAGCTTTGTGTATAGCGTGACTTCGCGAGCCTCACACCCCGGTATGAGTCAAAAACGGGATATGGACCGTAGGGAGTGCACACGTTTCTTTCTAGCTAGAGTGGTGTCAGCGACCTGCCAGCCCTGACATTTTACTTATGTGGATGATGGATTTTGAGGCGCCTCGTTATTTTTATAGGCCGTTGGTGGTCATACTATAGGTCCAAAGGGACCGGGAAACGTGTGTTCAGGCATAACCAATCCACTGCCCATAGGCGGGGACCGGCCCTACCGCTTCCAAGGGTTCACTGCGGGGAATCCTGAGGCATTTGCTAGAGTGTGAAACACCCCACCTCCGTTAGGGTCACTCTCAAAGGGAATGCCCTAATTTTGGTGGAGGTTTATAAGTACAAGTCACAGATATACAAGACAGATATAAGAACACATATTTGTAAAACAGCGGAAGAACAACAAACTTTATTTCAAAAAATCAAATACGTGTTACAACAACATCCTTTCCAAAAACATAACATAACACTTTCATATTCTGTCTTGAGTACATTATTTAAAGAAGCATAAATAAAACATAGATAAACTGCAAAAGCCCCTTAGTGGATTGTCCAAAGCCATAGTTCAAAACAGGAAAGTCCAAGCAATACATTTCTCTTCTTCAAGCTGGATGTTGAGGCTGGTCAAGCTGCTGTGTTCCCTCCCTGAGGACCTGGGGGGGGGGGGGAACGGAAGAAAGAAGACGAAAGAAAAATAGAGTCAGACATAAAGCCTGAGTAAGTCTAGTACTACTTTGTCTATGAATAAAGAACTGGGTATGATAAGTAAAACAGGAAGTGGGCAAACACTATGAACTTGGTTAAGTTATCTAGGGTCGAATATGCTATCGTACCCCATGTTAATCTCTGAACCCATATAAACTAGTTTCCAATTTGCACCCCATAATCAGGGTGATGTGATCCATTCAATGATGATCGGCTCCTACTCGCATAAATACATGTGTCTTACGGCCCCCGATGTCTGTAGTTACCTATGCTGGTCCCACCATGGGGTGTATCAAGTCCCATAGTGGCAACCCGACACAACCTTAGAGTGCACAGGTATGCTACTGGTGTCCAGTGCCTTATTTTTCTGCGCCGGAGTGTGTGCACGCCCACACTCCGTTAGAACCTACACTGCTACACCACCGTTGTCGCTTTGACCTCTTACAATCAGCCCAGTAATCGTGCCCCACCCTGCCTAGCTTCAGGGTATCCTGATACACCTTTTAGGGTTACTGCTGAAAAGGGTCCCCCGTTACTAGGTTTTCTATCTCTAGCCAACATGCTAAGTTGGTTAAGTGTTTCTTACCTAACCCCCACCAGTCTGTTTTGTTTAGCATGTTCCATTTGATTAAGTCTTTAGTTCACTTAATCCTAACAATCCTGACTCAGCCTTAATTGTCTTATTAAGGCCCTGACCTCTCACATTAGACAGGTATTGTTGTGGCTGCCTGTTGCCGGTTGGTTCCGGGCAGTCTTACGCCACAACTCAGTCTAACCTCGGGTCCTTGCTGGGCTCCATGTTTAACCTCCCACATTGGATAGGTATTGTTGTGACTACTGGACAGCCGGGCGGTTCCGGGCAGGTTTACATCACAACTCAATCCAACCTCGGGTTAAACACATCGTATGTTCTATATTTACATATTTTGTCATTCTTCTTTGTTTCTTATATGTAAATATTTGCGGCCCATTATTAAGTCAATGGTGTAAAGGTTACACCAACCATGGGCCCAACCCATACTTGAATTTGGGCCCTTCTATTTTATATTTTCATTCATTAATTAATTTTAACCCAACGTTATTTTCCCCCGTTTTACACGTCCGTTCATATATATTGGGCTTAGCCTTTTAAAGCCCAATTTAGCCATGCGAAAAGGGGAGGCTTATTGCGTATACACAAAGAGGGGAAGGTGAGCGCATGAACTTGCAATACGACGTTGGAAATAGAAATTGGTGTACTTGCATAGTGGTAACATAGGTGACATGAATCAAAGCATGTGAACTTGCATAGGTTTAACTACAACATGAACCTATATTCTTATTTAGGCATAATGTCAAACATAAACATGTCATAAATATTCCTAGCATAAGCATGGCATAATGTCAAACATAAGCATGGCATAAATACTTCTAGCATAAACATGGCATAATGTCAAACATAAGCATGGCATATATACTTTTAGCATAAACATGGCATAATGTCAAACATAAGCATGGCATATATACTTTTAGCATAAACATGGCATAAACATAAACAAGTCATGTTCATAAGGTTTCTACATGTTTACAAAGGGAATACTTTGTTACTAACCCACAAGCATAGTTCAACTTAATCATGTTTTAAGTCTAATCACATAACAACGGTATAAAAATACTTATGCATAAATATTCCTAATCATGGTGTTTGCTTTAAAACTTGCAAAAAGGGATTTTTGAGTCTAACCTAGCCATGTCTCATATATGTCATCATATAGTTCTTTTAAACAAGATAGACTTAATCATAGATTTCAATTATGCCAAATATCATTCATAGCCTAGCCATATTCATAAATTTTGCAAAAGCATGACTTAATACATGGATTATAGTGTCAAAATTCCAACATAGTTTCATATGAACTATAACAACCAAACTTGTCTCAATTACTTGCAAAATGATTTATGCACAAAGATATACATCATGATGGCATAATACCAAAGCCCAAACTTGCATAAATTTCAATCAACTACATACATAGACTACATAATTTGCGCAATATTCCAAACGTATATTTTCATAGAACTACCGCATGTAGTTCTTTATAATGAATAATATAATTCAAGAATATCCAAACGTATATAAATTGATAAGAACGCACAAATATGAATTACTTCCATTGCCACAATTCAAGCATACACATCAACACAGTTGTTTATTATACCAAAGTAATACTCTACTTACAATGGTTGCGGCGAATTCTCTAATTAAGAGACACGATTCCTTTGTTGAATTGATTAGCTTTAGGTTGCTTGAATTGCTTTAGGCTTTAGAACTTTAGAACTTTCTTCCTAACTCTCTCTCTAGTCGGCGGCTACTCTTTGTCGTTCCTCAGCAACATGGCGGCTATAATCTTATTTTGAATGAATAGATTAGGGTTTAGTCTAGGGTTGTTTATATAGAGGTTAGGAATTGATTAGGACCATTGATGTTGCTAGGTTAGATCGTAGCCATTCATTAGGAAGAGAGACCAATAAAAACCCGCCACCTAGCCCTAATGACAAAGCAGACCACAGAAATTCGACCACACACCGACCTGGCCAGCCAGGGCTAGACCAGACCTGGCCAGCAGGTCATTTTTGACCTGGGCGCACTTGGCAGGTGCGCCAGGTCAAAAATGTACTGGCGCAGTTCACAAGTGCGCCAGTGCATTTTTGTTCTGGCGCACTTCCCAAGTGCGCCAGTGCATTCTGACCCTGTTTTCCGGTTTTTCGCCCAACTTCGTTCGTCCATAACTTCTTCATACGATATCCGTTTTTCGAAAACTCGGACTCTATTTCACGTATTTTTCCGAGACGAACGCAATGGCGTATCCCGTTTCCCTTAGTTCTTTGATTTGAAATTAATTATACTTTAATTTGCTAATTTCATAGTTATAGAATTTTCGGGGTGTTACATTCTCCCCCACTTAAAAGGATTTCGTCCCCGAAATCTTCAAGTTAGGAGGAATGTATATCCTAACATCCAATCATCCATCTACTCATCCATTAAACACGAGAATCCATTGTCCTTAAAAGACTTCTAATGCTTCATGATCATATGCAAAGTGTGTGTGTACATGTACTTATTTAATGCAAAATCAGGCGGTCTACTGATTCAGTTGACCTCCTTAATGCGAATTATGTAAGTGCCATGAATCCATTATGTATGCAAATTTTCCTATTCTTGATTCTATATGAGTGCACAATCATTCAATACAAATGCAGCATCCACATGAAAACACATTAAAGTTCAACCACATACGAATGCAAACATATATGCATATGCAATATGAAGTGACTGAGCCGATCTAAAACCTAGATTGTGTGTGTATATGCAACCACGAGCAACCACTAGCAATCACTTGCAACCACTTGCAACCATCATACATAACATGTTTCAACTACATGTTTCCATCCAAAAAGATTCTACCTAAAAGATAAGGTCGAGGAAATATACCTAAAAGATAGATAAAAGCGCAACTTAAGGAAAATGAAAGATCAAGGATGTACCCTCGAACAGAAAAGGGTAGGCTGTACGGATTCTAGCTTCAGTTTCCCAAGTCGCGTCTCCCTCGGCGTCGCTCCACTGAACTTTGACGAGCTTGACTTCGCGGTTGCGTAGCTTCTTCACTTCCGTTCCTAATATGCGTGTTGGAACTTTTCTTATGGTTGCTTCGCGTTCCACTTCGGCCTCTTCGAGTATATTTGGCTCTACCACTTCAGCAGACTCATGAAGACATTTTCGGAGATGTGAAACGTGAAAGACGTTGTGGACTCCAGCCAACTTCTCGGGTAGCTCTAATCTATAGGAAATTTTCCCAATTGTTCCTATCTAAAGGTATAGTCGAAGTAAAAACTTTGTGCCCATTAGGCAATGTCAAAACTGAAAAACTATGCCACATATATATTGATTAGGAGAAGAACTCCCTAAGCATCAGCCCCGAAGACCGAAATCAACATCAGACTGACACCCAAAGAGTTACTCAACCCAACCACCATATATGATTCTAGGCAACTAAGCATGATGGACTCCTTTTAGGTCATAAGGGAGTCCCTTCCTAAGACCAATCTGTATCATATAAAACCCAAAAACTTTAGTCAAACCAATGAACACCCTCGAGCCCCAACATGTGTTACTAACAGATGAGTCATACTCCCTATGTGGTTTGTAACAGAAATTGGATTGAGAATGGGACCGAGAGGATATACCGAAAAGGTACTATGCACGTAAGCTCTACAGGAAGAGAGGAATCAAGGATATACTCTTAAGAAGAGATACGATGCACGAATCTAGTCTTCAATCTTCTAAGTCGCATTTCTTGAGCTTAACTCCATTATGCTTTGTCCGTCTTTAACTTCACAATTTCGTAGCTTCTTAATTCTTGTTTCCAAAATATGAGTTGGAACCCTTGCCTCTCGTTCCTCTTTCACTTATTCTTCTTCTAGTATACTTGGCTCAAGCCTAACTGCGTACTCATGGTTCCATGCAAGCTCTCCAAAATTCATTAGTGAATCTTGGATCTTGTTCACTTACTAGAAGGTATTCCACATAGATGAATTATCTCTTGAAAATAAACAAATGTCAACTATGTTGCCAAATGTACTTACTAAGGTGATTCTTTACAACTCATGCATCAGCGAAATGAACCTTCAGCCTTAGTGGCGAACACCACTGGAGTGCCCTATTCTGAAATGCTCCTCCTAATGAACCCCTTTTCTAGAAGCTCTTTAACCTGTTTACTGAGCTCTTTCCTTTCTCGTGGAGCCATATGTCTAACGGGCAACGCAACGGGCTTTGCATTATCTACAAGATATATGCGGAAGTCTATTTCCCGCTTCGGAGGCAAGCCCTTCACCTCTTCAAAGACATCCGGATATTCCCGGACCATTCTAACTGATTGCAAATTTTCAACAGAGGCATCTAGCGATTCAAGATAACTAAGCATAACCGCATACGAGGGGTTACAAGAAATTTCCAAAGTATTACCGAGCTGGGTTAGGAGCCTAACAACCCTTTTCTCACAATCAAGGATGGCCCCATTACTGGATAGCCAATCCATACCCAAAATCAAACCATACCCCGAAAAGCCCAAAACAAAGGCACTACATTGAAATTCTATGCTTAGAATAGAAATTTTCAAATCCAAACAGATCATAGACAAATGAGCTGGGCCCCCAATTGGGTTTGAAACAATTAAGGGGTCCTCTACCATACTAGTTTTTAGGTGCAGAGATTCTACTAAAGCAGACGAGATAAAGGAGTGTGATGCGCTAGAATCAAACAAAGTGCGAACGGGGTGATCATAAAGATAAACTACACTTTCTACAGAAGTGTTTGTACCTCGCTGTTGCAGAGGTGGCGCTTCCAGCACATGAACCTGTGCCCCTGGGGTGGATCCAGCGCCCTGCCCCTGTCCTCGTTTCCTTGGGCAGTCCTTAGCCCTGTGGCCTGTCTGACTGCATGAAAAGCACCCACCATTCTCCTTGGCCTTCTTTTTCCGGCAGTCCTTTACTAAGTGCCCCACTTTGCCACAGAATTTACACTTCCTCTTCTCTTTGTTGCCTTTCCCGCCCTTCTTAAAGTCTGTCTTCTCAGGGCAGTCTTTGCTGATGTGTCTAGTCTCCCCACAATGAAAACATTCTCTTTGCTTTCTTTTCCTCTTTCTACATTCCTTGGCTATGTGCCCTTCCGTACCACAAAAATTACATTTCCTTTTTTTTCTCGTTTCTTATTATTACTGTTACGATCCTTTCTTGTTTGACTATTTTTCGTCTTCCTACTCTGGGACTCTTCCGCTTGCTGGTTCACGTGGAGGAGGAGGAGTGAAAGCGTCAGCAGCTGGGGAGTAAGGTCTCCAGACATGCTGAAACCGAAAGGATAGATTCAAAACGAAGGATAAGAGATAATACCTATGGCTTTGGGGACTTTGCCTTTTAAAACAAAATAATATTTTTCTTTTTAAAAATGCTTCTTTAAATTTCCTTTTTGAAAATAATTTTTCAAAACTTTTTATCTTATCTGGTAAACCTATGCTCTGATACCAAGTGAAACACCCCACCTCCGTTAGGGTCACTCTCAAAGGGAATGCCCTAATTTTGGTGGAGGTTTATAAGTACAAGTCACAGATATACAAGACAGATATAAGAACACATATTTGTAAAACAGCGGAAGAACAACAAACTTTATTTCAAAAAATCAAATACGTGTTACAACAACATCCTTTCCAAAAACATAACATAACACTTTCATATTCTGTCTTGAGTACATTATTTAAAGAAGCATAAATAAAACATAGATAAACTGCAAAAGCCCCTTAGTGGATTGTCCAAAGCCATAGTTCAAAACAGGAAAGTCCAAGCAATACATTTCTCTTCTTCAAGCTGGATGTTGAGGCTGGTAAAGCTGCTGTGTTCCCTCCCTGAGGACCTGGGGGGGGGGGGAACGGAAGAAAGAAGACGAAAGAAAAATAGAGTCAGACATAAAGCCTGAGTAAGTCTAGTACTACTTTGTCTATGAATAAAGAACTGGGTATGATAAGTAAAACAGGAAGTGGGCAAACACTATGAACTTGGTCAAGTTATCTAGGGTCGAATATGCTATCGTACCCCATGTTAATCTCTGAACCCATATAAACTAGTTTCCAATTTGCACCTCATAATCAGGGTGATGTGATCCATTCAATGATGATCGGCTCCTACTCGCATAGTTACATGTGTCTTACGGCCCCCGATGTCTGTAGTTACCTATGCTGGTCCCACCATGGGGTGTATCAAGTCCCATAGTGGCAACCCGACACAACCTTAGAGTGCACAGGTATGCTACTGGTGTCCAGTGCCTTATTTTTCTGCGTCGGAGTGTGTGCACGCCCGCACTCCGTTAGAACCTACACTGCTACACCACCGCCGTCGCTTTGACCTCTTACAATCAGCCCAGTAATCGTGCCCCACCCTGCCTAGCTTCAGGGTATCCTGATACACCTTTTAGGGTTACTGCTGAAAAGGGTCCCCCGTTACTAGGTTTTCTATCTCTAGCCAACATGCTAAGTTGGTTAAGTGTTTCCTACCTAACCCCCACCAGTCTGTTTAGTTTAGCATGTTCCATTTGATTAAGTCTTTAGTTCACTTAATCCTAACAATCCTGACTCAGCCTTAATTGTCTTATTAAGGCCCTGACCTCTCACATTAGACAGGTATTGTTGTGGCTGCCTGTTGCCG
Source organism: Allium sativum (assembly GCA_030737875.1). Lineage (NCBI taxonomy): Eukaryota > Viridiplantae > Streptophyta > Magnoliopsida > Asparagales > Amaryllidaceae > Allium > Allium sativum. Next base: position 91,533,955 of record CM060910.1, on the reverse strand, counting down.
GTTGGTTCCGGGCAGTCTTACGCCACAACTCAGTCTAACCTCGGGTCCTTGCTGGGCTCCATGTTTAACCTCCCACATTGGATAGGTATTGTTGTGACTACTGGACAGCCGGGCGGTTCCGGGCAGGTTTACATCACAACTCAATCCAACCTCGGGTTAAACACATCGTATGTTCTATATTTACATATTTTGTCATTCTTCTTTGTTTCTTATATGTAAATATTTGCGGCCCATTATTAAGTCAATGGTGTAAAGGTTACACCAACCATGGGCCCAACCCATACTTGAATTTGGGCCCTTCTATTTTATATTTTCATTCATTAATTAATTTTAACCCAACGTTATTTTCCCCCGTTTTACACGTCCGTTCATATATATTGGGCTTAGCCTTTTAAAGCCCAATTTAGCCATGCGAAAAGGGGAGGCTTATGGCGTATACACAAAGAGGGGAAGGTGAGCGCATGAACTTGCAATACGACGTTGGAAATAGAAATTGGTGTACTTGCATAGTGGTAACATAGGTGACATGAATCAAAGCATGTGAACTTGCATAGGTTTAACTACAACATGAACCTATATTCTTATTTAGGCATAATGTCAAACATAAACATGTCATAAATATTCCTAGCATAAGCATGGCATAATGTCAAACATAAGCATGGCATATATACTTTTAGCATAAACATGGCATAATGTCAAACATAAGCATGGCATATATACTTTTAGCATAAACATGGCATAAACATAAACAAGTCATGTTCATAAGGTTTCTACATGTTTACAAAGGGAATACTTTGTTACTAACCCACAAGCATAGTTCAATTTAATCATGTTTTAAGTCTAATCACATAACAACGGTATAAAAATACTTATGCATAAATATTCCTAATCATGGTGTTTGCTTTAAAACTTGCAAAAAGGGATTTTTGAGTCTAACCTAGCCATGTCTCATATATGTCATCATATAGTTCTTTTAAACAAGATAGACTTAATCATAGATTTCAATTATGCCAAATATCATTCATAGCCTAGCCATATTCATAAATTTTGCAAAAGCATGACTTAATACATGGATTATAGTGTCAAAATTCCAACATAGTTTCATATGAACTATAACAACCAAACTTGTCTCAATTACTTGCAAAATGATTTATGCACAAAGATATACATCATGATGGCATAATACCAAAGCCCAAACTTGCATAAATTTCAATCAACTACATACATAGACTACATAATTTGCGCAATATTCCAAACGTATATTTGCATAGAACTACCGCATGTAGTTCTTTATAATGAATAATATAATTCAAGAATATCCAAACGTATATAAATTGATAAGAACGCACAAATATGAATTACTTCCATTGCCACAATTCAAGCATACACATCAACACAGTTGTTTATTATACCAAAGTAATACTCTACTTACAATGGTTGCGGCGAATTCTCTAATTAAGAGACACGATTCCTTTGTTGAATTGATTAGCTTTAGGTTGCTTGAATTTCTTTAGGCTTTAGAACTTTCTTCCTAACTCTCTCTCTAGTCGGCGGCTACTCTTTGTCGTTCCTCAGCAACATGGCGGCTATAATCTTATTTTGAATGAATAGATTAGGGTTTAGTCTAGGGTTGTTTATATAGAGGTTAGGAATTGATTAGGACCATTGATGTTGCTAGGTTAGATCGTAGCCATTCATTAGGAAGAGAGACCAATAAAAACCCGCCACCTAGCCCTAATGACAAAGCAGACCACAGAAATTCGACCACACACCGACCTGGCCAGCCAGGGCTAGACCAGACCTGGCCAGCAGGTCATTTTTGACCTGGGCGCACTTGGCAGGTGCGCCAGGTCAAAAATGTACTGGCGCAGTTCACAAGTGCGCCAGTGCATTTTTGTTCTGGCGCACTTCCCAAGTGCGCCAGTGCATTCTGACCCTGTTTTCCGGTTTTTCGCCCAACTTCGTTCGTCCATAACTTCTTCATACGATATCCGTTTTTCGAAAACTCGGACTCTATTTCGCGTATTTTTCTGAGACGAACGCAATGGCGTATCCCGTTTCCCTTAGTTCTTTGATTTGAAATTAATTATACTTTAATTTGCTAATTTCATAGTTATAGAATTTTCGGGGTGTTACAGAGTGTCTCGAATCGGAGAGGATCTTGCCCCTAGCCTCGACTCATGATGGAATCCAAATTTCCAATACGCCCTTGCGGTTTTGATTGTAGAACTAGTATTGGCGACATGCTATATGGTAACCATGCCGTCTAGGATTGATACTTATGATTCAAATCTTTTCATTAAAACATATATACACTAATAATAATATCAAATCCGTTTTATACGTATCAAGCATCTTTTGACCATTATAAGGTAAAACCCTATCCTCTGGTGTGCGTTGCATTGTGTGATGGGACCTGGGTCTTATAATGGTTTCATTTTTCCAAAAAGACATTGCGTTATTTCTCGATTTACTTTGGTTTATGCACTGGCAATCCATAGGAGTAAACCCGTTCCGCGAAAGTGGCGTGGTCCTTGGATTTGTCTTATTAGTTAAATTAGTTTAGAATTCTCACACCAGTCCCATGACTGACTCGTAGTTTGTTTCACTTTGCAAACTCGGGTGCCCTCTTTTCCACACGGGCAGTCGAGTAGCTTTTTGCAGATATCTCTCTCTTTAGCAGGATCCTGGATCGAAGCCTAAAGCTGTGTCCAGAGCTTAGAAGTCTTCCGCTGTTTAATGTATTAAATCTGTTGTAATTTATCTTCCGCTGTAGTTTACTTTATTTGTACTCTGATGTTATATTATTATAATGTAATAAAAGTCTGCTGTTATTTGTTCTGATGTATTGTATTCCCAAAGTTAACGTATGCGAGTTTTGAACGGTCTTGATCGATTTTGTGATCGATTAAGGTCGGGCAAAATCCGTGTCGTTACAGCAGGTATAGCCAAAAATGTTTTGGAATTCGGTTTGGAAACCAATTAATTTATGGCAATATGATTTTATAGCTAACATGAATTTATTTGAAATTTATGGTATAATATTCATTTTAAAGTGGTTGACTCATGAAAAATAATTTCCACATAAGAGATTGAAAAAATAAGTGAATATAATAACGTTTCTATGAATATTCTTATGCATGCATGATCACTTTATACAGATTCTTTTGTGTTTTCCTTTTGCGAAGAAAAAATAAGTGAATATATTAATGTTTCCATGAAGGAAGAAACAAGAGGAGAAAAAATAAATTTTCCTAGCTTTTTCTTAAATTTAGTTTCATCGAAAGGGAAATCATCAAAGTTCTAGAATATCTTGGACTGGAAAACGCCAATTTTTTTCAAAGAATCAACAAATGCCCCCATAGAAAACTAAGTGAACTAGCTTATGGAATTAAAAATGCATCGCCATCTGAGGGTAATGTTGCGATACTTTAATGATATGATTCTCGGTCCATCTCGGCCTTCATATAAAGATGCGGTTTTCAGGCTTAAATTGATTTTTCCCGTAGAGTATACAAAGATTGCTCCTTAGTTTGGGTTCCTTACAAAAACATATCATCCCAAATACAAGCACTGGAAAACAACTGATTAGTGAGCTCAATAATGGTATTGGTTTGCTTGAAGTGCTAACTAAAAATTCAATAGCTCTCATCCTTTGAGCAATCCTTTCAGTCTGGCATGATTCCTTCAATAGCTGAATGTGTGGAGTTCATACATATTTTATTAGTTTCGTTTTATCCTATGTAATTGTTTTTATTCTTGGATCCTATCTAAGTTAACTTTATAACAATGATTGCTTAATAATTTTCTTCGCTATTGAAATAACAAATGTTTCTCAATATAATCGAATGGGTAGTCGTTATTATGGATTGCCTTTTATATCCAGTTGATTTTTATTTTATTTTTTTGTTCAAAACATAAATTGGTCAGTCAATGACTGTCGCCTCTAAACTTGTTTTGGGCGGATCAAGAAAAATTCCTCGCATACATTCCTCGCATTTTGTAATTACATTCAATCTTTCGACTATTGCAACCAGTTAGCCCCTTAGCATGAATATGTTCAGGTCTTTTTTAAACCCTTAACTTATGTGATTTTGTGAACTACATTTAGATGAAAAATAATAGCCTTGTGTATTACTCTTAAATACATGGCCTTATAGAAAGAAGCTAATCGGCTTAATTACAATTAATTGTACTTCGTGCAGCAAAGTTCTACTCTTGCAACCAGTAAATATCTTTTTTATCTTACAACCAGTTGTTTTGCATTTTGAAAAAAAAAATCATAACTTTTGATTTGAAAGACAACAAGTAAATATCTATTTTATCTTAAGAACATCATATGTAGGACACACTTAGCTAAAGATTAGTAGACACCTTTCATTTTCATTATCTTTTAGAGCAAGCTGTAGTTTTAGATATTTATGTTTTCAATACACGATTCATGCAAAAATGAAACCTAAAACTCTTAGCATGATATTTAAGTCAAAGTCAGTACACAAGCAGGTAAAACACAATTTGAAAAGGAACTTCAAATGGAAAATTAAAATTAAAGTGGCAAATGCATGAATAAATTATTAATGAGGTTATGCTCTCTAGGATAAGCTATTAGCAGTACTTATTAAAATTTTATTTAATAAAATGATCAATTTATTGTGCTCGATCATCGGTTGATTTGCATGTTTAACTATTCACTGTAAACGTTATATGATGACTTAATGAATGTTTAGCTATTCATCAAAAAACACTTATAAATTGTCTAGATTTTGAAATTGTTCTCCATTAATATTTGATTATCAAACCGACTTTATCGGTTTTTCTTAATCCGACTATGCAATCAAAAACTTCCGTCTGTCTGAAGCTTTGCAAATCCTATTTTCCTTCGTCAATTTCAACCATGTTTTTTGCCATTATTTTGCTGAGATTATATTTCTTCCCTGATTTCATGTCGATACTGTATTTCTTCATATACTTCATTTTTCTCATGCACAATATATATCCCACTTCTTCCAACCTCAAATCAACTCCACCCCTTTCAAATCCACTTCTTCCTCTCAAAATTCAATCTCGCTGCCCTTTTACTCAGATCAGCATCACACTCCTCCTCTGGTGACGTTGCCGCCCTCCTCGGTCTCGCCTATCGCTTCTCAAATCAAATCAGGTAAGCTGAAATGATTTATGGAATAATATTTTTACAGTAATTTCATGATATATTTAACAAACCTATTAATTTTAATCCTAATCAAAGCAACATGCTTGGGATCTGACCTATATTTGATTTCTTTATACTGTGATTTTTTGCATGTTTACCTTCCTTCGATTTCAATTTGGAATAAAATACTCAGAGCCTGGTCTCGAGTATTACTGTAAAACAATTTAGATCTTTCCTAACAAATGACGAGCAATCTGTAGCCCAAAAAAAGTTGTTTTTATTAAAGAGGGGTTGGATCGATAAATACTAAACATCTGTTTGAAGTGAAAGACAGATTACTTTTGATCGATTTTTGAGCTTCTATTTTGGATTGATACCATACTCATTAATGATAAGTGCATCTCGGAGTAACTGGAAATATGCATATTTCAATCAGAAAAATAAAACATATTTATGACAAACACGTGTTTATAAAATTCTGTCTTTCACTTCTGATAACACAGTATAAGAAATTTTGGAGCATTATCAGTTGAATATGAGAAGACAAAGTGGTAGTGAAATTGCAAGATACGAATGTGACCAAAAGGATATTTGGTAACTAAACTTTCAATGGGTAATCTATATACTAATAGCGATGATGACATTGTTTTAAACTTTTGCATACTGCTATAGTCCATAATGAAATCTAAGTTACTAAATTCTAGAGTAAGTCTTATTATTAAGCCTGATGTCCAAAAAAATTCAATGGTATAGTACTACACGATAGAAATTGATTGTGTTATCTTGCAACTTATATGCATTTTTAAATTCATAAGCGGGTAGAAACCTGGATATATTTTTCATTACTTCATGTTATTTGGGACACATATTTTACTGTTCTAGAAATTTTTGGTCATAACTTTCTTAACGTAGAATTCACATACACACACATGTTCTTTTCTTCAGAATAATCCCTCAACAAAGAAAAAATTGGGTTTTACTCCAAAATTCTTAGGCGTCCTCTTAAATTCTTCATGGACTCAAAATTTTGTTTTTTTCCATGTTTTTTGTTATTCCCCTCATAATTTTTTGTTATTCCTTTCATAATCTACAGTTATACTATAATTAGTTGTCTATTTTTGCAGTATTCAGATTTTTTTCCTACTTTACTCACTGTTTATGCAATAATTTATAAGCCAAAGTGAAATTTGGTTCAAGATATAAAAAAATTCAGTCTATAAGTCCTTTTCTCCAAACTTGAATTTGGATCATGCTTTTTCACTGAGTGGAAGAATGTAAAATTCAACATGGATGTTTCTTGTCATACAATTTGTTTCCTATCCTAATCAATGACAACCAGTGATATGTTGAATTTGTTAAACCTTCCTACAAACACTCAGTTTTTGAATTTTTACACAGTTTGTTTCTTCAATGCCATTTCTCTGAATCATGTTCCCCATACTTTAATTCACACCCCATCTGATCTTGGAACTAGAAATATAGTAATTATACATTGGATGATTATAGAAACGGGAAAAAGAATTAAGGTCTCGTGCTTACACATGTCTTAGAAATTACTGTTTTACATTGATATGGCAATTCGATTTTTTTAAATTATTTTCTAGCATACCAAAAGAATATAAGTCTAACAAAGTATAAAAAAATCTAAATAAATTTGGATGATATGGAAGTAACGGAACAAGAACAAATTCTAAGAACAGCCTTATGAGGATCGCGCTCATCATCATAATCAAACCAGATGCATAAATGGAAATCATATTCAACAATCTACAAAAGAATACAAAAAAACATAATCAACAATCTTGTAACTAATTACCTCCCCAATAGCAAAATAATCTTCGGTATAGGGTTTTGGGGATATGCTGAAGAAGCTGCGTAAAAGGAGAAACTGGAGCAGACGCCGCGGATGGAATGTAGTGAAACAGGAGCATGCGATTTTCTTTTTTACTTTATTCGGTATCGAAGTCCTTTTCATGGGGAAGAAGGAAAAGACGGGTCGGGTAAGGAAAAATTTAGTGGGAACGTAGTGAAATAGGCGACAGCAATTTCTTTTAGTTTCCCTCGTAAATTTTAGTTTCGCGGGAATAAAAAGTAGAGGCATCGTGTGGCTCCCATACTTGTGTCGGTTCAAATAATAATAGACACAAATTTGTTTACTTGTGTCTGACCCCAAATTAAACCGATACAAGTATGTATATTGCCTCCATTCATTTGCGTCCAACCTTAAAAACAACCGACACAAATTTAATTTTTTAAATTTTCTACTACTCCCATTACTCAAATTATTCGGTTGTTAATAAGGAACCGACGTAAATGTCCATATTAGTTTCTGTTTTAACTGCAACCGACACAAATAACACGAAGCAAGAGACCTGTTCTGTACTAGTGGATGTTGGTTTCGGCCTTCGGGGTTAATACGTAGGGGGTTGTTCTCTTACTAGTTTATAGTTAGAGACTGATAGAGGTAGGAAGTATTGATACGTGAATCATAAATGAAAACGTTTTCAAAGTTAATAACGTATATTTTCTAAAATTAGAAACTAAGGATTTGATGAATATATGGAAACAAGAAATGGGGAAATGAACAAATCTTGATTGATGATTGATCGATAGAATTTCCATCTGGAAATAATATCATTGTTTGCATACATGTTTTCCTTTGATAGTTAAATCACCGACTATCAAAGATTTCGACCATTTCCGTTGTCAATACGGAGAGACCGGGATCAGATATATTATCTGAAAACCACTCCATATGGAATTAGCATTGCAAATCAAATATGATGAAGATAATTGAATATGGAGTTATGCAAGGGCTATTCAGTAAATCCTAGGTAGAAATTGCCTAAGATGGATTTATAGAATAATTCCATTGAATCGTCCAATCTTAGGACAATTTGAATGGACGAATGTCTAGTAGAGTATATTCGGTAAATCGCGTAAGTTGATCATTTCAAATGTCTTTACGTTGGTGGCGGAGGAATTCGTTTCTCTTAGCTTATACCCGAGTCGTTACATCTGGTCTTCTAATAAATACCCGAATTTGGTTTGGTTCGGGACTTCTGTTATTAACAAATATGAATTTATGGTCTTCTAATAAATACCCAAATCTAGGTTTTTTTAGGGACTTCTATTATTACCAGATATGAATTTCTAGTCTTCTAATAAATACCCAAATCTGGGTTTGGTTTGAGACTTCAATTATTATCAGATATGAATTTCTATCTTCTAATAAATACCTGAATCTGGGTTTGGTTCAGGACTTCTATTATTACAAGATGTGGATTTCTGTTCTTCTATTATAAGTACTTAAATCTGGGTTTGGTTTGGGATTTTTATTATTGCCAGAAGTAGATTTTTGGACACCTATTACAAATGCCCATATATGGGTCTCAAGTCTTCGATATTCATTCCCAAGGGAAGATTTCTAAACTTATGTGCATAAATTTACTACTAGTAATTATGAAAAAAAATATAAAATCAAAATGATTAAAATTTTCTATCGAGAGAATCATCTATTGCTTGGTACGATCTAGACAGAGTCCCATACTGAGCCAATCATTATATGTATCTTACCCTGATCAAAAGACTAACACTAGGTCGTTTTGTATTGAGTTGTATGCAAAATGATGCAGAGGAAATCCAAGAGGAGGATACTCAAAACACAAACAAAGACTACACATTAGATGATATCTACATAATTTACAGGTTTATTCCCAAAAAAATTCCCTAGATAGTCAAGTACTAAAAATAGGCAGAGGAAGTTTGCGTAAAGATTGAAACAATTCAATTAAGAATCTTGTTATTTCCCGAAGCATGTTTCTAATTTTCTATCATAAATACATGAACCTAGACTTTAGAAATTTTAGTTATTTCAAAAGGGATATTTCTGATCTTCTCTCCAAAGCTTTCATACATGGGTTTTCTATTCCTCTATTTATTGCTAGAAGTGAATTCCTAATTTTCTATTGCAAATATCCATGTCTGGATCTTGGATTACTACCTCACATTTTCAAGAATAAACTCTTGATGCTAAGTTCCCAAATTAGAGTTTTGAATTTCCTATTTTCAATTAAAGAGAAGGTCCAAAATCTTTAAATTCACTTTACAAAGGCCCGCATGTATATACTATTGGGTCTGCATATTTTACAACTAAACTCATAAAAATTCACAAGTTGAGGTTTAATTTCCAATGTTGCCATGTGATAAGATCTAATATTATTTCTTGTATCACTATCTTGAGTTATGCAAAACTAATAACGAAAATTTCTCTAATGCTTCTTGAGTTACAGAAAGGCAGTATAGTAATCAATAGATTTTTGTCCTTAAGAACAAAATCCTCTTTATACTTGGTGGGAGTGGAGCAACTACTAACACCAAAATTTGCATTGACCAAATGTAAAGAAGTGGAAGCTTCTAAACAAGGAATAGAAGGCTTGAGCCAGAGAAGCTGGAACCATGCTGGAAAACCCTTGGGGACAACTAGCACTGCACAAAGAGCGAAGGGTGAAAGCTGCGAAACCGATACTGGTTGCGAAAGGCATAAAAAGAATTATCGATTACAATGCCAAAGAAAAGGGTTCCAGAGGAAGCCAACAAAAGAAAGAGTCGATACAAGGACAAAGGAAAAGCTGGTGGATTTGGTATCAAAATACAGACCTGAAAGGAGCTTAATCAACATTAAAGCACAAAGGTGTCAAGCCGACACCGATAGCTGGGAATGCATAAGGAATAGAAGTAATAATACGAAAAGAGAAAGGAGTGGAGAAAAAAGGCATGGTGTTGACACTAATGTGCAATGAGAAATTAGATTGGTGTCTCCACTGAAACAAGGAAGCAGTGTTAAGAAACTAACACCTAGAGAGCCAACATCAAAAGAGGGCTGAATTAATAATAAGCACTACATGACAAAGCCGATACCAAAGTAATAAAGAAGTGGACACGAAACCAAAGACTTAAGGGTGAAGACTTAGGTTCAGCATCCCAAGTGAAGGCAACAAGAATAAAGTCGAATATCAAGGAACCAACATCGTGAGGTCGATAGCCATATAGTTAAAAAGAAGGAATGATGCCGAAACCAAACTCATGAAGGAAAGATGAAGAGCTGGAAACAGGTATGATAGAATAATGGAAAGTAAACAATACCAAAAACCCAATGTCAATACGAATGCTCAAGGTTGACACTCAACAATGTAGATGGAACTGAATTCTAAAAGGCAGTATCTATGGAGGTGAAACCAAATATAAAAAAGAAAGCAGCTAGGCCAGTACCAAAGTCTTTACATAATGTTGACACCAAAGTAATTACATAACACCAGTACCGAAGTATTCGTGATCTTTCCATCTAAAATGGGAAGCATAAGAGCGGGTCGACATTGAAACCCAAAAGCTCCCAAAAGCACCAAAAAATTACTTCTGAAGTTAGAGATCACTAAGGTGAGACGATATCGAGGCCATAGAACCGATACAGAGAATTGCTACTGGAAATCGTTAATGCAGACTGAAGCCCAGGTAACAGAAGTAGTATTGATGGTTCCATCGGATCACTACTAAAGGGAGCCTAAATCCTTTAAAATAAGACCCTTGGGGTCTCATTTGTGGGACTTTTCCTCATTCCAAAACCTTATATTCCATTCTAGGAGCATAAAACCTTATTGGTAAATCAAATTGGGGATTTCCCTTGTAACCACTATAATTAATAAAATCCTCAAAGTCTTCAAAGTGGACATAGGTTCAATCCGAATCAAACCACTATAAATTATTGTCTTTCTTATTTCGCATATTATATGATGTACTATTATATCCATGTATGCTAACCCTCCTCAACCAAATATTTCTAATAATTACATAACTACCCTCAATGCGTATTCTAGTTCCAATTAGTGACGGTTGTTGTAACCCCATCCCAAGGTAACTGTTGTTCCTTAAGTTTCGTAAGAGTGATAGTCACCTCTTGAAGGAAGAGTAGCTAATCTTCGGACTAAGGGTCTTGATACCTAAGGAGCAGTGAATTCAGTTATGCCTAAAAGGACTAGATTACCCTAACTACACAACCATAACCCAATATTTTGATATTGATGAAAAATATCGTTAACAGCTGCCTAGTCCATGATGATGAGATTTGCTGATATATAGAAAGGAGATATTGTAGTGGTTGAGTATTCTCCTAGGTTTGACGAATTATCTCATTGTGCTTAGAGGACAATTGACATTGTCATTTTGAAGAGAGAAATTCATCTAGTGGTTATGGTTTGATATGCGAAAGGCGAGTCTGCCTCATGTACGTGACCGTAGTGATGTTATGGTTGAGATAGCCATTCGTAATGAAGAGACTCATAAAAAAAGTGGAAACTAGGGTTACCAAGAAAAGAAAAGGAAACTCTACAAAGGTGGAAAGGTTCAGAATGAAAGAAACCCATGAGGAATACGGAAAAAATATTTTTGCAACATTTTCACTAAAAGGGTCATTATTCGACAAAGAGCAAGGCAGCGGAAGTTAAGACCATTGTCGAGTGGCCAAATGTCAGGCGCTTTAATTGTAGTGAAAATTAGGCTCACATCCCTAAAATAGTTCAAAATCCACACCACATCCACTCAAAGTTTCATTAAGCTTCCGGTCCCTAAAAATAGATGCCGCCCAAAACTTTTTGTCCCTCTCGCCTCCTGCCACACCCCCCTTCGCCTCTTTCCAATTCTAACCCAAAAAAAATGCGCCACACACTAATTTTTTTTCTAAAAAACAGGAAATATTCCCAGAAGCTCTCGAAAAGAATAAAAAAAAAGTAGCATACTTCTGTGCGACTATTTGCTATAGTAGCATACATGTATGCATATATTCATATAGTGTATCTATATTGAAAATCTGGACCAATAAACGCATACATGTATGCAACTATTAGTAAATAACTGCATACATGTATGCATATAAAGTTGAACTGAGATTCATGTTTTACGGAAAGTTGCATACATGAGTGCAACTATTCTGTGTATATGCATGCATGTGTGCAATAAACTTAAAAGTGACGACGGCTTCTGAATATGCTCATGAATGCATGCATATATTCAGTACAGAAGCATATATGTGTGCAACAATGTCTGAAAATGGCGAATGCTTGAAAAAACATGTCAAATTTGAATATGTGCATAAAATAATGCATATAATGTTGTTTAATTGCATACATGTATGCATTTATTCTGCAGTTGGGGCGCAACACTAAAATATAAGCATGAATGTATGCAACTATTTAAGAATAGGTGCATTTTTGATGCAAAAACCTGTTGTTTCGCTGTTTTTGTGTTATTTTGGGTTTTAATGTGGTTTTTGATTGTTTTTAAACCTGAATTTTTTGGCATGAATGTGTTTTATTTAATAATGAATTTACGTGATTTTTTTATTTTTCTACCTATTTTTCAAAAAATAGGGACCTAATTTACATGAAAAGTTTGACCGGATGTGAGCCTAGGGACCTGTGACAAATGGACCCTTAATTGTAATCATCTTGCGCATTATAAGGACAAATTTCTAGAAGCAGTCAAGGGTAAGGAGATGCTTGTGGAACCTTCTCTTCCAAACTTACTGCTGGAGAGAAAGGAAAGACAATGCTGGAGGGAACACTTGGGTTTCGTAGCTTACTTGCTAGAGTTTTTTACATTGGTGCATCACATTCATTTATCTCTAGAAGTGTAGTAGATAAATTGTCTTTAGAACTATCATATTTAATTACTTCCTTTAAGGTGGTTAATCCTATCGGAGGGTACACAATTCTGCGGTTGGGATGCGATGACTTAGAATTTATGTTACTATGTTTTAGTTCTGTTTATAACTTGTATGTGTTTGATTTGAGGGTTTTGGGATTATTATGGGTATGGATTGGTTGAGTTTTTATGATGCTAGAGAGCATAGTATCGAAGCAGTGATGTATCGCTGAAGCATCCCGATAGCAATGATTGGATTATGTTCATCGTAGAAAGAGCAGTTCCGTAGAGTTCTTTGTGGATGAATGTTTTAGGGTTAGGGAAGAGTTAAGTGACGTTCCTGTTGATAAGGAATTTACTGACGTCTTCAAACCAGTGGAAGGGTTTCCCGTAGACACATCTATCGAGTTCTGGATCAATCATGAGCCTGGAGAGAAGCCAGTGAGTAGGCCACCTAACCGATTGACCCCTTCAAAATTTAATGAGTTGAAGGTACAACTTGTTAAGTTGGAAGGTAAAAGCTTCATTCATCCAAGTGGTTCATCATAGGGCACACTGGCAGCATTTGTGAAGAAGCCAGAAAGATCACTGAGAATGTATATTGATTACTGAAGTCCAACAAATGGATAGTGAAAAATAAGTATCCTTTGCGTCGTATTGACGATCTATTTGATTAGTTGAGCGGAGCGGAAGAGTTTTCTCTGTTGCATTTGGCTATTGTGTTTCACTGGCTAAGGATATCGGAATAGATTGTTCATTTATTATGTTTCATACCAGATACGGGTAATATGAATGGATGGTCATGCAATTCGTGTTGACTAACGTGCTAGCTTGCTTTGTGGATTTGATTAACTTGTTATTTCGAAAACACTTAGATAGAACTGTGTTGGTTTTTATTGATGATATATTGTTGTATTAGAAGGATGTAAAAGAGCATATGATTCACCTACGGTAATGCTGAAGATTTTGAAGAAGCACCGGTTGAAACCCGAGTTTTCTAAGTGTCGATTTTGGAAAAGGAAGGTGAAGTTCCTTACTCACATGGTTTTAGAGGAAGGGCTGTCGGTAGATCCAGATAAGATTGATGCTATCATTAATTGGAAGAGGCCTGAAAGTGTTACAGAGTTCCGAATCTTTTTGGGTTTGGTTGGATACTATTGAAGTTTTATCAAGGACTTTCCACGGATAGCGACACTACTTACTAAGTTAACCCGGAAAGATGTTAAGTTTGTTTGATCTAACAAGTGTGAGGAAGTATTTCAAGATTTAAAACACTTTTTGTCTAATACTCCGGTGTTAGTGTTGCTGGAAGGAAATCTAGATTTGTTCGTTTTTACCGATGCTTGCAGTAAAAGGATAGGTGTTGTTCTTATGTAGAAGGGAAAGTCTAATTCTTTTACTTCCCGATAGCTACGACCTCGGGTAGTATGATACCCAACTCGTTATCTTTAGGTACCTATTGTTGTTTTTACCTTGAGGATTTTGAGGTATTACTTGTTGGGTGATAGTATGAATTGTTCGGCGACCACAAGTCTTTGAGTAATTTGTTCGCTCAATAGGAACTGAATATGCAATAACAGAGATGGTTGGAGTTCTTAACAACTCATGACTATGACATAAAGTATATGCCATAAAAAGGGAATAAGGTTGCAGATTCCCTTAGTAAGAAACAATAAGAGATGATGTCATCTATGTTGAACGAATGGAAAGACTTAGAATCTTTAGTCATATGTAATGTGGAAATCAGGTCAACATGTAATTCTAATGAAAGCACACCAATTGTGTCATGCTTAATGTTCAAGAAACTTTGATAGAGAGGATTGATTCTAGGCAAAAAGATGATTCTTCGTTGGTCGAAATGATCAAATGGTTCAGAGCCGAAATGGAACGAATAGCCTTGGAGAGTTCACTTTTGATTGAAAGGGTTGGTTACGAAGAAAGGGAAGGCATGTGTTTCAAAGTTTGGTGATTTGAGAAGAGATGTTCTTACAGCTGTCATTGTTCTAAGGTCACAATATTTCCCGGAGGAACCAAGATGTACCTAGACATGAAGAGAAGTTTCTTCTGGAAAAGCATGAAGAAGGATGTTGGTTTATAGGCGAAGTAGTGTATGAACAACTAGCAGGTAAAAGAAAAGCACTAGAAGCCTAGTGATCTTTATAACCATTTGATATCCCAATTAGAAAATGGGATTCTATATCTATTGATTTTGTCGATGGATTGTCGAGATCAAGAAAAGGATAAGAAAGCATATAATTTGTCGTGGATAAACTAACAAAGAATCCCTATTTTATTATCGTGAAGCCTACTAGGATGGCATCGGTTTTGGCAGAGTTATTCATGAATAATGTAGTAAGCTTTGTGAAATTTCTAGAATTATCATAAGAGACAAGGATTTGTTGCTTTTGACTGATTTTTGGAAAATTTTGCCAAAGGTCATGGCGACAAAGCTCAAAATGAGTACAGCTTATAACCCACGGATAGATGGGAAAACTAAAAGGGTGAATAAGGTACTGGAAGTTTTGATGAAATCATATGTTTATTAATTACTAGATTCAATATTCCTAAAATAAAATTACAAACAGAATTATATATAAAACGCCAATACTATACTATACGATCAACTACAATTTGGTGAGGGACATTATCACTCACTTTAGCCAAATTAGACCTAACCAACTGTAACACCACGTAATTTTATAGAACACGCATGAGCTAAAGGAATACTTAATTAATGTTGGGAATTAAGTGAAACAGACTATACCATTGTGTTTGCCTCGAAATTCTGGTTCAGATAGACTCCAAGTTTGCGTAAACGGACATCGTATGAGAAAGATATGAAGGGTAGAAATTTGTATACACATAAGAGACTTATGTATAAAGAAAACAAGCCAGAATTCAAAATTAATCAAATGGAGCGAGCAAAAGAAGAAAGGGGAATTCGGCCCATTAAGGGTTGATCCGCTCCATCCTGGGTCGACCCAGGGGTAAGTGGGTCGACCCCACCTGGATCAATCCGAATTCTTCTCAGTGAACCTGGCCTGTTTTGTTAATCTGATTCATTATTTTCTGAACGGTTGGATTTAAAAGAAGAGATCTGACGGTTAAGGATTGTCTTGTAAACAGTATATAAAGGCATGCACTCCTATCAAATCAATTACACTTCTTCATACTTCATCCTCAAACTTTTGTTCTTAAAATATAAAATGAAGATGGGGAGATGCTGCCGAAACGTGGATTGAATCAAGACAATTCATATCTGATTTATACAAGAATCCCTTCTGCAATATCAGCACATTATTCTCTATTCTTTAAATCCAATCTCTATGAGTTCATATTACTTTTAGATATAAATATTTAACAGTAACCCTAACATGTAAATAAACCCGGATCTGAGCTTATGCGTGTTAAGAAACTGATTCATATCTAAACAGTTCGTCTATTATTACATGTACTTTTCCATACACCTATTCTGCATTCAATTATTATTATATGCCTATTTCTATTATTATTATGCCTACTTCTGTTCTTCTCCCACCCTTATTCCCTTTTTTATTTTATAAGCCTAGGCTACCTTCAAGCCTAGGCCAATCTCGTAAGAGACATACGAATGAAATTGGGACAATTAGGGAATGTTTGGCAATGAAAATATACGACGGAAAATTGGGAAATATCTTGTATAATGGAATATGATTGACATTTAGGGAATATCTTGCACTGCGGAATATGACTGAAATTTGGGGTGTCTGAACATGTAAATCTGGAGGCTTAATTTGAGGATTAAGTGGAACATGTAATGAAACTATATATATAACTCGTGAAACCTATTTAATCTGTTAGGGTTATATGAACCTGTTAACATGTTAAATCTGTTGGGGTTAAGTTAACCTATTTATATCTTTTGGGGTTGAATTAACCTGTTTAATCTATTGGGGTTAAGTAAACCTGTTTAATCTGTTGTGGTTATATGAACCTGTTAAACTGAACATAACCTGTTAATTTGTGATGATTAGGCGAACTTGTTAATATGTAAGGCATAACTTGTTAAAATTCTAGTTAATTGGGGGACACAGCTTTAGGGGTTTGACTTGTGTCATCTTCTACGTGGGGCCCATGTCAATCAGTAACCCATTATGGTATTAAAAGGGGACCCCACACTATGTAGGGGTCAGGGAACGCATAATGAATTGATGGTAAGAGGTTCATCTGAAAATGGGGTGTATACGGGCGCATTCCAATGGTGTCATGAGCGTGCATGGGTCCAGTCTGTAAGGAAAAATAAGCCATTGTAGCACAAGTAAATAGGTCTGTGTCCTTCTGTAGGTTGCCACTATAGGAAGTAATACACCCTACTATAGGACCAACATAGGGTATTTACATGTTAGGGAGCCAATCGCTTGGGGTAGTAATTACGGAACATCTAGTCTTGTCTGTTTTCCATTTAGGTACCCGTTATTTTTGTTTGAGTAACACCTGTTATTTCTGTTGAGTTGCCTGTTAATTCTATTTGGGATATAATCCGTTATGTAACTAGAGTACACCTAAAACTGCCATTATGTTTCTGTTGGGATCATTATGTTTTTGTTATATTAGGGGACACCTAATTCTGTCATAAATCCTGTTATACTAGTATTGGTGCAGAGAAAAGTATTTGAGAAGCATAGTCTATTCTGTTTATTCTTCTTATCTTGTTCATCATGTTTATACCTGTTATATGATGTTGTTATCTCTCATCCAGTCTTATATGCTTGTCATGAAACTTTTAATTTTTTATATGCTAAATTCACTGGGCTCGCCAGACTTTATGTCTAACCCTTTTTGTTTCCTTTTCTCTCTCTCTTCCTTTCTTCCCCTAGGTACTCAGGGTGGGAATGCTCAGGCGTGATTAGGACTCTCTCTTCTGTTTCCGCTTGGATCAGAATCTTCTTTGATGTATCGCTTCGACTACTTGCCTACTTTATTATGGCTGTTATTGAGGATTATGATTTTACATTTTTGTACTCTGATGGTTTTTAGCGCAAGACAGATGGTTGGTTTGATGTATTTGTTTTCATATTTTAGCATGATGTTATAACTGGTTTTGAGACTACGATGTTTTTCTGCTAAATAATGAAGTTTTAAATTTCCACTGTTATTATATCTGTTTTGTTAGATTATGATTCGGTTTACCTATAACGCTTCACGAAACTTAATGCATTCTGATAAAGAGTGACATTAACAGATGTGGAGTGTCACATTTGGTATCAGAGCTGAAGGTTACAAGATCGGATAAAAGTTTTGAAAAATTATTTTCAAAAATAAAATATTTTCAAAGAAAAGTCTGTTTTTGGAAAACATATTCCCTAAAGCCATACAAAATATCTTTCTAATTCTCTGTTTGAATCCCTTTCCTTTTCTTTTTAACATGTATAGGGAACCCAATCTTCCCGAGGGCGTTCCAATATCGGCTTGGTTCCATAGATATCTTGAGGCTACGAAACCTGCTGAGGACCAAGGGGATGCCTCTTCCCTAGCAGTAACCGTTGTTCCTCCACCTCCGCGAGTGGATAATTTCTCTAAGATATGCAAGGACTTCTGTGCTATGGGAGGAAAACCATTCCGTGGAACTGAAAACTTTGTGGAAGCACATAATTGGTTGCGAGAGACAACAATTTGTTTGGACTTTTCAATGTCGATGATCGTAGGAAGATACAGTTGGCTGCATGGCAGCTTAAATACGAGGCTTCGATTTGGTGGGAGGTGAAGCAAGCAGGGCGTTCAATTCATACTTGGGCTGATTTCCGGCAAAGATTCGAGACGAAGTTTCTTTCTCAAGCAAAAGAGGGTATGCAGATGGAGAGATTCTTGGCACTTAAGTAAGGAAGTATGTCTGTTAAAGAGTATGTCAATAAGTTCAATCAATTGGCAAGGTTAAGGCAAGAACTGGTGAATACCCCACACAAGAAAGCTTCGAGGTTCGTGAGAGGATTAAATCAACCTCTCCAAGCATTGGCATTATCTCATATACAGATAGGGCAACTTTTGAGAGGCTTGTTGGCATGGCATCGATGCTCGAAGAGGTTAAAGGTGAAAAGAAAGAGGTTAAGACCGATGAGACTCAAAATAAGAAAGTGTGGCCTAAGAATGAAATGCAAAAGAAAGGTGGAAAGAACGAAAAAGCTCAGAATAAGAAGAAATGTCATGGTTGTGGGGAGCTTGGGTCATCTGGTCAAGGATTGCAGAAAAAGGAAGAATGCATGCTTCAACTATGGTGAAGTTGGACATTATACTAGGGAAAGCCCAAAGAAGCAAGGAGAGGGGCAAAAGGCACGACCTTCTGGAGGGCAGGTGCATGCTCTAGAGGCCAGTGGACTGGAAAGTGGTAGGAAAATTTCTTTTGAAAGTTTGATTTCCCTTTCTGGTCATCCAATTAGGACCCTTTTTTATTATGGCGCTTCTCACTCTTTTATATCTAATTTTGTGGTTGAGTCTCTACACCTTAGTACTAGTATTATTTCTTATCCTGTTACCGTCTCAAACCCCATTGGAAGCACGGCTAATCTGTCTATGATATATCAGGGTTTGAGGATATCTGTGTTAGGCATCGAGTTCAAGTGTGATGCGTATGTGCATGGTTTTATGGGCTATGGTCTGATTCTAATATTGGATTATCTAGCCATATATGGTGCCATCCTAAATTGTGAGAGGAGGGGCGTTAGACTTTTGACATGCCGAGGAAGGACTCTCGGTATTTCCTGTGACCCAAAGGGGTCTGTCATGCTTAGCTTCCTAGAATTACTTGATGCTTTTGCCGATGATTTGCGATTTGTACCCATAGTCTATGACTATCTGGATGTTTTTGATGAGGTTCGGGGCTTACCTCCGAGGCATGAGATTGATTTCTGGATATACTTGGTGGATAATGCGAAGCCAGTAGCCTTGCCTGTGTGCCACATGGCTCCTAGGGAAATGAGGGAGCTTATCATGCAAGTAGGGGAGCTACTTGAGAAGGGATTTATTATGCAAAGTATATCAAAATGGGGTGCTCCAGTCGTCTTCGCAACCTAGGCGGATGGCTCACTTCTCCTATGTATGGATTACAGGGAGTTGAATAAGCTAACCAAGAAGAATAAGCACCCACTCCCGAGGATAGATGATCTGTTTGACCAACTTGTTGGCGCATATTTTTTCTCGTAGTTAGATCTGGCCATGGGATTTCATCAGAGAGGTTGGCCGAGGATAGTATAGATAAGACCGCTTTTAAAACTCCAGATGGCTTCTTAGAGTGGCTAGTCATGTTGTTTGGGTTGGCGAATGGACCCGCATATTTTGTGGATCTGATGAGCAAGGGGTTTAAGAAGTTTCTGAATTAGTTTATGGTGGCCTTTGTGGATGACATCCTGATTTTCTCGTAGAGCGAGGAAGAGCATGCCCTACATTTAGGAGAGGTTTTGGGGACTCTCAAAGCACACCAACTTAAGGTGAAATTCTCCAAGTGTCACATTTGGAGAAAGGAGGTAAGATTTATAGTGCATGTGGTCTCCAAGGATGGGAACAAGGTTTTCACAGTGTACACTGATGGATGTGGTACAAGGCTTGGTGTCGTCTTGATGCAAGAAGGAAGGGTAGTATGCTACAGTAGTAGACAACTAAGAGTTCATGAGAGGAACTACCTTACCCATGATTTGGAGTTGGTTGCTATAGTGTTCGCGCTTAAGACTTGGCAGTATTATCTCCTTTGAGAAAGGTTCGAGTGATACATAGAACATATGTCGCTCAATTATCCGTTCTCACAGAAGGATCTCAATTTGAGACAGCAGAGATGGATGGAGTTCCCAGCGTCCTATGATTTTG
Source organism: Allium sativum (assembly GCA_030737875.1). Taxonomy (NCBI): domain Eukaryota; kingdom Viridiplantae; phylum Streptophyta; class Magnoliopsida; order Asparagales; family Amaryllidaceae; genus Allium; species Allium sativum. The sequence goes on along the minus strand of CM060910.1, from coordinate 91,513,278 downwards.
AGATGGCTTGTACCCCTGGCAAGGGTAATGTAGTGGTGGACGCGTTGAGTAAGCACAGGATGACCTTGAGTCCACTGTTCGTAGAGAGGCAGAGTTTGGAGTACATATCGACTTTTGATTTTAGCCCATCTACAGATCTTACACCTAGTTTATGGATCAGATAAGATATTCGCAGTGAAACAAACCATAGATAGCAGACATCTTGGGTAGACTCAGTAGAGGGGAGGTTTCTAGTCACCTTAGTAGATATTCCACCGATGATAGAGGGTGGCTACGGCGAGATGGAAGGCTTTGTGTTCCCCGAGTTGGAGGTTTGTTGAGGATAGTCCTCGAGGAAGCCCATCGTTCTAGGATGACTATCCATCTGGGCGGCGATAAGATGTACAGAGACATGAAGAGGAATTTCTTTTGGTTCGGGATGAAGAAAGATGTAGTAGAGTTTGTAGCTCGATGTTTAGTTTGCCAACAAGTAAAAGCTGAACAGCACAAGCCTGGCGTTTTGCTTCATCCTTTGGAGGTCCTACAATGGAAGTGGGAGTGCGTCTCTATTTATCTCATTGATGGTTTGCCTAGATCGAGGAGAGGCAACACCGGTATCCAGGTTATAGTATACAGGATTACTACAAGCGCTCATTTCATTCCTGTTAAGAGCAAGAGAACAACAACGTGGTTGGCATCAGTTTATCTTCGTGAGATAGTCCATCTACATGGGGTACCTTCTAACATAGTGAGTGATCGTGATGCCATCTTCACTAGTAATTTTTGGAAGAGACCGCAAGAGGCAGTAGGTACACAGTTATGTTTTAGCACCGTATATCACCTTCAGACCAATGGACAGACTGAGAGGATGAATAGAGTCCTTGAGGATCTTTTGAGGCTGTGTATCCTAGACTTCGGAGGAACTTGGGAAGAGCATATTCCATTGGTGGAGTTCGCCTAAAACAACAGCTTTCAGTCTAGTATAGGCATGGCACCCTTCAAGGCACTATACAACCGACTTGTTTGTGGGAGACTACGGATAGGCTTATACTTGGACCTGAGATGATAAGAGAGACTTCAGAAAAGAATGATCTTATTCGCCGACATATGAAGACAGCCTTGGACAGGCAGAAATCCTACGCAGGTAAGACGAGGACGAACATTGAGTTTAAGTTAAGAGACATGGTTTTCATCAAAGTATCACCTCTGAGGAATGTGGTTCGCTTTGGACTTGTAGGGAAATTGGCACCAAGGTTTGTAGGGCCACTTCCTATAGTGGAGAGGATAGGTCAGATGACCTATAGGGTGAGATTACCGGAGAGATTGGTCGGCGTTCATGATGTTTTTCACACTTCCCATTTGTGGAAATATCTTCACGATACAGGAGAGGTGGTTGGGTCGAGCATACTTAAGGAAGTAGAGGTAGAAAAGGAGGCAACGCTTAGATAAGTTCTTACCCATATACTTGGATCAGAGGTTAAGAAACTACGCAATAGAGAGATTAAGTTTGTGAAAGTGTAGTAGGGGGAAGACCGTGATGATGAAACTTGGGAGACTAAAGAAAAGATTTGCATTTCGTACCATTTTCTTTTCAAGCGTATTAACTTCTTTTTTTTTGAGCTTTTATTCGTACTTGCTTTTGTCATTCAAGTATATCCTATTGATTGAATCTTCGACCTTTAGGTAGAAAACCAATGGATGTAAACATGTGTTTGAGACATGTTATGTTTGATAGATGCAAGTGTTTTCTAGTGATATCTCGTGGATGCATATACACACACTAGGCACTAGATCAGCCCAAACACTCTCATACTCACTACTACAAAAGTGGGCATATTCGACAATAATGTGTGTGTGCGTTGCACGAAAAGTGTGGCAAAAGCTATGCTTTTTTGATCTTCTGCAACATTATTCAAATTTTGTTCCATTAGTCTTGAATACACTGTTGCGTTAGGAATTCCAGTGTTGTGACGTGCAACACCATTTAAAAGCGTTGCATTACACCAATTAAAAGTACACCTCATCAATCCATGCCCTCATAAATGAAAGATCACAGCCATCCATCCACGCCCATCAATCCATGTGACCCCCTTACATTTCCCGCTTAGATTTTCTTTCCCGCGATACTTCATTTCATTTCTCCACCATCCAAATCCCTAAAACACACTTCTTCAATCCAATTCTCAACTAATCAACCTTTGCTCCACCAAAATAACTTTTAATTTCCCCATATTTAACGTTGATGACAACTTCAGATCTGGTTCTCTCCTTCAATCATGGAAAGGGGATTTTAAAGGCGTCAATACCTCATTGAAACAAAAAGCTTCAGATTTAGCAAATAAACATTTCGATTTCAACTTCTGCTGCCTGCTTTTGCGTCCTGAAATGTAAGCTTTCGATTTCACCCTATTCGATTTCATAATTTGTTGAATTCGAATGAACTCTGAATTGGATTAGTTGTATTGCTAGTGAATTTAAAGTAAAATTATATTTGGTCCTGCTGAATTATTTGAAGCTAAAATTGGAATCATTTTTAAATTGAGCTAAAATTGAATTAGTTGTACTGCTAGTGCAATTAAAGAAACTGGAGGAGGAAATTCGTTTGTTGCAAATGCATTTGGAAGAAAAGATAGAAACGAAAACATAGAACGAAAACATTTGAGTATTAATTGTTGAATTATGCTTTAGAAATTCAGATAAAATAGATATGTTTACCCCTATATGTGTTTCTTAACTATGTCATTGTAGCTTAACTATATCTCTAGATGTATCATGAGGTACAATTTCTTATTCTTCATGTTTCTCTTAAATTATCCTTTGAAACGTTGTATTATACATAGTAGTCCCAAGTTATGTTCGACAACAAAGGGAAAGGGAGAAACTGCACAGTAGAAAAAATAGGTGTGCACAGACATGTTAATTATTTTGATGAATTTATTGATACACGCATGTGCACTTGCATGTATTTGGGTGTGAATAGGAATATAAGGAAGTAATGTTGCTTTTGATATGCAATAGATTGAATGTTAGGTTAACTTGTTTAAAAATACAACTACTTACATTTTTGGTTGGCATGTAAAGTACTATAGACATTTATTCTGGCCCTGTCATATGCTAACTGTACTAAGTTAGTTTACTCAAAATATATGTGTATGGATTATCAAGTGTGGACTTATTTTACATTGAATTGCACGCACCATTTCTACCAAAACTACTATAAAATTGGACATGTTATTACAAAAATATGGGGTATTATAAGCTTAAGTCCACTTTTATTATTCGTAAATAGATCAGGGAAGAGCACGAAATTCGTCTGAGTCGTCTTTCAACATTTACCAGGAAGACTTAATTAATAAGGTGCACTATAAAGAAAAATCCCCTAAACCTGAAATACCATATAGTCCACAGTCAATTCATACATAACACAAAACATACCTTCATTGTATAATAAATATTGCAAGAAAACCAAGATAAGTTTGTAACTGTAACTTTACATGGATGTTGAATTAGCATTATACTATGAAGGTATTTTGGTATCCAGCAAAAAATTATCATTTCCTCTTTAGAACAATATGAAATAAGGCTATCTAAAATGTTTCACACTATGGACTACTTTTTGCATTTGACACGTCAATAGTGCCTATGAGGGTGCCCTCACTACCGGCTAAGCAGCAGAATGCTGCTGTAGTTGGAATACTACAACAGACGTTAGGTCTCTGTGTTCATATTCGCATTCATGTCCTATTACATGTTCTGCTACGGCTATTTATCTATGTCTAGCATTTCTTTTCTTATTGGTAAGCATTTTTCTTTAATCTACTTTTTTATTAAGGTTATTTGTAAATTCAAAGTTGGTCAAAATAAATAATTATTGGTCAAAATATCTACATATAATTCATAGAGTTTTGCTCAAGTTGGCTATTATCATTTTTGTAATTATTTGTATCATGTGAAGTTGTTTCAGTTGAGTTATAGAGTTGGGACTTAGGAATAAGATTTTTCCATTTACTGTCATATGTTGTTAAGGGGATTAAGTAAATTGGACTTATAGGTTGAGGATTCAACGTGAAAATTATTTCTATATGTTTAATATCAGTTTCTTGGTTGTCTGATCTAATAACATAACTTTTACCAATTCATCCAAAAGTAAATCATGGTTAAAGATTCTATATTGTTTGAAAAAAAATTCGACTCATTTAATAAATAAATTTGAGTCAAGGATCCAAAGTTGAAATGTTATCCTATTTATGGTTTGAGTAGTAATGTTCGATTTTACGTTAACTAAGTTATAAAAACATTCACTATGATAAAAATGTAACGATTAAAAAATGCACTAAGGAGTACAGAAATTATAAATAAGATATTTAAGCTAAAAAAATGATACAAGATCATTATTTGAGTAAAAATATATTCATTTAGGAAATTATTTTTAGGAAGTTTTTGTTAAAAATCCAAAAAAGATACAAGGACATTAGATAAGCAAAAGGCTTACTTTCCTAACCGTTGATTCTTGAGCATGTGTCTTGAATATCTTGAAAATAAATAGGTACCTTACTAATTAGTGTAAACATAGCATTATTAAAGATTCTTAAATGTTTTATAAAATTTGGCCTAAAAGGAATAAAAGAGCGTTTGATGGTGATGTCTTAAATACTGACCAATTGTATGCTAGAATACACAACATAATAATGTGGGATCTTTCACTGTGAGCTGAGTTATGTAGCAGGTTACAGATTAGTTGATATGAAGGTTAGTGCCTGCTGTTTTCTGGAATTTTTGATCATGGTGGCATTCTTTAATGTGCAGTATTGAGTTTTTTCTGTGCTCTTTTGTATATTATTGATTGTTTTTTCTAAATACTTAACTGTGTAGGTGAGTGATTGCGTAGCTTGTTTCTTTTGTTTTTTCTAAGTATAGTTAAAGGGGTATTTTGTAACTGTCATGTATCTGTTTCTATATTGATTAATAAAAGTCTTCTTGCCTTTCAAAATTAGTGTAATCACATAAAACTCAAAATTCTGAAACAAATAAAATCAAATGTATAATATGGACAATGTTCCTTCGATAAGTTTGAGCTTAGCTTAATTTTATAATATTAACTTAAGACACCAGTATTAGACATATCCTAGCCTTGGCATATATCAAAGGATATTTATATTTGATAGAAAATACATTCTTGCATACTTTTTTTTATTATTTGATTAAAACAACCATCTAACATTTGTTTTTTGAGATAATGTAGGTGATATGGCATTGGATTCAACTTTATGTCGGTCCACTCTTACTTAGAAGGTTGAGTTAAGCAAGACAAGTTGATATAGAGAAAAGATAGGACATTGTGATGATAGGAAACAGAAAATGGTATGTTATTAACTGGAAGAGGTAATAATTTTTTTGCGACTTATCTGAAATTTCAAGTAAGGCATAAAGTCTAACTAGTTAAACCTTATCCTGTAGTCCCTTGTTCTTTGTATGTGGCTGATTACATTAAGCACATGCAAAGTAAAATTGATTACTTGTGCATCAGTTTGTACCATGCATCAGTCTGACTATAGTGATATCTTATGCAATTCAACGATATCGACCATTTGGCTAAGCTCAAACTACGTGGAGTGTAAACAGTAAAGATAAATGTATCACTTATCATTTTTAATTTAAATAGCACCCATTATTCTTCTCAAACTAGTGTATTGTTGTCAATGCATATTTGTTTATTTTGTCCTTCGTTAATTACACATTTATAGTGATCTGCCTTTTCATTGCTAGTTGCACATCATGTAAATAACATAAATGCATGTTGGAATTTGCAGCATTTTACTGTGTGGGTGCCCTTGCTATAACTAGATCACTACACGATGTGGATAGATACCTTCTTGGTTGGTGGTTATGTGAAAGGCAAAGCCAAACTGGAGGACTAAATAGACATCATGAAAAGCTTGCAGATGTGAGATATTAAAATAGTTGATCCTTTTATAGTCTTTTTGCATCCTTGATGTGGTATGTTTGAAGATTTGGTAAGGTATGTAGAATATTTTGGATGGTTTAAATGTGATGATAAATGTTCTAGATGAGTTTTTCATCAATGTACAAAACTGGTATTGGATTTTTTTTAATTAAAGCATTGTATTTGCTTTCTTCTAATGTACCATTTGCCTTCTTCTACAGTTGTATTTGCTTTTTTTTATGTTGCATTACATAATAAAGTGGTGTTGCATTAAATAAAATATTATTAATTCCACATGACACGTGGTCCCTACAGTTGACATGGCGTGTGACAAGTGTGCATCTGACGTGGAGAACTGACGTGTCGTGTGACATGTAGGCATCTTAGGTGGAAAGCTGACATGGCCCCATTATCGTGACATGGCAGCCAAGCTGTAACTAATGCTTAAGGCAACATTGAATATTGCTGCATTACGTGCAAATAGTGTTGTTATAGGGTTATAATGCAATACTTTCTTTCTGTGGCAGCAGACGGGCAAAAGCATTTCCTTAGAGAGCTAAGACAACGGCCGTAGATTCCATGCACCTATGGTGTTGCCTATTTGAAAAAAGGCCTAAGGCAACGCTTTTTCGACCTATGGCCACATAAAATTAGTGTTGAATATGCCCACTTTTGTAGTAGTGTAATGCATATGGATGTGTGTGCATTTTATTTTTATGGGTAAACATAGATGTATCATCATATGGATGTTGCATTTGAATGAATGATTGACACATATAGAAATTACATTATACAGGACTATTTGCATACATCTTGGATTCAAGGCACAAACATATAATGCATTAGGGAGGTCAACTAAATCAGTAAACCACCTAATTTTCGCATTAGCATAGGAACATATACACGCACCTTTGCATATGTTCATACAAGCATTAGAAATTCCCAAGGACAATGGATACCTATGGATGATGGATGAGTAGATGATTATAGGTGGGCGTTAGGATAGTAACGTTCTCCTAGACTTGGAGATTTTGGAGACGAAATCCTTTAAGTAAGGGAGAATGTAACACCCTATAATTTTATTGAAAACTTATAAACTAAGGGGATACTTAATTAAAATTTGGGAATTAAGTAAAACGAACTGTACAATGGTGTTCATCTCAAAATTTTGGTTAATATAAACTCTGAACTTGCATAAAACGGATATTGTATGAGAAATACATGAAGGTTAGAAGTTTGTATAGACATAAGAGACTTATTGTGAAGAAAACAAGCCCGAATTCAAAATAAATCAAATGGAACGAGTGGGAGAAGGAAGCGGGAATTAGGCCCATTAGTGGTCGACCCGTTCTAGCCTGGGTCGACCCACAGGGGGATGGGTCGACCCTAGGGTCGACCCAAGGGTAGGTGGGTCGATGCCACCTGGATCCATCCGAATTCTTCTGAGTGAACCTTGCCTGTTTTGTTAACCAGGTTCGTTATTTTCTGAACAGTTGGATTTAAAAGCAGAGATCTGACGATTAAGGATTGTCTTGTAAACTATATATAAAGGCATGCATTCCTATAAAATCAATTACACTTCTTCATACTTCTTCCTCAAACTTTTGTTCTTAAAATATAAAATGAAGATTAGTAGATGATGTCGAAACGTGGATTGAATCAAGACAATTCTTATCTGGCTTATACAAGAATTCCTTCTACAACATGAGCATATTATTCTCTGTTCTTTAGATTCAATCTCTATGGGTTCATGTTACTTTTGGATATAAATATTTAACAGTAACCCTGACATGTAAATACACTTGGACCTGAGATTATGCCTAGTAAGAAACTGATCCATATCTAAACAGTTCTGCTATTATTACATGTACTTTTCCATACACCTATTTTGCAGTTCAGTTGTTATTATATGTCTATTTCTGTTATTATTATGTCTACCCTCTCTTATTCCCTTTTTATTTTATAAGCCTAGTCTACCTTCGAGCCTAGGCCAATCTCATAAGTGACATATGAATGAAATTGGGACAATTAGGGAATGAAATAAGAGAGGGAAAATTGGGGGCATATTTTGTAATGTGGAATATGATTGGACATTTGGGGCATATCTTGTACTGTGGAATATGATTGAAATTTGGGGTGTATGAACATGTAAATCTATAGGCTTAATTCGAGGATTAAGTGGAACATGTAATGAAACTGTATATATAAACCATGAAACCTATTTAATCTGTTAGGGTTATATGAACCTGTTAACCTGTTTAATCTGTTGGGGTTAAGTTAACCTGTTTAAATCTGTCGAGGTTGAATAAACCTATTTAATCTGTTAGGGTTAAGTAAACCTGTTTAATCTGTTGGGGTTATATGAACTTGTTAACCTAAATTTAACCTGTTAATCTGTGGAGATTAGGCGAGCCTGTTAATCTATAAGGCTTAACCTGTTAAAAATCTTTAGTTAATTGGGGGACACATGCTTAGGGGTTTGACTTGTGTCATCTGCTGTGTGGGGTCTATATCAGTCAGTAACCCATTTTAGTATTAAAAGGGACCCCACACTACGTAGGGGTCAGGGCATGCATACTGAACTGATAATAAGCGGTTCATCTTAAAAAAGGGTGTATACGGGTGCGTTCCAATAGAGTCATGAGCATGCATGGGTCCGGTTTATAAGGGAAAATAAGCCGCTGTAACACCAGTATATAGGTCTGTGTCATTCTGTAGGTTGTCACTTTAGGAAGTAATACAACTTACTGTGGGGCTGACACAAGGTATATACATGTTTGGGAGTCGATTGCTATAGGTAGTAATTAGGGTTCATCTATTTCTGTCTGTTTTCCATTTAGGTACTCATTATTTCTATTCGGGTAACACCCGTTATTTCTGTTGAGGTACCTGTTAATTCAAGTTGGGGTAAGACCCATTATGTAACTATAGTACACCTAAAACTGCCATTATGTTTCCGTTGGAATCATTCTGTTTCTGTTATATTGGGGGACACCTAATTATGTCATAAATCTTGTTATACTAGTATTCGTGCAGAGAAAAGTATTTGAGAAGCATAATCTATTCTTTTTATTCTGCTTATCATGTTCATTCCGTTTACACCTGTTATATGATGTTGTTATCTCTCATTCAGTCTTATATGCCTGTCATGATACTTTTAATTCTTTATATGTTAAAAGTCACTGGACTCGCCAGACATTATATCCGACCCTTTTTGTTTTGTTTTCTCTCTTCCTTTCTCCCCCTGGTTCTCAGGGTGGGCACAGTCAGGCGTGATTAGGACTCTCTCTTCTGTTTCTGCTTGGATCTGGATCTACTTTGATGTACCACTTCGACTACTTGTCTACTTTATTATGGCTATTATTGGGGATTATGATTTTACATTTCGGTACTTTGATCGTTTTTAGCGTAAGATAGATGTTTTGGTTTGATGTACTTGATTTCAGTATTTTAGCATGATGTGGTAATTGGTTTTGAGACTATGATGTTTTTCTGCTGAATAATGAAGTTTTAAATTTCCGCTGCTATTTTTATAACTGTCTTGTGAGATTCTATTTCTGTTTACCTATAATGCTTCACGAAAATTAATGCATTTTGATAAAGAGTGACATTAACAGATGTAGGGTGTCACACCAACACTAGCGTAGAGTTCATTAATACGAGTCCAACACAAGAAACTACGTCCAAATCTGATATCATATCCAAAAGTTGTAGATAATATAAGCTAAACAATATAAATTGATATAGCCGAAAAAATATTTACTATATGTACAATATTACCCTTAAAATTCTTCTTCCCCAAATCAAAAACTCCGATGCCCGAACATGCACGATTACAACCCCAACATCGTGCATCCCAAGCAGTGATATGCCATGAACCTCCATGAAAATCAAATCTGATCGCACCATCGTATCGCTCAACCGAATCTGCATTTGCCTATATTGTTTTTGTTATTGCTGGTGCTCCAACCAAGATTGTGTCATTTCTAGGTTTCCACCCCAACCTATGCCAAATGTGCGACAAAAACAATGACTGAACCTACTCAAAATCTTGAGACCTTTGCGCCTCACAGCCCTGAAGCCGATGGTGATCATCTTTCTCCTGATCTCTGACCATGCCGCTGCCAATCTAAAACCCTAGTTCATAAGATACGACATCAAATGCCACCAATCGGGTTCAAACTTACACAGGAGGTAAGTCTCCTCCATATGAATTTAATGATGCATAAATCATGAATTTAGGAGCTGCAAATCATTGGTTTGGATTTTTAGGAATAAGGAGGAGAGCAGTCATTTTACGAATGAAATGGTAACCAAGATTTTTTTAGGGAGAAAGACAAGCGGGTCAGGTTTTGAAAAGCTACAGGGTTGGGTTTAATTTATTATTCTAATTTATCCATTTCAAATGTCGTTTCTCAATTAAAACGATCGCGCGTTTTATTTTCACACACCCCAAACGACAAGTCCTTCCTTCACAAAACTTGACAAGGTGCATCATTACAATGATACAGCTCCGGTGGTACAAATTTCATCATAATGTGGGGCTATTGCTTAAAATGATAATTCTATGTGTATTTCTAGATGGTTTTGACCTTAAAATATATCGATCTCAATATATAGCGATCCACATACATTTTATTCATGTAACGGACCATACAAACTCAATCGAACCGATCCTATGTCCTGATTCCATTTGTGAAAATTCGTCTTTTTGAGCTGTCAATTAGATCATTAACAATCAATATTTAAATAAAATACTTAAATATCTAATCGTCAAAATACGGGTTATTAAAATTGTGTTGATTAGAGACAGGCGACATGCTAGTTCTTAGTCCGTAACTAATGAAAGAAGCTATAGAGAAGATTGATGTCATTCGAGGTCGGATGAAAGAGTAACGACTTGGAGTTCTCTATTAAAGAAAAAGTTTTCCTCAAGGTGTCACCAATGAAAGAAGTATTCCATTTTGGAAATGCAGGGAAACATGAATCGGAAAGCTTGCACATCGAGTGGACCTACCGGACAAACTAGCAAGATTCCATAATGTGTTTTGTGAATCACACTTGCGAAAGTATGCACATGACCCTAACGCTACCATTAATTCGAAGGAATTGAATGAGTTGGTAGTATTACCTAACTTGAAATTCGTGAGGCAACTGGTTTACGTTATAGAAAGGGATGAAAGAAAATTGAGAATCAAGACAGTTAAACTAGTGAAGGTTCAGGGGAGTGCTGATGAAAGGGACTATACTTGGGAGACCGAAGAAAAGATTAGAGATGCTTATCCTGATTTGCTTCCGGTAAGATCTACATTGCTTTATAGACTACTTACTAGTGATGTACGCTAGTATATATTTTGATAGCTTTTTGGATTGTTGAGATTGCTTTGATTGTTTTGTCTTTGACAAAATTTCGAGGACAAATTTTTCTAAGTAGAGGAGAATGTAATACTCTTAAAATAATAACATTATTCATAAATTTAATAAGTTAAATTAAATGGGAATAATATGGAAATGGAGGAAATGAGATTTGTTTTTAATAAACTGACTTGTAGGTTGGCCTTAGAAACAAGTCGAATAAGATATGCATAAGGGAGTGTATATGAGAGGGGCAGAGTGGTAAATTTTCGGCCCATATATATACATATATATTATATCCTACCTTTTTTCACTTTCATTTATTCTTTAAAAAACTGAAAGTGTAAAGTGGTTGGCCATTAAAGCTAGGAAATGAGAAAAAGAAAGTAAAACTAAGATTTTTTTTAGCTTGGAAACACCATTAATAAATCTTACAATCTAATTAAGGTGAATAATTCTCTTACCTTTATTTTTAAGTTGTTTGGTAAATATCCAAAGTTTATATTTGTTGATGATGATTTTTCATGATTTAAATGATGTTAATTGGTGGTTAATCAAGAGCTATATTTGACATGTTTATATGGTTAATATATACATGAAATAGTGATAAGTTTTAGGGTAAAACATGCAGTTATAGATCTCTGAATGCTATGAAATTTTGATATGATGTCTACTATATGATATTGAAGATCGATCTCGAATTTCATAATTTTTCATGCTTGTATGAATTAGTTATAAATTTCCTAAGTTTGAATTTCTAAATAAAAGCTTTCATGTTAATTAAAAGGTTTAATATATGCGTTTAAATATTATATAGATTGCTGGTATAAAATTACCAAGAAACGACTGTATATAGATATTATTTCATTTTCTAAGCCAATAAGAATTCGAAAAAAATGGTTGAGTGGGTATGAAGTATTACTTTAAAAGGAAATTTTTTGACATCTTCCATATTAACTGCCAGTGCCACAGCTTTGTCCAAAATAACGTTTTGAATATTTAGGAAGCCATCTTTCGGTTGTATCGGATATATGAAATATCATAAGTGTGGCATAAGAAATATTCAGGCTTCTGCCTATTACCTTCTTAATAGGTCTTGGCTCTTTCGCTTATGTATTTTGAAAGTAACTTCTCTACTAGAGGCTTTTGCCTCAACTCTTTCGACAGGAACAAAAGGGTGTCTTTTATAAGAAAAAGTTGTTTTGAATAAAGGAACTTTAATTGCCTTTTGTAGGAACCGGAAGTGAGTTCTAACTATTATAAAGCCTGAAGGGGTTATCTCTCAGTGATGATTGATGCCATGTCTTGATTGAATGCTTAAATGCGTGGATCCAAAAGGGGTAACTTTCGAGGAAATTGTGTGATGCCGCAGGGGTTACCACCAGAGTAAATGGCTGCTTATCTTATGAAGCGACGAGGGATTACCTTTTGGAAATAGCCGGAAGGTATTACCTTTCGAAGATGGTTAATTGTTAAACTTGGTAGGACACCATTGAAAGTTGCAGATGTTATTTGGTAGGTAACCATGGACACAACATATGCATTTATGTGAACATTAGGGATACCAATGGGGGAAATAAATTAGGGTTACCAATTAAATTGAATAAGCTTCTGATTCCATTGTTAGCTATTGGTTATATACGAAGCATGGGAAAGGTATCAAGGGTTTTGTTTCCTAGTAAGGGATTACCTTGAGTTGTGCAGTGGGGATACCAATAAGAAAGGGATTGGAGTTACCAATTCAGCCTAAGCTTCAGTGTACAATATTAGTGGAAGGGTTATCTTATGACATGTGAAGGGGGAACCGAAATAAAAGAATGAAAATAATGGGTAATCTATAAAGAATGAAAATGATGGGTAATCATTTAAAAACAATTAGGATAGGTAATATGAAATAATAGCGATGGAGATTTTATTGTGTGTTTCATATTGCAAATTCTTGTTGTTACGCATGTTATTGCGGCTTTCGTATAGCCAGCAAAGTGTGGAAGCACAAGGTTGGTTTCAGAAGGGATATGGAGGTAACTTGATACTAGCAAGAGAGAGAGACCCATTCCGTAATGCGGTGTGATCCAGGTAGATATCTTTGTATCAGGTATAAAGGATAATTATTCACACTAGTCTGTTAACTAACCCAAATTTTTTGCATCCCACTTTAACTCTTGAGTGCTCGATTGATTAGGCTATGGGTTAAGGTTTTTCACATGTTATCTTCGAATAGCATCCGGAGGCAAGTAGGAGGCTATAAATATTTAGGAGCTTCACTGTTTAATTTCATCTTTTGTTATATGTGTCGAAAAAGTTGAAATTGCATATATATGTATGTGTGTGTGTATTTATATCACTACAAGAACAACAATAGTTTCCCACGGCTACCAGCCGTTGGCGGTCGTTGGTAGCCGTTGAAAAACTCATTGGTATACACTTCAATGGATTTCAACGCTTTCCAACGCCATCAAAGGTCGCTTTCCAACTGTCTCCATAACGACCCATATTCTACGTATCGGAGGATTGTAGAGTATTTATATTATTTTCGAATAAGATCATATGACTGTATAACTTTGGTAAATGACTAATAAGGCCATTTCCTACCTTCATCATTTTTGTTAAAATTTAATATGACAATTGTACCTCTTATGAATCTTGGTTCACTCATACATTTTGATTGACAATGAATTTAGATTGGATTCGGATGATTGTTTCACATTCCATAGAGTGGTCATATTTAGCAAACGGACTTACCCTTTAGGTGGAATGGTTGAAATAAAATTGGAGAGGCATAGATGGGCTATTTAGGTCATTAGTAGGTGGGCCAACTACCCATTTCAAGTGGAATAGCGGATGAAAGGGTAGGAGAATCTCTCCTTTCCCTTTCCCAACTCCCATAAAGCTTCTAAAACCCTATTAATGGCCTCCACCGACCATTAACCTCTCATTTAACTATCCAACAGCCTAACTTAAATGAAGTCAAGTCAAATCAACACCAAAAGAGGGCAAATGTTGCTGCAACACTTAGGAATACAAGACAAACATGTTTATTTTCAGATATAATTCATTTGGGGTGATTAAGGTGAGTAATAACGTTCTTTCTCACTAATTATGATAGACTAGAAAATGGGATGCTTATAAAATATATAAAAATGCGTATAATTCATTATTAATCATGTTATGACATATGTATAAGTTTGAGTTGATTTGGACTTAATTTGTGAATCATGCAATTTGAAGGTGTAAGGGAAAACATACTTCTTTGGGTGTTTTAATCTTGTTTGGTGTATCTATATATTGTTTTAGTTGTTTGGTAGGTTAAGACAATGCCTAAGGACATTAGGATGATATAAATGCCAATGAATGTTGAAATAGGATATAAAAATCACTTAAAAGCACTTAGTAGATTCTGATTCAACATGCTCAGTTCGACTAGGTCGTGCTGGATAAATGTTGTCAGATTTGCACAAAATTTTGTAGGGGCGATAAGGAAGGTTCCAGAAGGATCGAGGCCAAGTTTCAAGTACGGAATTATAAAGATCAATTTATGGAACTTGCAAGTTCGTTTCGGCTAAGGTAAGTAGTCCTGTTTCGGCTAGGAGAAAAAGGAAAAGCAACTAGATGGAACAGAGAACTTTCGGCTCGGTGGTCGAAATAGGCTTCGACCCATACAAGCGTCCAAGCTCCGGATGGACATAGTCGTTATGATCCCGGATCGACATAGTTGTTCCGAGCCCGGATCGAATATGTCCAGATCGACTTCGTCAGTTTGCAGTAATGACCAAGTCCATATCGACTTAGTCGATCAGGATATAGTAATCGACCCTGATCGACTAAGTCAACTCGAATATGGCAATACGCCATATATGGCCTATAGCGGTGAAATTACAAGATGTTGCTAGCTAGAATGTAACGATAGCTATGCTGATTTTTGTCTAT
Source organism: Allium sativum (assembly GCA_030737875.1). NCBI lineage: Eukaryota > Viridiplantae > Streptophyta > Magnoliopsida > Asparagales > Amaryllidaceae > Allium > Allium sativum. The sequence goes on along the minus strand of CM060910.1, from coordinate 91,498,073 downwards.
TACAATATTCGCTTTAAGGTGTTAGCATAGATATTAGCAAGATGTTGCGGTAGCTATAAATATATTCAAATTAAAAAAAATACACCTCAATGATCCACATTCCACACCATCATTTAAAACAAAATCTCAACCATCAATCCACACCTCGACTATTTCTATTTTCCACTTTAATTTTCATTCACTCGCTTTTCTTTTCATTTTGTTCTGACATCCCAATTTTTCAATCTCTATTTTTTACGGGGATTGTTAATGACACCTCGCTTTTGGTTAAAGAACGTCACAAAAAGTCCCAAAAACGGTACACTATCACCGAAATCCCATTTTCGGCTTAACGCCCCTTAATAAAAAAAAAAAAAGGAGGTCTAATTAACACCGTTCTTTTTTTATTCACTTTTTACTGGCGCTTTCTTTTCCGACGCTCCCTCCTTCCCCTGCGCGCCTCTTTAGTCTTCCCACGGCCAAGAATTGGAAGTCTAAATTTTGTTTTGCTAACTCTTTAAGATCTAGGCTGCCATCTTCAACATCATTAATGAGATATGGGCGTGCTTTCTCCCGTTGGTTTCAGACCATGTGTTGATTTCTGCACATGCTCTGATGCTAAGGCTTTAGTTGCCTCTCTTGCTAATCCACCTCGTCCTGATAATCCCATGGCTTCCCTGTTGAAAGAAAGGAATTCATGCTCCAATCTCAGCGTTACTCCTTCCTATGTCAACTTTAGTGAGTCACCTATTACTTCTTTGCTTGCAACTACCCCTTGTGTTTGGCTTGTAGAGGCTCTAGTCTTTTAAGTGAGAGTTTATTGGTCAATCCAGGTTTTCCTTGCCATGATAATGTGATTTTTGGGTCATATCTTAATCCTATCAGTGAGAATTTAGTGATTGAAAAAGTTAGTTTAAGGAGTAGTTAGTTAGCGTCTGTAAACCCAGCTCCTTCGGCTCGCGTGTATGTGCATCGCTCGTCTACTTCTTGTCGAAATGCCAATGAGTTGCCATGTGCTCAGATTAGCCATCTGAATGTTGGCAATGATGTTGTATAATTGGTGTTAGCATCAGTTTTGAAGGATACGTGATTTGTGCTGAGATTAGATTGCAGTAGGTTTTAATTAACATGTGATATATATCCTTTATAATTAGTTAAATGATGATATGTTCACATGAGCAACGATAAAATGTGGATGAGTTTGATTTTTTATAGCTTTACATATCAGTATACCTTATTATCATTGATTGAATATGTCATACTACGTTACAACCATATGCTTCTATAAGATACTTTGTTAGATTAATGGATATAATGACCAGCATTATCTATTAAATGATTTAATATATTGATTTGTCTGTTTTTTTGCATTTTGTTGTTATGGTAGGGTTGAGATACCATGGACTGGAGTTGGGTCTTAAGGAAGCTATTGTCATTCCTTAAACTGAATGTTTCAAAGGTGTGATTTTATATTATGTTGCTTTTATTTTCCAAATTGAATCAAACTGTCTTAATGTATTTTTATCAATGTTAACTAGTGTTATTCTAAATAGTTTTAACCGAACAATATAGCAATAGAATTTTTGGGGGGATATTCTTCCATGTTTAGAGTATATGATATTGACAAAAAATTTGGAAGAAACTTGATAAGTGGGGATCAAATATATTGAAATGATAAAATTAAATTTTGATTTATATATTGCAATTGCAATCCAGCTTGCTAGAATAGAAGATATAACATCAATACCTAAAGCAACCTATGCAATCGCTGCAACTAGGGGTGAGCATTGTTCGGTTAAACCAAATAAAACAACCAAACCAATTTATTTTGGTCGGTTTGGTTCGGTTTTGAAGTTAAATTGGTTTGTAATCGACCCAGAAAATTATTAAGTTCGGTTATCGGTTTAACCAAATTAACCAAACTTTTACTATATTTTCAAAATTATCGACATTATAATAAATATTTTTGGTTAGTTCAGTTATTTAAGTAAATTTTAATCATCACCTATGTATCAAAATTGATATTAGAAAACATAAAAATCATAAATAATAATACTCTAATCATATATTTATAATTTATTTCAAATTATACTGAACATTCCAAACATAAAGTGTAAAGTATTTTTAGTTCGGTTTAATCGGATAACCAACCGAACCAACCAAACTTAATTTGGTTGGTTTGGTTTGGTTTTCATTTTTATTGGTTCTAGTTTGGATTGACAAATTCTATCATCGGATAAACCAAACCAACCAAACGTTCACCTCTAGCTGCAACAACCGAAGAAGCAATTAAATCCAAAGCAACTCGAGAAGAAAAAGTGATCTTAATGGCCATGCAGTCACAACCATTTTGACCTCACTTCGTACGAGAAATATGTACAAGGCGATATGATTAGTTTGCCTTTTTTTCTTGGATGCTACAAATATAATTGGTATTTGTTCTTAAAGTTATGTTTTGCATTTGAATATACTATAGACAATAATGTGCTATAGACAATGATGTGGAGATTGGTTTTGATATTACTACTGATAAGTTTATTTCAAATTTTGGTTTGATGGCAGCAAAACCAGTAGATGTGCTACTACCGCCTATGCTCCCATGTGCATGGTGATTTGTGCTCCATGATTTCTTCTTTCCTTCTTTTCCATCAATTGTTAATACTGTAGGTGACCTATTCATTTCAATTTTATCTCATTTAATTTTTCAATTGTTTTTTTTCATTTTTAGGTTTTGATTCCAACTGGGAGCCATTACTGATCTGAAACTTGGTGTCGGATGTTGGTGTTGTATAAATATGCAAAGCAAACATTCATCAGATAAACAGTAAGCCATATTTAATCTACATTAGCATATGTTGGATGCAAATATTTTCTATCAGAATATTCTCATGGCAAATTCTATTTAAACTCACAAAAATACTGAGTTGCCCCCTAAAATAAAATAAAAACGAATTAACCCACCGTTTTACTGAGTTTCCCCCCGTTATTTAAAAAAAGACAAAAATACTCTCCCTCGCAGTGGCATTGCGAGGTTCCTTCACATACCACGCAATGCCACTACGTTGTACCCTTACTTACCTCGTAGTGACCCTACGAGGTAACTTAGGGTATCATGTAATGACACTGCGTGGTACGTGAAGGAACCTCATAGTGCCTCTACGTGGTAAACTGAAGACACGAAAAAATATATACAAAAAGGGTAATATTGTCATCGAAAATTTTGACAAAAAGGGGAAAAACTCAGCATTCCTGTGAGTCTAAATAGAATTTTCCTGTTCTTATATACCTATGTCGACTGATGTTGTTTTGAGATAGTGCTGAAGGAGGATAAGTGTAGACAAGAAGACACAAGGTGTTTGTGGTCGAAGAGGATGTAAATGTGTTACAAAAGTGGAAGTTTTGATGTTTAATGTTTGTTGTGTTTAAGGCTTTAGGTAAGGATGGACTCAGCTCGCCTTCGGCTCCTCACATATTCGTTGGTGTCAGTGTCTATACTAATTGATACTGCATATATAATGAGTGAGATGAGTGATGTATTGAGAAATATCTATATATGTGAATAATCAGTGTTGTAGTAAATCATTGAGTTGTAAATAGTTGGAGTCAGAAGTTTGTATTATTTTAGCGGTTGAAATAAAATATTTTATTTAATAAAACACCAAATTCAACTTATGTGCAGTGGTATTCTATTAAAAAAAATCCTGTTAGAGATGAAATATCTATTGCAATGTTTTTGGAATGTAAAAGTGTTGTCATTGTATTGTAAAAGTGTTGTTATAGATAATGTGCGACCCACTTTTAAGTAAAATTAGTATATGTGGCAACACCGTGAAAATGTTGTCATTTGATGGTAAAGATCTTGTCTTTGACTTTAGAGCAATGCGGAAAAATGCATAACCAGGAAAATGTAGCCTTCGATTATTTTTTGCCTACATCAACATTTTTGGCTCTTGCTGCATCGCTTCTTGGTGGTTGTAGTGGGCCATCCATGGCATAGTGTGGGCTGATCCAAAGGAGGACGTGGGGTGGGGGTTTTAGATGGAGATGCATGCATGATACTTCTTTATGACGACGATCGAGGATTAAAGACAAACTCCAATACGACTACTCTAAATCCAAGAGGCGAAGAAAGTCTAAGTAGGGAGTCGCTACCAAAGATCCAGACGGGAACCATAGGAGTGAGTTCCAAGATGGATGTCGCTACGGGTACGTGTGTAAAGGAGATATCAGTATTCATATTTTTGGTTCGTCGTTAAAGGAGTAACACAAGGATGGATTAAAGCCAATGCGGTGTGTACTAATCAGCCTGGACCCCAGAGCCCATGTGGTGAGGACTGGGTAGGGTCATCAGTTATAGCTCATGCGGTGAGGGCGTAGCGATTGTCAGGTGGAGATCATGTGGTGGGGCCTACCAGTATCTTGATTTATATGAAGACCAAAATATCGAATATCGTATGCTCAATACACTAAGTGGGAGAACGTGAGGATGTTATCTATGTTTGGATGGTTGTTATCACTATGACACACACACACACACACTTCCATTTATACTCAGCGTTGTGATTACCGTAAAGTTGAGTACATGATTATGTGCTAACTCTTTGGATGCAGGGCCAGGTCAGATATGATTCCTCATACCTATTGTATTACCCTGTATAGTGATTGAGATTACTATCCCTCACACCAGACTTTGTCTGACTTAGGTTTTTTTTTGCATTACTTCTTATTACTCTAGATGCTCTTAAATGAGAAGACTAGAGATGGGTTGGTGTGCTCGAGTAGCTAACCGGAGACGAGCATGAGGCTTCCACGTACTTTATATATTTACTTTATAGATATATATATATACACACACACACTCTCTTATCCCTTTTTACTTCTGCTAATCATTACTTTGAGCATTAGTAGTGAATCTACTACTCTGATATTTATGATTCAGTTATCAGCTTATACATCATCCCGCCTGTTCTATATCATGCCTTATCTTATTATTATATTTTGTTCCATGCGTTGTGAGATATACGACAGGTATTATAGGTTTATTTATTTCAACCTTGACAGTCTCCCTTATATAATCAAGTGTGGACACAGCGTCAATCGTTGGGTGTCGGCTGGTACACGGCGATCGCTGCATTTGGTAACAGATCCAGGTTGCATAGTTAACCTAAGTGGGCAGTACCATGGGACGAGTATACGTATACATGAGCGTGTATTTTTCATATTTTGGTTTTCAAAACTATACCAACATATAGTGCAATTACTACATACTTTAGGATGAAGTCGCACTGCACATGCACCGCCGATTAAGGTTCCTTGGAAAGGAGATTAATCGACTATTTTACAGATTGAACAATGAGTTGTCAAGCGAGGAACACCGCTAGAATCACCGCTTCTGGAGTTGAGGAAGAAGCAAGCTCTGGAGCCAACTCTGTTTATACTTCTAATATGAAGACAATGTTTATTGCTTTTGTGATGACTCGCCATACACCATCGTTGCTCAGAAGTATTTCTCGTTCGCGTGATTGTCTCAGATAGAATGATCGGTTGCTAATAGAGAAAAATATTCCTTGGCGCACGTATGCAAAACAACAAACACTATATATATATACACACACACTAATAATAATATATAGATTTGAAAACTAAAATATATAAAAATATTTACTCTCTTGTATATATTAACTCTCAAGTTCAGTACGGCTTAGGTTAAAAAATGAAACTATGATACCAAGTGTGACAACCCACCATACACCATCGGTGCTCAGAACTAAAAATTCAGGTCGTACAAGTAGCTAATCATTGTAAGGCAATCATCAAGTGAAAGAATTAGTAGAAAAGAAGAGAAAAAGAAAGGAAAAGACAGATAACATATAATAATCAAATCATGGATATAAAATAGAAGAGATAGTAATGACAATATAAATCAGATAATCAGAGTATACAGGCTCATACAGTAATATAGAACAGTGATATAGTTTATACAAGAGATAAACAACTTCAACTGATAAATTGTCTCTAACATAACACATAACATTGTCGAGGGTCCATAAAGTGGCACAGCGGAAATAAACAAATATAATACAAGTATAAGTATATAAACTGTCGCCACCTGTGAATCCACCTGTGCAGCTCCAAACAATAGTTGCATCTATCACCTGGGCTGCTCATCAGCATCGTCGATGAGCACCCAAGGTAATAAAAGGTTAATAAAACTTTGGGTCAGAAAAAAGTATGGTGTGAATAATAAACAAATCTCAAAGTACTACAACAGTCGTAAATCGTAATAGTATATATGGAACAAAGAATATGGAGAATCATACCTGTCATGCCCTTGTATCCACAGAGTTAGCACATAAGAATCGATATATGTCATACTATGATAAATCGGATATAAAAAGATTGTGATAAATGTCTAAGTACTAACGATGATAAATAAATAAGCCACCTATAATATCCATCAACCATCCTTACATTCATTCACTCTGTGCGTAAAGTATACGGCATCCGGTTGTACAGCTACCAAATCAATCAATGCACTTGTAGGCCCTACAACAAGAGCTCCACCAAACTATCACTGTGTCACACTGCATGGACTATAGCTGATAACCCTACCCAGTCCTCATAGAATAGGCACTGAAGTCCGGGTCGATCAATCCTCATAGCATTGGTTCTGATCTGTCCTTATACTTTCTCTTTAAGGTGTACCAAAGTCACGAATACCAATAAACTCTTTGCATGTGTCCTCCTCACCAGAATTCATCAAACAGACTATCCATAAGACTCTACTTCGAAGTCGTCTTTATATGGGAATTTTTCCCCTATGGTCATCGTATGGTATAGGGTGTCATCTTGCATTACCCATCTCTCTAATCTCCAATAGTCAACTCGATATGACTTAACGTCGTTTTTTTGCATCTTGGAGAAAACCTTCCATTATAGTAGCTTACTTCTCATCTTGGAATCATCGTCGTCGAATGATGCACCACTACATAGAAGCACCATGTCTCTTCTTAAGCCAAGGCCACTGATCGAAGAGCCATCGTTAGAAATTACTATCGAACGAACCATCATGTCCTTTTCCTCGAACTCACATTGTCCTTGATTTCAAATTGGCCAAGACAGCCATAAAGTAGTAATCAATATTGATCACTTCATAGTAATCGATAATGAATATTTGGATCACGTGTTTAACAAAAACGGGTTAAATACCCATGCAAGGAAAATGTCCAGCATTTGTTGCGAAATCTAGCTCGTCGTCAAGAAGAAACGCCACCTTGAAGAACTACCGCTCCTAAGATCACCATCAAGTTGCCATTTTCCAAATCGGCCTAACTCCGGGTCGACATAGTCGAACCGGGTCTGGGTCGGCCTAGCCGATCTGGAATGGTCACCTACATCTGGATCGACATAGTTGATCCAGACTTCACCGACCCAGATCTGAATCAACAAAGTCAATCTAGGGTTGGACGAACCATCGTCCAGGAGTCCACTTTGGCCTCCGACTTCTCTGCTCCATTCAAATATTCAAATCTGTCATCGAGCTCCAATGCCGCTCTATCGTCGATTCCATCTAAGTGCTCTGAAGCTCCACTGAGAATATATCTTGCCCGATCGACTCTACCATCCTTGTAAATTCATTCGATATACACCAATGTGCGTATTTGATCGATGAACAACCCAAATCCTTACGAACGAAATATTTTTTAATACTAAGTCGCTTTCGAACGGCGTTTTAATCTAAACTAAGAAAACAATTCAACCAATAGTCATCGAAATTCCTAATCTAGAATACAAACATCCATAATAGTGATAAGAAATCAACTAGAACCTATATATGATAGTAAAAATGAAATATATGTTCAAATAGTCTAAATCTAGCTATATGGTCAAAACATTATGCAATAACGCATAAATAGGTAAATAGCACGCACAACAGGGCACAACTAGGTAAAATATTCTAATCATGACAAAAATTACTCAAATCACTTTCTAATATCTTATTTGTCACTTACTAGTTTAACTATTCTAAATATTATGTTTTAGAATTATAAATCAATTTATAACGTCAAAACAATACTATACAAACATTTATGATCAAATGAGAGATTAAATCACTCACCCTAGGCAAATCTAGCTCTAAAATCTAGAGCTCATCCGTGCGAGTCCACAGGAAGAAACAACTTCCGATTCCGACCTCATAAACAAAAGTTATTGTGATGGCCTAGATTTTCAGAACCAATTTAAAAATTTTATTTTAGCTATTTTAATTGATTTTGAACATTTAAAACGATTTATTTTAAATAATAATGACTAAAAATTTATTTAAATCGAAGTTAGAATATATATATATTTAATTTAATTATAAAAGGAGTATGAAATGGCGCGGTAGTTTGAAATTTCGATTTTTAATTTCAGATGAATGTACAGAATTCAAAATATATCGGATTTCAGTAAATCCAGAAATATTTGAATATGTTTAATTATATCTTTGTAGCGAATGTGAAAAATTCAAATTTCATAATAGTTATGTCCAGTTTAAATTTTAGAATAGTCGCTATGGAATTTATATATATTTTAAATAATATAAAGCCCTTGAAAATAGCCATTTCACAAACGACTTCCGTTTTCGACGAAACCACTTTTGTTGGATCCGGAATGTCAAATTTTTGCCAGGTTTCAATTTTCATAATTTTTGGATTTAATATGTGAGCGTGGTAAATTTAAACGTGTTTTGACAGTTTTAGTTTGAATTGGATCGACCAGAAAATGACCATTTTTCAAATGATCTCCAAATTCGTCGAAATTAGTTTTGTTAGGACCATATCATCAAAACATAGCTAGATTTATTATTTTGTAATTTTTGGAGTAAGTATGTAGTCCCGGTAAATTAAAATGTGCGTTCAAATTCAATATATATTGATCTATATTTTAATTTTGATAAAAACTGATTCAAATAGTCGAATTGGCTTATGAAACATATCCCATTGTGTCTGTAATGGGGGTATTTGGTTAGGAGCGAAAGTCGTTGGCTCTTGTTAGGAGTTAGGACGCAAAATTCCATTACGAGTAAAATTAAATATTATAAAAGTTGTTCCTATATAAACACTTTTGATTGGTCAAACCCCTAGCTCCTTTCACTTTCTTCCCATCGTGGTTAACTCTTCCTGGCCGCTACATTTTTCTCCAAAACATAAGCTAAATCACCTTTTAAAATTCAAAACAAATCGTGTAAAATTCTACAATTCATGAGATATATATATTTTAAATCCTGATAAGAATCTCTTCATTCTTGTATGACTTTTGAAGGCTCGATTCATTTTTGTTTTCCGTCGGTTTTCAAGATAGCGGCGATTAGGGTTCACCAAATCAGGAAGTGGAAGCGTTGATTCAACTTTTGGGTTCGGGAAAGGATTCTCTTCAATTCGTTAGCCTCATAGATGGGTTCGACACTGACAATGTATATTGGGAAACGAACAGCATGCATTTCAAAATGCCTAGGGCTAAAGGACTGGAAAATTTGAGGCATCGATTGTCTAATTCGGGTTCTTATTTGGATTAAGCAAAAGAAACAGCATTTAGCTGATTTTTTTTTTGGATTAAAAAAAAGGACGCAACTTTTGCTGTTGCGTGGTGTTTGGATGCCGAAGTCGGCATTGTTCTTGGGGTTGCACGTTGCGTATAACATATATAGGAAGATTGAGATTTTGATGAGAAGATTGAATGTGAATTTAGTTTTGAATTTCTTGAATGCTAGAAGGAGATGTTGGGAAGAGGAAGATCGGCAATGGCCTGGAGCGTACACAGGCGTTAGGGAAGAAGGCTTAGGGTGGTAATTAAGGTTTAGAAGAGGTAATTAAGCGATGTTTAATAATTAATTAATTAATTAAGACTAGTCAATGTTTAAAATTGCCATAACTTGTTCGAATCAAAACATATTTGAATGAAAACAAGTCCGCTGGAATCACAATAGCGAGCACTACATTCTAGAACAGACCTGAACAAATTCAGAAGCATCTGGAGTTTTTAATAAAATTAAACATCTGTTTAGTTCTATTAAAACGAGTCGTATTAACACCAAATCAAATTCTACATTTTAGAACAGACGGAGTGCAACCCAAAGTGAGTTTTTCTCACATCTGCAAAAATATTCATATTTTTGTGAAATTGAAATAATTGATTGATTTGATTTTTGGTTGTTGGTTGCTATTTTAAATGGACATCTACTTTAAATTGTTAGAAATTGAATTGACAATTAGTTTATTTTTAAAGTAAATTGCTAGTTAAACCTCGACACATATAATCAGTTAATTATTGCAAATTGAACTGTTTTGGATGATGGTCGTGATGGGTGTTTATTTATGGATATATTGAACTGTACGGATGCTGTCTATATTTTTATATCAGTGTTATCACCTTGGATGTTATGGGCATTATCATAAACTGTCATTTCGAATAAACTAAGAAATAGGTTGAAATGATATATACCTATGACATTTGACCTATGGATTGAAATGATATATATCCATTCCCTGAAATTAAAATTTGAAATTTGAAATAACTGATCACTTGGCCATAGGATAGAGAATTATTATACGGACACTGGATTGGTTAAATCTATAAATTTTAGAATTTGTGAAACCGATTTAAATAAGTGATTTTGTGTAAAGAAAATAAATTTCAATTATTTAAATTGAACTATACATTGGAATTTGTAATGTTGAAATTGAATTATTTCAAAGGTTTAAATCTTTATTTAAACTTTGGAATTTTATTCGAATTGAAATAATCTGATTTGTTATTTTGAAATTTGAATTAAAATTTGTTAAAAATTGAAATCATTCCAAATTAAATTTGAAATGTTGAAATTGAATTATATTGAAGTGTTGAAATTGAATTATATTGAAACGTTGAAATTGAATTATATTGAAATGTTGAAATTTAATTATATTGAAATGTTGAAATTGAATTATATTGAAATGTTGAAATTGAATTATATTGAACTTTTGAAATTGAATAAATATAAAGTGTTGAAATTGAATTATATTGAAATGTTGAATTTGAATTATATTGAAATGTTGAAATTGAATTATATTGAAATGTTGAAATTGAATTGTTAAAATAATTTATAAAGGATTAAAATTTAAGTTATTATATAAGGTACGATTGGATGTATCGAAATTAAATTATTTCAAAGGTTTAAATCCTTATTTAAGCTTTGAAATTAAATTCGAATTAAATGGCTTAAATAAATATTATGAACTTGAACTTGAACTCGAATATGATCTAAATCGAATAGATTCAAATAATAATTTGGAATTGGAAGTTATCCTTTAAAATGGGATTGTTCTCAAATGAATTTGATTTTGGAATCGATTTTGGTTGGATAATTGGAAATCAATTTGGTTTGTTTTTAGATTTGAACTTATGTTCAGATTTATTGAAAATGGAAAGAAACTGCTGATTTGAAATTATTTCTGTATAAACTATTTTCCGAATTTTATCCCTTTGATATGTGGAGTACTTTATATAAATTGTTTAAAAAAACCTATTCTTTTTATATATATAAAAGTAGTTTATTTTATAAAATATTTTAATATACATAAAACCATTTCCAATACTCAAGCTGTTTTGATTTCCAAGCTATTCCAAATCTCCAAATTATTTACAACTATTCGATATTTATTTACATCCCAAAACTATTTTAAACTTATAAACTATTCTAGAAGAGGAATTGTTTACAATTAAATCTCCGACTTAAAAGTAAATATGACTATTTTGATGTTAAAATCATAAATGAATTCCAAACTATTTCTGAAATAAGTTGAATGATTCGAATGAAATGTGGTTAATTGAAGTTATAACCAATTATTGAAAATGAAACTTATCTCAAAGCGAATACGAATTTTGATAGTAAATATTATCGTGATTAAAATAATATGATATTTTAAAGTGAAATTAGTTTAGTTGAATATGATATTTCGATTTCATAATGATTCACTTTTGCAATATAAAAGTACCAATCGGTGTGTAACATGAGGTTTGGATGTTAAAGAGACCGGGGCATCTTATTGACATACTCTCTGTCAATGTTGGAACCACTTTAACAACTGTGTACGCGGTGGAGTTCCAGAAATGAAGTAGGATGAATTTGGAGGCGATTACTGGATTTGAAGAAAGTGAACGATAATGGATGACCCCGACACTTGTGTCGATTTGAAATTACTAAAACAGAGCCGTGCCAGACCAAATAAGGCTTGACTACCTCTTAGTGGACATCTGCTTTTCGATTTTTCCTGGGCCTTGGGTCCATACTATTACTATTCAGTTGTTGTTGTTTTTGTTGGTGCACACCTTAATGGAATGTATTTCACTTTGATTCGGTATGGGGTGGATGTCTACGGTGGGCCGTTAGGGGTAACCACCAGTCTGGATCAGGCAAACTAGTAGCATACTACCTTGGGTATTGCCTCATGAGCCTTGTCATATGTTTATCCTTATGCAAGACAACTATGATTTTGGTATTAGCATAGGTCTATATGGGACTCACTGGCTACTGACGTTCTACTGGTTATGTTACAGGACCTATATAGACCATGTCCTTGTAAACTGTGTAAGGGTAATCAATGTAACCCCACTTACACTATTTTTCTGACCAGTATTTGTGAATAGACACTATTATAATAGCGAAATTATATTATATAGTATCTAGTTTGACGGATCCTTAGGAGATGGAAATTTCCCGTAACATCTCTTGAGTTGTGTGTGTGCATGTTCATATGATGGCGATTTGACTTAGATGAGAATATTTTTGCCTGATCCGAGCTTGTTTTATTTTCACGCTATTACGCTCGGGTCAGACTTGAGCATCCCAGTTTAAAGGTTATCTTCTGAAGGATGAAGACGAAGACAATATGCTATTATTATTATTACAATTGTATTCCACTACTATTCTGCTGCATTACTTTGTATTATCAGTTAGTATATAAATTTTATAACTCTAATGATAATGTCTAACTCTGATAAAAGTTGTAAAATGATCAAATGTTTATTTTAAACAACTTCATGAACTGCTAATCCGTTGCGAGATTATGTGCTTGTTTTCTTCTTTCTTTCTAATTCTAAATTAATCCCCTTGATTATCTATATTTTGATTATAATGGTTGAAGATGTGGATCGTCATTTAACAATCTGTAAATACGTACAGTTTTGAGTTAGACATGTGTGGATTATTGTCGATTCAAAAGGTACGGTTTTCCGGGTCGTTACAGTTGGTATCAGAGCTTATGGTTTAGCAGTAAACCTTGGCTCTATTGGGATTTACTCATTAGAGATAGGGTTAGTAACACCCTAGAATGAGTTCTGAGTGTATATATATATGAGAGAGCGTACTTGTACTTTTGATAAAATAAATGGTTTTATATTGTGTTATTTGACTTATTGAGTTGAGTTCGGAGTTCCAGTCGATGCCTGTTGTAGGCGTTACCGAATGGGATTTCAAAACACTTGAACAAGGCATTCTAACACAATATTGTTTTCATATATATTTTATATATGTAAGATACATAATATTGAAATTTGATGGTAAATTAGTCAATACTCTTGACCAATTGAATATAACAATATATCGATCTTTTATATATGATTTATAATTAACTGTAAACCAAATGAATTTAAATGGAGAATATTTGATCTTCAAATTCCGATGATTTGTAAATGTTTTTCAAGTTTTTGAAAAAAGTATAGTAGTAATATTTGAAGGATATTCAAATAGAAATTGGTTAAGTACTCTATTTTGCTACTGGGAAATAAATTTCGGTGATGAGATTATCATAGTCATCGACTTTCATTTTCGAGTCTCAAAGTAGGGGAGACCACTTGGTAGCATTGCTACATATTCGTTTTGGAAATAATTTTAATTTGAATTCTTGAGTATGTTTTGATATACAAAAATTATGTATAGTATATAGTATTTCAAAATGTTTTGAAAAGAAATTGGTATTTAAGATTCTCAAGTCTCCATTTATATAAATTACTCTCCTTGTTGATAATCCATGAAATAAATAATCATCAGTAGTATTATCAAATGAAATTTTGAATAGGTGAATAAAGAAATACGATAAATGAATAAGAGAAATATAAATGAAAATATAATATAATATTATAAAATTGAAACATAAAATAAGGAAAATGTTAAAGTAAAATAGAAACAAATAAGCATGTTACTTTGATAATAAGGAGTAAAGTGGGAAATACTAAATTTCATTTGTAATATATACAAACCTACCTAAATGAAAAGTTTAAGAGTATATAACTATGTAACGAAATATTTTACAAATGAATAACATGTTCCAAAATGATATGTTGAATCATAGGAATGTTATGAAGATAAAGAAAAGTAAAGATGTGAAAAAAAAGAATTTGAACCAAAGGAATGTTTATAAATGTTAATCAAGTGGTTGTAATAAAAATTTCAATTTGTTAATGATCTAAAACGATTAACAAATGGATGGAATATTTGCAAAGGACGACGTCATTTAAGTAAATGAAATATCAAACTTAAGTGAGTTATAAGCTACAGTTGAGAGATAAGTTAATACTAATCAAATTCCAAATTATTCGATACAAATGTTGAAAATTTTGAAATGTAATGTGCAATTACAACAAAGGAAGTAAGCTAAGCAAATTAAACTAATGTAATTAGCTAATTCAAGTTATGAAAATAATGAACTTAGATTTTGATTGAGTAAAATGTCAAAGATAAGCCTAAGAAAATTTACAATAAGCTATTTCGCGATGTAAATAAGTTTGTAAGTTGAATCGATTGTAAATCTATTTAGGTAAGAATTAAAAATATAGAGAGCCTAAGATGCAGATGAATTAAAGTATTAACATATATAGAAATTGAAATGATTAAGTATGTAATTCTCAGTTGAGAATAAGTATAGATAAAAGGAAATGCTAGCATATAGAAAATTTTGATATAGTTGAAATAAGTAGTATAAAAAATCCAATAGTTTTAAATAAAAAATTGGATTTTGGGTTTGTCGTGAATGGTGTCTTAAATAACACCGTTTTTGAACCCATGTGAGAAAAGAATAAATCTTTTAACTAAGGTTTAAAGAAGTTTTCCAGTTAATAAATATAATTGGAATTAAGTGGAAGTTGGTTTTGGGTTGATTGTGAACATTGTTTTAAATGACATTAGTTCTTAAAACCCGATTAACAGTGAAATTATGATTTGAAATTTATTAGTCTTTTAAATCAGATTTAATGGAAAAGCTTTGGTTTATAAAGCTCGAGAACCATAACTTAGTAAAAGTTTAATGTTTGTGATTTAGCATCAAAATGTGTATATACCAAAAGTTATATGTTTTGGAAATTTAATTTACAAATTGATTGCTGGTTGTGATATTTGATAATTGGTTCAACTAACTAAAGTATTGGAACGATAAAACCAATAAGAGAACAAAAGGTAAAATTTTAGCCAAAGAGAATCAAATTTGAACTAAATTGAAATTTATTAAAATTTGAATAAATGTACATGTATATATATATATATATATATATATATATAATGAACATGTCATAGCATGGAAGCTAAGAAGAGGAATAAAATTGTGCGCCCGACCAATAGGTACATGTTTACTATATTGATTGGCATTTGATGATTTTATGAGCCGATTGGCAAGCCGCTTGGATTTTTCCTTTTCTTTTGGATTGATGAGGGCCCTGTGAGGCTAGTTGGGGATTTTCCGATCTCCCCGTACAAAGGAGGTTATGGCGAAATTTTTCGAATATTTATGGTGTTAGCCAAATTTTTGATAAATTGAAAAGTTCTTAGAAACCGAAAAGTTGAAGAACTCGAGCCAGAATGGAAGTTGAGTTGGTTAGTTAAACAACTTCCAGCTCCGTTCCTTTTCGAGGATGAAAAGTTTTAAGTAGGGGAGATTGTGACGACCCTGATTTTCAGAACTAATTTAAATTTTTTATTTTATCTATTTTAATGGATTTTGAATATTTAAAACGATTTATTTTAAATAATAACGACTAAAAATTTATTTAAATCGAAGTTAGAATATATATATATATATCTAATTTAATTATAAAAGGAGTATGAAATGGCGAGGTAGTTTGAAATTTCGATTTTTAATTTCAAATGAATGTACAGAATTCAAAATATATCGGATTTCAGTAAAACCAAAAATATTTGAATCTGTTTAATTTTATCTTTCTAACGAATGTGAAAAATTCAAATTTCATAATATAAATTGAAAGTTATATCCAGTTTAAAATTTAGAATAGTCGCTATGGAATTTATATATATTCTAAATAATATAAAGCCCTTAAAAATAGCCATTTTGCAAACGACCTCCGTTTTCGACGAAACCACTTTTGCTGGATCCGGAATGTCAAATTTTTGTTAGGTTTCAATTTTCATAATCTTTGGATTTAATATGTGAGCGTGGTAAATTTAAACGTGTTTTGATAGTTTTAGTTTGAATTGGATCGACCAGAAGATGACCATTTTTCAAACGGTCTCCAAATTTGACGAAATTAATTTTGTTAGGACCGTATCGTCAAAACATAGCCAGATTTATTTTTTTGTAATTTTTGGAGTCAGTATGTGGCCCCAGTAAATTAAAATGTGCGTTCAAATTCAATATATATTGATTTATATTTTAATTTCGATAAAAACTGATTCAAATAGTCGTACTGGCTTATGAAACTTATCCCATTATGTCCGTAATGGGGGTATTTGGTTAGAAGCGAAAGTCGTTGGGTCTCGTTAGGAGTTAGGACGCAAAATTCCATTATGAGTAAAATTAAATATTATAAAAGTTGTTCCTATATAAACACTTTTGATTGGTCAAACCCCTAGCTCCTTTCGCTTTCTTCCCAGTGTGGTCAACTCTTCCTGGCCGCTACATTTTTCTCCAAAACATAAGCTAAATCACCTTTTAAAATTCAAAACAAATCGTGTAAAATTCTACAATTCATGAGATATATATATATATATATATATATATATATATATATATATATGACATCCTGATAAGAATCTCTTCATTCTTGTATGACTTTCGAAGGCTCAATTCATTTTTGTTTTCCGTCGGTTTTCAAGATAGCAGCGATTAGGGTTTACCAAATCAGGAAGTAGAAGCGTTGATTCAACCTTTGGGTTCGGGAAAGGATTCTCTTCAATTCGTTAGCCTCATAGATGGGTTCGACGCTGACAATGTTTACTGGGAAACAAACAGCGTGCATTTCAAAATGCCTAGGGCTAAAGGATTCGAAAATTTGAGGCATCGATTGTCTAATTCAAGTTCGTATTTGGATTAAGCAGAAGAAACAACATTTGTTTGATTTTTTTTGGATTAAAAAAAAAGAACGCAACTTTCGCTATTTCGTGGTGTTTGGATGCCAAAATCGGCATTGTCCTTGGGGGTGCGAGTTGTGTATAACTTATATAGGAAGATTGAGATTTTGATGAGAAGATTGAATGTGAATTTAGTTTTGAATTTCGTGAATGGCAGACGGAGATATTGGGAAGAGGAAGATCGGCAATGGCCTGGAGCGAACGCATGCATTGGAGAAGAAGGCTTAGGGCGGTAATTAAGGTTTAGAAGAGGTAATTAAGGGATGTTTAATAATTAATTAATTAATTAAGACTAGTCAATGTTTAAAATTGCCATAACTTGTTCGAATCAAAACAGATTTGAATGAAATCAAGTCCGTTGGAATCACAACAATGAGTACTACATTCTAGAACAGACCAGAACATATTCAGAAGCATCTGGAATTTTTAATAAAATTAAACATCTGTTTAATTCTATTAAAATGAGTCGTATTAACACCTAATAAAATTCAACATTTCAGAACAGACGGAGTGCAACCCAAAGTGAGTTTTTCTCACACCTGCAAAAATATTCACATTTTTTTGAAATTGAAATCATTGATTGATTTGATTTTTTGGTTGTTGGTTGCTATTTTAAATTGTTAGAAATTGAATTGACAGTTAGTTTATTTTAAAGTAAATTGCTAGTTAAACCCCGACACATATAATCAGTTAATTATTGCAAATTGAACTGTTTTGGATGATGGTCGTGATGGGTGTTTATTTATGGATATATTGAATTGTACGGATTCTGTCTTTATTTTTATATCAGTGTTATCACCTTGGATGTTATGGGCATCATCATAAACTGTCATTTCGAATAAACTAAGAAATAGGTTGAAATGGTATATACCTATGACATTTGACCTATGGATTGAAATGATATATATCCATTCCCTGAAATTAAAATTTAAAATTTGTTATAACTGATCACTTGGCCATAGGATAGAGAATTATTTTTTTTTTTTGGCAAAGCCGACGGGGTTGAGTGGTCCTCTACCACTTTATTGATAACCAAAGAAAGAATACATAGGAACATAGAAGAGATATAAAAGGAAAAGAGAAAACAGGGTAACATGGTTATCAACCACAAAGGAAACAACAAAAAACAAAGCACATAAAAAAAAAGAGCGCCACTTTTAAACAATGCACGCACTAGCTCCAGATCCCTGGGTTGAAAACGTGGTTCATCATTTGAATCCCATTCCTAATCTCGTTCAATATTTGCGTTTTCATCTGATTATTGGGAACAGACTTCTCAGGCATGAATATCCTTTTATTTCGGATTTTCCAAACAGCGAGGATGAATCTCTTGAGAACGAAACAAAGAAGTTTGGCCTGTTGGCTACCATTTGTTATGAGTTTATGTAAACTGCTCCATTCATCAACACTTTTTTCCTGTATGCGCTCCCTACCAGCCTTGCTCATCACGTCTTTCCATATTTCTCTAATGATTGCACATTCGAAATAAATATGTCCAATATCCTCTGGTTCCGTGTCACAAAATATGCAGTAGATAGGCAGATCCATTCCTCTTGCAACCAGTTTAACTTTAGTAAAGAGGGCATTATGTATAACTTTCCAGAGAAAGAAATTGTCTTTAGCTTCATTATGTCCTCTCCAGATTATTCTCTGCCATCTGCAACATGGCATGTTTGTCACACCCATAAAACTTTGGTACATTTGGCTAATGGAATACTTCTCACCTGACGTGGCCCAAGTAGTTCTGTCGACGCTCGAAGATGCAGGCAGAAGATTATGAATCCTTCTCCAAAATCCAGCACAGGTTGATGAGGCAGTTCTTGGCAACATGAACCTGTTATTATTATATAAACTCCCCACAGTAGCTAGCTCATGAATGCCAGTTACATTTTTATCATGATATGGAATAACTTCATTAAGAATTAAGCCAAAGTCGATCCATGGATCATGCCAGAAACTAATGTTCATGAATGCAGAAGCATTATATTTAAAAAAAGGAAGAATAGAAGTTCTAGTTTTAAAAATACATAACCACGTCCAGCTCAAGTTAGGGGGAGGATCCATAGTCCAAAAATTAAGATTACCTACAATGTGTTTTTTGGACCAAGCTACCCAGATGCTATCATGGTTGTTCAAAAAATTGTCGATGTGTTTCACAAAGGCGGCCTTGTTCCATAAGATAGTGTCAATAATGCCTAGACCTCCTTTAGAGATTGGGTTTTCAATAAACTTGAAAGAGATGGGGGCCGAATATTTAACATGAATATTACCCTTCCAAAAAAATCTCATAAAAGCAGTTTTTAACATTTTCAAGAGCTTTTGAGGCAAGATATATGTCCTAGACCAGTAAGTATGCATAGCAAATATGACAGATTTAATTAATATTAGCCTACCTGCCTGTGAGAGCATCTTAGTTGACCAGCAATCCAGCCTGCTGATAATCTTTTCGTAGAGCAGTAAACATTGTATTGTAGTGATTCTGCAAGTAACAAGAGGCAGACCTAGGTATGAGGTTGTATTCTGATTTCTGCTAAGCGCAGTGACGTGATGGATTTCGTTAGCAAGATCAGGTGCAACTCCAGCATAGTTAAGTTCGGATTTTGTAAGGTTTATCTGGAGACCAGTGATCCTGTAGAATTTGTTTAATATACTCATGATGTTTGTCATGGTATTAATGTTAGGAGTGCAAAAAACAATTAGATCGTCCGCATTGGTTAAATCAATAAATTTTAGAATTTGTGAAACCGATTCAAATAAGTGATTCTATGTAAAGAAAATAAATTGAAATTATTTAAATTGAATTATACATTGGAATTTGAATTTGAAATGTTGAAATTGAATTATTTCAAAGGTTTAAATCTTTATTTAAACTTTGGAATTTAATTCGAATTGAAATGATCTGATTTGTTATTTTGAAATTTGAATTAAAATTTGTTATAAATTGAAATCATTCCAAATTAAATTTGAAATGTTGAAATTGAATTATATTGAAATGTTGAAATTGAATTATATTGAATGTTGAGATTGAATTATATTAAAATGTTGAAATTGAATTATATTGAAATGTTGAAATTCAATTATATTGAAACGTTGAAATTGAATTATACTGAATTGTTGAAATTGAATTATATTGAAGTGTTGAAATTGAATTATATTGAAATGTTGAAATTGAATAAATTTGAAGTGTTGAAATTGAAATATTGAAATTGAATTATATTGAAATGTTGAAATTGAATTATATTGAAATGTTGAAATTGAATTGTTAAAATAATTTATAAAGGATTAAAATTTAAGTTATTATATAAGATACAATTGGATGTATCGAAATTAAATTATTTCAAAGGTTTAAATCCTTTTTGAAATTAAATTCGAATTAAATGTCTTAAATAAATATTATGAACTTGAACTCAGATATGATTTGAATCGAATAGATTCAAATAATAATTTGGAATTGGAAGTTATCCATTAAAATGGGATTGTTCTCAAATGAATTTGATTTTGGAATCGATTTGGGTTGGATAATTGGAAATCAATTTGGTTTGTTTTGAGATTTGAACATAGGTTCAGATTTATTGAAAATGGAAAGAAACTGCTGATTTGGAATTATTTCTATATAAACTATTTTATATACAAACTATTTTCTAAATTTTATCCCTTTGATATATGGAGTACTTTATATAAATTGTTTTAAAAAATCTATTCTTTTTATGTATATAAAAGTAGTTTATTTTATAAAATATTTTAATATACATAAAACCCTTTCCAATACTCAAGCTATTTTGATTTCCAAGCTATTCCAAATCTCCCAATTATTTACAACTATTCGAAATTTATTTACATCCCAAAACTATTTCAAACTTATAAATTGTTCTAGAAGTGGAATTATTTACAATTAAATCTCCGACTTAAAAGTAAATATGATTATTTTGATGTTAAAATCATAAATGAATTCCAAACTATTTCTGAAGTAAATTGAATGATTCGAATGAAATGTGGTTAATTGAAGCTATAACCAATTATTGAAATTGAAACTTATCTCAAAGTGAATATGAATTTTGAAAGTAAATATTATCGTGATTAAAATAATATGATATTTTAAAGTGAAATTAGTTTAGTTGAATATGATATTTTAATAACATAATGATTCACTTTTGAAATATAAAAGTACCAATCGATGTGTAACATGATGTTTGGATGTTAAAGAGACCGAGGCCTCTTATTGACATACTCTCTGTCAATGTTGGAACCTCTTTAACAACTGTGTACGCGGTGGAGTTCCAGAAATGAAGTAAGATGAATTTGAAGGTAATTACTGGATTTGAAGAAAGTGAACGATAATGGATGACCCTGACACTTGTATCGATTTGAAATGACTAAAACAGGAGTCCTGCCAGACCAAATGAGGCTTGACTACCTCTTAGCGGACATTTGCTCTTCGATTTTTCCTAGGCCTTGGGTCAATACTATTACTATTCAGTTGTTATTTTTGTTGGTGCACACCCTTGATGGGATGTACTTCCCTTTGATTCGGTATGGGGTGGATGTCTATGGTGGGCCGTTAGGTGTAACCACCAGTCTGGATCAGGCAAACTAGTAGCATACTACCTTGGGTATTGCCTCATGTGCCTTGTCATACGTTTATCCTTATGCGAGACAACTACGATTTTGGTATTAGCACAGTTCTATAGGGGACTCACTGGCTACCGACGTTCTACTGGTTGTGTTACAGGACCTTCATAGACCATGTCCTTGTAATCCGTGTAAGGGTAATCAATGTAACCCCGCTTACACTATTTTTCTAACAAGTATTTGTGAATAGACGCTATTATAATAGCGAAATTATATTATATAGTATCTAGTTTGACGGATCCTTAGGAGATGGAAATTTCCATTAACATCTCTTGAGTTATGTGTGTGCATGTTCATATGATGGCAATTTGACTTAGATGAGAATTAATATTTTTGCCTGATCCGAGCTTGTTTTATTTTCACGCTATTACGCTCGGGTCAGACTTGAGCATCCCAGTTTAAAGGTTATCTTCTGAAGGATGAAGACAAAGACAGTATGCTATTATTATTATTACTGTTGTATTCCACTACTATTCTGCTGCATTACTCTGTATTATCAGTTATGTATATAAATTGTATAACTCTAATGATAATGTCTAACTCTGATAAAAGTTGTAAAATGATCAAATGTTTATTTTAAACAGCTTCATGAACTGTTATTTGATTATTATATTTTGTTCATTCCGTTGCGAGATTATGTGCTTGTTTTCTTCTTTCTTTCTAATTCTAAATTAATCCCCTTGATTATATATATTTTGACTATAATGGTTGAAGATGTGGATCGTCATTTAACAATCTGTAAATACGTACAATTTTGAGTTAGACATGTGTGGATTATTGTTGATTCAAAAGGTACGGATTTCCGGGTCATTACAGATATCCACGTTATAAGTTTGAAGATTAAACAATGATTGACTTAAAATAAATAAATTACCCTAGCTATTGTTAATTACTATATTTGTGCAAATCTATTTCTTCCCCAAAATTATTATACCCATGAATGAAACAAAGCTTTTTAAAATGAAATTAAAATTAAATTCTACTGTTGAGTTCCTTGATTGAAGCTTGGTCCGCTGGTATTGTCATCGTCTCCCACACCTCCTCCGATCAAATCGTGTGCCCTTTTATACTGCCTTGACCATTGTACAAGTCATGACATTTTTGTGGACCAAAGCTCCTCAAACCTGGCCCACTAAAGCGTCATTCCACGCTAAGATTAATGGTGATACCCTTGCCTTCGTCTCTTGACCGTGTCATTGTCAAAATGGAATGTTAGTTCCGAATGAGCCCTAATGATCACCACCAATCATGGAAATTTTGGTATGGATAGGGAAATCTCCATGATATCGATCTAAGAGCCATTTCTCGTGATTTATAGATGAGAGAATAGGCAGAATAATTTTTCAAAGATAATTAAAAGGGGTGGCAAAAGAAAGACGAAGAAGAAGGGGTTATAGTTACGTGAATAGTGGTTAACCAATAAAAGATCAGGGTTTAGAATAATATTTATTACTTTAATTTTTTCTCATTTCTTAACATAAACAACGTGCGTGTTTTATTTTCTAATGATCAAACGACAAGTCTGTTCACCATGAAACTCGATGGGCTGCATCACCACAACGATACTGTAACACCCCGAATTTTCTATTAACAATAAATTAACAAATTAAAGTATAATTAACTCTAAATGAAAGAATTAAGGGAAACGGGTTATGCCATTGCGTTCATCTTGGAATTCTGCTTGAGATAGTGTCCGAGTTTGCGTAAATCTGACTCCGTATGAAGAAGTTGTGGTCTTTGGAAGTTCCAGAATTCGATTTAAAATTCAAACAGCCCGAAACAAGTTCAAAATTCGAAAAACTGGACCAGAATTGGGCTGGGTGGTAAAACTACGGGCTTTGCATTATCAACAAGATATATGCAGAAGTTAAGGAGCTCAGTAAGCAAGTTAAGGAGCTTCTCGAGAAGGGGTTTATAAGGTGGAGTATCTCGGAATAAGGTGCTCCAGTGGTGTTCGTCACCAAAGCAGATGGCTCACTATGTCTTTGTGTGGACTATAGGGAGCTAAACAAGCTGACTAAGAAGAATAGACACCCGCTTCCCAGAATAGACGATTTGTTTGATCAACTTGTAGGTGCGCCAGTTTTCTCCCACTTTGATCTAGCTACTGGGTTCCATCAGCTAAGGGTAGCTGAAGATAGCATTGATAAGACGGCGTTCAGAACCCCAGACGGTTTCTTCGAGTGGCTTGTCATGCCTTTCGTCTTGACAAACACATCCGCTTATTTCGTAGACCTAATGAGCAGGGTTTTCAGAGAATTCCTCAATAAGTTCATGGTGGTCTTCACAGACGATATTTTGATCTTCTCAAAGAATGAGGAAGAACATGCTCAGCATCTAAAGGAGATCATGGAAACTCTTCGAGTTCATCAACTGAAAGCCAAATTCTCCAAGTGCCACTTTTGGAGAGAAGAAGTAAGGTTTCTTGGACATGTACTGTCCAAAGAGGGGTTAGTTGTGGACCCCGCGAAAGTGGTGGCGATGCAAGATTGGAAGGCACCAAGAAATGCAGCCAAAGTCCGAAGCTTTCTCAGGCTAGCAGGTTTTTACCGAAAGTTCATTAGAGATTTCGCGAAAATCTTAGCTCTACTCACAAGGCTAACAAACAAGAATCTAGCGTTCGCTTGGGATTTGGATTGCGAGTTTGCTTTCCAACGATTGAAAAGGGCTCTCACAGCAGCCCCAGTTCTGACTTTGCCAGATGGAAGCAAGATGTTTATAGTATACACGGATGCTTGTGGTACGGGACTAGGTGATGTTCTGATGCAAGAAGGGAAGGTAGTAGCTTATGGTGGAAGACAATTGAAAGTTCATGAAAAGAACTACCCAACCCATGATCTTGAGTTATCCACCATCATCTTTGCGCTTAAGTCTTGGCGCCATTATCTCCTAGGTGAGAAGTTCGAATTATATACTGACCATAAATCATTGAAGTATCTTTTCTCGCAGAAAGATCTTAACTTAAGGCAGCAAAGGTGAATGGAGTTTCTTGCCTCGTATGATTTTGAGATTTCCTATACTCCTGGCAAGGCCAACGTAGTAGCAGACGCCTTGAGTGGAAATAAGCTGACCTTAAGCCCACTCTTTGTAAAAGGCAAAGCTTGGAGTATATAGCCAGTTTTGACTTTAGGCCCTCCTCTGATTTTGTATCTGGCTTGTTGGCATCACTAGAAGTATGGCCCACTCTTTTAGACTCAATAGGGGTCGCACAATGTGAAGACCCTCAGCTTGTTGATGTGATTGATAAGCTAATTAGGGGTGAAACTTCTAGTCACCTCAATAGGTACTCCATCGATGATAAGGGTTGGCTGAGGCGAGATGGAAGACTATGCGTCCCACAAGCAAGGGATTTGGTAAAGATGGTTCTCGAGGAAGCACACCATTCCAAGATGACAATACACCCAGGTGGAGATAAGATGTACAAGGACGTAAAGAGAGTTTTCTTTTGGAGCGGCATGAAGAAAGATGTGGCTGATTTCGTTTCTAAGTGCATGATATGCCAATAGGTCAAAGCGGAACGAAAAAAGCCTGGAGGACTGCTTCATCCTCTAGAAGTCCCGCAATGGAAGTGGGATAGCATTTCAGTGGACTTCATTAATGAGTTGCCTAGGTCAAGAAGGGGCAATACTAGCATTTGGGTAATAGTGGACAGGCTCATAAAAAGCGCCCACTTTATACCTGCCAAGAGTAGAAGGACTGCCTCATCTCTAGCATCTCTTTATCTCAAGGAAATAGTTCGACTCCATGGAGTACGCTCCAGCATAGTGAGTGACCGAGATCCTATATTTACAAGCGAGTTTTGGCGGAGTCTGCAAGAAGCTGTAGGCACACAGTTATGCTTGAGCACGGTCTATCACCCCCAAACTGATGGTCAGACGGAAAGGGTGAACAGAATATTAGAAGATCTTTTGAGACTGTGCATTCTTGACTTTGGAGGGACATGGGAGGTTCATCTTCTTTAGTGGAATTCGCCTACAACAACAGCTACCAAGCCACCATCGACATGGCGCCCTTCGAAGCTTTGTATGGAAGACCGTGTCGATCACCAACTTGTTGGTGGGAGTCTACAGACAAGCTTATACTTAGGCCAGACATGATTAGAGAGACTTCAGAAAAAGTGGACTTGATACGAAGGAGAATGAAGACTGCCCAAGATAGACAGAAATCCTACGCAGACAAAAGAAGGACCGACCTTGAATTTAAGGTTGGGGACAGGGTTTTCCTTAAGGTATCTCCTTTAAGGAACGTCGTTCGCTTTGGATCCGCAGGAAAGCTAGCACCAAGATTTGTAGGACCGTTCCCTATCATCGAGAAGATTGGGAAGATGGCTTATAGAGTAGAGCTACCCGAAAGGTTGGCTGGAATTCACAATGTCTTTCACGTTTCTCATCTCCGGAAATGTTTACATGAGTCTACGGAAGTGGTGGAGCCAAGCATTCTAGAAGAAGTTGAAATAGAACGAGAAACAACTGTGAGGAGAGTTCCAACTCAGATCGTAGGAACTGAAATCAAAAAGCTACGCAACCGTGAAGTCAAGCTTGTTAAAGTTCAATGGAGCGATGCCGAGGAAGACGCGACTTGGGAAACCGAGGATAGAATATGCGCTGCCTACCCTTCTCTTTATGAGGGTACATCTTTGATCTCTCTTTTTCCATAAGTTAATGCTTGTATCTAGCTTTTTTTATATCTTCTCGGTCCTTTTTCTCCTAACTCCTTAAGTAGAAACTAATGGATGTAAACATGTATTTGAAATATGTTATAATTGATGGCTGCAAGTGGTTGCAAGTGGTTGCTTGTGGATGCATGTACACACACCCTAGGTATTAGATCAGCTCAGTCACTTCCATATTGCATTTGCATATATGTATTCATATTTGTATGTGGTTGAAACTTGATATGTTGTCATATGGATGTCGCATTTATATGAATGGTTGCGCACTCATGTAGAATTATGAGTAAAAATTTGCAAACATAATGGATTCATGACACTTACATGATTCGCATTAAGGAGGTCAACTAAATCAGTAGACCGCCTAATTTTTGCATTAGATAAGGACATATAACACACTATGCATATGATCATGAAGCATTAGAAGTCTTTTAAGGACAATGGACGCCTGTGTTTGTTGGTTGAGTAGATGGACGATTAGATGTTAGGATATACTTTCTTCCAGACTTGAAGATTTCAGGGATGAAATCCTTTAAGGAGGGGAGACTGTAACACCCCGAATTTTCTGTTAACAATAAATTAACAAATTAAAGTATAATTAACTCTAAACGAAAGAATTAAGGGAAACGGGTTACGCCATTGCGTTCGTCTCGGAATTCTGCTTGAGATAGAGTCCGAGTTTGCATAAATCAGACTCCGTATGAAGAAGTTGTGGTCTTCGGAAGTTTCAGAATTCGATTTAAAATTCAAACAGCCCGAAACAAGTTCAAAATTCAAAAAACTAGACCAGAATTGGGCTGGGCGGGAAAATTCCCGCCCATGACCCAGGTCGACCAGGTGGTCGACCTGGGGGTCGACCAGGTGGTCGACCTGGGGGTCGACCAGGTGGTCGACCTGGGGGTCGACCAGGTGGTCGACCTGGGGGTCGACCAGGTGGTCGACCTGGGGGTCGACCAGGTGGTCGACCTGGGGGTCGACCTACCCAGTCGACCTGGTCAGATCTTGGCTGGCCTAGTTGGGTTCTAAGCGATTTTCTGAGTTCTGGTGTGTCACTAGGGCTGATTTGTCACTTTCTGGTTGGCTCTTCTCGATGTGATGGTCTAGATTCATCTATGATCATTTGACGGCTCTAATTAGTTTGAAATTCTATATAAACAACTCAAGTCTCCAAACTAAATTCACACAAAAATTAGAAATAGAGCCGCCATGCTGTCGGGAGAAAACTGAGAATAGCCTCCACTTGAAGAAAGCTAAGGGACGAACAATTCTAATTCAAAACTAAAATCGCTTATCTACCCAAAGGAAAGCATCTCAATTCCAGAACTCAGAATCCAGAACTCAAGTTCGTCGTTCGTAGTAAGTTTAGTTATGTTTTGGGATGCGAATCAAAATTAATGTCATGCCTTGGAAATGAATTGATAATAGAACAATGTTTATTATGTAATATGTGGAATTGAATGATATTGATCTATGTCTATGGTTCTATTTTATTATCATGTTGGATTGGGAATTAATGGATAAGTCTATTCGTATGTATATGAACTTGGAGTATAACCTGTTATGACAAGTTGTGTAGTTTATCATGTTATGCAAGTTTCAGGTTGTAAAATCATATCACATATGTGACCAAATGTTAGATCTGCATCTTTATGTGTATATGTTAAACCTATGTTCAAGTTCACACTTATTCATATGTTCATGATTGATTTCGAAATTCACATATATGTAAGTTGATTTAGCCTATGTTGCAAATTCACATATATGTAAGTTGATTTAGTCTATGTTGCAAATTCACATATATGTATGTTGATTTAGTCTACATTGCAAGTTCATACCTGACTATTTTGCAAGTTCACACCTATGATGTTCATATTGACTATGCCAAAAATGCCAAGTTTACACCTATGTCATGTTTATGTTAATGAATTTCTTTATGCCAATTTTGTGTATGCTAAATTAGGCTAAGTTTTAAGCCTAATATTATATGTTCAAAATCATGCGGACGAAAAATTAGGCTAATATTGTTAGCCTAATATTTAGATGGGGAGACGTTGGAAAAAATTGGTAATTATAGTAAACTTGACATAAATTGGTGAAAAATCACATAGGTAATTTATGGCATGAAACGGTATAAATCATATACCTAAAAATGATGAACTTGGAAAGTGGGCCATAACATTTAATTGTTAACAAATTTACATATAAGAATAAAAAGAACAAATATGTAAATTTAGAAAATACGAGTATGCTTAACCCGAGGTTGGATTGAGTTGTGATGTAAACCTGCCCGGACCCGCCCGACTGTCCAGTAATCACAACAATACCTATCCAATGTGGGAGGTTAAGGCATTGAGCCCAATAAGGACCCGAGGTTAAACTGAGTTACGGTGTAAACCTGCCTAGAACCGACCGGCACATCCAGTAACTGTAACAATATCTGTCTAATGTGAGTGGTTGGTGCTTTAACTAATTAAAGCTAAGGACAGATAAGCCAGGATGGTAGGTTTAAGTTAACTAAAACACTTAACCAATTCAACATGTTAATTAAACTGATGGGTGGGGTTAGGTTAATACATACACTTAACCACTTAACATGTTTGACTAGAAAACCCTAGTAACGGGGACCCATTTCAGCAGTAACCCAATTAGCTATCACGGTACCCTGAAACTAGGCAGGGTGGGGCACGATTACTGGGTTGATTGTAAGCGGTCAAAAGCGACGGCGGTTGGTGCAGCAGTGTAGGTTCTAACGGAGTGCGGGCGTGCACACACTTCGAAGCAGACAAACATGGCACTGGGCATCAGTAGTATAACCTATGCATTCTAGAATTGTGTCGGGCCGCCACCATGGGACTTGATACACCCCATAGTGGGACCAGCATAGGTATTTACAATCATGTGGGGCCGTATGACATAGAAAGAAAATGTTGCGAGTAAGAGCCGATCGAATAAGGGATCACTTTGTCATGAACACGTGGTGCTAGTTAGGCTAGTTAGTAGGTGTAGAGAAATAATAGTGAGTGCATTTAGTATAGTTAGTATTTCCTGCCATATCTTGTCTTATATTCTGGTATTGTCCTATTCCCAGTTTATGCAAGTCATGATCTTTGTATTGTTCTCATGCTAGAAATATAACTAGACTTACCAGACTTATGTCTGACCCATTTTCCTTTCACTTTCTTTTCTTCCGCCCCCCCAGGTCCACAGGGAGGAAACACCTCAGCTTAGTCAGATTTTTCATCCAGCTTGAAGAGAGAGAATGTATTGCTTGGATATCTTTCGTTTGGTATATGGCTTTGGACATTTTATGGGGATTTATGTAGTTTTAATTATGTTTCATGCTTCTTTATGTTTTAAATCAAGACAGTATTATGGTTGTAATAATTGTAAGTTTGTTTTGAGGCAACTATGGAAATGTTTTTATGAACACGTATTTATGATATGAAAGTCTGTTTTTTTCCGTTGTTTATATGTATGTGTTTATATCAATCTTGTGTTTTATCTGTGACTTTTACTTATAAACCTCCACCGAAGTTAAGGTATTTCCTTTGTGAGTGATCTTAACGGAGGTGGGGTGTTTCAGGTACTGTCCCGATAGTATAAGTTTCGTCGAAATTTGAGACTGTTGCCCGGAAAAATAATTTTACACGTATACTGACATCGTTATAACCACCAAGTGGTCCGTACTCGAAATATAGCAATCTTTGTACTTTTTATTAATGTAACGAACCATACAAACTCAACAAAATTAGTCTCGAGTCTCAATTCGATCGTTTGTGAAAAAACACCTTTTGGAATTATTAGTTGAATAATTTACAATTCTTCCCTCCTTAAAAGATTTCATCCCGAAATCCTCAAGGACAAAACAACATTGTCCAATGCCCTTAAACAAGTGACAATACGAAATAAATTATCACCTTTCGCTCTCACGAACAACCATTAAAGTGACTATAATAAAGGAAATCAACTCAGAACTTGGCATTAAGCCAATATTGGCATTCCTTTGATCAACCACCATCAAACTCTGGATCGATGCAGCCAAGCCAAACATCTAACCTGTACACTATTTTTTAAACCAATAGAATTTGGAAAATAAAAGTGACAACTTGTTATTTGGAAGATAATTCAACTTTACATCGCATATTGAATTTCTTTCCAAATATGACAAAATTCATGGAAATTTTTGACAGCATCTCCTTGTATGGCTTAATCCCAAGAAAAAAATTGCTATACAAGGCCCATCTAAACAAAAGAAATCAAAAGCCTAAAAGTGGCAATGCATACATAGGGCAAAAATCCCCAAAATGCACCAAATAGCAAAAACATAAACTCTACATATACTACGTACCTCGTTTGTAACACCCCATAATTTTAACAACATTAAATAGGATAAATTAAATAATAATTAATTTAATATTAAGAATTTAGGGAAATGGACTACGCCATTACGTCCGCCTCGAAATTCTGGTCAAGATAGACATTTGGTTTGCTAGAACGAATACCGTATGAAGAAGTTATAAGAGTTTGTATACACGTAGAAGGATTATGTATATATATATATATATAATATTTCCAGAAAATCAAAAACTGTTCAAAATCAGAAGAAGAAAAGAGGCGGCAATTTTCCCGCCCTAGGGGAGTCAACCTCTTAGGGAGGGATGTCGACCCATGGGTCGACCCCCTAGAGCTGAGGTGGCAGTCGAATTTGGGGAGTTGGCAGCTATATATATGGCTTCATTTTCTAATTTTCTCACACTAAAAATAAATGGAGGCCTAAGTACTGTTGGTGCCTGGACTGAATCAAACACTTTCTTCTTATGCAATCAAATTTAGAGATTCAAGTGTAAATCTGAGATTCATCAAATGCTTTTCTTCTTCTATTTCTTTACATCCGAACACTGTGAGTTTATGTTATTTTTAGATTTAAATAACAAAAAAGTATAACATGATATAATTGTAATCTGGATATATCCCTATGACTGTACCATATCAGATCTATTGTAATTCGTGAATCTATAACTATAAACTTGGATCTCAACCTTTATCATGATAGATCTACTTTTGATTATGGATCTATTTTGCTTTTTGGATCATCTATTGCCCATCATGTTGTGGTTAATTTAGATCTGTCATTAGTTGGACATTTAAATCCTTATTTAGATCTAATCATGCCTATTATGACATTCCTAAAATGCTAGAACATGTTTTATTATCACAGGTTCACCGATCTGTTCTTATATGTTCATCTTAACATTATGCCATCATAGCTTATGTCAGTTTTGTTAGAATAATCATCTCTGTCATCTTCCCTTCACCTTTCCCTTTTATTTTATATAGCCAGGCTATTCTCGAGCCTAGGCATGCTGCTAAAATTATGTGAATGCGTTAGTTTGGGAACGGGGGAAAATTGGCATAACTTGAATAATGTTTATGTATATGAATTTGGACATATATTTCACTATGAACATAATTGGGGAAAAAGGGGCATGAAATCTATAATCTGTAACGACATAGGTAAAATTGGCTAATAATGAGATGCCTAAGATTACAGTAATTAGAAACTGTAATTGCGCCTAGACATGAGGTTAGATTACACTTGTGGTGGAAGTCTGCCCGGAACTGCCCGACATATCCAGCGACCGCAAGTGGTGAATCTATTGTGGGTGGTCTAGGTGCACAAATATGAGATGTGCTAAGACATGAGGTTAAGCCTGATTTGTGGAATAAGTCTGCCCGGACCCGCCCGGCATGTCCAGCATCCACAAATGGTTGGTTTAATGTGGGAGGTCTAGCATATTGTAACCATAAATGAAAATATAGTAATAAACCTTGAATACTTAACCTAGTTGAATCCATAGGGATTGTGTGAACATGAACTTAAATTGGGGTTAAGTAAATTTGGTTGAATAGAGGGCGGGTTGAGTAAATCTGAGGTGGTGGGTAACAATTTTATATAGGCCCACGAACTTAACCCGATAGGGTTATGTAATTAAATACACCTTGTGGTAAGCATAACCTGTAAAAATATTGAAGTTATGTAATTAAAGACACCTTTTTTTAGGGTAAGCATAACTTGTAGAAATGATAGGGTTTTGTAATTAAAGACACCTAGTGGTATACATAACAGGTAGAAATCCTAGAGGGGATACATGGCAAAGGGGAGAGTTTGTATCATATTGTGTGGGACCTGTTTCAGTTAGTAACCGTTAATAGATATCAAACGAGTACTCCGAACTAGGTCATAGTTGGGGCATGCTTCTGGGCTGATTGTAAGAGATCTAAACAAGGAGGACGGGGTGGGTGGCACAAACCGACCGGGGATATATGCGTGCATGGGCCGGGTAGAGGGGGCTAAGATGACCGTGACACCAATAGGTATGGCTGTGAACATCAACGATGGTTTGCCACTTTAGGAAAGTGATACCTCCTATTGTGGGGCCGGCACAGAGTATCTACGGAGTAAGGAGCTGATCGATAAGGATAGTAATTAGGGTACATCTTGACGTATGCCTAAGTCTGCCATTTAATAGTCGTTGGGATCATATCATTTCTTGTTATACTAGTATCAGTGCAGAGAATCAGAGTAATCATTAGGGAAGTGTATACACTCTATCATGTTTACCTTGTCCACTACAACAAAACAACCTTTTTACAATGGGAAAAGACTGTTGTTGAAACACCCCACCTCCGTTAGGGTCACTCTCAAGGGGAATGCCCTAATTTTTGTGGAGGTTTATAAGTATAAGTCACAGATACACAAGACAAATATAAATACACATATCTTTGAACAGCGGAAGACAACAGCAATTTTTATTTCAACAAAATACGTGTTACACAAACCATGTCATAATTTGTCTTACAATACTTCCAAAAACATAACATGTTCATAACTGTCTTGATTACATTATTTAAAGAAGCATAAAAACATAAGTAAACTGCATAAGTCCCATAATTGCGGTCCAAAGCCATAGTCCAAAACGAAAAAGATCCAAGCAATACATTCTTTCTCTTCAAGCTGGATGTGAAAACTGGTCAAGCTGCGGTATTCCCTCCCTGTGGACCTAGGGGGGGAACGGAAGAAAAGAAGACGAAAGAAAAGAAGACGAAAGAAAAGTAGAGTCAGACATAAAGCCTGAGTAAGTCTAGGACTATTCAGTCTATGAATAAATAATTGGGCATGATAAGTATAAACTGGAAATGGGAAAGCGCTATAAACTAGGTTAAGTTGTCCAGAGTCGAATGTACTTATCGTACCCCATATTAATCTCTACATCCATATAAACTAGTTCCCAACAGGCACCCCAAAATCAGGGTGAAGTGATTTGTTTCTAATGATTGGCTCCTACTCGCATAGTTACATGTGTCTTACGGCCCCCGATGTTGAAGTTACCTATGCTGGTCCCACCATGGGGTGTATCAAGTCCCATGGTGGCGGCCCGACACAATCCTAGAATGCACAGGTATGCTACTGGTGCCTTGTGCCTTATTTTTCTGTGCCGGAGTGTGTGCACGCCCGCACCCCGTTAGAACCTACACTGCTGCACCACCGCCGTCGATTTGACCTCTTACAGTCAGCCCAGTAATCGTGCCCCACCCTGCCTAGTTCAGGGTATCCTGATACACCTTGTAGGGTTACTGCTGAAAAGGGTCTCCCGCTACTAGGTTTTCTATTTCTAGCCAACATGCTAAGTTGGTTAAGTGTTTTGTAAACCTAACCCCCAATCAGTCTGTATAATTTAGCATGTTCTATTTTGATTAAGTATTAATTCAATTTACTTAATCTAAACAATCCTGACTCAGCCTTAATTGTCTTATTAAAGCCTCGACCTCTCACATTAGACAGGTATTGTTGTGGCTGCCTGTTGCCGGTTGGGTCCGGGCAGTCTTACGCCACAACTTAGTCTAACCTCGGGTCTTTATTGGGCTCCGTGTTTAACCACCCACATTGGATAGGTATTGTTGTGACTACTGGACAGCCGGGCGGTTCCGGGCAGGTTTACATCACAACTCAATCCAACCTCGGGTTAAACACCTCGTATTTTCTAAATTTACATATTTTGTCTCTTTCCTTTTTATATGTAAATATTTGCGGCCCATTATTCAGATTCATCTTTATTGGGTAAAATTAATTTATGCCACTTAATTGTTTTTCAAGGTCGTTGGCATGCGTCAAACATGCCAACACATATGTTTTATATTTTAACCCAATCGTCATTACCCCCGTTTTATACGTTCGCTAAAATATAACATATGTTGGGTTTAACATTTAAACCCAACTTAGCCACATGAAAAAGGGGAGGCTTAGAACATGGTGTTTATATATTCTAAGTAACATAAAAAGGGGAGTGTGAACGCATGAACTTGCAACATAACGATCTAATTATCATGAATTAGGCACATGTGAACTTGCATTGTAATAGCATATAATCATGGCATAAACATACTTAAACATGAATCATTCTATTCATATAATCATGGCATAAACATACCTAAACATGAACCATTCTATTCATATAATCATGGCATAAACATACCTAAACATGAATCATTCAATTCATATAATCATGGCATAAACATACCTAAACATGAACCATTCTATTCATATAATCATGGCATAAACATACCTAAACATGAATCATGGTTTTTAGTTTATTCATGTAAACTTGCAATTAGAATGTAAATCTAACTTAATTATGTGTCACATATATCACCATATGATTTTGATAACAACATAGGCCTAAAACATGTTTTCAACTAGGCATAACACCAAACATAGTTTAGTCATGTTCATAAAGATGCTTACTTTTGTCTCTAATACAAAAGTATGGTTTTACACTTGAATCACGATGCCAATTCCAACATAAATTCATATAAACCATAGTACTTAGTTGAATCCAATTACACACTAAAAGTGATCATAAAAGTATGTACATCATATTGGCATAATGGTGAATCATATACTTGCATAAATCTCAAATAAACTACTACAACATATGGTCGTTAACATGAATCATATACTTGCATGAATCTAAATTAAACCACCACAAACATGTAGTTGTTAACTTCCAACATAAATCACATACTTGCAAATATCCAATCGTTATACCACAACATTTCCAAATCGTTTAGAATCAAAGCAACATACAAATATAGATTATTATCACCACAAATCGAATACAATTCTATTTCTCATTTTACACAAATCAAAAGACAATTATTTATTCACATCGGAATAGCACTCTACTTACAACGTATGACGAATCTTCAATTCAGGAATCTGAATTCTGAATTTGGAGGTGCTATCCTTTGTTGTAGGCGTTGTTTTGATTTAATTGACGTTGCTTTAAGCTTTCGAATTGTCTCCTAATTGTCTCTCAATTTCTGACGGTTATTCCTAGTTTTTCCTCAGCAGCATGACGGTCTCATCTTCATTATAGTTTGTGTGAATTAGGTGGAGTCTTAGGTCCTTTTTATAGAGTTTGTGAGTTAATTAGGACCGTCGATGGAGCTTGGTTTAATAATAGCCGTTCGTTTGAAGGAGAGACCAATCAGGAGCTGACACCTAGCCCTAGTGACAAGGCAAGGCTCAGAAAATCGACCAAGCACAGACCAGGCCAGCCAGGAGGGGCTGGGTTCGACCTGGATCAGGGGCCAGGTCGACCCCGCAGTCGACCCCCAGGTCGACTATGTAGTCGACCTGGGTGCCTTGGGCGGGAAAATTCCCGCCCTGGCCAATCTGGCCAGATTTTTTGAAATTTAAATCTGATTTCTGAGCTGTTTTTGTCTGTTTGAATTTTAAACTGAATTCTGAAACTTCCGGAGGCCATATCTCCCTCATACGGAGTCCGTTTTACACAAACTCGGACTCTATTTTAAGCAGAATTCCGAGACGAACGCAATGGCGTATCCTATTTCCCTTAATTCTTTGATTTGAAATTAGTTATACTTTAATTTTTGAATTTCACTGTTATAGAATACACGGGGTGTTACATTCTCCCCCCACTTAAAAGGATTTCGTCCCCGAAATCTTCAAGTTCGGGATGAATGTACGTCCTAACATCCAATCATCCATCTACTCATCCATCAAACACGAGCATCCATTGTCCTTAAAAGACTTCTAATGCTTCATGATCATATGCAAAGTGTGTGTACATGTACTTATCTAATGCAAAATCAGGCGGTCTACTGATTCAGTTGACCCCCTCAATGCAAATTATGTAAGTGCCATGAATCTATTATGTATGCAAATTCTCCTATTCATGATTCTCCATGAGTGCAAAATCATTCATATATAAATGCAACATACATATGGCAACACATCAAACTTCAACCATATACGAATATAAATACATATATGCATATGCAATATGAAGTGACTGAGCCGATCTAAAACCTAAATTGTGTGTGTATATGCAACCACGAGCAACCACCAGCAATCACTTGCAACCACTTGCAACCATCATCCATAACATGTTTCAATTACATGTTTTCAGCCAAAGAGTTTCTACCTAAAAGATAAGGTCGAGGAGGTATACCTAAAAAGATAGATAAAAGCGCAACTCAAGGAAAAAGAAAGATCAAAGATGTACCCTCGAAAAGAAAAGGGTAGGCTGCGCGTATTCTAGCTTCAGTTTCCCAAGTTGCGTCTCCCTCGGCGTCGCTCCACTGAACTTTGACGAGCTTGACTTCGCAGTTGCGTAGCTTCTTCACTTCCGTTCCTAATATGCGGATTAGAACTTTCCTCACGGTTGCTTCGCGTTCCACTTCAGCTTCTTCTAGGATATTTGGCTCTACCACTTCAGCAGATTCATGTAGACATTTTCGGGGGTGTGAAACATGGAAAACGTTGTGAACCCCGGCCAACTTTTTGGGTAGCTCTAATCTATAGGCCATTTCCCCAATTTTCTCGATGATAGGGAACGGTCCTACGAACCTTGGTGCTAGCTTTCCTGTGGTTCCAAAACGAACAACGTTCCTTAGCGGAGATACCTTAAGAAAAACTCTGTCCCCAACCTCAAATTCAAGGTCGGTCCTCCTCTTGTCGGCGTAGGATTTTTGTCTGTCTTGGGCTGTCTTCATTCTTCTCCGTATTAAGTCTACTTTTTCTGAAGTCTCTCGGATCATATCTAGTCCAAGTATGAGCTTGTCGGTAGACTCCCACCAACAAGTGGGCGATCGGCACGGTCTTCCATATAAAGCTTCGAAGGGCGCCATTCCGATGGTTGCTTGGTAGCTATTGTTGTAGGCAAATTCCACCAAAGGAAGATGGTCTTCCCACGTCCCTCCGAAGTCAAGGACGCATAGTCTTAAAAGGTCCTCCAAAACTCTGTTCACTCTTTCTGTCTGGCCGTCGGTTTGGGGATGATAGGCTGTGCTCAAGCATAACTGTGTGCCTACCGCTTCTTGCAGACTCCGCCAAAACTGACTTGTGAAGATAGGGTCTCGGTCACTAACAATGCTGGATGGTATTCCATGGAGTGGAACAATTTCCTTGAGGTAAAGAGATGCTAGGGATGAGGCAGTTCTTTTACTTTTGACAGGTAAAAAGTGGGCGCTTTTAGTAAGCCTATCCACTATTACCCAAATGCTAGTGTTGCCTCTTCTAGACCTAGGCAGCCCATCAATGAAGTCCATTGAGATGTTATCCCACTTCCACTGCGGGACCTCTAGAGGATGGAGCAGACCGCCAGGCTTTTTCTGTTCCGTCTTAACCTGTTGGCACACCATACACTTAGAAACGAAATCTGCCACGTCCTTCTTTATGCCGTTCCAAAAGAAAGTTCTCTTTATGTCCTTGTACATTTTATCTCCGCTTGGGTGTATCGTCATCTTGGAGTGATGTGCTTCCTCGAGAACCCTCTTTACTAAATCCCTTGTCTGTGGGACGCATAGTCTTCCGTCTCGCCTTAGCCAACCCTTGTCGTCGATGGAGTATCTGCTGAGGTGACTTGAAGTCTCACCCCTAATAAGCCTATCAATCGTCTCCACAAGCTGAGGGTCTTTGCGTTGTGCTATCCCTATTGCGTCTACTAAAGTCGGGCGTACTTCGAGAGATGCTAGCAAGCCTGGTACAAAATCGGAGGAGGGCCTAAAGTCAAAGCTGGCTATAAACTCTAGGCTTTGTCTTTCAACAAACAACGGGCTTAGGGTCAGTTTCTTTCGGCTCAACGCGTCTGCCACTACGTTGCCTTTGCCCGAAGTGTAGGAGATCTCAAAATCGTACGAGGCAAGAAACTCCATCCATCTCTGTTGCCTCAAGTTAAGATCTTTCTACGAGAAAAGATATTTCAATGATTTATGGTCAGTGTAAAGTTCGAACTTCTCACCTAGGAGATAGTGTCGCCAAGACTTGAGCGCAAAGACGATGGCAGCTAATTCAAGATCGTGGGTCGGGTAGTTCTTTTCATGAACTTTTAACTGCCTCCCGCCATAAGCTATTACCCTTCCTTCTTGCATTAAGACAGCGCCTAGCCCTGTCCTACATGCATCTGTATAAACTGTGAACATCTTGCTTCCATCTGGCAACGTCAAAACCGGGGCTGTTGTAAGAGCCCTTTTTAGTCGTTGGAAAGCAAACTCGCAATCCAAGTCCCAATTGAACACTAGATTCTCTTGGTCAGCTTTGTGAGCGGAGCTGAGATTTTCGCAAAATCCCTTATGAATTTTCGGTAGAAACCTGCTAGCCCTAGAAAACTTCGGACCTCTGTTGCGTTCTTTGGTGTCTTACAGTCCTGCACCGCTACTACCTTAGCCGGGTCTACAGCTAACCCTTCCTTGGATACTATGTGCCCAAGAAACCTTACTTCCTTTCTCCAAAAGTGGCATTTGGAGAATTTGGCTTTTAGCTGATGGACTCGCAGAGTTTCCTTGATTGCCCTTAGGTGCTGAGCATGCTCTTCTTCATTCTTTGAGAAGATCAAGATATCGTCTATGAAGACCACTACGAACTTGTTGAGGAATTCTCTGAACACCCTACTCATCAGGTCCACGAAGTAAGCGGGTGCGTTTGTCAAGCCAAAAGGCATGACAAGCCATTCAAAGAAACCGTCTGGGGTTCTAAATGCCGTTTTATCGATGCTATCTTCAGCCACCCTTAGCTGATGAAAACCGGTCGCCAAATCGAGTTGGGAGAAAACGGACGCTCCTACAAGCTGATCAAACAGATCGTCAATTCTGGGGAGAGGGTGCCTATTCTTTTTCGTTAGCTTGTTGAGCTCCCTATAGTCAATACACAGACGGAGTGAACCATCCGCCTTTGTAGGGAACACCACTGGAGCGCCCCATTCTGAAATGCTCCTTCTAATGAACCCCTTCTCTAGAAGCTCTTTAATCTGTTTACTGAGCTCCTTTCTTTCCCGTGGAGCCATGTGTCTAACGGGCAACGCAACGGGCTTTGCATTATCTAAAAGATATATGCGGAAGTCTATCTCCCGCTTCGGAGGCAAGCCCTTCACCTCTTCGAAGACATCCGGATATTCCCGGACCACTTTAACCGATTGCAAACTTTCAACAGAGGCATCTAGTGATTCAAGATAACTAAGCATAACCGCGTACGAGGGATTACAAGTAATTTCCAGGGTGTTACCGAGTTGGGTCAGAAGCTTAACCACCCTTTTCTCACAATCCAGGATGGCACTATTACTGGATAGCCAATCCATGCCCAAAATCAAACCATATCCCGAAAAGCCCAAAACAAAGGCACTACATTTAAATTCTACGCTTAGAATAGAAATTTTCAATCCCACACAATTCATAGATTAATAAGCTGGGCCCCCAATTGGATTTGAAACAATTAAGGGGTCCTCTACCATTCTAGTTTCTAAGTGCAGAGATTCTACTAAAGCAGATGAGATAAAGGAGTGTGATTCCCCAGAATCAAACAAAGTGCGAACTGGGTGATCATAAAGATAAACTACACTTTCAACAGAAGTATTTCTACCTCGCTGCTGCAGAGGTGGCGCTTCTAGCGCATGAACTTGTGCCCCTGAGGTGGATCCAGCCCTCTGCCCCTGCCCTCACTTCTTTGGGCAATCCTTAGCCAGGTGGCCTGTTTCACCGCAAGAAAAGCACCCACCATTCATCTTGGCCTTCTTTTTCCGGCAATCTTTCACCAAGTGCCCCACTTTGCCACAGAAATTACACTTCCTCTTCTCTTTGTTGTCTTTTCCGCCCTTCTTAAAGTCTGTCTTCTTAGGCTGTAAACCCTCTTTCTTCCCTTGAGAGCTTTCTGCCTTTGTCTCCTTCTTGCCCTTATCCTCTTCGTTCAGCAATGCCATCTGCACCAACCTTTCATACGTACCTCCCATGGGTATATGGGTCATGGCCAAACTGTGTAATGGCTCATTCAATCCTTTGACAAAGCGGAGAGCCTTCTTGTGTGGAGTGTTGACTAGGTCCAGTCCGAACCTAGCTAGCTGATCGAACTGATTAACATACTCTTTGACTGTCATATTCCCTTGCTTAAGAAATAAGAATTTTTCCAACTGAAGACTCCTTTCAGCTTCTGAGAGAAATTTAGCCTCAAACCTTGCCCTAAAGTCCTCCCATGTTTCCACTCGTCTTTCTGCATTGGTGACTTCCCACCAGTAGGAAGCCTCACCTTTAATTAGCCATACTGCCAGTTGTACCTTCTGCCTATCTTCTACCTCAAAGATGACGAATAAGTCCTCGGTTTCCTTCAGCCAATTCCTGGCTACCACGAAGGACTCGGTTCCATGAAAGTCCTTTCCTACCATAGCTTTAAAATCTTTACATATCTTAGCAAAAGTATTTCCTCGCGGAGGAGGTGGAGGAAGAGGTGCTGCTGCAGCTGGATGATTTCCTGCAGCTGGGGGAGGGGGAACGGTAGGACCTGGCTGAGTGGCCCTTGCTTCTAAGAATCGTCTAAACCAACCGGGTATTGGTACACCCTCTGGCAAGTTAAGTTCTTCGGACATGCTAAAACAAAAAGGATAGATTCAAAACGAAGGATAAAAGATAGTACCTATGGCTTTGGGGGACTATGCTTTTTTTTCCAAAATAAAATAATATTTTATCTTTAAAAATGCTTCTTTAAATTTTCTTTTGAATATAAATTTTCAAAACTTTTTATCTTATCTGGTAAACCTATGCTCTGATACCAAGTGAAACACCCCACCTCCGTTAGGGTCACTCTCAAGGGGAATGCCCTAATTTTGGTGGAGGTTTATAAGTATAAGTCACAGATACACAAGACAGATATAAATACACATATCTTTGAACAGCAGAAGACAACAACAATTTTTATTTCAACAAAATACGTGTTACACAAACCATGTCATAATTTGTCTTACAATAGTTCCAAAAACATAACATCTTCATAACTGTCTTGATTACATTATTTAAAGAAGCATAAAAACATAAGTAAATTGCATAAGTCCCATAATTGCGGTCCAAAGCCATAGTCCAAAACGATAAAGATCCAAGCAATACATTCTTTCTCTTCAACCTGGATGTGAAAACTGGTCAAGCTACGGTATTCCCTCCCTGTGGACCTTGGGGGGGGGGGGGGGAATGGAAGAAAAGAAGACGAACGAAAAGTAGAGTCAGACATAAAGCCTGAGTAAGTCTAGGACTATTCAGTCTATGAATAAAGAATTGGGCATGATAAGTATAAACTGGAAATGGGAAAGCACTATAAACTAGGTTAAGTTGTCTAGAGTCGAATATACTTATTGTACCCCATATTAATATCTACATCCACATAAACTAGTTCCTAACAGGCACCCCAAAATCATGGTGAAGTGATTTGTTTCTAATGATCGGCTCCTACTCGCATAGTTACATGTGTCTTACGACCCCCGAAGTTGTAGTTACATATGCTGGTCCCACCATGGGGTGTATCAAGTCCCATGGTGGCGGCCCGACACAATCCTAGAATGCACAGGTATGCTACTGGTGCCCAGTGCCTTATTTTTCTACACCTGAGTGTGTGCACGCCCGCACCCCATTAGAACCTACACTGCTGCACCACCGCCGTCGATTTGACCTCTTACAGTCAGCCCAGTAATCGTGCCCCACCCTGCCTAGTTCAGGGTATCCTGATACACCTTGTAGGGTTACTGCTGAAAAGGGTCCCCCGCTACTAGGTTTTCTATTTCTAGCCAACATGCTAAGTTGGTTAAGTGTTTTGTAAACCTAACCCCCAATCAGTCTGTATAGTTTAGCATGTACTATTTTGATTAAGTATTAATTCAATTTACTTAATCCTAACAATCCTGACTCAGCCTTAATTGTCTTATTAAAGCCTCGACCTCTCACATTCGATAGGTATTGTTGTGGCTGCCTGTTGCCGGTTGGGTCCGGGCAGTCTTACGCCACAACTCAGTCTAACCTCGGGTCTTTATTGGGCTCCGTGTTTAACCACCCACATTGGATAGGTATTTTTGTGACTACTGGACAGCCGGGCGGTTCCGGGCAGGTTTACATCACAACTCAATCCAACCTCGGGTTAAATACCTCGTATTTTCTAAATTTGCATATTTTGTCTCTTTCCTTTTTATATGTAAATATTTGCGGCCCATTATTCAGATTCATCTTTATTGGGTAAAATTAATTTATGCCACTTAATTGTTTTTCAAGGTCGTTGGCATGCGTCAAACATGCCAACACATATGTTTTATATTTTAACCCAATCGTCATTACCCCCGTTTTATACGTTCGCTAAAATATAACATATGTTGGGTTTAACATTTAAACCCAACTTAGCCACATGAAAAAGGGGAGGCTTAGAACATGGTGTTTATATATTCTAAGTAACATAAAAAGGGGAGTGTGAACGCATGAACTTGCAACATAACGATCTAATTATCATGAATTAGGCACATGTGAACTTGCATTGTAATAGCATATAATCATGGCATAAACATACTTAAACATGAATCATTCTATTCATATAATCATGGCATAAACATACCTAAACATGAACCATTCTATTCATATAATCATGGCATAAACATACCTAAACATGAATCATTCTATTCATATAATCATGGCATAAACATACCTAAACATGAACCATTCCATTCATATAATCATGGCATAAACATACCTAAACATGAATCATGGTTTTTAGTTTATTCATGTAAACTTGCAATTGGAATGTAAATCTAACTTAATTATGTGTCACATATATCACCATATGATTTTGATAACAACATAGGCCTAAAACATGTTTTCAACTAGGCATAACACCAAACATAGTTTAGTCATGTTCATAAAGATGCTTACTTTTGTCTCTAATACAAAAGTATGGTTTTACACTTGAATCACGATGCCAATTCCAACATAAATTCATATAAACCATAGTACTTAGTTGAATCCAATTACACACTAAAAGTGATCATAAAAGTATGTACATCATATTGGCATAATGGTGAATCATATACTTGCATAAATCTCAAATAAACTACTACAACATATGGTCGTTAACATGAATCATATACTTGCATGAATCTAAATTAAACCACCACAAACATGTAGTTGTTAACTTCCAACATAAATCACATACTTGCAAATATCCAATCGTTATACCACAACATTTCCAAATCGTTTAGAATCAAAGCAACATACAAATATTGATT
This sequence comes from Allium sativum, assembly GCA_030737875.1. Classification (NCBI taxonomy): domain Eukaryota; kingdom Viridiplantae; phylum Streptophyta; class Magnoliopsida; order Asparagales; family Amaryllidaceae; genus Allium; species Allium sativum. Next base: position 91,453,819 of record CM060910.1, on the reverse strand, counting down.
ATTATCACCACAAATCGAATACAATTCTATTTCTCATTTTACACAAATCAAAAGACAATTATTTATTCACATCGGAATAGCACTCTACTTACAACGTATTACGAATCTTCAATTCAGGAATCTGAATTCTGAATTTGGAGGTGCTATCCTTTGTTGTAGGCGTTGTTTTGATTTAATTGACGTTGCTTTAAGCTTTTGAATTGTCTCCTAATTGTCTCTCAATTTCTGACGGATATTCCTAGTCTTTCCTCAGTAGCATGACGGTCTCATCTTCATTTTAGTTTGTGTGAATTAGGTGGAGTCTTAGGTCCTTTTTATAGAGTTTGTGAGTTGATTAGGACCGTCGATGGAGCTTGGTTTAATAATAGCCGTTCGTTTGAAGGAGAGACCAATCAGGAGCTGACACCTAGCCCTAGTGACAAGGCAAGGCTCAGAAAATCGACCAAGCACAGATCAGGCCAGCTAGGGGGGCTGGGTTCGACCTGGCTCAGGGGCCAGGTCGACCCCCCAGTCGACCCCCAGGTCGACTATGTAGTCGACCTGGGTGCCCCAGGTCGACTACCCAGTCGACCTGGGTAGCCCAGGTCGACTACCCAGTCGACCTGGGTGCCTTGGGCGGGAAAATTCCCGCCCTGGCCAATCTGGCCCGATTTTTTGAAATTTAAATCTGATTTCTGAGCTGTTTTTGTCTGTTTGAATTTTAAACTGAATTCTGAAACTTCCGAAGGCCATATCTCCCTCATACGGAGTCCGTTTTACGCAAACTCGGACTCTATTTTAAGCAGAATTCCGAGACGAACGCAATGGCGTATCCCGTTTTCCTTAATTCTTTGATTTGTAATTAGTTATACTTTAATTTGTGAATTTCACTGTTATAGAATACACGGGGTGTTACAGTTGTAATATGCTTTTCACAATGGACATTTTCCCATCGTAATATGCATTGTCGTAATAACTACTAACTATTTTACAACGGGCCATGACCGTTGTAAAGGACTATTGTAATAACTTGCTCTGTCACGTGCTATTACTCTATGACAATGGTTATAAACCCATTGTAATAGCTAATAAATTACAATTGGCTTTTGCCCGTTGTAAAATTAACATATAACAACAGTTTTAGCCCATTGCGAAATAAATGCAAATATAAATATAATTGCTGCTATATACATCAATAATAATAATGCATATTTTATCATACAATAAATATTGTGATGCAATTATCAAAATCTCATAATAACATATAATAAAAGACTAAAGCAGCAGTCATAAAATTCCAACACATTTCAAAACATTATATAAGTTTACATTCCAGAAGATTTAAATAAGTTTACATTCCAAAAGGTTAGATAAGTTACACCGACATAGCTCTAACATAAATTACATAACTAGTTTCATAAGATCCAACGGCCTGTTTGACAGTGGACATCTCCGAATTTGGCCTAAACAAAAAAGCTTCCAGTTCCACCGCTACATTCACACATCTTCCAAACATCACCTCCAATCTTTTTAAAATGTATTAAAGCATCAGGATCAGTACTTGTTATCGTCCCCTCTGCATCAGGATCGGGTGTTAAAAAAATGTTATCAAATATAGAGAGAATATATTATTATACACCATTCAGAACTTATTATTGTAAGGTTTGAACTTTGAGCATATTTGTAGGAGACAATAGACAAACTCATGTAATAATTTTATTAAACAAACTTGCATTATACCCTTTCCTCTTCTTCAAACATCGTCCACCGACAAAAAATACAACTACACAACAGCAGCGCACATTTTCATCTTTAAATTTGTACATATAACCTAAATAAAAATGTCATGGCTGTCGATAGATTTGACGTTACATGTTGCATGAGTTAGTGTGGTCCGTTATAGCTGGTGCTTAGCACCACTGTGCGCAGTGCAGCAGCAGTTTTAGAGATATAACAGGAATGTAAAAAGGAGCGTGGATAAGTGTAGCTCTCAAATGTACGCCCCCAAATTAAAAAAAATCTGAACTATATAATGCAACAGACATCATAAGGCAACAAAGATTTCTGGAGCATTCGTAAAAAATCAAATAATAGTTGGGTTTGGAGAGAAATACTAACCGTCCATGACAATCATAAGCTCTACATTAAGTTTGCAATCTCTGATGCTTCTAGAATACCATTTTGGACTGCGCCTAGACGTCCATGGGATGCATCCTCCGTGAATTACTTAGTTACAATGAAATTATGCAAAGCGAAATTATAGTGGTTAGTTATTGCTTAAGAATGAAAATAGAAAAAATGAACTTATTTAAGAATGGTACTTAATTTAAAAATATTTACAATATATAAAGCTTGTTAGTCCGGATATACATAAGTAGACAGTTCACAGCTGAATTTTTTTTGGGTTACGGAGTATAGTGATTTGCTCAAAACTATTAGCAGTTCAATGTTAAACAATAAGTGTAATCATTTATTTAAATTTGACCTATAGTTCGGTTGTGCTATCATATTCTTTATCATCTCTGTTATCAGGAATTTCAGACAGCAATGAGAATCAGAAAGCTAACCTGAAATTATCAAACAAAAACGAGAATCGAAAAGAAATGAACAAATGAATTCAAACAGCAAGAAATTAGACGTACACAGCCTCGACATGGAGAAAATACCATCAATGTATGAACTACAAGTAAATTCAAAGAAACCATATTAATATAAAGAAAAAACTGGAAGTCACTTGAACAAATGAATGGCAGGCTAAGGGCCATAGTTTATACCTACTTTCTAGAGTAATGCTATAGTTACAACTTTTTTTGGCCTTAAATTCAATTATGTTTATATCACTAAACAGGCTGACATTGAATTCTCTAATGAAGAAATTTTATATGGATAGGGTAATGTTCAGTTTATCTGAACATACATTTTGATTTTTAGCATTTTATAATATTTGTCTATTGAAAGTTGTAAAAAATAGTAATATATGAAAATTTTATTTTGTTTTAATTCGAGATGTTTTTTGATAAGGAAAATTTGGTGGAATGTTCACTGATTTGTGAATTTATATAACGATTCGAGACGACCGCTTTATTCAATTATTCGGCAGCCCGATGCAAAAAAATTGATGTTATGGCCAGCATTTCTTGTACAGAGTATATTATTAGTCATGTCGTACATTCAAAAGCAAACACTCTCTAGAATCTCGGTGATTTGAGACGAGAAATATATATGAAAAAAACTAATTACATCGTCTTTTTGCAGTTAAAATGGTTGGAAGGAATGTTGACTTGATATATAGGTGACTTGATCCATGACTATGCGCTAACAAAGTTAGAAATTAAGCTTGCATGTGGCATGCATTGACTACGTCATTACTGAGAAATAACAATAAAATTGATTCCTTCTTTGGTTGTGCAGTGTTCAATAGAAAGTGATTTTAGACCTCATTCAAGCGTCAGCAAAGAAGGGAATGGTGCAAGAAGTTAGTAAATCATCCGAACATATCTGAAGTTAACCATGGAGGAACATAGCGCTAATCAGCAAAGGATTGAAGCATGCAAAATTGGACAGGGCAAAGGTCTCATCGGTCTTTAGTCTTTGCCTTCTTTAAGCACTTTGATGAAATGTTGTTTTTTACTTGTAGTTGTTTTATCATAAAAGCATAACTAACAATTACTTGCTTAGTGAAAACAAATGGAAAGAACCAAATATAACATAAACATGTACTTTCATGTAGCTGGTTAATTAAATTCGATTCTATGTCTTGTAAATCGAATAGAAGACTGGTACTGGATAAAATGTCAAAGATTTTACCATTTTTTCAATACCATATCTAAGTTTTTATTGTTCATGATTAGTATCCTCTTTCTGGTTGCATAGCCTCGGTTCTTTCAGTCCAGAATAATCAAAGATGCTTTTTGTAAATTGGAATGGTCTACAAGGAGCATGGCACTTTGTAATCTTGCGGTAGATGCATGTATGCTCATTCAACGTAAGTACAATAAAATCAATTTTTCTGGGAACTCTAGTGAATCAACTATCACGACCAAAAGAGTTGGTGTGGAAAAGGCTTTAAATGCCAAACTCAAACAGAGGAAGGATCATCTACTCCGTGCCTACAACAAGGAAGAAATATTCTTTGCTGGTAAAACGAGACAGCAACCACATTGTGCTCAGTCAAATACTTACCATTTTCTTTAAAAAGGGACTATAGGTCAATAATGACAGTAAGTGTAAATTCTAATTAATCCCTTTTTACAAACTAATTGGACTATACTGAAACTGTGAGCGTGAAGTGCATTCATATGGATAGGGTAATGTTCATATATATGGTTCAAAATACTATATAAATGGAAGCGTATGAAAACTTCACTACTATACAAAATTACAACCATTGTAATGGATTTTGAAATTTTTCAATGGGTCAGCTGACCAATATTTTGAGAAGGGTCATAAGCATAGCAAAGAACTAGATATACATGCACCTAAAATATTTCTGCCTACCAATAGCATGGGTTCTGAAAAAATAACAAATAAGTCAGCCGTGATCAACACCTTTCATGGCCAATAAATTTGGTTCAAAACCAAAAGGTAATGTGTATTTATGTGTGTAAAGTGGTGGTGTGTGCCTGAACCAGACAGAGGTGAAACTGTGAAATCAGTAAGGGTGATATAGCAAAACAGGGTAATCTTCAAATACGAAGGTAAACAACACCCACACAACTGTCAAAATTCAGGGGACATCAGGGTTATATATCACGTTTAATAGATTTCAATAATCAATTAAATGAAATTTTCATGACCAAGTACTAACGGAAAACTTTTATTCCAACAATCCATGGCAAATCAGGCAGTTTAAGGTATGTATTCCAAGGTGCATACCCAGGAACATGTGCAGGTTTCAATTAAAATGCATGTATTTAATTCAGAGCAGCATCATAAGGCCACCAATATCACAACATCAACAATCACAAGGTAAAACTATCATATTTAATATGAGTTGAAATTTAATTCTTGTAAATAATAGAAATTGTGAGTCTGAGACTTACCTGTACAGTGGAAAGAAGGTGCAGGAAACGCAACTAGATTTGAATGTCGGTGATGCGGGCTTCATACGATGGAGGAGCGGTCGACGTCGGTCTTGAGTAGCGCAGGTGGACGTGACATGCCGGGTGCCTCGTTAGTGGTCGGAGCACTACCAAGAGGCGGTGTTGTTTGAGATGGGGTTCCAGCTTTGTGGTGGCTACGGTTTTCACGGTGCGGAGGCGACCCCACAGCAGGTAGAACACGATTTATGGAATAGGGACAAAGAGGCGGAGTTGATTTTGGGAAAGCATTTGGGGATAAATTATCGGCTGCCATGAATATTGATTTTGGGGGTAATTTGATTAGGGACAGCAAAAAGGTTGTCCTTCTTTACGGTGGCTATGAAAACTTTGATTTTGGAATTCGATTTGGGAAACGTGAATTTTCTCAGCTAAAATAAAATAGAAGGGAAAGACATAAAAGAGTACGGTTTTCACAAGAGAAAGGATGCGTGGAAATAATCAGAACAGGGTAAACATGTGTTGTGATTTGTGAACCTAATTTTTAATACAGACAAGTGTACGCAGAAAATGTTTTCTTTTTTATCAAATTACATGAAGGGGCAAATTTATAAAAAATATTTAAAGAGTATATACCACTAATTATACCATAAATAACAAAATACAAGTTTATTCCTAACACAATTAAAATACATTCCAAATTCAACTGAAATAAATTATTAAAAATCCAATTCAAATCTAAAAATAAATAAACTCAAGTTTATATTTTAAAAAAATTCATGATTTCTCAAATAATATATTTCAATAAATTTTAAAACGTTAGTAGCGTTAAAATTCGAGGAAACCGTTCAAATTAACATATCCAAAATAATTGATACTCAAAAGATTTCATCTGAAACCAAGTTAAATAAACTAAATTTCAAAATTATAAATAAAATTCAATTTCTAAAATACAAAACCCAAATTAATTCATATTTTTAAATGTCGAAAATTTTAGTTCGTTTCAACCATGGTTACCTTTTTTCCAGACATAAGTGAAGATTTCTATGATGGAACTGTCAAAAATTCATTTTGTTGACGATAGAAAAAAAGATAAGTTACTGAAAAAGTTGTAAAAATTAGGAGACTGTGAAATGGCACTGCACCATGCATGGTGCAAATGACCAACAAGCTGGGTATGGCAGCATAACACCACGAAGATTGAAAATCAACAAAAGCAGAGATCTAAAGATACTACCAAAACAAAATAAAGGAAGCACGAGTAAAACAATGGAAACTGTACCTCTCTGGAGACCAATTACATAACCAAAAATACATCTGCCATCCAAAAAATTAAGATCACCATCATCGGTGCTTTCATCAGCCTCCACATGCACACAAGGCACCTATTACCAAAACAAGATGACACGCTGATCAAAACAAACTCCAAGCACATCGTCAACATTGTACTAGAGCCACAGCCAAAAACCATAGAGATTTTCTTGATAATACAGCGATAAGAAGGGGAGTTGTGTGGCTTTCTGTAGTGGAGCGAAGGCAAGGAGGAGAAAGTGACATTGGAAATTAGGGAAATTAGGGAGTGGCTTTCTGTTGTGTGGCAAGGAAGAGAAAGTGGCTTTCTGTAGTGGAGCGATAAGATGGGAAATTAGGGTTTGATGGTGGCGGAAAACACTGGATTAGATAAAATCAACCAAAATAAAATGGATGGACATAAGTTAGGGAGAAAGAGGCGGATTGGAGTGAAGAATGATAGAAGAAAGTCAAGGTAGAGGATTAGGGAGTGAGCGGACGAGAGGGAAAGACTGGTGGGAGAAATAAAGAAGAAGAAGAGTCCACCATTTTTTTTGGGAAATAAATCACAGTCGGAAGAGATATCATTAACTTATTATTAAATATTACTTCATTTTTATTTATTATAATTTAATGTCAATTATTAACTATTAATAATTAATATGTATATGTTATTAATTTTTAATTTTTAACATTAGTTTTTAATAGTAATATCATTAATCATAAATTATTAATATTTATTGTTAATTATAAATTATTATATATTTGATATTAATTACTCGATATTACTTATTAATAACTTGAATATAAATTTAAGCCTCTTTAAATACAGATTATATATAATTAGTAATTAGCGATTATTTATTAATAATCATCAGTTTTGAATGATAAATATAATATTATTAATGATTAATTATTAATAGATAATATAATATTATTAATAATTAGTGATATAATATTATTGTTAGTAATTAGTATATTATGATTAATATAATATGATTAATGATTAATTATTAAATAATAATAATATATCAATATTTATTTTAAGAAAGTATTGTAATTATTAATTATTGATTGCCGAAAATTGGTAAATAAATATTTATTACAACATGCATTTTATGATCATTGTAAAGTTGACATTAGTTAAAACGGGTATGTTATGAGAGGTGCAAAATTGGTACCTATTACAACCAGCATTACCTATTGTAAAATTAGCATCTCTTACAATGGGCATTTTGTGACCGTTGTAAAATAAACATAGATTACAACAGACATTTTGTGAACGTTGTAAAATTGACGTCTATTACAATGGGCCTTAAATGACCGTTGCAATAGCATTCTATTACAACGGGCAGACCTTGTCCATTGTAAAAAGGGTATTGTACAGGACATCTATTACAACGGTCCAGAAATGAACGTTGTGATAACACTCTATTACAATGGGAAATAAAGGCCCGTTGTTAAATGGACGTTATAATAGAGTATTTTTGTTGTAGTGGTCATACCTGCCTTATATAGTGTTATCTTTCTTATCCACATTATATGCCTGTCATGCTACTTTTACTTATTTACTTGAAGTAACTAGACTCGCTAGACTTTATGTATGACCCTTTTTGTTTCCTCTTCTTTCTTCCGTTCCCCTCCCCCAGGTTCTCAGGATGGGAATACTCAGGCTTGACCATGATTCTTCTTTACTTTGTTGGAGCTGCTTAGACGTATGGCTCAAGCTCTTATCTTTGCTATTATGGCAATATTTTATTTGGGGAATTTTGCTTCTTTTATGTATTCTGATGTTTTAAAGTACAAGACAGTAGTTTTTATGATATAATGGTTTTTGTGTATTTCAGACATGTGATGTTTTTGAACCACGATGCTTTATGATTAATAAAGTTTTTAATTCCACTGCCATTTTAAATATGTCTTGTAATATTTCTTTTTCTGTTTTTCTATAACGCTTCACGAAACTTAATGCATTCCCTTTGTGAGTGACATTAACGGATGTGGGGTGTCACACTTGGTATCAGAGCTGAAAGTTACCGGATTAGATAAAAGGCTTTGAAAATTATTCTCAAAAAGGTTTTAAAGAAAGCATCTTTCAAAAAATAAAAGAATGTTTTGAAAAACATATTAACCAAAGCCATATGTAATATCCTTTGATCTTTTGTCTAAATATCTTTCCTTTTCGTTTCAGCATGTCTGGGGAACCTAACATTCCTAAGAGTGTTACGATACCAGGCTGGTTCTGTAGGTATCTAGAGGGCATGGCGCCTGTCGGAGGTCAAGCGGACGTTCCTCCCCCAGCTGCACCCGTCGTTCCTCCTCCTCCTCCAAAGTAGATAATTTCGCTAAGATCTGCAAAGATTTCTGTGCCATGGGAAGGAAGCCATTCCGTGGAACCGAAATATTCGTAGAGGCAAGGAATTGGCTCAATGAGACTGAGGACTTGTTCGTAATCTTTGAAGTGGAAGATCGAAGGAAGATTCAGTTAGCTTCCTGGCTACTGAAAGATGAAGCTTCTTTCTGGTAGGAAGTTACCCAAGCTGGACGTCTGATGGAGACATGGGATGATTTTAGGATGGGATCTGAAATGAAGTTTCTATCTCAAGCGGAGAAAAGCATGCAAATGGAGAGCTTCTTGGCGCTCAAATAAGGAAACATGACTGTTAAAGAATATGTGAACAAATTCAACAAACTGGCGATATTTTGATTAGAGCTAGTAGACGCTCCACATAAGAAGGCTTTGCGGTTTGTTAAAGGACTGAATAAACCCCTTCGTGGGCTAACTATGTCCCACATTCCAATGGGGGCTACTTTTGAAAGGCTTGTTGATTTGGCCTTGATGCATGAGGAAGACAAAGGAGGGAAGAAGGAAGTTAAGGCTGAGGAAACAACGCAGAATAAGAAGTTATGGCTCAAGAAAGGACAACAACAGCAATAACAAAACAAAGGCGGAAAGAATGACAAGGCTAAGGATAAGAGGAAGTGTCACAGTTGTGGGCGAGAATATCACTTGGTCAAGGACTGCGAAAGAAGGAAGAATACTTACTTCAACTGTGGAGAGGTTGGAAACTTTTCTAGGGAGTGCCCGATGAAATAGGGACCACAAGGATAGGGTCAAAGGGCAGGAGCTTCTGGAGGGCAGATGCATGCTCTCGCGACCAGTGCTCCGGATAGAGGTAGAAAATTTCCGTGGAAGGTTTGATTTCTCTTTCCAGACACCCTATTAGAACTCTTTTTGATTCTGGTGCTTCACATTCATTTATATCTAGTTCTATGGTTGAATCTCTGCACTTAAATACTAGTATGGTAGTAGATCCCGTTATTGTATCAAACCCCATTGGTGCCTCGGCTCGTTTATCTATGATTTGTCGGGGTTTGAGAATATTTGTCTTAGGCGTCGAATTTGAGTGCGACGCATATGTGCTCGGGTTTATGGGATATGGGTTGATTCTAGGGATGAATTAGCTAACCCTGTATTGTGCCATTCTGGATTATGAGAGGAGGGTGTTAGGCTTCTCACTTGTCATCGGAAGACCCTCGAGATTTCTTGTGACCCGCAAGGATCTGTTATACTTAGTTTACTAGAGTCTCTTCATGCATCTATTGTTGATCTGCAATATGTTCCAGTAGTCCGAGATTATTCTGATGTCTTTGATGAGGTTCGGGGTTTACCCCAATGCACTAGATAGATTTTCACATATATTTGGTGGACAATGCAAAGCCAGTTGCATTGCCTGTGCGCCACATGGCTCCAAGAGAAAGGTGAGAGCTTAGCAAGTAAGTAGGGGAGCTACTTGGAAAAGAGTTTATTAGGCGAAGCATATCTGAACCGGGTTCTCCAGTAGTATTCACGACTAAGGACAATGGTTCTCTTCGCTTGTTTGTGGACTATAGAGAGTTGAATAAACTCACCAAAAAGAATAGGCACCCGCTCCCAAGGATTGATGACTTATTTGATCAACTTGTTGGTGTGTCTATATTTTCTCCGTTAGATTTGGCAATGTGGTTTCATCATTTTAGGGTGGCCGATGTGACGCCCCACATCCGTTAATATCACTCACTAAGGGAATGCATTAATTTCGTGAATCGTTATAGGTAAATAAGAACATAATAACACAAGACAGACATGTAAAATAGCAGCAGAATTAAAAACTTTATTTAAATCAAAACATCATGGTCCCAAATACTGAGTTTACAACATAAGTTGAAGTAACCAATTACATAAATAATATGTCTTGCCAAAAATATCAGAGTACAAAAGCATAAAACCATATTTCCCTGTGAATCCATAAGAGAGTTGACCAGAAGTCAAATTTGTACATCTATATCCAAAATCCAAGCTAAGCTGAAAGAATCCAAATCAACTCTAAGCACTTCCACCCTGAGAACCTGGGGAGGAGGGGGAACGAAAGAGAGAGAAGAGGAAACAAAAAGGGTCAGACTTAAAGTCTGGCGAGTCCGGTTACTTTTAAATATAAATAAATAAAAGTATCATGGCAGGTATATAAAATTGGAAGAACAAGATAACAATAACAAGTGTGAACTAAGCAATATAAGATGAACAGGATATGTTGCGCTTCTTAAATACACTTGTATGCACCGCACTGATACTAGTATCTCAGAAATAGATTGATCCCTACCAATATCGTTCCATTACAGTTTCTTGATTATTAAGTTACTTGGGTTAATAAAACCCAAGACTTGTCTGCGCATCGTACTCATTTACTTTCCAATGGATTCACCTAATGCCATATATGTAGTTATCTCTCAGTATTGGGATACACCCCATGGTAAGCCGCTCGCACGGTCTCCACCTTAATGAACGTAGTCCCTCATCCTACTCCAGAGTGACGTACGGATCTATATATAACAATGTTACATTCCACATATATCTGTCATTACTATGCCACGTAAGCGTACAGACTGCCACCATCGATCAAATCAGATTACTTATCGGAATAATGCCCTCTAGTCTTCGATACACCACCAGAGTAGTATGCACGTATCTAGACTGTATGTACTGTAATTGTAGCTCGATGCCTCAATCGCACGTCCTCTAATGTGCACCGAGTTCTGTGGCAGGGCTAAACAAGAAACATAGAACTCGGCCGAAAGGTTTTCCATACCTGTACACGCCCGGCTTTAAGAGCCTCCAAATACAGATATTCCTAGGATATGTTTTCCATAGTGGCTATAGCCCCACCTCGGCCCCTCCCTCAACTAGTAAAGACTACATGAGCTAAGTGACCTCCCCTAATAACAATCAATCTAAACATCCACGTGGCATTTCCCCTCAACCCCGTACCTCGATATGAAAGGTGAAATGGTATCTTGGGTTTAGCTCTAGTCTTTTCGCATCCCGCTGGCTGCCGATGACGGGTATCCGACGATCTACTATCCTTATTGGTGTTGACCCTCTTCCTCACGGTGAGGCAACCACCGAACCACCCTGGTGTCACCACATCACAGCATTCTGACTGCATAGCTACATCTGCAGTCAAGGCGCAACCACCTAGTAGTTACGCGCAGACCCAACCTCTGCGAGCATAGCCTAAGTTATCTGTCACTGCACAGAGGACTACCAGGAGATCTTACGTACCTCAGGAAGCCGCGTGCTTCCACTTCTAGTCCTATGGAGCTGTCAAACAATCAGAAGAATGTGCGCTCCCCACATGCCTTATAACACTTAGATGATCTACCCCGTTGGGTTATTCACCCTCCAACGTGTGGACTGGTCCAAGCGCCTCACTTTAATATGTTATTGGACCCTATGTCTAATCATCCTATTACGCGCTTGCTTTTCCTCCTCTGTTTCCTTTTTACTTGGTTATTCCCATTCATATTGAATTCTTAATCAAATTATCAAGTTTCGCTTGCTTATTAATTTCAGTCATATAACCTAACCCGTTTAAGTTTATTAATGAGCCCACAACATGTTATTCTCTAGATTTTGGCCTAAGGTCTGTAATCCACAATCTATTTTATATTCTTGCTTGGTTACATCATTACAATAACATGTCCTACTTAATATGTTATTAAGTATATCTCAATTCACATGTTTCCTAATTAACATGCCACTTACCATTTATGATTAAATATAACTTATTTCATTTTACAAGTTTTCCTCATCCTTTCTCACTTAATCATCAATTCAATTTACAACGTCACTACAACTTATCATTGTTTACTTAGCATGTGTATCCATCTCTACAAGTTATGCTTACCCTACAAGGTGTCTTTTAATTACATAACTTTATTATTTCACAAAGTTATGTATACCACTAGGTGTCTTTAATTACATAACCTTATCGGGTTAAGTTTATGGGCCTATATGTAATATTACCCACCCCCTCGGATTTACTTAACCCGCCAACCGTTCAACCAATTTTTTCTTAACCCTCATCTTTATTTTATATTCACACAATCCCTATGGATTCAACTAGGATAAGTGTTCAAGATTTATTACCATATTTTCATTTATGGTTACAGTATGATAGACCTTCCACATTAAGCCTACCATTTGTGGATGCTGGATATGCCGGGCATGTCCGGGCAGACTTATTCCATAAGTTGGGCTTAACCTCATGTTTGAGTATGTCTCATATTTGCGCACTTATACCTCTCACATTAGGTTCAACATTAGTGGTTGCTGGATATGTCGGTCAGTGTAACGACCCGTATTCTACACATCATAGGATTGTAGAATATTTATTTCTTTCCCGTATGAAGTTGTATGGTCATGTAACTTTGGGAAACATCCGTTAGAGTCATTTCCCATGTCCATGATTTTTGTCGATTTTTAAATGACCATTTTTCCCCTAGTTGGTACTGTTTTGGCCATAACTTTTGATTGGAAAGGAATTTTGACCTGAAACTACCTCCATTTGATTCGTTTGATGGTTTCTGATTCCGTAGAGTGGTCATAATAGTCAAACGGACTTACCGTTTGGGAGATATGGCTGAAACAAAGTTTGGAGGGTGAAAAACTGCTTAACCGGGCCAACTTGGGTGATTAGTGAGTAGGCCCATAACCCATTTCGGGATTAGGGTTATGGGAGGGCTGAAATGAGATGGAGAATCATTCCATTTCAGTTTTCTAGCCTCCACTTATCACCAAGGATCCCTAAAAATGGCCTCCAACCTCTAAATCACCTCCAAATCATCTTTTGGTCAAGGATTTGGCTTAGCAACCCCTAATCAAGGAAGATCTTCACTAAAGCAACTTAGGAGCTGCTGTTTGGCATTGAGATTCACATCAAATCAGAGAATTATTTCAGATCTTAGTTTATTTTGTGGCTAAGGTGAGTGATTTGCATAGTTTTGCACTAATTATGGCTAATTAGGGTTGATTAGTGTTAATTAGCGAATTTAAACATGATAAAATTCTGGAAAAATGTTTATAAAATTCGGAATGATGTTTTAGACCTCTGTTAGAAATTTGGTTCCATTTGGTTAAGTTTTGCTAATCATATCATTAGTTTCACCTAACATGCTTAAAGGGAAAATATGGGATTTTGGGTATGTTTGATCCATTTCTACTTATCATATTGATGTTTTGATGGTTGTGGTTGATTATGTATGTTGCTATGACTGTATGAAATGCTTTGTGACTGATTAGAATAGTTGGAATGGTCGAAAACGCCGTCGAGAGGCGTAAACAACTCGCTGGAACAGCTGCAGGAAGTATGCAGGGATCGGATCGGATCGCATGTCATGTCCACGATCCGCACTCGCGCTTCGCACCCCGATCCGAACCAGATGATCACGATCCTATATGAGGAGTTGTTATACGATCTGCCTCGTCCTTCCACGAACCGACCAGCCTCACGGACTGATGGGAAGTCACGACCCGATCCATGTAGCACGATCCGACCCGTTGGAACGCGATCCGCAGGGAGTTCACGATCCGACCAGAAGTGGGAGACCCGATCCGATGGAGACTGGATTCACGAGACCATGGAGGAGGGCGATCCGATCACCTGGAGGATCACGACCCGATCCGATGCTTGAGGTGCGACCCGATCCGAATGCCTAAGACCGATCCAATCCGATGAAGAATGTGAAGGTTGATCCGATCCGATTCGATGGTGATGACCAATAACCCGAGATGCAAAGGTAGTCCATATGGGAGTTAGAGCTCAGGATCCCGGAACCAGTTGGGAACCAATGAGTTCACTTCATGGTTGGACTTTGCTGCGGGACGTGTGCTAAGGAGTTGTCGACGTTCATAACTTCGATTCACCACTAAGAATGATGGGCTACTTATCAGTGCAGTAGGGTCATTATGACCTGAGGGGCAAAGTGATGGTAGCAAGACTACGTTATCAGTGCAGTAGGGTCATTATGACCTGAGGGGCAATGTAATGCGTAGTAAGACTATGAGCCAGCGCAGATGGGGTGAATAACTCCATGGGGAAAGTGGACATAGTAAGGATTAGTAAGGCTATGAGCCAGTGCAGTGGGGTTCTTGTGACTCCATGGGGCAAAGTGGACATAGCAAATGATTAGTGGCTACGTTATCAGTGCAACGAAGCCATTTATGACTTCATGGGGCAAAGTGATCGTAGCAAGGTATGTTGGGTGATCGAAGTGGTGAATATCGTATTCTTTACGCACTGAGTGAGAGATGTGAGGATGGATGCTATGCTTGATTGTTTGCTATCATTATGACATGCACACCTCCCCCACCTCCGTGTCTTTATATTGATTGATATGATACCTTAGAGTGTTGTACAGTATGTAGTGCTAACTCTTTGGTTGCAGGTCCAGGTTCAGGTATGTTTTAGTCTACCTGTTATTGTTCACTTTAGATGCTTATCGCTCATACCAGGCTTTATGTCTGACCCAGAGTTTTATGTCTCCTCTTATTACTCTGGGTGCTCACACGAGCAGACTAGAGACAAGTTAGCTGGTGATGCGCGAGTAGCTGATTCGGAGACGGGAAGGAGGCTTCCACGTATGATATATATATACACATTCTCCCTGTGTCGTTGGTGGTCGCTACTTGGGCATTAGTAGTGTACCTCCTTTATCTTTCTTTTGCTTTGAGACAGTTTGAAAGTTGTAATAAGCTGTATTTTGGATTTCCGCTGCTATGATGTTTAGTTCTGATTTTCAGCTTATGCACTGTCTCTCCTGTTTTATGTCAAGTATGTTATTATTATATTTTGTTCTATGCGCTGTGAGACATTCTACAGGTTCTTTGTATGTTCATTTCCTTCTTCCTTTTCCTTCTGGCGACCCGTTCCGTGCTAACTGGGCATGTGTACAGCGCACTTTCGGAGTAAATGTCGGTTGGTGCGGGGCGGGCCGTCACACTTGGTATCAGAGCTCTAGGTTGCGTAGTTAACCTAGGGAAAGACACTAGGGAGAGTTAGTACGTATATGAGAGCGCGTATTTGTGATTACTTTGGTTTTCAAAAGCTATGTATATATATATACTATTAGTAGTATAAGAATGAAGTTGCACTGCACTAGTACCGCTATGGGGTCGTTAATCGTTTCCTTTTACAGATTGACGATGAGCCGATATGTTAGAGGTACCGGGAGAGGGGCCAATAATGGGAATGCCGCTGACATGAGGGCGATGTTTACCAACCTCATGAGAGACATGCTTAGAGAAGTGCAAGGGGCAGTTCCCAATCCCGAAGCTGGTGTTGGCCCAGTAGTGCAGGCACCTAGGGTCGATTTCGCCAAGTTGTGCAAAGATTACACTAATCTTGGTGGGAAGCCGTTCCACGGAACGGAGTCGGCTACAGATGTTCAAGATTGGATGGATAGCTGTGATCGTATCTTTGATGACTTGGGTCTTGAGGATGCGATGAAGAGAAGGCTAGCGTCTCGCCAGCTGCAAGGGCGAGCGATGAATTGGTGGAATGCTATTAGAACAGCTACTCCAGAGGACCAGGTTACTTGGGTTCAGTTCAAGGATCGCTTTAGCGAGAAGTTCATTCCAGCTGCCCAGAAGTCAGTGTTGTTCAAGAGGTTCTTGGAACTCAAGCAGAATGGGAGGGCAGTTTCTGATTATATTGCTGAGTTCGACACTTTGTCGAAGTATGGACTGTCTCTTATCGATACTCCTGAGAAGAAGAATGAGAAGTTCATTACTGGTTTGGATGGGTACTTGGGGGAAAGGCTTATCAACCACATCTATGAGACTTTTAAATCGATCGTGAGGAAGGCTTTGAGATCAGAGAGTCTTTACCCTAAGTCAAAGTCTGAGGCTGCATCTGCAGAAGGGCCAAAGCCGCAAGCAGGCGGTGGAGGCAAGAATAACTCTCAGAATAAGAGGAAGCAGGACCAATCAAAAGGTGGCCAGAAAAAGAGCAAGAAGGATGTTGAGTGCTTCAGCTGTGGAAAGAAGGGCCATTATGCTAAAGAATGTCGGGCCAAGCCAGCGGAAAGGAAGTGCTACAACTGTGGTCAAGTGGGACATCAGAAGGACAAGTGTCCGCAACCTCTTAAGGAGAAGCAGATTGTGAAAGCATATGCTCTTGATGCTATTCCTTCTTTGTCGAATGCCCCAACTGCGGCGGAGAAAGGAAAGAATGTTGTTATTCAAGGTATGCTTTCTATTTATGATATACCAGTTCGAGTTTTGTTTGATACTGGGGCTTCCCGTTCCTTCATATCTAGTGACCTGGTAGATAGGTTGGGACTGGAACCCGAGATAGTCGATAGACCATTGGTTGTGACGAACCCGATTGGTGGTTCGACTAGCCTTAATATGATTTGCAGGAATTTGGTCTTATCGAGTCATGGATGTATGTTTGTATGTGATTGCTTTGTTTTGGGCTTTACTGGGTATGGCATTATATTGGGGGTCGATTAGTTCCAAAGATACGGGGTGGTGGTAGACTGTGAGGGCTTTTTGGTGACAGTGAGGGCGGATAATGGGCGGAGGGTAGTGTTTGGTAGTCTACCTAGTTATGGGGTTATGGCTAGTTTTGTAAATTCCCTCGACATCCCGCAGGATGAGTTGTCAGATGTGCCCGTGGTTGGCCAGTATCCGGACGTCTTCGAGGAGGTGACCGGGCTTCCACCACACCGAGAGATTGAGTTCCGTATTGATTTAGTGAAAGATGCCAGACCTATAGTGATGCCACTTCGTCGTATGGCACCAAAGGAGCAGCGAGAGCTCGGGGTGCAAGTCAGCAATCTTTTGAAGAAGGGATTGATTAGAAGGAGTGTCTCCGAGTGGGGAGCACCAGTTGTGTTTGCCACTAAGGCAGATGGTTCCCTTCGTTTGTGTGTGGACTATCGCGAGTTGAATAAGGTGACGAGGAAGAATGAGTATCCTCTACCGCGGATAGATGATTTGTTTGATCAGTTGGAAGGAGCAAGAGTGTTCTCCAAGTTGGACCTCGCGACAGGATTTCATCAGCTTCGAGTAGCAGATGAGAGTGTTCCGAAAACGGCATTTAGGACGCCATCTGGATTTTATGAGTGGTTGGTCATGCCGTTTGGGTTGACCAATGCACCAGCCTATTTTGTGGATCTTATGAATCGAGTATTCAGAGATCAGTTGAATAAGTTTGTTCTTGTGTTCGTAGATGATATCCTTGTTTACTCAAGGACAGAGGAGGAAAACAATGGGCACTTGAGGATAGTGATGGAGGTGTTGAGGAAACACCAATTGAAAGCGAAATTCTCTAAATGTCATTTTTGGAGAAGGGAAGTAAGATTCTTGGGTCATGTTGTTTCAGAGAGTGGTATTGCCGTGGACCCTGCGAAGGTGGCTACGGTACAGGATTGGCCTACGCCCAAGAACGCTACAGATGTAAGAAGTTTCTTGGGATTAGCCGGATATTACCGTAAGTTTATCCAGGACTTCTCCAAGATAGCAGCACCGTTGACTCAGTTGACTAAGAAGAATCAGTCCTTCGTCTGGGACGGAATGTGTGAAGATGCCTTCAAAAGTCTAAAGGAGAGGTTGACGCGTGCGCCAGTGTTAGTCATTCCTAAAGGGAATAAAGAGATGACGGTATACACGGATGCCTGTGGTACCGGACTGGGTGCAGTATTGATGCAAGGAGGTAGGGTTGTAGCTTATGCTAGTCGTCAGGTAAAGCCGCATGAGAAGAAGTATCCTACCCATGATTTGGAATTGGCAGCGATTGTAATTGCGCTGAAGATGTGGAGACACTATCTCTTGGGAGAAAGATTTGAGTTGTTTACCGATCATAAATCGTTAAAGTATCTCTTCTCTCAGAAAGATCTGAATCTCCGTCAACAGAGATGGTTAGAGTTCTTGGCTTCGTATGATTTTGATATCGCGTATACACCTGGGAAGGGTAATGCGGTAGCCGATGCCTTGAGTAGGAGACAAGCCAGCTTAGGGGCAATGTTTCTTGAATGGAAGCAACTGGAGTTTATCGCGGGGTTTGATTTCAGACCAAGGTGCGAATTGGATCCAGTTATGCTAGCTAGTTTGGCGATCAGTCCCACTTTGATAGAGCGGATTGGTTCTAGCCAGAGGGACGATCCTAATTTATTAGAAATCATCTCCAAGTTAGAGATGGGTATCGATGAGGAGATGAATGTGTATGGGCTTGATCGAGATGGATGGCTTCGGAAGAATGGAAGACTAGTTGTGCCCAACGTAAATGGTTTGAGAGATGAAGTGCTTAGAGAATGTCATCACTCAAAACTGACTATACATCCCGGTGGTAATAAGATGTATCGAGACATGAGACAGACTTACTACTGGGAAGGGATGAAAAGAGACGTTGGGAAGTTTATATCTAAATGCATGAATTGTCAGCTAGTTAAAGCCGAGCAAAAGAAGCCTAGTGGGTTGTTGCAACCATTAGAAATTCCCGAATGGAAATGGGAGCAAGTCTCGATGGATTTCATCAATGGTTTACCAAGGACTAGATCGAGATATGATAGCATTTGGGTAATTGTGGATCGATTGACTAAGAGCGCAAGATTTATACCCGTCAAATCGACCAAAACGGCAGCCAAGTTGGCAGAATTGTATATGAAGTGGGTAGTGAGATTTCATGGAGTACCCAAAAGCATTGTGAGTGACCGAGACCCGTTGTTCACTAGTGGGTTTTGGAAGAGCTTACAAGAGGCTCTAGGGTCAGGATTACATCTCAGTACCGCATATCATCCTCAGACCGACGGTCAGACGGAAAGGGTGAATCGTATATTGGAAGATCTCTTAAGAGCGTGTATATTGGATTTTGGTGGATCATGGGATGACCATTTGCATCTAGTAGAGTTTGCATATATAATAGCTACCAATCCAGTATCGGTATGGCTCCATATGAAGCTTTGTACGGAAGACCGTGCAACTCACCATCATGTTGGATAGAAACTGGCGAGAAGTTTATGCTTGGACCAGATGTGGTGAGAGAAACTTCAGATAAGATTAAGATCATTCAACAACGAATGAAAGCTGCTCAGGATAGGCAGAAGAGTTATGCCGATAAGAGGAGAAGAGATTTGAAATTCTCCGTTGGCGACTTGGTGTTTGTTAAGATCTCTCCGTTGAAGAGCGTGATACGATTTGGCAGGAGAGGCAAGTTGGCACCAAGATTTGTTGGCCCGTTCCCCATTCTTGGATTAGTCGGGAATTTGGCATATAGAGTTGGCTTACCGGAGAAAATGGCGGGAGTTCACGATGCATTTCATGTTTCCCAACACAGGAAGTTCGTTCACGACTCAGATGTGACTATTTCACCTGATCAGTTAGAGGACTTCGAAGTAGAACCCGAGGCGGTTGGGAACCGAAAGCCGATTCGTATTGTGGGGCACGATACAAAGCAACTTCGAAGGAAGTCGGTGAAGCTAGTCAAGGTTCAGTGGGACAAGGACGAGAATGATTGTACTTGGGAGATAGAAGAAAGCATTAGGAAGGCATATCCAGAACTCTTTGTCTGGTAAGATTTACTTTACGATTTAGTTTTCGGCATGCTAGGGTAGACTTGTTTTGCTTGTTTTGCATGTTGATTGTTGTTTTATGATTGATAGGCATGCGGGACCTTTGTGTGTGTTTGGATTAGGGAATTTCGGGGGCGAAATTTCTTAAGGTGGGAAGAGTGTAACGACCCGTATTCTACACATCATAGGATTGTAGAATATTTATTTCTTTCCCGTATGAAGTTGTATGGTCATGTAACTTTGGGAAACATCCGTTAGTGTCATTTCACATGTCCATGATTTTTGTCGATTTTTAAATGACCATTTTGCCCCTAGTTGGTACTGTTTTGGCCATAACTTTTGATTGGAAAGGAATTTTGACCTGAAACCACTTCCATTTGATTCGTTTGATGGTTTCTCTTTCCGTAGAGTGGTCATAATAGTCAAACGGACTTACCGTTTGGGAGATATGGCTGAAACAAGGTTTGGAGGGTGAAAAACTGCTTAACCGGGCCAACTTGGGTGATTAGTGAGTAGGCCCATAACCCATTTCGGGATTAGGATTATGGGAGGGCTGAAATGAGATGGAGAATCATTCCATTTCAGTTTTCTAGCCTCCACTTATCACCAAGGATCCCTAAAAATGACCTCCAACCTCTAAATCACCTCCAAATCATCTTTTGGTCAAGGATTTGGCTTAGCAACCCCTAATCAAGGAAGATCTTCACTAAAGCAACTTAGGAGCTGCTGTTTGGCATTGAGATTCACATCAAATCAGAGAATTATTTCAGATCTTAGTTTATTTTGTGGCTAAGGTGAGTGGTTTGCATAGTTTTGCACTAATTATGGCTAATTAGGGTTGCTTAGTGTTAATTAGCGAATTTAAACATGATAAAATTCTGGAAAAATGTTTATAAAATTCGGAATGATGTTTTAGTCCTCTGTTAGAAATTTGGTTCCATTTGCTTAAGTTTTGCTAATCATATCATTAGTTTCACCTAAACATGCTTAAAGGGAAAATATGGGATTTTGGGTATGTTTGATCCATTTCTACTTATCATATTGATGTTTTGATGGTTGTGGTTGATTATGTATGTTGCTATGACTGTATGAAATGCTTTGTGACTGATTAGAATAGTTGGAATGGTCGAAAACGCCGTCGAGAGGCGTAAACAACTCGCTGGAACAACTGCAGGAAGTATGCAGGGATCGGATTGGATCGCATGTCATGTCCACGATCCGCACTCGCGCTTCGCACCCCGATCCGAACCAGATGATCACGATCCGATATGAGGAGTTGTTATACGATCCGCCTCGTCCTTCCACGAACCGACCAGCCTCACGAACTGATGGGAAGTCACGACCCGATCCATGTAGCACGATCCGACCCGTTGGAACGCGATCCGTAGGGAGTTCACGATCCGACCAAAAGGGGGAGACCCGATCCGATGGAGACTGGATTCACGAGACCATGGAGGAGGGCGATCCGATCACCTGGAGGATCACGACCCGATCCGATGCTTGAGGTGCGACCCGATCTGAATGCCTAAGATCGATCCAATCCGATGAAGAATGTGAAGGTTGATCCGATCCGATTCGATGATGATGACCAATAACCCGAGATGCAAAGGTAGTCCATATGGGAGTTAGAGCTCAGGATCCCGGAACCAGTTGGGAACCAATGAGTTCACTTCATGGTTGGAATTTGCTGCGAGACGTGTGTTAAGGAGTTGTCGACGTTCATAACTTCGATTCACCACTAAGAATGATGGGCTACTTATCAGTGCAGTAGGGTCATTATGACCTGAGGGGCAAAGTGATGGTAGCAAGACTACGTTATCAATGCAGTAGAGTCATTATGACCTGAGGGGCATGGTGATGCGTAGTAAGACTATGAGCCAGCGCAGATGGGGTGAATAACTCCATGGGGCAAGTGGACATAGTAAGGATTAGTAAGGCTATGAGCCAGTGCAGTGGGGTTCTTGTGACTCCATGGGGCAAAGTGGACATAGCAAATGATTAGTGGCTACGTTATCAGTGCAATGAAGCCATTTATGACTTCATGGGGCAAAGTGATCGTAGCAAGGTATGTTGGGTGATCGAAGTGGTGAATATCGTATTCTTTACGCACTGAGTGAGAGATGTGAGGTTGGATGCTATGCTTGATTGTTTGCTATCATTATGACATGCACACCTCCCCCACCTCCGTGTCTTTATATTGATTGATATGATACCTTAGAGTGTTGTACAGTATGTAGTGCTAACTCTTTGGTTGCAGGTCCAGGTTCAGGTATGTTTTAGTCTACCTGTTATTGTTCACTTTAGATGCTTATCGCTCATACCAGGCTTTATGTCTGACCCAGAGTTTTATGTCTCCTCTTATTACTCTGGGTGCTCACACAAGCAGACTAGAGACAGGTTAGCTGGTGATGCGCGAGTAGCTGATTCGGAGACGGGCAGGAGGCTTCCACGTATGATATATATATACACACATTCTCCCTGTGTCGTTGGTGGTCGCTACTTGGGCATTAGTAGTGTACCTCCTTTATCTTTCTTTTGCTTTGAGACAGTTTGAAAGTTGTAATAAGCTGTATTTTGGATTTCCGCTGCTATGATGTTTAGTTCTGATTTTCAGCTTATGCACTGTCTCTCCTGTTTTATGTCAAGTATGTTATTATTATATTTTGTTCTATGCGCTGTGAGACATTCTACAGGTTCTTTGTATGTTCATTTCCTTCTTCCTTTTCCTTCTGGCGACCCGTTCCGTGCTAACTGGACATGTGTACAGCGCACTTTCGGAGTAAATGTCGGTTGGTGCGGGGCGGGCCGTCACAGTCAGGTCCGGGCAGACATCCACCATTAATGCCACCTAACCTCGTGTCATGAGTGCATTTACAATTTCTAATTGTAATCCAAGGCATTTCATTCTTATCCAAATAATTCTACCTATGCCTTTACAGGTGTTCATGCCTCTTTTCCAACATTTAATAAATTATATGCCTAATTCATTATTCAAATTATAGACTTTTATGCCCCTTTTCAATTCATCTTTTAATTATGCACCATACGCTACTTTATCCCATGTCATAAATCAAGGCATATATTTATGTATTATGCACAAACCCAAACCCACATATTTTCCAATTTATTCCTAAAATTCATATTCATATATGTTCCCATTTATGTCCCAAATCAATATCTAGACATGTCCCATTTTATGCCTAATTCCATATTTACATATATTCCAATGCGTGCCTAAATTCATATTATCCAACAAGACATATGTCCCTAAATCCATATTCATATATTTCCAAACTTATGCCGAAATTTAGATACATATTTTCCAATACCAATCATGCCCCACATTATGTCTTTCCCAATCGTTCCCAATTTCGCACGTTCGCATTTTTCAGTGTTAGGCCTAGGCTCGAAGGTAGCCTGCCTATATAAAATAAAAGGGAAAAGAGGGAGAGAAGAGAATCAGAATAGGCATAATAACGAATTAATAACATAACAGTAAAAATAGGCATAAAAATTAAATGGACATACTATGACAAGATTAGACTTGGTGACGATATAAACATATAATAACAGATCAGAGGAATATGTCATAATAGAACTGATTAGGCACCGATTCAAGATCCAATTTTTATATACATATCACGATCACTATTTAAATATTCAGATCAAAAAATAACATGAACTTACAGTGACTAGATCTAAGGAAATGGATCCAAATTACTGTGAAGAACACGTTGAATTTGTTATTGTAGAAATCGCTGAATTTATATAAATTTTGTTGAATTGGATTTGGAGAAGATTAGGCTGTTCAATTTTCATTGCAGTAGAGCTCTGCCGTCGCCGCCATTTTTTTAGATGAATAAAACCTAGGTTTAGGGTCCTTTATATAGCCTAGGGTTCACGAATCTAGCCCCAAAATCGTCTCGGTTCAGAAAGAAGGTTCCAGACCAACGGGTGGGTCGACCCCCCTTTAGGTGGGTCGACCCCCCTTCATGGGTGTCGACCCCTAGGTCTACCCCGGGTCGACCCCCATGAGCCTGGGTCGACCCATAGGTCGACCCACCCGGGTCTCGGGTCGACCTCAAACGGTCGGCCCTTCCTTGATTTGCGTGCGGGATTTTTGGTTTTGCTTATTTTTGAATATCTTTGAATTTTATATGTATATATATCTTTCTTATATGCATACAAACTTCAAACCTTAATAACTTCTTCGTACAGTGTCCGATTTGCTGAAAACAGGTGTCTATCTTAACCAGAACTCCGAGACGGACGCAATGGCGTGGTCGTTTTACTTAATTCTAAATATTTAATTAAGTTTTCCTTAATTCATTGTTAATAGTGCATTTCACACTAGTTATTCTTTGATTCATCATCTTTAGTGTCATTAAAATTTCAGGGTGTTACATTCTCCCCTACTCAAACGATTTCGTCCCCGAAATCTCTATGCTAAGAAGAACGTATATCCTAACATCCAACAATCATACATCCATCTAATAATCACAGGCATCTATTGTCCTTAAGGAGTTTCTGATTCTTTTATGAACATATGTAATAGCGTGTGTATATGTCCGTAAACTAATGCAAAAGATCAAGCGGTCCACTGATTCAGTTGACCTCCTTAATGCAGTGTATGTTTGTGCCATGCAACCAAAATGTATGCAAATCATCCTAGTATAACATGTAAGCTCTATATGTGTGCACAATCATCCATCCAAATGCAACATCAATGCAACGATACACCCATTTTCATTCATAAAATTTAAAATGTACACACATCAATATGCAAAATGTAAGTGATTGTGCCGATCTAGTGCCTATTGTGTGTGTATATGCATCCACGAGAAATCACTAGCAACCACTTGCATCCATCAAACATAACATGTCTCAAACACATGTTTACATTCATTAGCTTTCTACCTAAATACTCGATCGATAGGGGATATTCAAACAATAGATACAAGTATTAATTCGAAGCTTGGAAAAAGTAGTTAAGAACATATTCTTGAAAAGGAAAGGATATGAAGCGCGAATCTTGTCTTCAGCCTCCCAAGTAGCATCCTCGCGGTCCTTTCCCTATTGCACCCTTACTAGCTTCACTTCTTTGTTGCACAATTTCTTAACCTCCGATCCAAGTATGCAAGTTGGAACTTGTGACGAGCAGGAGTTTCGCTCGGTCCGAACCAGTCGCTAAACCGACCCAGACCGTTTGAAGCGCCCTATCGTTTGAGAATAGGACCCAACAGAACGCAGACGGAAGAACATTTCATTGCATATCACAACAATGCATCAGATTACAAGAATATACAGAGTATAAATGGATATAACACAGAAATATCAGAGATTTAAATTACATTTAAATACATAGCAGCGGAAAATAATACAATACACAACTAGAAGGAGATATACGGATACGAAGCTTTCCAGATATCGTTCCAGCTGTAAACCAGGATCCTGTGAATATAAATCTGCAAAACCAAAACTACTAGCTGCCCGTGTCAAAATAAGGGCACCCAGAGTTTAGGTTAAAACAATAAACTCCAGGTCAGTCATGTGACTGGTGTGAGAACGAAAACAGTTATTATCTTTATTTTCAAAGTTCGGTAAATCAAGGGACCACGCCGTATAACACGGAACGGGTTTCCTCCCAAGAATACCAGTGCATAAAACAACAGCGCAATGCTTAATAAAGAAAAATAAAGCTATTATAAGACCCAGGTCCTATCACACAATGCAACGCAAGCCGGGGGATAGGGTTTTTACCATATAATAGCCAAGAATGCTTGATACGTTTAAAACAAATCATTTGATACCATAATAAGTGTATAGTGTCAAAACAATTTCAAATCATAAATATCAATCATAGGCGACATGAGCGTCCCATGCCACTATGTCGCCAAATATAGGTTTACAAATAAAACCGCAAATGTCACGTATTTGGAAATTGGATTTCCATCTATGAACCGAGGCAAAAGATAGTCCTCACCGAATTCGAGACGCTCTAGCCCGCCCCTCAGGCAAGTACTCAGTCAAGCCTTTGGATCGTCAGGGCCGGTCCACCGATGTGGATTAAAATTCCTGAACACTACGTTTCCCCACCCTATGGGGTGTAAGTCTGGTCCGTCTGCCGACCAGAATGCATCGGCCGGAACCGATATAACCGAGGCGCCTCGCAACAGCAACAACCACATAAGTCAAACTCGTCAGGGCGTGTAAAACCACTGACGCCACTTCTAGCTAGAAAGAAACGCAAGTCCTCCCTGAGGTCCGTCTCCCGTTTTTGGTCCATACCGGGTGTGAAACTCGCGAAGTAAACGTTACACAAAGCTACGCCACAAAGGTCGTGCTTTGATCATCACCACAAGACTTTGCTTTTCAACAGAAGCCTCGATCATTTGCCTCTTAGGCATGCCACACAGGCAATTCACTCTATGCGTTTGATATCCATCAGTATATAACCCCTTAGCTCGTACGTCTCAGAGAAGGGCGTTAAGCAAGAGAATAAATTCTCCGCCGCCAAACAGATATATATTTAATAGAGATCAATCACACAGACTAAAATCCAATGGCAGACACACCGTCCATTTACAAGTCCGTTCTGGGTCTGAACGAAACCGGAGGCACCTAGTACCCCGCATATCCATCGATCTCCAAGTACGTCTGCACGATCACCAACTGTTTCCATCTTCTTGGGTGTACAGCCCAATCAAGATCATCAGTAATCACCCAAACAACGTGAAGACTTCTGGTCTTCGACCACCGTCTTCATCTTCGACTTATCGTCGTATCAGTTATTCAGAATGGGATAAACCCGGTCTTCCCGAATAACTCGCGTATATTTTAAATAAGTGTTACACAAACACAACATACGCCTCATTCCAATTCATCAGTTACTAACCGTAAATTAATCAAGAGAATAATTCCCCAAATATTAACCCCGAAGGCCGAAACCAACATCAGATCAATATCCAGGAAACCTTTCTGCTTAGCTAACCGACAGTTAGTTTCTGAATTTCACGTTCATAGGGAAAGGTTCCCATTAATTTTATCAAAGATAAATCCTTTATATTTATTCTTTATTCTATTTTTGAATCTCAATTCAAACTAGTCGGGATTAGCGAACCTTACCGAAGTAATCATTTATTTTAATTTCCCCATCCCAACCTATTCATCCCATGAAGTAAAACTGGTAATACTTCATATCTAACACCACAGTGTTATCGGTAAATTCAATTACCATTTCACGTTCAAATCTAATTAAAGATTTAACTATCGCCTGGAGTAAAACTGGTGATACTCCATTCTCGATTATTTCAATCTAATTAAAGATTCATTAAAACTCCACTTAGTTTTGATCGTTAACTGGGTTAAAGAATCAGTGTCATTTAAAACACGGTTCACGATAAACCCAAAGTCACATTCCATTAATTATCGGGTTAAAGAACAAGTGTTATTTAAAACATTGTCCACGATAAACCCAAAAATCAATATCAATTCAATTCCAATTAAATATTATTTAATTGGTACACTTCATTAAATCTAAATAAAAAGATTTAATTTTTTCTCAATTGGGTTCAAGAACAGTGTTAATGAAGACACCATTCACGACAAACCCAAATCACATTTGATATTAAATACAAGGCTCTGAATAGAAAATACCCAGCTTATATTCAATATCAAATTCTACGACCAACAAATATCGTATTGGAAATAACGATATATATATCTATATCTTTCAAATTTCCATAACAACATCTGTATAATCACGAAATCCAACATCGAAATATTCCGAAGACAATTTCGATTCAATTCCATTCCAATGCAATCATTGGAAATTTTGGTTATTTTAAAAACCCTTTTCAAATTCAATTTATTTATTTTTTTAAAAAATAAATAGAATTATAATTCTAGTTCAAAACTAGTTCCTTTCGATAAAAATCTATTTTTATCTTTTCAAATATGGAGTTTTTCATCCCAATTCTTTCTAAATCATTTCTTATGATTTTACACAAATTATTAATATTTTTAATAATTTTATCAAGGCCCGTACAGTCGATTTCCATCAATGGCCATCGAACTGCACTTACAGCGACCTTTTTCAAATTTGATTTGGACATAATTCCAAATCCAACCGTTAGATTTTAAATTTCTAATATTCGTTAGAAATCTCTTTTCGATACGAACCCAACGGTTCTGGTTTTAGGAGAATCCGATGGTCGGATCTCCCGTAATGTCCGTTTGAAAGAAATGGTCGAAATTCACGAACTGCCGCGGCGCGGCGCGTTCTATTCAGGCCATTATATTATATATATAATATATATAATATATATTTCGTCGATTTCTATTTAAAACGAATTATATAAATAGTTTTTAAATTCGTTTCAAAAACAATTTCGACTTCCATTTCAATTCAAATCAAAATTAAATTTTGATTTATAAATTCGTTTTAAAATTCACTTCTATTCAATTCAAATTTCAATTCAATTTGAATTAATTTCGAATTGATTTTTACTTCTATTTCAATTCGTTTTCTATTCAATTCAATTCAAATTCGTTTTCAATTCAATTCAATTCAAATTCGTTTTCAATTCAATTCATTTCAAAATCGTTTTCAATTCAATTCATTTCCGTTTTCTATTTGAATCAAATTCATTATATATTCAATGGAAATCAAATTCGTTTTATAATCAATTCGAATTCAATTCGTTATATATTCAATTCGAATTCGTTTTCTATTCAATTTGATTCAAATTTCATTTCAAAATATGCGTTTTCGAAATCACTTTTCAATATTCATTTTAAAATGAATAAAATCGATATAGATATCGTTCACGTCAAAATGGCGTCAATCTAACCAACACGGCTTCATATATTTCTATTTTCAAATATTCTATTCAACAAATGAATATTTATTTTCGTCAACACACGACTAATCTCAACGAATGAGTACTGTCCACGTGTGACTATTTTTGTTAAATTATTTCGTTCAACACATGACTAATCTCAACGGATGAGTACAGTCAACACATGAACCTTTATTTTATATTGATAAAGATGTAAATTTTATTATTAAAATATTTCGTTCAACACATGACTATTCTCAACGGATGAGTACAGTCAACACATGAACCTTTATTTTATAATATTCTTTATTTTTCAAATTGGAATGAGGCCTAATCAATCACCATATAAAATTAATTATATGGATTTTGATACAACACATGTATATAATAGCATTGAAAAATAATCAACCATCAACCAAAGTGCACTACACTGTATAAGCATCAAATATAAATATCTAATGCTTATAACAGCCTGTCAATCAATCGATCGACATATTTAATCAATCAGGATGAGTGAACTTCAAATTTCATCCCAACACTCGTGTGGGGTTTCAAACAAACAAACATAGGTTTTATTTGTGCAGTTGGGCGATGTGTAAAATTTATCGACCCAATCAATGTCCTTCAATAGGTGTACATAAACAAACCGTCTGGTTTGTAAATGAATATTTATTTATTTACATTCACGTTAAAAATTATATTTTTAACGATAAAACATTTTATTCCAACATATGAATTTCAATTCAGTTCATTAATCAAATAAAATGATATTTTTATTTTTCTAACATATTTTAGAAAATTTCGGCGGCATAACGGCACGATACTAGAAACGGGACGAGGCCTAGCCTTATCCCCGGTCTAGTGAAGGCCCACACCATTCACACATCAATCAAATCAATTCATTCCACCAAACAATTCCATTCAATAAAATATTCTAACCAACTACTCAACCAAACAATTTAACAAACAAGCCATCCATGGTCTGTGGATGACGGGTGTCGGGTGCTACTAAACACCGTCTGCATCCTAGTATATATTTATAACTAGAATAATTAAATTGAAAGGTGAGAAATTCTCACCGATTGCTATCCTAACTCCACGGCACTTCTAATGCAGGAAATCTCCATCGTTCTTGCCTCTTGTCACGTTCTCTGCCCGTATTCTCTACATATGTAAAATCACATTTTTACTTTGCTACTCAATATATAAAAATCGAATTTTTACTTCGCTATTCAATATATAAAAATCTTGTTTTTATAATTTATAAAAAATCCTATCTTTGTATCTATAAAACTGATTTTTCCTTTAATTTAAATTTTTTTTTAACTAAACATAAAGAAAATAAATAAATAAACAAGTTAAATTAAAAGCTTACGGCTTTTCAGCGAAGGAGGGGTGCTGCACGAAACCAGAGGAGGGCGGAGGTGCTCGGGTCGGAGGCATGGCCCGCATCAGCTGTAGCAGCGAGGGTTTGGCGCTCAAACCACTCCAAAATTGGGTTTTTCTAGAGCGGGACCTACGGAGGCTGAGGTGGCGTGGGGAGGGATCGACTGTGGCGGCGCAACAAGGGGGGTGTGGCGGAGGTGGTCGGTGGCTGGCAATGGAGGTGGCGGCGGCGCCCTTTGGGTCGATTTGGGCTGCTGGCGGGCTCTGGCGTGGACTGGAGGGAGGAGGGGATGGTGAAGGGGGAGAAGGGGAGGCGCAACGGCCAGGCAAGGTGGACGGCAGGCGGTGGTTGGCACGGTGGAGCTGGGAAGAGGGGCGACGGCTGAGGGTTACGAGGTTTCAATTTTTGGGGGCGGGTTTCTGATATGAGGAAGGAGACAAAGTAGGGGGTTTTATGAATTATTTATTTATTATTTTATTTCCTCAAAAAGCAACTTTTTATTTTGACCTCGAAACGAGACTCACCGCTTGTCGTCCCTAGCTAATTACCCCCATTCCGAACACAATGGGATATGTATCGTAAGCTGATTCGATTGCTTCGATCAGTTTTCGTTGAATTTATAATATAATTCAGTATATATTCAATTTGAACGTACATTTTAAATTACCGGCGTCACATACTAACTCTATAAATCCCAGAAAATATTTTCTAGCTTCGTATTGACTATTCGGTCCTAACAAAACTAGTTTCATCGAATTCTGAGACTGTTTGAAAAATGGCCAATTTCCAGTCGATTAAAATCAACTGAAACTGGTCAAACGCGTTTTCCTTTGCCACGCTCACATACTGATACGAAAAATTATGAAATTTGGAATCTAGCAATAACTTTACATCACGGACCCAACAAAAGTGGTTTCGTCAAAATCCGAGGTCGTTTGCAAAATTTCCATTTTTAAGGGCCTGAATTCCATAGCGACTATTCAGAATTTTCAACTGGGCATATCTTTTGATTCCCGCTATGAAATTTTGATTTTTCGGATTCATTGGAAAGATATCCTCAAATAGATCCTATCATTTTTGGTTTCACTAAAATCCGGATTGTTTTGCACCCGGTACATTCGATTGAAGTTTGAAATCGAATTATCGAACTACCGCGCCATTTTCAATTCTATTTATAATTATATATAAATATTTATATTCTAACGACGACGCGTATAAATATATACGTTCGAATTATATTGAAAATAAATTTCTCGTCGATATTATTTAAAATAATTCATTTTAAATAATCAAAATTCGCTAAAATTGCCAAAATAAAAATTTTAAATTGGCCCAGATTTTCGGGTTGTTACAGAACTCGTCCAATCATTGCTTCCTTCTCTACTTTCACTTTCTCTCGCAAGTTTGGCTTCATTACCTCGAACCCTATACATTTTATCTCCGCTTGGATGAATAGTCATCTTAAAATGATGGGCTTCCTCAAGGACTGTCTTTTATAGGTTTCTCATCCCGATTTGATTCACCTAGCAAACCTATTCTAATGTAGCTCCCCTACTTGCTTACAAAGTTCCCTCTTTTCTTTTAGGAGTCACATGTCGCACAGGCAATGCAACTGGCTTTGCATTGTCCACCAAGTATATGCGGAAACCAATCTCGTGCCTCGAGGGTAAACTCTGAACCTCATCAAAAATATCAGGATACTCTCAACTATTGGTTCATGTCGCAAATCATCGATAGATATATTAAGAGGTTCTAGGAGACTAAGCATGATAGACACTTTTGGGGTCATAAGAAATCTCGAGAGTCTTTCCATGGCAAGTCAGAAGTCTAACGACCCTCCTCTTACAATCTAGAATGGCTCCATATATGGTCAACCAATCCATTCCTAGAATCAAATCGTATCTTATGAAATTAAGAACATATGCGTCGCAATCAAACTCGGTGCCTAACACAGGGATTCCCGAACCCTGAATAATCATCGATAAATGAGCCATACCTCCACTAGGGTTCGAGCCAATAACGGAATCCAAAACCATACTAGTATCTAGGTGCATAGACTCAACTAAAGAATCAGATATAAAAGAATGCGAAGCACCAGAAAAAGAATCCTAACAGGATAATCAAAGATAGAGATCAATCCTTCAACAGAAACTTTCCTACCCCTATCATGTCCACCAACTATGAGAACATTAGCTTGCCCCTAGAAGTTCCTGCCTTTTGGCATTGTCCTTGTCTCTTTGGGCACTCCTTAGTAAGGTGTCCTGCCTTACCAAAGGTGTAACAGCGCCTTTCCTCTTTCTGCAATCCATTTTCAGATTGCCCACCGTTACGAAGTTATGGTATTTCCTCGTTTCTTCTTTCATCTATATTTCCTTCTTAAGCTATCATTTTCTTTCATCTTTGAGTTGTGCTCCTTAGCCCCAACTCGCTTATTCTCCTTTTTGCCACATGCTTACCAGTCTCTTGAAAGCTGCCTCCATTGCACGGAAATCCTTACGAGGCTTGAGAGAAAATAAGCCGCAGGTGAAACGACTGTGGCTAAAGATGGAGGTTGGGCACTTTTTCCCCTTCGACATGTACCGTAGTTATAACATACCTACGGAACCATGCCGAAATAGGGATACCCCTTCGGGGAGAAATGGTTCCCCGAACAAAAGGAAAAGGAATCAAGCTGAGAATTGAGAAGATATTTATGGCTTGGGGAAATATGCTTTTCAAAAATAGACTTTTTATTTTAAATTACTTTGTTTTTGAGACCTTTTTGAAAACCATTTTCAAAATTTTTTATCCGATCTTATAACCATATACTCTGATACCAAATGTGACACCACACGTCCGTTAATGTCACTCATTAAGGGAATGCATTAAGTTTCGTGAAGCATTATAGGTAAATAAGAACATAATAACACAAGACTGACATGTAAATAGCACCGGAATTAAAAACTTTATTTAAATCAAAACATCATGGTCCCAAATATTGAGTTTACATCATAAGTTGAAATAACCAATAACATAAATAATCTATCTTGCCGAAAATACCAGAGTACAAAAGCATTAAACCATATTTCCCTGTGAAGCCATAAGAGAGTTGACCAGAAGTCAAAGCGGTACATCTATATCCAAAATCCAAGCTAAGCTGAAAGATTCCAAATCAACTATAAGAATCCAAATCCAAGCCATAAGAGAGTTGACCAGAAGTCAAAGTGGTACATTTGTATGCCCAGTTCATTATTCAAATTATAGACTTTTATGCCTCTTTTCAATTCATCTCTTAATTATGCACCATACGCTCCTTTTTCCCATGTCATAAATCAAGGAATATATATATGTATTATGCACAAACCCAAACCAAAATATTTTCCAATTTATGCCTAAAATTCATATTCACATATGTTCCAATTTATGTCCCAAATCAATATTTAGACATGTCCCATTTTATGCCCAATTTCATATTTACATATATTCCAATGCATGCCTAAATTCATATTACCCAACAAGACATATGTCCCCAAATCCATATTCGTATATTTCCAAATTTATGCCCAAATTTAGATCCATATTTTCCAGTACGAATTATGCCCCAAATTATGTCTTTCCCGATCGTTTCCAATTTCGCACATTAGTATTTTTCAGCGTTAGGCCTAGGCTCGAAGGTACCCTGGCTATATAAAAATAAAAGGGAAAAGAGGGAGAAAAGAGAATTAGAACATGCATAATAACGAATCAATAATATAACGGTAGAAACAGGCATAAAAACTAAATGGACATACTATGAAAAGATTAGACTTGGTGACGATATAAACATGTAAGAACAGATCAGAGGAATATGTCATAATAGAACTGATTAGGCACTGATTCAAGATCCAAATTTTATATACATATCACGATCACTATTTAAATATTCAGATCTAAAAATTACATGAACTCACAGTGAATAGTTTTAAGGAAATGGATCCAAATTACTATGAAGAACACGTTGAATTTGTGTTGTAGAAATCGCTGAATTTGTATAATGTTTGCTAAATTGGATTTGGAGAAGATTAGGATGTTCAATTTTCATTGCAACAGAGCTCCGCCGTCGCCGCCATTTTTTTAGATGAATAAAACCAAGGTTTAGGGTCCTTTATATACCTAGGGTTCACGAATCTAGCCCCAAAATCGTCCAGGTTCAGAAAGAAGGTTCCAGACCCACGGGTGGGTCGACCCCCCTTCAGGTGGGTCGAAGCCTAGATAGACCCCTCCCCCTTCGTGGGTGTTAACCCCTAGGTCGACCCCCATGAGCAATCCATGGGTCGACCCAGCCGAGTCTCGGGTCGACCTCAAATGGTCGGCCCTTCCTTGATTTGCGCGCCGGATTTTAGGTTTTGCTGATTTTTCAATATCTTCCACTTTTATATGTATATATATCTTTCTTATATGCATACAAACTTCAAACCTTAATAACTTCTTCTTACGGTGTCTGATTTACGCAATCCAGGTGTTTATCTTAACCAGAACTCCAAGAAGGACGCAATGGCATGGTCCGTTTTACTTAATTCTGAATATTTAATTAAGTTTTCCTTAATTCATTATTAATAGTATAATTCACACTAATTATTCTTTAATTCATCATCTTTAGTGCCGTTAAAATGTCGGGGTGTTGCAGTCGAGGACAACATGGATAAGACTGCTTTTAGGACTCCAGATGGTTTCTTTGAATGGCTTGTAATGCCTTTCGGGTTAACGAATGCACCCGCCTATTTTGTTGATCTGATGAGTAGGGTGTTTTGGGAGTTTCTAAATAAATTTGTCATGATCATTGTTGATGATATCTTGATCTTCTCAAAAAGTGAAGAAGAGCATGTCCAACATTTGAGGGAAGTCTTAAAAACCCTCCATGCACATCATCTTAAAGCAAAATTCTCCAAATGCTATTTTTGGAGAAAAGAGGTGAGATTCCTAGGGCATGTTGTTTCTAAAGAAGGGATAGAATTAGATCCCGCAAAGGTGGTTGGAGTTCTGGACTAGCAGATTCCAAAGAATGCAACGGAGGTGAGAAGCTTTTTGGGGTTAGCAGGCTATTATAGGAAGTTCATTAAGGACTTCACAGAGATATCAACCCCACTCACCAGGCTGACAAAGAAGAACTTGCATTTTCGTGGGATATAGATTATGATGTTGCTTTCCAACGACTGAAGAGGGCTCTGACAACAGCCCCAGTCTCGTGCTCACCTAATGGAAACAAAGTGTTTACAGTATACACTGATACATGAGGTACAGGGCTTCGTACGATTCTGATGCAAGAAGGGAAGCTAGTGTGTTATGGGGGTAGACAATTGAGAGTTCATGAGAATAACTACCCTATCTTGAGAGAAGTTCGAGTTGTACACCGATCATAAATCTCTCAAGTATTTTTTCTCGAAGAAGGATCTTAATTTGAGGCAACAAAGGCGGATGGAGTTCTTAGCATCATATGACTTCGAGATTGCTTATACCCCTGGCAAGGGTAATGTAGTGGCAGACGCCCTGAGTAGACAGAGGACGGTCTTAAGTCCTTTGTTTGTAGAAAGGAAAAGCTTGGAGTTCATATCGACTTTTGACTTTAGACCCTCCATCGAGCTTTTGGCTGGTTTGTTTGCATCGCTGGAGATACAACCTACTCTTATGGATTAGATAGGAGCTTCGCAGTGAAATGATCCACATATTTCAGACATCTTGGATAGACATAGTAAAGGGTAGACTTCTAGTCACCTCAATAAATATTCCATTGATGATAAAGGGTGGTTGCGACGAGATGGAAGGCTTTGTGTTCCTCAAACTGGAAGTCCGATAAAAACAGTCCTAGAAGAAGCCCATCATTCTAAGATGACTATTCACCTAGGTGGCGATAAGATGTATATGAATATGAAGCGTGACTTCTTTTAGGCTTGGATGAAGAAATATATGGCAGAGTTCGTCTCCTAATGTTTAGTTTGTCAGCAAGTCAAAGCTGAGCAAAAGAAGCCTTGTTGTTTACTTCATCCTTTGGAATTTCTACAGTGGAAGTGGGAGTGCGTCTCTATAGACTTCAGGCAACACCAGTATTTGGGTGGTAGTAGATAGACTTACAAAGAGAGCTCATTTCATTCTAGTTAAGAGTAAGAGGACGACATCATGGTTGGCATTAGTTTATATCGTAGAGATAGTCCATCTTCATGGAGTACCTTCCAGAATCGTAAGTGACCGAGACCCCATATTCACTAGCGAATTTTGGAGGATCTTACAAGAAGCATTAGTTACACAGCTGCGTTTGAGCACCGCTTATCACCCTCAGACCGATGGACAGACGGAATGGGTGAATAGAGTTTGAGAGGATCTTTTGAGGCTATGAATTCTATACTTCGGGGGTACTTGGGAAGAGCATCTTCCTTTAGTAGAGTTTGCCTACAACAATAGTTACCAAGCTAGCACTGGCATGGCACCTTTTGAAGCATTATACGGATGACCCTATAGATCACCAACTTGTAGGTGGGAATCTACAGAAAGACTATTACTTGGACCATATATGGTTAGAGAAACGTCCGAAAAGATTGATCTTATTAGATGGAGAATGAATACTGCTCAAGATAGGAAGAAATCCTATGCTGACGAGAGAAGGATTGACACTAAATTTGAAGTACGGGATATGGTTTTCATAAAGGTTTCTCCATTAAGAAATGTGGTTCGGTTTGGATCTGTAGGGAAACTAGCACCAAGATTTGTAGGGTTGTTTCCCATAACAGAAAGGATTGGCCAAATGGCCTACAGGGTAAAGCTACCCAAGAGACTATCTGGTGTTTAAGATGTTTTCCATGTTTCCCATTTGCGGAAGTTCTTACATGAACCGCAGAAGCAATTGAGCCGAGTGTATTGGAAGAAGTAGAGGTGGAATGGGAGGCGACAGTCAGATAAGTTCCCACTCGTATTCTTGGATCAGAAGTTAAGAAGCTACGCAGCAAAGAAGTCAAGTTTGTGAAAGTACAATGGGGAGATAACCCAGAGGATGCGACTTGGGAGACCAAAGACAAGATTCGTACTTCGTACCCTTTTCTTTTCGAGGGTATGTTCTTAACTCCTTTTCCAAAGCTTTTATTTATGCTTGTTTCTATCATTTAAGTATGTCATATCAATCGAATCTTCGACCTTTAGTTAGGATTCCCATGATTGTAAACATGTGTTCGAAACATGTTATGTTTTATGGATGCAAGTGGATGCATTTGGTTGCTAGTGGTTGCTCGTGGATGCATATACACACACATCAGGCACTCGATCGGCTCAACCATTCTCATACTGCATATGGATGTGTGTGCATTTTTATTCTTTTAATGGATGGAAATGGATGTATCATCATATGGATGTTGCATTTGGACTGATGATTGTGCACACATATAACTTACGTGTTATAATAGGATTGTTGCATACATACTGGACTCATGACACTAACATAAATTACATTTAGGAGGTCGATTGAATCAATATACCGCCTGATCTTTGCATTAGTATTGTGACATATACACACACCTTTGCATATGTTCATATAAACATTAGAAGTCTTTAAGTACAATGGATGCCTGTGATTGGTGGATGAATAGATGGATGACGGACAGTAGGATATACATTCTTCTTAGCTTGGAGATTTTGGGGACGAAATCCATTGAGTATGGGAGAATGTAACACCCCGTAATTTTAACAACATTAAAGAGGATAAATTAAATAATAATTAATATAACATTCAGAATTAAGGGAAACGGAATGCGCCATTCCGTCCGTCTTGAAATTCTGGTCAAGATAGATATTTGGTTTGCGTAGAACGGATAATGTATGAAGAAGTTATGAGGGTTTGAAGTTTGTATACGTGCTGAAGTAATATATATATATATAATATCCAGAAAATCAAAAACCATTCAAAATCAGAAGAAAAAAAAAGAGGTGGCAATTTTCCTGCCCTAGGGGAGTCGACCCCTTAGGGGGGTGTCGACCCATGGGTTGAACCCCTAGGGCTGAGGTGGTAGTCAAATTCTGGGGGCTGGCAGCTATATATACGGCTTAATTTTTTGGTTTTCTCACATTGAAAATCATTGGAGGCCTAAATGCTGCTGATTCCTGGATTGAATCAAAACTCTTTCTTCTTCTGCAATCAAATTTAGAGATTCAATTGTAGATCTGAGATTCATCAACTGCTTTTCTTCTTCTATTTCTTTAGATCTGAACATTGTGACTTTAAGTTACTTTGAGATTTAAATAACAAAATAGTATAACATGATATGACTGTAATTTGGATATATCCTTGTGACTGAACCATATCAGATCTAGTATAATTTTTGAATCCATAACTGTAAACTTGGATCTCAATCTTTATCATGTCATATCTACTTTTGATTATGGATCTAATTTGCTATTTGGATCATCTATTGCCTATCATGTTGTAGATAATTTAGATCTGTCATTAGTTGGACATCTAAATCCTTATTTAGATCTAATCATGCCTATTATGACATTCATACTATGTTAGAACCTGTTTTATTATCACAAGTTCACCAATCTGTTCTTATTTGTTCACCTTAACATTATGCCATCATATGCTTATGTCAGTTTTGTTAGAATAATCATCTTTGTCAACTTCCCTTTGCCTTTCCCTTTTATTTTATATAGCCAGGCTATTATCGAGCCTATGCATGCTTCTAAAATTATGCGAATGCATTAGTTTGGGAACGGGAGAAAATTGGCATAACTTGAATAATGTTTATGTATATGAATTTGGATATATATTTCACTATGAACATAATTGTGGGAAAAGTGGCATGAAATCTATAACCTATAATGACATAGGTAAAATTGGCTAATAATGAAATGCCTAAGATTACAGTAATTAGAAAATGTAATTGCGCCTAGACACGAGGTTAGATTACACTTGTGGTGGAAGTCTACCCGGAACCGCCCGGCATATCCAGCGACCTCAA
Source organism: Allium sativum (assembly GCA_030737875.1). Classification (NCBI taxonomy): domain Eukaryota; kingdom Viridiplantae; phylum Streptophyta; class Magnoliopsida; order Asparagales; family Amaryllidaceae; genus Allium; species Allium sativum. The sequence goes on along the minus strand of CM060910.1, from coordinate 91,414,437 downwards.
GTGGTGAATCTAATGTGGGAGGTATAGGTGCACAAATACGAGATGTGCTAAGAAACAAGGTTAAGCCCGATTTGTGGAGTAAATCTGCCCAGACCCGCCTGGCATGTCCAACATCCACAAATAGTAGGCTTAATGTGGGAGGTCTAGCATATTGTAACCGTAAATGAAAATATGACAATAAACCTTAAATACTTAACCTAGTTGAATCCATAGGGATTGTGTGAACATGAACATAAATTGGGGTTAAGTAAATTTGGTTGAATAGAGGGCGGGTTAAGTAAATCTAAGGGGGTAGGTAATATTTACATATAGGTCCATAAACTTAACCCAATAGGGTTATGTAATTAATGACACCTAGTGGTAAGCATAACCTGTAAAAATATTGAAGTTATGTAATTAAAGACACCTTTTTTTTAGGGTAAGCATAAGTTGTACAAATGATAGGGTTATATAATTAAAGACACCTAATGGTATACATAACTGGTAGAAATCCTAGAGGGGATACAAGACAAAGAGGAGAGCTTGTATCATATTGTGTGGGACCCGTTTCAGACAGTAACCCTTGATAGGTATCAAACGAGTACTCCGAACTAGGTCGGAGTTGGGGCACGCTTACTGGGCTGATTGTAAGAGATCCAAATGAGGAGGACGGTTTGGGCGGCCCAAACCGACCGTGGACATGTGCGTGCATGGGACACGTAGATGGGGCTAAGACGACCGTGACACCAGTAGGTATGGCTATGCACATCAATGAAGGGTTGCCACTTTACGAAAGTGATACCTCCTGCTGTGGGGCCGACACAGAGATGGAGCAAGGAGCCGATCGATTAGGGTAGTAGTTAGGGTACATCAATACGTATGCCTAAGTCTACCATTTGGTAGTTGTTGGGATCATATCATTTCTTGTTATACTAGTATCTGTTCAGAAAAACAGAGTAATCATTAGGGAAGCGTATACACTCTATCATGTTTATCTTGTCATGCTTGCCTTATATAGTGTTATCTTTCTTATCCACTTTATATGTCTGTCATGCTACTTTTACTTATTTTCTTGCTAAAAGTAACTAGACTCGCCTGACTTTATGTCTGATCCTTTTTGTTTCCTCTTCTTTCTTCCGTTTCCCCCTCCCCCAGGTTCTCAGGGTGGGAATACTTAGGCTTGACCATGATTCTTCTTTTACTTTGTTGGAGCTGAATGGCTCAAGCTCATATCTTTGCTACTATGGATATTTTTTTGGGAGATTTTCTTCTTTTATGTACTCTGATGTTTTAAAGTACAAGATAGTAGTCTTTATGATGTAATGGTTTTTGTGTATTTTAGACGTGTGATGTTTTTGAACCACGATGCTTTCTGATTAATAAAGTTTTTAATTCCGCTATCATTTTATATATGTCTTGTAATATTTTTGTTTTTGTTTCTGTTTACCTATAACGCTTCAAAAAACTTAATGCATTCCCTTTGTGAGTGACACTAACGGATGTGGGGTGTCACATCTTTTTAAACAAGATTAACATTTTGATGCAAATAAAAGTGAAAATGGATCCAGACGAATCAACCCTTGCTTCTTTGTACTTAGGCATGTACTAAACAAAGAGGATTAGGCACAATAGTAGAAATAACAACAAGTGAATTAAACATATTAAATTATCTAACATAGCATGTCAAGTAATGTATGGATTTTATTTCGAATAAATAAACGATACAACAATATAACTATCCTGCATTTCGAACAATCATATAAACATGAATAAACCTATGAACATCATCAATCAACATACACAAGCAAAAAAATGGCAATTATAGAAATTAATTTTGATGTCTATCCTAGCATGCAGGATAATAACCTAACTAATACGTGACATCCAATATTAATTTTAATCAATATATGACTTGACAACTTGGTTGACATTTCAAAAATAGGGAATAGTAATAATTCATCTCTTGTTAATAAATCGAGCATGACTCGGGCACTGTCATAATATTCCTGAATTCCATGGCAACCTATCAAAGGAAACCATTAACAACTATTCCCACAATCATTTGGAAATCTATAATAGTTATAGAAAGCTATTCGATTTATCCCATTCTGCAACTATAGAAAGCTAACATCATGTTTATTATGAAATAAACATGTAATCGACCTCTTTTAACGGTGCCGGAAACAAACAACACTCGTTTTCATTTGGAACCAACCTTGGTCGATATCGTACTAACTATGCTTTAGTAATGGAGTCGTATCCAGTAATAAATACAAGGACATTCACTAAGGGAATATCGCTTCCGAAGTGGTACATCTCCAACTCGTCACATAGGAATAACTATATCTCCTATACATGCCAATAGGAAATCTCAAATATGTAAGAGGCCAATAATTTCAACCCCTATCACTATAAACATTAGAAATACTTCTTGGGGGAAGAGAAATCTCGATGACGTGACATGACCAATGACTCTAACCCCTTCGCTAATAAATAGTGCTTTCAACACACCAAAACGAGCTCTATCGCCATCGACTCTGAATCGTGACTCGAGTACTCTTTCTCGTATGGTTTTAGTTATCAGTTAAAATATGATAACCCTCAATTTGGAAACACTCTACTCAAACCACCCAAGCAACAAAAGGATTGCTATCAGCTTCTTATTCCCGCTCAGAACCAAAAATAGATATACTCATCGATCAACCTCAACTTCTAAGCCATCCAAACTTTCGTAGGACACATAGCAACATGCTACTCGAGACGATGTGACTCAAGCACTTCACTTTCTCAACAGAAAGTGAAACTCCAACAAACCAGTCTCAAAATGTGTCAACTCACTGGTTGGTCTGAATAACCCATCCGGTCAATCAAGATCAAAACAGCCTGTAAAACGCTATAATCGGCATACACCAACCAATTACTCACAATCGGTAAAATCCCCTCGGGATTCCCAACTGAAAGAACATCAAAAACTTGATCTATACAGGACTTGACTCAAACATGGTGGCGATATGGTCACCTCATCGAATGTGTTTGTACTCTCAAGCTACAAGCTCAGGTAATGACTCGCTACTAAAGAACTGCCTCATCCCGTTATCGTCCAATCAAAAGCGACTCGCCCACTGAAGATCTAAGTCTCAGCTTATTATCACTAACTCAAAGATGACTCACTACTAAGAATTCTCCAAGACCAATATCGTCACGATCAACCTCTTACTACCAACCCTATTCCGTATCCTTCTAGTAAATGAAATACAAGACTTATATATTAAGTTCAGCTAAGCTCAAAAATCAACAAGCGACCAATTTAGCAAACATGCAACCATGAATCAATGAATTTAAGTTTTGATGAACCATGTGTACTTCCAAGTATGGATTAAATATGTCATAACACTCCCTACCTCGAGCTCCGATATTATTTGCTATGGATGTTGCAGTCATCGATAGTATTAAAGTTATGGCAACCAAACATGGGATGTTGCACACATATCTAATCTAACTAAGCCCTCGACATAGAAAGTCACTATCAAGAGAGAAAAATCAATTCACGAGTCCCAATCTCCTTACATCCAACGAATCGCATGATCAAATGGAACGATGAAATTTCAACATCAAACAAAATCACATATGGAAATGCCACTAATGGAAATATATATCGAGCGATGACGTCGCTATTTCCCGCTTCATTGAAGGAGCACTTGATAGAATGGAAACGACAATCAATACATACATCTCATGATTCATCCCGACAAAGTAGGACGAACATCTACACTGGGCACAAGATCAAACATTACAAGCTTTCTTGATTGACTCCTTAAACCATCATCTGCTTGGGATGAAATCAATCACTCGCCAAGTTGATCACACAATCCAACCGCAAACTCCACACTTTGGAGTGGCTAAGGAGAAAAATAACCTTGTTTTGATATCACATCGAACTCAGTCAAACTCTTTAACACAACACACCATCTAAATCGGTGAACTCTCATAGACTCCTAAGAATTCGATATCAAATCTCTTTGAAGTGAATCTTGAACTAGTCTTGAACGAATCCGTTTGAAAATCCAAAATGATAACTATAACAACCCGCTCGGAATGGGCCTAAATTTCGACCCAGAAAAGGCTCGTCAAAACTTAAAACCATTCTAAACGGGTCGTTGGTTCCTATAAGGAATTACATTTGCACATATAATATATAAATACACTTCGAATGAAAATCTCACACAGTGGAAAAAGAAAATATAATACTGAAATAAGATGTATCACTTTATTAAAAATCATAGAATTCCAACACAACAGTCAAGATTACATTTGTTCCATGGGTACACCAATAAATTCGTTCTCAAATGTTTCCATAAGAAGTATAGCAATAACAACTAATAATATCATAACAACTTCGCCTTCGTCTCCCATCATGATTTCGTCCATGGATTCTACCTCATCTACTAATCTGTTGGATATGAGTTGCTCCATAATTGAACAAGGTGTATACATAATTTCCTAAAACAAAAGTTATACATTCAAGTGCAGGTTGCCCTTGGTATTTTGGGGGTCATATTTGAATCAGTGCTGCCTTTATTGCATAATTCTAGTCACTTCAGATAACTTTAGGCTTTGGGCAGTCCTTAGACATGTGTCCTTCTTCATGGCAATTATAACACTTTCCTTTGAATTCCTTCTTTGACAATGAGGTCAAACAATCCTTGTCCTCATGGCCCTTGCGGTTCCACCTTGTACAAGTCTTCACTTCCTTTTTCGAATTTTCCCCATTTCTTCTTATTTTTCCACCGTTCCTTTTCCTTATTCTTGTTGGAACTTCCTTCTCCTTTCTCACCATCTTCATCCTCTTTGGAGCCTTCAGTCGTGCATAGGGTAGCTGTCTCTACTAGGGTTTCAAAAGTTGCCCCAAATGTTACTTTGGCTAATAAAGTTTCGTTCAATGGAGAGTTCAGTCCTTTAACAAATCTCAAGGCTTTGTTCATTAGGGTGTCTACCTAACCTCCTCCAAACTTACTCAATTAGATAAATTTGGCTACATACACATGCAAGCTCAAGCTTCCTTGCTTGAGGTGGATAAATTTTTCCAACTGGATCGTCATTTCTGCTCTTGGCAAAATCTTTGGTTCAAAACGGGTTTTGAATTCAGCCCATGTAAATATCCTACCCTTGTTCTCTCCAAATACTAAATTCCACCATTAAAGGGCCTCCTCTTTCAAGTGACAGGCAGCGATTCTCCTTTTTTACTTCGTCGGCCCAGCCAGTAGCTTTGAAAATTCTTTCACTCTCCGTCTTCCAAGATTGAGCATTAGAAAAACCCTCCTTTCTATAGAATGATTTCCCTCCAAGATTCGCGAAGCTCTTACAGAAGCGAGAAAAGTCAAAGGCTACCTCGATGGCAGGAGATGCAGGCGCCACTGGGGGAGGATTAGCAACAGGGATTTTTCCACAGTACGAAGATACTGTTGGAACCATTTTGGAAAGTATCGGGGCCTTGTCTGGTTACCCTGCTTAGTAGGATTATCAGCCATTCTTTTATCTAAAAAGAAAAAGAAGAATCCTTTAGTGGATACTCACGAGACAGTATTTAAGCCGAAAAGGGAAGAAAACGATAAAGTTGCCTTGTACATATACAAATGCTTATCTGGGTAAATATATTATATACATAGTTTGAAAAACCTTTTTCAAAATACAAATATGCCTCTCATAAGTATAATTCCCATATAATCAGGTAACCTAGACTCTGATACCAAATGTAACACCCACCCGGAATGGGCCTAAATTTCGACCCAGAAAAGACCAATCGAAACTTAGAACCACTCTAAATGGGTCGTTGGTTCCTATAAAGAATTACATTTGCACAAATAATATATACATACACTTCGAATGGAAATCTCACATAGCAGAAAGGGAAAATATAATACTGAAATAAGATGTACCACTTTATTAAAAATCACAGAATTCCAACACAATAGTCAAGATAACATTTTTCCATGGGTACATCAAGAAATTCATTCTCAAATGTTTCCATAAGAAGTACGGCAATAACAACTAATAATAGCATAATGACTTCATCTTCGTCTTCGTCTCCCATCATGATCGTCCAAGGATTCTACCCCATCTAGTGACCTGTTGGATATGTTAAGGAGAGGGGTCAGAACATAAAGTTCCATGTGACTGAAATATGGTGTTTACTTAAAGTCCGTACCCTAGCTTTTAGCAGGTTACATATGTCAAGGCATGTCTACGCAACACACAACATTTACACAAACACCATGTATCTAACCAATGAGGTGGATATCCAAGTCAATCGCTCATTAGTGTTTTCAGGGTAAAGACCCAACGAGGTGGGCATTCTTGGTCACTTATAGCCCTACTAAAGGTGGATTCTCATGATCTTTTATAACCCTGAGGCGGACTCTAGCTCCTTAAGACCCCGTCCTAATACATCAATGTTCTTAAGTCTTGTGCTCTCAATGGTAATATGGCAAGTAGTATTACGAACATAACTACTTAACTGATATTACGGTAGAACAGCTATGTTGTTAAGAGTTCCCTTAAACAATTGGTAAGCATGCAACGACCAAATATCTTTTATATACCAATCATTTCCCTAGTTGAGCCCCTATAAGCTTCTTGAGGAAGTCAACATCCCCTATGAACTACCCTACTCCATTACCTCTTATCCCTAACCACTATTAGAGAAGGAGGACCCAAATACTTACTTCTAATCTAGTAAGGGTGAGTCCCATGGCTTTGGTTCCTTTCATAGGAATAAACCTTCGGAGGGATCCTAGTCTTAACCACTTAAGACCCAAATTAGACAAGAAGAGAGTCAACTACTTAAGACCTTCTCAAGGTGTAGTAAACCTGCCTATTTTCACACACAATAGACTTATATATATACACATACATAGTTATATGCATATAGATACACACTAGACCTCACACATTAAACTGTATACCTGTAGATATTGGATATGTCGGGCGGTTCCAGGTAGGCTTCTACTACAAGTATGTTTAACCTCATGTCATGGTATACTAAGTTTGAATGGCCTATGGCACCCAGACCTCTCACACTAGTTGGGCTTACTTGTGGTTGTTGGATTGGTCGGTCAGTTCCGGGAAAGCTTCTACCATAAATGGCAACTAACCTCATGTCTGTATGTCACTATTAATATATGTAAAGCCATTCTATACACACACACTAGCAATCAATATTTGTGGGGACATTTCAAATTTGGATTCTATCCTAATCGCTTTTATTACGTTAATATTACATTAATTACATTGACAACGCTATATTAATATAATAATACTGCATAATTAATGCTAATGTTTATATGAACGAGAGAACATTCTAACGAGATAAAAATTGTCAACTTGTCTAAGTTAAGGTATACAAATTAATTTCCATGTCGTGACCGCTACAATTCAGGCATGATGGAATAATAGCATAATAACATATCGCAGTGAATGGAAAATACCACATATAAGCAAATTTCAACTTGCATCCTAGGCTTATTGGAATGATTTCAATAATGGATCAAGAATAGAGTATAACATACACATATAATATATACATGTATATTTATAAGCTCCACTCTATCTAATTCACCCCTTTTTGGTGTATTGCACATAAAAACGTTTATATTTGATAGATTTCAAGTATGAATACATTTGGATTTAAAGTAGAATCCACACCTAATCATATCATGAATCAACCCAAATCTAAACCCTTTTAGGCTAAACAATCAAATATTTTAGAATAAGGATGAATTACATAAAGTATAAACACAACACACATTTCATTCTCAATTCAATATTAAGATCCAAATCAACAAAATGAAATAAAATGACAATTCTTAAGAAAACATAAAATAGAGGATTTGGGGTTTTTTATATTGATGTTATCATTTGCAAAATCCTCTTAGGCATAACTATCAATATGTTAATTTATTAAAAAATAGAATATGCCTAAGAAACACAAAATTTCACTCATAGATCTAAAAGGAAGAACAACATAATTCTTGTTGTAGATTCAGATCTGGATTCAGCCTTTGTGATAAACATGCTCCAATCCTTCTAATATGTATGAAAGAATCACCTTTAGAATCTTATGCATATATAAAACTAAATCCCAGAATGTATACTAATCTATATGAATTTAGATTAGAGAAAAGATAAGAACTGAGGTTAGAGGAATATAAGAGAAATTCCTAACCATTCTGGAATTCAACAATGGCAAAAGGATAATATGGAGGTGGAGATAAGAGAGTGCCTAGGGTTCTGTTATGAGGTTTGAGGGCCAATATATATAGTCACTTGTGTAAGCGTAGGCCGTTAGATTATTCAGATGTAATCCTGAACATATATCTATATATAATCCCCTAGAAAACCCTAACCAAACATAGATTCATTTGGCCTTTCAGCCGCTAGGCAGTCGACACCCCTTCTAGGGGGCGGTTGACCTCTTGGTCGCTGAAACGCCAAATGATTGTTTGTGGTGCGGAGGTGTGTGATTAAATAATCCGTTACTTTATTTTCCTTAAACCTTTCCTTACTTACAATATTCTATGTCCCCTTTATCTTATCCTTAGTTTGAAATTCAAATTCATGGATATTTATTTTAATATATTTTGGATATATATATAAATATATATATTACTCATCTGATTATATATATATGTATATATGCGTTTTAACGTCCAGTTTCATTTGCTTGTAACTTCTTCATACTTTTACCGTTTTCAGCATATTATATATGAAAGCGATTCAGAATTTTGCCACGAATCCAAATAAAAGATTTTCGTTGCCGAATTCTTAAAGCCGCAAAATATCGTTTTCTAGCCTTATTATTAAATTGTTTATTTTTATTTATTGTTAATATTTATGTCTTTTACGGCGTGTTACAATAATGACTCTAGACCAACTCAGGCTCAACCCGGAAGTTTCTTAAGAGTAAACTCCAAATCCATTTAACTTAAACTCCATGTCACCAAAGAAATCCCTTGAGGGAACCCAAATAGCTCTTGCATTACAATAGTCGATTTCGTTCTAAAGGACGATATGCCATATGGATGCATAAGCATTAACACTGTGTGGCATATTCGACTCAACGAAGTTAAGCACAAAAACTAATTAGAGATATAAGAGCATCTCATATGATGGATCGTATCATTATTGAAAATAAGAACTATAAATCGAGGCTAGTAGTTCTCGATTTTGCCCGACTCTCAACCCAGAGATGGATTAGTTAAAAGTATTTCTCGTTAAGTTGATTGTCTCAGATAGGATGATTGGTTGCTAATAGAGAAAACTATTCCTATTGCACTCGTGTGCAAAACAACCAACACTATATATATATATACTTATAATATATAGATTTGAAAACCAAAATATATATAAATTTATACTCTCTTGTATACATTAACTCTCAAATTCATTATTTCTTAGGTTAAACAATGCAACCTGAGATCTGATAACAAACGTGACGACCCGCCATACAACATCGGTGTTCAGAATTAGAAATTCACATTGTACAGGCACCTGATCAATGTAAGGCAGTCATCATGAGAAAGAAATAGTAGAAAATTGGAGAAAAAAAACAAAAGAAGAAAATGGAAGAGAAGAGAAAGAAGAGAAATCAAAAATTAATCACAGAACTTGTCGTATATCTCATAGCGCATCAGATAACACAAAATACTCGAATCACGGATATAAAACAGCTATACAAACCAGATAATCAGCGTATATAGGCTCATACAGTTATACAAAATAATGATACAGCTTATAAAAGAGATAAACAACCTCAACCGATAAACTATCTCTAACATAATACATAACTTTATCAAGGCTCCATAATATGACAAAATGGAAATAAACAGATATAGTACAAGTATAAGCGTATAAACCGCTGCATCCTGCATATCCACTTGTGCAGCTCCGAATAACACCAGCTCTATCACCTGGTCTGCTCATCAGCATAGTCGATGAGCTCCTAAGTTAATAATAGGAAAATAAAACCTTGGGTCAGACAAAATTATGGTGTGAGCGATAAACAAAACTCAAAGTACTATAAAGGTCATAATAGTATATATGGCATGAAGGATATGGTGAATCATACTTGTCCTGCCTCTATATCTCCAGAGTAAGAATAGAACAGTCAATATACACAATACTTTGATAAACTTTATATAAAAAGGCTCTGATAGATTTCTAAGTACTAATGATGATAAATAAATAGCCGAACCATAACATCCATAAACAATCCTCACATTCACTCACTCAATACTCAAAATAAAATCATCTGGTACTCCAGCCACCTAATCAATCAATGCACGGGCATGCTCCATAGTAAGAGATCCACAAAACTATCGCTATGTCCCACTACATGGACTAAAGACGATAAACCTACCTTGTCCTCATAGCGTAGGCTCTGGGTTTGGTTGATTGGTCCTCACTGCATAGGCTCTGATCTGTCCTTATACTTCTCTCTCTAAGGTGTACCGAAGTCACGAATACCAATAACCCCTTTGCGTGTGTCCTTCGCAGCATAATCCATCTAATAGATTGTACATAACACTCCTCTTTGAAGTCATCTTTATATGATACTATCCCCGATGGTCATGGTAAGTCATAGGATATCATCCTGCATCCCATATATGTCTCTTTGATATTCAACTCGATATGACTTAATGTTATCTTTCTACATCTCGAAGAAAACGATCCATCGTAGTAGCTTTCTCCCCATCCTAGAATCATCGTTGTTGAATGATGCATCACTACAAAGAAGCAACATGTCTCATCTCAAGCCAAAGCCACTGATCAAAGATCCATCGAATCAAAATCGTTATTGAACAAAACATTATTATTACTCCTCGAACTTGCACCATTGTCGATGTCAAATTCGCCAAGACAGCCACACAATAGTGATCGATATCGACCACTTTATAGAATCGATAATGAATACACGGATCACGTGTTTAAACAAAATTGGTTAAATACCCATCTAAGGAAAACGTCTGACATTCGTTGCAAAATCCCATTCCTCGCCTTGAAGAAACGCCACCTTGAAGAACTCCTTCTCCTGAGATCACCATCACGTTTCCTTTCCCCGGATCTGCCCAACTTTGGGTCAACATAGTCGAACTGGATCTGGATCGGCCTAGCCAATCTGGACTTGGTCGCCTACATCCAGATCAGCATAGTCAACTTGACCGACCTAGATCCAGATCGACATTGTCAATCTGAGATTGTTTTCGAACTGGCTCTAGATCGATATAGTCAATCCAGACTTGGTCAACCCAGATTCCACTCTGTCCTCTAACTTCTTTGCTCCGTCCAAAACTTCATATCTGATGTCGAGCTCCGATGCTTCTCTGCTGTTGAATCCATCTGAGAGCTCTAAATCTCCATCAAGAATATATCTCATCCTTTCCAGTCTACCATCCATGTGAATTCAGTCGATATACACCAGCTTGTGTATCTGATCGATGAACACACCAAACTCTTATAAATAAAATATTTTCTAATATTAGGTCGCTTTCGAACGACGTTTTAATTTAAACTAAGCAACAATTCAACCATACAACCAATAGTCATCTAAGTTCCTAAACTAGCATACAAGCTTCCATAAAGTGATAACAAATCAAATAGAACCTATCTGTGACAATAAAAGTGAAGTATATTTCCAACCAGTCTAAATCTAGCTAAATAGTCAAAACTGTACGAAGTAGCACATAGACGGGTAAATAGCGCGCACAACTAGGCACAACTAAGTAAAATGTTCTATTCATGGCCAAAACTACTCATATCACTTTCTAATATTATTATTTGTCACTTACTAGGTTCAATTATTCAAAATATTACGTTTTAGAATTATATATCAATTTATGATGAAGAAACTATAATATATGAATAATTACGATTCAGTAAAAGATAATATCATTCACCATAGCCAAATTAGCCCAATCTAGCTCTAAAATGTAGAACTTGTCCATACGAATCCATAGGAAGACATTGCATCAAATTTCGGCCTCGTAAGCAAAAGTTATCGCTACTATAATTTTGAAGATTAAACGATGATAAACTTAAAACAAATTAATTACCCTAGCTAATATTAATTACCTTATTTGTGCTATTCTATTTCTTCTCCAAAACTAATACAAGGTTGTGCAAATGCAGTATCATACTTGTGCATTCTTAATAATGATACGAAGCTTTGTTAAATGAAATTAAAATCCAATCATCCGTTAAGTTTCTTGATCGAAGCTCGGTCCATTGGTATTTACGTTGTCCCCCACATCACCTCCGATCAAATCGTGAGCCCTCTCCCACTACTTCGGCCAATGTATAGGTCACAACATTTTTGTCGATCGAACCTCCTAAAACCTGGCACACTAAAGAGCTCTTTCACACTGATATTAATGGTGATATCTTCGACTCTAACCCTTAAACATGCCATCGCCAAAGCAGAAGCCTAATTTTGAATGAGCCATGATGATCACCGCCGATCAGGGAGAAGTAGGTATAAGCAAGGAGATCTCAATAGTACCGATTTAACAAGCCATATCTCGTAATTTATAGATGAGAAATAGGCTAGAATAATTTTTCAAAGAAATTTAAAAGGGGATGCCATGGAACAAAAAAAAAAAGAAGGGCCTACAGCAACGTGAGTAGGTGGTCGGTCAATAAAATATTATGGTTCAGGATAATGATTATTATTTTAATTGATTTCTCATTTCATTTAAACTTAAAACAATGTGCGTGTTTTATTTTCGTACGATCAAACAACAAGTCTATTCACCACGAAACTCGACGGCGTGCATCACCATAACGATATGGTCTGATGTTACAAGTTTCGTCTAAAGCTGAGACTATTATCCGAAATGATAATTTTACGTGTATACTGAGATTGTTACGACCACCAACTTTCGAAATCTAAATATCGAGATCCTATACTTTTTATTAACGTAAAGAACTACACGAACTCAATGGAACTAGTCTCGAGTTTTGATTCAGTCTTTGTAAAAAATAGCCTTTTGGAACCAACAATTGAATAGTTAATGATTAATATTTAAATAAAATATTTAAATATATAATCATTAAAATATGGGTCATTGCAGATTTCATCAGAGAAATGCTTAGGAACACTCAAGGAGGTGCTCCAAATGTTGCTGAAGGCAGTGGTGCACATGTTCAGGCGCCCCAGGCCAACTTTGCTAAGTTGAATAAGGATTTAAAAAGTCTTGGTGGTAAACCATTCCAAGGAACGGAGTCGACTATAGACGTTCAAGATTGAATTGATACCTATGAGCGCATATTTGAAGATCTAGGCTTGATGAAAATACAAAGAGGTGGTTGGCTTCATGTCAGCTCCAAGGTACGGCTACGAATTGGTGGAATGTCGTTAAAGTTGCTACTCCCAAGGACCAATTTACTTGGGATTAATTCAAAGCTCGATTCTGTTAGAAGTTTATTCTGGTTGCTCAGAAGTCAGAACTATTTCAGAAGTTTGCTGAGTTAAAGCAAGGAGGTAAGACTGTTTCTCAGTATTTTGCTGAGTTCGATGCTTTGTCGAATTACAGGATGTCTTTTATCAACACAGTCGAAAAGAAGAAAGAGAAATTCATCACTGGCCTAGAAGATTACTTGTGGAGAGGCTTATTAATCATATTAATGAGACGTTCGAATCCATCTTCGGGAAAGCTTCGAGGTCGGAAAGCCTCTATCCCAAGCCAAGGACTGAGAGTGTCGTTGTCTCTAAGGTACAGCCAAATCCGTAGGAGGGCGGTGGAGGCAAGAAAAAGTTTCCTAATAAAAGATAGCCCTTTCCAGCCTTAGATGAGCAGAAGAAGGCTAGGTCAGAATTAGCCTGTTATGGTTGCAACAGGAAGTGCAATCTCATTAAGGACTATAGGTCTAAGCGAGGGGTGAAGAAGTGCTTCAGTTACAACAAGCAAGAACACTTTGTTACTATCGAATCCAGCACCGAAACATGTTATCGGTGAAGGGGTATTAGATCACAATCAACACAGGAGAGTGACACGAAAGCATGGACCCGATAGTAGGCTAAACCCCAAAGAACGAAGAAGGCGATTGGATGAAACAGGCTATCAGCACCAGCATAAAAGAGGAAAGCTTGGTGCCGATACGAAAGGAGATAGTGGTAAAGCAATGGCAACACCGAAAGCAACTAATGTGAGCTTACTCTCGAAGGTAGATTACCAAAAGACGAAATCAGATGGAAACGAACGGAGACAAAAGGGTTATCGACACTAACTAGCTTAATATAGATATGGAAGGAGGTGAAGATATCAAAGACATAAGAAGTCGAAACATGAGAAAGACATCCTGAAAGCCTTCGATCGAAGTTAAGGCTTGTCTGTAGGGGTGATCATTATTTGGTTAAATCAAACAAACCAACCGAACCAATTTACTTTGGTGGGTTTGGTCCGGTTTTGAAATTAGATTGGTTTGTAATCGGTTCGGAAAAATATTTAGTTTGGTTATCGGTTTAACCAAATTAATCGAACTTTTATTATATTTTCAATATCATCTGTATTATAGTAAATATTTTAGGTTAATTTAGTTATCTAAGTAAATTTTAATCATCACATATGTATCAAAATTACATATGTTTATAATTTATATGTTTATAATTTATATCAAACTATAGTTAATAGTATGAACATAAAGTCTAAAATATTTTTAGTTTGGTTAAATCGGATAACCAACCGAACCAACCAATCTTAATTTGGTTAGTTTGGTTTTCATTTTTATTGGTTTTAGTTTGGTTTGATAATTTTTTAATCATATAAACCAAACCAAACAAACTCTCACCCCTACTTGTCTGCCAACAAATAACAACTTTAGGACTTCTGGAATCATCAAAGACGTACCAGAACTCATTCCCCAAAGTCAAAAGCCCTTCCCAAAGCTATCCACACCAACTGGCTTGGTATCAATACAGAACGTAGAAGCAACATCAAAGAAAAGCTTCTAAGACCAGGACCAATCTTTCAAAAGCCGAGACCGACACACCAAAGACCGAGTTCGAAAAACAATGTTGAGAGCAAAAAAAGGCAGCCAAAGCCACTTCTCCTAGAAACGAAAGGTGCTAGGTGGCCGACACCATCTTGTCGCACCCGAGATGGGTCCTGTTGAGTAAATAACAAAAAGGGGCCTAAATTATCTATAAATAAGAAACCATGGGTCACATTTTAGAGACCAATTTCTCTTTCTATAATCTTGTACTTCTTTCTTTAAGAACAAACCTTAATTTCTCAATCAAATTGGGAATTTCTTCAATTATTGTAGTATATACAAAATGAATAAAAAGGAGAAGTCCGGGACTTAAAATATTTCACGATTCGATAATCATATTGTGTTTGTCATGATTAAACAAGGAGTTAACGTTAACCTTTTTCATGAAAGGGTTAATCACAACCAATTCGAAAGAGGAAAGACTTGGGTAAAACCAAGGGGTTTCCCCTTTCGACCCTTCTATATGTGATCTAACTCTTTCGTAATCATCCTGTTGAATCATAACACATGGTGGGAATTTGTTGTAAGACTGCAACTTATTAACTCACACAACCAAGGCCTTTCGTGGGCTGGTTCGATGTGGAAGTATCACCTAAATCGACAAGTGTTATGACACGTTGATAACCCAGTTGTTGTGAAGCACTAGCTCGTTTCCTCTCAACATAATGTATATTATTTTATCCTGAATCTAAGGATGACTAGTTCAGTTACGTATTCACCCCTCCATAACTTGTAGCACCCCATCCCAAGGCAACTATTGATCTTGTAGTCTCGAAAGCGTAATACTCACCTCTTAGAAGGAAGAGTAACTAATCTTCGGACTTAAAGTCTTGATGCCTAGGAAACGTTGGATCAAGTTAAGCTTGTTGAGACTAAGCTACATTCCAGTGTCCATTAGATTAATTATTTATTAACTTCAATACATGTACATTGCTAAGCCTAGATTGGATGTTGACAACTTTTATCGTTAACATTTTTGGCGCTATATGGAGGGTTTGTACCTCCGCCATTGTTATTTTATTATGGATTAATTTGGTGAACCTATTACTTCATGGTAGGAAAAGATGAAGTCAAAAAGATTGGAGGAGCGAAATAAAGAACCAGCTCCTAATGCTACTATTGAGGAGAACTTGAATCTAACATTCAACTTGGACTAAAACGAAGTAGGAGCAACTTCTAATGTGGTGCAACCACCAAATCTGAATGCCACGGAAGAAATTGCCGCCAAGTTTATGGCTCTATAGAAGAAAACCCGGGAAATGCAAGCTCAAATGGATGCTGCTCAAACGCCAAGGTCCTCAAAGGTCGCCAAGTTGAGTCAAAAGGAAGAAGATGAATCTCCACAGAGGAAGGTTCTCACCCATCATTTTGAAGGAAAGGAGAGGCTCAAAGAAGCTCTGTTTAGGAAGAAAAGGTCCCATCTGATAGGAGTGGATCATCAGGGAAATCAATGCAGTCAGGAGCAGTTTGGGAGCTATACTTCTAAAGGGTAGGATCCTAAAAGGGAGGATTACGATAACATAGAATCTTACCTCAAGGACATAACAAGGAAACCTGTCAAAGACCCGTTAGGTAGAAAGGGAAAGAGAACCCATGATGAAAGGGTTAACGACAATGAAAGGGTGGCCCCTTTCACTGATGAGATCACGAACACTATGATACCATCTCGTGTAATGGTTCCAATCATAAAATATCTCATAACGACTAACCCTGATGACCACCTAATGGCTTTTGAGAGGAAGATGAATCTCTATAATGCTTCGAGGGCCGTCCGATGTCATTTTTTCCCAGTAACCCTCCAGGCGGCCGTAACCAAGCGGTATCATCAATATAGGGAGAATACCGTCTATTCGTGGAAACAGTTTGGTTATGAGTTTTCTGCACAATTTTGCATATGTAAAGATCCGATGGTGTATTACACGGTTATCGCTTACATCAAACAAAGACAAGGGGAGTCCTTGGGAGATTACTTGAAAAGATTCAACGTAGATGCTTTGAAGGCAAAGGATATGAATGATCGCGACAAATTGATTATTGTTCACTCGAGGTTGATTGAGAACACCCCTTTTTGGAAAGAACTATGTATTCACGGGTGTAAGGACCCATAAAACTTCCATTTTCAAGTTGTCAAATTCATCTGTATGGACGAATTATACTATACCAAGAAGAAGTTTGGGCCTCGTGGTGAAGGAGGAAAGTGAGGCTTTAGTCGAAAGCCTCAAGGTGGAAGGTTTTGTCGAGTTGGAAATCAGAAAAGGCCAAGATGGGAGGACTCCAATTCTAACTCGGTACCCCATAGCAAACCCATCTCCTTTGTGTACGTTGTGGCCAAAGAAAGGGCCAATAACTTCCCCGTCTTGTCTAAAGCCAAGAATTGCCCTAAACCCTATAGTGGAGGAAAGTACTGTGAAGATCACAAAACGAATGGACACAAAACCGACAAATGTAAGGTATTAGAAGGGATCATTCAAAAGCTTAGTGCGAAGGGAATCTAATAGAGTTCATTCTAAACAAGCAACCTTTTTCTCCGCATGCTAATGGGAACCATAATATTTAAGCCAATGCAGTGGAAGCTCCAACTGAAGAGGGTCATCTGGATTTGGTCCTTCCAATAAACCTAATCAATATGATCCATAGTAGGCCACATCCGGCTGGAAACTGCCCAACGGCTCGAAATCAATATTTGAGGGAGGCATGTAAGGGAATATTCTCTGTTCAAGAAGATCCATCGTTGATGAATGCCTGCTATGGAATCAAAATGCACAATCTAGTGACCTCTCCAAACAAGATGAAAACGAGGTTTCATTATCCGCACAATGACCTGCTCATGATAACGACTCAGATTGGGCTTTCTGTGGTTGCCAAGATTCTTGTTGATACCGAGAGTGCTGCAAGCGTAATCTTTAAACATGCCTTTGACTAAATGGGAATCTCTAAAGATAAGCTAAAGCCAAGCAACGAGCCTATCTTCGGATTCAACAACAAAGGATCGATTCCAATAGGGCAGATCAAGCTTTTAGTTCAAGTGGGATTATCTCCTATCCACAGGACCTTCGAGACCCTCCTTGTTGTCATCTACCAGCCTTCCTACTATAATGTTTTCTTCGGTCGTCCCGCTCTGGAGGAGATGGATGCTTTTGTTTTGCCCAAATATTTTATGGTGAAGTTCTTAACAAAGAAAGGATGGGGTACCATCAGAGGAGAACAATTTAGTTCTCGCAAATTGTACTATGCAACAATTGATAAATACACAAGGAAGTATTCCTCTTACTTTGATTCTTCTTCTATTTTCCAACCTTTAGATCATGGATTGTTACATCCAACATTCGAAGCTAAAGTAAAAACCAATAAAACTGGCAAATGTATGAATGGTAGGTACACTTCTTTAAGAAGAAAAAGAAAAAGGGTTGATGAAATAAATTTGACAGAGAATGAGGAGGTTGTGATAGAGTTGGATTCCCAAGGGGATACCAAAAGAATCAAACCAATAGAAGACTTGGAAGAAACAAGCATTGATCAGACTGACAAAGCCAAAACCATCAAGGTAGGAAGAAGGTTGGATGGACCATTAAGAAGTGACTTGATTCAGTTCTTACAACTCAACAAATATGTATTCGCCTGGACTCATTCGGATATGATAGGAATTAGCCCCTCTGTCATGAGCCATACCTTAAATATCAACCCCTCCATAATTCCTATACGGCAAAAGAAAAGGCAATACAACAGAGACAGATTAGAGGCTTTGAAAGATGAAGTCGAGAAATTGTTAGCAAATGAATCTATCAGGAAAGTCTTTTATCCCAATGGCTAGCCAACCCCGTACTGGTGAAGAAGTCCAACGAGAAGTGGAGAACTTGTGTTGATTACACGGACCTAAACAAAGCTTGCCCAAAGGATTGTTACCCCCTTCCGTGAATAGACCAGTTGGTTAATGCGACAAGAAGACACAGGTTGCTATCCTTTATGGACGCTTACTTGGGGTACAACCAAATTCCCATGCACAAACCCGAGGAAGAGAATAAAAGCTTCATTACTAATTGGTGAACATTATGTTACAAAGTAATGCCTTTTGGATTAAAGAAACCTAGTGCAATATATCAAAGGTTGGTTAACATAATGTTTCAAGATCAAATAGGGCGAAAATAGAGGTGTATATGGATGACATGCCAGTAAAATCTACCAAAGCGGAAAGCCATCTAAAGATTTGAAGGAAATGTTCAATATCCTAAGGGTGTACCAAATGAAGTTAAAACCTTAAAAGTGTTCGTTTAGAGTTCAGTTCGGAAAGTTTCTAAGATATGTGGTCAGCGAACACGGAATCAAGGATAGTCCTGATCAAATACAAGCCATAAAGGATATGGGGGAGCCCAGAACAAGAAAATAGGTCATGATCTTAAATGGAAAGGTAGCCGTCCTCAGTTCGTTAATTTCTAAAGATACAAATGTTAACCGGCCTTTTGGTCTGATAACCAAAAGTATGCAAGACACACTTAACTTAGCATATCGCGTGATATTACAGCCCAGAGGAGTTGTCAGTACCAGAAGACCGGAGTCTGGCCACCAGTAGAATGTCGCATCCCTCGGATGTGACCTCCATCAGTATCCGTTCGCATTAGAGCCGAAGTCGAGCCGTGCTTCGAGCCGAAGGCGAGCCGTCCAACGGGTCCTGGCGCAGCGCCGATGGGGTCCGTGGCCTTACACTCTCGGTGGCTATTGACCTAGCCAGTTAGGTCAAAACTGTGGGCACAACCCGATTCATCCAATTTCCGCCAACAAGTGTGTTGCCCAAAATCACCAAATCGACTCAAAGTCAGGGTTCAGCCAACAACTTCCGCGAACCTCGCCGCTCCTCCAAACATTGCCAAACATAGGCCTTGTAGTCCAAACCATTCCCGAGCCGAGGCCTCAAATCCTAAAGGAATCACGAGTCTCAAAGCACCTAGCTCCGAGTTCGAAAGTTCATACCCAACAGGTACGAAATTTCGAACGCATCGCCGGGTTCGAAATTCTGAACCCAACAGGTACAAAATTTTGAACCCATCCCCAGGTTCGAATTTCGAACCCAGCGGGTGCGAAATTTCGAACCCATGCCCGGGCTCATAATTTCGAGGTGTGCAGGTGGTAAGCTCGAATTTCTGCTAGTGGTCCTCTATTTCTACCTACTCCTACCTATCCCCACTCCTATAAATAACCCATGGCCTCACACTTCAAAGTTGTTGGATTTTCTTCACTCAAGACCTCCCTCAAGCTCCACGAAATCCATTAATGGCATCTCCCATTTGAGGAAGAAGGAGAATTATATATTCTTTTTCCCAAATACCTAGCATATTTCAATTATGAAAGTGAATGTAAGGAGCATGGCTACACCTTGTAATTCTTGAGTGATTAATAAAAGTTCAACATCCTTCCAAAGTGGACGTAAGCCTAATCCGCGGCCGAACCACTATAAATACTTGTGTCTTTTATTGTTTTCTCTTACTTAGTCTTGCGACCAAATCAACTAGTCCTAGTAATAGGAATCTTTGGTGTTTACGACATTTTTTTGCCGTCAATATTTGGTGCTTTCACTGAGAATTGAACTCAAGATTTGCGTCTTTCTTCCATATTATCATCTCGACTTCGATGAGCTTAAGGTTCCTTGCTCAAGCTGCTGTCAAATCCGCTTACGAGGGTAAAGAAGTCAAAGAACGCAATGGTCGACTCTTCAGCCGCAGCCGAAGTCGATACCTCCCAACCACCTAAACCAATGGACGTCCCAGCCACTAATGAAACCGTCCCTCCTATTGTGGACCCCGAAGAGCCCACGACACAAGCTCAAATCCATGTGCATAATGAAAGATATGAGAACACAACGGTCGAGCTAAACCAAGCACCAAAGAATAACATCGACCTTATGCGACAACTTCAACAAAGTCAGCGTGTCGTCACTCGACTTCAACTAACTCGGAACAACGCTCGACCTCGAACAACTTTAGAAACTTCATCTACTGAATCAAGGGGTCCGCATCAAAGAAGGAGGTTTTGTCTCATTAACAACATCGCCGTTCGCACCAACGCTCTCAACAATGGCAATGGCAATGGCCACGCCACGACAATGTGAACGGCAACAGCGAACGAGCTACAGTCACATATAACGAGGGGGCGCAGTACCGAGACCGCTCTCGCTTGATTATCGACGAGGACCCGATCCTACAAACCAACCTCTTCCTCGACACAACCCAATGGTCGGTAATCAGGGTGAAGGGCCCGCTATCCCAATGACCCACGCTCCTCCAGAACAGGATCCGCATCAGCCCGCTCCACCTCACCGTCCACACCAAGACCCAATCATAGATGTCGAGGACATTGAGGAAGACGATCCGGACATCCATCATAGAAGGCGACCTCGAAACAGGACTCCAGAACCTCATCAAAACCCATGGGTCCCAATGGCGTATCCCCATCCAACCTACCTCCCCGACATGGTCGGAAGGACCATGAGAGAAATGCAAAGAAACATGCATGATTAATGGTAAGTGCACGTTAGACGCTCCAGCATGCCACAAATGCCGCTCTACGATGGTACCACTGATCCTTGTGCCTTCCTAAATCAATATGAACGAAAAATGGACTGAAGCCGAGGGAAAAATCCGGTCAAATGCAAGTGCTTTCCAGTCTTCTTACTAGGAACCGCTCTACTATGGTCTCTCGCCTCCCACCTGATTCCATTGACAACTTCAGCCAGTTAGCGACACAATTGGTCAAATAATTCAGGATGCATATTCCAACTCCAAAGAGTGCCCTCACCTTGTCCAATTTATACCAAGGACCCGCCAAGTCCCTCAAAAGCTATCTCTCCCAGTTCAATGTCGTCCTCGCCATGGTCGAGGACCCAGATCCTCGCACCGTACTCTTCCAACTAGCGAAAGGCGTACTTCCCCCTTCCGAATTTGGAGCCTGGATTGATCGGAAGCAGCCAAAAATCCTCAACATTTTCCATGAGAAGGCTAGGCATTACTTATGTCAAGAAGAAGCGAGACGTAACCGACTCTCCAGG
Source organism: Allium sativum (assembly GCA_030737875.1). NCBI lineage: Eukaryota > Viridiplantae > Streptophyta > Magnoliopsida > Asparagales > Amaryllidaceae > Allium > Allium sativum. The sequence continues at coordinate 91,392,377 of CM060910.1, read as the reverse complement.
GCCGGCCTTCCCAATAATCCACATGCAAACACCATAAGTGACAACATCAAAAGGGAAATAGAGAGCGAAGCTCTTCGATAAGGACAAGGGACAAGACCCTACAAACAAAGGCCGAATAGCGGTAGGCACGACGGCCGCAACAACGGCCAGGTTCCTACGGAACCCCAGAAGCCCGGATCTCATCAAACATACGAAATCTACACCCCGCTGAATGAAGACTTGGAAACAATCTACCAGGAAACGTGCAATGCGCTTCAATACAATAAGCCGTACAATAGGGAATCCACTAATCATGAGAAGAGTACCGGCAAGTACTGTCAATACCATGACGTGTACGGACATAATACCAATAATTGCCGTCAATTCAAAGACATAGCCGAAAAGCTTGTCCGCGAGTAGCGCCCTGAGCAGTACATCCAAAAAGCATCATGACTCTCACTGGCATTAAGCAGAATTCTGGTAAAACCAAACGCTTACCCCGTTGGCCGCAATTGATGCTGGTACCTCTCGCTAGTCCCTAGCAGCACAGGACCCACTGGAAACGGATCTCCTTCCACTTGTGGCCCCTGAAGCTCCTGCGACTCAAGCACTAATTCGCATGCTTAATGAGAAATATGGGAATGCAGCTCTCGTGCTAGGCATTGAAGATTAATACCAACCATATGCGCCAACTTCAAAAAATTCGACACATCGTCATTCTACTTCAACTTGCTCAGAACCGCGCCCGCTCTCAGCGCACCGCCTCGGGAATTTATCCTTTCAAAGCTATGGGCCCACGTCGAGGAAGAAGGTTTTACCTCGTTAAAAACATCACCGTCCGCTATAGCACTCATATGGCGATAGCAATGGCAACAGAAATGAGATGAAGATCGAACCATCATCACATACGGCTAAGGAACCAAGGGACAAACTGTGTTCAAGTAACCAACCTTCTACTCGGAAGGGCCCAACTGTCACTACTGACAACCAGAGTCCCACTCTTCAAGCAGCTCGTCGGGCTAGAGTACTTCCAGACCAGGGTGCACACCAGCTCGCCCAACCTCGACAGCCATACCAAAACCAGGCCATTCGTGACATGAAAGAGAGCAAGCCGGATGTGTACAACAGAAGACGTCGACAGAATAGAACTCGCAAAATTAGTCAAAGCTAATGGGTTCCATTAGAAAATCCCCCTTCGACATATCTCCCCGACGTGGTCCGAATAATCATGAAAGATATGCGAAGGAACGCCGACAACTCAAGGGAGACCCACTTGAGGCGTAATACCTTCACCAGGATCATACATGAAGCCGAGTGGCCCCGACACTTCAACACCACATATGGCATTCTATGGAGGTATGGCTGACCCCTAATCTCGACAATGTCAAAATCAGCACCAGAAATGGAACGCGTCATCCCGGCCGTCCCCGGCCCTGACGCTCAAGCCTCCTCTAGGCGGACTTAAACTGCTATATGTCCGACCTTATCACCCACGCTTCTAGCATCCAACTAGTCCCAAGTTCACTTCAACCGACTTCCCCAGCGTCATGCAATCGAAGTTGAAGACTCACGGATTGCCGAAGATCTTCCGTCGAGAAGGCCCGCTAGGCTCCAAAGTCCTGGGCTAGATCACGACCTCTATAATGAGGCTGGAGCCCAGCCTCCAATTATCGCCGACACGATCTGTGGATTCGTGAGGGAACCATGGGGGCACGTCCATAACATTTACAAAACCAGAACAAGGCGTAACCCATTCACTTAGGCTATCCTTAATACCGAATGGCGCTAGCACTTCGACATGCAACCACTTAATGAAGCTATGATTCTTGAAGCTTCATTAGCCGCCACAAATGGCACATGGGTTCATCATACGTAGCCAACGCCATAAGTTGTGAGCGCTACCCCGTCCTTGTCCAAGACGGCTCTACAATGGTTCTCTCAGCTTCCACCTTGAACCATCACAACTCTCCCCTAGCTTGACAGGAGATTGGTTGCGCAATCCACGATGCACGTCGCGAGGCCCAGGGACATCCCCTCAGTCTCGAACATCTGCCAAGGCATCCGTGAAAACTCTCAAAGGCTATCTCGCAAGATCCCGTGCCGCCTTGGCCGAAGTCAAGAAACTTACTCCTCGAATCACACTCGTCCAGCTTACAAAGGCCATGCCACCTAATTCCAAACTCAGAGTCTAGACCAATAAAAAACAATCAAAGATTCAGGAGATCTTCTGCATTAATGCCAACTACTTCCTATGCCGAAAGTTAGCATAAAGGAATCGAGCTTCTCACCTCAACGTCCTGCCTCATGACGGCCCCTAGGGCTCCAACAACTCCAACTCAACCGCTCTGCGCAATCTTGCTCACGGCGGCAGCGTCAAAGGTAGTCGCAACAATCAAACGAAGTGTCTTCGACTTCCTTCTTCCCGCAGCCGCACTTCTCTCGAAGACACCCCCGGGAAGATTTACCTCACATCATGCAATCCCCAACCATGCAAAAGGCCAAGACCTAAAAGTACGACGAGCACACCAAGGGACTCTACAGGATATCGTCGGTTCTACAACATCCGCGGATACAACACAAACATGTTCATCACTTGCAGAACGACAGCAAGGAACTCGTCCGCACGGAGTTTCCAAGCCACTCGACACTCATCAAAGGTTCTCACTACATGAGACCTTCGAGCCACTCGATGCTCATCGAGGATCCTCAGTGCACGGGATCTTTGAGCTACTCAGCACTCATCAAAGGTTTCCACTAAACATGACCTCGACCGACAACTAATCCCTCAAGATCGTCCCCCCAACTCGTCAGGACTACAGCTTTCATGGCGCAGTTGACTTTAGGTTGTCATCGGAGATACCAGTTTGCAACTCCTCTCTGTTTATTCTACCCTCATTGGAAGCAGAACAAAAACTAAAGAAGAACTTTCTCCTATAAAAGACACTTCCTTTTCGCTATGCCGTGTCCTTCTTGGTCCACCATATGGCACTCCTGGCCTCCACCAACCAGCAGGGGGCACGTTGGGAAGCATTATCGGAGGAACATTCGGAAGCGGATCTGAGAATTCCAGCTCTCTATCATCCCTAAGATCGTCGTCTACGATACAGCAATCCTCGAGGTTATCATTGGAGAAAACGATCATTAACTCATTAACACCATCGGCTCGCCCATAAAAAATATAGAGGAGGCGAGAGGGATGATTCAAATTTGTAAAGAAGGCATACACATCAACTAAAAATGGGACCTCGAGCGCAATTGCCAATGGAAAAGTCTGTTGGTTAAGGGTCACAACCTTTCCAATAGTCATTACTGTTATAATTCGAACAGAGTCACCCATTCACGGATAGATGCCTCATTCCGACCTATGTATATATAGGCTTGCAAAAAAAATGAAATGAGAACAAAAAGCAAGGCCACTTCTCCAAGACACACCTTCTCTTTGCTGTATCATAAGCATCCTCCTCCAACTAATTCTCTGGGCGCTTGGGGGAACGACTGGAAGCTTAGCCAAGGGCCCGTGCGAGTGCACATCAGCAGCCTCATCTTCAAACGGATCTTTCATCCACCTGCAGGCCTCGCTCCTCGGTAGGAAGTCCCATACTCAAACAATGGAAGCTCAGCAATGGAACTTTCAAACTCTCAACCATGGATGGAACCGAACTCCCAAGGGCATGGAACAACGAACATCTCCACCTTTACTCTACATAACTTAGTGTACAATCGATTCATGCCTTCCAACGAAATTTTTCTTTCCTGAAATTCGAGGCATCGCAAAGGCAACTACTACCGGAGTTATCCGTAGGAGTAATGTTCAGCTTCCTGTCTCCCTTCCATGTTTGCTCCGTGCATGACGTGTTTGATTAATCCTAACAACCAACTCACGTTCAAACTCCGGATCGCCACATCAGCATCCCAAGCACGAGAACTAATGTCGCCATCCAAGCCTCGAGCCCACATCGAGAAAAAACAACACTGGCTACGTCCGGCACCCCGAGCACGGGAGTCGGCAATGCTACTTGAGTCGCCGGCCCGCAGCGTGACCAAGTATAAACAACCACTAACTCGAACCTCGGCCCAGTGCCGAGGCCGAGGATAAATCGGTCTGCGTCCTAGTCCAGGCGACTTGGCACCACTTAGCGACCGACTAAGATCGATGCAAATCGCTCTTCGCCGGTTGCGGGTGCCGGTCGAATCGTGGCGCAACACCAAGACCGACCTTAAATCATTTCTCACTGAAGCCCTAAAGGCTTAGGTGCAACTCGTGGCCATGATCGGACCCTACAGGTTGATGATCAGACCTTTTCTATGCCGGCGAATAAACGACGCCTGGCGGCTCGCCTCAAACCCGATGAACGACGGGAGAGACACCCACCCGGCAACCACACAACGCGTCGCCCTACGCCTTCACTATACTTGGGATTAACCCGGGCCACCCAAAACAGCAGGCGCTCAGCTTGGTTTCGCAAACTACAGGTTTCCGGAGTTGAGGGAAACTTACTGAAACCAGCGCTTTATTTCACTCCTTTGGAATTATTAACCCAGAGCGCGGTACACAATCACACCCCTCTGGAATAATTGGCCCAGAGCGCGGTACACAATCGCTTTTTTGTTATGTGTGATGATAAGTATGCTTATGCAAGTACGAAATGCCTTAAAACATAAGAAGAACATCCAAATACTTAACATAAATTGAGATCTTTAATAATTCATATTTCATTTCTACACACACCCCGAACAGACTACATGTCTAACATTTCTTCTTTATGATGACAGGGTGTACATGAAAACCACCCCATACCTTTGGGGACCAAAAGCAATGGTCACACTCGCATATACTATTAGTTTACCTAACCCAAAGTATCTTTAATTCCTTTAACAATTACTGATGCTACTAATCCTTTTCTTTTCTTTTTTTGTACAGGTTCGGCACTTGATAGGTCACCACCAGCAATGGTCCCCTTCCATCCAGAATCGGTTCCTCCTCCTCTACTCTTCACAAGAGTAACAGATTCGTACGACATCGATGCGCGCCTCCTGCCATTATCCTCTCCGCTTGTAACTGGCGTAACTTCCCCGAGAGCGATACATGGAAATGGCTAAGGGACAATGTCAAAATCAAGGACCAATGCAGACTGGGTTTCTCCCTAAGTCTTCTTGGCGCCCGACTCCACTCTTTTCTAAGCATCTTCGGCGAACTTATAATCAGCTAGCTCTCTGGCTTGGAGTCGCATAATTGCATTTGCTTTGAGTTTCCTAAAGGCCCCCTCGCCCTCTTTTGGTGGGCATCATCGACGGTTTTCTTATTCCTATCCTACTCCGAGGCCCTCTCCTTCTCCGCCTCAATGTCGGCCTACTTCTTCGCCACCACAGCGCTAGATTTCTCCTCGGTGTCCTGGCTAGCCTCTGCCCAAGAATCTTGTACGGTAGCCTCATCCTGTCCCTCTTCCCTTTCGGTTCCTCATACTTTGCCACCCGTCGGGATTCCTGATCTTCCACCATGGCTTGCATGGTTTGCACACTTACACCAGCCACGCCATCGTATGAATGCTTCGGCCAACCACTACTTTCCTCCTGAAAGACTCATATAAATGTAGAATCCTAAAGCCACGATTTCTCCTACCTCTCCAAATCGTGCCCACTGCAACTCCAACCGGGGCTCGGACGCATGAGGAAGAACGGGGCAAATCCTGGTGTCGCCTCCGCTCCAAGGGGCTGCCCAGCCAAAGAAGCAACTATTTGACTGCTGAGGGTTCATCGCTCGCATACTCTTCAATTAGCAAGTACTCGAGCTCGGGGGCAGCCCCCAATCTATCTCTGCAGCAGCTTACTCATCGCAGGACCTGAGGAGGATCCCACCAGCTTCCACGCTGGCATTTCCATTGCCACAACCTTTGGGGCAACCATTCTAAAGAGGAACATACACCTCACCACGAGGATGATCCAGACCCAAGAGCACGGGTCTCGGAAACTTCTAACCTCACGCCAGTACTAGGCAGGCTAGGCGTAGATGCTCGAACCAAAGGAAAGAGGGAGCAACACAACCACCAGTCCCCCGAGGAACTGTACAATTTAGACAAGTTATCGGTACGCAAAGTAAATAATTCATATCCCGATGCAAGTTCTTGAGTTCTCATGGTCGGTTCGCTGGGTTCCCGAATTCTCGATGCTCTGCCGGCAAACTCATACCTAGGCATAACGCGAAGCTGACTCACATCCCTTGATGCAACAACTCCCTACTTACAAATGCATCAGAATGCGGTGATAACACCTAGTTTTAATAATTGTGGTAGTAATTACCAGTAACCATCAACTCCATTCTCGGGTCGGAAAATGGTTACAACATAATTAGGTTGGAACTAACGACTCAACCGTATGTTCACATCTTATATGCATATCTGAGCAGTCAGTCCGAATAAGCCCATTTCCAGAATCATTCGCCAACCAGTTGTGTTACGATCAACTTCAATTACAAACCAGACGTGAAACATTGAGCAACGATCCGAACTTGCTAGCTCGTCCCTGACATCGAGCAAAATCTAGTAGATACCCGGGCTTGGGGGCAGCCCTCTACCGGATGTCGCACCGGCCTGGCAATCTCGAGACCCGGTCAGATCTCCTTCAGTCCCTGCACCAACGTCGCATTCACCTTGCAACGAAGGCAATCCAGAGCCAGAGTCCATGACCTGGAGGCTTTCTCGGCTTTCCATCAATGCCCGGAATCCACACAAAGCAAACACTCCGGAGCATGATGGCAGCCTTTAGCCACAACAACTAGCGACATGGCCATCACCAACCGTCGGCGTAACGCCTGAGTCAAGATGCAACTACATCATGATTGGGTTATTGATCGGATCTCGAGACTAACAGGTCAACTATGCGTCGACATCCTGAATAAGCATTCGAGCCGGCGGTCCAAGCAAGTCCACTCCTCAAGGACCGCGTTGCGAGACCAAAACTCACTGATCACTATCTGCTCATCGGGCACTATGCAAATGTTTAATTTTACAATCCCAAGCTTGGAGCCAAGACCAAGTCATCGGAGTGTGAAGTTATGTGTCGTGCTCCCATGCACTTGCTAGATTATCACAACCCTCAAACCGAATTCAACCTCTTGAAAAACCAGGAGGGTTTAGTAAGTGTCCGGGATACGAAGCCCACTCTCGTATTCGCGCATACTTGGCGACCTTTATCCGAATTCCTAATTCCATTTCCCAAGATCCGCCGCTCCACGTTCTTGAGTGCCAAATCCGAAATCCCCCTTACTTTTCATATTTCTCTTCCCTTCTCCCGAAAACCTAACGACACCTCGAACATCCAAAGTACAAAAGAAGTATTTTGGCATCCTCCGTGCCTTACGATGATTTTCTGTCTGGGGAAGAGAAGAAAGGAAGTAACTACAATCAAAGGATCGGTATGCCCTAAGCGAACATTCCGGGATTGGAATTTGGGATCGTACACCAAGCTACGACCATATTCACTTAACTTCGAAGCTCCAACTACCAAGTCAATCATGACTCAGTGACCACTTGTGTACTCACCAAGTGCTCAATCATCAAAGTGCACACGCCCAACATTTGGATCCGGCCTCGCCTCAGAGGAAAATCCATATAAATACATGCCACGACATATGACAAGTTTTGTCCTAACAATGGCATTCGCATATATGAGTTGTCGAAACTTTGAACGATAGGGCTAGCTTGGAATGTTGAATGACCTTGGGTTCACAAATCCAAGCGATTTGGCGGATACTCCAAACTATCAAGCTCCATCCCAATGACGTTTCAACAACTACTTAGGGAAATCGCGTGCCTAAGCCATGGCAATAACCGTGCATACACGCTTTGGAAATCGCAAACGAGTAGACCGACTTGATCCAAATGCATGCCCACAAGCCTCAAGGGTTCAAATGTACGCACCCAACGGTCGGCTCTCGATACGAAAGCTCCTTGAAAAGCTGAAATGCGCGATTACAAGCCCATGGCATGCCATTCACCTTCATGTTACCTATTCCATCTCATATCGCGTCATACAAAACCACATGCAAACTCGCAACTACATACGCAATTATGACCGGATAATGAACCATTTACACTATGACATAACCGAGAGTCGGCAAACAAAGTTTCTTTTCTTTAATCTACAGGAACTAAATGCCTTCGATAGGTTCCAACCTAAGCAAGCCAAAACTCTTAGCAATGTTGGAATCATAAGCTCATACCAGCATATTCCGGCAAGGCATCCCAACCGCTCCAAAGCAGTGTGCTCTCGGTATACAACTCAAGAGAAGGGTCATAACCGATCGCTAAGCACCGCATGGAGATGTTTGCGCCCATATTAAGACTCATCTCACTTCAAATCATGTCCCGTTAACACAAGACATACTTTGAGGGGGCAAATGTTAACCGGTCTTTTGGTCTGGTTCCCAAAAGTACGTAAGAACATGCTTGGCTTAGCATATCACGTGATATTACAGCCTAAAGGAGTTGCCAATACCAGAAGACCTGGGTCTGGCCGCCAGCAGAATGTCGCATCCCTCGAACGCGACCTCTATCAGTATCCGTTCGCAGCTGAGCCGAGGGCGAGCTGTCCATCGGGTCCGGGCGCAGCGCCGGTGGGGGTCCGTGGCCCTACAGTCCCGGCGGCGATCGACTTAGCCGGTTAGGTTGAAACTGTGGGCACAGCCCGATTCATCTGATTTCCACCAACAAGTTTGTTGCCCAGAATCACCAGATCGACTCAAAGTCAGGATTCAGCCAACAACTTCTGTGAACCTCGCCGCTCCTCCAAACATTGCCAAACAAAGGCCTCGCAATCCTTCCCGAGCCGAGGCCTCAAATCCTAAAGGAATCACGAGTCTCAAAGCACCTAGCTCTAGGTTCGAAATTCCGAACCCAACAGGTTCGAAATTTAGAACCCAGCCCCGGGTTAGAAATTGCGAACCCAACAGGTTCAAAATTTCGAACCCAGCCCCGGGTTAGAAATTCCGAACCCAGCAGGTTTGAAATTTCATTGAAATTTCGAACCCAGCCGGTGCGGAATTTCGAACCCATGCCCGGGCTCGAAATTTTGAGGTGTGCAGTTGGTGAGCTCGAATTTCTTCTAGTGGTCCCTTATTTCTACCTACTCCTACCTAATCTTACCTACCCCCACTCCTATAAATAACCCATGGCCTCACACTTTGAAGTGGTTGGATTTTCTTCACTCAACACCTCCCTAAAGCTGCATGAACTCCATTAATGGCATCTCCCATTTGAGGAAGAAGGAGAATTAAATATTCCTTTTCCTAAATACCTAGCATATTTCAATTATGAAAGTGAATGTAAGGAGCATGGCCCCACCTTGTATTTCTTGAGTGATTGATAAAAGTTCAACATCCTTCCAAAGTGGACATAGGCCTATTCCGCGACCGAACCACTATAAATACTTGTGTCTTTTATCGTTTTCTCTTACTTAGTCTTGCGACCAAATCAACTATTCCTAGTAATAGGAATCTTTGGTGTTTACAGCATTTTTTGCCGTCAAGAACAAACAAGCGTGTCCATTTCTTTGATATCATAATGAAGAAGAAGAACTTTGAATGGAACGAAGAATGTAGAAAAGCGTTTCAAGAATTAAAGGATTATATGGAAAAGCCCCCAATTTTATGTAGTCTCGAGAAATAGGAAAATTTATACCTTTATATGGTTGTCTCAAAATATGCGGTAAGCTTGATCCTTATAAGAGAAGGTGATGGGACCCAATACCCAGTTTACTATGTTAGCAGAAGGTTATAGGATACGGACACATGATATCTTGTGGCGGAAAAGCTGTAACACCTTATAATTTTAAACAATAAAGTTAACAAATTAAAGAATAATTAATTTCAAATGTGAGAATTAAGGGAAACGGGTTGCGCCATTGTGTTCGTCTCGGAATTCTGCTTGAGATAGAGTCCGACTTTGTGTTAATTGGACTTCGTATGAAGAAGCTATGTCCTTCCGAAGTTTCAAAAATTAATTAAATTAAAAACAGCTCAGGATTCAGGAATTCAAAAAATAAAATAAAAATAGGGACCAGGTCAACCAGGAGGTCGACCCTAGTGTCGACCTCCCTTATACAGGTCGACCTTAGTGTCGACTTGAGGGTCGACCTCCCCTTCCCCCCCCCCCCCCCGTGGGGTAGATATGAAAGATGACGATTTTGTGACTCAGTGCTGAGTCATTAGGGCTGAGGTGTCATTCTATGTTGACTGGATGGTCTTGATTGATTCTAGGTTAATCCGATGGCTCTTACATAACTAATCTTCTATAAAAACACCCTAAAACCCCTAACACAAATTCATAACAAGAGCCGCCATGCCGTACATAGAGTAGCCGCCATACACTTTCAACCCTAAAGCAAGATAGAGGCTTGAATCAAAAATTAAATCAAATCTTAATAACAACTAAGTCTACATCAAAGTCGAGCAATTCAGTTTCAGAATACAGATCCCAGAAAGACAAGACTATTCTTTTTAATTGTGAGTATGATAGCCATCACAAAATAATTCATTAATTTGATTATGATAAGATATAACCGGGATTATAAGAATATGATTTTGAATCATGTGATGTAAATTGTACGTATGTTTGTGGTGTTGGATCATATGTTAGTTCTTATGTGAATTTTATGCAAGTTGAATCATATGTCCTATGCAAGTTGAATCATATATCTTATGCAAGTTGAATCATATATCTTATGCAAGTTTGTGATGATTGGATCATATATACATGTATAAATCTTATGCAAGTTTGGGTTGTTGAAATATCTGTGAAAAATATATATGCATATGCTAGTTTATGTGACATTAATCTACATGTTTAGATCTATATGCAAGTTTACATCTTTATGTTTAAATCTATATGAAAAGATTACATCTTTATGTTTAGATCCATATGCAAGTTCACACCTTTATGTTTAGATCCATATGCAAGTTCACACCTTTATGTTTGGATCTATAGCAGTACATAAGTTATGCAAGTTTATGCCCATTACTTATGTTAGTTTCCTATCATATGCTAGTTTGAATGAAATTCATATGCAAGTTTATGTCATGATCCTTAGATCTATTTTATGTGTTATGTGATGTTGTTTTTCTTTTTATAAGTTAGACTATTTGCGAGTCTAACATATGTCATATGAAAACGTACGAATAAGGTGGGGATGATAGGATAATATTGAATATACATAAAATTGTGAATTAGCATAAAATGGCCCTAAAAAAGGCATATAATTAATTTGAGACATTAATTGGCATAATTGTTATTTATGGACATAATTTTAAGAGACAATTATGGACAAAAATAAATTTGGAATTTATTAATTTGAATAGGGATATTAATCCAATTTGGGGTTAAATAAAGATATGTAATAATAAACCGCCTAAGGCACGAGGTTAGACTATTTTTTGGTGTAAGACTGCCCGGACCCGCCCGGCAAATCAGCAGCCATAAATGTCAGTCTAATGTGAGAGCTCAAAGGCACGAATTAAATGCGTAACAACTGTAAAGACATGAGGTTAGGCTCGTTTGCAGTATAAGACTGCCCGGACCCGCCCGGCAAATCCAACAACCGCAAATGTCAGTCTTATGTGGGAGGTCTTTACAAGGTTACGGTTCTAATAAATTAAGTAACACTTAAGCAGATAAACATGTGGTGGGACATGTGGGTGCCTTGGGTGGCATGTGAAATACGATTAGGTGCCTTAATAATTAATTAATGCTGATTAAATACAAATATGAATGACAAACAGAAGTTTGGTTGAGTGAGTGATTCTCTAAGTAACAATCTGATGTTGATTTCGGTCTTTGGGGTTGGTACTTAGGGAGTTATTCTATTAACCAATGTATCTGTGAACTAAGATGTACTTAATCATAAACTAAGTAAAACATGGTTAGTGGATATGGTTAAGACCAGCATAACCAATAATATATAACTGGGTAGGGTTAAGACCAACTTAACCAATAATTTGATAAGTGGATAGGGTTAAGACCAGCTTAACCAATACAATATAAGTGGGTAGGGTTAAGACCAGCTTAACCAATAATTTGATAAGTGGGAAGGGTTAAGACCAGCTTAACCAATAATATATATATATATATATATATATATTAATCTGACAAGTGGATAGGGTTAAGACAAACTTAAACAATAATAATATATTGATCGGATAAGCGGATAGGGTTAAGACCAACTTAACCAATAAGATATAAGTGGATGGGGTTAAGACCAGCTTAACCAATAATATATCGATCTGATAAGCGGGTAGGGTTAAGACAAGCTTAACCAATAACACATGTTGATTTGTTAAGTGGACAACATGGGGGACATGTGGGATATAATTATAAACACTTAACCAAGTTGAAAACATGTAAGAAGACATGAATAAGAAGGGGTTAAGTGGGGAATCTTAGTGGGGACCAAGCATAGGTGGAAAGTTTGTGTGGGGACCCTTTTCAAACCAGTAACCCATTTAGTATCTTTGTAAGCTCGATCCAATCAAGGACGAGACACGCTTACTGGGTTTGATTGTAAGAGGTCAAAACGGGTTAACGGTAGCAACGCAAGTTCAACGGGGTCATGTGCGTGTGTGGGCCCAGGCTGGTAGGTAAGACGTTGTTGCATCGTGTAGATATAAGCCGTGCATCTTTAGTGGTATCGGGTTGCCACTTTGGGCAGTGATACACCCCACTATGGGACCAGCACGGGTATCTACTAGTTAGGGAGCCGATCGAATGGGGAAGGTAGTGGGTACGACTAGCAGAGATAGGAGCAGACGACACCTATGAAGACAGCTAGGAGTATAACTACCATATTATGAATAAACATTGTAATTAGAATGGGGAGGGTAAGGATTACGACTAGCGGAGATAGGGGCAGACGACACCTATGAAGATAGCTAGGAGTACATGAAACTACCATCAATATTATTCTGTTCGGTGGGCGGGATCAACTTTTAGGGTGACTAGTAATGGCGCGGTGTAATTAACATTGGTGCAGTATAGTAATTATCCTATAGTGATTAGGAACGGGATTAACGCCAGAATATTTCTCTTAATTCCTTTGTCATGCTCACTTGTTTCATGGTCATATCTTATCTTACCAAGTTTATGCCTTATCCTAGTTACTTTAATAATTATATTGTTAAAGTTATTATACTCGCCAGACTTTATGTCTGACCCCCTTGTTTTCGCCTCTTTTCTTCCTCCCCCTCCCCCCAGGTTCTCAGGGTGGGATTAGTACTAGTGGAGCTTGATCATGGATCTCTTTCTCTCTCTTTTGGAAGTGCTTGGATTTCTGAAAGTAAAGTTTATCTCATCTCTTTTATGGCTACTTATGTTGGGGCTTATGCTTTTTATTTTATTTACTCTGAAACAATTTATCAAGATGGATATTAAGTGTACTTGGTTTATGAAGTTGTTGTAATCAAACTATTTCTCCGCTGCAATAAAAGTTGTTTTAAATTTTCCAAGTACCATTATTTATATCTGTCTTGTTATATTCTGTTCTATACACTAAATACGCTCCATGGAAGTTAATGCATTCCCTTTGTGAGTGACACTAATGGACGTGGGGTGTTACAAAAGCTACCTTATTGTCTTATAATTACGACACGGTAACTCAGGGATTACTTCGAAGCACATCCCATTAACGTTTCAACTAACTTTCTACTTAAGCAAGTTTTCAGTAAGCTAGAGACCTTGGGAAGGTTAGAAAAATGGGGAATTGAGCTTAGCCAATATGAAATCGAATTCCACCCTCGGGCAGTGATCAAGGGGCAGACTCTAGCAAATTTCGTAAATGAATGCACGAGTTTCATTACACAGTAGTCAACAAAGGAAAGCGATCTAAAAGATAAATGGTAGTTATTCGTAGATGGAACTTCAAAAGAGAAGGGGGAAGGGGTGGGATATATAATAATCACCCCTGACGGACATCGCTTACATTATGCAATGAAGCTGGGTTTTGCAGCAACAAACAATGTAGTATATTATGAGTCGATGATGGCAGGGTTAAATCTAGCACTACAGTTAAAGATACGCCTGATTGAGATCTTCAGTGACTCACAATTGGTGAATCAAATCAAGCAAACCTACCTGACCAAAGATGCTCAGTTGCCTCAATATGCGAAAAGAATACTAAAGATGTTTTCTCAATTCGAGGATTTTTTCATACATCAAATACTAAGAGGGGAGAACTCCCAGGCCGACTCGTTAGCAAAGTAGGTTAGCTCTCGAGAAGAACCTGAGACTCAAATAATCCCTGTAGGATACCAGGAGAAACCAAGCATTGAGCGGGAAGCATCTGAATCGAGAAAGGAATTGCTAGTGTTAACTAGATCCCAAGCTTTGGAAAATGAAAATAACATAGAAAAAGGTATTACCCCAAATGAGGAGCCCATTTTAGTTGAAATAGAATATCAGTATGAAAACACTTTGATGGATCCAATCATGAACTATCTTATGAACAGGGCCCTACTTATCAATAGGCAAGATGCGAGAAAGATAAAACACCAAGTTCCTACGTTTGTGATTACAGACAAAGTACTTTATACGAAAGGGAATTCGCTTCCTTACTTAAGGTGTGTAAGCCTTGAAGACAGACTCAGCCTATTGAATGAATCATATGAAGGTCTATGCGGAGACCATTCCAACGGAATTAAGCTAGCTAAGAAATTCATGCGACAGGGCATTTACTAGACATAAATGATTAGCCAAGCAATTGAGTATGTTAAGAAATGCAATAAATGCCAACGGTATTATAAGATACTCCAGCTACCTCCAAGAGATCTAACCATTATCTCAAGCTCATGGCCTATCAATATATGGGGAAAAGACTTAATTGGACTCCTACCAATCTCAAAAGGTGAAGCTAAGTATGTTGTGGTAGCCATTGATTACTTCACCAAGTGGGTGGAAGCAAAACCACTTCCGACAATCACATCCAAGAAGGTGTTAAGGTTTGCGATAAAGAATATCATCACACGTTTTGGAATTCCCGACAAAATCATATCGGACGACGGAACACAATCCAAAAGCGAAAAATTCACATGGTTTTATGATAAGAACGGAATCATAAAAAGCTTTTCCTTCGTGGCACATCCAAGGGTAAATGGTGTCGTTGAAGCTGGAAATAAAACCATAAAGACAACTCTAAAGAAATGACTGAATCAAGCTAAAGGAAATTGGGCATATGAATTACCGTTAGTGCTTTGGGCATATAGAACTTCCGCCAAGACGGCAATGGGACATACCCCTTATTCCCTAACATATAGATGTGAAGCTATGCTCCCAGTCGAGGTTGAGATTCCCTCGCACAAAAGGATAGCTTATGCTTTTTGATCCTAATCAAGAATAAGGGAAGGAATCCTTAGACTTAATCCAAGGGCTAAAAGATGAAGCCGCTATTGAAACAGCTGAATATCAAAGGAGGATTACCAAATACTACAATTCGAGGGTTAAAGCAAGAACCTTCACCAAAGGAGACTTGGTCTTACAAAGGGTAATGGCCAACACAAAGAATCTGTCGAATGGTCCACATGGACAAAATTAGGAAGGACCCTTGATCCATTCCCATAGAAGTCATACATGGAACGTACCAGCTCTGCAAATGAAATGGTGATCTCGTACATAGAACATGGAACTCATAACACCTAAGACCATACTTTTTCGACAATATGTGAATAAAGAAAGGTCTTCTTTAAGAATACTCACACAAACAAGGGTACGGAAACCCTCTCAAATTTTTGAATTACCCAAAAAAGGGTGAAGCAACCTACAATAGTCAAAAACCCTTGTCATCGCCAAGATGATCAGGGCAAGGCACCTTCCGAAGGAAGGTGCCTTGCAAACCTTTAGCATCTCCCGAGTCAGAAAGGACCGAGTTAAAGTATCAAAAGCGTAATCCTCTGATCTATGCCAGAAATGGTCGGGACGGAGCAACTACTTAGCATGCCCTGCCTCTACTTGTAAAAGAATATGCCATGCCTCTACTATGAACTATACATGTCCTACCTCTGATCGCAAAAGAGCATGTTCTACCTCTGCTTATGTTCCTCGTATCCCGCGGAAGGGAACGAACAAGAACGCTCTTCCTCTGCTCGCAGAAGAGCACGCTCTGCCTCTGCTTTGACTAAGTACGTCCTTCCTCTACTTACGCTCTGCCTTTACTTATGTATCCTCCTGCAGAACGGAGAAAAAGCCCAAAGAGTGGCTCATAAAGCATGTTCATACTCTGCTTCGACAAGCAATAACCCAGAGATTGGCCCATAAAGCACGTATAACCCATGCTTTAAAAATCAATACCAAATGTGGATTTCTGCAGTTATATCTATATACCTAAATCTGGGTTGGTTTGGGACTTCCATCAATACCAGAAGTGGATTTTTAGTCTTTCATATATCAAATACCTGAATCTGGGTTGGTTCGGGACTTCTATCAAATAACTGAATCTGGGTTGGCTCAGGCCTTCCATCAATACCAGAAGTGGATTTATGGTCTTTCATCTATCAAATACCTGAGTCTGGGTTAGTTCGGGACTTCAATCAAATACCCAAATCTGGGTTGGTTCAGGACATCCATCAATACAAGAAGTGGATTTCTGGTCTTTTATCTATCAAATACCCGAATCAAGGTCGCTTTAGGGATTCTACTAACACTAGTACAGAACATGGTATTTGCATCTAATATTTCACATTATTTGCGTCTGCTCCAATGTGGATGCAAATACAATGGACGCAAATGTTTAAATATTTTTGCTTCTGTTGTTGGACAGACACAAATTTGACATATTTGCGTCCATTATAACGTACATTGGACGCAAATACCAATGCATTTGCATATGTCTTATTATTACAGTAGATGCAAATTTGACATATTTGCATCCGTTACCGCGTACATTGGACGCAAATAACTATGCATTTGTGTCTGCCTTACTACTACAACAGATGCAAATTGTTACGTATGGTAGTTTTACCCTTCAGTGCGTTTGCATCTGTTTTACTACTATAACAGATGAAAATTTGTTTTTTTTATAAAAAAAAGCCTTTTAGGCTTGCCACAGCAGATGCATACTTATCTCTTACAATCACCTCTTTACACAAATGCATTCTCTTCAAACTTCCCAACAATAAAAGAACACTGGAGATACTCATATTAACATGCTCATCTAAAATATTACTCTCTAAATGGTACATGCCATGGTATTTAACAATAAGAGAACATTAAGTGTGTGGCCCGATAACATTTAGATCCACTAACGAATTACAAAAGGAATATTTGAACAGATTGGTTCTTAAAAGATTATACAACATAATCTCATGTATCGCTTACCAACTAGTTCACGAAGATGCATTGAAACTAAATTCTACTGTGTTTTATTTTCATAAAGACGGTTCACTGCCTACCTTGAACTCACAGTCTCCTTAGCAAGAACCTATATTTAAAGAAAACAAATAACTGTTATATAAATGACTTCATTTATGAACAATAAGCAGTTATCATTGCC
Organism: Allium sativum; assembly: GCA_030737875.1. NCBI lineage: Eukaryota > Viridiplantae > Streptophyta > Magnoliopsida > Asparagales > Amaryllidaceae > Allium > Allium sativum. The sequence continues at coordinate 91,374,875 of CM060910.1, read as the reverse complement.
TATGATGTAAGGGTTATCCTAACATCTAGTCACTGGCAACTTTTTATAAATGAACTACATAAATATAATTTAAATGTAAGGTAGGAATGAAAAAGAGAAAATTATACTTCATTTTGTATGCTACAAAGGATAAAGCAGACATAACCTTAAAAAGTCATTTACAAAACCAGTCGCCATAATTCTTGGCTTCCTAATTCTTTGCGATTTCACCTACAAACAACTACACCCAGTTCAAAGATTAGTTATTCATTTGAAGAGAACAAGTTCGATATACAAATTAACCTGTGTTTCCAACTGATCCATGACTAACTTTCTTGTTAGCTTCCATGTCTCCATGATGCATGATAGAACTTATTGTCTGCTTGGTGCCCCTTTCAACCGAATTTTCAGTACCAGCTCTACTCAACTTGACACTATTCTCCATCATATTGCCCTTTATTGAAGCTGAAGGATCAACATCATGAGAATTTGCATATTGCCATCTATATATTCAACAAAATTTTCCCCATTATTACTCATATCTTGACTATTTTTATAGCTATCCAATACTGCACTGAAATCATATCTCTCATTGTTTGAGAACATTTGATGTTGTTGAGACTTACCTGCTTGATCATAAGAAGCTTCTTTGAAAGAATCAGATAAAACAACTTTATTTTTGCTAAGTTTGAAAGAATTATTGGAGGAAGAATGAGTGAAGGGCCATGAAACGTCTCTCTTTTCATAAGATGGTTGAACGGTCTCATCCATACTTACTGATTGTGGAGACTGAAGAACCATATAATGATGGAGCATGTCAGCTAACCCATGAACATATTTCTCAGTATTATCATTATGAGATGCCCAAAAGTTCGAATTTCTTCCAGTGAGATTTGCATTAACGTCTCTACTATGTTTCTCTACTTCATGTTACAACTGGCTTAGGTGGGACTCTAGGACACTGTTCGACAGCTTCCTACTACGCTCGGGCCAACTATTATCTCTAGCATCTAAATGCAAATTGGTTAACTGATTAGGGACGCCATGCTGAGCACTATGCATATTAGAGAGATCGTATCCCTAAGTCATGTCAAAGCATTAACAAAATAAGTATCTGAACCATGCATGGAGCTTGTCCTACCAAAAGACTTGGAGTTCTGTTCTCCATGGAATATGTATTTGCCAGCTTTCTGTGGTTGATCAAAAGACATGTGTCTCTGAAGAGGTGGGTTAGAATCAAGTTGATTAGGCCACCCAGAACTCTGTTTTTCTTATTTCAAGGGTAAGGCCATTTACGAGGTACAGAAGTTCACGGGTATCACCATCCACAATTATCTTTGAGATCCACTCAGTGATCTGAATAAAATATCAAAGATATATATATAAATAATAGCATATATGATTATGTGTAACAACGTATGTTGCACGTGTGTGTGGAGTGAAATGTAACATGATTAATACCAAACTGTTTGACTTGAATAAAAGCACCTAATTTAATCTAGTTATTAGGGTTTGGGCATATTTGAGCACTGCTTTGTGAGTGACGTATTGTCACAAAATGATAAATATAATCACACTTTTGCTAATAGAACAATTTAAGTTCTGAACAGAAAGTAGTAATAAATGCAAGTGCATAAATAATTACGATAGTGCATTAAAATATGTAGATGAAAGTCAAAAAGGATCTGATAACCCAAACGCAGAAAAATAAAATGAATAGTTGGATAGTATTATAATGTCACAAAGAATCACTTCATATCATAGATTTATTATTTCAAGTATGCATCTAGGGTACAACGCTACTTCCCCAAAGTTTTAAGAGCAACTGCTTGGTTCAGTCTCCAAAATAATAAATAGATAGCATTTTATATCTCTTGTACATCATCTGAACCATTGTATCTCACCACAAGTTGAGATGCAAGATTAATATCGACCTCTTGGTTATAATTCCACATGGTTTTGACCATTTTCTTAGCAGTTATATCATGACTTCGATGCTCCAGAAATTATGTTTAAGTCGACTTGTTTGGCTGCTGCCATGTTCACAGGCAATACTGGGGACCATGCGGCTTGTATGCTCATGCCTGGAGCTATTAATCAGGCTGCACAAGAAATTAAGTGTAATTTCAGTTTTAATGTTTACTTTCATGATGGGTACTCATGATTTATAGTGTAGTGGTTAGGCGTTTACTTTGATTATATCTAGAGTTCATGCATTAGGACCTGCAAAGGAGAAAACATCCACTTTAGGTGCAGATTGGGTGTTCAGAATGGTAAACGTCTGCAATATTTGCCCTACGAGATTCTCTCAATATATATATATATATATATATATATATATTCATATTGATTTTAAGTACCATTATACTTTTACTCATATGATATGTCCTATTTAAAGATGGAATAGAGTGTGTGTGTGTGCGCGCGCACACACACACATAATGGTATTTCTAGCCCTTACTTTGGTTAATTGATGGAGGCTATCAGCTTTCTAGCTCCGGATAAACCAATAGAAACAGCAGGGAGCAGATGATGAAAAGTAACACCTGTTGCAATAGGATCAACAAACCTGCATTCTTAACCTCTCCAATCTTCCCAACTCTATCATCAGCAATTCTTTCTGTAACACCCCACCTCCGTTAAGGTCACTCACAAAGGGAATGCCTTAATTTCAGTGGAGCACTTTAGGTAAAAGATGCAGATAAATTATAAGACAGACAAATAAAGCAACGGAAAATAAAGTCATTTTATAAACAATGTGGTTCAGTCAAGCTTTTACAATAGTTGTCTCAATCATACTTAAAAGTAATACATAGAACTTCTGTCTTGATTTAAAAACTTTCAAGTATAAAAGAAGCATAAAAATAACAATTATATTCCCCAATAAAGCATAAACCAGCCATAGCAGTGGAAGAGAGAGTCCAAAGCAGTACAACGACTATCTTTCTCTCAGGTTCGCTTGCGGTGAAAGCATGCACTTGCCTTCCTAAAAACCCTGTCCTTTGTCCTCTAGGAAATCCTTGATAAGATGCCCTGCCTCACCATGCTGAAAACAACCAGTTGTCTTTTACTTCCTATAATTAAATGACCTGCTATACCGCAGAAAAAATACTTCCTCTTGTTGCGGGATCTATTATTTCCTCCGCCCTTCTTATATTTTAATCCCTTGTTTGTGATTCTTCCCCTTTGGCCTATTTCTCTTTACCTCCTTTGTGAACAATGTTGACAAGCCTTTTCGAACGTTGCATCCATCGCATGGGAAACCCTACAAAGCTTGGAAGAGAAATAACCGTAGGTGAAACTACCACGACTATGGATGGAGGTTGGGCACTTCTTCGCCCTTTGACAGGTGCCGTAGTCTCATCGAGCCTACGGAACCATGCCGCGATGAGGTTACCTCCCAGAAAGCCAGGAGCCCCGGAGGCTCCGGAAAGAAGGTAACCGGGATTCAAACAGAGGATCTAAAGATTGTGCATATGGCTTTGGGGAATATGCCTTTAAAACAAATTTTTTTCTTGAAAATGCTTCTTTAAACTTCTTTTTAAAAAAATTCCAAAAATTTTATCTGATCTGGCAACCATCGGCTCTGATACCAAGTGTAACACCCACCTCCGTTAAGGTCACTCACAAAGGGAATGCCTTAACTTTGGTGGAGCATTATAGGTAAAAGATACAGATAATTTACAAGACAGACATATATAAGCAGCAGAAAAACTAAATTTATTTCATACGTTGTTCATAACAAAAACATTACATCAAACTGTCTCAAAACAACTTCCAAATCATTATACCAAAATATTTGTCTTGATTATAAAATAAAGAAGCATAAAACACAAATAAAACTGCATAAATCCCCAAGTGGTAGTGTGTCCAAAGCCATAGCCAAAGATAAGAGGTTCCAAGCCATATATTACAGAGTCTTCAAGCTTGGAAAGATGAATGGTCCGAATTAAGCTGAGTTATTCCCTCCTTGGCTACGTTAGGGGGGGAAACGGGAGAAAAGAGAGAGAAAGAAAAATGGGTCAGACATGAGTCTGGTAAGTCCAGTGATTATTCAGCATGTAAACTGGTAAGAGAACCATGACATGAATAAACTGAACGTAGGACAATAACAAAGAAATAAGGTAACATAGGATAAGGCAAGATAAACTAATCATACTGTCGCACTCATACCCATATTCTCTGCACCTACTAGATATTTCAACCATCATCATGAGTTCAAACCCAGTGATCCCTTTTTATCGATCGGCTCCTACTCGCACGCATTTACTACTTGTGTCATACGGGCCCGCTCGATTGTAGATACCAGTGTTGGTCCCACTATAGGGTGTATCAAATCCTATGGTGGCAACCCGACACGATTAAAAATGCACAGTGTATAACTACTGATGCCTAGTGCCTGCTTTTTCAACTCCGGAGTATGTGCACGCCCGTACTCCATCGGAACCTACACTGATGCACAACCGCCGTTGTTTTGACCGCTTATAATCAGCTCAGTAATCGTGCCCCAACCTACCAAGTTCTGGGTACCATGATACATCTATGTGGGTTACTGCTGAAATGGGTCTCCGTTACTAGGGTTTTCCAATACAACATGTTAACTAAACTGATGGGTGGGATTAGGTTAACTTGGACACTTAACCAATTTAACAAGTTGATTAGGAAACCCTAGTAACGGAGACCCATTTCAGCAGTAACCCACATAAATGTATCATGGTATCCTGAACTAGGCAGGGTGAGGCACGATTACTGGGCTGATTATAAGCGGTCAAAACAATGGCGGTTGGTGCGTCAGTGTAGGTTCCGAAGGAGTACGGGCGTGCACGTACTCCGGAGTGGAAAAAGCAGGCACTAAGCATCAGTAGTTATACACTGTGCATCTTGAATCGTGTCGGGTTGCCACCATAGGATTTGATACACCCCATGGTGGGACCAGAACAGGTATCTACAATCGAGCAGGGCCGTATGACACAAGTAGTAAATGCGTGCGAGTAGGAGCCGATTGATAAAAAAAGATCACTAGGGTTTGAACTCATGATGATGGTTGAAATATCTAGTAGGCGCAGAGAATATGGTTATGAGTGCGATAGTATGATTAGTTTATCTTGCATCATCATATGTTACCTTATTTCTTTGTTATTGTGCTGCGTCCAGTTTATTCATGTCATGGTTCTCTTACCAGTTTACATGCTGAATAATCACTGGACTTACCAGACTCATGTCTGACCCAATTTTCTTTCGCTCTCTTTTCTTCCATCTCCCCCCCCCCCCAACCCAGGTAGCCAGGGAGGGAATAACTCAGCTTAATTCAGACCGTTCATCTTTCCAAGCTTGAAGACTCTGTGATGTATGGCTTGGAACCTCTTATCTTTGGCTATGTCTTTGGACACACTACCACTTGGGGATTTATGCAGTTTTATTTGTGTTTTATGCTTCTTTATGTTATAATCAAAACAGAGATTTTGATGTAATGATTTGGAAGTTGTTTTGAGACAGTATGCTGTAATGTTTTTGTTATGAACCACGTATGAGATAAATTTAGTTTTTCCGCTGCTGTCTGTCTTGTAAATTATCTGTGTCTTTTACCTATAATGCTCCACCAAAGTTAAGGCATTCCCTTTGTGAGTGATCTTAACGAAGGTGGGGTGTTTCACTTTCCAAACCGTACAACTATTTTTTCCTGAAACCTTTGCATAGCTTAAAGCGTTGGCCGTGCTGAAGCTGTAGTCAAATAAAGGCTGAGTTAACAGTGACTGGCAGTAGAATTAATTACAGTACTTCGGTGCAATTTCAAATTATTTCATCCAATTTTCTAGACAATGTATAGATTGTCCCTATTGATGATTGAAATAGTGTTATATGACACAATTAGCAATCTAAGTATATGTCATATCCAGATATTAGTTTGCAGTCAAATAGAGTTTTACTTATTTTATTCTTAAAAAAAATAAAAAAAAATAAAAAAAAAAAAAAGCAAGAAAAAGCTTACTAGCTCAAATAAATAAATTACCTGGCATTGGTAGTAGAAAGTCTGTTAGCAGCAACGATTGAAGGTACTGTACCAACAGAACCAACAAGATCAGTCGGATTCAAGGATGTTCCCTACACATATAGCTATAATAAACTTGTCGAATAAGACTGATGATAGAAAATACGTATCCTTTTCTATATTAATACCTTCAAAATTTGAGAATTTCCTGAGGTGATTACACAACGATTCTTTTTAATGATGAAAGGTCACCAAATTTCTTACATGAAATTTCCTTCAAAAATGATTTTTTTTTTTTTTTTTTTTTTTATTTTTTTTTTAAGAATAAAATAAGTAAAACTCTAAAATACACGTACCAACCCATCAAGAAATATAATTTTACCTTCGAGAACTGGAAATCACATGGGTCTAACTTCATGAAATCACCCCGAACTACATTAATATATGTTATTTTGATCAAGGTAACAAATAACACATTAGGGTAAGTACAGGAAAAACTTTAGATACACGCCAAGTCAATAGGCTATGAAGCTGAATGTTATATAATACCCCATTGGTACGGGTACCAGTCTAGACTCTTGTTCACTATTTGAGTTAGTTCCAACAATGAAAACGCATTTGAAGCTGATGTTATATATGACGTAAATTACATACTTAAAACCATTGTCCAGGCTAAGCAAACCTTAAGGTACTTTACTGAGCGATATAATTTATAACACCAACCAGAAAGAAATGGTGTACATGATTGCTATTTGGTTATGGTCGTATCATGCCAGTAATATGTTTATTAATTATCGTAAAAACCTGTAACTCATCTATGTAATGAAAACAAGAGCAAAAATTTCACTACGACCACCAAATTTGAATTTATTATTGTTTCAGAGATCGGACAAATACTTATTGCAGGACCCAAAAAATGACAAAGAAAATGACACTTGGTTTGAATGCCTAAAATGAATACGTGAACACCATAAAAAATAAATAAGAAAAACACTCCTTTATTGACACATGAAACCTGACCATGAAATGATCATGCATATATGTAAAACCTTACCTGTTCCCATTTTTATGTTTCCTTTTTTAAACACACCTTTCTTCTTTTTTTCTTAGTTAGCCAATGGTCCATAGTCTCACCACTTTAGACTATCAACGAGATAACCAAATCCACTGTTGCATTCAACTATGCAATAACGTATTGATATCTTTTGAAGTGTGATGATGATATAATACTAATGTCTGTTTTTTTGGGCAAAGCCGACGAGGTTAAATGGACTCTACCGTTTTATTGAGTACCGTCAGAAAAAGAAAACGCAACACACTCTGAACATGGAGAAATATAGGCACTCAATCACTGAGAAGCACAAAACAAACAAAAATAAAAAGGAAACACAAAAATCACATCCAAGAAGGTCAGAGAGCCAGGCCCGGCCCAGAAAGAAATAAGGTCCTGGGCAAAACAAGTGGGGAGTGGACGTAACAAGATTTTGCTGTGTAAAACAAACAAGTGGAAAACCAGTGGACATGTAGCACACAAGCATCGAGCCTGGGTCCTTTCAATTCCCAACCATTACCCAAACCAACCTCACCAACTTCGATTTTACTGAAGGGTTACGTTACTATTGTTTTAAAACAAAACATTTTTTAATTGGGCCCTTCCACCAACCTGGGCCCTGGGCGGTCGCCCAGACAGCCCAGGCCTATCCGGCCCTGCAGAGAGCCAACCAAATACTGGGATCAAAAGCGAATCCGACTTCTTTGAGACCCTCTCTATGGTCTAAAAGAACTTTCGCCTTATAATTGAAGTATCGGATCTTCTCAGATTATCAAACACTAATGTCTGTTGTTAACATAATGTACTATATGTAGTTGAATTGTGTAAGTATAAATTAATTAATTTCCTCTTTCTTTCAAAAAGAAAGAAAGGATAATACTTGCTTGATTTATTGTTTATTATTATGCATTAACTGACTTAATTACATTTTAATTTTCAAAATTTGGCACTTTTTAGGTAAAACGATCTGCATATCCATCGACTCTAGATGGTTTGGCTAGGGATCAAGATAAACTGAAGTAACGATTATTTGAATTATGAAACTATGAATATCTTGAAGCATCTACATTGTGTTATCATCTAACAGTAAATGAACTAAGAAGTTTGATGATTTGTTCAGGAGTCCATCTTCCAGACTTGTGTAAAAGAATAAAGGATACTGACGGCCACACTTAAGAGATTATATACATCACAAAGCCGAAGCCTAAATACATCACAAAGCCCACTGTCTTAGAGACCTAGAGCGTTACTTTATATTTTTGCCTATATAAGGCTGTGTAACATATTATACATCATTCGGTTTTTAGTGCAAAATACATTTTTGTTCTCATTGTATCAATTCAAACTCTGAAAGCAAAACAAAGATTTATTTCAAAACTCATTTATGGTATCAGAGCGCAAGTGCTTAACAGCAAATTGATCAAAAACAACTTTTTTGTATTGGAAAAGAAATTAACCCATCAGAAAAGTATCATCATTTGGGTTAATCCTCTCATCTGAGTTGAAAACCCATCATTTGAGAGTTGGCCTTCATCATCAGATTAGTGCCACGCCAAAGTTAATATTAGCTGCATCAAATCCGATCTGCTCTAGCCTGAACATTGAAAAGATCAAAGAAAAATCAACTTCTATCGCCAAGAAAACCAAGAAATCAACTCAAGAAAGTGCCATACCAGTGCTAGTCATCAGAAAAGTTGTCATCACCTGATAGCCAATTGATTTGCAACATACCTGAGCATCATTTAAGGCCTTCGGCATCAAGAAGGTGACCTACTTCAAATCTTAACTGTTCTGATTTCTGAATTATTCTGATCATCTCAGAGCTCATCATGGTGGACTCAACTCATGTACAAGGATCTGTTCTTGGATCAACTGCATCCTCAAATCCTCTTGTGCCTCCACCAACAGCAGTTGATCAACTTGTCAAGACTGTGGTAAGTCCTCAAAGCCAACTCATCACAACCAAGCTTGATGAAAACAACTACCTGTTGTGGAAGTTTCAGGTTCAGACAGCCGTTGAGGGATATGGACTGGAGTGACATCTATATGGTACCCTGCAAATTTCAGCAAAGCTTGTGACTGATCAAGAAAACAAGTTTGTACCAAATGAAGAATATACAAAGTATCACAGACAAGACAGACTGATAAGTGCATGGTTACTATCATCAATAAGCAATAATCTCAAGTGATAGGATGTAATTCTGCAAATGAAATATGGGACAACATTGAAAAGAACTTCAATTCTCAATCCTCTGCAAAAATTATGCACTATAGAAGACAGGTGCACAACTCAAGAAAAGATAACAGCAATATGAGAGAGTATCTTGCAAAGATTAAAAGTATATGTGAACAAACAGGAAGCTGCCGGTCAAAAGGTACCTGAAACTGAACATGTCATGACCATTTTACATGGATTAGGAAATGAATATGAGGCTGTAGAGGCTATCATCTCCTCTCAAAGAACAACACCACCCATAGAAGAAGTACACTCAATATTGTTGGCACATGAAGTAAGATTGGAAAGCAAGAAACCACAAGAATCTGATCTGTCTATAAACTATGCTAAAAGCACTAAAGGCAAGGATATAAGGAACAACAATCAAGAACAAAGGGGTGGTTTCAGTGGTCGAGCTAGAGGCAGAGGTAGGAACAATGACACAAGAAATAGGCCAAAGTGTCAAATCTGCGAAAGAATTGGACACACAGCATTCAAATGCTATTTCAGATTCAATCAAAGTTTTACCCCAAATCAAGCCAAAACAAATCAAAGAAACCCTAATGCTAATGTGGCTAATGTCCAATCAGATCAAGGAAGTCAAAGTGACAATACTGGACAATCTGATATTGCAAGAATTGATCATATAAATGATGAAAGTTGGTACCCTGATTCAGGAGCTACAAACCATCTAACAAGTAATCTGGAGAATCTTAATATTGGATGCAGGGAGTACAAAGGTAACAAGTCAGTTAGCATGGGAAATGGTGAGTCAATCTCTATTACTCATACTGGTAGTGGATACATTAATGGAAATAAACATTTAATACTGAATAATTTACTAAGAGTCCTGATATTAAGAAGAATCTTTTAAGTGTATCTCAGTTTTCTAATGATAACCAAGTATATTTTGAATTTCATCCAAAATATTGCCTGGTAAGGGACATACTTACTAAAACTATTTTATTGCTGGGCAATGAGACCAAGGGGCAATACAAATTCACTACCAGTCACCAAAATAGCGATATGAAGAAGAATGTGTTGTGTAATCACAGTGAAATCTGTGATGAAAATCATGAAAGTACCTTAAATGTGTGGCATAATAAACTTGGTCACCCAAGTTATGATATTGTAAAGAAAATTCTTGTTGAAAACAATGTCAAATTTGACAAAAATCAATCAGTTCATGTTTGCAAATATTGTCAGATGGGTAAAAGTCATAAATTACCTTTCAATGCATCTGAATCAGAGTATACAGAACCCATAAATTTAATTGCTACTGATCTATGGGGTCCTGCACCAATAAGTTCAGATTATGGGTATAGATATTACATTGCATTTGTATATGCTTTTAGTAGATACACATGGATTTACTTTATGAAATCCAAATCTGAAACATGTGATATAGTTATACATTTCATAACACAAGTGGAAAAACAAACAAATTCACATGTGAAAATCTTTCAGTCAGATGTTGGAACTGAATATAAACCTCTGAATGACTATTTTTCAAAAAGGGGAATAGTTCATAGAACTACATGTCCATACACATTTGAGCAAAATGGTCTCGTAGAAAGAAAACATAGACATGTAGTAGAAACTGGGCTGACACTACTAGCTAATGCTAAAATGCCTCTAAAGTTCTGGCCAGAATCCTTTAGTACAGCTGTATATTTGATAAACAGACTGCATACTAAAGTACTCAAGGGAAATAATCCACATGAAAAGCTATGGAATGTCAAACCAGATTACCAATACTTAAGAACCTTTGGATGTCTATGTTACCCTTACACTAGACCATATAATAGACACAAACTAGACTTCAGGTCAAAACCATGTACCTTCATAGGTTATGCTCAACATCAAAAGGGATATAAATGTTTGGATGAGAATGGTAAAATATTTATAAGCAGGCATGTTATATTCAATGAAACAATTTTCCCATATCAATGTGAAAATATAAAAACCACAAATAAAGTGTATGACACAAGTGTATCCATACCATCTATACCTATATATTCTGAAATAATAAGTGCAGATGAACCAATGCATGGCAATGACAAATCAGCACCATCCGGAAATGATACTGATCAGCATTCAAACCACAACACAGAATCAACTACAAGAGATGACATCAATGATAATATTAATGATGATCAAAACAATGAAGCTGAAGAAGGAAGCAATCAAAGTGAGAACCAGAGAGAACAACCTGTATATGTACCTCAAGCAACATCTTTACATCCTATGATAATAAGAGAAAAAATGGGATTTTCAAACCCAAACTTTTCACAGTTGTTACTTTACTGGAAGAACCAACAAGTAATGATCAAGAAAAAACTGATACAAAGTGGAAAGCAGCCATGAATGAAGAGTATCAAGCACTCATGAAAAATAAAACATGGAGTCTAGTAAAACCACCAAAGGACAAGAACATAATTGGGTGCAAATGGACTTATATGATCAAAAAGAACCCAGATGGAAGTATAAACAGATACAAAGCCAGACTGGTTGCAAAGGGATACACTCAACAACAAGGATTTGATTACAAGGAGACATTTTCTCCTGTAGTTAAATCATCTACAATTAGAATCATTCTCAGTATAGCTATAAGTAAAGGATGGTCACTAAGACAACTTGATGTCAATAATGCATTTCTCAATGGCATACTTAAAGAGGATGTATATATGACTCAACCACAGGGTTATTGTGAAGACTCTGAATATGTTTGCAAGCTTAACAAGGCAATATATAGGTTAAAACAAGCCCCAAGAGTCTGGTTTGACAGATTGAAAAATACATTATATTTAATGAAATTTCAATCTGCAAAATCAGATAACTCACTATTCATAAAAGCTAACAAACAATGTACAATATATGTTCTAATATATATTGATGACCTTATTGTGACAGGGAACAACACAGATGAAATCAATTCAATTGTCAAAAGACTGGACAAAGAATTCTCTATCAAGAACCTTGGACACCTAAACTACTTTTTGGGAATAGAAGTCATAAGAAAATCATCAATAGAAATTATCCTGTCTCAAAAAAAATACATAGCCGAATTACTAGAAAGAACTCAAATGAGCAATGCTAAGGGAATGCCTACACTTATGATTAGTAGTCAGCCTTTCTCAAAACACAGGGGAGAACCCATATGTATCATTAAAAAATACAGAAGTGTAGTTGGTGATCTACAGTATGCAATTATCACTAGGCCAGATATTGTGTTTAGTGTGAATAAAGTTCAAAAAAAAAAAAAAACTTGCTTCAGTTACGTACACAATGCGCAAACAGAGAAACTTAGCAGCAAGAAAGTAAGATAGGAAGAACAACTTAGACTTGAATGGTTTACAAATCAAGCTAAGATGTTTCTGAAATAAATTACAAACCAATGTTGCATTTGCAGTAGCTTTTGGTATACAATTGTAAAGTGGCTCAAAGTATTTGCTACCATCAAGTTGAACCCCAACGAAGTACTGAACTTCACCCTGTTTTTTTGAAGTCTGCATGCACGTATGGTCATAATAATTCAGTAATCTAAGAAACATATATATGCTTTTTTGTTCGAAGGAAGAATATTATAATTTTCTTATCAAAACTTCCTTCTGGTCACGCATTGGTTGAAGGTGAAATAGGTTCCAAAACTTTTTACCTGCACAAAAGAAACTAATGTTACATTCAAAATAATCAACATTGTTACATCATTCCCTACTATTTGAAAAATATCATGATCAACATGTAAATGAAGTTACAGGCATACTGCTTTTTGTGTAATTAATTGATTGCATTGTAACATCATGTTGGTTGTCAATGGCATCTCTGATTTTCTGAACTGTTGCTCGATCAGTTTCAGGGCCTTGGAGAAACCTTGAGAATACATGACCAGAAACTATTAAAAGGACTGGAAAAACAAAGATGGTTTAAACTAAACGAGAAAGGATACTAATTAAGAAATATACATTTTGTAAGATACATTCAGAAATAACTCAAACAAGAAAACAGGTTATAGTAAGGTGACTATTTATTTTTTATCCCTAATTTTGTAGTTTCATTTTTAATAGTGGAAATCAAAGGATAAAAATATCATTATAACCATTATATTTATATAACAAAGAATAATACCTATCATAACAGATTCTATGTGTGCATTAGGCTAAGTTCAAGACATAAGCAAGCGACAGAACTTGTAGTATGAAGTAAATGAGATTTCACCATTGCACACTGGATAAGGGAATTAAATATTTGCTCGTCAAAGGGTACATAATTCTCACACTTGCAATTTCTTCCCAATATCTCTTCCCGGCTATACTCTGTCTATTCAAGGAAACTATCCGAAACAAATATCTGAAATATAACGCATGCAATAAGTGACTATGGCATTACTGCACTAAAACATTGTTGAAAATATCATAAAGAAATAGGGAGAGTAGCAGAATGATATGATCACTCACGATGGGGTTGTCAGGGAAAAATGGATCAGTAATGACAAATTTTTTTCCAGTACGCTCAAGTGTAGCAGCCAGATCAACACCCTTTCTCATTTCTTTCTTCCTCATATGATCATCAAAACTCTTAGGTCTATCATCATCAGATTCCATGTATGGATCTAGATCAACTTGAACATCGACATCATTCTTATCCATATTTGTTTGTCCAATTCCAAGAAGTCTGGAAGGGGCATTAAATAAAAAACAAATATTGATTTATTAAGGTCATTCACATAACTAGGCTTCTAATTAGACTGCTCCTGGGCTCTTTGACATATCTGTTAAAACAAGTCAAACCACAATATTTGAACAACATTCCCAAACAAAGTTGGATAAATTTATAGTGCCCGACTACACAGTTTAAGAATAAACGCACTGATCCTCATTGTACAATCATTCAGTACCTCAAGAAGCAGTAATAAAGATCATTTAATTATAAAAAATGGGTGTAATGGTGGTTGCTGGGGAGAAAACAAATATTACCCCATGAAGTTGGTCTCTGTACATGTCATCGTACAAGGACTAATCTTCTGTTAGGTATCTCAACCTTAAAAAAATTTGGCACATGCTTCTTTGGCATACTTTTTACGTGATTGTTTCTTCTTTGATGATTAATGGAACCAATTACCGATTAATTTCATTCAAATTGAATTTAGTTTGATCTGAAAATTAATTAATTGCATGTAATTTTAACTAATGCACAACAATTCTTAAATAATTACAGAGTTCTATTTTTTTTTACTAGAAAAATATTATTAATAATTTACCATAGAAAATAGTGAATACATTGCTAATGCGGTTGATAATATAAAAATATTATTAATAATTTATGATAGAAAACAGTGAATACATTGCTAACATACACAAATTTTAATAAAAAATGATTTACCAACTAACTAACAATAACATAACAATGAAAATTTTACTGTACCCAGGACGACCCAATATCTACACTAAATTTCCAACGTAGACACCAATCATTTGCTGAACAACTCGGCTTGTAAATACCAATATTGACGTACATACCGCTCTAATATTTATACTCCCATTAGTCCTCTACCAAACTAAAATATAAGCTCAGTTTCAATACAGCTAAACTAGACATTAACATGGATACGTTACTACAGAAAAATAAAACATTAAACGAACAATACCAAACAATTGGATAAAAGACCAATAGCTCTAAATCCTTCTATAGTAATGTCACAACTTCTGAATGGCAGCTACGGTTCAACAAAAGATTAATTTAATTGGCAGCAAACCAAGATAGAAGGATTCAATTTAAGTCCATTAGCATTCACAATCGGTCATCATCCCAAAAGACTGTCCAATTTTGCCAAGATGGATTGTCAATTTGAATTTTCCTCTGCTAAACCATCATAAAGATGATATAATGAAAATAAGAGTAACATTAAACAGCAAAACTAAATTAATTAGCTACTTTTACATACCAAAATAACACATATCAAAAACAATAATATAGGTTTGATAAAATAACAAACAAAATAACACAGATCTTTTATCCTGTTTAACATTATATTGTGCAGTACAAGTTAAAAATTAGAAATAACAATTAAGACAAACAAAAAATTAATTACTAACTGGGATAAATTTCTGATTTTGAATGGGTGCAATTAGCTTTTTTGGCTTTAACTGTGATGCTCCTTAATGTCAAAATAGATTGAGGGATGAAAAATCGACGATTATTATTATTATTCCACCATCAGAAATGAAGATAGCAATAGTTTTCTAATCGACAATAGGAGGACGATTTAAGTCAAAAGTGGAGATGACTAAGAAATTGAACGTCTTTCAGAAGAGGAGATATTTAGGGTTCAGGAAATCGAGGAAAACTATTTTGACATAGGATTTAAGTCAAAATAAAACTGAAGAATGCGGGAAAGTATTTTCATTTTCCCTCCATACATACGCGCGACTTTCCCAGAGAAGTAACTTGTTGCATCGTCCATCTTTAAAGGAGCAGACGCACCAATGACATAATAACACATATTACTCTATTCCCCCGCTTATTTGCATCCAACTTTTCAATAAACAAACGCAATTAGCAATAATTAATTTCCATCCCCTCCCTACCGTGTTAGTTCATTGACAACATTGGATGGAAGGGAGGGGAATATTTGTTTTTTCTTTTATTTGCGTATAATTGGGTTAGAACCAGATGCAAATTGTACTATTTGCATTTGTTGTTTATACAACAGGTGCAAATGAGGAGATGCAAAAGACAAGTTCTGTACTAGTGTAATACAAGAAATGGAATTATGGATTTCTATCTTTAATACGCGAATCTAAATTAGTTTTGAAATTCTTTTGTTTTCAGAAATTCTTCTATTATAAACATCCGGAATCCAGCAATAAGGATAAAGTTTATCCGTATTTTAGTATCCAAGAAGTTTTCTAGACCTTACTCGTTATTTTTCCAATAAAATAATAAGTATCAATAATCGTAAAACCTTAGTTGAAGGCTTAACATAATATTGAGCTTAGGCTCAAACATTGTGTAATAACCCGGAAATCTGGGCCAGTTTAAAATTTTTATTTTGGCAATTTTTGTGAATTTTGATTATTTAAAATGAATTATTTTAAATAATAACGACGAAAAATTTATTTTGAATAAAATTCGAACGTATATATTATACAGATCGTCGTTAGAATATAAATAATTATTTATATATATAAAAGGAATTGAAAATGGTGCAGTAGTTCGATAATTCGATTTCAAAATTCAAATGAATGTACCGGTTGCAAAATAAACCGGATTTTAGTGAAACCAAAAATAATAGGATCTATTTGAGGATATCTTTCCAACGAATCCGAAAAATTGAAATTTCATAGCGGGGATAAAAAGACATGTCCAGTTGAAATTTCAGAATAGTCGCTATGGAATTTCGGCCCTTAAAAATCGGAATTTTGCAAACGACCTCGGATTTCGACGAAACCACTTTTGTTTGATTCGTGATGTCAAGTTATTACTAGATTCCAATTTTCATAATTTTTCGAATCAATATGTGAGCGTGGGAAAAGAAAACGCGTTTGACCAGTTTCAGTTAAACTTAATCGACTGGAAAATGGCCATTTTTTCCAACGGTCTCAGAATTTGACGAAATTAGTTTTGTAAGGACCGTATCGTCAATACGAAGCTAGAAAATGTTTTTCGGGAATTTTTCTAGTTAGTATGTGACCCCGGTGAATTGAAATGCGCGTTCAAATTCAATATATAGAGTTATATGTTGATTTTGATGGAAACTGGACGTAACGATCGAATTGGCCTATGTGACATATCCCATTGTGTTCGGAATGGGGATATTTCGCTAGAGACGACAGTCGGTGGGTGCGATTTCGAGTTAGAAATAAAAAGTTGCTTTTCGATTTAGGAATTAAATAAATATATAAAATATTATAAAATCAACCCCTATTCTACTTTACCCCCCCCCCCCCCCGGTTAGTTTCAGATCCAAAAGGAAAAAAAAACGTGCCAGAGCTCGAAGCCGCCCCACCGTCGACGCCAAGCCGCCGCCCCTCCGACGAACCACCTCGCAGCCTCCTTCTCCCTCCTTTCAAACTCGCACGACCCCCAATCTCCATCAAACCTCGCGCAAGCCCTCCCTCCAACCAGAAGAACGCCGCCGCTCCGTTCCTCCACCCCTCCAGCCTGCAGCCCCCCTTCAGCTTCCTACCGCCATCACTGCGAGCCGCGCACCAGGCCCCCACCGCGAAGCAAACCCTCAGCCCTCCGTCTCAAAACGAGCAGCCCCCTTTGTGAGTTTTTAATATATTTTTCCTTTGATTTCTATTTCTTTTAACTGAATCAAAATGTGGTTTTTAACTAAAAGGCTTATATTTTTATAAGTAAAAAAATTTATATTTTTATATGGAAAAAGCTTATATTTTGTTTAGGAAAAGATCATATTTTTAATATAGAAAAGGAGAAAATTCTAAAAGATGAAAAGATATGAATTTTTGTTAGAAGAAGATGTGGATTTTAGCGATGTTAGATATACTAAAAATATAATTTTTATAATATAGAAAAGTTAAAGATATAATTTTTATATAGGTATGATGATAAAAATTCGTTTTTTATATATTGAGTAGCGAAATAAAATTCGATTTTTATATATTGAATAGCGAAATAAAAATTTGATTTTTATATATTGAATACCAAAGTAAAAATTTGATTTTTATATATTGAATAGCAAAGAAAAAATTCGATTTTTTATATATTGAATAGCGAAGTAAAAAATTCGATTTTTATATATTGAATAGTAAAGTAAAAATTCGATTTTTGTATATGTAGTGAATACGGATGACGAAAGTGATGAAAGAAGAAACGATGAAGATTTCCTACAAAAGAAGAGTTGAGGCGTTTGATTTAGCTATTTGGTGAGAACTTCTCACCTTTAATTTAATTATCTAGTTATATAAATATGTACTAGGATGCAGACGGTGTTTAGTAGCACCCGACACTCGTCGTCCACAGACCATGGACGGCTTGTATGCTTGTTTGTTTGATTTTGATGTGTAGTTGATTGTGTGATGTGATGTGAAATTAAATAAAATATTTATATAGTTAAAAATATTTTATAGTTAAAAATAGAATTTTTAACGTGTATATGAAATGAAATAAAAATAAACAAATCAGACGATTTGCTTATATACACACATTTGACTGATAATTGATTGGGACGATAAATTTTACACATCGTCCAACTGCACAAATAAAATCTGTGCTTGATTGTTTGAAAACCTCACACGGGTATTGGGGTGATATATGACATACACTAATCCCAATAGTTAGTTGTATGTCGATCGATTGATTGACAGACTGTTATAAGCGTTAAATAACTATATTCGATGCTTATACAGTGTAGAATGCACTTTGGATGATGGTTGATTATTCATTGTTGTTATTGTATACATGTGTTGTAGAAAATCCATATAATTAATACTATATGGTAATTGATTGGGCCTCATTCCAGTTTTGAAAAAAAAAGAGTTTTGAAATAGAAATATTTGAAATAGAAATATTTGAAATAGAATATTTGAAAATAGAAATATATGGAGCCGTGTTGATTAGATTGACGTCATTTTGACGTGTACGATATTTATATCGATTTTATTCATTTTATAATGAATATCGAAAGTGATTTCAAAATCTGTTATTTTGAAAAGAAATGAATTCGAATTGAAATTGAATATAAATGAATTTGAATTGAAATTGAATATAAATGAATTCGAATTGAATTGAAAAAGAACTGAAATTGAATTCAAAATCGATTTGAAATGAATTTTAAACGAATTTGTAAGGGAAAATTTAATTTTGATTTGAATTTGAAAAAGAAGTTGAAATCGTTTTGAAAACGAATTTAAAACGATTTATTAAATACGTTTTAAAAAGGGAATCGACGAAGTATATATTATATATTATATATATATATAATATAATGGCCTGAATAGAACGCGTCGCGCCGCGGCAGTTCGCGAATTTCGACCATTGACTTCGAACAGATATTACAGGAGATCCGACCGTCGGATTCTCCTGAAACTAGAACCATTGGGTTTGTATCGAAAAGAGCTTTCTAACGAAAATTAGAAATTTGAAATCTAACGGTTGGATTTGGAATTATGTCCAAATCAAATTTGGAAAAGGTCGCTGTAAGTACAGTTCGATGGCCGTTGATGGAAATCGACTGTGCGGGCCTTGATAAAATTATTAAAAATAGTAATAATTTGTGTAAAATCATAAGAAATGATTTGTGAAGATTTGGGATGAAAGAATCCATATTTGAAAAGATAAAAATAAATTTTTATCGAAATGAACTACTTTTGAACTAGAATTATAATTCTATTTATTTTTAAATAAATAAATTAAATTTGAAAAAGGTTTTAAAAGTAACCAGAATTTCCAATAATTGAATTGGAATGGATTTGAATCGAAATTGTCTTTGGATTATTTCGATGTTGGATTTCATGACTATACAGATATTGTTATGGAAATTTGAAAGATATTTATATCGTTATTTCCAATACGATATTTGTTAGTCGTAGAGTTTGATATTGAATATGAGCCGATATAATTTCTATTCAGAGCCTTGTATTTAATATCAAATGTGATTTGGGTTTGTCGTGAATGGTGTCTTCATTAACACTGTTCTTAAGACCAGTTGAGAAAAAGATTAAATCTTTTATTTAGATTTAATGAAGTGTACCAATTAAATAATATTTAATTGGAATTGAATTCAAATTGATTCTTGGGTTTATCGTGAACGGTATTTTAAATAACACTCGTTCTTTAACCCGATAATTAATAGAATGTGATTTTGGGTCGTCGTGAACGGTATCTTCAATAATACTATTCTTAGGCCCAACGAAGTTAAGAAAATAAAAAACTAACTGGAGATTAGTTAAGTTGAACGGTTTCTTGGTTATTGATCTGATGTTGGTTTCGGCCTTCGGGGTCAATATTTAGGGAATTGCTCACTTGCTAATTCACGGTTAGGGACTGATTGAATTGTGATGTGATTTTGGGGTTTATTGTGAACCGTGTTTTAAATGACACTGATTCTTTAACCTGTCAAAGATTAAAACTAAGTGGAGTTTTAATGAATCTTTAATTAGATCGAAAAGATCGAAAATGGAGTATCACCAGTTTTACTCCAGGCGGTAGTTAAATCTTTAATTAGATTTGAATGTGAAAAGGGTAATTGAATTTACCGATAACACCGTGGTGTTAGATATGAAGTATTACCAGTTTTACTTCATGGGATGAATAGGTTGGGATTGGGAAATTAAAACAAATGATTACTTCGGCATGGTTCGTTAATCCCGACTAGTTGAATCGAAATTCAAAAGAAGATTAAAGAATAAATTCAAGGAATTTATCTTTGATAAAATTAATGGGAAACTTTCCCTATGAATGTGAAATTTAGAAACTAATTGTTGGTTAGCTAAGTAGAATGGTTTTCTAGATATTGATCTGATGTTGGTTTCGGCCTTCGAGGTTAATATTTGGGGAATTATTCGCTTGTTAATTTACAGCTAGTGACTGAAGAATTGGAATGAGGCGTATGTTGTGTTTGTGTAACACTTGTTTATTATGTACGCGAGTTGCTCAGAAAGACCGGGTTTACCCCGTTCTGAAAAACTAAATCGACGATAAGAAATCGAAGATGAAGACGGTGGTCGATGACCGGAGATCTTCACCTCGTTTGGATGGTAACCGAGGTCCTGATTGGGAGGCATCCCGAAATATGAATAATGATTGGTGATCGTCCAGACGTACGTGGTGATCGATGGGTTTGCGAGGTATATAGTGCCTTCGGTTTTGTTTAGACCCATAACGGACTTGCAAATGGACAGTGTGTCTGACATTGGAATTTTATCTGTGTGATTGATAGCTATCAGTTGCACGGTGTGAATTGCCTGTGTGGTGTGCTAAGATGCAGTGATCAGGACTTCTGTTGAAAAGAAAAGTCTTGTGGTGATGATCAAAGCACCGCCTATGTGGCGTAGCTTTGTGTATAACGTGAATTCGCGAGCCTCACCCCCCGGTATGAACCAGAAACGGGAGAGGACATCAGGGGGGACGTGCGTTTCCTTTCTAGCTAGAAGTGGCGTCAGTGGTTTTACACGCCCTGACGAGTTTGACTTATGTGGTTGTTGCTGTTGCGAGGCGTCTCGGTTAGATCGGACGATCCGGGTCCGATGGAGTCATTCGTTGGCTCATTTACGCAACAAAGGGCGGAGGGACGCATTGTTCAGGCATTATAATCCACTTCGTGTGGACCGGCCCTGACGATCCAAGGTACGGTTGCGGCTGTGCCTGAGACATGGGCTAGATTGTCTCGAATTCGGTAAGGACTATCTTTTGCCTTGGTTCATGACGGAAATCCAATTTCCAAATACGTGATTTTGCGGTTTTAATTGTAGAACTAGTATGGCGACATGATATATGGTACCCATGTTGTCTACGATTGATACTTATGATTTGAAATTGTTTTGACACTATACACTTATAATAGTATCAAATGATTTGTTTTAAACTTACTAAGCATGTTTGGCTATTATAAGGGAAAACCCTATCCCCCGGCTTGCGTTGCATTGTGTGATAGGACCTGGGTCTTATAATAGCTTCATTTTTCCAAAAAGCATTGCGCTGTTTTGTTATATGCACTGGTATTCTTGGGAGGAAACCCGTTCCGTGTTATACGGCGTGGTCCCTTGATATATCTGATTTAAAATAAAGTTTTAAATAACTGTTTTAGTTCTCACACCAGTCCCATGACTGATCTGGAGTTTATTGTTTTAACCTAAACTCTGGGTGCCCTTATTTTGACACGGGCAGCTAGTAGTTTTGGTTTTGCAGATTTATATTCAAAGTATCCTGGTTTACAGCTGGAACGATATCCGGAAAGCTTTGTTTCCGTATATCTCCTTCAGTTGTATTTTGTATTATTTTCCGCTGCTATGTAATGTATTGTAATCTCTGATATTTTATGAACTGTAATGTTTATTTATACTCTGTATATTCTTGTATTCTGAAGAACTGTTGTAATATACAATGAAATGTTCTACCGTCTGCGTTCTATTTTGTCGTGTTCTCAAAACAATCAGGCGTTTTGAACGGTCTAGATCGGTTTAGCGACTGATTCAGATCGAGCGAAATTCCTTTTCGTTACAGTTGTTATCAGAGCTTTGGTTTACAAAGCTCAGAGAACAAGACACATTAGAACCATACGAAAGAATTCATTAGAAATTGGATTGGTAATATCCAATGGGAATGACTCGTTAGAGATGGGATCAGTAGTATCCTAGAACGAGCGTGAAGAGTATATTTTTAAAATGAAAACAATTTTTGTTTTGAAAATTTAAATCAATTATTCGTATTTAATTATTTATTTATATGAATTTGGACAATCCAATATGTAGAGATTTTGTATATATGTCTTGCAAACGTGTATTCGAAGTTTTAATGTATTGGGTAGTTATAGAATCGCACTCTAGTGCCCGGGGATAATTCCGGTGACGGGGCACCATCGCCAGTATTTATCTTTGAGTTTCGAAAGTGAGATTTCTATAAATTTCCAATTGACTGGTGTGAGAACCGAAACTAGATAGGGCCTATTGTTGTGATTTGACATCAAAAATCTGATTTTTTGACTATGTATCAAAGTTATGAATTTGAAAAGCTAATCAACTAATTAATTGATGGTTGTGTTGTGTGATTATTGGTTGATTAATTAAAATTTGTACCATATTGCCAAACTGAATCAAATTGTGAGTTATATCGAAAATTAGTCGCATTTGCTTGCATATACATGTACTTACATTGAACAGGTCATAGCAAGGAGGCTAGAGCAGAGAATAAAATTTGTTTGCCCGACAAATAGGTACATGTTTACTATAATTTACTGTTTTGTTTGGGTGATGATGATTTTATGAGCCTATTGGCTAGCCGCTTGGCTTTTTTCTTTTTCTTTTTGAGATCAGAAGGCCTGTATGGCAATTTCCGGATTTTCCCGTTTCTCCCGATGCAGGGGAGGTTATGGCGAAATTTTTCGAAAATTTAGGGTGTTAGCCAAATTTTTGAAATTTGAAAAGTTCTTAGAAACTGAAAAGTTGAAGAACTTAAGCCGTAATCAAAATAATGGAAGTTGAGTTGATTTGTGAAACAACTTTCGGCTTCGTTCCTTCTCGGGGACGAAAAGTTTTAAGTGGGGGAGATTGTAATAACCCGGAAATCTGGGCCAGTTAAAATTTTTATTTTGGCAATTTTGGCGAATTTTGATTATTTAAAATGAATTATTTTAAATAATAACGACGGGAAATTTATTTTGAATAAAATTCAAACGTATATATTATACAGATCGTCGTTAGAATATAAATAATTATTTATATATATAAAAGGAATTGAAAATGACGCGGTAGTTCGATAATTCGATTTCAAAATTCAAATTAATGTACCGGGTGCAAAATAAACCGGATTTTAGTGAAACCAAAAATAATAGGATCTATTTGAGGATATCTTTCCAACGAATCCGAAAAATTGAAATTTCATAGCGGGGATAAAAAGATATGTCCAGTTGAAATTTCAGAATAGTCGCTATGGAATTTCGGCCCTTAAAAATGGGAATTTTGCAAACGATTTCGGATTTCGACGAAACCACTTTTGTTGGATCCGTGATGTCAAGTTATTGCTAGATTCCAATTTTCATAATTTTTCAAATCAATATGTGAGCGGGGCAAAATAAAACGCGTTTGACCAGTTTCAGTTGAATTTAATCGACTGGAAAATGGCTATTTTTCCAACGGTCTCAGAATTTGACGAAATTAGTTTTGTTAGGACCGTATCGTCAATACGAAGCTAGAAAATATTTTTCGGGAATTTTTCTAGTTAGTATGTGACCCCGGTGAATTGAAATGTGCGTTCAAATTCAATATATAGAGTTATATGTTGATTTTGATGGAAACTGGACGTAACGATCGAATTGGCCTATGTGACATATCCCATTGTGTTCGGAATGGGGGTATTTCGCTAGGGACGACAGTCGGTGGGTGCGATTTCGAGTTAGAAATAAAAAGTTGCTTTTTCGATTTAGGAATTAAATAAATATATAAAATATTATAAAATCAACGCCTATTCTCCTTCCCCCCCCCGTTAGTTTCAGATCCAAAAGGAAAAAAAAACACGCCAGAGCTCGAAGCCGCCCCACCGTCGATGCCAAGCTGCTGCCCCTCCGACGAACCACCTCGCTGCCTCCTTCTCCCCCCTTCCTTTCGAACTCGCGTGACCCCCAATCTCCATCAAACCTCGCGCAAGCCCTCCCTCCAACCAGAAGAACGCCGCCGCTCCATTCCTCCACCCCTTCAGCCTGCAGCCGCCCCCTTCAGCTTCCTACCGCCATCATTGCGAGCCACGCACCAGGCCCCCACCGCGAAGCAAACCCTCAGCCCTCCATCTCAGAATGAGCTGCCCCCTTTGTGAGTTTTTAATATATTTTTCCTTTGATTTCTATTTTCTTTTAACTAAATAAAAATGTGGTTTTTAACTAAAAGGCTTATATTTTTATAAGTAAAAAAATTTATATTTTTATATGGCAAAAGCTTATATTTTGTTTAGGAAAAGATCATATTTTTAATATAGAAAAGGTGAAAATTCTAAAAGATGAAAAGATATGAATTTTTGTTAGAAGAAGATGTGGATTTTAGCGATGTTAGATATACTAAAAATATAATTTTTATAATATAGAAAAGTTAAAGATATAATTTTTATATAGGTATGATGATAAAAATTCGATTTTTATATATTGAATAGCGAAATAAAAATTCGATTTTTATATATTGAATAGCGAAATAAAAATTCGATTTTTATATATTGAATAGCAAAATAAAAATTTGATTTTTATATATTGAATAGCAAAGTAAAAATTCGATTTTTTATATATTGAATAGCGAAGTAAAAATTCGATTTTTATATATTAAATAGCAAAGTAAAAATTCGATTTTTTATATGTAGTGAATACGGATGACGAAAGTGATGAAAGAAGAAACGATGAAGATTTCCTACATAAGAAGAGTCGAGGCGTTTGATTTAGCTATTTGGTGAGAACTTCTCACCTTTAATTTAATTTTCTAGTTATATAAATATATACTAGGATGCAGACGGTGTTTAGTAGCACCCGACACCCATCGTCCACAGACCATGGACGGCTTGTATGCTTGTTTGTTTGATTTTGATGTGTAGTTGATTGTGTGATGTGATGTGAAATGAAATAAAATATTTATATTGTTAAAAATATTTTATAGTTAAAAATAGAATTTTTAACGTGTATATGAAATGAAATAAAAATAAACAAATCAGACGATTTGCTTATATACACACATTTGACTGATAACTGATTGGGACGATAAATTTTACACATCGCCCAACTGCACAAATAAAATTTGTGCTTGATTGTTTGAAAACCCCACACGGGTATTGGGGTGATATATGACATACACTAAACCCAATAGTTATTTGTATGTCGATCGATTGATTGACAGACTGTTATAAGCGTTAAATATCTATATTCGATGCTTATACAGTGTAGAATGCACTTTGGATGATGGTTGATTATTCATCGTTGTTATTGTATACATGTGTTGTAGAAAATCCATAAAATTAATATTATATGGTAATTGATTGGGCCTCATTCCAGTTTTGAAAAAAAAAGAGTTTTGAAATAGAAATATTTGAAATAGAAATATTTGAAATAGAATATTTGAAAATAGAAATATATGAATCCGTGTTGATTAGATTGACGCCATTTTGACGTGAACGATATTTATATCGATTTTATTCATTTTATAATGAATATCGAAAGTGATTTCAAAATCTGTTATTTTGAAAAGAAATGAATTCGAATTGAAATTGAATATAAATGAATTTGAATTGAAATTGAATGTAAATGAATTCGAATTGAATTGAAAACGAACTGAAATTGAATTCAAAATCGATTTGAAATGAATTTAAAACGAATTTGTAAGGGAAAATTTAATTTTGATTTGAATTTGAAAAAAAGTTGAAATCGTTTTGAAAACGAATTTAAAACGATTTATTAAATACATTTTAAAAAGGGAACCGACGAAGTATATATTATATATATAATATAATGGCCTGAATAGAACGCGTCGCGCCGCGGCAGTTCGCGAATTTTGACCATTGACTTCGAACAGATATTACAGGAGATCCGACCGTCGGATTCTCCTGAAACCGAAACCATTGGGTTCGTATCGAAAAGAGGTTTCTAAAGAATATTAGAAATCTGAAATCTAACTGTTGGATTTGGAATTATGTCCAAATCAAATTTGGAAAAGGTCGCTGTAAGTACAGTCCGATGGCCGTTGATGGAAATCGACTGTGCGGGCCTTGATAAAATTATTAAAAATATTAATAATTTGTGTAAAATCGTAAGAAATGATTTGTGAAGATTTGGGATGAAAAACTCCATATTTGAAAAGATAAAAATAATTTTTTATCGAAATGAACTAGTTTTGAACTAGAATTATATTTCTATTTATTTTTAAATAAATAAATTGAATTTGAAAAAGGTTTTAAAAGTAACCAAAATCTCCAATAATTGAATTGGAATGGATTTGAATCGAAATTGTCTTTGGATTATTTCGATGTTGGATTTCGTGATTATACAGATATTATTATGAAAATTTGAAAGATATTTATATCGTTATTTCCAATACGATATTTGTTAGTCGTAGAGTTTGATATTGAATATGAGCTGATATAATTTCTATTCAGAGCCTTGTATTTAATATCAAATGTGATTTGGGTTTGTCGTGAATGGTGTCTTCATTAACACTGTTCTTAAGCCCAGTTGAGAAAAAGATTAAATCTTTTATTTAGATTTAATGAAGTGTACCAATTAAATAATATTTAATTGGAATTGAATTCGAATTGATTCTTGGGTTTATCGTGAACGGTGTTTTAAATAACACTCGTTCTTTAACCCGATAATTAATAGAATGTGATTTTGGGTCGTCGTGAACGGTATCTTCAATAATACTATTCTTAGACCCAACGAAGTTAAGAAAATCAAAAACTAACTGGAGATTAGTTAAGTTGAACGGTTTCTTGGATATTGATCTGAAGTTGGTTTCGGCCTTCGGGGTTAATATTTAGGGAATTGCTCACTTGCTAATTCACAGTTAGGGACTGATTGAATTGTGATGTGATTTTGGGGTTTATCGTGAACCTTGTTTTAAATGACACTGATTCTTTAACCCTGTCAGAGATTAAAACTAAGTGGAGTTTTAATGAATCTTTAATTAGATTGAAAAGATCGAAAATGGAGTATCACCAGTTTTACTCCAGGCGGTAGTTAAATCTTTAATTAGATTTGAACGTGAAAAGGGTAATTGAATTTAACGATAACACCGTGGTGTTAGATATGAATTATTACCAGTTTTACTTCATGGGATGAATAGGTTGGGATTGGGAAATTAAAACAAATGATTACTTCGGTAAGGTTCGTTAATCCCGACTAGTTGAATCGAAATTCAAAAGAAGATTAAAGAATAAATTCAAGGAATTTATCTTTGATAAAATTAATGGGAACCTTTCCCTATGAATGTGAAATTTAGAAACTAACTGTCGGTTAGCTAAGCAGAATGGTTTTCTGGATATTGATCCGATGTTGGTTTCGGCCTTCGGGGTTAATATTTGGGGAATTATTCGCTTGTTAATTTACGGTTAGTGACTGAAGAATTGGAATGAGGTGTATGTTGTGTTTGTGTAACACTTGTTTATTATATACGCGAGTTGCTCAGAAAGACCGAGTTTACCCCATTCTGAAAAACTAAATCGACGATAAGAAATCGAAGATGAAGACGGTGGTCGAAGACCGGAGATCTTCACCTCGTTTGGATGGTAACCGAGGTCCTGATTGGGAGGCATCCCGAAATATGGATAATGAGTGGTGATCGTCCAGACGTACGTGGTGATCGATGGGTTTGCGAGGTATATAGTGCCTCCGGTTTCGTTCAGACCCAGAACGGACTTGCAAATGGACAGTGTGTCTGACATTGGAATTTATTCTATGTGATTGATAGCTATCAGTTGCACGGTGTGAATTTCCTGTGTGGCATGCTAAGATGCAGTGATCAGGGCTTCTGTTGAAAAGAAAAGTCTTGTGGTGATGATCAAAGCACCGCCTGTGTGGCGTAGCTTTGTGTATAACGTGAATTCGCGAGTCTCACACCCCGGTATGAACCAGAAACGGGAGAGGACATCAGGGGGGACGTGTGTTTCCTTTCTAGCTAGAAGTGGCGTCAGTGGTTTTACACGCCCTGACGAGTTTGACTTATGTGGTTGTTGCTGTTGCGAGGCACCTCGGTTAGATCGGACGATCTGGATCCGATGGAGTCATTCGTTTGCTCATTTACGCCCCAAAGGGCGAAGGGACGCATTGTTCAGGCATTATAATCCACTTCGTGTGGACCGGCCCTGACGATCCAAGGTACGGTTGCGGCTGTGCCTGAGACATGGGCTAGATTGTCTCGAATTCGGTAAGGACTATCTTTTTCCTTGGTTCATGACGGAAATCCAATTTCCAAGTACGTGATTTTGCGGTTTTAATTGCAGAACTAGTATGGCGACATGATATATGGTACCCATGCCGTCTATGATTGATACTTATGATTTGAAATTATTTTGATACTATAAACTTATAATAGTATCAAATGATTTGTTTTAAACGTACTAAGCATGTTTGGCTATTATAAGGGAAAACCCTATCCCCCGGCTTGCGTTGCATTGTGTGATAGGACCTGGGTCTTATAATAGCTTCATTTTTCCAAAAAGCATTGCGCTGTTTTGTTATATGCACTAGTATTCTTGGGAGGAAACCCGTTCCGTGTTATACGGCGTGGTCCCTTGATATATCTGATTTAAAATAAAGTTTTAAATAACTGTTTTAGTTCTCACACCAGTCCCATGACTGATCTGGAGTTTATTGTTTTAACCTAAACTCTGGGTGCCCTTATTTTGACACGGGCAGCTAGTAGTTTTGGTTTTGCAGATTTATATTCACAGGATCCTAGTTTACAGCTGGAACGATATCCGGAAAGCTTTGTATCCGTTTATCTCTTTCAGTTGTATTTTGTATTATTTTCCGCTGCTATGTAATGTATTGTAATCTCTGATATTTTATGAACTGTAATGTTTATTTATACTCTGTATATTCTTGTATTCTGAAGAACTGTTGTAATATACAATGAAATGTTCTACCGTCTGCGTTCTATTTTGTCGTGTTCTCAAAATAATCAGGCGTTTCGAACGGCCTAGATCGGTTTAGCGGATCGAGCGAAATTCCTTTTTGTTACACATTGTCTAATATGATATGGGTGAAATTACTGTAGAAAGTAATTTAAAATTAAAAGACTAACACTGTGACGGCCCGCCCCGTACCAGTCGGCATTTCCTCCGAAAGTGCGCTGTACACTGTGACGGCCCGCCCCGTACCAGTCGGCATTTTTCGAACGGTCGTCAAAGAAAGGAAAGAAGTGAAGAACTGACACAAAACCTGTAGAATGTCTCTTAGCGCATGGAACAAAATATAATAATAACATACTTGACATAAAACAGGTGAGACAGTGCATAAGCTGATAACTAAAATCAACATCAATCATCAGAGCAGCGGAAATTCAAATACAGCTTATTACAATTTTCCAAATTTACTGTCTCTAAACAAAAGAAAGCTAAAGTAGAAGATGCACCACCAATGCCCAAGCAGTGATCTTCAACAATACAGGGAGAATATTATGTATATATTTTACGTGGAAGCCTCCTGCTCGTCTCCGGATCATCTACCCGTGCATCACCAGCTAACCTGTCTCTAGTCTGCTCGTGTGAGCACCCAGAGTAATAAGAGGAGACATAAAACTCTGGGTCAGACATAAAGCCTGGTATGAGCGATAAGCATCTATACAGAGCAATAACAGGTATACTAAACCATACCTGAACCTGGACCTGCAACCAAAGAGTTAGTACCACATACCGTACAATGCTCTAAGGTGCCATAATAAATAGTGTAAGAATACGGGGGTGGGGTGTGCATGTCACAATGATAGTAAACCAATCATCCATAGCAACCATCCTCACATCTCTCACTCAGTGCGTAAAGCGTACGACATCTACCACTTTGGAACACTAGACAAACTGAGGTAACGACGAATCCCGACTTGTAGAAACCCTGCTATGACCAAGCTAAACATATGGAGTCATGACCAAACATTTCAATGACCCACTTCATTGGTTGTAGCCCTTGGTTCTACCGATGCCATAATGGCCCTGAATCCGCCTTCGTACCTCCTACCATAGTGGTCCAAAGCTATAGACGTCGATAACCCCTTGGCACGCGTCCCGCAGCAAAGCCCAACCATGAAGCGAACTCGTTGATTCCCATCTGAATCTTGAGCTCTAACTTCTCATTTGGACTTCCTTTGCATCTCGGGTTATAGTCTTCACTTCCGGATCGGTCTTCATTCAGTCTTCTCCTCGGATCGTGCTCCCTTGGATGGTTCGGTTCGTGATGCGCCTCCCCAATCGGATCGGATCGAGTTCCTGCTGGCTCGTGGTGCTCCAGCTCCATCGGATCGTGTCGCACCATACGGATCGCGCCTCAACAGCTCGTGGCGCTGGCAACCCATTGGGTTCGGGTCGTGCTACCTCGTCTGGATCGTCGCGCCTCATCTCGAATCGCACCTTCTGATCGGTTCGTGGTCCACCAAGCTGGAGCGATTCGGATCGGGGTACTTCAGTTTGGACACAGCGCTGCATCGGTTCGTGGCCTTCGAAGTGGAACGGATCGTGGCGTGAGCTTCCATCGGATCGTGCTCATAGGGGGCGATCTGATCCGGGTAAATTCCTGCGCTTCGTTCCAGCGACAGTCTTTCGCCATTCGACGGCATTTTTGACCAAACTAACACTTCTAAACAATCACAAAACATCTCATACAGTCATAGCAACATATAGTATCGACCACGAACACCATAACACAAATCATAGCATGTAAAGTGGATCAAACATGGTCAAAACCCCAAATTTTCCCCTAAGCATGTTTAAGTAAATCTAATCATAGGGTTAACAAAACTTAATCAAATCGAACCAAATTTCTAACAGAGGCATAAAATATTATTTAAGAATTTCTAATCATTTTTCCAGAATTTATTAGTGTACAAATTCGCTAATCTTCACTAATTACCCTTAATTACCGTAATTAGTGCAAAAACTATGCAAATCACTCACCTTTGCCACAATAAAACTTTCAGATCTGAAGTGAACCTCTGATTTGCACGTATTCCAATATATAACAACAGTTCTACCTCGGTCCTTATGCTAATCCTCCTTGATTTGGTGCCTCTAAGCCTTAATCCTTGATTAGGAAGTGATTTTGGGTGTTTTAGAGGGATTTAGAGAGTGGAGGCCATGGCTAGGTCAAGAGGGATGGAAAGTGACGGCTGAAAAATGAGAAAAAGGTATTCTCCAAACCCTAACAGCCCTTTTAAACTCCTAATCCCGAAATTCCCCTTTGGACCTAGCTGTTAATCACCCGGTTAAGCTCAATTAAGCTGTTTTTCACCATCTGAAACTTGTTTCAGCCATATCTCCCAAACGGTGAGTCCGTTTGGCTAATGTGACCACACTACGGAATTGTAAACCATCATCCGGAGCCAATGGAAGTGGTTTCAGGTCGAAGTTCCTTTCCAGTCAAAAGTTATAGCCAAAACAGTGCCAACTAGGGGTAAAATGGTCATTTAAAAATCGGGAAAAATCATGAACATGGGAAATGACCCCAATAGTCGTCTCCCAAAGTTACCTGACCATACGACTTCGTATGTGAAAGAAATAAATATTCTACGGTCCTATGATGTGTAGAATACGGGTCGTTACACTCTCCCCCCCTTAAGAAATTTCGTCCCCGAAATTCCTTTACCCAAAACATACAAAAGATCCCGCTTGCCTAACAGCCACATACAACAACCAAACATGCAAAGCAAGCAAACGGACCTATCCCAGCATGCAGAAAACTAAATCGAAGTCAAAATCTTACCAGGTAAAGAGTTCTGGGTATGTCTTCCTAATATTCTCCTTTGTCTCCCAAGTACAATCATTCTCGTCCTCGCTCCACTGAACCTTGACTAGCTTCACCGCCTTCCTTCGAAGTTGCTTCATGTCGTGCTCGACAATACGGACCGACTTGCGATTCCCAACCGCCTCGGGTTCTACTTCGAAGTCCTCTAACTGATCAGGTGAAATAGTCATATCTGGGTCGTGGACGAACTTCCTTAATTGGGAAACATGAAATACGTTGTGAACTCCCGCCATCTTCTCTGGTAAGTCAATTCTGTATGCCAAATTCCCGACTAGTTCAAGAACAGGGAACGGGCCAACAAATCTTGGTGCCAACTTACCTCTCCTGCCGAATCGTATTACGCTCCTCAACGGAGAAGTCTTGACAAACACCAAGTCACCAACGGAGAATTTTAGGTCTCTTCTCCTCTTATCAGCATAACTCTTCTGCCTATCTTGGGCAGCCTTCATTCGTTGTTGAATGATCTTGATCTTATCTGAAGTTTCTCTCACCACATCTGGTCCAAGCATAAACTTCTCGCCAGTCTCTATCCAACATGATGGTGAGTTACACGGTCTTCCGTACAAAGCTTCAAACGGAGCCATACCGATACTGGATTGGTAGCTATTATTATATGCAAACTCTACTAGATGCAAATGGTCATCCCATGATCCACCAAAATCCAATATACATGCTCTCAAGAGATCTTCCAAAATACGGTTCACCCTCTCCGTCTGACCGTCGGTCTGAGGATGATAGGCGGTACTGAGATGTAACTCTGACCCTAGAGCCTCTTGTAAGCTCTTCCAAAACCCACTAGTGAACAACGGGTCTCGGTCGCTCACAATGCCTTTAGGTACTCCATGAAATCTCACTACCCACTTCATATACAATTCTGCTAACTTAGCTGCCGTTTTGGTCGATTTGACTGGTATAAACCTTGCACTTTTAGTCAGTCGATCTACAATTACCCAAATGGTGTCATATCCCGATCTAGTCCTTGGTAAACCATCGATGAAATCCATCGAGACTTGCTCCCATTTCCATTCGGGAATTTCTAAGGGCTGTAACAACCCACTAGGCTTCTTTTGCTCGGCTTTAACTAGCTGGAAATTCATGCATTTGGATATAAACTTCCCAACGTCTCTTTTCATCCCTTCCCAGTAGTAAGTCTGCTTCATATCTCGATACATCTTGTTACCACCGTGGTGTATAGTTAGTTTTGAGTGATGACATTCTCTAAGCACTTCATCTCTCAATCCATTGACATTGGGTACAACAAGCTTTCCATTCTTTCTAAGCCATCCATCTCGATCAAGCCCATACTTGTTCATCTCCTCATCGATACCCATCTCTAACTTGGAGATGATTTCCAATAGGTTAGGATCGTCCCTCTGACTAGAGCCGATTCGCTCAATCAAAGTGGGTCTGATCGTCAAACTTGCTAACATTTCAGGATCCAATTCGCACTTTGGTCTGAAATCAAACCCCGCGATAAACTCCAGTTGCTTCCATTCAAAGAACATAGCCCCTAAGCTGGCATGTCTTCTACTCAATGCATCAGCCACCGCATTGCCCTTTCCCGGAGTGTATGCGATGTCAAAATCATAGGAAGCTAAGAACTCTAACCATCTCTGCTGACGGAGATTCAGATCTTTCTGAGAGAAGAGATACTTTAACGACTTATGATCTGTAAATAGCTCAAATCTTTCCCCCAAGAGATAGTGTCTCCACATCTTTAACGCGAACACGATCGCTGCCAATTCTAAATCATGGGTAGGGTATCTTCTCTCGTGCGGTTTCAATTGTCGACTTGCGTAAGCTACAACCCTACCGCCTTGCATCAATACAGCACCCAGTCCGGTACCACAGGCATCCGTGTATACCGTCATCTCTTCATTCCCCTTAGGAATGACTAACACTGGTGCGCTTGTCAACTTGTCCTTTAGACTTTTGAATGCATTCTCGCACCTTTCATCCCAGACAAAAGTTTGATTCTTCTTGGTCAACTAGGTCAATGGTGCTGCTAACTTGGAGAAACCTTGGATAAACTTACGATAATATCCAGCTAACCACAAGAAACTTCTTACATCTGTTGCATTCTTGGGCGTAGGCCAATCCTGTACCGTAGCCACCTTCGCCGGGTCCACGGCAATACCATTCTCTGATACAACATGGCCCAAGAACCTCACTTCCCTCTTCCAGAAGTGACACTTAGAAAACTTTACTTTCAATTGGTGTTTTCTCAACACCTCCATCGCTACTCTTAAATGTTCCTTGTGTTCTTCCTCTGTCCTCGAATAGACCAAAATATCATCAACGAACACAAGGACAAACTTATTCAACTGGTCTCTGAATACCCTATTCATATGATCCACAAAATATGCTGGGGCATTGGTCAGCCCGAATGGCATGACCAACCATTCATAAAATCCAGACGGCGTTCGAAATGCCGTTTTAGCTATACTCTCAACTTCCACCCTAAGCTGATGAAAACCTGTCGCAAGATCCAACTGAGAAAATACTCTCGCGCCACTCAACTGATCGAACAAATCATCTATCCGCGGTAGAGGATACTTGTTTTTCCTCGTCACTTTATTCAACTCGCGGTAGTCTACACACAAACGAAGGGAACCATCCACCTTGGTAGCAAACACTACTGGTGCTCCCCATTCAGAAACACTCCTTCTGATAAATCCCTTCTTCAAAAGATCGCTGACTTGCACCTCGAGCTCCTGCTCTCTTGGTGCCATACGACGAAGTGGCATCACTATAGGTCTGGCATCTTTTACCAAATCAATACGAAACTCAATCTCTCGGTGTGGTGGAAGTCCGGTCACTTCTTCGAAAACATCCGGATACTGGCCAACCACGGGCAAACCTGACAACTCACTATGCGGAATGTCGAGGGAGTTTAGAAAACTAGCCAATACCCCCTCACTGGGTAGACCACCAAACACTATCCTCCGCACATCATCCGCTCTAGCTGTCACCAACAAGCCCTCACAGTCTACAACCACCCCGTATCTTTGGAGCCAATCTACTCCCAAAATAATGCCAAACCCAGTAAAGCCCAAAACAAAGCAATCACAAACAAACATGCATCCATGACTCGATAAGATCACATTATGACAAATCATGCTAAGGCTAGTTGAACCACCAATCGGGTTCGTCACTACTAAAGGTCTATCAACAATCTCGGGCTCCAATCCCAGCCTATCTACCAGGTCACTAGATATGAAAGAACTGGAAGCTCTGGTATCAAACAAAACTCTAACAGGAATATCATAAACAGAAAGCATACCTTGAATGACGACATTCTTTCCCTTCTCCGCCGCAGTTGGGGCATTCGACGAAGAAGGAATAGCATTAAGGGCGTAGGCTTTCACCATTTGCTTTTCCTTAGGGGGCTGTGGACACTTGTCCTTGTGATGTCCCATTTGGCCACAGTTGAAGCACTTCCTATCCGCTGGCTTGGCCCGACAATTACTAGCATAATGGCCCTTCTTACCACAGCTGAAGCACTCCACATCTTGCTTATTCCTTTTCTTCTGGCCATCTTTAGCTTGGTTCTGCTTTCTCTTATTCTGGGAACCACCCTTGCCTCCACCACTTGCTTGTGGTTTTGGCTCTTCTGCAGATGCAACCTCAGTCTTCGACTTAGGGTAGAGACTTTCTGATCTTAACGCTTTCCCCACAATCGATTCAAACGTCTCATCGATGTGGCTAATAAGTTTTTCCCCCAAGTACTGATCCAAACCAGTTATGAATTTCTCATTCTTTTTCTCGGCAGTATCAATAAGAGATAACCCATACTTCGACAAAGTGTCGAACTCAGCAATATACTCCGAGACAGCTCTGCCATTCTGCTTGAGCTCCAAGAATTTCTTAAACAGCACTGACTTTTGAGCAGCTGGAATGAACTTCTCGCTAAAGCAAGCTTTAAACTGCTCCCAAGTAATCTGATCTTCGGGAGTAGCTGCCTTTATAGCATTCCACCAATTCATTGCCCGCCCTTGCAGCTGACGGGACGCTAGCTTTCTCTTCATCGCATCCTCGATACCCAAATCCTCGAAGATACGTTCGCAACTATCCAACCAATCTTGAACATCCGTGGCCGACTCCGTTCCGTGGAACGGCTTTCTACCAAGGCTAGTATAATCCTTATTTAGCTTGGCGAAGTCGACTCTTGGCGCCTGCACTATTGGACCACCACCATTTCCACCATTGGGAGCTGCCCCCTGCACATTTATAAGCATCTCTCTCATGAGGTCAGTAAACATCGTCCTCATGTCAGCAGCATTCCCATTATTGGCCCCTCTACCGGTACCTCTAACATATCGGCTCATCGTCAATCTGAAAAAGGAAACGATTAACGACTCCATAGTGGTGCTAGTGCAGTACGACTTCATCCTTATACTACTAATAGTATATATATATAGCTTTTAAAAATCAAAATAATCACAAATACGCTCTCTCGTATACGTATATTATCTCTCCCTGATAGCTTCCCTAGGTTAACTACGCAACCTAGAGCTCTGATACCAAGTGTGACGGCCCGCCGCGTACCAGTCGCCATTTCCTCCGAAAGTGCGCTGTACACGTGCCCGATTAGCACGGAACGGTCATCAAAGAAAGGAAAGAAGTGAAGAACTGACACAAAACCTGTAGAATGTCTCACAGCGCATGGAACAAAATATAATAATAACATACTTGACATAAAATAGGTGAGACAGTGCATAAGTTGATAACTAAAATCAACATCAATCATCAGAGCAGCGGAAATTCAAATACAGCTTATTACAATTTTCCAAATTTACTGTCTCTAAACAAAAGAAAGCTAAAGTAGAAGATGCACCACCAATGCCCAAGCAGTGATCTTCAACAATACAGGGAGAATATTATGTATATATTTTACGTGGAAGCCTCCTGCTCGTCTCCGGATCATCTACCCGTGCATCACTAGCTAACCTGTCTCTAGTCTGCTCGTGTGAGCACCCAGAGTAATAAGAGGAGACATAAAACTCTGGGTCAGACATAAAGCCTGGTGTGAGCGATAAGCATCTAAACAGAGCAATAACAGGTATACTAAACCATACCTGAACCTGGACCTGCAACCAAAGAGTTAGTACCATATACCGTACAATGCTCTAAGGTGCCATAATAAATAGTGTAAGAATACGGGGGTGGGGTGTGCATGTCACAATGATAGTAAACCAATCATCCATAGCAACCATCCTCACATCTCTCACTCAGTGCGTAAAGCGTACGACATCTACCACTTTGGAACACTAGACAAACTGAGGTAACGACGAATCCCGACTTGTAGAAACCCTGCTATGACCAAGCTAAACATATGGAGTCATGACCAAACATTTCAATGACCCACTTCATTGGTTGTAGCCCTTGGTTCTACCGATGCCATAATGGCCCTGAATCCGCCTTCGTACCTCCTACCATAGTGGTCCAAAGCTATAGACGTCGATAACCCCTTGGCACGCGTCCCGCAGCAAAGCCCAACCATGAAGCGAACTCGTTGATTCCCATCTGAATCTTGAGCTCTAACTTCTCATTTGGACTTCCTTTGCATCTCGGGTTATAGTCTTCACTTCCGGATCGGTCTTCATTCAGTCTTCTCCTCGGATCGTGCTCCCTTGGATGGTTCGGTTCGTGATGCGCCTCCCCAATCGGATCGGATCGAGTTCCTGCTGGCTCGTGGTGCTCCAGCTCCATCGGATCGTGTCGCACCATACGGATCGCGCCTCAACAGCTCGTGGCGCTGGCAACCCATTGGGTTCGGGTCGTGCTACCTCGTCTGGATCGTCGCGCCTCATCTCGGATCGCACCTTCTGATCGGTTCGTGGTCCACCAAGCTGGAGCGATTCGGATCGGGGTACTTCAGTTTGGACACAGCGCTGCATCGGTTCGTGGCCTTCGAAGTGGAACGGATCGTGGCGTGAGCTTCCATCGGATCGTGCTCATAGGGGGCGATCTGATCCGGGTAAATTCCTGCGCTTCGTTCCAGCGACAGTCTTTCGCCATTCGACGGCGTTTTTGACCAAACTAACACTTCTAAACAATCACAAAACATCTCATACAGTCATAGCAACATATAGCATCGACCACGAACACCATAACACAAATCATAGCATGTAAAGTGGATCAAACATGGTCAAAACCCCAAATTTTCCCCTAAGCATGTTTAAGTAAATCTAATCATAGGGTTAACAAAACTTAATCAAATCGAACCAAATTTCTAACAGAGGCATAAAATATTATTTAAGAATTTCTAATCATTTTTCCAGAATTTATTAGTGTACAAATTCGTTAATCTTCACTAATTACCCTTAATTACCGTAATTAGTGCAAAAACTATGCAAATCACTCACCTTTGCCACAATAAAACTTTCAGATCTGAAGTGAACCTCTGATTTGCACGTATTCCAATATATAACAGCAGCTCTACCTCGGTCCTTGTGCTAATCCTCCTTGATTTGATGCCTCTAAGCCTTAATCCTTGATTAGGAAGTGATTTTGGGTGTTTTAGAGGGATTTAGAGAGTGGAGGCCATGGCTAGGTCAAGAGGGATGGAAAGTGACGGCTGAAAAATGAGAAAAAGGTATTCTCCAAACCCTAACAACCCTTTTAAACTCCTAATCCCGAAATTCCCCTTTGGGCCTAGCTGTTAATCACCCGGTTAAGCTCAATTAAGCTGTTTTTCACCATCTGAAACTTGTTTCAGCCATATCTCCCAAACGGTGAGTCCGTTTGGCTAATGTGACCACTCTACGGAATTGTAAACCATCATCCGGAGCCAATGGAAGTGGTTTCAGGTCGAAATTCCTTTCCAGTCAAAAGTTATGGCCAAAACAGTGCCAACTAGGGGTAAAATGGTCATTTAAAAATCGGGAAAAATCATGAACATGGGAAATGACCCCAATAGTCGTCTCCCAAAGTTACCTGACCATACGACTTCGTATGTGAAAGAAATAAATATTCTACGGTCCTATGATGCGTAGAATACGGGTCGTTACAAACACAAAGTATTAGTTGTTGAAATTCATGCAGGAATAAAACACAGGTAAAAGTTAAGGCAAAATGCCACGAGTTGAAAAGGAAAAGCTTACATGGAAATTCAGAAATACCCCTTCACTAAGGGGCAAATGTTACTACCAAATCCAACACCGAAACCTGCTGTCGGTGAAGGGGAATCAGATTATAACCAGCACATGAGAGTGACTCGAAAGCATGGACCCGGGAGTCGGCTTAAGCCAAAAGCACAAAGAAGGCGATTGGATCAAACAGGCTATCGGCGCCAGCATAGAAGAGGAAAGCTTGGTTCTGATACGAAAAGAGATTGTGGTAAAGCAATGGCAACACCAAATGCAACTAATGTGAAATTACTCTCGAAGGCAGATTCCCGAAAGCTGGAAACAGATGGAAACGAAAGGAGACGAAAGGGCTATTGGCACTAACTAGCTTAGTGTCGATGCGGAAGGAGGTGAAGATATCAAAGACTTAAGAAGCCAAAACACGAGAAAGACATCCTAAAAGCCTGCTATCGGTGTTAAGGCCTATCAGCCACCAAAGAACAACTTCAGGAATCATCAAAGGACGTACCAGAACTCATTCCCGCAAGCCCTTCTTAAAAATATCCATACAAACTGGCTTGATATCGATATAGAAGGTAGAAGCAGCATCAAAGAAAAGCTCCTAAGACCAGGACCAATCTTTCAAAAGCCAAGATCGACACACCAGAGACTTATACTCGAAAAATAATGTCGAGAGCAATGAAAGGTGGCCGAAGCCACTACCCCTGGAACCGAAAGGTGTTAGTCGTCCAACACCATGTTGTCGCACCCGAGAGGGGTCATGTTTAGTCAATAACAAAAGGGGCCCCAATTTGTCTATAAACAAGACCCCAAGGGTCACATTTTATAGGTCGATTTCTCGTTCTATAATCTTGTACTTCTTTCTTCAAGAGAAAATCTTAATTTCACAATCAAATTGGGAATTTCTTCAATTCTTGTTATATATTCGAAATGAATAAAAAGGAGAAGTCTAGGACTTAAAAAATTTCATGATTTGGTAATCATATTGTGTTTGTCATGATTAATTAATGTTAACCTTTTTCATGAAAAGGTTAATCACAACCAATTTGAAAGTGGAAAGACTTTGGGTAAAACCAAGGAGTTTCCCCTTTTGACCCTTTTATGTGTGATATAACTCTTTCGTGATGGGCCTACTGAATCACAACACATAGTGGGAACCTGTTGTAAGCTTGTGATTTGATAACTAACACAACCAAGGCCTTTCGTGGAATTATTCGATGTGGAAGTATCACCTAAGTCGACAAGTTTTATGACATCTTGATAACCTAGTCGTTGTGAAGCACTAGCCTATTTCCTCTCAACACAGTGTATCTTATTTTATCTTGAATCTAAGTACGACTGGTGAAGTAAGGTATTCAAGCCTCCATAACTTGTAGCACCCCCATCCCAAGGAAATTATTGATCTTGTAGTGTCGTAAGCGTGGTACTCACCTCTTAGAAGGAAGAGTAATTAACCTTCAGACTTGAAGTCTTGATGCTTAGGAAACGGTGGATCAAGTTAAGCATGTTAAGGCTAAGCCGCATTCCAATGTCTGTTAGATTAATTATTATTAAAGTTCAATACATGTACAACTAAGCCTAGATCGGATGTTGACAACTATTATCGTTAACACACTTCAAGAATGATTGTCTAGAACCTCCAATAGAAAAAAGTTGGCGAAAGCATACATTAATAATGTTTTTCCTTCTTTGTCTAATGCCCCAACAGTGGAAAGGTAAGGAAAGGGTACTGTCATCCAAGTTATGCTTGTTTGAGTTTTAGTCGATTATGGGGCTTCCCATTATTTCATATCTAATGACCTGGTAGATAGATTGACCGACATTTAGTTGTGACAAACTCGATTGGTGGCTCCACTAGCCTTTGCATGATTTGTCATGGGTTGGTCTTCTCAAGTCATGGATGCATGTTTGCATGTGATTGTTTTGTTTTGGGCTTTACTGGGTTTAATGTTATCCTCAGAATTGTTTGGCTCCACAGGTATGCAAGTGATGGTGGACTATGAGAGGCCGCCGATGACCATTGTGGCAGATAATGGGCGAGGGTAGTGTTGGGTTATCTACATAATGATGAGGTGATGGCTAGTTTTGTAACGGCCCGAAAATCCGTACCAATTTGAGCTGACTAATATCCTACACATTCAACTCAAAATGCACGAAAATTCAGATCATTAATAAAAAGAAGTTAGAGGATGAGATAGAAAAGATAGAACTAATAGAATAGAGGAAGAAGAAGATCATAACTGAACAGAATCAAAGTAAATACGAATCTCACAGCGGAATGAATACAATGTATTATATAACATAACTTTGAATTACAAAACTGTATTGTGTACGCATACCATATATCAGAGTACAACTCATATATATATCACAGCAGAAATAATCTCTAACTAATTAATGGTGAAGCCTTCTGCTTCCAGCCCTTCCAAGTGAATCCGTAAAAGCCTGAAACACTTGGCTACCCTTACAAATTTGGACACCCAAGAGTTTAGGGAAAAACAAACAAAATAAACTCTGGGTCAGTCATGGGACTGGTGTGAGTAAATTCCAACGACATCGTTTAACTTTAAAATTCCTTTTGAAACAAAAGGATAATAGTAAGACCAACCCACACATAAAACATGGACGGTTTTTACCTTACCATAACCCAAATTACTTTGATATCAAAACCAGTGATATTATGATAATGTCTAAATAAATAAATATCCAAGTAGCAGAATGCTTGCATCTCACGCTCCACATATATATAGTATAAAATCATTAACCGCAGGGCGCTTATTGGAGATTGGATTACAACAGACAAGGTATGGGAGCACCTTCCGATCAGTGTATTCTAGAGGATATACACTGGGGTTCAACAAGAAACCCTTGCAACCCGGCCACACATGATCGCTCACTCATTTAGCTTGAGTGTCACGAATATATTGCCACCCACGGTTGTTGGCCATCCAACCATCATCCGAAGATACTGAATCGAAAAGAATAACAAATATGAATTTTCTCTAGATCGGTGACAATACAACCTGCTTGGGGATGACCCAACTAATCATGCTGTCTAGCCCAACTTTTGTTATTTCCTGGTTGTGAGGCTAGAGGCTACGTCTATCTTCAGAACATCTGATCACCATTCACTTTGAATGCCACATCGTCAAATCCGTAATCACATATTGATTACACAAATGCACACTGGGTGTAGAATAAAGAGAAGTTACCTTCTCCCCACCAACTTGGTATATTCATAAAAATCAACTGCGTGACCGTTGGAAATACTCTGTCAAACACTCGTCCATACAAGTTGTCATGGGACTGGACAAACAGAAGGCATCATTCTGGAACTGGACGACCCTCATATTTCACTCCGTCTTCAATTTTTTTCAGCATAATATAATTCGCAGCGCTTATGCCTATACGGAGCGGTTTCAGATAATATATCCAACCGGTCTCTCCGTATTGACAACGATGGTCAAAACACTTCAATAGTCTGTTATTTAACCATCGAAGCAAAAACAACATCCATTCTAATGTATAACTAACATCACACAACCATGGGCACTTTTATTTAAAAATTATTTTATTATCCAAATTCCCATATCTTACTAGATATTTCTCAAATCCCATTTTAGCCTTTTACACTTCTTGGAAAACATTTCCAGTTATTATAAACTCTTATTCTCCCATATTCCAGAAAATATACGTTATTAACGTTCGAACTATTTCCATTAATTTCACATTCTTTATTTCTATACTTTGATAATCTACCCTATTTACATTGGAAAATATTTCCAATTTCATTTTAACCTTTTAATCGCCCCAACGTTCACTTTTAAAACATTATTCACTTTGAA
Source organism: Allium sativum (assembly GCA_030737875.1). Taxonomy (NCBI): domain Eukaryota; kingdom Viridiplantae; phylum Streptophyta; class Magnoliopsida; order Asparagales; family Amaryllidaceae; genus Allium; species Allium sativum. The sequence continues at coordinate 91,331,550 of CM060910.1, read as the reverse complement.
ATGTGAATACCATCCCTTATTATAGAAATCTGAACATCTTTATCATATAACTCTTTATTCACATAAAAATTCCCCTTATCTTGTTTACCGAAATCTCTTTCCTACTTTTATATTCCTATTCCACTTTATAAACTCTGTTTCTATGTCAACTTCTTATCAAATAAATATCAAGTTTATAACTAAATACTGATTCCTGTCCTATTAACATTTATTTGTTTAAAACTAAATGTTAATTATCCTATCAGATTATAATTCCTAAAAATGATTTACTTTAATACATTAGACATCGTTGAATTAATATTCCAAATCCTAATGGTTTACTTCTAATCACATTTCGAATATCGAAATAATGTCATTGCTTTCTGAAACAATTTTCCAATATCTCTTTCTAACTCGTTCTTATATTCCTTTGGACATACATCGTTACTTATTACTTTTAGAATAAGTGAATTTCAAACCAAACAGTTTCCATTCCCTAGGAAGTGCTACTATATATAAAAATCACGCTTAAATTTGGTTAACAACGTTAATTTATCGTTACAGCTCAAAACTTTCTCCTTTATAACTAATCTTGACATAACAGTCACGCTTAAGCCAAGTCAACAGCGTTTATTTTATTGCTATAGTTCTAAGACTTGCAATACGCTGCCATATTCCCTTTATACTAATGTTGACATCTCTTTCCGTTACAAACTGATATTGTTCCTCGATAATAGTGAAGCCGTTCAAGTTGGGGAATTTTATTTACCTCTCAGACCTTGATCGACAACGTTCTTACCTTAGAACAGGTATAAGTCTGTACTCTAATCCCTTATATTACTTATAATATTTGTTAGACCGTATTTTCTTGTTTAATCTAAACTATGGATTTATAACATCAAATCCTTACTTTGGGACTCAGTTGTTTATGACTATCTATATTAAACATTAACTCTTCACTTTAACTTCATTTCACAGTTCTATTTATAACTTCTTTACCAAGATCTATTGACGTTCTATCTTATGATGGTTTACTTTTATTTGAACCATTATACTTGATTCAAGTAACATTTTATTATAAATTCAATATCCTCTTAAATGGAATCCATTTAAGAACAATTATTTAATTAAATAATATTTACTTTATCATTGCTGAAGTAAACAGTTTACTTCATCATTAATCTAAATAGATTAGTTGCTCACTATATACTAATTATATTAGTTCAATCATCATTCAAACTCCATTAATTAAAAAGATAAATAATGAGAAATCTTATTAATGTTAATTAATTGTCAAGTTATTATCATTAGATTAATTGAAGACTCATTAAATCTAATAATCATTTTTCAATTAAATAGTTGATTTAAATCAACTTCATTCCATCAGTAAATTTATTAACTGACTTAATTACTTCTTACCATTAGATTAATATATTTAATCTAATAGTATTTCTAAATTGTTTGTCTTAAAATAATTATCCAAATATTTACTCGTGGGATAATTTCTACTTTATAAACTTATTTAAATGTCAACAATCGTTTTTATTTACTTCATAAAAATGAAATCTAAAATACTGGTTTATAATAGAACTTCTATTATAATTTAAAACTTCACTTTAATTATAAAAATATAACTTTTATAGTTTTCTTCGGTGATTTTCCTGACGGCGAATCAACTTCTTAACAAAAATGGGTTTACGGTCGACTGTTGCTATTTTCTTAATCGATATCGTCTATTTATTAAATCAACATAATGTTGAATTTCCATTCAACATGGTTCAAACAGTGCATATATAAAACAACAGTACATATAAATATTGAGGAATCCGGTTGGATTCCTCCAACCGGTTTCTGCATCCACAGATGTTAGTCAAACAATTAACACTAGTTCTATACTAAGGAATATATAATCGATTTGATCGGTATCCAACAATTGATGTGTATATATACGATGATATTCAACCAATTAAATTGTAATTTACCTAATCAACCATCACGTAGCATTCAAACAACATTAAAATATAATTATAATATTTTAAAATAGATCAGAGTTAGTGAATTTACTAACCTTTGCGCGTTAACCATTAAATAACGATTTACGTCCGTTGATTTGGTCAGGTGCTTCCACCAAAATTTTAACGCCGTCCAAATCGCTCCCGATCAATTCGTATATGCATCCCTTGCAAACATAATTCCAATAGATCAGTTCGTTCTTAAAACTGTCTACTTCAACCCGTGACCGCATTCCATAGCAATGCATCGCCCCTCGCTCTAGTATTATTTCGAACGGTCAATTTCACAGTAATAAGTGCCACTTCGCGCCATTTGTTCTATGATGAACATCACTCCCTCTATACTCCTTCCATCCATGAATACATGCCTGCGCCACCCATATAACATAGCATGTCATGCCTACCTGAATGCAACCCCCTTTTGAAATCATTACCTTATTTTTTTTTAACTCACATGCACCCTCCACTGTTGATTTCATTTTGAGATAACAACACTCCAAACCTTTAGTTACTCCCATTCACTCGCCCTTCATGTTTTCACCAATTTCCAATGCATGTTCACATACCCAACACAACCATTATTTCACCTTGCTCCTTATTATCATCATGTTTATTTTCTTTTCTTCTTCCAAACGCATTGCACTCTTGAACTCCTCTTCAAAAATGCTATCAAACTCCAGTATGCCATTCACCCGCAAGTCCTTCCATGTGTGCTTCAGTGTCACATACGCATTTCACCAACCTGGCAATAGACTTCACCAGACCCATCCAACGTTCATGTTTACACACCCCGGTCCACTATTGCAGACAAGTTGGAGTTAAAGCCTACTGAATAAACTGCAAATGTGGATTTCTAATATGACTTCTTTCCCGTAAAATACAGTCCGCTCCCTTTTTTACCACATAAAGGTTTCACAGTTATTTGAACAAGTTATAATATATATAACCCATTCCTTAAGTACACGTTAGGTTAATTACCCGATAACGTCTCCAGACTCATACCCCACAAACCGTGTAGCTTCTCCTTCTTCTTGTTTGAGGAAATGCTACTGCTCATACATTTTAAGCCTCTTTGAATCCACGCAACACAAACCTACCGCCCTATCTTTCCTGAACACTCACAGTCATCACCGTAAGTATCACCATCAACTCCTTCCACTCTTACCAGAACAAACACCACCACTGTGCATCTTCAGTCGAACCCCTACTGTACACCACCCAGACCTTCGATGCGATCAACTCCTCCTCAACGTTGGCCTAACACCACCGACATGTTTGCTGCTGCGCCATCTACATCCTGCTCGCTCCAAGGTTTTTGAGGTGTTTTCGAAATAGAAGGGGATATTTAGTTTTGAAGAATTAGACAGATTCATTTGATTTATTTCGTTGAATCCGAGATCTCGTTAAAGAACAGAAAAAGAAGAGTCAAGGAAGAAGTGTTTGGTTTGGAAAGAATGTTAGGTGATGGGAAGATATATATAGAAAACGTTCTGCTTAGTTCTTACACAGTAGAGTGTTAGCTAGGGGTACCTTAATTTATTTTAAGTAGCTTGCTTTGAACGCAGTAGGTTAGATATTTTTATTTTCCTTGTAGATGAAGTGTTAGGGCCTTAAGGGTATGGCGTGGTAGATGACAGTGGCTAAAAATGATATAGGTGTTGACAAAATTCTCATTTCCTTTGTATTATAATGCATGTTATTTGTTTGTATATACATGCATCATATATCAGTTTTACGGACCGCTATATACTACAATAAAAATATCGTTGTATTCACCACGGTGCCACGGTCCCAAATATATAATAATATCGGTAGTTTAACTCATATTGTGAAACCACGAAATATCGATACAGGGTGCGAAATACTCCAAATAAAAAGTTGCGTATTTAATTAATTAAAAATTACAGTAAAATTCTAAAAATTAAATTATCACTACGTCCCAATAGAATCTTGTTCAAATTCGAATCCGATATCTAGTTATATCAAATAAACCGTTACGGTCGATATATGATTTCATAGCGACTTTCTGAATATTTGATTTGGATATAATTCACAATCTATTACGCGAAATCTTGATTTTTCACTTCTGTTAGAAAGATACAGTTCAACAAATTCCAACGCTTCTTATTTCGCAGAAATCTGATTTAAAATGGGTTCTGTACACTCAGTTGAAGTTCATAACGTTAAATTACGAAATGCTGCGATATTGCGGGCTCGATTGTATTTAATATTTTTTTATATATTCAACTTCATTTTAATTAATATATAAATCCACTTATATTACGAATTAAATATTTAAACTGATTTAAATATTCAAATACGACCCGATAAAAATGCGGGACATTACAAGTTTTTTGTATTCCCTCGAGTTATTGGGTGTGCTATTGCTGGCGATTATCTGAACATCTTCAAGGAACTGGACGAGCTTTCACCACACCAAGAGATTAAGTTCGGTATTAATTTAGTGAAAGATGTCAGATCTATAGTGATGCCTCAACGAAGGATGGCACTAAGAGAGCAAAGAGATCTTGAGGTGCAAGTGAGTGACCTCTTGAGGAAGGTGTTTATTCAGAGGATTATTTCTGAGTAAGGAGCATTTGTTGTATTCTACACGAAGGCAAATGGTTCCCTTCGATTGTGTGTAGACTACCGTGAGCTGAATAAGGTGACAAGGAAGAAAAAGTTTCTCTTCCATGAATAGATGATTTATTTGACCAATTGAATGGTATGCAAATATTTTCCCAGTTATGTTTTGTGATAAGTTTCATCAGCTATGGGTAGTAAGTGAGAGTGTGCCTAAGACATCGTTCCGGACGACGTCTAGTTTTAATGAGTGGTCGGTTATGTCATTCAGACTAACCAACGCACTAGTGTATTTCGTAGATATCATGAATCGTGTTTTCAGGGATCAATTAGGTTCTGCTTGTGTTCGTTGATGATATTCTGGTCTACTCACAGATATAATAAGAACATAAGGAACATTTGAGAGCTGTTATGGAGGTGTTGAGGAAACACCAACTAAGTGATAAGTTTTCTAAATATCACTTCTTGAGGAGAAAAGTGAGGTTCTTGGACCATGTTGTTTTAGAGAATGGTATTTCCGTGGACCCGCAAAGTTGGCGACAATACAAGATTGGTCTACACCTAGCAATGCAAGCGATGTAAGAAGTTTCTTGGGGTTAGCTGGATATTATCATAAGTTTATCCAGGACTTCTCCTAGATAGCAGCACTATTAACTCAATTGACTAAAGATAACCAAATTTTTATTTGGGATGTAAGATGCGATTGTGCATTTAAGATTCTAAAGGAAAAGTTGATGTGTGCTCCAATGTTAGTTACCATGAAATGAAATGAATAAATGACGGTATACACTGATGGTTGTGGTATTGGATTGGGCGCGGTATTAATGCAAGGGGTAAAATTGTCGCCTATTCTAGTCAGTAGCTAAAGCTACATGAGAAAAGGCATCCTACTCTTGATTTGGAATTAGCGGCAATTGTGTTCGCATTGAAAATGTGGAGGCATCATCTTTTAGGGGAAAGATCTAAGTTGTTTACTAAAAATAAGTCATTGTGGTATCTTTTCTCTCAAGAGTATTAAATATCTGTCAGCAACGATGGTTGGAATTCTTGGCTTCCTATGATTTTAATATCGCATACACCCTAGGAAAAGGTAATGCATCACTGATGCATCGAGTAGGAGACATGCCAGCTTAGGTGTTATGTTTTTGTAATCGAAGCAATTGGAGTTTATTGTTGGTTAGGATTTCAGACCTAGATGTGAGTTGGAACCAGAGATGTTTCCAAGCTTAATGATTAGACTAACTTTGATCGAAAGGTTTGGTTCAAGTCAGAGGAATGATTATTGAAATGGAATCTTGTATGGATGATGATGAAGTTAAGTGTATGTACAAAATCGACCATGATGGTTGCCTTCAAAAGGGTGGAAGACTGGTTGTACCCCCACATTGATGGATTAAGAGATGAAGTACTCAAAGAGTGTCATCAATCAAAGTTAACCATATACCCCAGTAGTAACAAGATGTAATGAGACATAAGGAAAATATACTACTAGGATGGAATGAAGAAGGACATTGGGAGATTCATCTCCAAGTGCGTGAATTGCCAAATGGTTAAGGCCGATCTGAAGAAGCCCAATGTTTGATACAACCTTTAGAGGTTTCCAAGTGGAAATGGGAGTAAGTTTTGATGGATTTCATTGATGATTTTCCAAAGACTCTAGCAGGACATGATAATATTTGTGTCATTGTGGATAGATTAACCAAGAATGTCAAGTTTATACCTAATAAGTCAAATAGGGCAGCAACCAAACTAGCTGAATTGTATGTGAAATAGGCTGTGCAATTCCATGGATTACCAAAAGGCATTGTGAGTGACCGAGATTTGTTGTTTACTAGTGGATTTTGGAAGAGTTTACTAGAAATTTAGAGTCTGAGTTACATCTCAGTGCTTCTTATCACCCTCAAATTGATGGTCAGACAAAAAGGGTAAATCGCATATTGGAAGACCTCTTGAAAGCATGTGTCCAAGATTTTAGAGGTTCATGGGATGACCATTTGCATTTGGTTTAGTATGCATACAATAATAGTTATCATTCAAGCATTCGGATGGCAACATATGAAGCATTATATGAGAGGACGTGCAACGCTCCTTCATGTTGGTGGGAGGAAGGTGAGAAACTGATGCTTCAACCAGATATGGATAGGGAGACATCAAATAAGATTGAAATAGTTTGGCAACGAATGAAAGTTGCCCAAGATAAGCAGAAGAGCTACGCCAATAAGAGAAGGAGAGACTTGGAATTCACTATGGGGACTTAGTGTTTGTTAAGATATCTCCTTTAAGGAATGTGATTTGGTTTGGTAGTAAGGTAAAGTTAACATCGAGGTTTGTCATTCCATTTCCCGTCCTTGAGCGGATTGGAAATTTAGCATACAGAGTAGAGATACCGTAGAAGATTGCTGGGGTACACAATCCGTTCCATGATTCCCATTTAAGGAGTTTTGTGCATGATTTCATTAAAAATGTCATATCAGATCAGTTGGATGATATTGAGGTTGAACCAGAATCCATTGTAGCTCGTAAACCAATTCGGAGCGTTGGACACGAAATGAAACAGTTAGGAGGAAGATAGTGAAAATTTTCAAGGTTCAGTGGGGTGAAAGTGGTAGTGATTGTACTTTGGAAACCAAGGAGTGCATGAGGTCACTCACTAAGGTCACTCACTATGGGAATGCCTTAACTTCGGTGGAGTATTTTAAGTTCCTATTCGTGATATCATTAGTGTAACCCCCCACACCCGCTAAGGTCACTCACTATGGGAATGCCTTAACTTCGGTGGAGTATTTTAAGTGAATATAGAACAGAAAAATTACAATAAGACAGATATAAATAATACTTGAAATCTAAAACATCATTTCATTGCAGCAGAAGATAAACATGTTTGGTTACACATCAAAACCAGCTAAAACAAGAGTCAAGTACTAAATATCCATCCTGATAAAACATAAGTACATAATCCCACTACATAACTAATAGCCATAATAGAAAAGATAAGCTGGGCCTTACATCACGGTCCAAGCTCCAAAAGATAGATAAAGCAATCTGATCAAAGCCCACTAGTGCTAGGCCCACTCTGAGAACCTGAGGGTTGGGAAAAAAAGATAAAAACAACGGGGTCAGACATAAGTCTGAGTGAGACCTATAACTTTAACAATACAATCATTAAAGTAATTAGGGTATGATATAAACTTGGTACGGTGATGACTGGGGATAAATGACTACACTAAGCAGCCAACTAGACATAGGATGAACTAAGATAACGGTAAAGACGCATCTACCCACCCAAGGGTAATTACTAACTGCACCACACCAGTCATTCCTACTTAAAGGTTGATCCCACCCAAGAACTTAGAAAATATAACTAGTAGTTTCTTGTACCCCTAGCTGACTACATAGGTGCAGACTGCCCCTATCTCCACTAGGTGTACCCACTACTCCCCAAGCGATCGACTCCCTACCGTAGATACCCGTGCTGGCCCTACAGTGGGGTGTATCACTCCCCAAAGTGGCAACCCGATACAACCAATGGTGCACGGATTATACCTACACGATGCAACAACGTCTTACCTACCAGCCCGGGTCCACACATGCATATGAAACCCGTTGGACTTGCGTTGCCACCGCTAACCCGTTTTGGCCTCTTATAGTCAAGCCCAGTACGCGTGTCCCGTCCTCGACATGGGTCGAGCCCAATAAGATACATATGGGTTACTGGTTGAAATGGGCCCCCACAAGCTACCCACCTAAGCTTGTCCCTTTTTCTAGTGCATCCCACTTAACCCTTTAATCATGTTTAATTACATGTTTCCACTTGGTTAAGTATTCTAATCGTATTTTCTATTGCCACCCAAGGCAACCCACTAGATTTCCACATGCCACCCAAGGCACTTACTTGATTTCCACATGCCACCTAAGGCACCCACTTAACCCCTCATGCCCCACTACATGCTTATCTGGTTAAGTGTTTCTTAATTGATTAAGAACGTAACCGTTGTAAAGACCTCTCACATTAGACTAATTTTTATGGCAGCTGGATTTGCCGGTCGGGTCCGGGCATCCTTACGCCATAACCGAGTCTAACCTCGTGTCTTTACACTTGTCACGTATTTAGTTTATGCCTAAGACCTCTCACATTGGGCCAATCATTTGTAGCCGCTGGATTTGCCGGTCGGTTCCGGGCAGTCTTATGCTACAAAAGGGTCCAATCTCGTGTCTTAGTCGATTAATTACACCTAATTAATCACCCCCATAATTTGTATTAATTATCCCTAATTAGTTACAAATTTAACGATGTACATAATTGACTCAATTATGTCCATCCACTTTATGGTATGCATAATCATACCAACTTCACACCATTTCATTAACATGAATATTAACCCCATCGTTCCCCACGTAATTCGCTAACATGACATACTTAAAAGGGAAGATTCATCACACATACAATGGGTTCAACTTGCATAACATTAGCATCAACATGGGTTTTAAAGGTGTCAACATACATATAGCATCAAACCCAACTAGCATAAATAATCAACCCAAACTTGCATGAATCACATATGTCATAAAGAGGGTAACTTGCATAAGCTACTTATGTCATACAAAGGGGGTAAACTTGCATATGTATGTTTGACATACAAAGGGGTTAACTTGCATATGTATGCATATCATACAAAGGTGTAAACTTGCACATGTTACTTGCATATAATCAAACACCAAACTTGCATAACATGTCATATATGAACTTGCATATAATCAAACACCAAACTTGCATAACATATCATATATGAACTTGCATATAATCAAACACCAAACTTGCATAATCATGGTGTCATAATGGATCAATGTTTATCATAGTGATTTGCATAACTAGCATCATGAACACATAGCATATGACTTGCATAACTTGCATAACATCATGAACACATAGCATATGACTTGCATAACTTGCATAACACATAGCATATGACTTGCATAACTTGCATAACATCATGAACACATAGCATATGATAACATAACTTGCATTGATCCACATACATAACCATAACCTCATTATATCCTATCATAATTAGTTTAGCAATTGCTTGCTAAAGGCATAGAAACTCACAACTTGTTGATTAGCACTCCTATAAAGAAGATTAAGTTGCTAAAGTTGATTAGAAGTTGATTTGAGAAGTTATCTTCCTCTTTAATTTGATGGAGGCTCCTTCAAGTTGCATTTTGATGGCATAACGACGTTGTATCTATTTTTAGTATGAATTAGGGTAGTCTTAGGGTGTATTTATAGAATTAGGATGTAGTTTAGGCCCTTAGATTAACCCTAGATTAGGTTAGAGCCGTCAGATTTCGTCACAAGCTCCAAAACTCAGCCCAAATCCCAAATCAGTGCACCCAGGTCACACAGACCGACAGGGGGGGTCGACCCCTGGGTCGACATATGGGTCGACCCCTGGGTCGACACATGGGTCGACCCCGTAGGGGGGGGGGGTCGACACCCATGTCGACCCCTGTGTCGACTCCCTCTGTCTGGTGGGAATTTTCCCGCCTCTTCTGAAATTTGAAATCTGAATATTTTAAATCTGTTTTGAATTTTTTTGAAACTTCGTTGGGCCTTAACTGGGTCATACGGACTCCGATTTTCGAAAACTCGGACTCTATTTCGCGTATTTTTCCAAGACGAACGCAATGGCATAGCCCATTTCCCCTGATTCAGATTATAAAATTTAATTCTTCCCTGATTTATATTATAACAAGTTATTCAACATACAGGGTGTTACATTCTCCCCTACTTAAAGGATTTCGTCCCCGAAATCTCCAAGTCAAGAAGAACATATCCTACCAACCAAACAACCATCTACTAAACCATCAAACACTGGCATCCATTGTCCTTAATGTTTCTAATGTTGTATGAACATATGCAAAAAGTGTGTGTATATGTTCCCTGTCTAATGCAAAATCAGGCGGTCTACTGATTCAGTTGACCTCCTTTATGCAAACCATGATAGTGCCATGCATCCAATATGTATGCAAAAGAACCCTATCTACACATACTATTTCTACATGTGTGCACAACCATACACCAAAATGCATCATCCATATGACAACACAACCATTATACATCCATTAATATAGCTACCTACACACACAATTATATGCAATATGCAATATGAAGTGACTGAGCCGATCTAGTGTCTAAAGTGTGTGTATATGCATCCACGAGCAACCACTAGCAAACACTTGCATCCACATGCATCCATCAATCATAACATGTCTCAAACACATGTTTCAACCATAGGTTTACCCTATCTAAAGGTCGAAGGTACTAATGAGAGGACATACTAAAGATAAGATAAGTACTAGACAAACGATAAAGGAGAAGTTAAAAGACATACCCTCAAAAAAGAATGGGTACAGTGAATGCATCTTCGCTTATGTCTCCCAAGTAGCATTGCTCTCATCCTCTCCCCATTGCACTTTGACTAGTCGAACCTCTCTGTTTCTCAACTTCCTAATCTCTGTCCCAAGGATGCGGGTAGGAGCTCGTCGAATAGTCGCATCACGCTCTACCTCCACTTCTCTAAGCAAGCTCGGCTCTACCACCTCTGCGGTCTCATGTAGGCACTTCCTCAAATGTGACACATGGAATACGTCATGTACCCCACTAAGTCTCTCGGGTAAATCCACTCTATATGCCATCCGTCCAATCCTTTCCTTAATAGGAAACGGTCCTACAAATCTTGGTGCTAACTTCCCAACAGACCCAAAGCGAACAACATTCCGTAATGGAGATACTTTAACAAAGACCATGTCCCCAACATTAAACTCAAGATCCGTCCTCCTCTTATCCGCGTAAGATTTCTGCCTATCTTGCGCCGCTTTCATCCTTCTTCGAATCAAATCAATCTTTTCCAAAGTCTCTCTAACCATATCAGGCCCAAGCAAGATCTTATCCGTAGATTCCCACCAACATGTAGGTGATCGACAAAGCCTTCCATAAAGAGCTTCGAAAGGAGCCATACCAATACTAGACTGAAAGCTGTTATTATACGCGAACTCCACCAATGGAAGATGCTCTTCCCATGTACCTCCAAAATCTAAGATGCATAGCCTCAAAAGGTCTTCTAGAACACGATTCACCCTCTCGGTCTGGCCGTCCGTCTGAGGATGATATGCGGTGCTCAAACACAACTGAGTCCCAACTGCTTCTTGCAAACTCTTCCAAAACTCGCTAGTGAAGATAGGATCTCGATCACTCACTATGCTAGAAGGTACCCCATGCAATCGAACTATTTCTCGAAGGTAAACTGAAGCTAGCCATGGAGCAGTCCTCTTGCTCTTCACGGGTATGAAATGGGCGCTCTTAGTAAGTCTGTCTACCACAACCCAAATTCCCGTATTACCCTTCCTCGATCTTGGTAACCCATCAACAAAATCCATCGAGACGCTATCCCACTTCCATTGCGGAACTTCCAATGGGTGAAGCAACCCACCAGGTTTCTTTTGCTCCGCTTTCACTTGTTGGCACACCAAGCATCTAGCGACATACTCGGCCACATCTTTCTTCATACCGGCCCAAAAGAAAACTCGCTTCATGTCTTGGTACATCTTGTCCCCACCGGGATGAATGGTCATCTTTGAACGATGCGCATCATCAAGAATAGCCTTCCTCAAACCCTCGTCTTGCGGTACACAAAGTCTACCGTCTCTACGCAAGCACCCCCTATCGTCTAGGGTGCACCTACTCAAATGGCTGGACGACTCCCCCCTTATGAGCCTCTCTACCAACTCAACCAACTGTGGGTCGTCCCGTTGTGCCTTGCCAATCCGTCCCAAAAGAGTAGGTCTGACCTCTAAGGATGCTAGCAAACCGGGTATAAAGTCAACGGAAGGTCTGAAATCAAACATCGAGATAAATTCCAAGCTTCGTCGTTCCACGAACAATGGACTCAAGGACAACCTTTTTCTGCTTAAGGCATCTGCCACCACGTTACCCTTGCCAGGGGTATACGCTATCTCGAAATCATAGGATGCTAAGAACTCCATCCACCTTTGCTGTCTCAAGTTCAAATCCTTCTGAGTAAACAAGTACTTCAATGATTTGTGGTCAGTGAACAATTCGAACCTCTCTCCAAGAAGATAATGGCGCCAAGTCTTAAGCGCAAAAACAATAGCGGCCAACTCTAAATCATGGGTAGGGTAATTTTTCTCATGCTTTCTCAACTGCCTTCCACCATAGGCTATTACCCTTCCCTCTTGCATTAAGACTGCGCCTAGTCCTGTCCCACAAGCATCGGTATAAACAACAAATGGCTTACTCCCATCTGGCAACACTAAGACTGGAGCTGTGGTTAAAGCTCTCTTTAACCGTTGGAACGCATCATCATAATCTACGTCCCATGCGAAGACTAGATTCTTCTTTGTCAAGCGAGTTAATGGGGCTGATATCTTCGCGAAGTCCTTGATAAACTTCCTATAGTAGCCAGCCAACCCCAAGAAACTCCTCACCTCGGTAGCATTCTTCGGACCTTCCAATCTTGGATGGATACTACCTTCGCGGGATCCACAGCTATCCCTTCCTTGGAGACCACGTGCCCCCAGAACCGCACTTCCTTCCTCCAAAAGTGACATTTAGAGAATTTAGCTTTAAGGCTATGCGCTCGAAGAGTCTCCAACACTTCCCTAAGATGTAGGGCATGCTCTTCTTCACTCTTAGAAAAGACTAAGATGTAATCCACAAAGACCACCACGAACTTATTAAGGTACTGCCTGAACACCCTACTCATCAAATCAACAAAGTATGCATGGGCGTTCGTCAAACCAAATGGCATCACAAGCCACTCATAGAAACCATCCGGAGTCCTAAAGGCAGTCTTGTATATGCTATCCTCAGCCACTCTCTACTGATGAAACCCCGTGGCCAAGTCCAACTGCGAAAACACTGAGGCGCCAACCAACTGATCAAAAAGATCATCAATCCTCGGCAATGGGTGTCTATTCTTCTTTGTGAGCTTGTTGAGTTCTCTATAGTCTACACAAAGTCTGAGGGACCCATCCGCCTTTGTGGCAAAAACTACTGGAGCACCCCACTCCGATATACTTCGTCTTATGAACCCCTTCTCAAGCAACTCCCCTACTTGCTTATGGAGTTCCCTCCTCTCACGAGGAGCCAGCTGGCGCACTGGTAAAGATACTGGTTTAGCATTGTCTACCAGATATATTCGGAAGTCTATCTCCCGCTTCGGAGGTAAGCTCTTCACCTCCTCAAACACATCCGAGTACTCCCGGACCACTCTAATAGATCGCAAACTCTCGACCGAAGCATCAAGCGATTCAAGATAACTTAGCATAACAGAATCCATGGGATTACAAGAGATCTCGACAGTGTTACCCAAGCGGGTCATGAGCCTAACAACTCTCCTTTCACAATAAAGAACGGCACCATTACTGGATAACCAGTCCATGCCCAAAATCAACCCATAGCCCGTGAAGCCCAAAACAAAAGCATCACATCTAAACTCAACGCTAAGTATAGAAATCTTCAAACCCAAACATATCATGGACAAATAAGTGGAGCCCTCAATTGGGTTTGAAACAACCAAGGGATCATCTACTAGACTGGTGTCTAAGTGCAGTGACTCAACTAATGATGATGAGATAAACGAATGCGATGCGCCAGAGTCAAACAAAGTACGGACAGGATGATCAAACAGAAAAACCAGACTTTCAACGGAAATAGTTCTACCTCTTTCCTGAATCGGTGGAACCGCGAGAGCCTGAACTTGCCCCCTTGCCTGACCTGGTGCCATAAGAGCTTGCACCTGTCCTCCTGAGGTAGATCCCGTCCTTTGCCCCTTCTTAGGGCAGTCTTTCACTAGATGCCCTGCTTCGCCACAGTGGAAGCAGCCCGTCTTCTTCTCCTTCCGACAATCTTTGCTTAGGTGGCCTGGTGTCCCGCAATTGAAGCACTTCTTCTTTCCCTTGCCACCGTTGCCTTTCCCACCCTTGTTTTGTTGTTGCTGTTGAGGTCTCTTCTGATCTTCTTTCTTCTCGGGTGCCTTATTAGCATTGGGACCCTTCTCTTCGTCATGCATGAGTGCCATGTCTACTAGCTTCTCAAAGGTGGCCCCCATAGGGATGTGAGTCATAGCCAATCCATGCGTCGGTTCATTCAAGCCTTTAACGAACCTCAAAGCCTTCTTCTCTGGTGTATTTACCATGTCTATGCCAAACCTTGCCAACTGATTAAACTTGTTGACATATTCCTTCACTGATAGGTTTCCTTGCTTTAAAGTCAAGAACCTTTCCATATACAAGTTTTCTTCCGCCCTTGAAAGAAACTTTGCCACAAACCTTTGTCTGAAATCCGCCCAAGAGTCAACAGGGCGCTCTCCATTAGTGACCTCCCACCAGAACGAGGCCTCTCCCTTCATTAACCAAGCAGCTAACTTGACTTTCTTTCCTTCTTCCATCTCAAATATATCTACCAACTCTTCCACTTCCTTAAGCCAATCTCTAGCTTCCACGAAAGTTTCTGATCCTTGAAAAGGTTTCCCTCCCATAGCCTTAAATTCCTTGCAAGTCTTAGCAAAAGTATCCGTGCGAGGAGGAGGAGGGGGAAGATCGGGTGCTACTGTTGGTGGAGGAACATTTGCTGGACCCGCAGTGGCGGCCCTAGCCTCCATCAATCTCCTATACCATACTGGTATCGTCACAACCTCCGGAAAGTTAAGATCCTCAGCCATGCTGAAACGAAAAAAGGAAAGATTCAAAACGGAGAATTCGAACGATAAAGATATGGCTATTGGGGATTATGCTTTTCTTTCAAAAACTTTTCTCTTAAAAGACATGTTTTTGAAAATACTTCTTCCAAAAATGTTTTTTAGAAAAATAGTTTTCTAAAAATTTTATCTATTCCGGTAACCTTCAGCTCTGATACCACGTGTAACCCCCCACACCCGCTAGGGTCACTCACTATGGGAATGCCTTAACTTCGGTGGAGTATTTTAAGTGAATATAGAACAGAAAAATTACAACAAGACAGATATAAATAATACTTGAAATCTAAAACATCATTTCATTGCAGCAGAAGATAAACATGTTTGGTTACACATCAAAACCAGCTAAAAAAAGTCAAGTACTAAATATCCATCCTGATAAAACATAAGTACATAATCCCACTACATAACTAATAGCCATAATAGAAAAGATAAGCCGGGCTTTACATCACGGTCCAAGCTCCAAAAGATAGATAAAGCAATCTGATCAAAGCCCACTAGTGCTAGGCCCACTCTGAGAACCTGAGGGTTGGAAAAAAAGATAAAAACAACGGGGTCAGACATAAGTCTGAGTGAGCCCTATAACTTTAACAATACAATCATTAAAGTAATTAGGGTATGATATAAACTTGGTACGGTGATGACTGGGGATAAATGACTACACTAAGCAGCCAACTAGACATAGGATGAACTAAGATAACGGTAAAGACACATCTACCCACCCAAGGGTAATTACTAACTGCACCACACCAGTCATTCCTACTTAAAGGTTGATCCCACCCAAGAACTTAGAAAATATAACTAGTAGTTTCTTGTACCCCTAGCTGACTACATAGGTGCCGACTGCCCCTATCTCCACTAGGTGTACCCACTACTCCCCAAGCGATCGGCTCCCTACCGTAGATACCCGTACTGGCCCCACAGTGGGGTGTATCACTCCCCAAAGTGGCAACCCGATACAACCAATGGTGCACGGCTTATACCTACACGATGCAACAACGTCTTACCTACCAGCCCGGGTCCACACACGCATATGAAACCCGTTGGACTTGCGTTGCCACCGCTAACCCGTTTTGGCCTCTTATAGTCAAGCCCAGTACGTGTGTCCCGTCCTCGACATGGGTCAAGCCCAATAAGATACATATGAGTTACTGGTTGAAATGGGCCCCCCACAAGCTACCCACCTAAGCTTGTCCCTTTTTCTAGTGCATCCCACTTAACCCTTTAATCATGTTTAATTACATGTTTCCACTTGGTTAAGTATTCTAATCGTATTTTCTATTGCCACCCAAGGCAACCCACAAGATTTCCACATGCCACCCAAGGCACTTACTTGATTTCCACATGCCACCTAAGGCACCCACTTAACCCCTCATGCCCCACTACATGCTTATCTGGTTAAGTGTTTCTTAATTGATTAAGAACGTAACCGTTGTAAAGACCTCTCACATTAGACTATCTTTTATGGCAGTTGGATTTGCCGGTCGGGTCCGGGCAGCCTTACGCCATAACCGAGTCTAACCTCGTGTCTTTACACTTGTCACGTATTTAGTTTATGCCTAAGACCTCTCACATTGGGCCAATCATTTGTAGCCGCTGGATTTGCCGGTCGGTTCCGGGCAGTCTTATGCTACAAAAGGGTCCAACCTCGTGTCTTAGTCGATTAATTACACCTAATTAATCACCCCCATAATTTGTATTAATTATCCCTAATTAATTACAAATTTAACGATGTACATAATTGACTCAATTATGTCCATCCACTTTATGGTATGCATAATCATACCAACTTCACACCATTTCATTAACATGAATATTAACCCCATCGTTCCCCACGTAATTCACTAACATGACATACTTAAAAGGGAAGATTCATCACACATACAATGGGTTCAACTTGCATAACATTAGCATCAACATGGGTTTTAAAGGTGTCAACATGCATATAGCATCAAACCCAACTAGCATAAATAATCAACCCAAACTTGCATGAATCACATATGTCATAAAGAGGGTAAATTGCATAAGCTACTTATGTCATACAAAAGGGTAAAATTGCATATGTATGTATGACATACAAAGGGGTTAACTTGCATATGTATGCATATCATACAAAGGTGTAAACTTGCACATGTTACTTGCATATAATCAAACACCAAACTTGCATAACATGTCATATATGAACTTGCATATAATCAAACACCATACTTGCATAACATATCATATATGAACTTGCATATAATCAAACACCAAACTTGCATAATCATGGTGTCATAATGGATCAATGTTTATCATAGTGATTTGCATAACTAGCATCATGAACACATAGCATATGACTTGCATAACTTGCATAACATCATGAACACATAGCATATGACTTGCATAACTTGCATAACACATAGCATATGACTTGTATAACTTGCATAACATCATGAACACATAGCATATGACTTGCATAATTTGCATAACACATAGCATATGACTTGCATGACTTGCATAACATCATGAACACATAGCATATGATAACATAACTTGCATTGATCCACATACATAACCATAACCTCATTATATCCTATCATAATTAGTTTAGCAATTGCTTGCTAAAGGCATAGAAACTCACAACTTGTTGATTAGCACTCCTATGAAGAAGATTAAGTTGCTAAAGTTGATTAGAAGTTGATTTGAGAAGCTATCTTCCTCTTTAATTTGATGGAGGCTCCTTCAAGTTGCATTTTGACGGCATAACGACGTTGTATCTATTTTTAGTATGAATTAGGGTAGTCTTAGGGTGTATTTATAGAATTAGGATGTAGTTTAGGCCCTTAGATTAACCCTAGATTAGGTTAGAGCCGTCAGATTTCGTCACAAGCCCCAAAACTCAGCCCAAATCCCAAATCAGTGCACCCAGGTCACACAGACCGATAGGGGTGGTCGACCACTGGGTCGACATATGGGTCGACCCCTGGATCGACACATGGGTCGACCCCTTGGGGGGGGGGGGGTCGACACCCATGTCGACCCCTGTGTCGACTCCCTCTGTCTGGCTGGAATTTTCCCGCCTCTTCTGAAATTTGAAATCTGAATATTTTAAATCTGTTTTGAATTTTTCTGAAACTTCGTTGGGCCTTAACTGGGTCATACGGACTCCGATTTTCGAAAACTCGGACTCTATTTCGCGTATTTTTCTGAGACGAACGCAATGGCATAGCCCGTTTCCCCTGATTCAGATTATAAAATTTAATTCTGCCCTGATTTATATTATAACAAGTTATTCAACATACGGGGTGTTACAATCAGTTTTCTCGTTTAATATTCCGCATGCTAGAATAAGCTTAAATCGTTTGGCTATCATGTTGTCTGTGTATGTTTGGTTTCTTGTGGATGATTGATAAGCGTGTGAGACATCTTTATTTGTTGCTTAAGGAATTTCAAGGGTGAAATTTCTTAAGGAGGGAAGAATGTAATGACCCATATTCTATGCATCGTAGGATTCTAGAATATTTATTGTTTTTGTATGAGGTCATATGATTGTATAACTTTAGGAAATGTCTAATAGGGTCATTTTCTATCTTCGTCAATTTTTCGAATTTTAATGCGACATTATACCCCTGACAATTCTTGTTTTAGCCATAACTTTTGATTGATAAGGAATTAAGACCTAAAACCACTTCTCTTTGACTCAGATGATGGTTTCTCATCCCTTAGAGTGGTGACAACAAGCAAACAAACTTATGGTTTAGGAGGAATGGCTGAAATAATATTGAGAAGGCTTAAATGGACAATTTGGGTCATTAATAGTGGGGCCACTACCCATTTCAGGTGGAATGACTTAGCGGAAGCTGAATGGGTAGGAGAATATCTCATATTCACTTTCCCAACACCCAAAAAGCTTCCAAATACCTATTAGTAAGCTCCACCAACTATTAACCTCTCATTTAAGCATCCAACAATCTAATTAAGATCAAGTCAAATCAATAACAAAAGAGGACAAAGGCTACTACAATAATTGGGGATCCAAGCCAAATGCCTCTATTTTCAGTTCAAAATTATTTGGGTGATTAAGGTGAGTAACAGTGTTCTCACTCACTAATTATGGTAGATTAGCATATGGGATGCACATAAAAATATGTAAAAATCCTTATAAGTCATTATTAATCATGCTATGACACATATGTAAGTTTGGGTTGATTTGGTCTTGATTTTTGAATCCCGGAATTTGAGGGATTAAGAGAAAGCATGCATCTTTTTGTGTTTTAGTCTTGTTTGGTTGATCTATAAGTTGTTTTAGTTTTTTGGTATGTTAAGGCAGTGCCTAGGACACTATGATTGATGTAAACATCGTCGATTAGTGGAATTGAAACTAAAATAACTTAAAAGCACTCAAACAGATTCAGGTTCGACATGCTTGGTTCGATCAGGTCGAGCCAGACAGATTGGCACGAATCTTTGTGGGGACGACAAGGAAGTTACTAGAAGGCTCTAGGCCAAGTTTCAAGTCGTTTAGAGTTTTAGAGTTCAAGTGATGGAACTTGAAAGCTTGGTTCGGCTAAGGGAGATGGTGCTGGTTCGGTAGCATAAAAGGGGAAGCGGCTAGATAGAGCAGATAAGGGAGAACTTCTGGTTCGGTGGTCGAACCAAGCTTCAACCTTAACAAGCTTCCAAGCTCCGCATTGACTTAGTCGATCCAGAGTAATGACCAAATCTAGAACGACTAAGTCGATTCATATATGGTAACTTACCCGAATCATCTTAGTCAATCCGGGTATGTGTCGATCCGGCGGTGGACGTGGGGTGGGATTTTTTGGATGGTAATGCATGTGTTTCACTCTTTCATGATCACGATCAAGGATTGAACACAAACTTCAATACGAGTAGTCTAAAGCCAAGAGGCGACGAAAGTGTACTTCAAGAATCCAGATGGAAACCATTGGGGCGACTTCCAAGATGGATGTTACTGTAGGTACATATGTAAAGGAGATATCGATATTCGTAATTTTGGTACGTCATTGAGGAAGTGAAACGAGGACGGGTCAGAGTCATAATTGTGTGGACTGATCGGCCTGGACCCCAGAGTCAATGCGTTGTGGAATGGGTATGGTTATCAGCTATCGCTCAGGCAGTGGGGCATAACCATAGTCAGGTGGAGCTTATGTGGTAAGGCCCACCAGTTTCTTGATTGATTCGATGATCAAAGTATCAAATATTGTATGTTTAATGTACTAAGTGGGAGAACGTAAGTATGGTTGATATGTTTGGATGGTTCCTATCATATTACACACACACACTTCCATTTACACTTAGTATTTTGATTACCATAGAGTAGAGTATGCCAAGTCATTGGATGCAGGGCTAGGTTAGGGATGATTCCTCATACATATTGTATTACCCGATACAGTGATTGAGATTATTATCACTCACACCAGACTTTGCTTGACTTAAGGTTTTATGCATTGCTTCTTATCACTCTGAGTGCTTTTAAATGAGCATACTAGAGACACGTTGGTTTGTTCGAGTAGCTGATCGGAGACCAGCAGAAGGCTTTCATGTATTTTATGTATACTCTTGTTCCTGTTTACTTCTATTAATCACTACTTTAGGCATTAGTAGTGAATTTCTTTGGAGACAGTATTTTGGAGATGTATCTATGTATGACTCATTAGATATTATGTTGTAATGTGAATTTGCTAATCTGATATTTACGAATCAGTTTCATCTCATACACTATTTCGCCAGTTAATGAGTAATAGAGAAAGAACTTTGCTACAGTATTTTCTGAACTTTTTCCACATATGATAGCTTAAATATATTCTTTTGAACATAATTAGTTATGAGTTTAGGATTTCTATTTAAAAAACTTTAGATTTTAAATCTATTCGAGCACCTTTGAAATTGGATTACTACATATGGAGTAGGAAACATATATGAAGCGGTGGTACAGGCTTATGATTAATGATTCGAGGCATAACCCTGCTATAAAACCACAGTATGCTTAGAATAGCATGGAGGAGTGCTACGACGAGCCGCTTAACTATGCGTCAAAACTAATACAGAATTTAAAAGGGAAATGATTTAAGATTTATTATTTGAAAGTATTTATTGTAGAAATGTCTAAAAACTCGTAATTAATTCATGTTCAAAAGACCTTTATCATGGAACATAACAAACTAGTTGTTCTTGACAAACGAAATTGTCAGTTTGGTTTAAATATAGAACAATATGAACATGTAGTTCATGTACCTACACTGGGAAAAACAGAAAATGGAATTTACAACTTTATAACTGATCTTCTTCAAGAAAATAAACAAGAAGTTAAAGATATAAATGATAAACTAAAAAACAAAATACCCTAACAGGGTTTGGTCAGAATACGCTAATGATCCATTGGTTAAATCGTGTTAGAATGGTTAAATGCACTTCGGAAGAGAAAAATAAACTCGATGTTAAAGATGTTGATCCTATATATTATCAAAATTTTATTAAAGTCCAAGAAAAGGAACTAACAGGAGAAATAGATAGTATGGAACTTTATTCATACCATGAAAAACACTGTGATCCAATAAATTATTTTAAATTTAAAAAGGAATAGTATACATCTTCTTCTGAAATACCGGATGCTGAATATGAATTAGACACGTCCAATAAAGTTGTTTATAATATAAACACCAATGGAGCAGAATCTAGTGGAGGAACAATGATTTTACCTCCATCAGAAGGAGTTTCAGTTATAGAAAAATCCGTCTCATGACATAGAAATGGGAGAACAAGATCAAAATGAAGATACATATAATAATTCTAGACATGATCCATACCCCGAAATGCTTTGGCATGGTACTAGATGGGACTGGATTAGATATTATTCATCTAGAAAACAGATAAAAAACTTTTGTAATGAACAACCTTCAACAAATGAAAGTTTAACATTTAACATAGATCGAATTCCTCATAGGAAGATAGGAAAATATATAATAACATGGCTTCAACATATTAGTGGGACGATATATTTATTACCTCCTTAGATGATTGTCCTAGAGTATATTCATTATGCCATAAGTTATTAGGCATGAGATGCCTTGGCATGGCTATTAAATCTGGAAAAAATTAACCCGACTGAAATACAAAGAATAAGGAGCGTTAACAATAAACAAGAAGCACTAGGTGAATTGTTAAAATTTCTATTGGTAGATTTTACTGGAGAAACATTTTTAGAAGACATGGATTATGAGAAACAATTACAGAAAATATAATTATGTGATATATGCATGTTAGAAGAATTTGCAACTAAATATATAGGCCTCTTTTTTCATTTAAAAAATAACGAGCAGAAGGTATTTTGGGTTAAAGGATTTTTTTCAAAAATACCTTGTCCTTGGAACAACATCATACAAAAAAGGTATGATATTCTAAGACAAAGCTTATCTGATAATAATCATAATGCAGGCCTTTTAAAAAGGGCATGCATGGAAACAATGGAAAAGATCTGTGAACAAGCAAGTGCATATAAACAAATGGAAAAGAAACTAAAAACTCTAAATTAGGGTACTCATGATGTACTAAATATACAGAAGACATTAATGCAAAGTTCGGATATCCTCCTAAATTTTAAAGGAAGAAAATAAAACCTTTTAAAAGAAAGGTAAAACCAAAATATTGAACTACACGGAGGAAATGGAAGCTAGAATATAAGAAAAAAAATTCTAAAGGAATTTTTTTTTCCTAAAAAGAAATTATTTAGAAAGAGTTGCAAATGTTTTGAATGTAATAAAGAAGGACACTATGCAAACGAATGCCCTACAAACATAGAAAATATTGTAATAAAAGACATAGAAAACTATAGAATTAATGTAGGAACCATTGAAGATATATCTAGCGATGCGAGTTCTTCAGTCTACGAAATTGAATCCGTATATTCAAACGATGAAATTAGTGATTCTTTTGATAACTTCAAGATAAACATGATCACTATAAATCAGACAAAAAACCATATAGAAATCACTCCGCTAACCAGATATGCTAGACTTCCTACAAAGGAAAAAAAACAAGTTCTCCAGGATAAACGTTATACGCATGAAAACATGTTAGACTAAAGAGATATCGTAAGACAGAAGTATTTTTAGACCTAGTAATAAAAATACCACTAGGGTACTATGGAAAAATTTACAGTATACCTATACAGACCAAAGAAAATATTTTTATTACTCTCAGAAAAATTGAACCTCTATCAAAAAATAACGCATCAATTTTATTCAAAAGTACGAGCCTTGAAGATACCCATTATGTTATTGAACATGGGAAACCAATAGGATTATTATTCATACATAAGTATGAAGATCTTCCAATTATAAGAAAAGAAATGTTCTACCAAGATGCCTGTGTTCCATTAGGAGGTTCAACTTCTCAAACCTTTATAAATAAAGAATCGTTAAGTTATCATGAATACAGAATATACATGAATACATTTGTTTCTAAAGAAACTTCATATTCTCATAGAACATGTCACCGTAACTGATGGAGATCTTGAAAAACTAAAGGAAGAAATTCCACATTTAGATAAAAAGAAAATTTATAAACCTTTGACGTTTAGGCCAAGATTTCTCAATCAACATACATATATATTCGAGAGAATGCAAGGAAATATTGAATTAAAAGGTGATTTGGATTTCGCTTCTATTAGACTATTAAACAAAAATAAAATAGAAAAATTAAAAGTAAAATATCCTAGAATGAAATATCTACATGTGGGATTAATACAATTAAAAATAACCGGACTATTTAGATCAGGAATTGATACGCCAATAATGATAGTTTGTATGGATGAAAGAATTGTTAACAATGCTTTAAATAGTATTATTGGCGGAGCCAAATCAAATTTAGCAAATAGATTATTCAACGTGAATATTCATCCAGATTTTTGAATAAGTCTAGATGATCAAAATTTAGAAAAAGCTTGTACCATATCCTTAAATTTACATAATATAGAACTTTTTACCAGGATCAAGAGTCCTAGGCATACAATGGGAACATTGCATAGCTTTGAATGATATAGCTACCTTTAAGTATATTACACCCAAACAATTTGTCAAACTATTTGAAGTAGGAATGGGTAAAACTGTAACACCCCACCTCCGCTAGGGTCACTCACAAAGGGAGTGCACTAGCTTTGGTAGAGCATTATCTAGGTAAACATACACAGAAATATTACAAGACAGAACATATAAAACAGCGGAAGAAGAACCAAATTTCATTGCTTTAAAATCTAGAAAGGTCTAAAGCCTTTTACATCAAAATGCTACTAAATCCATTACATCGAAATTTGCCTTGCTCAAAAACAAAGAAGCATGAAAATAAATTGTAGTATTCCCCAATAAAGCAGCAAAGCAAGCCATAGCCAAGAGAAATCCAAGCAGTACATGAAAGAGCCTTGGAGCTTAGTAAGATCCGAACTAAGCTGTATTCCCACCCTGCGAACCTGGGGGGGGGGGGGGGGGACGAAAGAAAAAGAGGCGAAACAAACTGGGTCAGTCATAAAGACTGAGTAAGTCCTAGTGGCTTTCAGCATAAAAACAGGTGAAGATAATATGGCATGAATAAACTGAAAGTAAACATAAGCATGATGACAAGGTAAGCTACAGGCACGATGAATCAAGTATAACATTGCAAGGTTTCTATTAAGTATAACATCGCAAGATTTCTAAGCTTCATCATTCCCCTATTTTCTTTGATTTCCTATATTCTCTGCAGTAACTGTACTAGTACCCTAATCCGTATCATCCTTTCCATGTATATGTACAGTCCCTTGCCGTATATCGTACGGGTTTCATCGCGTATTTCTATACTACTTCAACGTAGTGCCACCATTCTTGAAATCGTTTGAACCGCCACCCTTATTCTGGCTAGGTTTCCTTATCATGAACTATCGCGTGTTCAACTAGGATTTATGCCAACTAGGACCACTAGGGATTATGCTACCTATTGAATGTTTTCTAGATTCGATTAGGGTTTATGCCACCTAGGACCACTAGGGATTATGCTACCTAACGAATTCCACGTAACGATCTATTAATCGACCGGCTCCCTACAAGTCCTAGCTCGTTCATGTGTCTATGTCATACGGCCCAACCACGAAATGTAGTTACCTGTGCTAGGTCCACCATAGGGTGTATCAAGTCATAGGGTGCCAACCACCGACATGAATCAAGCACGCACAGTGTAAACATACTGGTGCCCAATGCCTGCTTTTTCAACTCCGGACTACGTGCACGACCATAGTCCGCCTGAACCTATAATGGCGCACCCACTTAGCCGTCGTTCTGGTCGCTTACAATCAGCCCAGTAATCGTGCCCCACCCTGCCTAGTTCCAGGGTACCGTGATACATCTAGTGGGTTATTGCTGAAAAGGATCGCGCAACTAGGGTTTCCGTCCAGTAGGTTAAGTGTTGTCATTTAAATTCGAGACTTAACCCCATCAGTCTAGCATGTTAAGTTGGTTAAGTGTTGTCATTCAAGTTCGTGACTTAACCCGCCTACGTGTCATGTCAAATTGGCTAAGTGTTGTCGTTCAAGTTCTTGACTTAGCCCTACGAATCATCTGTCAAGTTAGTTAAGTATATTCAATCGGTTCATGACTTAACCCTATCAAATCATCGTGTCCAATTGGTTAAGTATATTCAAGCGGTTCATGACTTAACCCTATAAAATCATCGTATCAAATTGGTTAAGTATATTCAAGCGGTTCATGAATTAACCCTATCAAATCATCGTGTCAAATTGGTTAAGTGTATTCATGTGGTTCATGACTTAACCCTATCAAATCATCATGTCAAATTGGTTAAGTGTATTCAAGTGGTTCAAGACTTAACCCTATCAAATCATCGTGTCAAATTGGTTAAGCGTATTCAAGCGGTTCATGACTTAACCCTATCAAATCATCGTGTAAAATTGGTTAAGTATATTCAAGCGGTTCATGACTTAACCCTATCATGTGGCATTAATTCATTAATGCACCCCAACCTCTCACATCAGACCTGTTGTTGTGGTCACTGGATATGCCGGGCGGTTCCGGGCAGATTTACACCACAACTCAGTCTGACCTCGGGTTTCAAGCGCGATATGACCAGCTACCCACATTGGATCCTATTGTTTGCAGTAACTGGATTTGCCAGGCGGTTCCGGGCAGATTTACGCTGCAAACTCAACCCAACCTCGAGTTGGCCATTTTCATGTTTATTCTAATGTCATGTCCATGTTCAAGTTTCATGTCAAGTTCGTGTCTAGTTTCATGGCGAGTTTCATGTCAAGTTTCATGTTTTGACTTATGCCTATTATCAAGTTAATGATTCATATTCGTAACCAATTCATGTTTCAAGTTCATAAGCATGCTTACGTGCCTTCTAGATGTCCAATACATACCAACTACCCAAAACCCAACTTTGGCGTGTTCATATTATACTTTCTCCAAGTCATAAATTTTCACATATGTTTCAACTCCAAATTTTACAAAATTAACATATGCCCAAGTACTAGATTACATGTAAATTTTACATATGCCCAATTCGTACCAAATTTACATATGTTCAATTTATGCCGTTTTACATGTATGCCAATTTTATGCCATTTTACCATGTCAAGTTCTAGCCAAAATTACATGTATCAAGTTTCATACCCAATAAACCCAAATCATGATTCGTGATGTAGTTATCCCAAACTATAACCTTTTTATTACAGTACATGTCAGTTGCCCAAGTTCATAATACATGTTTATGCCAAATTATTTACATGTTATATATACCAAATCTCATGATACATTACATAGATCTTGTTTGTGCCAAATTCCATGTATATAATATTTATGCAAATTTTTCATAACAAGATTATACCAAAATTTACAGATCACGCCCAAACTTGCAAATACAATGATAATATCCAATTTCATGTTGCCAGTTATTACATCATATTCATATAGGTAACAATCCCATAATTCCCCCGTATACATATCGTACGCAAATCGCGATTTTAGGCCAAGGTCCGAAATTGACCAAGGTTCATGAAAGAAAATAAATTGGGGGAGATAGAAATTGAATAAAAATGAGATCAGAGGAAAACATCATCATAGGCATAAATATTAAAACTTGATGATAACGTCATTACGAATCAAGAAAACTGCTGAATAGATCATAAACTTGTCATGAGCATAAAGATAGACAAGTCCCAAAACACAAGATTAAAGGAGCAACAGAAATAGATCAGAATTGATAAACATACTTAAATCCAATTCCACTTTATTCCATGGCCACATTATAATTAAATGTTTAAATCTAAAAACAACTAGAACTTACAGAGCATGGCTAGTGAATTAGGAACTGAAATTTGTTGTACAAATGTTGCGGCATTGTTGATTTATTGTCTTGAATCATTGTTGAAGCTTTGTTCTTTGAATTGATTTGAGTTTGAATGTTTGTACTTTGATTTGGAGACAGCGGCCATGGTTGAAGAATTATTTTAGCAGCATAATGGTGTAAGAATGATTTGATATGAATTAGGTTAGGTCTAAGGGTGTTTTTATAGGTGTAACAACTAGTTTAGGCCCTTAGATTAACCCTAGAATCAATCCGGACCGTCAAAACACGTCTCAGGCTTCAAAAATGAGTTCTGGGTCAAAACAGGCCGACCAGGTCGACCTGTAAGGGGGGGAGGTCGACACTATGGTCGATCTGGGGGGTAGATCGACCCTATGGTCGACCTAGGGGGGGTAGGTCGACCCTATCGTCGACCCCCTGGTCCATTGCTGCTTGAAAACTGCTGAAACTTGTACATGCCATGACTTCTTCATTCAGACTCCGATTTTCGAAAACTCAGACTCTATTTCATGTAAAATTTCGAGATGAACGCAATGGAGTAACCCGTTTCCCCTGATTCTGAATTTAAAATTTAATTCTGCCTTGATTTCTTGTTTTAACATGTTATAAAAATACGGGTTGTTACATTCTCCCCTCCTTAAAGGATTTCGTCCCCGAAATCTTCAAGTTAAGAAGAATGTGTCCTACCATCCAATCTCATCCATAAACTAGTATAAACACTCATGAATATGCAATATGAAAAATGTGTCTAAGCCGATCTAGTGCCTAATGTGTTTTATGCAACCACGAGCAACCACTTGCGACCACTTGCAACCACTTGCAACCATCGATCATAACATGTCTCAAACATATGTTTCACCCAATTGTTCCTACCTAAAGATATAGCCGAATGATAGAAGCAAGTAAAAACTTTTGCCCATAATGCGATGTCAAAGCTGGAAATCTACGTCATATATATACTGAATAGGAGAAGAACTCCCTAAGCACCAGCCCATATCCTATAAAACCCAAAAAGTTTAGTCAACCCAACGGACACCCTCAAGCCCCAACATGTATTACTAACAGATAAGTCATACTCCCTATGGGGTTTGCAATAGAAATAGGATTGAGAATAGGACCGAGAGGTTATACTTAAAAGATAGCATGCAAGTAAGCTCTACAGGAAAAGAGGATTCAAGGATATACTCTTAAAAAGAGATATGATGCGCGTATCTAGTCTTCAATCTTCTAAGTCGTATTTCCTTGAGCATAACTCCATTGTGCTTTGACCGTCTTTAACTTCACAATTTCGTAGTTCCTTAATTCTTGTTCCCAGAATATGAGTTAGAACTCATTCCACTGTCGCCTCTCGTTCCACTTTCGCTTATTCTCTTTCTAGTATACCCGATTCAAACATAACTACGTACTCATGGTTTCATGCAAGCTCTCCAAAATTCACTAGTGAATCTTGGATCTCATTCACTTACTAGAAGGTATTCCACATAAATGAATTATCTCTTGAAAATAAACAAATGCCAACCATGTTGCCAAGTGTACTTACTAAGGTGATTTTCTATAACTCATGTTTAAGCGAAATGAACCATCCGCCTTAGTGGCGAACACTACTCGAGCAGATCGATAAATGTATCAAGAGATTCTAGGTAACTAAACATGGCAGAACCCTAAGGGTTACACTAGACTTCGAGGGCATTACTAAGGCAAGTCAAGCATCTAACTACCCTCTTTTCATACTCGAGAATGGTACCATTTCTGGACAACCACTCCATCCCTAGAATCAACCCATAGCCCAAAAACATAAGCTTTACTTATAAACTCAACACTTAGCATAGACATTCTCAAATCCAAACAAGTCATGAATAAATGAGCCGATTCCCTAACAGGATTTGATACAAAAATGGGATCCTCTACTACGCTAGTACTAAGGTGAAGAGACTCAACTATCGAGGAAGAATTAATAGGATGCGATGTATAAAAACAAAGTTCCCACAGTATGATAGAAAAGAGAAGCTAAACTTTTAACAGAAACGTTACCACCTCTCTTAGGTATGCTAGTAGTGTGAGCATACAATTGCCCTCTCGACGATCTTGTTCTTTGCCCTTATCCTATGATACTTAACTACATGTCCCTTTTTACCATAACAATGATGTTCTTTCTTATCATGGGTTTTATTATTCTTTTACTTTGACCTCTTCCCTTTCACCTTTTCCTCCTTCGTGGATTACGCCTTATCAACAAGTTTCTCATCCTTAGGCTTGTGTTCTTTATCCTCGTTCTTACTATCCTTGTATAGCTTGTTGACAAGTTTCTCGATAGCTACTTCCATCGCACGGCAACCCTACAAAGCTTCAGATAAGATTAGTCGCAAGTAAAACTACTATGGCTACAGATGGAGGTTGGACACTACTTTGCCCTCCAACATGTGTCGCGTGCCTACAAACTATGGTGAAAAAGAAAGAGAGAAGAGACTCAAGGAGAGAATTAAAAGATAGTGCATATGGCTTTGGGGAATATGCCTTTTGTAAAACGAAAATTTTCTTGAAAAATGCTTCTTTGTAAATGGTTTTGAAAATAATTTCAAAAGGTTTTATAAACTTTTGCCCAGTCTGGTAACCTTCTGCTCTGATACCAAATGTAACACCCCACCACCGCTAGGGTCACTCACAAAGGGAATGCACTAGCTTTGGTGGAGCATTATATAGGTAAACATACACAGAAATATTACAAGACATAACATATAAAACAGCGGAAGAAGAACCAAATTTCATTGCTTTAAAATCTAGAAAGGTCTAAAGCCTTTTACATCAAAATGCTACTAAATCCATTACATCGAAATCTGTCTTGCTAAAAAAACAAAGAAGCATGAAAATAAATTGTAGTATTCCCCAATAAAGCAGCAAAGCAAGCCATAGCCAAGAGAAATCCAAGCAGTACATGAAAGAGCCTTAGAGCTTGGTAAGATCCGAACTAAGCTGTATTCCGACCCTGCGAGCCTAGGGGGGGAATGAAAGAAAAAGAGGCGAAACAAACTGGGTCATTCATAAAGATTGAGTATATCCTAGTGGCTTTCAGCATAAAAATAGGTAAAGATAATATGGCATGAATAAACTGAAAGTAAACATAAGCATGATGACAAGGTAAGCTACAGGCACGATGAATCAAGTATAACATTGCAAGGTTTCTATTAAGCATAACATCGCAAGATTTCTAAGCTTCACCATTCCCCTATTTTCTTTGATTTCCTATATTCTCTGCACCAACTGTACTAGTACCACAACTCGTATCATCCTTTCCATGTATATGTACAGTCCATTGCCGTATATCGTACGGGTTTCATCACGTATTTCTATACTACTTCAGCGTAGTGCCACCATTCTTGAAATCGTTTGGACCGCCACCCTTGTTCTGGCTAGGTTTCCTTATCATGAACTATCGCGTGTGCAACTAGGATTTATGCCACCTAGGACCACTAGGGATTATGCTACCTGTTAAACGTTTTCTAGATTCGATTAGGGTTTATGCCACCTAGGACCACTAGGGATTATGCTACCTAATGAATTCCACATAACGATCTATTAATCGGTCGGCTCCCTACAAGTCCTAGCTCGTTCATGTGTCTGTGTCATACGGCCCAATCACGAAATGTAGTCACCTGTGCTAGGTCCACCATAGGGTGTATCAAGACCTAGGGTGCCAACCACCGACACGAATCAAGCATGCACAGTGTAAACCTACTGGTGCCCAATGCCTGCTTTTTCAACTCCGGACTACGTGCACGACCATAGTCCGCCTGAACCTACAATGGAGCACCAACTCAGCCGTCGTTCTGGTCACTTACATTCAGCCCAATAATCGTGCCCCACCCTGCCTAGTTCCAGGGTACCGTGATACATCTAGTGGGTTACTGCTGAAAAGGACCGCGCAACTAGGGTTTCCGTCCAGTAGGTTAAGTGTTGTCATTTAAATTCGAGACTTAACCCCATCAGTTTAGCATGTCAAGTTGGTTAAGTGTTGTCATTCAAGTTCGTGACTTAACCCGCCTACGTGTCATGTCAAATTGGCTAAGTGTTATCGCTCAAGTTCATGACTTAGCCCTACGAATCATCTGTCAAGTTGGTTAAGTATATTCAATCGGTTCGTGACTTAACCCTATCAAATCATCGTGTCCAATTGGTTAAGTATATTCAAGCGGTTCATGACTTAACTCTATCAAATCATCGTATCAAATTAGTTAAGTATATTCAAGCGGTTCATGACTTAACCCTATCAAATCATGGTGTCAAATTGGTTAAGTGTATCCAAGTGGTTCATGACTTAACCCTATAAAATCATCGTGTCAAATTGGTTAAGTGTATTCAAGTGGTTCATGACTTAACCCTATCAAATCATCGTGTCAAATTGGTTAAGTGTATTCAAGCGGTTCATGACTTAATCCTATCAAATCATCGTGTCAAATTGGTTAAGTATATTCAAGCGGTTCATGACTTAACCCTATCATGTGGCATTAATTCATTAATGCAACCCAACCTCTCACATCAGACCTGTTGTTGTGGTCACTGGATATGCCGGGCGGTTCCGGGCAGATTTACACCACAACTCAGTCTGACCTCGGGTTTCAAGCGCGATATGACCAACTACCCACATTGGATCATATTGTTTGCAGTAACTGGATTTGCTGGGCGGTTCCAGGCAGATTTACACTGCAAACCCAACCCAACCTCGAGTTGGCCATTTTCATGTTTATTCTAATGTCATGTCCATGTTCAAGTTTCATGTCAAGTTCGTGTCTAGTTTTATGGCGAGTTTCATGTCAAGTTTCATGTTTTCACTTATGCCTATTATCAAGTTAATGATTCATATTCATAACCAATTCATGTTTCAAGTTCATAAGCATGCTTACGTGCCTTCTAGATGTCCAGTACATACCAACTACCCAAAACCCAACTTTGACGTGTTCATATTATACTTTCTCCAAGTCATAAATTTTCACATATGTTTCAACTCCAAATTTTACAAAATTAACATATGCCCAAGTTCTAGATTACATGTAAATTTTACATATGCCCAATTCGTACCAAATTTACATATGTTCAATTTATGTCGTTTTACATGTATGCCCATTTTATGCCATTTTACCATGTCAAGTTCTAGCCAAAATTACATGTATCAAGTTTCATACCCAATAAACCAAAATCATGATTCGTGATGTAGTTATCCCAAACTATAACCTTTTTATTACAGTACATGCCAGTTGCCCAAGTTCATAATACTTGTTTATGCCAAATTATTTACATGTTATATATAACAAATCTCATGTTACATTACATAGATCCTGTTTGTGCCAAATTCCATGTATATAATATTTATGCAAATTTTTCATAACAAGATTATACCAAAATTTACAGATCACGCCCAAACTTGCAAATACAATGATAATATCCAATTTCATGTTGCCAATTATTACATCCTATTCATATAGGCAATTATCCTATAATTCCCCCGTATATATATCGTACGCAAATCGCGATTTTAGGCCAAGGTCCGAAATTTACCAAGGTTCATGAAAGAAAATAAATTGGGGGAGATAGAAATTGAATAAAAATGAGATCAGAGGAAAACATCATCATAGGCATAAATATTACAACTTGGTGATAACGTCATTACGAATCAAGAAAACTGCTGAATAGATCATAAACTTGTCATGAGCATAAAGATAGACAAGTCCCAAAACACAAGATTAAAGGAGCAACAGAAATAGATCAGAATCGATAAACATACTTAAATCCAATTCCACTTTATTCCATGGCCACATTATAATTAAATGTTTAAATCTAAAAACAACTAGAACTTACAAAGCATGGCTAGTGAATTAGGAACTGAATTTATTGTACAAATGTTGCGGCGTTGTTGATTTATTGTCTTGAATCATTGTTGAAGCTTTGTTCTTTGAATTGATTTGAGTTCGAATGTTTGTACTTTGATTTGGAGACGGCGGCCATGGTTCAAGAGGTATTTTAGCAGCATAATTGTGTAAGAATGATTTTATATGAATTAGGTTAGGTCTAAGGGTGTTTTTATAGGTGTAGCAACTAGTTTAGGCCCTTAGATTAACCCTAGAATCAATCCGGACCGTCAAAACACGTCTCATGCTTCAAAAATGAGTTCTGGATCAAAACAGGCCGACCAGGTCAACCTGTAAGGGGGGAGGTCAACACTATGGTCGACCTGGGGGGTAGGTCGACCCTATGGTCGACCTGGGGGGGGGGGGGGGGGGTAGGTCGACCCCCTGGTCTAGTGCTGCCTGAAAACTGCTGAAACTTGTACAGACCATAACTTCTTCATCCGGACTCCGATTTTCAAAAACTCGGACTCTATTTCATGTAAAATTTCAAGACGAACGCAATGGCATGATCTGTTTCCCCTGATTCTGAATTTAAAATTTAATTCTGCCTTGATTTCTTGTTTTAACATGTTATAAAAATACGGGTTGTTACAAAAACCATTCAACCTAGATTAGTAGATGTAAGGCATTTGAAGTTTGATAACAAACTACAAGT
Organism: Allium sativum; assembly: GCA_030737875.1. NCBI lineage: Eukaryota > Viridiplantae > Streptophyta > Magnoliopsida > Asparagales > Amaryllidaceae > Allium > Allium sativum. The sequence continues at coordinate 91,297,292 of CM060910.1, read as the reverse complement.
ATTTTTAAGATCACTCAAACCAAAACCACTAGTACCCGTAGAATATTTTATAGCATCGGGAAATACTATTTCTAAAGTATTAAAAAACGATAATGAAGAAGACTCTAATACAAAATACTATAATACAATGGCAGAAGTATAACTTAGGCTTGATATCCTAAGAGGAATTAATAATCGTCTAAGTTTCAGGCAAGAGAACCCAATGGAAGGAAGAACAATGAGTATAATAGAAAAACAAAAGGAACAAGAATTAAATAAAATGGTTATTAAAGTACCAACTGAAAATATTAAGCAACATGATTAGATCCATTGACTTGAAAAGAAAGGCTCAATTACCTATATATCTTCCAATCACTATATGCATCCCGGAATATCAAGAATTTACAGTATATGCTTTATTAGATACTGGGGCTGAAGCCTGTCTATTATAAGAAATATTCACTCCCCAGCAATTCTGTGTGCCCTTAGACAAAAAGGAAACTGAATGACTTTATAGGAAGACAATTCTTAGTAAATCATAAAATAAAAGGATTACAGGTACATATACATTTGGCTAGCTTTTGAACCAAGCCACCGGGAACACAAATATTCATAGTCAAACAAGAAGGTGAATTATGTATTCAAGCTCAAATATGAATACACCATGAGTCAAGAGGCCCATGATCCCGCTCGTGACAAGCCAAGATCGACCCGCTTGTGAGGATCATCACGACCGGTTCATGATGAGACATCACGACCTGCTCGTGAAAATCATCACGACCCGTTCATGATGAGACATCATGACCCGCTCGTGATTAGCTATCACGACCTGACCTCAAGCTAGAGAGATGATAGCCATGATCCAGTCCTTCGCGAGCCGAAAGATTAAGATCTGGTGATACCTTTCCATAACTGCCATATTGACCATTTCTCTATCAAGCCACGATCCAGTCTGAGATTCTCGGGATCTGTGCCACGTGTCCTCACGAACCGCCTGCAGATATCGCCTATAAATAGCCCTATACTTGGCATTTTTAGGATCTTTTGGAAATTCTGAGTATTGTTTCCACCATTACTGTTTGTTGATTATTTCTTATCAGTAGTATCTTGAAATTATTGAGTAAACCACGGTTGTAAAAGTGAGATTGAGAGAAATCATTGATTGTACTTGTATTCAACGTAAGTAGACGTAGGCTCGTTAACGCCGAAACAATATAAATCCGATGTGTTCATTGCATTTTCTTTCGTTTCTAGTTATTATTCTCTGCAACAATTTGGGTGTTAGAACCATAATTTGGTCTAGCATTTTGGTGCTTTCACTGAGAATTGAAGTTTTAGCATCTTGGATTATTGCTCTACTGTTTGGATATTCAAGTCCAAAGAAAATAGTCTGAATCTCCACTGTTTTGGTTTTTGACGATTTCAGCAAAGTTGGCTGAAAAGAAATCCACGGATGTACGAGCTTCGCAAGCAAATGAAGCTGCAAACGAAGCCATTGAAGAAAGTGTTCAACAACAACCCAAGATAGACTCCTCGGCTCACGGTTCGCAGGGGGCGACTCGACCCGAAGAGGGGGTCACAACCCGATCACAAAGAGATGCCACGAACCGTCCTGCTGAGCCCATCACGAACCAATCTGCTGAGATCACCACGAGACGTCAACAAGATGGGGTCACGAACCTCCCTTACTACAGGACCACAACTCGACCCGAAAAGGAAATTATGGCTCGTTCTGCTCGTGCTGGTTCTTCTACTCAACTTGGCTCAAGTTCTTTACGTATAAGAGAGAATGTTGATGATTAGTTAGACGCCTCTGGTCCAAATACTGAAGGAGATCTCTCTCACATCCTCGATATGTTGGGTAGGACAAATGATGAGTTGGCAGCCCAAAGATGAGAGAGTTCTTTGTTACAACAGAACCTTACTGCACTGGACAGACGAATTGATGATCTCCAAAGGAAGTGGACACCTCCGCCAGCCCATCCTTTTACTCCAGAGTACTCATCCTCGTCATAGGAGTCTCCAAGACAGCCACGACGACCTTTAGAAAGGACTGAAAATGTGGAACATATTCGATTTTGATCACTTCCTTCTCGAGAAGAGGCAGCCCTCAATCTGGGACCTGATAATCGCAGTTTAAATGATCCCGCTCCGCAACCTAGGAATCGAGGCATTATTGACCCTTTGCAGAATCAACCACTGCATCCCCCTCATTGCGTGACTAACTATGACAATAGGGGGCAAGGAAGTTCTACTCAGGCCCCAGACCCCGCGGCGGCACGCTGAAGAGACATTGGAGGACCCCGCAGAGCAAGGAGTGCGGATCCTGAATCCACACTGACTCATGCTGATGTTGAAGCAATGATTAGGCAAATCATGGTGTATAGCCGTGGACAGAGGAACGAAGATTGGGGTACAGGCTGTAGCCATATGCCCTTTACAGATGATATATTGGATGTCCGTTTTCCAAGGAAATTCAACATGCCTTCTATGAATCGCCATACGGGTAGGACGGATCCAGTTCAGCATTTGATTAGGTATTCATGGTACATGAACACAGCTGCTTCTCTTGACGTAGTAAAATGTAAAGCATACCTGATATTCCTGGAGGATGTGGCACTAATGTGGTTTACCCACTTACTGGCATGATCGATCTCCAGATTCAGGGAATTAAGTGAACAATTTGTAAATCAGTTCCGACTTCATGCTCAGAGGTCTAAGAATGTCATCGAGTTATCCCTCATTAAACAACGCCCCGACAAATCATTGAGGTCCTATCTATATCGTTTTAACTTAGTAGTCATGGAGATAAGAGTCCTCATGAATAAACTGTCTTGATGGCCCCAATTGACGCTGTGGACAAGGATACTGAGTTTGGGAGATACTTAGCTGGCAAGCCGACGCTGACTAGAGAAATATTCTACGAAAAAGCTAACATCCGCTTACGTCAGGAAGAGATATATGCCAATCGAAAGAGGAATGCTGCCGATAAAGAGGATATACAGAGCAATGTGGCCATCAAACAATCTAGGGACAGTTCTAGAAAGGTGGAGGTCAATGTTGGGAACAAAAACCAAGGGAATGGTCGCTAGTCCGGGAACAACAACAAGAGAAGAAATTGAGGAAATGACCCATATAAGAGGCCTCAATTTAAACCATTTGAAAACTTCACGCCGTTGAAAGATACATTAAAAAATATTTTCCTGGATACCTATAACGTCCTTCAGTATAAGAGGCCTCCACCGAGAGATTCAACAGAAAAGGAACGCGAAACAAAAAAGTTTTGCTTTTTTCATTAGACCCATGGCCATTCCACTAGTGAATGCTGTCATTTGAGAGACGTCGTCGAAAAGCTACTCCGTGAAGGAAAGTTGGATGAATACAATGTTGCTCCAAGAGATAGGGGGAAAGCTAGGCAGGCCCCGAACCAAAACCAACCTGCTGCCAGGCTGACTGCTTAGCAGAAAGGAAAGAACATTGTCATAAATACTATAGTCGGAGGACCTCATCCTGTTGGACATATCTTTAGGGCAATGGATCATTATGTAAATGCGGCCAAACACCTTGAAGTAGGAGAATGCAGCAATCCTGGAATTGCAGCCCCAATAAAGCAGCATAAAATGATGTTTGATGATATCGTCTTTCGTGATAGAGATTGTATTAGAGTTCACGCACCCACTAAAGATCCTTTAGTGATCACAGCAACCATTGGTCCTGCTTTGGTCCACAAGGTTTTGATGGATAATGGAAGTTCAGTAAACATCCTGTTTAAGAAAGCTTTTGATTAAATGAAGCTTGAGGCAAAAGATTTGAAGCTCTGTGAGGGATGGATACGTGGCTTCAATGGAGCCTCAACATCCCCGACCGGATATGCGGAGTTGTCAGTAACTTTGGGAGAAGGAGATCACCGGCGAGTGAGAATTCTTCCATTTGTGGTATTGGATATCGATTCACCTTTTAATGCCTTCTTGGGTCGACTGGCCCCAGCAGAATTCAGAGTTATTATTAAAGTTCCCGATAGGTGTAGGAGTGGGAGTAGTTAGAGGCAACCAGGTAATAGGACGAGCTTGCTACATAGTAGAGTTGAAGTTGTTACTCAAAGGATTAAATATAGAACCAAAGGGTACTCCTCCACCCGCAAAGGAGGACACAACATAGCAATTAAAGATGGCCCCGAAGGAGACGCCCAAAGAACAGCCCGAGGATATAGATCGCAGAGAGGACAAGGAACCTGTGGGCAGAATGGCGACTCCAAATGAAACAACTCATGTTCTAATTGACGATAATGACCCAACGAAGGTATTGAAAATTGGATCCTAGTTAGATCCCCTCCGTGCAAAAGAATTGACCGACTTCCTAAAGGCCAACCTACATGTGTTTGCTTGGACCTATGCTGACATGTGCGGGATATCCCCATCAACTATGTGCCAATCTTTGAGCATCAACCCGAAGCATCCACCTGTTAAGTAGAAAAGGCGAATGCTTGGCCCGGAGAGGTCAGCTGCCTTGAAAGAAGAAGTTGAGAAGTTGAGGAGCAATGGATTCATTAGAGATTCAACTTACCCGGAATGGATCTCAAACCCGATTTTGGTGAAGAAGGCCAACGGGAAATGGCGCACTTGCATCGATTTTTTAGATTTGAACTAGTCCTGTTCGAAAGACAGTTTCTCACTTCCTAGAATTGATCAATTGGTGGATTCGATTGTGCGTCACGAACTCCTCTCCTTCATGGATGATATTCCGGATATAATCAGATTCCCATGAATGTCCCGGACCAGGAACATACCAGCTTCATCACAGATTTGGGATTGTACTGCTATATAGTGATGCCTTTCGGCTTAAAGAACATTGGAGCTACGTATCAACAACTAGTAAACCAGATGTTTTATAGTCAGGTTGGGAAAACGATGGAAGTGTACGTTGATGATATGCTTGTGAAATCCAGACAACTATCCAACCATACCACCAATTTGGCAAAAATGTTTGATATCCTAAGGCGATATGGCATGAAGCTCGACCCTCTAAAGTGTTCATTTGGGGTAGCCTTTGGAAAATTCTTGGGCTTTATCATTCGCTCGCGTGGAATTGAAATCAACCCAAATTAGATCGCAGAGATCAGAAATATTCAAGAACCAAGGTAAATCAAAGATGTGCACAGCCTTACTGGGAAAGTAGCGGCATTAAGTAGTTTCATCTCCAAAGCTACAGACAAGTGCATTCCATTCTTCAATTTGATAAAGCATGGCAAACGCAATTTTAAGTGGACTCCTGACTGTGTAGAAGCATTCCAGAACCTCCTGAATCATTTGGAAAAACCCCCGATATTGTCCAAGCCGGTAGATTATAAGGATTTGTTCGTGTACTTGGCAGGATCGTCCCACGCAATAAGTTCAGCTCTAGTGAGAGAAGAAGATAAACTCCAAAGACTAGTGTACTATGTAAGTAAGAAACTTGCGGCGACGGAGCAGAACTACCCAAAGATAGAAAAGTTTGCATACAGTTTGTTGATCGCATCTAGAAAGCTTCGCCACTATTTTCAAGCTCACCCCATCACTGTATATTGATCATCCGCTTCAACAAGTGTTACAATGACCAGAGGCATCAGGAAGGCTACTCAAGTGGAATATCGAGTTAAGTCAGTTCGACCTAAACTTTCAGCCCCGATAATCGATAAGGGGGCAAGTATTGGTAGATTTCATAGAAGAATTTACTATCCCAGAGGACGATGTAGTGAATGAAGAAGGTAATACCCCAAAATCGCTAGTTGACCCCAATGCTTGGAAACTGTATACTGTTGGAGCCGGGAATGACAAACGATCCGCTGTTGGAGTGGTACTTGTAACTCCCGAAGAATGATTGATATATTATTCTTTGAGATTAGAGTTCCACGCCACCAACAACGACTCGGAGCATGAAGCCCTGATTGCCGGGCTTAAGCTTGCGAGGGAGCTAGGAATAGCGAAGCTGGATATCTTTTGCGATTTAAAAATAGTTGTGAATCAGGTTAATGAAGAGTTTCAGGCCAAAAGACCAAGGCTTATATCGTACTTGAAGGAAGTAAGAAAGTTGTTCGATGGCTTGGAACACTATAGCATAACACATACCCCCCCCCCCCGATCAAAGAACCAGAGAGTGGATAAGTCGGCCAAGATGGCTAGTTCCGATAACCCTAAGGACACAGAGATGGTCTCGATAGAGGTACTGCAGTCTCCGAGTATAGATCAGATGGAAATTGATCTTGTACCGGAGACTGAGCCAAAAAGGGAGTCATGGATGACACCCATAAAGAACTTCCTAATAAATGGAACGCTTCCTACCATAAAGAGCGAAAGGCAGGCTGTCATATGTAAGGCTTCTAGATATGTCATGCAAGGCTAAATTTTATACCAACAAGGGTTCTCAATGTTGCTCCTCCGGTGTATAGCCCACGACGGCATAGAAAGAGTGTTGAGGGAAGTTCACGATGGCGAGTGTGGCGACCACACTGGAGGAAAAACGCTGGCAAAGAAGATACTTCGATATGGCTATTTCTAGCCTACTGTGAACAAAGATGCGGCTAAGTATGCATGACATTGTGACGCATGCCAGAATTTCTCAAAGATTCCTAGGGCACCTCCTGTCCAGTTAAAGACGATGATGAGTTTGTGGCCTTTCGCTGTTTGGGGAATTGAAATTATTGGAAGCCTCCCCATAGCGAAGGGCAGAGCAAAGTTCACTATTGTAGCCGTGGATAACTTCACGAAGTGGGTTGAAGCGGAACCGTTGACCACGATCACAACCAAGAGGGTGATCAACTTTGTCGTGAGAAATATCATCTGTCGATTTGGAATTCCGAAAGCCATCATAACAGATAATAGGACCCAATCTGACAGCATCGAGTTCCGAGATTTTTGCCAGAGATATTATATTGAGAAGAGATACACAGCTGTTGTGCATCAGCAGTCAAATGGGCAGGTAGAAGCGGCAAACAAAGTAATCAAGTCCATTTTGAAGAAGCGATTGAACGGGCCAAAGCCATGTGGGTTGATGAACTACCTTTGGCATTGTGGGCCTATAGAACAACCTTCAAATCAACCACCGGACATACCCCCTTTTCCCTTGCTTTTGGATCTGAAGTAGTCATTTCGGTTGAGTTAAAGGTGTCCTCTCATAAGGTCAGTTACTACGACCCAATGACTAACAACGAACTGCTCCTTGAATCCCTGGATATGGTAGAAGAAAAAAGGGACGAAGCGGATCTACATGCCTTAAGGCATAAACAACAAGTCGTTTGGTATTACAACAGAAGGGTCCGAGCTCAAACCTTTGAACCCAGAGACTTGGTTCTAAGACGTGTCTTTCCACCTCCAGTGCATTTGGGCCCAAAATGGGAAGGACTCTACACCATCCTACGAAAGCTTAATAACAGAGCCTTCAAGCTAGCGACCGTGGATGGAGATGAAATCCCCAGAGTGTGGAATGCCCGGCATTTGCGGCATTATTTGATATGAAATTATGAATCTTATTCTTTTGTTTTTAGGAACATGTAAAAAGGCACGACTTGCCTAGAATAGTCCAATTATATGAACAAAAGATTATAAAGTGGATGTAGGTCATGATTCGACCGAACCACTATAAAATATCTTGTGTCATTTATTTTTATCGCAACATTTATTATTTACTCTGTCATTCCTTGCTCATGTGAACCATTATAATCTTTAAAATTTGTTATGGGCCTTGCAATGGTCTTGAAACACGCAATTCAAAGTGCCTTCTATCGGATCATAAGGTCAACAGTATGTAAAGCGCCGAGAGTGCAATAAGTGCAAATGATAGAATTATCAGCACTCTAGTTCTCATGATTTGAGAAAGAGTATGAAGGGAAAAGAAATAAATTGTCCACGAGACGTGAAGGTGCACAATAAATTAAAGGATTGTCTCGACCACACTCTACCTTGGGCATCCGACGGCAGAGTATAAAGGCGCTAGAGACCGATCACCGCAAAAGAACTCCTACCCCGCTAAAGGATCGGGGGGCAAACAGAAAGTTGTGTTCGAACTCTATCCTGGGCATATGATAGGAGAGCATAAATGCGTTTCAATTAAACGCCATTAAAGGGCTCCTTTCCCGTTACACGATTGGAAACAAGAACGAAAGCTGAGCCCGAATCCCTCAATTCCGGGCTTGGGGGGCATCGCACATATGACTCTAATCAATCCTCAATAAGTCTTGGTCAGGCATCATATTAATAATTGATTGGGGGCATACTTATACATATGTATATACACTGAAGTGTAGTGTTCAAATTTTAAAGTTTTATTGCTAGAATGATTCATGATTTGATTCCAACTAAGTTATGATTTGACTATTTATGTTTGTGACTAAGTATGATAAACTTGCAGCAACACCGTAATGATGCAAAAGAAACAAATTTCCATTTACTAAAGTGCAGATTCATAAGACAAAAATAAACAAAATATGAGGGCCATACTCGCGACTACATCATAAGGCCAGTGGAAAGTCTAAAAACAAAATATGGACTAACAAGTAAACTCTACTTGGGCTTGGGAGATGACCTCGGCCTCTTCTCCTTCTTCTGCTTTTCCGGTTCCTCCTTGCAGGCGTCAGATTTATCCTGTTTTCTCTTCTTCTTCTTATCGGAAGGAGGATCCTGTGAAGGATCAGAAGATTGGGATGCTAGCTGCATCGTTATCAATTTACCGGATAAGTTTATGATTAATCCAGAGCCAGGGGCAGCTGCAAAGATAGGTGCCACATTTAGAGGCTCTTCCTCCTCTATTTTTAGGGCCAACTGTTTATCCCTTTTTACCTTTATGTCAGCCAGAGTCACGTTGTCATCATCCTTGGTCTCCTCCATGATTTCTACTTCCTCTTCTTCATCCCCGTGATCGTCATCGGTATCTTGTAAGGCTCCAATAATTTCAGCGTTCTTTGGGACATCCGTGATTGATACCCCAATGGCTTCCTTGGTCGTCTTAACCTCAGTATGCTTTGGAACTTCGGGGATGGCCTCGGTGATCAATGGCACGCTGACCTCGACTTTAGCCTGCTTTTCTGCAACTTCTTCAGTAGACTTGACACCTATATCACGAGAAGCAACTGTTATTAGATTGGGAGAAAATGTGGTCTCCTTGATTGTTTGCTCTACAACGCGATGACAAGTTATAATAGCTTTGATAAATTGTGGAGAGAATGTGGAGATACCTTCCGCTGATTCTTCGGCCGAAGCTGCATTAGAAGCCCCAACAGCGGGAGGAACCGAAACTCTAGGGATTAACGGATCATCCGGACTATATTCCTCAACCTCAGGAGTGTGGGGCTTCGACGTTGTGCTCGAACCTTCATTAATATATTTTTACCCTTGAGCTTCATCTTTTCCTTCTCCATGGCCTCTTGAATCTGAAGCCTACCCTTTGCTAAAACCTCGGCCTCTCCGCCCCTGAGGAAGATCTGCATCAGCTGGCTCTTGTCGACCTCATCAACCTTTAGATGTTGCTTCTCGCCCTCGACAATCATATCCCATACATTGGCCAAGGTGGTGGAATAGTTCTTAATCCAAGAAATATCTCGATTCCGAATGACTTGAGAAAAAAAGTCCATTAACAATTCATCAAACCCCTCCATCTCTTGCTCGGCAGCAGCAAGTTTGGCAGTAGCGCAGTGGAGGCCGAATCGAGAGCCGCATTTGCATTGCTTTCGGCAAGGGCTGCATGTTCCTCAGCATAGGCAAGTTTGTCATTTAAATTCACATTCTCCTTTTCCACACGAGCGAGGTTGTCCTTTAAGCTTGCTCTCTCCTTTTCCCAAGTAGCCCTCTCTGTGGCAAGACGATCCTCCGACGCCTTTAGCTCAGTGTTAGCCATCCTGAGATCCTCTATCTCTTTCTACAAAGCAACGCGTTCTTGGATGTGTGAATTGAGCTTGAGGTGGAAGCGTTTCTTGGCGTTGTCTAATTCGGTTTTGTAATTTTCAGCGTCCTGCCGAGCTAAGGCAAGGCTTGCGCATCCTGAAGATCTTTCTCCGCCTTACTCCTGGCCTTAGCATCGTGATCGATCTTCACTCTAGCCCTGGCAGCATCTACTTCTAAACGACGTATAACGTTTGACGAATTCTTGGCGTGCTTTTTCATTACTCTATATTGTTTAGCCACGTGGCCGATCTGACCCATAACCTCTACATCCCATTCATCAGAAACTAGTTCGAGATCCGGGACAAAATGCATCCTCTCAAAATAGATATCGGGGAATTCCTTCCGTAAGCGCTCCAACTTTTCCTGATTAACAGAAGTAACGGCACCCTCCTGTACCCCGGTAGTATCCAAGTTGTGCTGACCAGAGGGAACAAGAGCCGCTTTCTCTTTTTCTTTATCTTTGCTTGACTACTTGGGTTCATGATGCTTCTTAGAGGATTTGCCCTAAGGAGGTAAGCCCTTCGGGGGAGTCGGAGCCTTGGGAAGTTCTTTACCCCCCGTATGTGGCACTTGGCGACTGTGGGACTTCCTGGGATCCTGCTTCGAGGGAGAGCGCGTGGAGTGAGGCTGGTAAGAATCATAGCATCGTTGGCTATCCCTTCCTCGACTATCAATGTGATCATGTTCAAATACGGAAGATAGCCTAGGTGTGTTCTCGCGAAGATCGTGATAAGAATAAGAGTAATGACGAGGCATTTTTCCTGCACAAAATAACAAAATATGTGTCAGAATCGTGAATACAATATGTGTCTAAGTATTGTGACAAGTGGTGCATGTGATTTGTGCATCCCGTGTAATCCCCCAATCAAACCAGGGTCCGAAGTTTGTTTCGTCTGTGCAGTATCCTTATTTTTTGCAGGAGAGGTTTCTCCCTCGGAGAAAGGGAAGAATAAGTCCTCTCCGAAATCCCCAGAGGTATAGATGTCGTATGGCAAAGGGATTTTTTGTAAACCCCTGAACATCTGCTCCTCTGTTAATGTAGGCTCTACCAGTGGTGGAGTCCTCAGGGGAGACTGTCCCTTGGGGGTAGGGTCATCCTTCAGTTCATTAAATCGAACCTCATCTCCTTTGTACACATTCAAATCCTCGACATCCTGGTCAATCATTGGCGAAGGACTTTTAGGAATCTCGATCGTTTTCGCAGCTTCTGTAGTCACTTCTCCCCCAGCTGGGGGCATGCTACTAGATTCACCAATCGTTTGAGTATGAGGCATGTATTTGTAAGGCCTGCCACCCGAACCAAGCCCGAATCTTACATCCAAAAGACGGTGTTTGTGAAGGCTTTCGTCGGTTAAACACTTCTTAATTTTACAGAAATCAGATTTGCTTGCTAAGAGGCGTGATAATCGATCTTCATACACCGAACCTTCTGTTTTTTCAAAGTTGTGAGCTGCACAGAAAAAAGAACACATTAGCACTTCAATTATGCAATTGGAATACGCATTTAAGGATTCTAAACCTACTCGATTGTAGTCACTTCCTCGCACATCCAGCTTGATGTCTTATGTAAAACCAATCAGATCTGGCATCCCTTAAGTTGCTATGGCTATCTGATAAGACCTTTCTGCTAGGAATCGACTCGAAGAAAGAAAAATTCGTGGTCCCTGTGGAACGATGTCTGAAATGATAATAGAATTTCAAATCTTTGAAGGTGAGCTCGGTCTTTAAAACCTCTACGTACGGGATATACAAGGTATACAGAGCTGTATAAGCGTTGGGATGGAGTTGCATGGGAGCAATATGTAATCATCTTAGGAGGTCAACGACAATTGAATGAAACGGAGGGACAGTGCCTACCTAGCACGTGAGCCTACTGATAGCCATGTATCCTCCCGGAGCGGAATGGGACCTGTCTCCTTCCTCCGGAGTTTTTACATCATCCCAAGGAATCCCATGCCTTAAACAGATTTTCTCTAATTTTAACTTGTCCAATTTGGAGGCCAGGGAGTCGCTCTACTTCTTTAACACCCAGGATCGCATCTGGAGCGCGGTCATCTTCTTCTTCCTCGAGTGATGTTCTCTCGGAAGATATCGATTCACTATCAATATCTGTCTCATAATCCGATCCAGAATTTTCCCACTCTATGTCAGAAGGAAGCACATCAGGATTGTGATAACTTAACGACTCTGGATCTGCCATCTTTTTTGATATTCTTGACGAACGTCTATCAGACATGGCTGTGGTGGCGAGTAAACATGAAAGGTTAGAATACAACTACTTTTGAACCTCGTGTATGTGCAAGTGCTAGTGTGTGCAACTTTGCATGGTACCGGAAAAGAAAAGCACAAAGTAAAATAGATAAGCGTGATATTCGTCATCGTCTGTTGCTAAGTTATGCAATCGTCCAGTTCACAAAGTTCATCTCGAAGGCTCTATCCTAATTGTCCACTAAAGTGTTAAAATTGCATCAAGATCCAGTCAAAGCATGTGTCGAGTTGCCGTCCAGATTGGTCGGTTAATCCCTAAAACACCGACTCATGACATGGAATCGGTTCGTAAAAGAGGGTTCGGCTCATGATCAAGGCATGGTTTGTGATGGGATACCTAAATGGGTATTACATCGGCTTGCTCAAATAGCGGTCCGTGATAGAGAACGGCTCATGATTACATAGGGTTCATGACAGAGAACTCATCCACGAGCCATGATGACTCACGAGACGCTGCCACAACCCATCTCATCTGCTTCCTTCTACGAACCGATGCCCAGCTCCTCAACACAATTCAATCTAACATTCAACCCATCTTCACGACCCGCCTTATAGTCCTTACTCACGAGCTGTATCCCCCTTCCCGTCCACGAACCGACACTTTGCCTTCATCTATAACTCATTTCTTTTCCTCCATCTTGCTATTATCATGAGCTGAGTCATCGCACCGTCCACGAATTGACCTGCTGAAGCTTATATTCTTCCTCGTCAACTCTCTTCCCTACCTATAAATCCACACTCTTCATCTGAACCAAACCAATTACATCATCGCCACTTTCGGGCCTCAATGCCACAAACTCCGCCATTACCATCGCTACTGAGCAGCGGCTTCGAGATCGGTGGAAATTCGCGCAAATCGAAGAAGAAACGAGAAAGGAACGATGCGAAAATATGGGTAATCGGGTGGAAAAAAAAAACTAGAGACAATCCTAGCATCCTTACCTTTCTAGTTTAGATTATGGGATGATGTTGATTTCTGGAAATCGCAAATTAGGGTTTTAGACTGGGAAGAACTGGACGGCGGTAGTAAAAGTGAAAGAGGAGAGAAAGGGTAAGAGGGAGGAAGGAGCAGTTTATATAGTCAATAAGAAGGCTTTTGGCCTCCCTTTTTCTGTCTTATGCGAGTAGCATAGCCTCGTAGGCCACGAATTCTCATGCAAGCCCGTCATGACCCATACGAGTGTAGCTCTTACTGATTCGTGACGAACGCCAGAGAGCACGAACCGCAGAACAATTTGATGACTCAGATTTTTGAGACGGACATTGAATTTGAAGATTGGAAGTTCTTATATACAGAAACAATGAAATTATTCAAGATTATTTTCAAGGAATTTAAAAACTCACTTGTAGAAGAGTTAATCACAGCGAGCTCCGGAATTCACAAGAGTAAAATTAGCCGACGAATAAAGAAATGATTGGAGGTTTAATCTGATATTTATACTTGTCAAAGGACACGACTATTCAAAATGCTGCAGCCATATAAGCAGATGCAACTATTGACCTGAACTCTTCCGGGAAAGGGAATTTCAACAATTTCGAAGCACGTTCCATCTCTGTTGAAACGTACTTCGGGGGAGCAAAATGTTGGCTAGATTTTGAACCAAGCCACCGGGAACACAAGTATTCATAGTCAAACAAGAAGAGGAATTATGTATTCAAGCTCTGAGACGAATACACCATGACTCAAGAGCCCCTTGATCCCGCTCGTGACAAGCTTAGATTGACCTGCTCGTGAGGATCATCATGCCCCGTTCATGATGAGACATCATGACCCGCTCGTGAAGATCATCACGACGCATTCGTGATGAGACATCACGACCCGCTCGTGATTAGTTATCACAACCCAACCTCAAGCTAGAGAGATGATAGCCATGATCCATTCCTTCGCGAGCCGAAAGATTGGAATCTGGTGACGCCTGTCCATAACTGCCATATTGACGATTTCTCCATCAAGCACGAACCAATTCGACATTCTCGTGATCTCTTCCACATGTCCTCACGAATCCCTGCAGATATCACCTATAAATAGCCCCATACTTGGCATTTTTCAGGATCTTTTGGCAATTCTGAGTAATGTTTCCACCATTACTGTTTCTCGATTATTTCTTATCAGTAGTATCTCAAAATTATTGAGTGAACCACTATTGTAAAAGTGAGATTGAGAGAAATCAACGATTGTACTTTTATTCAACGTATAATCAAAGATATATAAAGTGGACGTAGGCTCGTTAACGCCGAACCACTTTAAATCCGGTGTGTTCATTGCATTTTCTTTCATTTCCAGTTATTATTCTCTGTAATTTAGACAATTTGGGTGTTAGAACCATAATTTGGTCTAATATATACCTAACATACATGGAAACAACAATACATACAATTTTGATTTTGCTTTATTGCCAAAAGAATTTGATAGTGATTGTATTCTAGGAATGGATAATCTTCAACATCTACCCCCATTTGATAAACGTTTTTCAAGCTCGATAGTGCCTTAGTACTAAGAATAGATTTTCCAACAATAATAGCACCACATTACACACCAGCAGCACAACGTGGTGAAAAACCTATGACACTAATTGAAAATATAAAAACACCAAAAATAACACAGCAAAAAATATGTACTTATAATATACCAACTTCAAATGAGTTTGAAGCTTTGATACATAATATAATAGAACCACTTTGTTCTGATAATCCTTTAAAATGGTTTGACAAAGCACCTAGATATTGTAGCATTGAACTAATGGAACAGTACAAGAATGCCAAGGTGTGAGTAAATAGCATTATGGTTTCTCCTGCCAATAAAGAAGAATTTGCAAAACAAATCATTGACCTATTAGATCTAGAATTAATAAAAAAAGTTTTAGTACTCATTATTCTCCATACTTTTCAGTAATAAACCATGCTGAAATAAAAAGGGGAAAGGCTAGAATTGTAATAGAATATAGAAAGCTTAACAGCTGTACCAAATTTGATGGATATTTTATCCCATCAGTCAAACAGTTAACTAAACAAATACAAAGAGCAAAATATTATAGTAAATTTGATGCCAAATATGGATTTTGGCAAATAAAACTAGTTGACAAATAATACATATAATTTACAGCCTTTAGTTGTCCAGAAGGACACTTTGAATGGCTAATTATGCCTTTTGGATTAAAAAATGCTCCTCAAGTAGTCTAAAAATGGATTAACTCCATGTTTGGACTCCTACCATTTACTATAGTTTATAAAGACGATATATTAGTATTCTCCAATGCTGTAGAAGAACATAAACAACATCTTCTAACTAGTGTACAAATATTATTACAAAACAGAGTAATTCTAAGTCCCAAAAAATTGAATTATTTAAAAAAGGAATTGATTTTCTTGGAAAAAGAATAAAAAATGGACAAATAGAATTACAACAACATGTCTATACAAAATAAAATATTTTCCTAGTACATTAAAAACCTTAAAGGAACTACAAAGCTTTTTAGGATTGTTAGATTATGGAAGAAAATTTATTCCAAATTTATCCGCCAAGACTCAAAATTTGCAAAAAAGACTTACAAAAGAACAAGCGAAATATAAAGAATATAAGGGCGAACAACCAAGGAGATGGAATACTGATAAGATTCCTATTACATTACAAATACAAGAAGAAGAAATAAGAAAAATTAAGGATCTAATAAAAGATCAAAAAATTCTTTACTTTCATTTAGAAGAAGAATTACTTACCCTACAAAAGTATGCTTCAGACGATTTATGGGCAGGAGTGCTAATTGCAAAACAAAACGAAGTAGTAGCATATTCTTTTGGAAAATTTAATAAATCTCAAATTAAATATGCTATGTATGATAAAGAACTACTTGCTATTAAATTAGCTATAAAAAGTTTGCAAATATATTTTTTCATAGACAATTTGTGATTCAAGCAGACAACAAATCTATAGACCAATTCTTAAAAAGGAAAACTATAAATAATCCAAAAGAAAATCTTAGAAGAATAAGACTAGCAATGTACTTAGAAATTTAAAATTATGATGTTAAGTATATTCAGGGGTATACTAATTTTACTGTTGATCTTCTTACCAGGTTATGAAAAATGGATGAAGACGATTTAAAGAGGATTAAAGAATTATTAGAAAAAATGAAAAGACAAGAAAATTTCCAGCAGGTTACATCCTCGAAGAAAGAAAATCAACTTCCAAAGAAGCATCAACATCACAAGTTTCCAAAAAAAATAGATGCTTCCACTGAAGTAATAGAAGAAAATGTCCAACTAATCAAATCTATTCCTAAAGAAAAAAGGGACGACTATTAATGTAGTACCAAAGCTCATTCCAATGAACAAAGGAAAACAAACATCTCCCATAGGAGTACCAAAATCTTATGTGACAAAAATCTTGAAAGATTGGTATATTCTAGATTTAAAATCAACAGACCCAAGCCTATATGAAGATATTAATGGATGCTTTAGAGCTATCTAGTCTACGGATCATAAAGCAACAAATTTTTGGTTAACCCAACTTGAAAAATTATTTTTAGGAATGAAATGCCATATCCCTAAAAGATAAAAAAAACTACAGGACACATAAAAGATAATATCCAAACTGTCAAAATACTTTTTAACATCTAGGTTTGAGGCCTTAAACACCAAAGAGGAAGAACTTTTTACTGACAAATCAGCTGAACATAGTGAATTAAAAACCATTTTCACTCAGATGCAAACTTCTGATCTTGTAAATTTAAGAATTAAAGATTTTATTGAATTACTTAAAATATACGAGATTGACAAAACTAAGCCAAAGGAGCTTGAAGCAGAAATGATTGTTCAAGGCATGGTTTCCCTATACCAACAACATCTTATAGATGAAAGTCAGCTTCTTCTATTCTTTAAAAAAATTAGAAGATACATGATTAATAAAACTTTTGGAAAATGAAGATTTAATCCTTAACAACAATAGGCGATAAAGATTATTGGCTTGCTTCTCTGACATACAAAAATACAAAAAACAAATCAGAAAAGGCTTAGTTCATGAGACAAAAGTGAATACAAGTCATCCTGAAGATTATATTGATTGCATTCTAGAAATTTGCAAAAATAAAGTGGTTGAATATTCTAGTAGATTTTTTACGATGTTTATGTTCAAAATATGGAGCATTTGGGAAGAAAGACAGTACATCCATCTTTACCCTCAATACAACTATGGGAACTACATAGGGTGACTCAAAACCCACAATATGATTTTTTTAAATACAACAAAAAATATTTTGATGAGGAAATAGAAAGACTAAAGTTTCTAGGGAATTCATTTCTGAATCCATTAATAAAGTAAAAATTAGGGTGCACTCCATAGTAGAAGGAAAGATGGTACTACTATTTGATTACCTATCAGAATTTGAAAATTTTACAAATAGAATTATAAAAGTCTAGATAGATAGTCTCAAAATAGGACCTACAGGGATGATAGCACAAGAAGAGTATTTTGAAGAGCAGGTTGATA
Organism: Allium sativum; assembly: GCA_030737875.1. Classification (NCBI taxonomy): domain Eukaryota; kingdom Viridiplantae; phylum Streptophyta; class Magnoliopsida; order Asparagales; family Amaryllidaceae; genus Allium; species Allium sativum. Next base: position 91,279,649 of record CM060910.1, on the reverse strand, counting down.
AAGAATGAACGAGACAAGAATCAATAAGAGATAATATGGGGACGGATCCATTTGATGATGAATCTTTGACAAATTTTGATATTCAAGACTGACAGGAAGCATGGTGGACCATTATCTGAAGAAAAGATACAAACAACTCATCAAAATAGAGTTGCCAGCAAACCTACCAAAAATAATTCTAGGAGGCACATCATGTACCTAAGTTGGACAAGTACTTAAAGCTAAATGACATTATAGTCATCATACCTACATAGACATGAAGACGACATATCTACCACATCCTACACCTAATAAGCGACAACATAATGAAGGCTAAGGAGACGCATTGAAACCTACAAAGAAGGAAGCAAATATAAAAGGTAAGCATTCATCTCATAAGGGGGCATCAAAAGAAAAAAAATTGGTATTTTCTCTTGTAAAATATTCTTTATATAAGATGTGTGCTCTAGCCTTTTGTAATATTACTGAAGAAATATTCTATGTTAATCACTACATTAGGCATTAGTAGTGTATTTGTTTGGAGATAGTATTTTGGAAATGTATCTACGTATGACTCATTAGATATTATGTTGTAATGTGAATTTGCTACTATGATATTTACGATTCAGTTTCATCTTATATATTGTCTCCCCTGTTTTATATCATGTCTTATGTTATTATTATATTTTGTTCCATGCACTGTGAGATATACGATAGGTTTAATGGGTTTTCTTATTTCAGCGTTGTTGATCACCTTGTATTAGTCGAACACCACCACAACGCGAATAGTTTGGTGTTGGCTGGTATAGGGCAGTCGTCACAGCGCCTAATGTCTATAGTGTTTACGTGGAAGGAATTATTGTCCAGATAGCCATTGCAAACCATTACAAATCGTTGGAAATTTCCATTGGAAGCCATTAAAAATGAGTAACCTATAAGCCATTGCCAGCTGTTGGAAATCTAGATTTTTTTTCCAAAATTTAGATAGCTTACTTCCAACCATCTACAATCTCAAATATACCGTAACAGCTCCGTTTTGAGCATAAATAATAACACTCACATATATACCCAAACATAATATTAAACCCAAATTATACACACAAAGTCCAATATACACAACATAACCCAATATATACAAATATAAAACAAACCAACGTCATCCAAACCAACATAAACCGTCATCCAACATAACGTATAAACCAACATCCAATGTAGCAACAATATATACAATCCATCACAATGTATCAAATAAATCCTCACCCACTCAAAGCGTATATGTACATAACAACAAAACATCATAAATCATACCTCAAATCATTCTCCTATGGACACACTAAATGAAGGAAACTGCCTGTACTGGGATATGAACTCCGCCAAACACTGGTTCAGCTGCTCCATCTGTTCTCCACGACGTTCATTGTGTTCCTCAAGTGCAGCGATCTGGGCTCGTAGTTGTGCAATCTCTTCTTTATCCTGAGCCCTATGGTACACCTTCTAAGATGTCTTAACCTATATAAAAAAAATTCAGTGTTTCATAATTGCAATTCATGAAAATGTCAGTTTCCATTAAATTACCAACGAAAATATAATATATGTTTACTATAATCCATCATAATGAGCAATTGTCTTAAAAATGCAGCAGAATAATTAATTTAAAATTACCGCTTGGTTTCCAAATCCACAGCGTATGTTGTAGGTTGGTGGATTCATGACAGCCTCAAAAATGGCATTTTCCTCGATAGTAGTCAAGTCGACTCGTCCAATGTGCTCGAGGAGTTTTGCCCGTTGTTGCTAGAACCTTAGCTATTATGCAAAATATATTTGAATTTAGATAACATTTTTTAATTAACTTATAATTTTTAGTTAATTATGTTATACTTACGTGTAATATGTGTTTTCTCATCATTGTCCCAAGAGTATGAAACTGAGCCTGAATCGTCAGTCTAACTCACTGCATGAGTATGCATGAAAACATACCAATACGACACAGGAGCATCGCACTGTCACACCTGAAATATGCACACATATATATATTATATATATTGTTTTATTATCTATCTTTTAACAACTTAGAGCTTAAAATCTTTAACTATTTAATTGATTTATATACCTCGTCCTGAAAAGACCCACAATGTGTGATGGGGTTCCTGCTCCTATTTGCTAAATTTCTCTAGGACTCCCTCTATAAATTTAAGTTGAAAAAATTGTTTTATAGTTCTAGTTAATATATTAATTGAGCAGAACAATTTAAATTAAATATGTAGTAAATCTACCTGAATCTCTTCATTGCTCCACAAAGTGACAAAATCATCCCACACATTAACACTCATCCAATTAGGCTTTTTTCCTTCTTTTTTTATGCTAATAATCGTTTCTCTATAGTTTCTGCATTTTTACTAATCCAATGGTATTTTACGAGTAAAATATCAGCATTCTGGAGGTCCATTGAACCCTGCACGTTTGAGAAATAAGATAAATATGAATTGATTATATCCATATAAACATGAATTGATAACTAAACTTAAGAAGTAAGATATATAACAAATCAATATATATTACTACATAATGTAATAATTAACATATCACACATGCCAATAAATCCTTCCAAATAGTCCCCTTAGTATTACCTGGAATTAACGTCCACTTAGGCCAACATGACATCATGCGACTTATATATTCTTGTCGTGATATCTTGAGAACTATAGTGGATGGCTTAGCTCAAATCTACTGCATTAAACGGGAAAAAAATATTTAATATTTCATGAGTACTATATATATTCATAATATATTGTACAGGAATGGAATGAAATTAAATTTTGAAACTTAATACTTACTCTCCATTTGTTTTAGGTTGCAATCACACCACAGGACGCACTAGCTCCTATAATGAACGACCAACATTATCACCACTTGATGGAGGACCTTTCCCTTTCTGAGAGGTAGAAGGAGACCCAAAACATGAAGAGGTACATCTATATGACAACATATCTATAGTACCTATTACATATAAATATTATAGCATAACATAAAAGGACTACATAAAGCATACATTACGATAAAATAAGATGACTATGCGATACATATCATATTAGCATAACATATCATTTTAATGAGAAAAAAATATAACGTTATAAATATATAAATTTACCCTTCCAAAATGAGGATTATTGATCAGTCCTCATCATTTTCGGATTCAGACTCCATTTCGTACTCTATATTTTATTCCTCTATAGCTCAAATGCTTCAATTAATGCATTTGATTCATTGTTTAGAGGCCTAAATTCTGTTTGATCTCGATTATTACTATTCCCCTATTTTCCTCGATATTTGCTTGGTAAGCTTGTTCATCGGAAATATTCCATCCATCAAATTTAAACCTTGCCTTCATTATAAAAATAGTCGACCAATCAATTATATTTCTTCTTAGAGACGGCTGAGGAGCATAATAAACTTGAAGAGCTTGTTTGGCAAGGATCGTACTTATAATAACATGAAGTGTGTTTTATTTCTATAAGAATATATTTTGGGAGCACGTCGATTCCAGAACCTGGAGCGTTCCCGAACCAATTGCATTTAAACAAAAACACTTCTTCCACGGGTCGTGTGAAATATGTCAATTGCAAAATATGAGTTAGCATGCCATAAAAATCATTTATGTGATAATTTGGATCATTGCTACCTTTAACAAATACACACGTATTGCTCGTTGATTTTTCAACACCGTATTCTTTAGTATTAAATTTATATCCATTGATGGAATATTGGATAGGTCTAGACTATCCTTTTTGGTCTCATGGCTAAATGATTCAATTCTTCGTCTACAACACAATTTTATATCATAAACATTACTAAAAAATCAAATAGCAAATTCTTTGTTGATACCGCCACTTGGATGTTGTGATTCGTGAAACTTCAATTATAGAACACATGTTGCATTATGATTAAGATACACATGTGCATATTTCTACATCCGCATGTGTAAATGATATAAATGTATTACGACGAATATAAGTATATTACCTAATAAACGGTGCAACTTCACAGTAGTTGAGAAGAATATATGTGCATGCTACATGATAATCTCTATCATCCAACCATACTTCCGCATATTTACCTGCAGGCTGGCCCTTTTTTAAAAATAGATAAAGTCGCTTGACAATCATCTTGATCAATGTCTTCATCATTACACATAGCATTTTAAAATGATACGTTCACATGGTCGGTAAAATAATGGAAGAAAAAATGAAGCTTCTTCTTCGATATATGATTTGCAAATCGAACATTCAACTCGAGCTTTTTGTCTCACTTTTTCCTTTAGATGATTTAAGTAGCCATTAAGAATTATTTTAAATTATTATTTTTATACATTTAATTAAACCAATATTTAATAAAATAATATTAATATACCTTTCAAATTGATACATCCACCCATATTGCACAGGCGCTCGAAGACGTCTTTCTAATGGAAGATGAATAGGTAAATGCTCCATAATATTGAAAAAAAACTAAAGGAAATAATTTTTTTCCAGTTTGCAGAGCAATATAGGGATTTGTTCCTCATGTTTACGTAGACGGTCAACTTTTAATGTAGTAGAATAAAGCTCTTTATAAAATAGATTAAGTTCTGTTACGACAGTCCAAACTTTTATGGGTAATGGTTCTTTAAAAGCAACAGACAACAAATTTTCCATCATAACATGACAATCATGGTTTTTCATCCCCCTAACTTTATTGTTCTTATAGTCCACACATCTACGAAGATTAGAAGATATACCATCTAGGAATCTTAATCCTTCCTCCCATTTTAAAAGTATTTAAACTTGATTATTGTCTAGCTCATAGCACGCTTTTGGCTTTTTTGTGTCAATTTGGTTTTATATAAGGCTCAGGATGCTTACATATTACTTTGATATCACGTCTTGATTTCAAATCATCTTTCTTATTCTCTTTGATATTCAAAATTGTATTAAACACATTATCAAACACTTTTTTCTCCTTATGCATCACGTCAATATTATGATGACTCAAAGGAAACTCCCAAAATATGCTTTGTTTGCACTAGTTATGAATCGTTGGTTTACCTTGAATTTCATTTTGTTCCGTGGTTTTATGTATGTTTGGACAATCCTTTACAAGTTCATAAATATCTTCGCTTGACCAAATCGTAGGTGATCTCAAAGTTTCATGTCTATTAGCTATAAAGTTTTTTAATCTTTTCTCAAAGGATGATTAATATGAGGAAAACATCGATGACAGTCAAACCATGAAAATTTCTTTTTATGTGGTAAAGAAAATGCTCATGTTTCTTCCATTCAGTATGGTCAAGCTAGACGATCAGCCATACTCCTACCTGAAAGCATTGGATATGTATGAAACTCGTTGATTATCCAGACAAAAAATCATACATCAAAAGTTCTTTTTTTGGGAAATATCATATATTTCTACTTCTTCGTACCACATCGTTTTTAATTCTTCAATTAAATGTTGTAAATAAACATTGATTCCTTGTATCGGATCATCATGACCAGGGACGACAACTATGTTAAACATTTAAGGAGTTGTCATACTCATCCACGGAGGTAAATTATGAGGTGTGACAATTATAGGCCAGGATGAATATTTAGAACCTAATTGAGAAAATGGTGAAAATCCATCCATACATAAACCGGGTCTAATATTATGATTTTCGAATGAAAAATCGGGATATTTCTGGTCAAAATGCTTTCACCCTTCCCGATCAGCTAGGTGTATTAACATATCTTCTTCCCTTATTCTCACACTGTGTCATCTCATATGTTGTGCGGTTATAGAAGATGCATATAACCTTTGAAGTTTGGGAGTAATAGGTAAATAACGCACACGTTTATACAAGACTTCCTTTCCCTTTTAATTTCTTGGCTTGTACCTTTCCTGATTACATATATTACAATCCTTAAGGTTGATATCTTCTTTCCAAAACAACATGTAACCGCTTAGACATGTATTTATTTTCCATATAGTAAATCAAAAGACGACATCAATTTTTTTTACTTCATAATGATTGTCGCATATTGAATTATTGTGAAGCATATTCCTCTTTGCATCTTGTATAACATTTGTAAATTCAGCTTTTGTGAGCTTGTATTTAAATTTCATTGTAATGTATTTAGCAGTTATTGATAATTGGGTTCCGCTTGTACAACCTTTCCAAAGGGGTTTCTTCGTAGCATCTAATAAATCATATTTTTTTATCCCAATAATTGGTCCATCTTTAGCATTACTATAGTCATCGGTAAATTGAAGAATAGGGAATATTGAACGTGCAACATCTTCAACCATATGTTCTATGAGATTCGTCATAGCAATTTCATTACTCACTACATCCTCAATTTGTACAGGAATAGATGTTAATGGTTCTCCATGATGATTCCAAACCAAATAGTTCGACACAACATCGTACTGATGTAAATGAACTCCAACCATTTCTGGTATCAAATGCTTTAATAACTTACATTTACTACATGGACAACAGATTTCTTCGTCGTTTCCGTTATTGCATAAAATGAACTCAATAAACACAAGAACTCCATTATTAAAATGTTTACATATCGAGCTTCCAGTTTTCCTTTATTGTTTGTACATTCAGCTCTTGTACAATTAAAGCGCTTAGTGGTTCTATAACGGTAGAGGTGTAAAAAGTTGTAGCGGAGATAAAACATGAAAATAACGGAGATATAACGGAGGTGCAAAATTATTGATTAGATGTAAAACTATATAATTAAAATTAATTAATTATCATTCTCGCATCACATGTGTAGAAGAAACAAATTTTAATTAATATTATGTAAGAAAATCAAAGAAAATGTTATGCACACTTAATTCGAGGATTACTTTAGATTTCAATCTTATATAAGGTACTTGTGACTTAAAATTAGCTCTTTACATTAAATTTTTAGGGTTGTTTTAAAAGAAAACTGGTCAAATCATCCTACGTATATTGATAGTGCTAAAGCGGATGCCAAAAAGTGTTGATTTAGCGGGTGTAGCGGAATATAGCAGGGATGAAAGCGGAACTACTATTCATCTGTGCTAAATTGAAAAAGTGTAGCCACCGAAGAGTGCTAGAGATATAACGGGGATTTAGCGGGGCTTTAACTGCATAGTTCAGCTCCGATCAGTAAAATAATTGTCCATTTACCCTAAGTATATAATTAAAAAGCATAATATAAATTTGCATTGACATTTTATTAAAACAATTTTGCTGGTAAATGTTATAATAATTGATTAAGATTTCATTCTTGAAATTCCATTTTTGGATTTAATTCATCTATTTCATAACCGGAACAAAGGGGAATACATGTTATACCACGATTTTGAATCAGAACAGAGATTTCAAGAAATGACATATCTATTCACTCTATCAATAATTGAGCCGGATATGGTGTATTATAAGGGAGTTGCATTTTCCACTGATTCCAACGGGAAGTAAGAAGTGTAAAACAATTAGCTCATAAGGACCTCCATTGTATAACCACTCATCAACAGATGCTGCTTTATATATTGGGTAAAAATGCAAACCTATAGCTGCAGAAGTAAGAATAATGGCACTAGGTATAATATTGTTTCAATAAAGTAAAGACCCAGAAACAGGTTCAAGAATACCATCAATGTCTACTGGAGCAGTAGCAATGAAGACGATAATAAATACGGGACCTAACTTAATAAGTATCTTATCAGAAACTTAGAGCGAAGGAAAAAAAATAAGAAAAAGAAATCAATCAAAAAAGGGCGAGTCAAGTGATACAAAAAGAACTTTGTTCTTTGTTAGTCCTATCTATGACATTTTATTGATGGGCTATCCTACCACCCATTACAAACACAATAACGTAATTAAATCGCTTAAATCTTTTTAATTTAAACGATCAAACAAAATTTTGGCAATACTTCGCTTTAGTTCCCTGAACAGTACACAATTGTGTATACACTAGAAACATAAAGGAAGCACTTTCGAAATTCTGAGAACCGTTTAAAATGAAATGTTTTACAAGATTTAATTACGTTATTGTGTTCGTAACTTGTCCAACACGAGGACAAACCCAAAAATAATGTATACAATGAATATAAATGTTCGTTCTATTAAAAAAACGAATATCCACCTAAGAATCATACATAATACTTATCAGATGGGTCCGAAAAACACTCTAAGGGTTTTATGAATATAATGTATTACGTATTTATAGTTGTTAAAAAAATTGGCATTCGACCTATACGAAGTCACGAAAATTTTCATGTTAAAAAAATATATGTATTCTGTATTTTCCAATAAATTAATAACAAGAATGTGTATATCAACTTATACCATTGTTGCTCTTATTATAAATCGTATGCGTGAAGATATAAATTTTAAACTAAATACGCTTTGATTGGCTTAATTCCAATCTAGCTGCACGTATACTGAGTTTATTACATATATGTACATTTTCAAAACTCAATCAAACTAACCGTACGTTATAAAATTAAATATCATTTTTGAAAATTTCTAGAAAACATAAACTAAATTATGCTCATTCACACTAAACGTCCCCAAATAGGCCTGAAATCGCTTAAATATTCAACTTATATGCACGTAATTCTATTGTCATACAAACTATATAAACTTGCAATATATAGGTTAATAACAAGAACTAAGCCTCAATAAACTACACTACACATACAATAAGGCAATACAAACATGTAAAATTAAAAATAACGCTGAATTAACAAATGTAAGTAAAGAGAGGATTATGGTTATACCATTCTTAGAAGAGATTAGGAGGCTAGAGGGAAAGACAGAGGTTTCCAGGTGTTGCAGAGGTTAGGGAAGGATGGAGTAGCAGGGAGTGGTGATTTTGGAGGAGGAAATGGGGTTTTTATGGGAAATTTTGGTTGAATTTTGAACGGGAAATAAGAAGCAGGTTCTGGTATGTTGCTCGCGTTTTAGCAACGACTTTCAATGGTCGTCAACGAGATCATACCAACAGCTTCCAACGGAAATAATATTTAATTCATAAGAAAATTCTCGAAAATATCTACCGTTGGAAGTCGTTGGTGGTCCTTGCCCTCTTCGTTGGTATATAATGTTTGTTTAGTAGTGTATTAGATTCCGATATATAATGTTTGTTTAGTAGTGTATTAGATTCCGACGAACTGGGAGACATCGTCATATGTTAGTCTCAAATAATTTTCATAATAACTAATATTTTCTTTGAACGGGTATACAAAAGGGATATATGAATGAAATGATTATTAATGAATGTTTTAGGGAGTTTTTCATACTTCCATGTTTTCTAATGTTATGGTTTATTGATGTCCGTTTTTCTATCATGCACTAAAAATGACTGCAGTATCTATAAGGTTGTTTCAGTCTTGGAAAATACGATGTTACAATATCCTTCCCAACGGTTATAGCTGTTGTGAAAAATGTTGCAAAATTTACCATGTGATACTGTTACAATGTTCAGTTCTGACAGCTATAATCGTTGGGATAAAGCAATATTGATATTGTGATTTATCAACATTTATTATTAGAAATTAGGATCAAACTATAGTAACCACCTTAAAATAGGACTATTCCTGTAAAGTAAGATAACCATTACAAATACAAAAATGCTTCAATACCCGATTTTGTTATTGTCAAAATCTGAGGTAAGAGACACAAAAATTGGATGTCCTGGCCATGAACTCATAATCAATTATTAAACTGCCCTCCTTGATACCCACGTTTTGTACTATTTTGCATGTTTTACCCGGATTTCCTACTGGGCACAGTAGCATTTTCCTCACAAATAAAATCATTAACTATACCTACTCTATTAGTATCGTGTAATTCCCATAAAGCAATTAGTTCACCAAAAGATAAGTGCAAAGAAAAATTCAATTATGTTTTATAACGAAGTTGCTTGAAACTTTCTGAGCATGCACATGTAAGTTGGTCAAAAGAGTAGTAGAAACTAAAAAATAGTTAGTAGTCAATAAAAAAATGTGCATGTAAAGCGAGATTCAAGCGCGAATTCATTGGAGAGGAAAAGCAGCTAAAGGCCTCAATACCAAGACAATAGAACGTCAAATACCGTGGCCCATTGCTGCAAAAGTCATGTTGTTAAAATACAAAGCCTAGGGATAGGTGTATACATTTCAGAAACATAGAGTACTTGTGTTTCTGTTGTTTATACTGGTTTATTGCGGCTTCATTTTTTTTTTATTAGAGCGTAATCCTCGTTATAGAAAAGTACAGTGTCATATGAGTTACTGTTTTCAAATCAGGAAGTCTTTTACTTCTGTATGAAAAGCATCGAGATTTCATTGACAGTGAATGTATTTTTTATTTGTGAAGTTGGCGACTTTCAAAACAGTCCCCCCACCCCCCACCCCGCTCCCTCTCTTCGGCCTATGTTTACATTTTTTAAATTTTGAGTTAGGGATGGTATTTGAGTCATTAGAAACCTACACCGAATGCAACAAATTACAGTGAAACAATAAATTACAATCAAATATCAGTTATAGAAGGCGAAAATGAAAGTATTGCGACTGTGTAAAGGGAACCCTTGATAATGACTCTACTCTACACCTTCTCTTCACTCTCTTTTGCTGCTACTTTTCTTCTTCTCCTTCTGCTGTTTGTATTTGCACATTTCACTATTACCAAACCTGCAAAAGACAAATGGAGGTTGGTACTCTAAAATATATATATCTACTATATAGTCTCTGTGTTCTCCCTTATATACTCATACTGTCTGCTTGAATTCTATGTTAACATGATTAATATAGGATATGAGGAAAGTACAGATTCCAGCATTTGGAAACTGGGACAATTACTACGACTATGATGTTCCTGTAACTCAATATTTCGAGTCCACAATCCAATCTGATCTGTACAAAGGAGGATGTTACAGCTCTTATGGTCATAATCAAGAAGCTGATCTTTTCAAAGTCCCTCTTACTCCCCTTTACACTTACTATCAAAACCAAGACCTCGGAATGGTAGTACTATTCTTTTCTTGATTATTTACCTCCATTATTTATGATAATATTTGAGTAATAGTGGAACATGAACATGCCAATGTGGTTAATTATAATAACAGTGATAATGGATTATGTGCAGGCAAGAAGAAGTGGAGAAGAGAAGCAAAACAAAACAAAAGATGATGATCAACTTACGAAAAGGCAAGGAAGGGTTCATGACCTGACAATACAGAACCAAATGAATCAAAGCAGAGTCTGTAAAGCTGTAGATGAGGATTTGTATAAGATCCCTTCTGAATTATTATGTAAAAAACAACAAAAGAAGGTAAGCTACTTTTTATGCTTTTGTTATGTTCATTAGCATTGAGTATTTTGGAATCTAGTTGCTTATATTAGGAATGTTGCACTGTTTGTTTCTTTCTTACCTTTGTCTGGTTATGTTTTGAATGCAGGGGAGGACGCTGAAAAAATTATGGTCAGGTTGCTTATCACTTGGGCTTAATATATCATGAAAGAATATATAATCTTGTATGTTCTTGTATGTTTTGAAGTAGTTGTGTTTATGTAAAATCTATTCTAAGTGAGATTGATGAATGACTTTTTTGTACCATTGGTGCTTGCTTATTATATTAGTCATTTGCAGTTATTTTGTCTGCTAAACAGAAAATACACGTAACATTGTAACTTGATCTCTTTCAGTTCTATTATGTGGATAACTGAGATTATTGTAAGAGAATTACTGGAACTTCAGAGAGACGAGAATGTCTCGGGGAAATCAGAAAATTATAGGGGTGTTGCACTATTTAGGTGCTCTTGATCCTATCTCATATAAAGAAGGTTATATGACATCTCTCTTGCGTGACACTCCTTTTGCATTTTAACAATAGTGACACATTTATAATTAAACAAGCTAGCGGGAAAAGAGAATTAGTAGAAAGAGAGATAAACAAGAATATATGATGGAAATCAGGAAGTTATAGGGGTGTTGTCCTATTTGAGTTGCTCTTGATCCTATCTTATATAGAGGGGGTTCATATGACATTTTTATTTCATGGCACCCCTTTTGTGTATAAACAGAGAGAAACACACACCCCGCAAATTTCAAGATATTTTCTAGATTCGAAATTAAACATTGTTGACTCACTTTTTGGCAAGGTCACCGAAGCTCGTGGACAAAGCATTTAAGACTTGATCCAAGCTATTGAGACGAAGAAAGCAACTCACACCTCACTCAACCTCCGACTCGGCCTTCTACCAGACTCGGTCCTCCCGGCGCGGTCTCCCCTAACTCGGCCTTCATTCAGTAATGAGGTATTAAATGAACTAGAATCAGGTTTGGCTCGGTACTACCGACCCGAATGGGGCCGACCCAGGCATGCTGACCCCGATATTGTACGTCTCAAAGACCTATTCTACTGGCTATATCCTTGGTCAACAACCTCTATTATTTCGAATCTCGCTGTACATGTCATATATCCAACCGAAGAAGACACTCCTCGCAGATTGAAGACTAGTTCTAATACCTCCCTACCGAGCCGGTTGGGTGCCACATGGCATGCTGAGTCGGATCCAACTTCAGCTATAAATAGTCTCCCAAAGCTCTAAAAAGGGGACTTTGTGCAATTTTCTCTTCTATACTCTGTTTTACATCCATGTACTCGAGTATTTGAGAGAATTTACATTATTGTACTCATTCTATTCAAGTTTTATAAGAAGAATATGAAGTGGACGTAGACTCGTTATCGCCAAACCACTATAAACTTGGTGATTGTTTTTGCTCATTTTTATTTATTTTTTATTCATTTTTATTCTCTTTATATTTTCTATTTGGGTGTTGTGCCACTTTTTGGCATCAACACTTTGGTGCTTTCAACGAGAACAAATTCTCAACGCTTAAGGGTTTTTGCCCACTTTTTTTATCACCAAATTCAGAGGAAGAATCCTACTTCTACAACGATGGTTTCTAAGACTTATACCTTTGCTTCTAGAAAACAACCTTAATCACCAAACCTTGTCTCGCGATCGAATGCAGTTCCTGCTCCAGCACCCAGCTCGGCACCATCCGAGTCGATAGTCCCTAGCTCATCTCTCGACCAAGCCGAGGCTCAACCAGCCGCCCATTCTCTTGTGCATCCCTCTCCATCTGATCGAGCTCCCTCCTCTACATTTGCCACTCGCAGCGATTTCATAGTATTGATGAACAAGTTGCATGAAATAACGACAACATTGGATGCTCAGGTACAGGAGAATGCTATGAGAAGGTAGGACATGAGCCGGATAGCGCGACAATGGGCAGACTTCAGGACTCAGCAACTTGCTTCCCAAACATGCCACCAAGCAACCGAAAGCTCATCGTCGTCAAGAAGGATTATAGGAACAACACAACAGTTCACCAGGGCGCGAAGTCTTGATGAACTTTAATTGTGTTGGATCCCGGCTTGGCACAGCGACCCAGCTCGGATTGGTAAAACCGAACCGGAAGGAGCCGATCCCACAACCGAGCCGACCCGGAATCCACTTAGAGCCCATGATGCTCCTGGCACCTCTCATGCTCCAGTTATTCCTCCCTTGCATCTTGTGATTGACCAGGACGATAAGGGTCAAGGAAGCGTTTCGCGGACGGCAGCCCAGGCAACATTGCCTAAGCCGGGAGCCGACATGGGCCCGCAGTTTGCTAGCTCAGAGCAATTTATTTTCAGTACTCTCGATTTGACTGCCATGGTGCGGCAAATCATGAATGACAACAAAGGCTATAAGAATGAAGATTGGGGGATTGAACGTAGCTCCTGCATTCATAGATGACATTCTGCAAGCGGAATTCTCAAGAAGATTCAACATGCCACAAATAAGCCACTATTTGGGTACAATAGACCTCAGTAGCGTTTGACCGGGTATTCATAGCACATGGAGACATCAGCCGCCACGGACGCGGTTAAGTGCAAAGCTTTTCAGGTATATCTTGACTGGTGTTACTACCAAATTCAACACTGAGAACTACTGTTGGTGAAGGAGTATCGGATTAAAGGAATGATATGGAAGCATGAAACTGACAGCAGGCTACTGAGACAATTAAGTCCAAAGGCATCAAAGTGACAATCAGGTCAATAAGATATTGGCACCAACATGAGGAAGAAAAGCTTGAAACTGATACCTAAGGTAACAACAATAGGGTGATGCCGGCACTAAAGGACATCATCTTAGTTCCAAAAGCATAGCGCGAGGAGTTGGAGAAGAGCAAGAACCGGAAGCCAATGATTCGAAACCCGAAACAAAGGAGGCACTCTATATTATCCGAAACATAAGCAGAGTGAAACAAAAGGCTATTGGCACTAATCTGCTTGGTGTCGAAACAAAGGAAAATAAAGACGTCAAATTCAAGGATAACCTTGCGAAAGGTAATTGTTGGAGTCAAGGCTTGTCAAATACCGAGACACAACATATAAAGTCCTTCGTAGATGATCCGAATGCATGTTTCCATAAGACCAAAACCAGTTTCCAGGACTCATCAGAAGTAAACCAAAGCTTATAAGAAGAAGAATAGCTATCCAGACTGATTTGCTTAGTGTCGATACCGAAAAGGGTGACGCTCTCAGGGTCATGAGGAAGTGGAACACGAAATCAGACACTATGAACAGTTGGAGGCAAAAGCGGAACCGATTGCCGAAAGCCACTCCCGAAGCTATCTATACCAACTACTTAGTATCGATACGGAAGATAGAAACAACATCAAAGAATAATCTCCTAAAGTCGAAACAAAGATCCGAAAGCTAGAGGGAACTCGATGACGTTGCCCAATAAAAAGAAAGTGGCCGAAACCACTATTACTGGAATCGAGATGTATATAACGACTGAAAACCATTGTTACATCCGAAGACGGATCTGCTGAGCCAATAGCAAAAGGGGCCCTGATTTGTCTATAATTCAGACCCCAAGGGTCACATTCAGCCGAAAACCATTGTTACATCCGAAAGAGGGATCTGCTGAGCCAATAGCAATAGGGGCCCTGATTTGTCTATAATTAAGACCCCAAGGGTCTCATTTTGGGGGACTTTTCCTCATTCCCTGATCTTGTACTCATTTCTTATAGAGTAAACCATAATTTCTTAATCGTTTTAGGGATTTCCTATGTAAACACTTATGTACTAAAATCAATAAGTAAGAAAGAGTGGATCGACACTTAGCATATTTCCTATGATTTTCCTTATTGCTTCTTTCACTTATTTCCTTATGCCTTCTCTATAACAAATGCCTTATGCGCAAGCCTTGGTCTTTCTCCAAGATTACCAAAATAACCCTCTACGAGCTATTTAGCATCTTAACTGGTGTTGCGCTTGGGGAACCCTTATCCCCAGGTAACTGTTGGTTGTTGAGTCTCGTAAGCGTGATACTCACACCTTGAGGGAAGAGTAACTAATCTTCAGGCTCAAGACCTTGATATCTAGGAAATGGTGAACTAACTCAATATTGTGGGAACTAAATAATCCCTTACTTCCCTTAGGTACAAATCCTTAGGCCCATCTTCGGTGTTGACGAAAAATATCATTAATATTTGGTGCTAGAAGGCGGGCCTGAACCTCCAACCCTGTTGTTAACCTTTCCACATTTCTAACTGTGTCGTTCCGTCTTAGATTGGACTATGCTTTGAATAAGCAAGACTATGGACAAAGGATCCCAACAAGAGTCTTCAAAATCTCAGATGGCTATGTTGGATATTTCCGACCCGAGAGTGATGTAAGAACAGAGGATTAGTGTTAGACCGAAATTTGGGCCTAACACCCAAATGCGGTGTGAAATCCTCACAATCACAGAATAAATGCAGAAAAAGCAGTAAAATAAAAGGGGACACACAAGATTTTTGTAGTGGTTCGGCTCAGTCCAAGCCTACGTCCACTTTATAGTTTCTTAAATTCTAAGAAGCTATTACAGTGTAGTTTGCTTGCGGTTTATACACGAAATCCTCGTGTTTACAATGAAAGAAAGTGAGAAAAGTGGAGATTAGATACGAAATCCTCGTGCTATAATATGGAATTCGGCTTTGATGTGTTCGCAAAGTCCTTGCGGTTGCAATGGTGGAAACCGAGTAAGAGAGTGGCCAAAAGATCCCTTAATTCTCCTCCAAGCGGTGTATTTATAGGTGATTTCTGGGTTCAGTTCGGATGCCACGTGGTGCACTCAGAGGAAATCTCGAAGAGTAGTGGAGAACGTGGAAATATCCTTTCCAAGTCGCGCTGGGCCAAGTGTCATCCGATCCGCACTTGTAGGAGGCGGTTATGGCAAGAGAATAGGTCAAACTTCGTGTGCAGAAGCAGGTCCGGGGGGTCGGTTCAGGTCTGATCCGAACCGGGTTGATGTCTCCGATCCGAAGACTGGAAGCACTTCATTGCAGAATACTTCAGGCGGGTCGGGTCTTCTATGCTCCAATCCGAACCGTATATCCGATCCGAATGGGTTATGCCAATTCCAGATTCCAAGTTTCCGGTTCTGCATGCATTCACGGAAACGGGCGTAATTTCCAAACTGTAAGTCCGTTTGAGTCAAACGAAACTCGATTCGAAGCTAATTCAGAGGGCTACAAGAGTTACAAAGCTTAGCTCCGTAATTGCTGTTTTTGGGCCCAAAAGAGATCGTCTGATAGGATTTTCAGGCCATTCTTTGTCTGTGATGCGATTTCAACCAAATCGCTTCCTGTCTTCTGACGATATTCCTCATACTTATGCGTATTGTTAACCAGAGATTTCATGTGTGACGGCTTTGACTAAAAAGCAGGTCAACATTTTTCCCTCTAGAACATATCTTGCTGGTTGAAGGAAATGTGTTTTGGATAATCCAAGGCCACGCCGGGCCTGCCTGTTGCAAGTATAATCCATACCTGCGAAAAAAAGAGAGCAAAAAGGTGTGTCAAATCCTGACAAAACTGATTACACTTTCGAGCATAAACCATGCTTAGGTGTTTTTTTGAGCATAAACCATACTCGAGGGACGTTCGAATCATCCTGCTAAAACCTAGCGAGGGACCTAACCTTCCGGGTATAAGCCATACCAGGAAGTTCAGACTAAGCATAAGCCATACTCGAGTTTTATTGAGTTCCTTCGCCCAATCCTGACAAGATCGTTCGTCGTTCCTGAGTATAATCCACACTTAACCATCCTAGTGAGTACAATCCATACTCATGTTGGGATAGAGCTATACTTGCCAAAACCTGACAAGACAGTCTGTCCCTAGGCATAATCCATGCCTAGGGGTCCGAGATAAGTATAAGCCATACTTTAATTGAGATTGAGAATCCTGCCACAACCTGACAAGACACTTAAATTCGCCAAACATAATCCATGTCCGGAAAGTTCTTCCTTATTCAATTCAAAGTACAAAACCAAAGCAAATCCTTATTGGTTTGTCATCGGGTGCAGAGCACGCTTTGGAGCTAAATCCTAACCCCGAACGTGTGTACTCCAATTTAGCCAATCGGAGAACCTAAAGAAAGCAAAGAGATATATCTTAAATCCTAAGAAATGCTGAAAATGCAGAGTGATCCAATCCAGATCAGTTGATGATGAGCCCACGGGAGCTCGATCCAGGGACATTCCCACTCCGGGAAGCAGGTGGTGGCAGCGTGGGTGCAGGCGTTGTAGGTTTTTTCACATACTCGGGTAGCTCTCCACGTCTAACCCGTTTCTCAATCAAATCATGAAGATTCCTGCAGTCATTTGTGTCATGACCGTCCATATCGTGGAATATGCAATGTTTTCCAGAATCACGTTCTCTTTGCGATGGCTCCCTCCTGGGAGGCTTTGGGTAGGAGATAACACCGTTAGTGTCCATGTAGATATCGATTAGCGTTGAATTGAGCTCTGTGTACTTTTCATATCCGGGCCATCTTCGGGGCTGAGCGTTGCGATCATTCTTGATAGCATCTTTCCCTTTGCCTTTTTCAGAATCAGACGGTCCTCTGTCTTTAAGCATGTTGACATCGAGAATTTTCTTTTTGGAAGTTGCGTCTTCCTTACATAGAAATCTATCAGATTCAAGGTAGAATTCGCTGAGATTTCATGGTAGATCTCGATACAAGGATTTTTTGAACTCCGAGTTGTCCAGAACGCCGGATACTGCCACCATCAATACCATAGATGGCTCAGATCGATCAACTGATGCTGCTGCAACATTGAACCATTCCAAAAATGAGCGCAGAGTTTCTCTAGTTCTCTGCTTGATTGTAGTCAGTGACATTACATTCTTGGGTCGAGCGATGTGGACCCGAAACTGTTCAATAAAGTGAGTGACCAACATGTTCCAGCTGTTGATCGATTCAGATTCCAGCTACCGAATCCACATAGCAGTTATGTCAGTCAGAAAGGGGAAAACATTTTTCCATGACGTTTTTCGACGCTGATTGAACCTCCATGTGCCGTTTGTAGTGCATGAGATGCACCGTAAGATCCGTCCTGCCATTGTAGGGCTCCAATTGTGGAAGTTTGAAATTCGGGGGATTGCGGGAATTCCTGATTTCCTGAGTGAATGGATTGTGGTTGACATCATCCATGTCATTCTGATAAGTCCGGCCTCTCGAGAGACATTCGATCAAATTGGCGAGCCGATCGCCTTCAAAAAATTATTGCAAGTTGCCAAGATCCGAGCTAGTGCCCCCAGCGTTATGTCCAGAGAGTTTGGAAGTGCATAAGGTGTTTGGAATGTCGTTCGGTTCGGATCGGTTGCCTGTAGGTTGGAGGGGTGGAACCGACCCAGTTTTGGCTCTCTGCTCCGAGCCACATTGGGTTGATGATGAGCTAAAGCTGGTGCCTGGGTGCCCATCCAAACCGGAGTGGATGTAGGTCGAACCTGAGCGAAGCCTTGATTTCCAGAGGGGAGGCTGCTGCCCCCAAGCTCATGTAGGGTTGCGGTTCGGATCGGGTCTGAACCAACCCGGTGGGGGAATGCCCCCCATTTCCATCTGCGTTGGATTCAGATTTTAGCCCTCGGTTCGGATCGGATACGAACCGATCTGGTTCGTTATTCCTGCTGGAGCCATTTCCGTGTTGTTTCTAGTGAGTTGTGCATTGTAGCTCGGCCTTCCATTCATTCGAGCTAAGAACTCATCCATCATCTCTTGTTGTTTGCGGAGGAGATCGTCTTCCCTTGCCATCTAGGTCCTCAGTTCAACGAGAACGTCGTCCATCTCTTCTCTGGTAAAATATGTCGATAGATCACCATGAGAGGAAGCCTCCTGGCTTGCTGCATTCCTCGCGCCTTCCGTACCAACGTCCTCAGTACGAGAGAAGGTTCCATCTTTCTTTAGTTTAACCATTGATCCAATAGCCGAGCAATCTGATTCCTTTCAAGCTAGAGATTGAAGTAATATCGTGTGCACCCCTACCTGGCACGCCAAAATGTTAGACCAAAATCTGGGCCTAACACCAAAATGCGGTGTGAAATCCTCACAATCACAGAATAAATGCAGAAAAAGCAGTAAAATAAAAGGGGACACACGAGATTTTTGTAGTGGTTCGGCTCAGTCCAAGCCTACGTCCACTTTATAGTTTCTTAAATCCTAAGAAGCTATTACAGTGTTGTTTGCTTACGGTTTATACACGAAATCCTCGTGTTTACAATGAAAGGAAGTGAGAAAAGTGGAGATTATACATGAAATCCTCGTGCCATAATGTGGAATTCGGCTTTGATGTGTTCGCAAAGTCCTTGCGGTTGCAATGGTGGAAACCGCGTAAGAGAGTGGCCAAAAGATCACTTAATTCTCCTCCAAGCGGTGTATATATAGGTGATTTCTGGGTTCGGTTCAGATGCCACATTGCGCGCTCAGAGAAAATCTCGAAGAGTAGTGGAGAACGTGGAAATATCCTTTCCAAGTTGCGCTGGGCCAAGTGTCATCCGATCCGCACTTGTAGGAGGCGGTTATGGCAAGAGAATCGGTCAAACTTCGGGTGTAGAAGCAGGTCCAAGGGGGTCAGTTCGGGTCTGATCCAAACCAAGTTGATGTCTCCGATCCGAAGACTGGAAGCACTTCATTACATAATACTTCAGGCGGGTCGGGTCTTCTATGCTCCGATCCAAACCGTATATCCGATCCAAATGGGTTATGCCAATTCCAGATTCCAAGTTTCCGGTTCTGCATGCGTTCACGGAAACGGGCGTAATTTCCAAACCATAAGTCTGTTTGAGCCGATCGTAAGCTCGACTCGAAGCTAATTCAGAGGGCTACGAGAGTTACAGAGATCAGCTTTGTAGTTGCTGTTTTTGGGCCCAAAAGAGATCGTCTGATAGGAGTTTCGGGCCATTCTTTGTCTGTGATGCGATTTCAACCAAATCGCTTCCTATCTTCTGACGATATTCCCAATACTAGTTCGTATTGTTAACCTGAGATTTCATGTGTGACGGCTTTGACTAAAAAGCAAGTCAACAATTAGATTGGAAACCTTACATGTTAATAGTGGGAGAAAGGAAGTAGAACCTTATAACCCTGACCGTTGGTGCATTAACCATTTCCACATAGGTCCAACCCTTATCTTTGCCATAAATTGTTCCATCTCAAAAGGGTACAACTTATTCAGTCACTAGGAAAATGTCATTCATGCACAAGCCAGAGGAACAATATTTGAGCACAAGCCAGAGGAACTATATTCATGCACAAGGTGGTTTAAGAATGTTGCAATTCAATCTCACAACACGACAAAGAGGAAGCTTGAGGATAAGGAAGAACCAATAAAGTTGAGTAACAAAAGGATTAAGTTCCAACAACAAAAGTGGATCTTTGAGTCAAGATTACCCAAAGAATGCAAACTTACAGCATCCATTGAGAATATCGGCTTTCTAACTAAACACTAATTCAACTATTGGCCATCACAAAATAAGAAGCTAAGAATGAAGTCAAATTGGAAGGACCCTATTGCTACTAGCATGTTACACCCCATAATTAAAACACTATAATCATACTAAAATAGGAATTACTTAATCAAATGTTCAGAATTAAGTAAAACCGAAATTATAATTGTGTTCATCTTGGAATTCTAGTTAGAATAGACTCCAAGTTTGCGTAAACGGTTAACTTATGAAGAAGTTATGGGCATTAGAAGTTTGTATACGTATAAGGGGCTTATATATAAATATAATTCAAAAATATTCAACGGAGATAAAGCAGGACAAATACGCGGAAACCTACCATTGTGGGACGACCCACACTCAGTCTGGGTCGACCAAAGCATGGGTAGGTCCACCCACAAGTCGACCCAACAACGATTTTGGCTGGATCATTTTTCTAAATTTGGACTATTTTGTGGCTAGGTTCGTGCTGACTCAGTGCTATAGGTATGGTTTAGATTAAATCCTTAGAATCTAAAGGCTAAGGTTGACTCTGTGAATCTATAAATAAGTGGCTTCTTCCATTCCAATACACACAATTTCTTCATACCTTCTGCCTCTATGAGTCTATTTTGAAATAAAAAATAATAATGAGGGAATGCTGCTGAAGCCTAGATCTACAGAGAAAACTCAAAATACAACATTTTCATACAACAACAAAAATGATAGGCTTGGATTTTTCTGCAACGGCATATAGATATATACACATAAGAGATTTAATCTCTTCTTCACCAAGACCTGTTGTGAGTTCCCTGTTATTTTCAGATCTGATTCCTAGATTATATCATGGCAGTTAAACAAAATTGGGTTTAGGATATATGTGTTCAATTGCTAAACTTGTTTTTCACTGTTATTCACTTATGTCATTGTTATAAGTAACATACATGCCTTTACTATTGGTAATTAATCAGTTATGTGTATCTATCTTTCTTTTCCCTATTTTAATTGTTTTAGTTTATTTCATGTCCTGCCTATATGCCTATGTGATTTGATTCTACTCTCCTTCCACTGTTTTTCCTTTTTTGTTTACGCTAAGCCTAGGCCTTTTTAAGCCTAGGCCATGCCCGATTAGAGTTTGCGTATAATTAAAATTGGGGCAATAAGAAATGACATGAAAAGGGGAATTTGGAGGCATAATGTTAATTTAAGGATTGTTTGACTGTAATATGGGAAAGCGATAATATGCACATGTTTATACTTGTTGTAGATTTGATAAAAAGGGGTAATGTGCATTAACTTGCTGTAAGTTGATAAAAATGGATAATATGCATAAACCTGTTCCTGTTGTAATTTGGGGGAATAATTAAATGAACTAATATGCATATGTATAAACATGTTAGATTTGACTTAATACAGAGAATGACATGTTAGAATATTGTAAGTACTAGATGTTGGCTAATAATATGAGTCACTGCAGCAGATATACATACATCTGGGCATGTGTTTTGGGGAAGTGTTGTATGCACATAATTACA
This sequence comes from Allium sativum, assembly GCA_030737875.1. Lineage (NCBI taxonomy): Eukaryota > Viridiplantae > Streptophyta > Magnoliopsida > Asparagales > Amaryllidaceae > Allium > Allium sativum. Next base: position 91,257,350 of record CM060910.1, on the reverse strand, counting down.
TGTAACATTACAACCACGCTTATTAGTAAACTAAACCTGCTTGGTTAAACCCGATTATAAACAAGCTAAAGAGGTCCCTTGTTCTGCTGTTGTATCGGGTTTTGGGGACTCTTAAATCCTAGTTACTTGGGGGTACAGGCTTAAGGGGTTTGGCTTGTGTCAATCTGTTGTTCGAAACCCATATCAGTCGGTATCCCTGTTCATATTTTGTTAGAGGGTCGCACTAGGTAGGGGCTAGGTAACGCTTTACTGAACTGGATAGTAAGAGGTTCACATGCAGAAGGTGGGTACGAGCGCGTTTCGGCGGGGTCATGAGTGAGCATGAGTCCTATTAGGGAAACTATGTCGCTGTATCACAAGTAAATATGTCTATGTTGTATAAGTTGCTGGGTTAAGGAGTAATACACCCTACTGTCGGGGCTGACACAGGGTATTTACATATTAGGGAGCTGATCGCATGGGTAGTAATTAAGGTACACCTAATCCTATAGATATGTAATTAGGGTCACTTAATCTTGTTACATAACCAAGGTACGCCTAATCCTGTTATTTAATATTGTTGTTTAATTCTGCTGTTAATCCTGCTATTATGTAATTAGGATAAATACCTAATCATCTTAATCCTATTATACTAGTATTAGTGCAGACATAACCTGTTTTAGGGATATAAATGTGAAGCATTGCTCGATCATAGTTTATTCCTGTTATTTCTGTCTATCCTGCTATTCTGTTTATTTTACCAGTTGTATACGCCCCGCTATTACCTCGCCATATCCCCGCTATATCGTGTAGTGGGTTTCTAACGCTACGCTATTTCAAAATAGTCCTTGAAATAGTCTTTCCGCTTTAAGCCATGCTATATTCCGATATTCATGATATATCCCTTTATTTTAGCTATATTCCTCTATTTTCGCTATATCTTATGTAAGAGAAATGAATTAAAAATGTCATTTGTGCATTATAAAATTATTTTAAAATATAATTTTATAACATATATTTTTCAGAATATAAAGTAATATAATATTCTATTAAATTTAGTCAAACAAAATGGAAGTTTACACTTATTTACATATATTTGCTTATGCTTTTATTTAAAATTAAGAATGTACTAATTATAATTAAGTTGAATGTTAATTTTCCATTTATCTATCATTTATATATATGTAAAAGCATTAAATATGAGTTATATATACTATTTTAGACTCATCTGCCATTTCATGTTATTTCCTCGCTTTATCCCCGCTACAACTTTTTGCGCCTCCACCGCGTCGAATCAGCTGAGCGCTTCAACTGCACAGACCTTATATGACTTTTTGCTTCCTCGTCTAGTCTCGTTTACCTGTCTTGGTATTCTTATTTGTGCATATTTGAATATCGCTAGAACTCGTTATGTTTGACCTTTTTGTTTTCGCTTCTTTCTTCCTTTCCCTCCAGGTCCTCGGAGTGGTAGCACTCCTCAGTGATTAGGACTTTCTCTTTCAGCTTGGATTTGGACTTTCTGATATGTGCCACTTTGACTTACTTTATACTCTGTTATGGCTTGCTATGAGGGATATGATCTTATGTTACTGCACTCTGATATTTCCTTTTATGAGATGTTTAGTGAAACAGATTTGAGATTCTTGGTTTTTATGTAATTGGTTTTGATGTAATCTGTTTGAGACAATGTTTTTAGTTTTAAATAAAGTTGAAATTTTCCGCTGCATATTTTATATTTGTCTTGTGAATTTCTATATTGTTTGCCAATGATGCTTCACAAAACTTAATGCGTTCTCTTATGAGTGATATTAACGGACACGTGGTATCACATTTAGTATCAGAGCTGAAGGTTACAAGATCAGAGAATTTTTTTTAAAGTTGTTTTAAAAAGCAAAGTATTTTCAATTAAAAACCAGTTCTTTAAAAACATATCACCTCAAGCCATATTTGATATTCTTTCGACCTCTTGTCGAATCTTTTGTTTCTTCTCTTTTCAGCATGTCTAAGGCACCCAATTTTCCTAAGGGCATTGCACTACCAACATGGTTCCATTGGTATCTTGAGGCTACGGCACCTGCTGGAGGTAAGGAGATGCCCCACCCCCAGCTGCAGCCCCTATAGCTTCACCTCCACGAGTAAATAACTTTTCTAAGATAGGTAAATACTTTTGCGCCATGGGAGGAAAACTGTTCCGTGGTACAGAGAGATTTGTTGAGGCACGAAATTGGCTAAGAGAAATAGAGAACGTGTTTGGTCTTTTTGATATCGATGATAGAAGGAAGATACAGTTGGTTGCATGGCAACTAAAGGACGAGCCTTCTTATTGGTGGGAAGTAACATAGGCAGGACAACAAGTAGCTACTTAGGTGGATTTCCGACAGAGATTCGAGATGAAGTTTTTATCTCAGGAAGAAGAGGGATTACAGATGGAAAGAATCTTGGCTTTGAAACAAGGGGACATATCTGTTAAGGATTATGTGAATAAGTTCAGTCAGCTGGCAAGATTTGGTCTGGACTTGGTGAACACACCCTATAAGAAGGCACTTAGATTTGTGAGAGGGTTGAATCAACCTCTCCTAAGACTTGCACTATCTCATATACCGATGAGGGTGGCATTTGAAAGGCTGGTTGACTAGTTCTTATGCACGAAGATGGCAAGGATGAGAAAAAGACAGTAAGACTGAGAAGACACAGGCTAAGGGCGAGAACATAAATGGTGGCCTAGGAAAGGAAAGAAAAAGAAAGGAGCTCAAATCAAGAAAGATATCAAGTGTCATGGTTGTGAAGCTATGGGTCATTTTGTGAAGGAATGTAGAAAGGCAAAGAAAGCATGCATTAATTGTGGACAAGTAGGGCACTTCACTAAGCAATGCCCTAGCAAGCAAGGACAAGGGGCAGGAACTCTTTGATAAGTACATGCTTTAGAGGCTCGTGGACTTGATCGAGGTAGGAAAGTCACGTTTGAAGCTTTGATTTCCATTTTTGACTATCCTGTTATAACCCATTTTGATTCAGGCACTTCACATTCATTTATATCCAATTCTTTAGTAGATAGTTTGTACCTTAATACTAGTATAGTTTCTGATCCTGTAGCGGTCCCAAACCCCATAGGAGGTATAGCTCATTTATCCATGATATGTAGGGGGTTTGAGAATTTCTATCTTGGGCGTCGAGTTTGAATACGACGCACATGTACTGGGCTTCATGGGATATGGTTTGATTCTAGGAATGGATTGGCTAGCCATGTGTGGTGCCATCCTTAATTGTGAAAAGAGAGTAGTTAGACTTCTTATATGTCATGGTAGAAATCTCGAAATTTCCAACGACCCACGCGGATCGGTGATGCTCAGTTTTATAGAATCACTTAATACTTCTGTTGATGATTTGTGATCTATACCCATAGTCAGAGAATTTCTGAACATGCTTGAGGAGGCTAAGGGACTACCTCCAAGGCATGAGATAGACTTCCGTATCTATTTGGTAGAGAATGCTAAGCCAGTTTCTCTACTAATGCGGCACATGGCTCCTAGAGAATGGAGGGAGCTTAGCAAGCAAATAGGGGAGCTATTCGAGAAAGGTTTTATTAGACGCAACATTTCAGAGTGGGAAGCTCCGGTTGTCTTTGCAACTAAGGCAGTGATTATAGGGAACTGAATAAGCTCACTAAGAAGAATAGGCACCTGCTACCGAGAATTGACGACCTGTTTGACTAGCTAGTAGGTGCATCAGTTTTCTCGCAGATGGATTTGGACATAGAATTTCATCAGTTGAGGGTGTAAGAGGACAACATTGATAAGACTGGAATTAGAAATCCAAATGGCTTTTTTGAGTAGTTGGTTATGCAATTTGGGCTAACCAATGCACGCGCCTATTTTGTGGACTTGATGAGTAGGGTGTCTAGGGAGTTTCTGAACAGGTTTGTGGTGGTTTTTGTGGATGACATTCTGATCTTCTTAAGGAGTAAGGAGGAGCATGCCCAACACTTAGGGTATGCTCTATGCACTCTCAGATCGCATCAACTCAAGGCAAAACTTTCTAAGTGTCACTTTTGGAGAAAGGAAGTAAGGTTCCTAGGGCATGTGGTCTCTAAGGACCGGATGCAGTGGACCCCGCTAAAGTCGTAGTTCAAGATTGGAGGGCCCCAAAGAATATGACGGAGGTGAGAAGTTTTCTAGGGTTGGCGGGCTATTATAGAAATTTTATCAAGGACTTTGCAAGAGTATCATCCTCGCTTTCCTGATTGATGAAGATGAACTTGGTTTTTTCGTGGAGCACTGATTACGAGAATACTTTCTAAGGTTGAAAAGGGCTCTGACAAGAGCCCCAGTTCTAACCTTCCCTGATGGAAGCAAGATGTTCACAGTCTACACAGATGCTTGTTGCACAGGGCTTGGTGCCATTCTGATGCAAGAGGGATGGGTAGTATTTGTGGAAGCAGACAGTTGAGAGTTCATGAGAAGAACTACCCTACCCATGATCTAGAGTTGGCTGCAATAGTGTTCGCATTGAAGTCTTGGCAATATTATCTACCTGGAGAAAGATTTGAGCTATACATGGATCATAAGTTGCTCAAAAACTTGCTCTAACAGAAGGATTTCAACCTAAGGAAGCAACGGTGGATGGAGTTCCTAACGTCCTACAACTTTGAGATAGCATATACCCCGGACAAGGGTAATGTAGTGGCGGACGCATTGAGTAGGCAGAGGATGATTTTTAGTCCTCTATTCGTAGAAAAGTGGAGCTTTGAGTACATCTCGATCCTTGATTTTAAGCCATCCATATATTTCACAATGGGATTGTTAGCATCGTTAGAGGTGAGACCTACTATATTGGAGTGTATTGATCTATGCAGCAGGAGGACCCATAGATAGCAGGTATCTTGGACAAGTTTAGTAGAGAAGAGACTTCTAGTCACCTTGCTAGATATACCATGGACGAGAAAGGGTGGCTAAGACGAGATTGAAGGCTATGTGTCCCTAGGTTTGGGGGAATTGCTATAGACAGTGCTTGAGGAAGCCCATCATTCTCGGATGATAATCCATCTGGGCGGAGACAAGATATATCCAAACATGAAGAGAATTTTCTTTTGAACCGAAATAAAGAAGGATACGGCGGAATTTGTAGCTCGATGCTTGACGTACCAACGAGTAAAGGCTGAACAAAGAAAACCTGACGGACAGCTTAAGCCCTTAGATGTACCACAATGAAAGTGGGAGAGCGTCTCTATGGATTTCATCGATGGGTTTCCCTAATCAAGGAAAGGCAATACGATAATTTGGGTTATAGTGGGCAAAATTATGAAGAGCGCTCATTTATTTCTGTTAAGAGTAAGAGGTTGGTAGCTTGGCTTGCATCAATATATCTTCGAGAGATAGTCCGACTGCTTGGGGTACCTTCCAGTATAATAAGCAACCACGACCCCATCTTTACTAGTGAGTTTTGGAAGTGCTTACAAGAGGCATTAGGTACACATCTACGTTTGAGCACAACGTACTGTCCTCTGACAGATGGACATACTAAGAGGGTGAATAGAGTTCTTGAGGATCTTCTAAGATTGTGCATCCAAAACTTTGGAAGGACTTGGGAGGAGCATCTCCCATTAGTTGAATATGCCCACAATAACAATTACTAATTGAGCATAGGCATGACACCCTTCGAAGCGATATATTAACGATCTTGTAGATCGCCGACTTGTTGGTGGGAGTCTACGGACTTACTTCTACTTAGACCTGAGATGATTTGAGAAACTTCCAAGAAGATTGATCTTATCCGCCGAAGAGTGAAAGCAGCTCAAGACAGACATAAATTTTATGCTGACAAAAGGAGGACCGATTTTGTAACACCCCACCTCCGCTAGGGTCACTCACAAAGGGAATGCACTAGTTTTAGAGAGGTATTATCGAGATAACATCACAGAATTATCACAAGACAGAACATAAATAAATAATTAAGTAAACAGCGGAAGAATTTTTGAGAAAAACAGAACTTCATTTCATTCCAAAATAAACCATGTCTTTTACGAACATTTCAAATAACTTCATTACAACTGTCTTGTAATAATAGCCAAAGAAGCAATAACTTAAAAACAGAAAAAAAACTTATTCACCAAGTGCAGTAAAATGAAGCAGCCATAGCAAACCGTACATGCTGAGCCAAGCAAGTGATATCCAAGCTAAGAGCAAGTGTTTCCTCCCTGAGAACCTAGGGGGGAAACGAAAGAAAAAGAGGCGAAAGGAAAAGGGTCAGTCATAAAGACTGAGTAAGTCCTAGTGACTTTCAGTGTAAAAACGGTTAAAACAACCTGTCATGTATGAACTGGAACTAAACTTAAGAATGGTGTCAAGGTGAACAAGATAGACTAAGGTGATCAGGCTAAGTCAAGACAAGTCAAGTAAAGCATCACATGTTCGAGATTCGTTGCATCGACTGTACTAGTATACTAAGCCCATGTCACAAGTTAATCACGAAATAAATCCCACGGCCCAATATCATGAAATGACCCTGAAACGGGGTCTGACCCAAGTACGGGGTCCTACGGAGCGATTATCTAGTCGATCGGCTCCCTACAAGGTCTAGCTCGTCAAGTGTCCGTGTCATACGGCTAATCACGAATGTAGTCACCTGTGCTGGGTCCACCTTCGGGTGTATCAGCCCTAGGGTGTCAACCCCTGATACGATTCAAGATGCACAGATAAATCTATGGATACCCAGTGCCTGCCCCGGAATACGTGCACGACCGTAGTCCACCGAACCTACACTGGCATACCCCACTGCCGTCATTCACCTCTTACAATCAGCCCAGTAATCGTGCCTCACCCGGCCTAGCCCCAGGGTACCTTGATACATCTAGAGGGTTACTGCTGAAAAGGGTCATGTCTAGGGTTTCGCCTAACAGATTAGGTCATGTAATTCGTGACCTAACCCTGCCTAACCGATTAAGTCATGTAATTCGTGACTTAATCCTTTTCCAGTCTAGTCATGTCAATATGGTTAAGTACGTCATTTAAATTCGTGACTTAACCCGCTTACGTGTCATGTCAAGTTGGCTAAGTGTTGTCGTTTCAAGTCCATGACTTAGCCCAACAAATCGTGTTCAAGTTGGTTAAGTTGTCTTTTCATGTTCATGACTTAACCCTAATTGGCATTAATTGGTTCTTTAATGCACCGAACCACTCACATTGGATCTTATTGTTCGTAGCCACTGGATTTGCCGGGCGGTTCCGGGCAGGTTTACGCTACGAACTCAACCCAACCTCGGGTTTCAAGCGCGATGTGACCAACTACCCACATTGGATCCTATTGTTTGTAGCAAATGGATTTGTCGGGCGGTTCCGGGCAGATTTACACTACAAACTCAACCCAACCTCGAGTTGACCACTTTCTTGTTTTCTAAAGTCATGCCCATGTTCTTATTAGATTCGTGCTATTTTCATAGCATGTTCATATGTCAATTTCGTGCCCAACTAAGGCATGTTTCAAGTCAAATCATAGAATATTCAAGTCGAGTTTTTCGTTCCATATTTCATGTTCTACTTATGCCAAATTTCATGGTTTATGATTATAACCAATTCAAGTTTTGCCTATTCTACCCAATCGTATCCCCAACGCATATAAACGTACTTCGTTCACAAGCATAAACAATTCAAGAGATAAAGGGGAATAACACCAAACATGTGATAGGCATATGTTACAATTCCACCATCACTTGCATAATAAACAGGCTATAACATATCACATGGTTTCGATACTAGCATGATGATAACTTGGCATAGTAATGGTTCCAACTTAGTTCAACATGATGAATTCAACTTTACATCATAGGAATAATAATCATTGCGGGCATAATAATTATTTTATTACAAACATGAAACATTAAAGGCATGGTAATTCTAATAGGCATAGTGGATTCCAATTTAGCATTTTAACACAATGATTCTCATCTAGCATTATAAACATAATGATTCCAACTTTTCATCATAACCTAGCGATTCCCAATTTAACATGATAGGTATATTAACATCACATGCATAGTTTCATTAATATCATAGACATGGTTTAATTAGCATCATAGGCATGGTTTAATCAACATGAGGATTTCAATGAACATAATGATTCCATGGACATGTATTTGTTCAACTTGCAATAAAATTAAGCCCAAGTGATTCATAACAACATCAACATCATGATAAGTTTAACTTGCAACATTAACATAGCAATATTCCCAAATTTTGATTCAAAGTTAAACGATATAAACATGGATTAATAATAGTTCTTAAATCCGGTTTCAATTCATAGCATGTCCATGTTATTTTAGTGTTTTTGCCTAAAAAGTGACATAGAACTTACAATATGAAGCAAGCAATCCAAATCAAAACTTTAAATCAAATAGCCCCAAATCCGTTGTCTAAAGCGTCGTAGTTGTTGTAGCTTCTAGTTGTAGCCTTCAAGAATCATCCTTCGTCTTCTTTAATTTTTGTTCTTTGTATTTTTAATTTAGAGTTCTAGGTTTAATGGCGGCTGCATGAGTGCTAAAATGAAATAGTATGATTTAGGCTAGGTCTTAGGGTCTTTAAATAGTTGTAGGCAACTCATTTAGGCCATTAGATCAACCCCAGAATCAATCCGGACCATCAAAACACATACCGGGCTTCAAAAATGGGTTCTGGGCCAAACCAGGCCGACCAGGTCGACCTGTACAGGGGGGGTCGACTCTAGGGTCGACTCTAGGGTCGACCTGGCCTGGGGAGGTCGACTCTAGGGTCGAATCTAGGGTCGACTCGGTTCTGTCTGCCAAAAAGTCTGCTGAAACTTGTTTTGGCCATATCTTGGTCATACGGACTCCGATTTTCGAAAACTCGGACTCTATTTCGCGTATTTTTTCGAGAGGAACGCAATGGTGAAGTCCATTTTACCTAATTCCTGATTCTTAAATTAATTATCCTTATTTTACTATCTTTTTCGTTACACACACCGTTACCGAACTAATTTTTCTTCTCTTCCAAATATTAATTAATTCTTCTTATGCATCACCATTATTTACCTATCTAAACATATTTTTATATATTTCATTTCATTTTTAATTATACCTTGATTTCTTGTTTTCACATGTTGTTAAAATTCGGGTTGTTACATTCTCCCCTCCTTAAAGGATTTCGTCCCCGAAATCTTCAAGTTAAGAAGAATGTGTCCTACCATCCATCATCCATCTACTCAAAACATCATCCACAAGCAACCATGGTCCTTAAAAGACTTATAATGTTTTATGAACACATGCAAAGAGTGTGAGTATATGTTCCTTATCTAATGCTAATGATCAGGCCTGATTGATCTTCTAAATGCAAAATATGTTTAGTGAGATGAATCCAATATGTATGCAAAATTTTCCTATCATAATTCATAATTTCTACATGAGTGCACAAACATTCAATCATATGCAACATCCAAATGATAGCACAACCAAGTTTCCAAAATAATTACTCATGCATATGCAAGTATGAAACTGTGACTGAGCCGATCTAGTGCCTAATGTGTATTCATGCATCCACGAGCAACCACTTGTACCACTTGCAACCATTTTGCAATCATAACATGTTTCAATTACATGTTTACATCCAAAAAGATTCTACCTATGGTTCTCAAGATAGGATCGAGGAGATAACAAGATAAAACAAAGCATCTAGAAAAAGAAGTTAAAGATGTACCCCCGGAAGTTCCGGTCTGCTTCTTAGGGCAGTCCTTGCTGATGTGTCCAGTCTCCCTACAATGAAAACATTCACCTTGCTTTCTCTTCCTCTTTCTACAATCCTTGGCTATGTGCCCTTCCGTACCACAGAAATTGCATTTCCTTTTATCACGTGAGTTGTCGTTCTTGCCTCCTTTCTCGGAGTCTACCTTCTTATTCTGAGAATCGTTGGGCCTGACCTCTTTCTTGCCCTTCTTATCTTCCTCATACAGTAGGGCCATATCCACCAAGCTTTCAAAGGTCGCCCCCATGGGCACATGAGTCATGGCCAAACCATGTAGCGGCTCGTTCAAGCCTCGTGCAAAACGTAGCGCCTTTTTCTGAGGAGTGTTGACTAACTCCAATCCGAAGCGAGCAAGCTGATTGAAATGGTTCACGTATTCTTTAACTGTCATATTTCCTTGTTTAAGGGCCAGAAACCGTTCCATTTGGAGACTCTCCTCTGCCGATGACAAGAACTTAAGCCTAAATCTCCCTCTAAAGTCCGCCCAAGTCTCAATGGGCCTAGCAGCATTGGTGACTTCCCACCAATAAGAAGCTTCCTCTTTCATGAGCCACGCCGCCAACTGTACTTTCCTATTGTCCTCTACCTCAAAGATAACAAACAAGTCTTCGGTTTCCTTCAACCAATTCCGTGCCTCAACAAAAGTCTCAGTTCATAGGAAATCCTTTCCGCCCATGGCCTTAAAGTCCTTGCATATCTTTGAAAAAGCGGTTTCTCGCGGAGGTTGAGGAGGAGGATTGGCTAGGCCTGCCACATTAGCCTGAGCCTCGAGGAAACGACGGAACCAAGTGGTTATATTGACACCCTCGGGAAGATTAAGATCGTCGGCCATGATAAGCTGAAAACGAAAAAGGAAAAGATTCAAACGAGGAAACAAAGATTGTGCTAATGGCTTTTTGGGGAATATGCCTTTTAATCAAAACAAAATTTTCTTGAAAATTTGCTTCTTTGTAAATGGTTTTGAAAAAAATTCAAAAGGTTTTCAAAACTTTTGCCCAGTCTTGGTAACCTTCTGCTCTGATACCAAGTGTAACACCCCACCTCCGCTAGGGTCACTCACAAAGGGAATGCACTAGTTTTGGAGAGGTATTATCGAGATAACATCACAGAATTATCACAAGACAGAACATAAATAAATAATTAAGTAAACAACGGAAGAATTTTTGAGCAAACCAGAACTTCATTTCATTCCAAAATAAACCATGTCTTTTACAAACATTTCAAATAACTTCATTACAACTGTCTTGTAATAATAGCCAAAGAAGCAATAACTTAAAAACAGAAAAACAGCTTATTCCCCAAGTGCAGTAAAATGAAGCAGCCATAGCAAACCGTACATGCTGAGCCAAGCAAGTGATATCCAAGCTAAAAGCTAGTGTTTCCTCCCTGAGAACCTGGGGGGGGGGGGAACGAAAGAAAAAGAGGCGAAAGGAAAAGGGTCAGTCATAAAGACTGAGTAAGTCCTAGTGACTTTCAGTGTAAAAATGGTTAAAACAACCTGTCATGTATGAACTGGAACTAAACTTAAGAATGGTGTCAAGGTGAACAAGATAGACTAAGGTGATCAGGATAAGTCAAGACAAGTGAAGTAAAGCATCACATGTTCGAGATTCGTTGCATCGACTGTACTAGTATACTAAGCCCATGTCACAAGTTAATCACGAAATAAATCCCACGGCCTAATATCATGAAATGACCCTGAAACGGGGTCTGACCCAAGTACGGGGTCCTACGGAGCGATTATCTAGTCGATCGGCTCCCTACAAGTTCTAGCTCGTCAAGTGTCCGTGTCATACGGCTAATCACGAATGTAGTCACCTGTGCTGGGTCAACCTTCGGGTGTATCAGCCCTAGGGTGTTAAACCCTGACACGATTCAAGATGCACTGATAAATCTACGGATACCCAGTGCCTGCGCCGGAATACGTGCACGACCGTAGTCCACCGAACCTACACTGGCATACCCCACTACCGTCGTTCACCTCTTACAATCAGCCCAGTAATCGTGCCCCACCCGGCCTAGCCCCAGGGTACCTTGATACATCTAGAGGGTTACTGCTGAAAAGGGTCGTGTCTAGGGTTTCGCCTAACAGATTAGGTCATGTAATTCGTGACCTAACCCTGCCTAACCGATTAAGTCATGTAATTCGTGACTTAATCCTTTTCCAGTCTAGTCATGTCAAGATGGTTAAGTATGACATTTAAATTTGTGACTTAACCCGCTTACGTGTCATGTCAAGTTGGCTAAGTGTTGCCGTTTCAAGTCCATGACTTAGCCCTACAAATCGTGTTCAAGTTGGTTAAGTTGTCTTTTCATGTTCATGATTTAACCCTAATTGGCATTAATTGGTTCTTTAATGCACCGAACCACTCACATTGGATCTTATTGTTCGTAGCCACTGTATTTGCCGGGCGGTTCCGGGCAGGTTTAAGCTACGAACTCAACCCAACCTCGGGTTTCAAGCGCGATGCGACCAACTACCCACATTGGATCCTATTGTTTGTAGCAACTGGATTTGCCAGGCGGTTCCGGGCAGATTTACACTACAAACTCAACCCAACCTCGAGTTGACCACTTTCTTGTTTTCTAAAGTCATGCCCATGTTCTTATCAGATTCGTGCTATTTTCATAGCATGTTCATATGTCAATTTCGTGCCCAACTAAGGCATGTTTCAAGTCAAGTCATAGAATATTCAAGTCGAGTTTTTCGTTCCATATTTCATGTTCTACTTATGCCAAATTTCATGGTTTATGATTATAACCAATTCAAGTTTTGCCTATTCTACCCAATTGTATCCCCAACGCATATAAACGTACTTCGTTCACAAGCATAAACAATTCAAGAGATAAAGGGGAATAACACCAAACATGTGATAGGCATATGTTACAATTCCACCATCACTTGCATAATAAACAGGCTATAACATATCACATGGTTTCGATACTAGCATGATGATAACTTGGCATAGTAATGGTTCCAACTTAGTTCAACATGGTGAATTCAACTTTACATCATAGGCATAATAATCATTGCGGGCATAATAATAATTTTATTACAAACATGAAACATTAAAGGCATGGTAATTCTAATAGGCATAGTGGATTCCAATTTAGCATTTTTAACACAATGATTCTCATCTAGCATTATAAACATAATGATTCCAACTTTTCATCATAACCTAGCGATTCCCAATTTAACATGATAGGTATATTAACATCACATGCATAGTTTCATTAATATCATAGACATGGTTTAATTAGCATCATAGGCATGGTTTAATCAACATGAGGATTTCAATGAACATAATGATTCCATGGACATGTATTTGTTCAACTTGCAATAAAATTAAGCCCAAGTGATTCATAACAACATCAACATCATGACAAGTTTAACTTGCAACATTAACATAGCAATATTCCCAAATTTTGATTCAAAGTTAAACGATATAAACATGGATTAATAATAGTTCTTAAATCCGGTTTCAATTCATAGCATGTCCATGTTATTTTAGCGTTTTTGCCTAAAAAGTGACATAGAACTTACAATATGAAGCAAGCAATCCAAATCAAAACTTTAAATCAAATAGCCCCAAATCCGTTGTCTAAAGCGCCGTAGTTGTTGTAGCTTCTAGTTGTAGCCTTCAAGAATCATCCTTCGTCTTCTTTAATTTTTGTTCTTTGTATTTTTAATTTAGAGTTCTAGGTTTAATGGCGGCTGCATGAGTGCTAAAATGAAATAGTATGATTTAGGCTAGGTCTTAGGGTCTTTAAATAGTTGTAGGCAACTCATTTAGGCCATTAGATCAACCCCAGAATCAATCCGGACCATCAAAACACATACCAGGCTTCAAAAATGGGTTCTGGGCCAAACCAGGCCGACCAGGTCGACCTGTACAGGGGGGGTCGACTCTAGGGTCGACCTGGCCTGGGGAGGTCGACTCTAGGGTCGACTCTAGGGTCGACTCGGTTCTGTCTGCCAGAAAGTCTGCTGAAACTTGTTTTGGCCATGTCTTGGTCATACGGACTCCGATTTTCGAAAAATCGGACTCTATTTCACGTATTTTTTCGAGAGGAACGCAATGGTGAAGTCCATTTTACCTGATTCCTGATTCTTAAATTAATTATACTTATTTTACTATCTTTTCCGTTACACACACCGTTACCGAACTAATTTTTCTTCTCTTCCAAATATTAATTAATTCTTCTTATGCATCACCATTATTTACCTATCTAAACATATTTTTATATATTTTATTTCATTTTTAATTATACCTTGATTTCTTTTTTTCACATGTTGTTAAAATTCGGGTTGTTACAGATTTGGAATTTGAAGTGGGAGAATGGTCTTCATTGAAGTATCACGAATAAAGAATGTGGTTCGCTTTGGCTCAATAGGGAAGTTAGCACCAAGATTTTTAGGGTCATTCCCTATAGTGGAGACGATAGGTCAGATGGCCTATGGGATCAAGCTACCGGACAGACTGGCGGGCATACCCGATGTGTTTCATGTTTCCTATTTAATGAAATGTCTACATGATATGATAGAGATAGTAGAGCTGAGTACACTTGAAGGCGTTGAAGTTGAGAAGGAAGCATTAATGAGAAGTGTTCCTACTCATATACTTGGATCAGAGATCAAGAAGCTGTGCAACAAAGAAATCAGATTCGTAAAGGTATATTGGGGAGAAGACCGCGAAGATGCGACTAAGGAAAGAAAAGGTAGGATTCACGCTTCTAATCCTTTTCTTTTTGAAAGTACATTCTTGACATCTTTTCCAAGCTTTTCCTTTGCATTTGATTCTATCATTCAAGTATGTTTATCCTATCATTCGAAGCTTCGATCCTTAGGTAGAATCCAACGGTTAGAAACATTGTTTGAAAATGTTATGATCGATGGTTGCAAGTGGATGCAGGTGCTTGCTAGCGGTTGCTCGTGGATGCACATACAAACAATAGACACTAGATCGACTCAATCACTTACATATGGATCTGTGTGCATTTTCAATTTTCTATAGATGTAAATGGGTGAATCATCATATGGATGTTGTTTTGACGAATTATTATGCACACATACAAAGTTTATGTGTTATACTTGGATTATTTGCATACATTTTGGATTCATGACACACATATATTGCATTAAGGAGGTCAACTGAATCAGTTGACAACCCGATTTTCGAATTAGTGTAGGGACATATACACATAACACTTTTGCATATGTTCATACAAACATTAGAAATTCTTAAGGACAATGGATGTTGGATGGGTAGATGGTTGTTAGGATAGTAACATTTTTCTTAACTTGGAGATTTCGAGGACGAAATTCTTCAAGTAGGGGAGAATGTAACACCCAAAAATTTAATACACTACAATTATACTAAAATAGGAATTACTTAACTAAATATTTGGAATTAACTAAAACCAACTTTGCCGTTGCGTTTTCCTCGGATTTCTGGTTCAGGTAGACCCCAAGTTTGCGTAAAACGAGCAACTTGTGAAGAAGTTATAGGCATTAGAAGTTTGTATACATATAAGGGGCTTATATATAAATATAATTCAAAAATATTTAAAATATTCAACCGAGACGAAGCGGGAAAAGTCGCGGAAACCTGGACCGTTGTGGGATGACCCACACTTGGCCTGGGTCGACCAATGGGTCGACTCAACTGTGGGTTTGCCGACCTAAGCATGGGTGGGTTGACCCATGGGTCGACCCAATGGGTCGACGGGTCAACCCACCAATGATTTAGGCTGGTTCATTTTTCTGAATTTGGACTGTTTTGTGGCTAGGTTTGGGCTGACTCAGTGCTACATGTGCGGTTTAGATTAAAACCCTATCATCTAAAGGCTGAGGTTGACTTTGTGAATCTATAAATAGGAGGCTTCTCCCATTCCAATACACACAGTTTCTTCATACCTTCTGCCTCTATAAGTCTATTCTGAAATAAAAATAAATGTAATGAGGGAATACTACTGAATCCTAAATCAACAGGGAAAACTCGAAATACAATATTTGTATACAACAACAATAGGGATAGGTCTGGATTTTTCTGCTATGGCATATATATATGTATTTATGTATATATATAAGATATTTAATCTCTTCTTCACAAAGACCCGCTGTGAGTTCCCTGTTACCTTCATATCTGATTCCTAGACTATATCATGACAATTAAATAAAATTGGGTTTAGGATATACAGTTATAAGATAATTGTTATACCTGTTTTTCACTGTTATTCACCTATGTCATTGTTATCAGTAAAATACATGTTTCACTGTTAGATAATTAATCAGTTATATGTATCTATATTTATTTTCCATATATCTTCTATTTTAGTATATTTCCATTCTTGCCTATAGGCATATGTGATTTGATTCTACTCTCCTTCCTCTGTTTTTTCCTTTTTGTTTACGCTAAGACTCGGCCTTTAGAAGCCCGGGCCATGCCCGCTTAGAGTTTGCATATAATTGGGCATATAAGAAATGACATGAAAAGAGGAATTTGGGGCATTTTGTTAATTTAAGGACTGTTTGACTGTAATTTCGGAAAGGGAAAATATGCACATGTTTATACTTGCTCTAGATTTGATAAAAAGGGGGTAATTTGCATATACTTGCTGTAAATTGAAAATGGATAATATGCATAAACCTGTACCTACTGTAATTTGGGGCATAATTGAATGAATTGGTATGCATATGTATAAACATGTTAGATTTGACTCATTACAGATTTTGAGAATATGACATGTTAGAATATTGTAAGTACTAGATGTAGGCTAATAAACTGAATCATTGTACTAGATATACATACATCTGGGAAGGTGTTTTGGGGGAAGGGTGGTACACATATAATAACGTATAACATTACAATCATGATCATTAGTAAACCTAAACCTACTAGGTTAAACCTGATTATTAATAAGCTAAAGAGCCCTCGTTCAGATGTGGTATCAGGTTTTGGGAACTCGTAAATCCTAGTTACATGGGGGCACAAGCTTAGGGGGTTTGGATTGTGTCAATTTGCTGTTTGGAACCCATATTAGTCAGTATCCCTGTTGGTATTTTGTTAGAGGGCCTCACACTAGGTAAGTGCCAGGGCACACTTTACTGAACTGGATAGTAAAAGGTTCACCTGGGGAAGGTGGGTACGGGCGCTTTCTGGCGGAGTCATGAGCGTGCATGAGTCCGATTAGGGAAACTAAGTCGTTGTAACACCAGTAAATATGTCTTGTTATATATGCTGGGTTAGGGAGTGATACACCCTACTGCCGGGGCTAGCACAAGATATTTGCGTATTAGGGAGCCGATCGCATGGGTAGTAATTAGGGTACACCTAATCATGCTTATATGTAATTAGGGTAACACCTAATCCTGTTATGTAGTTAGGGTACGCGCAATCCTGCTGTTTAGTCCTACTGTTTAATTCTGATGTTAATTCTGCTGTTATGTAATTAGGCTAAATACCTAATCATGTTAATCCTTTTATACTAGTATTGGTGCAGACATAACCTATTTTAGGGATATAAATGTGAAGCATTACTCGGTCATAGTTTATTCCTGTTATTCCTATATATCCTATTGTTTTGTTTAGCTTACCTGTTACCTAATATGACACTGTGCTTCCTTATCCAATCTAGTTTACTTGTCTTGGTATTCCTACTTACGCATACTCGAAAATCAATGGAAATCGCCAGACTTTATGTCTGACCCTTTTGTTTTCGCTTCTTTATTCCTTTTACGCCCGAGTCCTCAGAGTTGTAGGCCTCCTTGGTGATTTGGACTTTCTCTTTTAGCTTGGATATGGACTTTCTAAGATGTACAGCTTTGACTTACTTTCCACTCTGTTTTGGCTTGCTATAAGGGGTATGATCTTATGTTATTGCAACTATGATATTTTCTTTTATAAGATGTTTTATGAAACAGATTTGAGATACTTGGTTTTAATGTAACTAGTTTTGATGTAACCTATTTAAGACTACGTTTTATTTTTAAACAAAGCTGATATTTTCCACTGCTTATTTTATGTTTGTCTTATGAATTTCTATACTTTTTACCTATTGCGCTTCACGAAATTTAATGCATTCACTTATGAGTGACATTAACGGACATGGGGTGTCACATATCATATAATGAACGGGTATGAAACCAATCATTGCATAGTCCTTGAGGGAATGATCATCAGTTTTTTTAAACAAGGGAAACTGTACAGATACGTCAAGAAAACATATTGCAACTGATTCTTTGAGGAAAGGGTGCCTATGTAACTAAGGTTATGGAAGCCCTCTCAAAATTTGGAATAACACGAAATAGGTCAAATGAATAAATGGACAAAATCCCTTGTCAACACCAAGATGGCCAGCGCATGGCACCCCTCGGAGGGGGGTGGTGTGTAAGCCTTTCTCCGCACCCAAACCAAAAAGGGCCAAGTTAAAGCATCAAAAGCGTAAGCCTCCGATCCATGCCAGAAAATGGCTGAGACGGAGCATCTAATCAGCACACTATATCTCTACTCGCCGAAGAGTACGCTATGCCTCTGCTACAAACTAAGCAGATCCTACCTTTGCTTATGTTCCTCGTTACCCGTAGAAGGGAACGAAACCCTTATCCCCACCTACGATGGCCAGATTAAGGCACCCCTAGGTGGGGGTGGAGTGTAAGCCTCTATCACCGCTTACGATGGCCAGGGTAGAGCATCAAAAGAGTAAGGCTTAGAATCGCGTCTATGATGGCCCGATGTAAGCATCTAAGCCCTTATCGCTGCCTACGATAGCCAGGGTAAGGCGTATCCTAGAAGGAGGTCGGGTAAGTCCTTGCGCCCTACTTGAGAATAAGCTATCCAAGCACGTCAAATGCAAAGTCCCAGTGAGTGGCCAACATAGCACACATCCTTTGCTTTGACGAACAAAAGCCCGGAGATTGGCTAATTAAGAACGCACAACCTCTGCTTACATAAAATCCTGAGCAAATGAAACAAACGCTATAGAGGAGCATTCTAAGCACTCAGTCGCCTCTGCATACACCAAATCCTTTGGGAAGGGAACAGAGGCTCGAAGATAGAGCTCGCAAGGCACATACAACCTCTGCCTTAAGGAATAGGCCTAGAGTTGACACAAACAATAGAAAATAATAGAAGCGGATCTTTGGTCTTCTATCAATTGCCAGGTTCGGGACTTCCATTATTGCTAGAAACGTATCTTTAGTCTTCTATCAAATACCTAAATCTAGATTGGTTTAGGACTTCTATTATTGCTAGAAATGGATCTTTGATCTTCTATCAAATACCTGAATCTAGGTTGGTTTAGGACTTCTATTATTGCCAGAAATGGATTTCTAGTCTTCTATCAAATACCTGAATCTGTGTTATAGTTTGGGACTTCTAGTTACCTAACGAAGGGAGAGTTCTGGGCTCCATAATCTGGGTCACAAGTTTATGATTCTTACACCTAAGAAAGGGTCTGTTGGCAACACTCGGAATGATGGTTCACGTCTACTATCCTAAAAACCTTCAAATGAGGATAACGATCTTCCATATTGCTCAGGGAGATTCTCTTAATCCATATGCATGATTTTCTTGCGCGTTATTCAAGTAAAATATGTCATCCAAATAAGTACGCTATTTTCATTACAAAGAAAATACAACAAGGAGAATTACCTGAAAATTACTATTGGACAAGATGGTTGTTTCTTAAACATAAGATACGTGTATTACACTACCATACATTTGCTTATTACGAGAATATACAATGCACATATTATTTCATATCATACGTTAGTTATCATACATTCATTTATTGTTTGAATGCAATACCAATATTTTTACGCAAAGGATATACGAGTTATCATATATATATCCTACAAGGTTAAATGCTAAACAAGTGTACACAAATTATTAACCGACCTTTTGGTTTGGTTCCCAAAAATACGCAAGACACGCTCGACTCAACATATCACGTGATATTATAGCTCATAGGTGTTGCCAACATCATCAGACGGTCCAGTACCAAAAGACTCGAGTTGAGCCACTAGAAGAATGTCGCATCCCATCGCCAGCCGAGCCTTCCGGCGGCGATCGGCCTAGCCAGTTAGGTCAAACAAATGGGCACCGCCTGATTCATCTTATTTCCGCCAACAAGTGTATTACCCAAAATTACTGGATCGACTCAAAGTCAGGATTCAGCCAATAACTTCCGTGATCTTCATATCCCTTGAAACTAGGCCATGTCTGCATCTTTGTGTCCCGAATCCCCCATGCTAACCAGTATAAAACTCGTACCCCATGGGTTACGAAATTCAAACTCCATCGGGTATGAATTTCGTACCCCTAGAACGGAGTACGAATTTCTTGGGCACGTGGGATATGATACGAATTTCTGGATGAGTATGCTTTGGGATCCAAAATGTACTATTATGGTCCCTAAATCCTACCTACTCCTACCTAACCACTCCACTATAAATTCCCCTTCACTTCCTACAATCAAGGTTGGTCTAAGCTCTCTCTCCCAAGCTTTAATGGCTTCCATCTTATTCCCCAAAGCCTCCTAGACACCTTCTTTCATCATGCAAGGAAGAAGACTGATATGCTTGGACCCATGTGCATATTCATGAGTGTTTAACAATGCTTTTGGGCACTACACCACCTTTGGGTATTTCTGGACCTCTCGGACATTGTTGACCAAGTCAACACCTCTTCCACTCAAGAAAGAAGAAGGCCTCGGCCCCTCGCCTCGGGCCCCGAACATCGGACTCCAAGCCTCAACCCCGCTTCCCTCGGCCTTAACTCCGCTTCCCTCAGATCCCTCGGCCTCGACTCCACTTCCCTTAGATCCCTCGGCTAAGCTACAACATCGGCAACTCCTTGACTACCCTCGCTCAACAAGGAAGCTCGAAAGAAAGGAAGCTCGATAACAAGGGTTAATAGGATGTTGTTAATCGTTATGACTTCTTTTAATATTCTTATTGTACTTTGTTGTAATGGGATAAAATTGGTACAACCTTCAAAGTGGATATAGGCCCCGACGAGCCAAACCACTATAAATTACTGTGTCCTTTACTTTCCCGCATGTTATTATTGCATCTCTTATACTTCTCCGCTCTGGACATTTAAGTTTCGTATTTATGGAACTCTCGGATGTTGACGACAATTTCAGACGTCAACACTAAGTTTGCGTAGGATGGTGCAATAAGGCCCCTGATAGAGAGTATTCTCATTAAGAGCACAGAATTGGGTGGCAGGTGTTATCCACATAACCTTATTTACAAAATTATCTAATGAGTTACCACATGAAAAATGTTGCCACGTCGTGTGTTTTTACATTTATGAGACATTCTACCATCATATTACGAGTGCAAAATAGAAGGGTTTCATAGTTGCTAGACCCCTTAAATTGAGTCAGGGTTCTTTAAAGTGTATTCCAAGGATTTATAGCTTGCTTTAGCACCCTCCAACTCAACTTCTAACTCATGGATTCGTCGAAGTAGCTTACTTATCTCTTCATCCACATTAATAGAAGGACTGGCCTTTAGTTGTTTTCCTAACTTAATAAGAATCTCATCTTTCTTTTTCAACTAGCCTTCCAAGGTGGATATTTGTTTACCCTGATTCCTAATTATTATCCTTTGAAAATAATACATCTTCTCCCATCTTGAAGCGGGAACAACTTTAAAGATACACTTTGGCTTTAACATTACTAATGAGTCCTCTTCAAGTTGAGTAGGTGAAACTTGAAGTTGACATCCCTACTCACATGAAGGATAAAACACATTCATTTATGAATTCTACATCCAAAAAATAATATCAATCATTCATAGTTCTCATCAAAGAAGGTTCACTACAATAGTATGCGTACATCAAGAATTATAGCAGTAATAACCATCGATTAAAGTACATCTAACATACACTAAAACAATAAACTATAATCCTAAGTTTATTTTGGAACGGCTTCTAGCTTCGTTGCCTAGATAACCTAAGGGAAATTTGTATTTTATGCAAATACAGCAAAGGTTACATGTTATAGAATCTCTTTCAAATTCGTGTATGGCATGAGGGATAACCTGGGAAGAACCCCCATTCATTAAGTTATAATACGAACATAGAGCATCTCTCGAGAATATGTCCTCAATTAATATACAATTCTGCCACAACACAAAATGAAACAAAATGATTCATATAAGAGAAATTATCTTAGTGAAAGCATGACTAGTTTGCACCTTATTCCTGATTACTATCTAACCTTTTATCTGTTGGCAAAACGTTGTTTTCTGTTACCTATAGGTTGTTAGATAAAGTCCACAGCCTAGGAATGACAGGGTAAGAACTATACCTGAGCAGTAGAGGTATCATGGAGCATAGAATACACCACTTCCTTTTGCCTTTGGCTTAAGAAAATGCCATCTTTTTGGGACATTTTAAACCAAGTCTGAGTCAAAAGGAACATGGGAAAGATCTGAAGCTTGTTTTGCAGAAATTTGAACATTCTGTGCAAACGAGGATAAACGACGTTTCCTTCATTCATTTCCTTAGGGAGCTCCTTACCTTTGGGACTTTGATCACCATTATCATCCCAGTCATAATCCAAACCCATGGATTCGCCTTCCTTCAGACCTGAATTGAGATCATCTAGAGGATCCACTACATATAAAAGAACTTCAAGCATGGTCTTGTCCTTCCTTGGGACTTCAACCCTTCGTTTGGCTAGCTCAATCCTTTCCATGACTCTGCTTCAGATGGCAGGATCCATTTCAAGAAAGCTTTTGAAATTATCAGAGAATGCTAAGAAAAGAGCGTCCTTGTAATCTCCAGTGCATTCTTTAGGAAATGATCTTTTCAATATTCAAAAATCCTAATTTTAGCCTCATGAATTATGCACTTATAAACGGATAGCACATTTTCAACTTGGGAGAGCTAATCATCCTTCTCTTTTAACCTTTCAGTATTACTAGCCACCATCCTAGCCTTCTCATTTTCAACCTCTTGCTTGAACAGTTGAAATGATAGAACCTGATCATTTAGAAGGAACCTAAATCTCCTCTCATTCTCCAATTCGGATCTGACCCTTTCAAGAGACATCTTCAGTTCTACGCACTCTTTCTTGTATTCTCTCATAAAGGATTCCACTTCATGAGTTAGGACATCTTTCTCTCCTTTAAGAGACATAGCTTCCAAGGAAAGTGGAGCAAGAATCTCTAGAAGAACGAACCATCTCTTAGAAATCTGAGAAAGGGAAATAGACGTCAAACCTCACATAGAAGTAAAAACAGTATAAAAAATAAGACCATACTGGTAATTGTTGTTTAATTAGTGATTGCAACAAGCTCACTAAATGTGATGATGGGGACGAAAGTTGAAAGTTGGTCTTGTCGTCAGAAGAAAGGACAAGCCTTATGATTTCATCAAAACTTCAAGTCATTGGAGGAGGCTTGGAGGAACTGGCATGTCCGGGTGGAAAATGCATCATTAACTCACGTTTAAACAAATTTAAAGAGCCAGGAGTGTTAGCAACATGAATGCAATAAAGAAAATCACTACCCAAAGTCGTAGCCTAATAAAGGCATGGAGCTCATGGTCACACGAACGGGTAGAGTAGTAGTAGCAGGGGTATGATACTCATTAAACTCAATCACACCAACTTTGTGAGAAGAAAGAGGAGTGGAAATCTCATATTTGCGTCTTTTAGAAGCTGGTTCATCGGTAATATTTGAAAGATTTCTCTTAGCAGCGATGTTAGATTGGGATAAAGCATACAAAGTAAACTCCCCGTCAGGATCCTTAGGTGCTGCTCGAAATAGTCACAGATTTAGATATACTCAATATGAGACGATATTTCAGAATCACATCGAAAAGTATTCCTTCCCTGGGGATCCAAGAGATAGAGGGGACAAGTTAGTGAACACATCGAAACCCAAAAATAGATGCGCAGATCCAGGAAAATGCAAAGGCGGCCATCCTAGAATCTTTTGTCTCAAAATAAGAAAACCATACTTCTGAATGTTGCTCAAAGTCAATAAGATGGATCGTTTACCCAACTTCTCGGAAGCTTTAAACATGTCGCTGATAGCTTGAACCTCCTCAGCACTTAGGTCCTTTCTTATGGGAACAAAAACTAGGATAAAGCAAAAAAGTTAAAGAAAAAGCTTAGGATAGAAGGTAACCGATACCAAGAAGTACAACTCACCTAGAGTAGTAAAAAAACTTGTGATATCTGGAGGACATCTGGTATAGAAAAATTGTGTATCCCAATCCAAGAACTAGGAGAGTTTATCACTAATCAATTTCTTAGAATGGTTGGCGTAAAATAGAGGCAGATCACTCCCTTTGACTATAGACAATTATAGCAAATAGTGCAGGAGATGAGGGCTAAGAGAAGGCTTCCCTGACTCTAATGCTAGAAGTTTGAGACATAAAAGGCAAGCATAGTTATTTAGAGTAAAATGAATGGGATATAACTTCAGATATTGTGAGAACCTTGCAACAATGTTTGGGAGTGCTAAGAAACTGCCGTGCCAAACGTGAACAACGGTATAAGCAAAAAATCCCTTTGGAGGACTCTGAATAGTATCATTTTCGGAAGCAGGCACGGCATCAACTCTAGCCATATCATAACTTTCGAGAATAACTCTTACCTCGTCTTGTGTTTGAATCAGAGAATATCAAAAAAGCTTTCCATATGGAGAGAATTGCCCAGGGTCAGTAAGGTTTGCACTAACAGACATAACATCACTAGGTGTTATTATTCGATAAAATATATTAGCATATTAATTTTGCCAGTTTGTAATAATTATACGAATTCACCAGTTTAGGCCGACCTAAAAAGTTGGGAGCATACCACAAATTATGGAAGTGTAAACCTTTAACATAATGCAAATATAAATATGCATTACGCATACATGTCTAAAATATTGTCTAATATGTGGTTTGATCGTGTCGATGGTCTCGTCATAAATACCTAGTTTCGCGAAAGTCAAGCTTGGGTATCGGTGGGGTTAATATTGAACAAGCATACATAGCGGTAAAGTTTTTTTTTTTACTAATTCTTAAACAAAAGAAGGTATGGCATTTGGCACCACCTAAATCATGTTCTGACAGTGTTCGATAACAGTAAAACTGATACCAAAAAAAGGAAATAGGACCATTAATGACAAGACCATCGGCGCCTTAAAGGATGTCTTAACTTATCCTTATATTGGAGAAGATACCTATATACAAAAAGTCTTACATTATAAACTCCGAAAAATCTGATAGGTGGTCAAATGATAAATTCACACAGTCCGCCATTATTGATAGTGCAACTACTTGATTTGAACAAATCAATGCAATAAAGATAAAAAACATGAGGATCCTAATCAAGTTTGTAGATAAAAAGGTAAATGTTTTCCCAGATTATTTGATTGAAAATTATTAAAATACTTACAAGAACGCGATTGAATTTTGTGATCTTGATGATATTTGAAGGATAGTGATTTCGTGTAATATAATCGTTTGGAGGACGTAAATTGAGGAAGAAGAGAAAGGACTTTATGTTTAGAAGCACTTTTTTAATAGCATCAATACAAATAAGCACTGATCAACGATGCAGATCAAATCAAGAATACCAAAAGTTGGGAAATCGAGTACAAATCGAAAAGTTAAAATTTGACTTCAAAAGCCGAAAATACCCCTTCATAAGGGGAGCGAATGTTACTGCCAAATTCAACACTGAGAGCTGCTGCCGATGAGGGGGTATCAGACCGCAACTAGCTCAAAGGAATGATCCGGAAACATGAAACCGACATCAAGCTACTGAGACAATTAAGACTGAAGGCATCAAAGAAACAACCAAGTCAATGAGCTATAGGCATCAACATGAAGAAGAAAAGCTTGATACCGATACGTAAGGTAACAACGACTGAGTGATGTTGGCACTAAAGGCCTTCATCTCGGTTTCGAAAGCATAACGCGAGGAGTTGGAGAAAAGAAAAGAAGAGCAAGAACCGGAAGCCAATGACCCTAAACCAGAAACAAAGGAGGGGCATTATATTATCCAAAACATAAGCAGAGTGAAACAAAAGGCTATCGGCACTAATCTACTTAGTGCCGATACAAAAGAAAATAAAGACATCAAAGTTAAGGATAATCTTCCGAAAGATAACTGTCGAAGTCAAGGCTTGTCGAATACCGAAACACAACATATAAAGCTATTCGCAGAGGATCCGAAAGCATGCTTCTGCAAGATCGAAACCAGTTTCCAGGACTCATCGAAAGTAAACCAAAGCTTATAAGAAGAAGAAGAAGATGTAACACCCCAGAATTTTAACGACACTAAAGATGATGAATTAAAGAATAATTAGTGTGAAATACACTATTAACAATGAATCAAGGAAAACTTAATTAAATATTCATAATTAAGTAAAACGGACTGCGCCATTGCGCCCGTCTCGGAATTCTGGTCAAGATAGACATCAGGTTTGTGTAAATCGGACATCGTATGGAGAAGTTATTAAGGTTTGAAGTTTGTATGCAAATCGGAAAGATATATATACACATATAAAATTCAAAAATCAGCAAAACCAGAAATCCGATGCGCACATCGAGGAAGGGCCGACATTTTGAAGTCGACCCGAGACCCTACTAGGTCGACCCTGGGGGGTCGAATCAGGCTCATGGGGGTCGACCCCAGGGTCGACCTAGGGGTCGACACCCATAAAGGGGGGGTCGACCCAACCGCGGCTCTAAAAACTTTTTTCTGAACCTGGACGATTTTGGAGATAGATTCATGAACCCTAGGCTATATAAGGGACCCTAGACCTAGGTTTTATTCATTTAAAAACAATGGTGGCAGCGAAGCTCCGCTGCAATGAAGAATGAATGGCCTAATCTACTCCAAATCTAATTCAACAAACATTATACAAATTCAACGATTGCTACGATAAATTCAGCGATGGCTACAACAACATATTCAACATGTTATTCACAGTAATTTGGATCCATTTCCTTAGATCTATTCAACGTGAGTTCATGTTATCTTTAGATCTAAATATTTAAATAGTAATCGTGATATGTGTATAAAAAATTGGATCTTTAATCGGTGCCTAATTAGTTCTATTATGACATAAATATCAGATCTGCTTTTTATATGTTCATACCGTCGCCATGTTAAATCTTGTCATAGTATGCCTATTCAGTTTATGCCTATTTCTATCAGTTTATTATTGATTCATTATTATGCATGTTCTCGATTCTCTTCTCTCCCTCTTTTCCCTTTTTATTTTTATATAGCCAGGCTACCTTCGAGCCTAGGCCTAACGCTGAAAAATGCGAACTTGCAAAATTGGGAATATTGGAGAAAGACATAATTTGGGGCATAATTGATATTGGAAAATATGGATCTAAATTTGGGCATAAATTTGGAAATATATGAATATGGGTTTGGGGCACATATCTTGTTGGATAATATGAATTTAGGCATACGTTGAAAAATATAATTTGGCATAAATTGAGACATGTGTAAGTACTGATTTGGGACATAAATTGGGACATATGTGAATACGAATTTTAGGCATACATGGGAAAATATGCGAATATGGATTTGGGTATAATTTGTATTGAAATGGGTGAATATCGACAAGGGACATAAATGGGAAAATATGTAGATTTGGGTTTGTGCATAACACACACATACACACACGCATACACACACATAGATATATATATATGCCTTGACTTATAACTTGGGAAAAAAGAGCATATGGTGCATAATTAGAAGGTGAATTGAAAAGGGGTGTAAAAGTCTATGATTTGAATAGCGAATTGGGCATATAATTAAATATGGGGAAAAAGAGAAATAATCACCTATAATGACATAGGCAGATTTGGATAAAAAAGGAATGTCTAGTAATTACAATTAGGAATTGTAATTGCATTTATGACACGAGGTTTGGTTGCATTAGTGGTGGAAGTCTGCCCGGACCCGATCGGCATATCAAGTAGCCACTAATTTTGAACCTAATGTGAGAGGTCTAAGTGTGCAAATACGAATCAGGCTAAGACACGAGGTTAGACCCAACTGTGGAATAAGACTCCCCAGACCCAACTGGCATATCCAACTTCCACACGTTGTAGGCCTAATGTGGGAGGTCTAGCCCATTATAACCATAATTGGACATGGTAATGAATTGGACTACTTAACCTAATTTAATCCATAAGGATTGTACGATTATGAACTTAAGCTAGGGTTAAGTAAAATTGGATGGGTAGTGGGTGGGTTAAGTAAAATAGAGGGGGTGGGTAATATTCACATATAGGCCCACGAACTTAGCCCAATAAGGTTATGTAATTAAAGACACCTAGTGGTATACATAATCGGTGGAAATATAATAAAGTTATGTAATTAAAGACACCTTGTAGGGTAAGCATAACTTGTAGAAATTATAGAATTAGATATGCGTAATAATATACTAAGTAAACAATGATTAGTTGTAGTGACGGTGTAAATTGAATTTATGATTAAATTAGAAAGAACGAGGAAAACTTGTAAAATAAATAATCTATATTTAAACATAAATGGTAAGTGACATGTTAATTAGGGAACATATGAATTGAGATATACTTAATAATGTATTAAGGAGAACATGTTATTGTAATGACGTAACCAAGCAAGAGTATAAAATAGATCATGGATTACAAACCTTGGGCCATAATCTAGAGAATAACATGGTATGGGCTAATTAATAAACTTAAATGGATTAAGTTATATGATTGAAATTAATAAGCAAGAGAAACTAGGTAAATTGGAATAATAATTCAATATGAACGGGAATAACCAAGTTAAATGGGAATTGGGTGAGGTAAGGCAAGCGCGTAAATGAATGTTTAGATATAGGGTCTAACAACATATTAAAGAAAGGCACTTAGACCAGTTTGTACGTTTGAGGGTGAATAACCCAACAGGGTAGATCATCGAGGTGTTATAAGACATGAAGGAAGCACACATTCATCTGATTGTTATGACGGCTCCAAAGCAATGGGAAGGGGAAGCATGCGGCTTCCTGAAGTACGTAAGGTGCTCCTAGTAGTCCTCTATGCGGTGACAGATGTCTTAGGTTGTACTCGCAGAGGTTGGGTCTGCGCGTAACTACTAGGTGGGTGGGCCTTGACTGCATATGTAGCTGTGCAGTCAGAATGCTGTGACGAGGTGACACTAGGGTGATTCGACGGTTGCCTCATGAGGAGGTAGAGAGGGTCACGACCAACAAGGATAGTAGACTGTCGGATATCCGTTATCGACAGCCAGCGGGATGCGAAAAGACCAGAGCTAAACCCAAGATATCATTTCACCTTTCACTATCGAGGTATGGGGTTGAGGGTAGATGCCACATGGATGTTTAGATTGGTTGTATTAGGGGCGGTCGCTTAGCTCTTGTAGTCTTTACTAGTTGAGGGAGGGGCCAAGGTGGGGCCATAGCCACCATGGAAAACAGACCCGAAGAATATCTATATTTGAAGGCACTTGAAGGCGGCCTGTACAGGTATGGAAAAGCTCCCGGCCGAGTTCCATGTTTATATTTTAGCCTTGCCACGGAACTCGGTGCACATTAGAAGACGTGCGACTGAGGCATCGAGCTACAATTAAAGTACATATGTGGGACAGTCTAGATACATGCATATCTGCTCTAGGTGGTGTATCGTAGACTAGTGGGCATTATTCCGATATGGAATGTGATTCGATCGATGGTTGCAGTCCGTACACTTGCATAGCTTAGTAATGACAGATATATGCGGAACGTAACATCGGTATATAGAGATCCGTATGTCACTCTGGCGAAGGATGGGTACGATGCGCGTATAAGTCTTGAGTGCTATTAACCCAAGTAACCTAATAATCAAGAAAATGTAATGGAACGGTATTAATAGGGATCATTCTACTTCTGATATATTAGTATCTGCGCGGTGCAGAGAAATGTATTTGAGAAGCACAATATATCCTGTTCATCTTATCTTGCTCGGTTCACACTTGTTATTGTTACTGTTATCTTGTTCTTCCAGTTTTATATACCTGCCATGATACTTTTATTTATTTATATTTAAAAGTAACTGGACTCACCAGACTTTTTGTATGACCCTTTTTGTTTCCTCTTCTCTCTCTTCTGTCCCCCCCCCCACCCTCAGGTTCTTTGGTGTAAGTGCTTAGAGTTGATTTGGATTCTTTCAGCTTAGCTTGGATTTTGGATATATAAGTACTGCCTTGACTCCTTGTCGACTCTATTATGGCTTTGCAAGGGAAATATGGTTTTATGCTTTTGTACTCTGATATTTTTGGCAAGACATATTATTAATGTAATTAGTTACTTATGATGTAAACTCAATATTTGGGACCCTGATGTTTTGATTTAAATAATTTTTTTAATTTTGCTGCTATTTTACATGTCTATCTTGTGCTATTATGTTCTTATTTACCTATAACGCTTCACGAAACTTAATGCATTCCCTTAGTGAGTGACATTAACAGACGTGGAGTGTCACATTTAGTATCAGTGCACATGGTTATAAGATCAGATAAAGTATTTTGAAAATGATTTTCAAAAAAGTCTAAAAAACAAAGTATTTTAAAATAAAAAGTCTGTTTTTGAAAAGCATATTTCCCAAAGCCATAAATATCTTCTCGATTCCCCCACTTGATTTCTTTTCCTTTTTGATCGGGGAACCATTTCCTCTCGAAACATTATCCCTATTTCGACATGGTTCCGTAGACATGTTAAAACTACGGTAAATGTCGAAGGGCAAAGAAGCGCCCAACCTCCATCTTTAGCCGTAGTGGTTTCACCTGTGTTTTATTTTCTCTCAAGCCTCGCCGTGCGATGGAGGCCGCTTTCAAGAGACTTGTTAGCTTGTTGCATAAGGATGGTAAATAGGAGAATAAGTGAGTTGGGGCT
Organism: Allium sativum; assembly: GCA_030737875.1. Taxonomy (NCBI): domain Eukaryota; kingdom Viridiplantae; phylum Streptophyta; class Magnoliopsida; order Asparagales; family Amaryllidaceae; genus Allium; species Allium sativum. The sequence continues at coordinate 91,226,720 of CM060910.1, read as the reverse complement.
AAGGAGTACAGCCCAAAGATGAAAGAAAATAGTGGCTTAAGAAATGATTATAGATGAAAGAAGAAAAGAGAAAATACCATAAATTCGTAATGGTGGGTCATCTGGAAAAGGATTGCAGAAAGAGAATTGGCATTTGTTACCACTTCTGTAAGGCAGGACGCCTCTTTAAGGAGTGCCCGAAGAGAAAAAGACAAGGCTAGAGGGCAGGAACTTCTAGAGGGCAAGCTAATGTTCTCATAGCTGGTGGATAGGATAGGGGTTGAATAGTTTCCATCGAAGGATTCATTTCTATTTCTGATCATCTTATTAGGATTCTTTTCCTGGCACTTCACATTGTTTTATATCTGATCCTTTAGTTGAGTCTCTGCACCTAGATACCAGTATGGTTTTGGTCCCGTTATTGCCTCAAATCCCAGTGGAGGTACGGCTCATTTATCAATGATTTGTCGGGGTTTGAGAATCTCTGTGTTAGGTGTCGAGTTTGATTGTGATGCATATGTTCTTGATTTCATAAGATAAGGTTTGATTCTAGGATGGATGGGTCAACCATATATGGAGCCATTCTAGATTGTGAGGGGAGGGTCGTTAGACTTCTGACTTGCCACAAGAGGACTCTCAAGATTTCTTATGACCCCAAAGGGGTCTGTCATGCTTAGTCTCCTAGAACCTCTTGATATATCTATCGATGATTTGTGACATGTGACTTCTAAAAGAAAAGAGGGAACTTTATAAGCATGTAAGGGAGCTACTTGAGAAGAGGTTTGATATGTGGATTATATCGGAATGGGAAACCTATTAAAGACAGTCCTTGAGAAAGCCCATGATTCTAAGATGACTATTCATTCAAGAGGCAATAAAATGTATAAAGTTTGAGGTAGTGAAGCCAAACTTGCGAGAGGAAGTGAAAGCAGAGAAGGAAACAATGATTGGACGAGTTCCGACTTGCATACTTTGATCGGAGGTTAAGAAATTCTGCAACAAAGAAGTGAAGTTGGTAAGAGTGCAATGGGGAAAGGATCGCAAGAACGCTACTTGGGAGGCTGAAGACAAGAATCGTTCTTCATATCCTTTCCTTTTTGAGAATATGTCCTTAACTTCTTTTTCCAAGCTTCGAATTAATACTTGTATCTATCGTTTGAATATCTCCTATCGATCAAGTCTTTAGGTAGAAAACTCATGAATGTAAACATGTGTTTAAGACATGTTATGTTTGATAGATGCAAGTGGTTGCTAGTGATTGCTCGTCGATGCATATACACACATAATAGCCACTAGATTGGCTCAATCACTTACATTTCGCATATTGATGTGTGTAATTTTATGGACGAAAATGGGTGTATCATTGCATTGATGTTGCATTTGGATGGATGATTATGCACACATATAGACTTACATGTTATACTAGGATGATTTGCATACATTTTAGTTGCATGGCACAAACATACATTGCATTAAGGAGGTCAACTGAATCAGTAGACCGCCTGATCTTTCGCATTAGTTTACGGGCATACACACACACACTATTGCGTATGTTCGTAAAAGCATTAGGAATTCCTTAAGGACAATGGATGCCTGTGATTGCTAGATGGATCTATGATTGTTGGATGTTAGGATATACGTTGTTCTTAACTTAGAGATTTCAAGGACGAAATCCTTTGAGCAAGGATAATGTAACACCCCGGAAGTTTAACGACACTAAAGATGATAAATTAAAGAATAATTAGTGTGAAATACACTATTAACAATGGATTAAGGAAAACATAATTAAATATTCAGAATTAAGTAAAACGGACTGTGCCCTTGTGTCCTTCTCGAAATTCTGGTCAAGATAGACACCTGGTTTACATAAATCGGACACAGTATGGAGAAGTTATTAAGGTTTGAAGTTTGTATGCATATAGGAAAGATATATACACATATAAAATTCAAAAATATTCAAAAATCAACAAAACCAGAAATCCGACGTGCAAAGCGAGGAAGGGCCAACATTTTGAAGTTGACCCGAGAACCTGTTGAGTCGACCTAGGGGTTGACTCAGGCTCATGGGGGTCGACACCCATAAAAGGGGGTCGACCTAGGGGTCGTGTAACACCCCGTAATTTTAAAATATTAAAATTAACAGATTAAATAATACTTATTTTTTATAAGAAAAATTAAGGGAAACGGGCTGCGCCATTGCATTCATCTCGGAATTCTGCTTGGGATAGAGTCCGGGTTTGCGTAAATCGGATATCGTATGGAGAAGTTATAAATCTTAGAAGTTTGTATACACATAAGGAAGAATATATATATAAACATAATAATTCCAGAACCTTCAAAATAGTTCAAAAATCAAAATCCAACCAGAGCAGGCTGAGCAGGAAAATTCCCACTCGTGGGTGTCGACCCCCCCCCCCCCCCCACAAAGGGGTGTCGAGCCCCCTTAGAGGGTGTCGACAGGGGTGTCGACCCCCTTCCCCCGGGCAGATCTGGGCAGAATTCATTTTACGTACCTGGACTTGATTCTGGGTCTAGTTCATTGGTTCTAGGCTATAAATATGGTCCCCTATTCTCCTATTTTCTTCATTGGAGATCATGGGAGCCATATGCGGTCGGGTTGTAAACTGAAACAGAATCAAATTCGATTCTACAACAACGGTTTAGCTAATCAAATTCAGAATTCAGATCTATTATCTCTCAATTCTCTAAACCTAACGCTGTGAGTTTCTAGATTACTTTTAGGTTTAGATAAATAAAAGTATGCTTTGATAGACAATGAATTGGATATGTTGTAAAGAATGATTTTGTTTCGATATGAAACTTTATCCTATGTAAATCTATTAATCTTGACAGTTGCAGCATTGGTTAGATCTAATTTTGTATGTAAATCACCTTTCATGTTGTGATCAACTTAGATATGTTGTAAGTTGAACATATTTAGATCTAAACATGTTATTATCATATTTTATGCTAGATCTACTTTATGATCATGTTTTATGGTAAATCTACTTTATAATCATGTTTTTTGCTAGATCTACTTTATGATCATGTTTTATGCTAGATCCATTTTATGATCATATCTTATGCTATGATAGATCTATCTCTCGAGATCCAATTCAATTGTGATTGTTCTAGTATGTTATTTTTGTTTCATTTGGATAGATCAAATCATTTATGTGAACCATGAACATATGCCAACTTGAATTGATTAGGATTAGGTCCACATATTTATCTTAATTGTAACCTCTATGATGAGGATTTGGGTAGATCTATTTATAAACCTATAGATCTAAACATTTATTTATGTTAGATCCCATTATGATGATGATTACATGTCCATGATCACCTTGATATGATGTTAATTACATGTTCATTCACTTTGTTATCATGCTAGTATGTTTATGCCAATATATGTTGAAACTATCACCTCTATCATATTCCCTTTTTCATTATTATGGCTAGACTACTTATTAGCCTATATGTCGCCAAAATACGTGCGAATATGTTAGTGAAGGAAACGGGGGGAAAGGGATTTACAATTGGCATGTAATCTTTAAATGAATTGATATGTAATTCAAATTATCAGTAAAATAGGTATCGACACCTATAAAAGGAAAGGATTAATTAATAAATTAATTTATCAAAAATGGAATGTTTAGTAATTACAATTAGGGATTGTAATTGTACTTATGACACGAGGTTAGGTTACATTAGTGGTGAAGTATGCCCAGACCCGATCGGCATATCCAGCAGCCACTAATGTTGAACCTAATGTGGGAGGTCTAAGTAGGTAAATAAGAAATGGGCTAAGACACGAGGTTAGGCCCAACAGTGGAATAAGACTGCCCGAACCCGACCGGCATATCCAACATCCACATGTTGTAGGCCTAATGTGGGAGGTCTAGCCCGTTATAACCATAAATGGACATGGTAATGAATTGGACTACTTAATCTAACTTAATCCATAGGGATTGTATAAACTTAAAATTAAGTTGGGGGTTAAGTAAACTTGGCTAAATAAAAGGGGAGGGTTAAGTAAACCTTGGGTAGGTGGGTAATATTAGTATATATAGGCCCACAAACTTAACCGTTAAATAAGCATGCTTGAATCAGTGGGAGGGTTAAGTAAATCTTGGGTAGGTGGTAATATTAGTATATATAGGCCTACAAACTTAACCTGATAAGATTATTTAATTAAAGACACCTTTTAGGCAAACATTACAGTTGAAAACCTAGTAGTGGGGATGCAAGACAAAGGGGAGAGCTTTTATCATCTTGTGTGGGACCCATTTCAGTCAGTAACCCTTAAATAGGTATCAAACGGGTACTTCAAACTAGGTTGGAGTGGGGCACGCTTATTGAGCTGATTGTAAGAGATCCAAATGGGGGGCGGTGTTGACAGCGCATTCCAACGGGGTCATGTGAGTGCTTGACTCCGCTTGTTGGGGGGAGATAAGACGTTGTGACATCAGTAGATATGGTTGTGCACATCCGAAAATAAAGGGTTGCCACTATAGCGAGTGATACACTCTATTGTAGGGCCAGCACAGGGTATCTATGGAATAGGGAGCCGGTCGATTGGGGGTAGTAAATATGGTACATCTAGTCCTGTCTGTTTCTGTGGGGTACCTATATCTCTGTCTGGGCTAACACCCGTTATTTTTGTTTAGGTGCCAGTTCTGTTTGGGTTAAAACCCGTTACTAGAGTACACCTAAAACTACCATTATGTTTCTGTTGGGATCATCCTGATTTTGTTAAGAAATTGGGGAGTATGTAATCCTATTACATATTTGTTGTACTAGTATTGGTGCAGAGCAAGGAAAGTATTAAGAAGCGTTATCTATTCTATCCTGTTGTCCTGTTTACCTTGTCATACCTGCCATTTATGAAGTGATCTCTCTTATCCACTTTGTATGCCTACCATGTTACTTTTATTTATTTACTGGCTAAAAGTAACTAGACTCGCCAGACTTTATGTCTGACCCTTTTTGTTTCCCCTTCTTTCTTCCGTTTCCCCCCTATGTTCTCAGGGAGGAAACACACAGGCTTGGTCGTGATTTTGCTTATTTTGCTGGAGCTGCTGATATGTATGGATCAAGCTCCTATCCTTGTTTCTATGGCAATATTTTGTTCTTGGGGAATTTTCTTTCTTTTATGTACTCTGATATTTCTGAAGTACAAGGCAGTGGTTTTTATGTTGTAATGGGTCTTTATATTTCAGACAAATGATGCTTGGGACCACGGCATTTTGATGATTAAAAAAGTTGTTTATTTCCGCTGCAAATTTTTTTATATCTGTCTTGTAATATTCTGTGTCTGTTTACCTAAACGCTTCATGAAACTTAATGCATTCCCTTTGTGAGTGAGATTAAAAGACGTGGGGTGTCATAGGTCGACCCACCTGAAGGGGAGTTGACACACCCGTGGCCCTGAAAACTTCTTTTTTGAACCTAGACGCTTTAGGAGCTAGATGCATGAACCCTAGGCTATATAAGGGACCCTAGACCTAGGTTTTATTCATATGAAAACAATGGCGACGGTGAAGCTCTGTTACAACAAAGATTGAATATCCAAATATACTCCAAATCTAATTCAACAAACATTATACAAATTCAAATATTGCTACAACAAATTCAGCGATGGCTACAACAACGTATTCAACATGTTCTTTGCAGTAATTTGGATCCATTTCTTTAGATCTATTCGCTGTAAGTACATGTTATTTTTAGATCTAAATATTTAAATAGTAATCATGATATATATATAAAAAATTGGATCTTGAATCAGTGCCTAATCAGTTCTATTATGACATAACTATCAGATCTGCTTTTTATATGTTTATACCGCCGCCATGTTAAATCTTGTCATAATATGCCTATTCGGTTTATGCCTATTTCTATTAGTTTATTATTGATTCGTTATCATGCCTGTTATCGATTCTCTTCTCTCCCTCTTTTCCCTTTTTATTTTTATATAGCCAGGCTACCTTCGAGCCTAGGCCTAATGCTGAAAAATGCGAACTTGCGAAATTGGGAATAATGGGGAAGATATAATTTGGGGCCTAACTGATATTGGAAAATATGGATCTAAATTTGGGCATAAATTTGGAAATATACGAATATGGGTTTGGGGGCATATGTCTTATTGGATAATATGAATTTAGGCATATGTTGGAAAATATAATTTGAGCATAAATTGAGACATGTGTAAGTACTGATTTGGGACATAAATTGGGACGTATGTGAATATGAATTTTAGTCATACATTGGAAAATATGTGAATATGGATTTGGGTATATCTTGTATTGAAATGGGTGAATATGGACTAGGGACATAAACTGGAAAATATGTAGATTCGGGTTTGTGCATAACATATATAGTATATGCCTTGGCTTATAACTTGGGAAAAAAGAGCATATGGTGCATAATTAAAAGGTGAATTAAAAAGGGGCGTAAAAGTCTATTATTTGAATAGTTGATTGGGCATACAATTAAATATGGGGACAAAGAGAAATAATCACCTATAATGACATAGGTAGATTTGGATAAAAATGGAATGTCTAGTAATTACAATTAGGAATTGTAATTGCACTTATGACACGAGGTTAGGTTGCATTAGTGGTGGAAGTCTTCACGGACCCGACCAACATATCCGGTAGCCACTAATGTTGAACCTAATGTGAGAGGTCTAAGTATGCAAATATGAATTGGGCTAAGACCTGAGGTTAGACACAACTGTGGAATAAGACTTCCCGGACCCGACCAGCATATCCAGCATCCATACGTTGTAGGCCTAATGTGGGAGGTCTAGCCCATTATAACCATAATTGGACATGGTAATGAATTGGACTACTTAACCTAATTTAGTCCATAAGGATTGTATGATTGTGAGCTTAAGTTAGGGTTAAGTAAAATTGGATGGGTAGTGGGTGGGTTAAGTAAAATAGAGGGGGTGGGTAATATTTACATATAGCCCCACGAACTTAACCGAATGAGGTTATGTAAGTAAAGACATCTAGTGCTATACATAACCGGTGGAAAATATAATAAAGTTATGTAATTAAAGACACCTTGTAGGGTAAGCACAACATGTAGAAATGATAGGATTAGATATGTGTAATAATCTGCTAAGTAAACAATGATAAGTTGTAGTGACCGTGTAAATTGAATTTATGATTAAATGAGAGAATGAGGAAAACTTGTAAAATAAATAAGCTATATTTAATCATAAACGGTAAGTGACATTTCAATTAGGAAACATGTGAATTGAGATATACTTAATAACGTATTAAGGAGAACATGTTATTGTAATGATGTAATCAAGCAGGAGTATAAAATAGATTGTGGATTGCAAACCTTGGGCCACAATCTAGAGAATAACATGTTGTAGGCTTATTGATAAACTTAAATGGATTAAGTTATATGATTGAAATTAATAAGCAAGAGAAAATTGGTCAATTGGAATAAGAATCCAATATGAATGGGAATAACAAAGTTAAATGGGAACCGGGTGAGGTAAGGCAAGCGCGTGAAAGAATGTTTAGACATAGGATCTAACAACATATTAAAGAAAGGCGCTTGGACCAGTCCGTACGTTTGAGGGTGAATAACCCAATGAGGTAGATCATCGAGGTGTTATAAGACATGAAGGGAGCGCACATTCATCTGATTGTTATGACGGCTCCAAAGGAATGAGAAGGGGAAGCACGTGGCTTCTTAAAGTATGTAAGGTGCTCCTAGTAGTCCTCTGTGCGGTGACAGATATCTTAGGATGTACTCGCAGAGGTTGGGTCTACGCATAACTACTAGGTGGGTGGGCCTTGACTACAGATGTAGCTATGCATTCAGAATGCTATGATGAGGTGACACCAGGGTGATTCGACGGTTGTCTCACGAGGAGGTAGAGAGGGTCACGACCAACAAGGATAGTAGATCGTCATATATACGTCATCGACAGCCAGCGGGATGTGAAAAGACAAGAGCTAAACCCAAGATATCATTTCACCTTTCACTATCGACGTACGAGGTTAAGGGTATATGCCATATGGATGTTTAGATTGGTTGTATTAGGGGTGGTCGCTTAGCTCTTGTATCTTTACTAGTTGAGGGAGGGGCTAAGGTAGGGCCATAGCCACCATGGAAAACAGACCCGAGGAATATCTGTATTTGAAGGCACTTAAAGGCGGCCTGTACAGGTATGGAAAAGCTCCCGTCCGAGTTTTGTGTTTCTAGTTTAGACCTGCCACGGAACTCGGTGCACATTATAGGAGTGCGATTAAGGCATCGAGCTACAATTACAGTACATACGTGGGAAAGTCTAGATACATGCATAATTGCTCTAGGTGGTGTATCGTAGACTAGAGGGCATTATTCCGGTATAGAATCTGATTCGATCGATGGTGGCTGTCTGTACGCTTGCGTAGCATAGTAATGATAGATATATGCGGAACATAACATCGGTATATAGAGATCTGTACGTTACTCCGGCGTAGGATGGGTACGATGCGTGTAAGTCTTGAGTGCTATTAACCCAAGTAACCTAATAATCAAGAAAACGTAATGGAACGGTATTAGTAGGGATCATTCTACTTCTGACATACTAGTATGTGCGCGGTGCAGAGAAATGTATTTAAGAAGCACAATATATCATGTTCATCGTGTCTTGCTCTGTTCACCCTTGTTATTGTTACTGTTATCTTGTTCTTCCAGTTTTGTATACCTGCCATGATACTTTTATTTATTTATATTTAAAAGTAATTGGACTCGCCAGGCTTTATGTCTGACCCTTTTTGTTTCCTCTTCTCTCTCTTTCGTTCCCCTCCCAAGGTTCTCAGGGTGGAGGTGTTTAGAGTTGATTTGGATTCTTTCAGCTTAGCTTGGATTTTGGATATAGAAGTGCTGCCTTGACTCCTTGTCAAATCTATTATGGCTTTGCAAGGGAAATATGGTTTTATGCTTCTGTACTCTGATATTTTTGGCAAGAAAGTTTATTAATGTAATTAGTTAGTTATGATGTAAAGTCAGTATTTGGGGCCCTGATGTTTTGATTTAAATAAATTTTTTAATTCCGCTGCAATTTTACATGTCTGTCTTGTGCTATTATGTCTTATTTACCTATAACACTTCATGAAACTTAATGCATTCCCTTAGTGAGTGACATTAACGGACGTGGGGTGTCACAGAAGATCTATCCACTTTAATTTGCTTTATGTTGATACCGAAAGGAGTGACAGTCCTAGGGTCATGAGAAAGAGGAAACGTAAGCAAACACTATGAAGACGTGGAGGTGGAACCGGAACCTATTGCCGAAAGACACTCATGAAGCTATCCATACCAACTAGCTTGGCATCCATATGGAAGGTAGAAGCAACATCAAAGAATAAGCTCCTAAAGATGAAACCAAAGATCCGAAAGCTATAGGAAACATAATGATGTTGCCCAATAAGAAAGAAAGGCAACCGAAACCACTATTACTGCAACCGAGAGGTATATAGTGGCCGAAAACCATTGTCACATCTGAAAAAGGATATGCTGAGCCGATAGCAAAAGAGGGCATGATTTGTCTATAAATAAGACCCTAGTGGTCTTATTTTGGGGGACTTTTCCTCATTCCCTAAACTTGTACTCATTCTTTGTAGAGTAAACCCTAATTTCTAAATCGATTTCGCGATTTCCTTTGTAAACACTTATGTACTAAAATCAATGAGCAAGAAAGAGAGGATCGACACTTAGCATATTTTCTATGATTTTCCTTATTACTTCTTTCACATTTTTCCTTATGCCTACTCTACAACAAATGCCTTATGCGCAAGCCTTGGTCTTTCTACCATATTACCAAAATACCGCTCTACGAACCATTAAGCTTCTTAACTTGTGTTGCACTTAGGGAACCCTTATCCCAAGGTAACTATTGGTTGTTGAGTCCCGTAAGTGCGATACTCACCTCTTGAGGGAAGAGTAACTAATCTTCGGGCTCAAGACCTTAATATCTAGGAAATAGTGAACTAACTCAAGCTTGTGGGAAATAAATAATCCCTTAGGTCCAAATCCTTTAGCCTATCTCCGTTGTTGACGAAAAATATCGTTAAGAACTGGGGTTATACTTATGTGGTCTACACGACTTCCCCAAGATTAGTACCAAGCTTCAAGGATTTGAGTGAGAAGTTCTTGAATCAATTTCGCCTTCACGCCCCTAATTCGAAACATGTCATGGATCTTTCTTCAATTAAGCTAACTTTCAGGAGAGTCTCTAAGGGAATATCTCAACTGGTTAAATATGGCCTTTACCGGAGTTAGTAACCCCAATCTTGAAACTATCTTGGTCGCGATGGTTGATGAAATCGATAAAATAATGGAGTTTACAAAGTATTTGATTGGAAAACCTCCTACAACGATTGAATTGTTCTATGAAGGCCAATATGCGCCTACAAGAAGAAGAAGCGCAAGTGAATCAGAAAAGTAGGTCGGATGAGATGATGAACGAAGGCATCCAAAGCAATGTGGTGGTGAAGCAATCCAAAGATAATTTTGGAAAGGTTAAGGTTAATGTTGGAAACAATGATAAGCGAAACGGTAACCAACGAAAGAATGGCAATGGAAGCAATGGCCTGAAGGAAAATCCTTTGAAGTGACCGTAATTTCAGGCATTTGACAGCTACACGACGTTACATGACACGTTGGAAAATGTTTATCTTGATATATGCATTACAATGTAGCATAAAAACCCACATCCATGGGAATCCATAGAAATAGAGTAGGTAACAGTGACGTTTTGCTTATTTCACGAGATCTACGACCACTAGACTAACGATTACCGTCATCTCAGGGATATCATCGAGAAGTTGATTGGAGAAGGAAAGATTGATGAATACAAAGTCGCCCCTAATGACTGGGGAAGGGGACCTCGTCCCCTAAATAAAGCCAGGTGGCTCCTAGAGCTACCATCCAACAGAAAACAAAAGGAATAGTGATTGATATTGTCGGAGGAGGACCACATCCAGCGGATCAAAATGCAAGGACTATGGAGTGGTACATGGACGCTGCTAAGTATCTAGAAATTGGGGAATGCAGTGCTCCCAAGGAAAATGTGCCAGTGAAGTAATGGAAAATGATGGCTGACGATATCGTCTGTCACGACAAAGAATCTGAAGGAGTAGAGACCCCAATATTGGCCCATTAGTTATTATAACCATTATTGATCCAGGAACGGTGCTGAAAGTCCTTGTAGATAGATGGAGTATCATGCATATTCTATTCAAAAGAGCCTATGATTAGATGAGGCTCAAAGAAAGATATTTGAATCCATGCAATGGTCGCATACGTGGCTTTTATGGCTCATCGAGCCACTTTTAGAGTTCAGAAAGGGAGATCGCAAGAGATTACAAATCCTCTCATTCCTTGTAATGGATATGAACTCTCAATATAATAATTTTACGGGTCGACCGACCCTTACCGAATTCAGAGCCTACATCGCTCCTTGGTGCTTGCTCTTGAAGTTTCCAATAGAAGGTGGAGTCGGAGTTATACGAGGAGATCGAGAAGCAGGACGAGCGTGCTAGTTAGCGGAATGGAAGGAAGATCGCGATAAGGGAAACAAGGAGCCCGAAGACAATTCTCCTTCTGCCAAGGAGGCAGTAGGATAGAAAATAAAGAAAACATCCCAGCCAAGATGTCCAGTCGCCATCTTGAAGATATTGATCCAAGGGAGGACGAAGAGCTGGGATGTATAATGGAGACTCCAAATGAAACCACAGTGGAGATTCCCATCGGTAACGACGACCCACCAAGGTCTTCAAGGTCGTATCCCACCTAGACCTCCTACGAACGAGGGAGTTGTTTGATTCCTCCATGCATTCTTTGACGTATTTGCATGGACCCATGCTAACGTATGTGGGATATCTCCGTCCATCATGACTTATTCACTGAATATTAACCCAAAGTATGTCCTAGTGAAGCATAAAATGCATATTCTTGGCCCGGAGAGGTCGGCATTTTTGAAAGAAGAGTTCGAAAAACTAAAGAATAATGGGTTCATCCGAGATGCAGTGCACCCCAGGTGGATATCAAACCCGATACTTATGAGGAAGGCCAACGGAAAGTGGCAGAGGCGTATCAATTTTTTGAACTTGAATAAAGAAAACCCCAAAGACATCTTTCCACTTCCTAGGATTGATCAACTTGTCGACTCAACAACTAGACACAAACTCCTCTCTTTTAATAATGCTTATTTAGGATATAACCAGATCGTGATGCATGTCCAGACTAGGAACATACTATTTCATAATGGATCTCGGGATGTATTGTTATGTGGTTATGCGATTTGGAATAAAAATGCTGGAGAAACATATCAGTGGTTGGTTAATCGCATGTTCCATGATCAAATTGAAAAGATGATGGAGGTATATGTCGATGACATTCTGGCGAAGTCAAGGCAATCAACAAATATGTCAGGGACTTGGCAGAGATGTTTGGTGTTCTCTATAGTTATGGGATGAAGCATAACCCCATGAATTGCACTTTCAGCGTTACGTCAGCAAAAATCTTTGATTTCATCGTCAGCTCTCGAGGAATCAAAATCAACCTTAAACAAATAGCAGCAATCAGAGGCATCTATGAACCCCAAAGGATCAAATATGTTCAAAGTTTAGCTAAGAAAGTGTGAGCATTGGGAAGACTCGTATCCAGGGCTATTGACAAGTGCCTACCCTTCTTTAAGTTGATTAAGCAGGGAAAGCGCAATTTTGTTTAAATACCCAACCGTGTCATAGCCATCCAAAATCTCCTGGATCGATTGGAGTGACCTCCTATCCTGTCTAAGCCCACTGATCACAAAGACTTTTTTGTGTACTTGGAGGTATCACCGCATGCGATTAGTTTAGCATTAGTTCGCGAAGAAGACGTGGTTCAATGGTCCGTCTATTATATAAGCAAAAACTAACGGGAGCATACTGTAACTACACCAAGATCGATAAACTTGCTTACAGTTCGTTGAAAACTTCAAGGAAACTTCACCACTACATTCAGGCTCATTCGATCAAAGTATATACTGACTAACCGCTACGACTGTCCTTCTTCGACCTGATGCTTCTGTTAGGTTACTTAAATTGAATATCAAGTTAAGTCAGTTATATATCGCTTACATTCCTCGAAAGGCTATTCTAGGACAAGTATTAGTCGACTTCATTGTTGAATTCACTGCCTCGGAAGATAAATGTGATATAGAAATGGGCCCATCAACACTTGAGGAATGTTTTGATAGCTCCTGAGGGATGTCTGATCTGTTATGCATTGAGTTTGGATTTTCCAGCCATGAACAACGAATCCGAGCATGAAGCCCTGATGGTTGGGCTGAGACTCACAAAGGAGCTAGGAACTAAAGTGTTATACATTTACTATCACTCAAAGATTGTTGTATTTCAGGTCAAGAAAGAGTTTTAGACAATGGGAGAGTGACTTACTGTGTATCTCAATCAGTTAGAGCAATTGCTGGATGGTTTGAGTATTACAGCATCTTTCATGTTCCTAGGGAGCGGAATCAACAGGATGACTCATTGGCCTAGATGGCCAGTTCTGATGGTCAGAAGAAAACTGAGACAATCTTGATAGAGACATTGGAAATTCCCAAAATGAATCAGATGGAATATGATGTGGTTCTGGTTACTGAGCCCGAGAAGGATTCATGGATGGCCCTTGATCAAAGACTTTCTTCTGCAAGGTTCTGATTTCTTTACTCCAGTGTATTTCCAACGATGACACCTAATGCCTTGTTGTGAGAGGTCCACGAAGGCGAATATGGCGATAACACTTGGGGACAAACTTTGGTGAAGAAGGTACTTCCGTATGGATATTTATAGCCTACCGTCAACTGAATGTGGCTGACTATTCATAATGTTGCAACAAGAGCTAGAGGTTTACGAGGATTACAAGAGATCCCTCAACTCCAATCACTCATATGGTATGTCCTTGGCCATTCATAGTCTGTGGAATTGACATCACTAGTAGCCTTCCGATCTCGAAACGTGGAGCGAAATATGCGATCGTAGCAATAGACTATTTCATGAAATGGTTAACAACGATATAAACAAAAAGGCTGATCAACTCCATGTCTAAAACACCATATGTCGATTTTGACTTCCCAGGACTATCATTACTGTTAAATGGACCTAATTCGACAGCTCAGAATTTCGAGGTTTCTATCAGCAATATCACATTGATAAGAAATATACTCCAATTACTCACCCACAATTGAATGGACAAGTCGAAGCAGTAAACAAGATATTCAAGTCCATTCTAAAGAAGTAGTTGTAGTAGGACAAAGGAAAAAGTGTTGTTGAACTTCCTTTTGCCCTTTTGGCATATCGAACCACACATAAGTCTATGACTGGCCATACTCCACTTGCCTTATCCTACGGCTCTGAGGTGGTGATACATGTGGAGCTTGAAGTCCCCTCTCATTAAATGACGTACTATGATGCCTTGACTAAGAAGGCACTTCTAGAATCACTTGACATGATTGATGAGAAGAGAGAGGAGGCTAACTTGCGCATTTTAGAGTATAGGCAACGAGTCGCATGATACAACAATAAAAAGGTTCAACTAGAACCTTTGATCCCGTTGACCTTGTACTAAAGTGCGTCTTCCCACCTCCAGTTCACTTGGGACCAAGTTGAGAAGGCCCCTACGTCATAAGACAGAAGTTTGATGATGGAACATTCAGGCTAACGACTATCGATGGCGATGACATTCAAAGAGCATGGAATGTTGAGCACTTACCACCTTACCTGACTTAGGCCTTATTTTCTTTCAAATTTATTAATTATTATTCTATTTTTTCAGCTATGTAATAAGGCACGACTTGCTAACTGTTTAGGAATAAAAGCTCTTTTCCATGCTCCATGTCCATGTTTGGAAATTTGGCTATGTGTTGTGATCCGACCGACCTGTGCCAAATCCTGAACGAATGGAGTGTGCCTAGTCTCTAACGACGTTCATTGGCTCACATTTCGATGAGCTAACTTGACCATGTGACTAGTAGGGATATGAGCAAACACATCCGAGCTTGACTTTGACTCTTAGCACGACAATCCCCACTTTGAGACCCAAAGTGTTGGAATGACGCCAAAGAGAATTTGACACGACCGTTCACACAACTAAATCTAACTCTTACAACTTGAGAGAGTATAAATCACTCAGGTTAGTGTGAACGGTGCATCATGATTTACGACCGCTAAATGCATAACTCTAACATGAACTGACTTCGGGAGAGTACAAAGGATGATACAACGATGTTCACCCAAATTTTGTCACCCAAGAGAGTACAAAAAAGGATACAACGACGTTCATCCAAATTCTTTCACCCTTTGACTGAGTGTAGGAGTATAAACGCCTAAGGATCGGACGTCCAGAATGACTCAGCCTGATCCCCACTAATGTTGAGGGCATGGGAATATGCTCATAAATTAACTTCAAATGCGACTCAGACGCGACACATGATTCGAAGTCAATTGGGGGAATACACACTATATTTCTAGACTACGACATTGATACTACGATGCCTTGTACAATGACACTCCAAATCGCTAATGAATTATTTTACAGATTACTACTTACTACTTGACTTAGTAATGTTTGAATTGCGAGTACACTGAATGGAAAGCAATATATAAACTTGTTGAAAGATAACATTATTTTTATCAAAGGAAAAAGTGCTTCAATTACAAAAATAAAGGTTTTATACCGAATTATAAGCAAAAACGCGAGGGTCGCACTCGTAACAACATCCAAAGGGCCAAAAAGAGATATAAAGGATAAATCAATTAAGCCTTCGGCGGCTTGTCTTCGATTTTCTTCTTCTCCTCCCGCTCCTGCTCAGTTAGCTCAAATAGCTCATCAATAGTAATGATGTACCTTTTCTTGAAATTACTACCAGAGGAATAAAAAGCCACTGGCATGGGCGCATCATGTTTCTTCTTATGACGCTTGGTTGGTAAAAGAGGCATAATCTGATTTTTAAGAAAGATTGGACTAGAAGGAGGTAACGTTCAGAGAGAAGGAATTGACAAAGGGAATATTGACATCTCAACTGTTGTCGTCTCAGCTTTAAACTCTTGAATCTACCTCGTTTTCTTCACCTGGATCTCCACCACACTTAGCGGCCCCTTCTGCCCAGACTCTTTGGTAAAAGTAACAACTTCTTCCCTGTCACCTATAGAGCCCTTGCTATCTAAGTTTTTTAGTGCATTAATCATGCCTTCATTATTTTCAGAATCGTTGGCAGGGGCAAGAGTGGCTCGTCAGTGGCTTCAGATTGAGCTTTAGAAGAATTCTTGATTGGACGGGTACCTGTAGCATGAAGAGCAATCATGATTAGTCCATCGGAAACAAGGGACAATCTAGTTGACACTGGATAAATTCTCTCGAATTTAGGCAAGTCAACAAGATACCTTCAATGGAGCCACCACTAGTAAGTACATGAGTCTCAGGTTCTTCGATGATAGGAGTTAGTGGCTTTGACATTTTGAGAGCTGGGAAATCAGGATCAAATCCCTCCACTTCACCTAACTAAGTAATTACAGATAAAGAGACAGAACCGCCTTCGATAAGGGTCTTTCCTTTCTCTTGACGCCTAGTATGTCCTCATCTCCTTCTATAGCCTTTTTCCCTCAGCTCTTAGGCTCATCATTCCTCAAGAATGTTTTCATTAATTCCTCTTCATCCACAGCTTCACTCTCAGATTTGCTCTTCTCTTCCTTAACCAATTCGCTCCAAGCATCGACTAGAGTGGTGGGATAATCATCAATTTAGGAGACACGATGCTAGAGAACCCCAGAGAAAAACCCCATAATCACTGGGCCGAAATCATCCAATTCCTATTTTGCGTCGGTAAGCTCTTTCTTCAACCCGGCCACTTCGAAACTGTTAAAGATATTTTTCATCAGCACCGAAGCTAGGTCTAAGGAAGTGGAGCTAAGGTCAGAGTGGTATTATTTATTTCCCACAAGCTTGAGTTGGTTCACTGTTTCCTAGATATCAAGGTCTTGAGCCTGAAGATTAGTTACTCTAACCTCGAGGGGTGTGCATCACGCTTACGAGACTCAACAACCAACAGTTACCTAGGGATAAGAGTTCCCTAAGCACAACACAAGTTAGGAAGCTAAACGGTTGTAGAAGGATATTTTTAGTAACCTTGGAGAAAGGTTAAGGATTATGTAGAAGATCCTTATTGGGGAGAAACTATAAGATAGTATACGAAAGAAATAGTGAGATAAACCATAGAAATTATGCTGAGTGTCGAGCCACTCTTTATTGCTCATTGATTTGAGTACATAAGTGTTTATAAAGGAAATCCCCAAATTAATTCAGAAATTAGGGTTTTCTCTATAAGAAATGAGTACAAGAATGGGGAATGAAAAAAGTCCTCCAAAATGTGACCCCTTGGGCCTTATTTATAGGCAAATCGGGACTCCTTTTGTCCTTGGTTCAGCTGAAGCCTCTTACGGGGGTGGCAATATAGTGTCGGCCACCTTTTTTAACATTGTTATTGGATATAACTTGACCTTTGGTGTGCCGGTCATGGATTTTGGAAAGTTAGTCTCGGTCTTAGGAGCTTCTCCTTGATGTTGTTTCTACCTTCTGTATCGATACCAAGTCAGTTGGTATGGATAGCTTCAGGAATAACTTTCGGCAATAAACTCTGGTTTCACCTTCAAGTCTTAATAGCATTTGCTTTTGTGCTTCAATTTCCTATGCTCTTGGAACCGTCACCCCTTTCGATATCAACACTAAGCAAGATAATGTGGATAGCTATTCTTCTCATAAGAATTGGTTTTCTTTCGGTGAATATCTAGGCACTACGCCATAAACGGCCAAATGCAAAAGGGAAAAAATTGTTGGCACAAGCCCAAAAAATGTTTGCATAGGTCTTTTGCAACATTTTTAGGATGATGTAATTTTTATCGTTGCTACAGACCTCAAAGGTAATATTTTGACTGTCTACGGCAACATAAGAATTATTGTTGCATTAGAACCATATTTGGGTCTATAGCAACACTCCAAAATGTTGCAATCGATATTAAATTTCTGAATTTGTTTGGGTGAGCTATTTGCATAATACCACATACAATAGTACTACAACTACTTTTATAATACCACATGCAATAGTACTACAACTACTTGCATAATACAACATAAACCACTTGCGTAAAACACCATTCGTAGATTCGTTTCAAAACATACAACAGTACACATCACAATTCATAGTCAACAACTCCAAAAAGACGAATCATGAAAAAAATTATGAAGAAAAACTGTCCATACATGTTATTTCACTTGGATGGTACTTCACTGCACTACATTGCAATAAGTATACACATAATAATCCCAAACATGATCCAGGACATAGCTAAAGCGAGCATATAATTTTTCTCCTTTCTCGTGCTTTCCACATTTAACGTGATTTAGGCCAACTCTACCTTCATATCCTCCACAAATTCACTGACTTTTGCCCTCTTTTGCTTTTGCTTCTACTTTAGTAGCTTGTCTTCAGTTGTTTTCCTATCCATGAGCAATTGCGATATAGTATTTTTTTTTCCATCAATTTAACAGTAATATCTTCCATTTCAGCATTGCTATTGATTTCATACACTTCGCATGCTACATAAAATACCCACAATCGCCATTCTGCACATATGTTAATTATCGACTAAAACATCACAGAAAAATATGATAATCGACAAAGCAATCAAAGATACCTAATTTATACTTATAGGCCACATGGAGTAACCAAAAAACTTCTTCCCTACATTCGACCCTACTTTCACAGTCCTCATCTTTGCTGGTATTTTGGGGGTGACAATGCTTGCTTCCCGCCGTTGTTGATGAAGTTGAAGTAGAAATTGATTGAGTGGTCATTGAACTCGAAGACGGACAGATCAACTATATATATATATGTACACATACATGTGAATATGAATATATGCATGTATATTTGTGTGTATGAATCTGCTCAAGAAGATAGACAGATCAATTACACAAGCACTCAACAAGAAACAGGCAATGGATAAACAACATATATCCAAATATATTCATCACAATCATCATAATATCCAAGAACTAACAACATATATCCACGTACAAGATTCAGATCATACTGAATACAGCTCCAGTTAAAAACCCACAAACGAAATTAAAGCCCCAAATCCTTAAAACAACATCGAACTGATACTAATCCTTACAATAACATTTTAAGGATTGTCACTGTTAGTACCAGCAAACCCACAAACGAAATAAAAACCCCAAACCTAACTATTTAAATCCAACAAAAAAATGCTTACCCTATGCAGAATGATCAAAAGTTGCGGTAATAACAAATCCATTCTATTGGAGATCAGTTGGGTGAAGTGGAAATCCAGCAGGAATTTGGAAGTTGAATATGCTGAATAACTGAATTTCTCTAATGCCTTGACACCAATTTTATTTTTTAAACAACGATTGAATCACTAGAAACCCAGATTTGATTTCGCTAAGAACTGATTGGAGATGGGTGCCCCCTGGATCAAAGAATCTTGTATGGAGATAAAAGTAGATTTCTGAATTTTAGTGCATGGGTGAGAACGAGAAAATTAGGTATTGATTAAACAGCGTGTGAATGAAAATTAGGGATTGAAGATTTTGAAATTTTCGGGGTTAGAACAAAATGAGAAGGAAAATTAGTGAATGAAAATAAAAGAGGGAAATGAAAATAACCAAGATGTGGATTAATGGCGTAGATGGACGACTAAGATATTGTTTTATCTAATTGTGTGGATCGCCACGTAGAATAAGGAAAGGTCTCCTATAGCAACATTGTACAAAATGTTGCATCGTGTTACACTTATTTATCTAGAGCAACACATTTTTATGGCTAAGGACCAAGGTTTCACTAAAAATAAAATGTTGCAGTAGGACCAAAAATAGTATAGCTATAGGGACATTTTGGTTGGCAAAGCCTTGAAAATTCGTTGCACTAGAACGTTTATGGCGTAGTGGGGGTTGGTTATGGTCTTACGGCAGTATGCTTTCGGTATGTATCCTGATGCCTCCTGGTTCCCTGAAGTTGTTTCTTGGTGGCCGACAAACTTTGATTCCAATAGCTAGCATTTAGAATGTTTTCTTTGTGTTTCGGCTTCTTTGGTAGCTTTTCCTTCTTCTGTATCGACACTAAGTTAATTAGTGCCAATAGCCCTTTTCGCTACCTTCTGTCTAGTTTGGCGCTTCCTATCATATCTTTGGTTTCGGGTTATAAATTTTAGACCTTTCTTTCCTAACTACTCCCGGCTTTAAGTGATTTTCCTTTGGAATTGAGTTCATGTGAGTTGCTTTACATTTCGGCACTACTTTGCTGGTATCCCTTTTCGTGTCTGTTCCGAACCCTTTCTCTTATGTTGAATCCGATAGACTGTGATCAAATCTTCTCTTTTCTACTTTCGGCTTTGATTGTCCTAGTATCATGATGCCGGTTTCATGCTTCTGGTATCATATGGATTGCTTTCAGAGTTTAGTCCTCACTGTTTGCTTCCGTTATCAATTGCTCTGATAGT
The DNA here is from genome assembly GCA_030737875.1 of Allium sativum. Taxonomy (NCBI): domain Eukaryota; kingdom Viridiplantae; phylum Streptophyta; class Magnoliopsida; order Asparagales; family Amaryllidaceae; genus Allium; species Allium sativum. Next base: position 91,206,165 of record CM060910.1, on the reverse strand, counting down.
CCGGTGTCAGTTATCTGCTTTCGAAACACACTCTTGGTGCCAGTGGTGCTCCAATACCCCTTCGCAAATCTATTTCTCTGGTGTTGAATTTGGTAGTAATATTTGCCCTCCTTGTGAAGGGGTACTTTCGGTTTTTCAAATCAAACCTCGTGCTTTTGTATCGCACTTTGTTCTGACACTGACATAAGGTTAGCCGCTTGCCATATACTGACATCGACACTATGTTTCTTTTTCCTTCTTTAGCATGCTAACCTGGTGCTACCGTAATTATCTGTCTTCAATTTTCTTCCATTATCATTGCCTTCATAGTTTTCTTTCTTCACTTTTACTTTGGTTGTTGTTCCCAATAGCTTTTGCATTTTTTTATAGATTCATATTCTTCATTCATTTCTCTTGGCATCGACATGTTTGCTCCCTAAGCCTTCTCTTGCTTCGTTTCAGTTTTGATATTTCAATCCTTTTGCTCTTTGGGCTTTTAAAGTGTTTGTCCTATTACAAGTGGCCAATGCAAAATTTTGGTGTTTACTTGATTCCTACATTTCCCTTCTGCAATTTAGGAGATATCAGTCTTATATATGCTAAAATAATAACGTGAGAATGAGTATGAAGTCTCTCCGGTATTACAATTTTAAACCTGGGATTATGTACTCTTCATAATCTAACAACATTTCCGTTTATGTGTTTAAGATGAAAACTCGTTGAATTAGGATTCTCTTATTAGGAGTAAGCAATTCAAGATTTTAACCTAAGCACTTATCATCAAGGATCCATCCTTGGTAATACGGGATGGTAAATTCAGGCTCAAGGTTTAAACACATGCAACAAGAAGTTTAAGGTCTATTTCTTGAGACATAATCAGAGGAACATAAATTCATGTATAAAGATTTTGAATAGAGAATCAGTCACTCTTTTCTAAAATAATAAAGTCCTTTAAGTTTTGATCAAAGTTTTTATCATGAAGGCTTAAATTCTCACCTTTGGAAGTAACTGTAATTTCGTAAACCATGGAATACTACCTGATTCTTTACATGTGTTTTTGAATATCCTTATGCAGGATTTTTACAAAACGATGCCACATATGGTTTAATATATAAATAATCGCATAAGATGTATATGGTGACAGGCACAACTTAAGTGAAACATCCTTCAGATCATAACTGCGCAGAAAGATGAACATTCGATCAAGTAATATAATTAGTTGTCCTTGAGTAACAATTGTTCAAAATGCATGTTCAGGAAAACTCCATATGTGAGGTGTTGAAGTACATGACTTTTACTGAAAAGGTATCAGCTAGAAGCTTTGAATCATCAATTCGCATACCAATTAGGATATCTCCTTTCAGAGAGCATGTTTCCTAATGTTGTGACTATGCTTTGAAATTGTAATCCTGACTCGGTATTTGGTAGGAGACTAGAGATCCATATCTAGTGGTAGTGGAAATACTGAACCAAACCCAAATTTTGATATTTGACTGTAACATCCCGCATTTTATGTAATGGAGGATCGTAAAATATTTTTATTTTATTCCCTGAGGGTTGATCATTCTCATATTTTAATATGTTGGTTATGGGGATGTGAGACATATCCATAATTTTCATCAATTTTTTACGACCAATTTGCCTATGTCAGTCTTGTACAAGGAATAACTTTTGAGTCGGATCGAATCAGGTGCTGAGATCGGTCTTATTGGAAAGGAAATGATGTTTCCCATTCCATATTGTGGTTGCATTAAAGATTTGACTCAGCTGTTTGGGAGGAATCACTGTTTAGTGTTTTACAGTTTGCTACTCAAGTTTTTTGAGCCATAATGGGTTGATTTGGAAATGCCATTAGTGGGATGGTGGGAGGCTATAAATTGGGGGTTAGAATCATGGAGAGAGGGTTACTTTCTTCATTCTCTCATTTCGTTGAGCTCGTGATCCTCCTTACTCAATCAAATACACTTTCCACCATTAAAATTCTAGATCTACGCTAGAGAATTGAAGATCTACATTGTTTGAAGCTATATCAACATCAATCAAGGAGAGATTTCATCGAATCGAAGAGTTTAGAGAAAATTCTTCATTGCTTAGAATGCTAATTCATTGTTTTTAGACTTGTTTGAAGATTCGATGAGTGATGTGCATCTCTCACACAGATTCAATCAATTATATGAGTTGTTTGGTCTTAATTTCATTATATTCAAGTCATTTTCCTTAGATCTACATCGTTGTAAGTATACTTTCATTTGAATCACCATAGGATCTAATCTAGCATTTTAAAACTGGTAACTTCTATGCCCTTCTATATGTTTATGCAAGTTAGATCCATCATTTTACTTTAATTAATGATTTATCATGATTTAGAATATTTTCTATGATTATTGATGATAATTGTCGTTTTGATGAGGTTGTTGATTTCATGAAGTGTTCATTGTTGGATTTAATGATTTGGATGAGTTAGTTTCATCGATATCGTCGTTTGTGGAAGATTCGGTCAAGTTTGGAGCTATTTTGGTCAAATCTGGAGTTAGGTCGTTTTCCTTTTAGTTGGGTCATTTTTGGAGTTAGGCCGTATTCCCTTCTTCTCCAAGAAACGAGTCAGATCGCTCAAATGAAGGCCAGGTCGTTGGAATCACTTCAGGCTGCTGGAGTGAGGGTTGAAGCTTAAGTCGTCAATGGCCTAAGTAAGATTGTTGCAGGGAGTTGAATTGCATGTCGAGAGGCCAAAGGAAGCTTAGGTTGTTGGTTGAAGCTCAGGTCGTGGATCACTTGTGCTAAGTCAGGTCGTGAAAGGACTTGGTCTTGGCATGGTCTGGAGTTTAAGTCGTGTGATGGATGGGCTGGCTCAGTGGGAGTTAGGTCGTTGGGTCAGATCGTGGGTGATTAGGTCGGCTGAACAACCTAGAGGATGGATGACCTTAAGATGGGGAACCTTATGTTGATGATTTTCTTTGGTTCGAGAATGGTGATGACTTCGAAGTGAATTCAAGTGAGGATGTCGAAGTAATGTGATGTGTTCGTTGATTATCTTAATTCAATGAATGTGATGATAACTCAAAGGCGTTCTGAGTTAGTTGGAAATGGTTGGAGGGTCGTCGTCGATGACAACTAGAGATACCAAAGACCGAGGAATTATCGTTGTTGTAGGTTCTAGCGGACTCAAAGCAGGGGTTACACTACTTCGTCATATGGTTTAGTACCCTAGGCAGCTCGAATGGGCCTAGATACGTTTCATTGTATGGCGTATGGGGTTTCAGCTAGAACCAGGGTTTTCCATTAGCCCTTAGCAATTAATGGCGTGTCATTGCCAGTCATACAATTAATGATAGTTCCGAAGCAAAATTGGCGGTGATAGCTAGAGTCAGTCATGAATGATTAGCTGCTTTGTTTGTACCGTCTCACGTAGATTGTCCAATGTCTAAGGAGATGTTCCTTGGGTGCTTGTCTGATATTTGTTTAGGCCTTTGGGGCTTGTGTTTGAGGAATGCTTATTCGATTAGGATGGCTTATGTGAGATATATAATCTAGATGTTATGTGTGCTAATGTTTGGTTCCTTCTGATTGCCATGAATGAATGGTTGTTCTGGTTGCTATGGATGCATGGTTGAAAAGCCTATTAGTAAAGGCTATCATTGTCCGATGTGGGGAAGATGGGGTTGAGTTCTTCTCTGGTGTTTAAGTTAGATTGGTTTGTTAATCTCTCTATTCTCATATACTTTATTGATGATGTTAATTAGTTGTTTTATCGCCCACTGAGACTGTTGTCTGACTCAAGGTTTTATGTTTCCCTCTTATTACCTTGGGTTGTTCATCCGATTTTTGGATTGGCAGACTAGGTGGCAGGGGACATGTGATATCTTGGTGAGGATGACATTGCAGTTCGGTGATGAGCAGGAGGCTGGTGTATTATCTTTTTACTATATAGTATCTTTATTTCCGCCGATTGTTGTTTACTCTGAGTGTTGTAGTGAGGCAAATTTGTTAAGACATATATATTGCAATCCTGATGTTTGGATATACTTTCTAGTTGTTATGAAAGTTTGGTATTTTCTGGTCAAATATGCTTCACTAATATTGTCCGTTTATATGTTCTGCTATATTTTATCCTTGCGTTGTGAGTTATATGATAGGTTCCGCTTAAATGTTTCATACTTGATGGCCGTTCATAACTGCCAGGCTCGTCTTTCGGTGCATTATTTCCCTTGTTAAGTGCAGGAGTTTTGGGCGGTTGTCACATTTAGTATCAAAGTTCTAGTTATCGATTTTAGCCAAAGTTCGAAGACGTAATAATGTACGAGAGACATATTTGTAGATTTCTATTGGATGTATACTATGTAATACTATGTAGTATAATAGCGTTTGTACTTCTTTAGCAACGTTTTTTTGCAAGTGGCTAATCATTGTAATTTGAAGATTTAGAATGAGTCGACGAACTTCAAGACATACTATTGGGGATGGGCCTGTGCTTGGAGGGGAAATGGTGGTACACCAGACTACCCAGCCATGCTTGAGGCCATGAAGGAAGCATTCATGAGAATGGTACCTACTCCAGTGGAAGCCACGGTAGATGTAGGGGTGCGTGTTCCTAGGGTTGTAGATTTCGCGAAAAAAATCATTTAAAGGAACAAAGCAAACTGAAGAAGTCTAGAGGTGGTTGGATTTTTGTATTCACATTTTGGGAGACTGGGGAATGAATGATGCAACTAAGAGAAAGCTTGCGTCAAGGCAGTTGCAGGGCAGGGCCATGGAGTGGTGGAATTCGGTTACGCTTGGGACTCAAGAAGAGGAAATAACTTGGGAACACTTCCAAGTTAAATTCGGGACAAAGTTTATTTCTCCTGCTCAGAAGTCTGCTTTATTCAAGAAATTTGTGGATTTGAAGCAGAATGGTAGGCCGATGCTTGATTATGTTCCAGGTTTTGAGGCCTTGTCTAGATATGCTCATTCATACATTGACACACCCTACCAGAAGACCGAGAAGTTTGTTACGGGTCTGGATACCTACATAGGAAGACGGTTGGTGGAACATCTTGATGATTCATTTGAGAAGCTTGTGGAAAAAGCTGTGAAACATGAAAGCTTGTTTCCGAAAGAGGAAGTTGCTGTTGTTGTTGCATATAAGGAAGCTGTAGAACCACAACAAGGTGGTAATAATAAGAAGAGGAAGCAACAACAACAAAAGGGAAAGGATGGCCAGAAGAAGCAGAAGGGAGAAGTGATTAGCTATAATTGCTGGCAGAAGGGACATTATTCCAAGGATTGTAAGAATCCCAAAGCTGAGAAGAAGTACTTTAAGTGTGGAAAGCCTGGTCATGAGAAGAAGGATTGTCCGGAATCAGCTAAAGGTAAACAGGTTGTGAAGGCTTATGCTTTGGAAGCCATACCATCTTCTTTGAGAGCTCCTGCTATAGAGGAGAAAGGGAAGGGTGTCGTCGTCCAAGGTACTCTTTCTATTCAAGGTGTTTCAGTTCGTGTGTTGTTTTATACTGGCGCATCACATTCTTTCATTTGTAATGAGCTTGTGTGTCGTTTGGGCTTAGAACCCGAGACTTGTGATAGACCTTTGATTGTGTCTAATCCAGTTGGGGGTTCGTCCAACCTTTGTATGCTTTGTCATGGTCTGGTGTTGTCGAGTCATGGTTGCTCCTTTGTGTGTGATTGCTTTATTTTGAATTTCGTCGGGTTTGGGGTTATCTTGTGTATGGATTGGCTCAAGAGGTATGTGACAAGAGTGAATTGCGAGAAGCTAGAGGTGAGAGTCGGGGATGTGGAAGGGCAAAAGGTTTGTATTTGGTGTAAGCCCAAAGATGGTGTCTTCGTGAGCTATTTATATTCGCTTGAGATTCCACAGGAAGACTTGTCATCTATGCTGATCGCTAATGATTTTAAGGATGTCATTGAGGAAGTCAAAGGTTTGCCACCGCATCGTGAATTGAATTTAGAATTGATTTGATTGAGGGAGCAAGAACTATTGTTATGCCTCTTAGGAGAATGACACCTAAGGAACAACGAGAGTTAGAGGTGCAAGTTCATGACTTTTTAGGAAAATGATTCATTCGGAGAAGTATATCCGAATGGGGTGCACCAGTTATGTTTGCAACTAAATCTGATGGCTCATTGAGGTTGTGTGTGGATTATCGTGAGCTGAATAAAGTGACCAAGAAGAACAAGTATACGTTGCCGAGGATAGGTGACTTGTTCGATCAGCTTCACGAAGCCAAAGTGTTTTCTCAGATGGATATGGCAATGGGATTCCAATAGTTAAGAGTGGAAGAGGATAATGTGCCGAAGACTGCTTTTAGGACACCGTCTGGTTTCTTCGAATGGTTGGTGATGCCATTTGGGTTGACTATCGCACCAGCGTATTTTGTGGATCTTATGAATAGAGTGTTCAAGGATCAGTTAAATAAGTTCGTTCTTGTTTTCGTGGATGATATTCTGATTTACTCTCGGAATGAGGAAGAACACAAGACGCACTTGAAAATTATTTTGGAAATCCCGCGAAAGCACCAGCTGAAGGCTAGGTTTTTGAAGTGTCACTTCTGGAAGAACGAAGTGAGGTTCTTAGCGCATGTTGTTTCTGGTAAAGGAACAGCAGTTGACCCCTCTAAAGTAGCAGCAATCCAGGACTGGGACAAACCTAAGAATGCGATGGACGTGAGAAGTTTTCTTGGATTGGTAGGATATTACCAACGGTTTATCAAGGATTTCTCTAAGATAGCTGCACCATTAATAGGATTGACGAAGAAGAACCAAGTGTTCACATGGGATGCAAAGTGTGAGCAAGCATTTGGAATCCTGAAATAGAGATTGAAGAGTGCTCCTGTGTTAACCATTCCAAGTGGGAATGAAGAAATGGTGGTATACACCGATGCATGTGGTACTAGAATTGGAGTAGTGCTAATGCAGAAGGATAGAGTTGAGGCCTACTCAAGTCGACAACTGAAGCTGCATGAGAGGAATTATCCAACTCATGATTTAGAGTAGGGAGCGATTGTGTTTGCTTTGAAGATATGGAGGCATTACCTGTTGGGAGTTCAATTCGAGCTGTTTTCGAATCACAAGTCGTTGAAGTATCTTTTCTCCCAAAAGGATTTGAATCTTCGGCAGCAACGATGGTTGGAGTTTCTGGCATCATATGACTTTAGTATACCCTAAATTCTAGGTAATGATAACGCAGTTGCAGATGCGTTGAGTCAAAGACATACAAGTTTGGGCGCGATGTTTTTAGAATGGAAGAATCTCGAGTGCTTGGCAAGATTTGATTTTAGACCACGTTGTGAGTTAGAACCTAAAATGTTGGCAAGCTTATCGATAAGACCCACTCTCATCGAAAGGATTGGCGAGAGCCAAAAGCGAGATGCAAATCTTGTTGAGTTTATGCAGAAATTGGAACTAGCGGATAAAGAGTTTGAGGTCGATCGAGAAGATTGGCTTCGAAAGTAAGGATGATTGGTTGTTCCTGATATCGACTGATTGAGAGACGAGGTTCTGAGGGAATTTCATCACTCCAAGTTGATGATTCATCTCGGTGGTAATAAGATGTATCAGGACATGAAGCGAGCTTACTACTGGGAAGGGATGAAAAGGGATATTGGAAATGTTCGTTTCCAAGTGCATGAACTGTTAGTTCGTGAAAGCTGAACAGAAAAAGTCAAGTGGATTGCTTCAGTCATTGGAAGTTCTTACGTGGAAGTGGGAGTAGATATTAGTGGATTTTATCAATGGAATACCTAGAACCAGGGCAGGAAATGAAAGTATTTGGGTCATCATGGGTCGCTTAACCAAAAGCGCAAGATTTATTCCTGTCAAATCGACTAGGATGGCATTGAAGTTGACTAAGTTTTATATTAAATGGATAGTTCGATTCCATGGTATCCTAAAGAGTATAGTGAGTGATTGAGATCCATTATTCACGAGTGATTTTGGAAGAGTCTTCATGAAGCTTTGGGAACCACATTGTGTTTAAGTACGGCTTATCATCCCCAAACTGATAGTCAAACCGAGAGGGCTAACCAAGTTTTGGAAGATCTCCTAAGGGTTGTGTATTGAACTTCAGAGGATAATGGGAAGACCATCTACATTTAGTCGAATTTGCATATAATTATATCCATCGGTTCAGCATTGGGATGGCACCATACGAGGCATTGTATGATAGACTGTGTAATTCTCTGGCATGTTGGTTAGAAACCGGAGATAAGTTGATATTTGTGCCAGAGATGATTAGAGAAACCTCGGATTGTATCGAGATCGTTCAGCAACGAATGAAGGCAGCCCAAGAACGTCAGAAGATTTATGCCGATAAGCATCGAAAAGGTTTGAAATTTGACGTTGGCGATATGGTAATTGTGGATATTTCACCGTTGAAACATGTTGTTCGGTTTGGAAGCAAAGGAAAGTTGGCCCTAAGATTTGTTGGACCGTTCCCAATAATCGAGTGGATTGGTAGGCTCGCTTATAGACTGGAGTTACCAGAGAAGATGTCGGGTGTGCATAATGTGTTCCATGTGTCGTTTCTACGGAAGTGCATGCACGAACCAAGTTTGGTGGTATCTCAAGAATAGTGCGAAGACCTAGAAGTCGAGCCCGTAGTTACTAGACCTCGTAATCCGCTTCATGTAGTGGGGGAATGACATGAAACAACTTAGGAGGAAGACGGTTAGGCTGGTCAAGGTACGGTGGAGTGAGGGTGATGACAATTGTACATGAGAGACGGAAGAGAGCAGGAAGATGACCCATCCATAACTCTTCGTTAGTATGATTCATTAGTATCGTGTCACCTTACATCATTATAACTTATATTATTGTGATTGTTGTAGTTAGAATTCTGCGTGCTAGGCTAAGGCAATGGATGCACAGTTTGATGGCCGCTAGTTTGGATGATAGAAATTGGATGCTTATGGGTGATAAGCATGCATAATTGTTTTGATTGTTGTGTTTGTTGGTATTTCGAGGGCTAAATTCCAAAGGGAGAAGAATGTAACAACCCGCATTTCATATATCGGAGGATCATAAAATATTTTTATTTTATTCAGTGAGGGTTAGATTAATCTCATATTTTAATATGTTGGTTATGGGAATGTGAGACATGTCCATAATTTTTACCAATTTTGTTTATGACTATTTTGCCACTGTCAGTCTTGTACAGGGAATAGCTTTGGACTCGGATCGAATCAGGTGCCGAGATTTGAAACACCCCACCTCCGTTAGGGTCACTCTCAAAGGGAATGCCCTAATTTTGGTGGAGGTTTATAAGTACAAGTCACAGATATACAAGACAGATATAAGAACACATATTTGTAAACAGCGGAAGAACAACAAACTTTATTTCATAAAGTCAAATACGTGTTACAACAACATCCTTTCCAAAAACATAACATAACACTTTCATAATCTATCTTGAGTACATTATTTAAAGAAGCATAAATAAAACATAGATAAACTGCAAAAGCCCCATAGTGGATTGTCCAAAGCCATAGTTCAAAACAGGAAAGTCCAAGCAATACATTTCTCTTCTTCAAGCTGGATGTTGAGGTTGGTCAAGCTGCTGTGTTCCCTCCCTGAGGACCTGGGGGGAAACGGAAGAAAGAAGACGAAAGAAAAGTAGAGTCAGACATAAAGCCTGAGTAAGTCTAGTACTATTTTGTCTATGAATAAAGAACTGGGTATGATAAGTATAAACAAGAAGTGGGCATGCACTATAAACTTGGTTAAGTTGTCTAGGGTCGAATATACTATCGTACCCCATGTTGATCTCTGAACCCATATAAACTAGTTTCCAACTGGCACCCTAAAATCAGGGTGATGTGATCCATCCTATGATGATCGTCTCCTACTCGCATAGTTACATGTGTCTTACGGCCCCCGATGTTGTAGTTACCTATGCTGGTCCCACCATGGGGTGTATCAAGTCCCATAGTGGCAACCCGACACAACCTTAGAGTGCACAGGTATGCTACTGGTGTCCAGTGCCTTATTTTTCTGCGCCGGAGTGTGTGCACGCCCGCACTCCGTTAGAACCTACACTGCTACACCACCGCCGTCGCTTTGACCTCTTACAATCAGCCCAGTAATCGTGCCCCACCCTGCCTAGTTTCAGGGTATCCTGATACACCTTCTAGGGTTACTGCTGAAAAGGGTCCCCCGTTACTAGGTTTTCTATCTCTAGCCAACATGCTAAGTTGGTTAAGTGTTTCCTAACCTAACCCCCACCAGTCCGTTTTGTTTAGCATGTTCCATTTTGATTAAGTCTTTAGTTCACTTAATCCTATCAATCCTGACTCAGCCTTAATTGTCTTATTAAGGCCCTGACCTCTCACATTAGACAGGTATTGTTGTGGCTGCCTGTTGCCGGTTGGTTCCGGGCAGTCTTACGCCACAACTCAGTCTAACCTCGGGTCCTTGCTGGGCTCCATGTTTAACCTCCCACATTGGATAGGTATTGTTGTGACTACTGGACAGCCGGGCGGTTCCGGGCAGGTTTACATCACAACTCAATCCAACCTCGGGTTAAACACATCGTATGTTCTACATTTACATATTTTGTCATTCCTCTTTATTTCTTATATGTAAATATTTGCGGCCCATTATTAAGTTAATGGTGTAAAGGTTACACCAATCATGGGCCCAACCCATACTTGAACTTGGGCCCTTCTATTTTATATTTTCATTCATTAGTAATTTTAACCCAACGTTATTTTCCCCCGTTTAACACGTCCGTTTATATATATTTTGGGCTTAGCCTTTTAAAGCCCAAATTAGCCATGCGAAAAGGGGAGGCTTAAAGCGTAATTACATACACAAAGAGGGGAATGTGAGCGCATGAACTTGCAATACGACGTTGGAAATACAAAATAGAAACTGGTGTACTTGCATAGTGGTAACATAGGTGACATGAATCAAAGCATGTGAACTTGTAATTGAGATATCATTATTGTCACATGAACCTATATTTTTATTTAGGCATAATGTCAAACATAAGCATGGCATAAATATTTCTAGCATAAGCATGGCATAATGTCAAACATAAGCATGGCATAATATCAAACATAAGCATGGCATAAGTATAGTTAAATTTGTTCACATAACCATGGCATAAATATTTCTAACATGAAATCATGATTCTTACTTTAGCCATGTAAACTTACAAAAAGGGACCTTTTGAACCTAACCTAGCCATGTACCACATATGTCATCATATAATTCTTGTAAACAAGATAGACTTAATCATGGTTTTCAATTATGCCAAATATCATTCATAGCCTAGCCATATTCATAAATTTGCAAATAGGTTTTCTAGTACAAAAGCATGGCTTAATACATAATGCCAAATTCTCAACATAATTTCATATGGATAATAACCAAACTTGTTCCAATTACTTACAAAATGATTTATGCACAAAAATATACATCATGGTGGCATAGAAGCAAACCCCAAACTTGCATGAATTTAAATCAACTACATACATGTAGCTTCAACATGGATTACATAATTTGCGAAATATTCCAAACGTATACTTGCATAGAACTACCGCATGTAGTTCTTTATAATGAATAACATAATTCATAAATATCCAAACGTATATAATATTTCAAATTGATAAGAACGCACAAATATGAATTACTTATTTGCCACAATTCAAGCATACAAACCAACACAATTGTTTATTCATACCAAAGTAATACTCTACTTACAATGGTGTGATGAATTCTCTAATTTAGGGATTGAAGACGCAAATTCCTTTGTTGAATTGATTTGTTTAGGTTGCTTTAAGCTTTAGAATTTTCCTCCTAATCCTCTCTCAAATTTGGTGGCTACTCCTAGTCGTTCCTCAGCAACATGGCGGCTATGTTCTTATTTTTGAATGAATAGATTAGGGTTTAGTCTAGGGTTGTTTATATAGAGGTTAGGAACTGATTAGGACCATTGATGTTGCTTGGATTGATCGTAGCCATTCATTCTAAGGAGAGACCAATTAAAACTTGCCACCTAGCCCTAGTGACAAAGCAGACCACAGAAAATCGACCACATAGAGAATAGGCCAGCCGGGTTAGACTGGGCTCGACCTGGGTCTGGACCAGGTCGACACCCCTGTCGACACCCCTGTCGACAGGCCTGTCGACCTGGTTAGACCAGGTCGACAGCCCAGTCGACTTGGTGGGTCAGGCGGGTGTTTTTCCGCCCTGGCCCATTGGGCCCCATTTTCGAATTTAAACCTGATTTATTCTGTTTGAATTTAAACTTGATTCTCAAACTTCCGAAGGCCATATCTTCTTCATACGGACTCCGTTTTTCGAAAACTCGGACTCTATTTCGCGTATTTTTCCGAGACGAACGCAATGGCGTATCCCGTTTCCCTTAGTTCTTTGATTTCAGATTAATTATACTTTAATTTGTTAATTTCACAGTTATAGAATTTGCGGGGTGTTACATTCTCCCCCACTTAAAAGGATTTCGTCCCCGAAATCTTCAAGTTAGGAGGAATGTATATCCTAACATCCAATCATCCATCTACTCATCCATCAAACACGAGCATCCATTGTCCTTAAAAGACTTCTAATGCTTCATGATCATATGCGAAGTGTGTGTGTACATGTACTTATCTAATGCAAAATCAGGCGGTCTACTAATTCAGTTGACCTCCTTAGTGCGAATTATGTAAGTGCCATGAATCCATTACATATGCAAATTTTCCTATTTTTGATTTTACATGAGTGCACAATCATTCATTACAAATGCAACATCCATATGACAACACATTAAAGTTCAACCATATACGAATGCAAACATATATGCATATGCAATATGAAGTGACTGAGCCGATCTAAAACCTAGATTGTGTGTGTATATGCAACCACGAGCAACCACTAGCAATCACTTGCAACCACTTGCAACCATCATCCATAACATGTTTCAACTACATGTTTCCATCCAAAGGGTTTCTACCTAAAAGATACGGTCGAGGAAATATACCTAAAAAATAGATAAAAGCGCAACTTAAGGAAAAAGAAAGATCAAGGATGTACCCTCGAACAGAAAAGGGTAGGTAGTACGTATTCTAGCTTCAGTTTCCCAAGTCGCGTCTCCCTCGGCGTCGCTCCACTGAACTTTGACGAGCTTGACTTCGCGGTTGCGTAGCTTCTTCACTTCCGTTCCTAATATGCGGGTTGGAACTTTTCTTATGGTTGCTTCGCGTTCCACTTCGGCCTCTTCGAGGATATTTGGCTCTAACACTTCAGCAGACTCATGTAGACATTTTCGGAGATGTGAAACGTGAAAAACGTTGTGGACTCCAGCCAACTTCTCGGGTAGCTCTAATCTATAGGCCATTTTCCCAATTTTCTCGATAATAGGGAATGGCCCTACGAACCTTGGTGCCAGTTTTCCTGTGGTTCCAAAACGAACAACGTTCCTTAGCGGTGATACCTTGAGAAAAACTCTGTCTCCAACTTCAAATTCAAGGTCGGTCCTCCTCTTGTCGGCGTAGGACTTTTGTCTGTCTTGGGCCGTCTTCATCCTTCTTCGTATTAAGTCTACTTTCTCTGAGGTCTCTCGGATCATATCTGGTCCAAGTATGAGCTTATCTGTAGACTCCCACCAACAAGTGGGCGATCGGCACGGTCTTCCATATAAAGCTTCGAAGGGCGCCATTCCGATGGTTGCTTGATAGCTGTTGTTGTAGGCAAATTCCACCAAAGGAAGGTGGTCTTCCCATGTCCCTCCGAAGTCAAGGACGCATAGCCTTAAGAGGTCTTCCAAAACTCTGTTCACTCTCTCTGTTTGGCCGTCGGTTTGGGGATGATAGGCTGTGCTCAAGCATAACTGCGTTCCTACTGCTTCTTGCAGACTCCGCCAAAACTCACTGGTGAAGATGGGGTCTCGGTCACTAACAATGCTAGATGGTATCCCATGGAGTCGAACGATTTCCTTGAGGTAAAGTGATGCTAGGGATGAGGCAGTTCTCTTACTTTTGACAGGTAAAAAGTGGGCGCTTTTAGTAAGCCTATCCACTATTACCCAAATGCTAGTGTTGCCTCTCCTAGACCTAGGCAGCCCATCGATGAAGTCCATTGAGATGCTATCCCACTTCCACTGCGGGACCTCCAGAGGATGTAGTAGTCCGCCAGGCTTTTTCTGTTCCGCTTTAACCTGTTGGCACACCATACACTTAGAAACGAATTCTGCCACATCCTTTTTCATGCCGTTCCAGAAGAAAGTCCTTTTTATATCTTTGTACATTTTATCTCCGCCTGGGTGTATCGTCATCTTGGAATGATGCGCTTCCTCGAGAACCTTCCTTACTAAATCTTTTGTCTGTGGGACGCATAGTCTTCCGTCTCGCCTTAGTAAACCTTTATCGTCTATGGAGTATCTGTTGAGGTGACTTGAAGTCTCACCCCTAATTAGCCTATCAATCATTTCCACAAGCTGAGGGTCTTCGCGTTGTGTTGCCCCTACTGAATCCACTAAAGTCGAGCGCACTTCGAGAGATGCAAGCAAGCCCGGTACGAAATCGGAGGAAGGCCTAAAGTCGAAGCTGGCTATAAACTCTAGGCTTTGTCTTTCAACAAACAACGGGCTTAGGGTCAATTTCTTTCGGCTCAACGCGTCTGCCACTACGTTGCCTTTGCCCGGAGTATAGGAGATTCCGAAATCATACGAGGCAAGAAACTCCATCCATCTTTGTTGCCTCAAGTTAAGATCCTTCTGCGAGAAAAGATATTTCAACGATTTATGGTCAGTGTAAAGTTCGAACTTCTCACCTAGGAGATAGTGTCGCCAAGACTTGAGTGCAAAGACGATGGCGGCTAACTCAAGATCGTGGGTTGGGTAGTTCTTTTCGTGCACCTTCAACTGCCTTCCGCCATAAGCTACTACCCTTCCTTCTTGCATTAAGACGGCGCCTAGCCCTGTCCCACATGCATCCGTATAAACAGTGAACATTTTGCTCCCATCTGGCAACGTCAAAACTGGGGCTGTTGTGAGAGCCCTTTTCAGTCGTTGGAAAGCAAACTCGCAATCCAAATCCCAATTAAACACTAGATTCTTCTTGGTCAACTTCGTGAGCGGAGCTGAGATTTTCGCAAAATCCCTTATGAATTTTCGATAGAAACCCGCTAGTCCTAGAAAGCTTCGGACCTCAGTTGCACTCCTTGGTGTCTTCCAGTCCTGTACCGCCACTACCTTAGCAGGGTCCACTACTAACCCTTGTTTAGATACTATGTGTCCAAGGAACCTCACCTCTTCTCTCCAAAAGTGGCATTTGGAGAATTTGGCTTTTAGTTGATGGACTCGCAAAGTTTCCATGATTGCATTTAAGTGCTGAGCATGTTCCTCTTCACTCTTTGAGAAGATAAGGATATCATCTACGAAGACCACTACGAATTTGTTGAGGAAATCTCTAAATACCCTACTCATCAGGTCCACGAAATAAGCAGGTGCATTTGTCAAGCCGAAAGGCATGACAAGCCATTCAAAGAAGCCGTCTGGGGTTCTGAACGCCGTTTTATCGATGCTATCTTCAGCCACCCTTAGCTGATGAAAACCGGTTGCTAAATCGAGCTGGGAGAAAACAGACGCTCCTACAAGCTGGTCAAACAAATCGTCAATTCTAGGGAGAGGGTGCCTATTCTTTTTCGTTAGCTTGTTGAGCTCCCTATAGTCAACACATAGACGGAGTGAACCATCCGCCTTTGTAGCGAACACCACTGGAGCGCCCCATTCTGAAATGCTCCTCCTAATGAACCCCTTTTCTAGAAGCTCTTTAATCTGTTTACTGAGCTCTTTCCTTTCTCGTGGAGCCATATGTCTAACGGGCAACGCAACGGGCTTTGCATTATCTACAAGATATATGCGGAAGTCTATTTCCCGCTTTGGAGGCAAGCCCTTCACCTCTTCGAAGACATCCGGATATTCCCGGACCACTCTAACTGATTGCAAATTTTCAACGGAGGCATCTAGCGATTCAAGATAACTAAGCATAACCGCATACGAGGGATTACAAGAAATTTCCAAAGTATTACCGAGCTGGGTTAGGAGCCTAACAACCCTTTTCTCACAATCAAGGATGGCCCCATTACTGGATAGCCAATCCATACCCAAAATCAAACCATACCCCGAAAAGCCCAAAACAAAGGCACTACATTGAAATTCTACGCTTAGAATAGAGATTTTCAATCCCACACAGATCATAGAAAAATCAGCTGGGCCCCCAATTGGGTTTGAAACAATTAAGGGGTCCTCTACCATACTAGTTTCTAGGTGCAGAGATTCTACTAAAGCAGACGAGATAAAGGAGTGTGATGCGCCAGAATGAAATAAAGTGCGAACGGGGTGATCATAAAGATAAACTACACTTTCTACAGAAGTATTTATACCTCGCTGTTGCAGAGGTGGTGCTTCTAGCACATGGACCTGTGCCCCTGGGGTGGATCCAGCCCTCTGCCCCTGTCCTCGTTTCTTTGGGCAGTCCTTAGCCCTATGGCCTGTCTCACCGCAAGAAAAGCACCCACCATTCTCCTTGGCCTTCTTTTTCCGGCAGTCCTTTACTAAGTGCCCCACTTTGCCACAGAAATTGCACTTCCTCTTCTCTTTGTTGCCTTTCCCGCCCTTCTTAAAGTCTGTCTTCTTAGGCTGCAAACCCTCTTTCTTCTTGCCCTTATCCTCTTCATTCAGCAATGCCATTTACACCAATCTTTCATACGTGGCTCCCATGGGTATATGGGTCATGGCCAAACTGTGTAATGGCTCATTCAACCCTTTGACGAAACGGAGAGCCTTCTTGTGCGGGGTGTTGACTAGGTCAAGCCCAAACCTAGCCAGCTCATCAAACTGATTCACATACTCTCTGACTGTCTTGTCCCCTTGCTTAAGAAATAAGAATCTTTCCAACTGTAAACTTCTTTCCGCATCTGAGAGAAATTTAGTCTCAAACCTTGCCCTAAAGTCCTCCCATGTCTCCACTGGTCTTTCAGCATTAGTGACTTCCCACCAGTAGGAAGCCTCACCCTTCAATAGCCACACCGCCAATTGTACTTTTTGTCTATCTTCTACCTCAAAGATGATGAATAGGTCCTCCGTTTCCTTCAGCCAATTTCTAGCTGCCACGAAGGACTCAGTTCCATGGAAATCCCTTCCTCCCATAGC
Organism: Allium sativum; assembly: GCA_030737875.1. Classification (NCBI taxonomy): domain Eukaryota; kingdom Viridiplantae; phylum Streptophyta; class Magnoliopsida; order Asparagales; family Amaryllidaceae; genus Allium; species Allium sativum. Next base: position 91,189,037 of record CM060910.1, on the reverse strand, counting down.
TTTAAAATCTTTACATATCTTAGCAAACGTGTTTCCCCGAGGAGGAGGTGGAGGAAAAGGTGCCGCTGCAGCTGGATGATTTCCGGCAGCTGGGGGAGGAGGAACGGTAGGACCTGGCTGAGTGGCCCTTGCTTCTAAGAACCGTCTAAACCAACCAGGTATTGGCACCCCTTCCGACAAGTTAAGTTCTTGGGACATGCTGAAACAAAAAGGATAGATTCAAAACGAAGGATAAGAGATAGTTCCTATGGCTTTGGGGGGTGGACTTTGCCTTTTTAAAATAAAATAATATTTTTCTTTTAAAAATGCTTCTTTAAATTTCCTTTTTGAAAATAAAAATTTCAAAACTTTTTATCTTATCTGGTAAACCTGGCTCTGATACCAAGTGAAACACCCCACCTCCGTTAGGGTCACTCTCAAAGGGAATGCCCTAATTTTGGTGGAGGTTTATAAGTACAAGTCACAGATATACAAGACAGATATAAGAACACATATTTGTAAACAGCGGAAGAACAACAAACTTTATTTCATAAAGTCAAATACGTGTTACAACAACATCCTTTCCAAAAACATAACATAACACTTTCATAATCTGTCTTGAGTACATTATTTAAAGAAGCATAAATAAAACATAGATAAACTGCAAAAGCCCCATAGTGGATTGTCCAAAGCCATAGTTCAAAACAGGAAAGTCCAAGCAATACATTTCTCTTCTTCAAGCTGGATGTTGAGGTTGGTCAAGCTGCTGTGTTCCCTCCCTGAGGACCTGGGGGGAACGGAAGAAAGAAGACGAAAGAAAAGTAGAGTCAGACATAAAGCCTGAGTAAGTCTAGTACTATTTTGTCTATGAATAAAGAACTGGGTATGATAAGTATAAACAAGAAGTGGGCATGCACTATAAACTTGGTTAAGTTGTCTAGGGTCGAATATACTATCGTACCCCATGTTGATCTCTGAACCCATATAAACTAGTTTCCAACTGGCACCCCAAAATCAGGGTGATGTGATCCATCCTATGATGATCGGCTCCTACTCGCATAGTTACATGTGTCTTACGGCCCCCGATGTTGTAGTTACCTATGCTGGTCCCACCATGGGGTGTATCAAGTCCCATAGTGGCAACCCGACACAACCTTAGAGTGCACAGGTATGCTACTGGTGTCCAGTGCCTTATTTTTCTGCGCCGGAGTGTGTGCACGCCCGCACTCCGTTAGAACCTACACTGCTACACCACCGCCGTCGCTTTGACCTCTTACAATCAGCCCAGTAATCGTGCCCCACCCTGCCTAGTTTCAGGGTATCCTGATACACCTTCTAGGGTTACTGCTGAAAAGGGTCCCCCGTTACTAGGTTTTCTATCTCTAGCCAACATGCTAAGTTGGTTAAGTGTTTCCTAACCTAACCCCCACCAGTCCGTTTTGTTTAGCATGTTCCATTTTGATTAAGTCTTTAGTTCACTTAATCCTATCAATCCTGACTCAGCCTTAATTGTCTTATTAAGGCCCTGACCTCTCACATTAGACAGGTATTGTTGTGGCTGCCTGTTGCCGGTTGGTTCCGGGCAGTCTTACGCCACAACTCAGTCTAACCTCGGGTCCTTGCTGGGCTCCATGTTTAACCTCCCACATTGGATAGGTATTGTTGTGACTACTGGACAGCCGGGCGGTTCCGGGCAGGTTTACATCACAACTCAATCCAACCTCGGGTTAAACACATCGTATGTTCTACATTTACATATTTTGTCATTCCTCTTTATTTCTTATATGTAAATATTTGCGGCCCATTATTAAGTTAATGGTGTAAAGGTTACACCAATCATGGGCCCAACCCATACTTGAACTTGGGCCCTTCTATTTTATATTTTCATTCATTAGTAATTTTAACCCAACGTTATTTTCCCCAGTTTAACACGTCCGTTTATATATATTTTGGGCTTAGCCTTTTAAAGCCCAAATTAGCCATGCGAAAAGGGGAGGCTTAAAGCGTAATTACATACACAAAGAGGGGAATGTGAGCGCATGAACTTGCAATACGACGTTGGAAATACAAAATAGAAACTGGTGTACTTGCATAGTGGTAACATAGGTGACATGAATCAAAGCATGTGAACTTGTAATTGAGATATCATTATTGTCACATGAACCTATATTTTTATTTAGGCATAATGTCAAACATAAGCATGGCATAAATATTTCTAGCATAAGCATGGCATAATGTCAAACATAAGCATGGCATAATATCAAACATAAGCATGGCATAAGTATAGTTAAATTTGTTCACATAACCATGGCATAAATATTTCTAACATGAAATCATGATTCTTACTTTAGCCATGTAAACTTACAAAAAGGGACCTTTTGAACCTAACCTAGCCATGTACCACATATGTCATCATATAATTCTTGTAAACAAGATAGACTTAATCATGGTTTTCAATTATGCCAAATATCATTCATAGCCTAGCCATATTCATAAATTTGCAAATAGGTTTTCTAGTACAAAAGCATGGCTTAATACATAATGCCAAATTCTCAACATAATTTCATATGGATAATAACCAAACTTGTTCCAATTACTTACAAAATGATTTATGCACAAAAATATACATCATGGTGGCATAGAAGCAAACCCCAAACTTGCATGAATTTAAATCAACTACATACATGTAGCTTCAACATGGATTACATAATTTGCGAAATATTCCAAACGTATACTTGCATAGAACTACCGCATGTAGTTCTTTATAATGAATAACATAATTCATAAATATCCAAACGTATATAATATTTCAAATTGATAAGAACGCACAAATATGAATTACTTTTTTGCCACAATTCAAGCATACAAACCAACACAATTGTTTATTCATACCAAAGTAATACTCTACTTACAATGGTGTGATGAATTCTCTAATTTAGGGATTGAAGACGCAAATTCCTTTGTTGAACTGATTTGTTTAGGTTGCTTTAAGCTTTAGAATCTTCCTCCTAATCCTCTCTCAAATTTGGTGGCTACTCCTAGTCGTTCCTCAGCAACATGGCGGCTATGTTCTTATTTTTGAATGAATAGATTAGGGTTTAGTCTAGGGTTGTTTATATAGAGGTTAGGAACTGATTAGGACCATTGATGTTGCTTGGATTGATCGTAGCCATTCATTCTAAGGAGAGACCAATTAAAACTTGCCACCTAGCCCTAGTGACAAAGCAGACCACAGAAAATCGACCACATAGAGAATAGGCCAGCCGGGTTAGACTGGGCTCGACCTGGGTCTGGACCAGGTCGACACCCCTGTCGACAGCCCTGTCGACAGGCTTGTCGACCTGGTTAGACCAGGTCGACAGCCCAGTCGACTTGGTGGATCAGGCGGGTGTTTTTCCGCCCTGGCCCATTGGGCCCCATTTTCGAATTTAAACCTGATTTATTCTGTTTGAATTTAAACATGATTCTCAAACTTCCGAAGGCCATATCTTCTTCATACGTACTCCGTTTTTCGAAAACTCGGACTCTATTTCGCGTATTTTTCCGAGACGAACGCAATGGCGTATCCCGTTTCCCTTAGTTCTTTGATTTCAGATTAATTATACTTTAATTTGTTAATTTCACAGTTATAGAATTTGCGGGGTGTTACAAGATTGGTCTCATTGGAACGGAAATAATGTTTTCCATTCCGTAGAGTGGTCATATTAAAGATTTGGCTTAGCGGTTTGGGTGGATCGCTCTTTAGTATTTCACAGTTTGCTGTTTAGGTTTTTAGAGTCATAACAGGCTGATTTGGAAAGGCCATTAGTGAGATGGTGGGAGGCGATAAATAGGGGGTTAGAGGCATGTAGAGAGGGTTACTTTCTTCATTCTTTCATTTTGTTGAGCTCGTAATCCACCTTGCTCAATCAAATACACTTTCCACCATTAAAATTCTAGATCTACGCAAGAGAATCGAAGATCTACATTGTTTGAAGCTAGATCTACATCAATCGAGGAGAGAGTTCATCGAATCAAATAGTTTAGAGAAAATTCTTCGCTGTTTGGAATCGTAATTCATCTTTTTAGAATTGTTTGAAGATTTGGTGAGTGTTATGCATCTCTCACGCGGATTCAATCAAGTATACGAGTTGTTTGGTCTTAATTCCATCATGTTCAAGTCATTTTCTTTAGATTTACATCGTGATAAGTATACTTTCATTTGAATCACCATAGGATCTAATCTAGCAATTTAAAATCGGTAATTTCTATGTCATCCCATATGTTTATGCAAGTTAGATCCATCATTTTACTTTAGTTAATGATTTTTCATGAGTAAGAATATTTTCTATGATTACTGATGATAATTGTCATTTTGATGTGGTTGTTGATGTCATGAAGTGTTTATTGTTGGATTTGATGATTTGGATGAGTCAGTTACATTGATATCATCGTTTGTCGAAGATTTGATCAAGTTTAGAGCTATTTTGGTCAGATCTGGAGTTAAGTCTTTTTCATTGAGTCGGGTCATTTTTGGAGTCAGGCCATACTCCTTCTCCTCCAAGAAACGAGTCAGATCGCTCAAATGAAGGCCAAGTCATTGGAATCACTTCAGGCCGTTGGAGTAATGGTTGAAGCATAGGTCGTTAACGACTTAAGTCAGGCCGTTGCAGGGAGTTGAGTCGCAGTTCGAGAGGCCAAAGGAAGCTTAGGTCGTTGGTTGAAGCTCAAGTCGTGGATCGCTTGTGCTAAGTCAGGTCGTGGCAGGTCTGGAGTTCAGGTGTTGTGAAGGATGGGCTGGCTCAGGGGGAGTCAGTTCGTTGGGTCGAGTCATGGGTGAGTTAGGTCAGTTGAACGACCTAGAGGGATAGACGACCCAAAGGTAGGGAACATTATGTTGATGATTTTCTTTGGTTCTAGAATAGTGATGATTTCGAATTGAATTCAAGCAAGGATGTTGAAATGATGTGATGTGTTCGTTTATCATCGTAAGTCAATGAATGTGATGACAGCTCAAAGGTGCTCTGAGTTTATACGAAATGGTTGGAGGGTCGCCGTCGATGAAGACTAGAGATACCGAAGGTCGAGGAATTATCATTGTCGTAGGTCCTAGTAAACTCAAAACAGGGGTTACACGATTTCGTTGTTTGATCGAGTACCCTGGGCAGCTCGAACAGGACAATATACGTTTCGTTGTATGGCATATCGGGTTTTAGCTAGAACCAGGGTTTTCCATTAGCCCTTGACAATTGATGGCGTGTCGGTGCCAGTCATACGGTTAACGATATTTCCAAAGCATGAATGGCGGTGATAGCCAGAGTCAGTCATGAATGATTGGTTGCTTTGTTAGTACTGTCTCACAGAGTTTGCCCAACGTCGATGGAGATGTTTCTTGGGTGCTTGTTCGATATTGGTTTAGGCCTTTGGAGCTTGTGCTTGAGGAATGCCGAATTCGATTAGGATGGCTTACGTGAGATATATAATATGGATGTTATGAGTGCTAATGTTTTGTTGCTTTTGATTGCCATGAATAAATAGTTTTTCTGGCTGTTATGGATGTATGGTTGAAATTCTTGTTAGTAAAGGCTATCACTGTCCTTTGTATGGAAGATGTGGTTGAGTTCTTCTCTGGTGTTTAGGGTAGATTGGTTTGTTAATCTCCATATTCTCATATACTTTATTGATGATGTTAGTTAGCTGTTTTATCATTCACTAATACCGTTGTCTGACTTAAGGTTTTATGTTTCCGTATTATTACCTTGGGTTGTACATCCGATTTTTGGATGGGCAGACTAGGTGGCCGGTGACAAGTGATATCTTGGTGATGGCGATGTTGCGGTTCGGTGGTGAGTAGGAGGCTGGCGTATTATCTTTTTACTATATAGTATCTGTATTTCCGCTAGTTGTTGTTTACTTTGAGTGCTGCAGTGAGGCAAATTTGTACAGACATATATGTTGCAATCCTGGTATTTGGATATACTTTCTAGTTGTTGTGAAAGTTTGGTGCTTTTTGCTCAAATATGCTTCACTAATATTTCCTGTTGTATATGTTATACTATATTTTATCCTTGCGCTGTGAGTTATACGATGGGTTACAATTGTGTTTCATACCTTGATGATCATCCATAGCTGTCTGGCACGTCTTTCAGCGCATTATTTCCCTAGTTAAGTGCAGGTGTTATGGGCGGTTGTCACATTGACAATAGACGGAAATCAATATCCGGTAATGGTGGAAGTCATGAACCATACCCAGATTCAGTTATTTGATAGTAGACAAGAAATCGATATCTAATAATGGTGGAAGTCCTGAACCAAACCCATATTCGGGTATTAGATAGTAGAAAGAAATCCATATCCGGTAATAGTGGAAGTCCTGAACCAAGCCCAGATTCGGGTATTTGATAATAGACTAGAAATCCATATCCGGTAATGGTGGAAGTTCCGAACCAAACCCAGATTCAGGTATTTGATGTCTGAACCACTATGTTGGTTTTCAGTTTTAATTTAGCGAGCCCACTTTTCATTTTAATCCGAGGACTCATTCTTTTAGTCTTCGATTGGATTTTATGAGCTACTTCTATGGGATTTGATTGACCGTTTTAGCCTTGTTCCTTAAGCATTGGTTGTACGTGCCTTTGAGTTTTTGTTCCCTTCTGCGGGACAGTGTCCATCTAAGACAAGGGTTGTGCTTAGATGGCTCCTCTAAAGCTTTGTTCCTTCTGTTGGGGGTAAGATGTAAGCAGAGGATGTACATACCTACTGGGCCCCTCCAGAGCATTTATTCCCTTCTACAGAAATTGACACAAGCTTAGGTAGAGCTCGTTGATCTTTAGAGCAGAGACAGGATGTACTTGGTCGAAGAAGAGGCAGGGCGTGCTCGTCTATGAGCAGACGCAGAGCATGCTTATTCGTTCCCTTCTGCGGAAACGAAGGACATAAGAAAGCAGCAGGACATGCTCTTATGTGAGCAGAGATAGGACGTGCTTAGTCCAAGCAGAGGCAGGGCATGCTCTTCTGTGAGTAGAGGCAGGGTGTGCTCATTAGACGCTCTGTCCCGATCATTTCTGGCATGTATCAGAGGCTTACGCTTTTGATGCTTTAACCTGATCATGTCTGATTTGGACGGTGTTAAAGGCTTACACACCACCTCCCACCGAGAGATTCTTTGCCCTGGCAATCTTGGTGGTGATAAGGGTTTTTAACCATTGTAGGTGGCTTCACCCCTCTTCGGGTAATTCCAATTTTTGAGTGGGTTTCCATACCCTTATTGTGCAGATATTCTGGAGAAGGGCTTCCCTTATTTGTTTATCGTTGAAAAGTGGGGTTTCAAGTACTCTACATTCCATGCTATAGGCGCAAGACCACCATTTGGTTTGCATAGTTTCCATGTTTCAGGTTTGATTTCTTGGTGAGTGTTCAAGGATTTTTCCCAATTTGGGCCTAGCGGACCATCTGATGGATTCTTTATGTTAGGCATTACCTTTCGTAAGACAAAATCTTCTCTTCTATTGGTTCTAGTTTTAACCCATGAATTGTAATACTTGGTGATTTTTCTTTTACATTCAACCATTCTAATGGTTGCTTCATCTTTCATCCCTTGAATTAGGTATAAAAATTCTTTTTTCACTCCTGATTAGGATCAAGTTCATAAACTATCCTTATATAGTAAGGGAATCGCAACCTCGACTAAAAGCATGGCTTCACATCTGTGTGTTAGGAAATATGGTGTACGCCCCGTCGCCATCTTAGTGGAGGTTCTATGATCAAAGCACTAAAGGTAACCCATCTGCCCAATTTCCTTTAGCTTGGATCAATCATTTCTTTAGGATTGTCTTGGTGGTTTTATTAGTGATCTCAACGGCACCATTTGCCCTTGGATGTGCTATGGAAGATAAACTCATTATGATTCCATTTTTATCACAAAACCATGTGAATTCTCCATTCTTTAATTGTGTTCCGTTGTCTGATATGGTCTTATAAGGAACTCTAAAACATGGCAATATTCTTTATCACAAACCCCTGTGCCCTCTTGGATATGGTAGTTGGAATGGGTTATATTTCAACTCATTTGGCAAAGTCATTGTTTGCTATCGCAGTACACCTAGTTCCTCTTTAGTTCTAGCAGGAAGTCAATCAAGTTTATTTTCCTATATGCAGAAAGGTGGGAAGTTTGATATGGTTGTTGAGTCTATTGGGATCCTTTAAGGTTTCATGGCTTTATTGACATATTTCACATTCCTTACTACGTTTCATTACTTGATTAACCATTCGCAGCCAATAAGTCACTTGTTGCATGCCAACTTGATCCTCTCAAACTGGCTTTCATGAGTATCTTTATGTGATTCCTTTAACGTTTGGATCTATTTCCCAAGGATTATACTTTTTGTATAGGGAAACAAATATTCTTTTCTGTAAGTACTTAGTTTATGATGACCAATGTCGGGGCTTTACGCTTAACCCTCTACGCCCTTTGTCAAGTGACATACGCTTTACAAGTTAGTCTGCTATGAGAGTTACCAAGCAACTCAATCCTTAAAATAATTTCATTATATTATCTTGGTCACTCATTTATTCCTCCAACCAGCTACACTTGATCATCCAATTGTTGGGAGGCGGACGCCTAGTCTCACCCTTTAACCCATACAATATGCAAAATGAATAAGAATATGCGAATGATTGATCACATGCAAATAAAGGATCACCTTCTAAGGGAGTTACACCAACTCCCTTATGCGGGAGAATGCGTTTATTATTTTTAACCCCACTTAGGAGGTACTCCATTTATCAAAGGTTTAAATACTATTAATAACATTAGACCTGCTCGAGGGAATATGAGAACAAGTGGTTCTTTTTCGTGAGAGCTCTACTTGATTTGCTTTTTCTCTGTTGGCTGCCTTCTACCTGTAATGACACTTACACTCATATTTAACACTTGTCTAGTTGTAAACAAAGAAATAATGTTAAGCTACTAATGAAAGTAATTATTTAAAATGATAAACTTATCGTTCAAATATATCCTTTAAATTACAAGGTCCTTGACCATTCTTTGTTGGTCATCTTTCATTCTTCCCAAGCATGCTTTCTCTTTCTTTAGGATTAAAATCTTCTTCATTAAATCATGGCATTGACTGGTTTTGTGTCCCTTTACCTTATGATAAGAGCAGTAATCTTTCCCTTAGTTCGGCTTTGAAAAACCTTTTACAAAGGGATCCGAGTCGAGTTCTTCTGTCTTCTGATTCTGTGCCACCCTTCTTTTTGTGTTGTACACTTCTTCCATATGGATGAACCTGTTGGCTCTAGAGTATAATTTGGTCAAACTTTCACATTCTCTTTGAGCCAGCTCCTTCCAGAGGGGTGATGTCATAGACAACCCAGATCGAGCGGCTATTAGCTTCTCTCTATCCGTTGCTCCTTCTACTATTAGCAACTTGGTTCTAAATCTCCTTAGTTATCTGTCAAGCGATTCTTTTGGTTTCTATTTAACATTGATCATATCAAAAATGCTTGGTGTCGAGTCCTTTAGTTCATGGAAACGTGCGCTGAATGCAGTGGAAAATTGTCTCCATAATGTGATGATCAGACCGTGATATAGTCTGCACCACCTGCTAGATTTTTCCAGAAGAGTTGTCAGGAATACTCTACGTAGAAGTGCTTCATAAGAATTATATACATCCATATAACTTTTAAATCTATAGAGGTAGCTTTCCGGATCCGCAGTTCCATCATACACGAAATAAGGCATTTCCATATTAGTCGGAATTTTGGCCATCATTATATCTTTAGAGAAGATGATTCCTGGAAACTTCCGTTCTCCTTGCGACGTTGGATTCTCGTTTCCTTCTGAATTGATTGTCCCTTTGGTTACTTGACTGCCTTTTTGCTAATCTACATTGTCCTCAAGGTTTAGAGGGAATCTAACTTGGCTGTCAAATCCTTGCGGTACTGTTGACTTTGCCTTTAGTTTATAGGGTACCCTAGAGGACCTTTGAATTTAGTCCATTTCAATAACCCTTCTGGTGGAGTCGATTTGCATAGCCAACCGAAATATTGCCAACTTATCACTCACTTCCTTTGCTGAGATCGAGGGTCTTCCAATCTCCAGATTCATTATCCTCAAGGTTTGGAGATGCAAAGGCCGAGAGATTATCGTTGCCGTAAGTTCTAGCAGGCTCAAAGCAGGGGTACGATAGGGGAACAAAAAGACCGGTTGTAGGTCGAGTACCCTGGGTATCATTGAAAGGCCTAGCTGTCAAGATTGGACATGCATACGTATCGTTGAAAGGCGTATGGGGTTTATGCTAGAACTGGGGTTACCATTAGCCCTTGACATATGGCAAGGTTGGCCATCATACGATTAACGATGGTTTCGAAGCTGGATTGGCAGTGATAGCCAGAGTCAGTCATGGATGATTAGTTGTTATGTTTGTACCGTCTCATGTAGGTTGTCCAACGTTGAAGGAGATGTTCCTTGAGTGCTTGTCTGATATTGGTTTAGGCCTCTAGGGCTTATGCTTGAGGGATGTTGAATTCGATTAGGATGGTTTGCATGAGATATATATAATTTGGATGTTATGAGTGCTTTACCATGATTGAATGAGTGTTCTGGTTTCCATGGATGAATGGTCATATTGTTTATTGTAAAGGCTATCACTGTCCGATATGGGGAAGATAAGGTTGAGTTCTTCTCTGGTGTTATAGGTAGATTATTATGTTTATCTATCCCTTCTCATATACCTTATTGTTGAAGTTTGTTAGTTGTTTTATCGCTCACTAAGTCTGTTGTCTGACTCAAGGTTTTATGTCTCCTCTTATTACCTTGGGTTGTTCATTCGGTTGTGGATGGGCAGACTAAGTAGCAGGTTACAGGTGATTAGTGAGGATGATGCTGCTGTGCGGAGGCGAGCAGGAGGCTGGCCTACCAGTTTTATTACTATCTAATATTTTTGTTTCCATTGCTTGAGTCCTCCATGAGTGTTGTACTGAGGATTTATGTACAAACTTTTGGTATCAGTTGGATAACCTTTCATGATGTTGAGAAAGTACCCTAAAGTTTGCTATATGATGCCTCATTACTATTACCTATTGTATATGTTCTATTATATTTTATCCTTGCGTTGTGAGTCCTACGAAATGTTTCGATGTTGTTTAACTACTTTGATGATCGTCCATAGCTACCTGGCATACCCTTCAGCGCATTATTCCTCTTGTTTAGAGCGGGGGTTAAGGGCGGTCGTCACAATCAACCCCCCAACTAGGAGCACATCATCAGCTCTTTGCCCCTTAACTGGGGCCACGCCAGCCGACTCTCCCTACTTGTGGGAACATCCTCTTATCTTTGCCCCCTGACTGTGGGCTTCAATAATAGTGGCACAACAACGTAAGCTGGCGCACCACCCACTCTGAAGGTCCGATTAGCATTAAGAAAGTTATATCGATGGAGGAATTCATTTGCTTTGCATCTCTTAACTGCCCTGGTATTAGTCGGAACACCTTTTAAAGTCTCCAGATGATCCTGATATTTATCGTCGGTCGGTTTGGCTGGATTCTCACCTACAAAGAAGCATCGATATAAGAATCTCTTTAGCAAAATTTCAAGACGTAGATATAAATCGAGCATTTATGACCTCCTATCCATCGTCGGGTGCAACCTTCTTATTGAGGTATGTAGAACCACTCAATCGTTATATTGCTTAGTTTACTTATCCCTTCTGTCACCACTCGTCTCTTCACAGCGGACTCGGGGAAAAGGAAGGACAGGATATCCTTTCAATGTTTGAAATTGAAGAGGTAGATAATGTCATTGAATAAAGGCCCGTGGTCCAGATGTTCTCTGTAGATAATGTACAGGGTGAAGAGATTAGCGTAAGCAGTTGATGTACTTGCATGGGAGCGATTTCTACATGACGAAGGAAGTTGACAAGTAGAGGGTTGAACGGTTGGATGCACCCTATTGAGCACATTTGACGAATGATAGTCTTGAAACCCTCGAGAGGATATCGTGCGGTATCGCTCGGAGCCACCACCCGGACTTGATCTAATGGAATCCTATGCTTAGCACAAAGTCATCATAACTTTGGCTCGTCTATGTTAGAGGGATGAGAATCTATTGGGTTATCCAATAAATGACTTCCGAAAAGGTGCCAAGTGCTCCTTCCTCTACAACCTCTTCCCCGGACGATGATGCCTCTCATAACGATGAAGAATCGACTTTTGTATCGCGAAGTTGAACTTTATAAGATGAATCCTCATCAGTATCGCCCTTTGAATCAGAATCAATGTCGAATCTTTATAGGAGTGCCTTTTCTCTCCCGGCTTCGGAGCCCCTTTTCTCATATCGTCTAGAAGCCATCGTTATGTTATCTAAGAAAATTATTAATGGTTAGAGCAAATAACTCGAATCCCCGTATGTATGTTCTAGTTTAGTGTGTTCACTGGTTGTGAACATGCAGAAGTAAAGACAAGACGTTAGAAGTATGTAGGTCATTCGAAGTCATATGTAGTCAAAATCAAATGCAGTTCCAAATGTCGTGATGGGTTCTATCCTAATTGTCCATATGATTGTTCAATTTAGTTCAATTTTATCTATGCGTTCGAAACTATTGCAATCCCCTAACTCAATTGAAGCATTGAAGATTTGGAAGTTGGTTTGGGTCAGCCGCGTCCGAGTCGGTATTCCTGGCTCGGCCTTTCTAGGCTCGACCATTAACCGAAGGCTCCAAACAATCCTGCAACTCTGTATTTTTCAACACGCATCCGGGTCAGTGAAGGGCCACACTGATTAGGAAACTATGGCACTTCTCCATTCTCCTACTTCATCTTGACAATATCGACCAGGGAGCCTCACATTTTATATTCTTCTCTCACTCCCTTACTCCACATCCACGATGGGATATCCCATACTCCTTTCACTGTTCATCATCTTCCCTAATGTGTCAAACCGAACCGAAAGAAAAAAAACCAAACTCCATTTTTCCACCTCCAATTCACCATGATTGCCTCGCCTCCTCTGGTTTCACCTTATGATGCCACTAAGGCGTCAGATCTCCTAATAGTTTCATGCGTACTCCAATGGGATTGACCAAGAAAAAATCGAGACTTACTGATTAACATGAAACAAAGTATTGAAGGTAGAATTGTGTAAATCGCATGAACAAATTGATCGAGACCCACCTAAATACATTTGGATGGACTTGGATTCGGGATTGATTGCAAGAATTCAATTTTCAGAAGCTGTGAACATCTCAGGTCGACGCATATAAAAGAAGAAGAAGAGAAACTGGTGCGGGCCTGATATATATAGTGAAGACTCTTCGTCTTCTTCTAACGTGACTACATCATCCGGCTCAGATGACTATGCTAACCCAAAAATGTACCAACCCAAGCCGAAAATTTAAATAAAATAAAATAATAATAATGTACATAAAAGAAAGGTTGGAAAGACTTTCTTCGACAGCTTGTTCTATGATCACACGTGTTGACTCACAAAAGATCAAAAGCGTAATTTATTTCAGGCTCGACTTGTGCAACAAAGACGACGTTGTTTAGTAACCACTCATGTGTGGACCATTACATGTGGGAGCCAATGACTCAACACAACTCAGCTATACTACCAACGTATTTAATCTCTTGACTGAACGAGGTTCAGTGAGTTACTTGTGTTTCTCGATGGCTTTAGTTAATGGCTTTGACTTCATAATAATTATCGGGCACAAGACAAAGAAATACCAACTATTTATAAAAAAAAAGAAAGCCCAAGCATCATGACTTCTCGGAAAAGATGTGACCATCTAACATTATTTCTCTTCAAGACTGATGACACTTCAAGAAGGGTGATTCAATTGATTCAAAGCACACCCCGTATTTGACGCAATTTACTTTGAGTCGTAAAGTATTGACACGTGTTTTGGTAAGGTCGTCAAAGTTCATGGACAAAGTGTTCAAGACTTGATCTAGGCTACTAAGACGAAGGAAGCAACTCACACCTCATTCAACCATTGGTTCGGCCTTTTACCAGACTCGTTCCTCCCCAGCTTGGCCTCCCCCAACTCGGCCTTCATTCATAAAAGAGGAATCAAATGGATTATAATTGGGTTTGGCTCAGCTCGATACAACCGACCTGGACCATGCCGAGCCTGATGTTGCTCGTCTCAATGACTTATTCTACTAGATATATCCATGGTCAATGACCCCTATTATTTCAGATCTCATTACACATGTCATAAATCCAACGGAAGAAGACACCTCTCGCAGATTGAACACTAGTTCTACTATCTTCCTACCGGGCCGGGATGGGCACCATATGGCATGCTAAGCCGGATCAAACTCCTGCTATAAATAGTCCCCTAAAGTTTGAGAAACAAGACTTTTGGCATTTTTCTCTTCTATACTCTGGACCAACCTTGTATTCAAGTGTTTGAGAGAATTTCCATTATTGTACTCATTCTATTCAAGTTTGATAAGAAGAATATAAGTGTACGTAGGCTCTCGTTAAAGCCGAACCAGTATAAATTTGCATGTGATTATTTTTGCTCAATTTTCATTTACTTTTCTTTATTTTTATTTTCTTTATGTTTTCTACTTGGGTGTTCTGCCACTTTTTAGCATCAACGAACATTTTGTATTTCACTTGTGAATTTCTCTCAGCATTGACTTTATGTTTATATTGCTTATGCTACTGTAAGCATGTACTTTATTTGCAAATTTAGTGAAAATTCACTGAATCTTGAATCAAGAATTTGATCTTTCTCTCATTCAACTTTATGTCATCTCCAAGCATAAGAAAGCTAACAACAAATTTCACTTAATATGCACAAACTATATTTTAGTATGTTATATGTTGAATTGTCATTCAAGTTTTAATACATAAATGGTTAAACTACTAATTTGAAACACATAAATTGATGCATGTTTTACATCAAAATTAAACAAGAGCTATCGTCTAATTTGAATGTGGAACAGGATGAGCACTTGATCCAGGCACTAAGGAAAAATGGATAAGAAAAGAAAATATAATTGCAAGAATTAAATTATGTTTAAGCTTATAGCAAACTTGATTCTTTTTTATTGGTAAGAAATAGCACATGTGAACTTTTTAAACGTGCACGTGGTATTTTTAAAACAAAACAAGTGCATTGTGGAAACGAACTTCTTCTTCAATTTTCATCAAATTCTAAACTTCAAAAGACTTCAATTCAAATACACCTATAACACTTTAGCTTTACCTATACAATAACATCAAATATTCAGTGGATTGAATATTTTTCCATCTATATCTCAAATTACAGGCAAAACTTCAAAAAGCTATAACCATAATTTGCAAAAAAAATAAAAATAAATAAATCAAGTGATCGGGTTGGTTATGCGACTTGAGTGATAATTAAATTTGCTAACTGTGGTTAGCAACTTGATGAGCTTAGAGTAAACTTTTCTTTTGACTTTTACTAAATTTGCAATTTAATTTGGTATTTCTTACTGAGTGATTCAAGATATGATCTAATAATTCAAACAAGTGAATATGAAAAGGAATATTGCATTTATTGAATTACTTAAATAATATTTTATGGTGATATATTTCTATTGTGTTAGTTTCAATTTTTTAAAGATTTGAATCCTGAACCAATAAATAGAATCGTTTTTCATCTTCAAAATGAGCATGGGAGTGAAAATCACCATTTACAGTGTATTATAAATCAAATATACTAACTTCAAATTACAAAACATGTGCCTATTTGAATTTGTGAAATAGCGAATTGTCGGGATATTCTCATTGGTCTTTCAAGCAAACGTAAGCTACACTATTTTACAAGTCCCTGGCATAAACAATACTTAAGAACGATTGGTTTTGGGAGTTTACTTCAAATTGAATATTGTTAGCACCAAAAATCATCACAGCTAAACAATAACAAAGTTAAGGTAAAGATGTGACAGATAGAAGGAGCTTTCAGAGCGATCGAAGACATATCACCAGCAAAGAAGAGATTGAAAGAGTAAATACCGCCTTTCAATAAGGACAACCCCCTTGGTAGAGTCGAAGGGCACACTTCCCATAAAGAAGAAAAATAATAGTCTTCAAATCGGCAACGAAGAAGCAAGTTTGTACTCTTTGGATCAAACGCACCTTTCAATTCATTCAAAGAGGATGTTCCAATCATATGATCCTAAGAGAATCCCAACTGCCCAAGGAACAAACCTTCGGATCACTCAAACAAGTGATAGTAAACAAGTGATAGTGTTCCATTCATGGTAACCTACGTGGTTTTCTAGTGCACCACACAGTAGTCGTACGTGGCTTTCATACAAACCACGTAGAGTTCCTACGAGAAAGGGTATTTTCGTTTTTTTTTTAATTTCACGGAGGGCTACTCAGCAAAATGAGGCAAAATGTGGGGTTTCCTCAATTTCGTCCTTTGAAGTGTTGTCCTAAACATTCATTTTTAAACAACTCAAAACATTTTCCAGTGACAACAGTAGTGATAAGCGAACTGCTGCCATACTTAAAGCACCATGTTTGACAGTCTAACGGTGGTGGTGGTGTCCTAAGGCTATGCTAAGCCATCACGCATACTCGGTGGTAGTTTGTCACCAGCCTAGGGCTTTGCAGCTAGCGCTCAACTGCAAGTTGTGATTACATAAACTAGTCTTATTTTCTGTCAGGTATGGTATGTGCATACGGGTAAGATCCTCCTTCCTTTATTATCATGTCACCAAACTAAGTGACGTTCATTTCTATATTTTTTTATTTTAACTTTTGCAAATAAGTCATCCAATGTATGAGGTAGATTAAGTGTGTGTTGAGTCTATAAACACAACTGAAGGTAGGGACATTGTTATAGATATAACTTAAAGTTGTTCCACGTAGCACGAACAAAACAATTTTAACCGAAAAAGGTCTTAACCTGTTTAATGGGACGTATAGATAACTCAAAGTTGGTTTGCATCAATAACGAAACTAATGTTCCTTCCCCAGTTTATATGGTAAAGTGGAGTTCGGAATGCAATGTCTATCAGTTTGGTGCTGTTCGAGCAAATATTTTGCTCAGGATATGTTATGGACGCATTCAAAATACAACCGGACAAAATGTCCTATTTTCCTAATGGATCAAAGAGGCACAATTGTCATTAGAAGTGTAACGTGCAGCTGTTAATATTTTTTCTCTTCTTTGTTAATAACTATTTTAACTTTTAATTTATTGTTTTCCTCCTTAATTACTCTGTTTTCACCCTTAATTGCTCCGCGTAATTGCCCTTTACACCGTAAATGCGTGCCCCGTTTAACCATTAATCCCGTTTTAATACGCACCATTTTCCTACTATTGCAGACACACATGTCTGTGGTATGGAAGTTTCATATAACCATTATCGCATGTCCCTCTGATTCATCACACTAAACAAGTACAACAAAATAGGAGCGCTCAACTTTTCCTGCAGAAAGTTATCTCATTCTCCCCTTCCCTGTTCAGTTATATACTCTTAACCAATTTAAGCTCTTTCATTTATCGC
The DNA here is from genome assembly GCA_030737875.1 of Allium sativum. Classification (NCBI taxonomy): domain Eukaryota; kingdom Viridiplantae; phylum Streptophyta; class Magnoliopsida; order Asparagales; family Amaryllidaceae; genus Allium; species Allium sativum. The sequence goes on along the minus strand of CM060910.1, from coordinate 91,171,580 downwards.
TCTAAGGCATGAATAAATCATTGCTTTTTTTTTAATAATGTTGTCTTCTATCTTTATTAAAACGGGTTAATTGAAAACTTACTTCCAGGATACATATAACATTATTTATACAAGTTGTGATTACTTGAACAGATTAGAAAAAAACTCAGAAATTTATCTAATTATGCTTATTGTTTAGAAACTTTGAAGCTAAAAATGAAAAGTGAAGTATTTGTGTTGATGGAATGTGCATTTACAGAAGAAGTGAAACATCTATTCGAGATGTCTTTTGAATTGAACGATCATTACTGTTTTTCAATGGACAATGCCATTGGTCTTTTAATTTAAATTCAATAGCCAACAAAATACGTTTCGAACGGGGTGTTGCCATATTTCTGCGACATGATCTAAGAAGTAAAACCCAATTAGCGGACTTTGCGCCCAAATTTCCATCTTGAGGTTTGCCACCCCTAGGCCCCCACATTTGGCAACATTTGTGACAAAACTTTCAACAAATTATACAATACGGAGTAGAAATAAAACCACGAATTTTAAGGGATAAAATGAGAGTGTGTTCAATTGATCATTTATTTGTTCCTCACAAACTAACAACTAGTTTGTTAGATATGGCAATTGGCAAGCAACTTAAATGATTTGTTAGAACTTCTGGCCTGCAACTGCAACTAGTACAACAGAACAAGGTTTGTTTCTACTCTTATATGTTGGGAAGTTATAATGTTACTCATGAGCCATGTAATAAACATAGAAGGTTTACTGAATATCTTTAGAAGTATAAATTGGAGATGATACCGAGGAACCAATATTTGGCCCTACACAGGTCAACTTTAGTGTAATTGTGTAAAGCCCATGGTGCCTGTATGCTTTTAAGGATCCCAAAGTTTCTTGCTTCAAATCTACTATCATAAATATACATCATGGCCCTAACATAAATAACTTTGTTTGTGTAACATTGACCGCTTCATCAGTTTTGTTTTTACTAGTATATATCTGTTCAATCAGTCAAACACGTCACTTTAACTCTTTGGCTGAAAACATTTCTCTGAACTTATTGCTGCAGAATGAAGAAATAACAAGTGTTCTGAGAAACCAGAAAACTTTTCTGAATTCTGCCTTCAATATGAAATCAATGGGTGAAAGACATTTCATTAGTTTGTGCTGATTCACAGTGCAAGGGAAACCCTTGGCTGGATCTTACATGTCAGAGATTACTAATTATGAAATAATTGTGAACTGAACTTCTTAGCTGAAACTTCGGAATTATGTAGTAATTCTTGCAAGTGACGTTTACTGTATACATTTCATGAAAGTAGTCTATTCTATTCATTGTGTAGGATGTACCGTGCAACAGGCTAGGCATAAAAAGAAACAAATGGCTTATTTGTCAACATAGAATTAAATAACATTGAAGAGAAATTTAATGTAAGAAATTAAAGAAGGAAATGGTTCATTGTTCGAAGTAATTCATGTGCAGGTAGGTTCCTGTATACATGGACATACATCTACATAACCAGCAGGCAAAGCATTTGTCCCTTCCTTTATTGAACTTTTCTTCTAGTAAATGCTATAAAATTGAAGTCAAATTGCTCCATTTGTGCTGTATACAATTTATTTCTCTGCAAAAATAATAACAATAAAAATTTCTTCTGTGGAGAAACCTATGCAGAATCTAGATTTTCAGGATTGCAAATTGTCCAAAAAGGTGAAAGTAGTGCTCGAGCAAGTGTATACAAGATCACAGTGATGACAAATCACAGAGTGGAAACATAATAAAAGCATTAATTTTGTGGTGGTGTTATTGAGCAGCTACAGAATTATCTAAGCAGTGGAACGATGGGAAAACCAAAAACTAAACAGCGCAGCTATTTTTAGCTGACCTACCAACCTGGAGACCTATTACTTATAGAAGTTCAAATTAATTTGCCATATTGTCCATTAATTTCCTTCTGTAAATGAATAAAAGTTTATGTCCTACGAAAATTGAAAATACTATATGAGAAAATAGAATCAAAATAAAAATCATCTTATTCACATTGTAGCTAAGAGCATAACCAATAATCCGTTTTGTTCATTTTTTTCCTTTTTATCCAAACAAAGCACCAAACACTCAACAATACAAAACTAGCCACAACCAGCCGCAAAACGCTTAAAAATATATATTATATAATACAAACAGTATAAAACAGCAAACAACCCTTTCATCCAATATTATCTCTGGTCACAACAACAAACATCCTTTGCATGTTTGTTTATTATTAGAAGTTTATAACGGCAAAGTCTTTACCGTTATAAACGTATAAAGGTAAAGACTCTGCCGTTATAAATTTATAACGGCAAAGACTTCGCCGTTGTCTCTGTTCACTCAACCAGCCACGAAACCATTTCAAACTAACCACGCGTGACTAAACAAGCAACACCTGATAGCTCCGTGACTTGTTTAGCCACTGAACAAGTGAGACGACCCCAAACCCCGTACTGACGGTGGCAAGAATAATCCTTGGAATATAACACATAAACAGATAATAGCAGAACAGAATTAAATAAATACACTAGATAATGCACAATAGAATATACTGGATAAACGTAATCATCAGAGTTACACAGTATACAGGATCATACTTAGTACAAATACAGTTCAACTATACATATATGTCTACAGCGGAAAAACAAACATAATGTACAATAGGAGCTGAACAACATAAAAAGAGATAAATGATATAATCCATCTTCAGCTCCAGCTATCCAGAAAGAACCAGCTAAACCTGAATATAAGGCTGCCCGTGTAGAAAAAGGGGCACCCGAGTTTGAAAGTGAAACAAACTACGAGTCAGTCATGGGACTGGTATGATAAATCTACTCAACACATTTATAATATGGCTAATCACAGGACCACGCCACTTTCGTGGAACGGGTTTACTCCATTGGATTGCCAGTGCTTTAAAACAAATCATTCTTTTAAACATCGCTATGCTTTTTATTAAAATGAAGCCATTATAAGACTCAGTTCCATCACACAATGCAACGTAAACCGGAGGATAGAGTTTTACCTTATAACGGCCAAAATATGATTGATACGAATAAAACAAAAGCATTTGATATTATTACTAGTGTTTATTTGTTTCAAAAACAATTTCAATCATAACTATCAATCATAGACGGCATGGGTACCATATATCATGTCGCCATATATATATATACAATCAAAACCGCACAGTCACGTAATTGGAAATTGGATTTCCGTCATGAACCAAGGCAAAAGATTGTACTTACCGAATTCGAGGCTGCCTAGCCCGAGCCTCAGGATCAGAACGCATTGACCCTTGGAGCGATAGGGCCGGTCCACACGGAGTGGATTAAAATGCCTGAACACTACGTTTCTCTGCCCTTTGGGGCGTAAGTGAGCCAACGAATGACTCCATCGATTCCAGATAGACCGATATAACCGAGGCGCGTCGCAACAGCAACAACCACACAAGTCAAACTCGTCAGGGCGTGTAAAACCACTGACGCCACTTCTAGTTAGGAAGAAACGCAGGCCCTCCCTGAGGTCCTTTCTCCCGTTTCTGGTTCATACCGGGGTGTGAGGCTCGCGATTTCACGTTATACACAAAGCTACACCACACAGGCGGTGCTTTGATCATCACCACAAGACTTTGTTTTTCAACAGAAGTCCTGATCACTGCATCTTAGCATGCCACACAGGCAATTCACACTGTGCAACTGATGGCTATCAATCACATAGAATAAATTCCAATGTCAGACACACTGTCCATTTGCAAGTCCGTTCTGGGTCTGAACGAAACCGGATGCACTAAATACCTCGCAAACCCATCGATCACCACGTACGCCTGGACGATCACCACTCATTATCCATATTTCGGAATGTCTCCCAATCAGGACCTCGGTTACCATCCAAACGAGGTGAAGATCTCCGGTCTTCGACCACCGTCTTCATCTTTGATTTCTTATCGTCGATTCAGTTATTCAGAATGGGATAAACCTGGTCTATCTGAGTAACTCGCGTATATAATAAACAAGTGCTATACAAACACTACTACGCATCATTTCAATTCATTAGTCACTAACCGTCAATCAGTAAGAGAACGATTTCCCAAATATTAACCCTGAATGCCGAAACCAACATCAGATCAAAATCCAGGAAACCATTTGACTTAGCTAACCTTCAGTTAATTTCTAAATTTCACATCCATATCGTTTATAATATCTTATAACGATTTATCGCTATTTTTATTTATTTTAAAATAGCCAATTTATTCAAACGACGCTTCGGGCCATAACGCAGCCGTGGCGCTGTTTTTCTTCAGATTTGATTTACACATATCTAAAAATCTAACCGTTGGACCTTCACAAAATTTATATCATTAGAAAGATCTTTTCAAAACGAATCCAACGGTTCCAGTTTCGGGAAAATCCGACAGTCGGATCTCCCGGTATAATCGTTTGAAGTTTCGATTTCAAAATACGAACTGCAGCGTCGTTATTCGATTATATATATATATATATATATATATATATATATATATATATAATCGATTCTGGCGTTGTTTTTCTTCAGATTTGAGTTAAACATTCCAGACAATCCAACCGTTGGATTTTTACAAAGTTGGTGCCGTTGGAAAGATATTTCCAAAGCGAACTCAACGGTTGCGATTTCAGGGAAATCCGATGGTCGGATCTCCCGGTATAATCGTTTGAAATCACGGTTTCAAAATACGAACTGCAGCTTCGTTATTCGATATATTTTAGTTCTATATATATATATATATATATATATATATATATATATATATATATCGATTCTTCGATTTCAAAGCTATATTCTTTTCATACATTTGATAAAAATGACGTTTTTATCTAACTGTCTTCTGTTTCAACACTTCACTATATTTATCAATTCATGTATATAATAAAAATGTGATTTTTATTGTAAAACAATTCATTTCAAAACACTATTATTTTATATAGTTCATATAGGTAATAAAAATAGGATTTTTATTATAAAACAATTTCTTTCAAAACAAGATTATTTTATATAGTTCATATAGATGATAAAAATGTGATTTTTATTATAAAACAATTTATTTCAAAATATGAATACCATTCAACACATGAATTTCAATTCAACGAATGAATGTCGATTCAACACATGAAGGTTTTCTATAGTTTATATATATAGATGAAAATGTGATTTTTTATATTTAAAACACGAACACCATTCAACACATGAATTTCAATTCAATGAATGAATATCGATTCAACACATGAAGGTTTTCTATAGTTTATATATATAGATGAAAATGTGATTTTTATATTTAAAACTCGAACACCATTCAACACATGAATTTCAATTCAACGAATGAATATCGATTCAACACATGAAGGTTTTCTATAGTTTTTATATATATAGATTAAAATGTGATTTTTATATTTAAAACACGAATTCCATTCAACACATGAATTTCTATCCAACGAATGAATATCGACTCAACACATGAAGATTTCCTATTCAACGAATAAATATAGTTTCAACAAATGAAAATAATTCAAACACATGAATATTATTCAAAATTTCGGCAGCATAACGACAGGGTAGTTAAAACCGGAACCGTCCTAGTACGGCTCCTCGCTCTACCTTAAAACCTCGCGGTTTTTGACAACGGGGATTCATGCATCTAGTTCGCACGCAGGCGGCATGTATATTTATTTCATTTCCACAAACTAATCCTATGTGGTTTCAACCAAATATTTCTCAACCACAAACGGGTATTTTTCAGCCACAATCAATCAATATCAACCACAAACAATTCCAATCAACCATTCGCTATCTATCAATTTTCACACCAATCACAACCAATAAATATCGTCCATGATTTGTGGACGAGGGGCGTATATATATATATATATATATATATATATATATAGCATTTCACTTCTATTTCAACACATATATAATTTTTACAACGCATATATAACTTATACATCGAACGTACAACTTATGCAACGCTTATACAAGAGGTGTACAATGCTAATATAACTCATACATTGACTATATAATTTATACATCGTCATTTTCCATATCGTTTATAAATTAGAAATCTCACATTGGATTCCACTCCACCAAAAATAGCAGAAGGCTCAGAAAAATATGCGGTCTCTTCTAAAATGTTGAAGACGTCCACACGGTCACGATGTTTCCTGTTTCATCGAATTTCGTCAAGAAACAAAAAAGATATGATTTTTCAAAGTTTGCAATACTTTAAAACTACTGAAATCAGTTTTAAATATACAAGGTTGTATCTTTCACTAATCAGTTCGAAACTAGGGTTGGAAAATCCGATCAATCCGTTGCTCGAGGTGATGATCAGACCTTGCCACGTTGGAGAGCTAGGAGGCGCGCACCTGGGGGTCCCTTCTTCGATGAACTCGACGGCCGTTCCTGGGCGTGGCGGCGGCTAAAAGCGCACGACTTCCTGGCGGTCGTTCAGGCGAAAGGTGCGACGATAATATCCCAAACCGACATGGATTTGTAGAGGAGACCTTGCTCTTCAAAAACCTTAACTGGGGCGTTGAATTCTATTGAGTGGATTAGGAGAAAACAAGGAGAGAAGGAGGAAGAAGCAGCCGCCGTTCGTCTCGAGGGTTACGGGTGGTTTCAGAGGAGAGAGAAGCTGATGTGGACCAATGAGGATTTTTTTTATATTTATAAATTTTAAAATCCGAAAATACCCCTTGCCACACACGAACACCAATCCAAACCCAACGACTGGCGTCCCTAGCGTTTTACCCCCATTCCGAACACAATGGAATATGTTTCAAAGGCCCATTCGAATGTTTCAGTCAGTTTTCATTCAAATTAAAATATAAAACATTCAATATTTGATTTGAACGTACATTTCAATTTGGCAGGGCCGCAAACTGATTCGAAAAATTCCAGAAAAATAAATCTGGCTATGTTTTGATGATACGGTCCCAACAAAACTAGTTTCGTCGAATTCTGAGACCGTTTGCAAAAAGGCCCTTTTCTGGTCGATCCAATTTAACTATAATTGACCAAAACACGTTTTCCTTTGCCACGCTCACATACTAGCTTCAAAAATTATGAAATTTGAAACCTAGAAATAACTTCACATCCCGGATCCAACAAAAGTGGTTTCGTCGAATTCCGAGGTCGTATGCAAAATGGCCAATTTTACGGGCTATATAAATTCCATAGCGACCTTTCTGAAAATTCATTTAGCCATAACTTTTGCTTTCCGCTATGAAACTTCGATTTTTCAGATTCGTTCACTCAAATCCGTTTTGTTTTGCACGCGGTACAGTCCGACAAAGTTTGAATTCAATTTTTGAAACTGCAGCGCCATTTCAGGCCTTGTTTATAATTAGAATTAATTATATTTTTTCAAACGTCGATTCAAACTCACTTTTCATTGCTATTATTTAAAATATTTATTTTAAATATTTAAAATCCATTATTTTAGCCAATTTAAAATTTTTAAATCTGTTCAGATTTTCCGGGTCGTTACAATCTCCCCCACTTAAAACTTTTCGTCCCCGAAAAGGAATAAAGTCGAAAGTGGTTTGATTAATCAACTCTACGTTAAATCTGGCTTCAATTCTACAACTTTTCAGTTTTTGAGAAATTTCAAATTCTTCAAAAATTTGGCTAACACCCGGAATTTTCGAAAAATTTCGCCATAACTTCCTTTGTACGGGGAGAGGTTTGGAAATTTATTGGGCCGTATTAGGTACCCAATAAATCATAATAAGCATACACATATTTATAGTGATATATTCTGGTGTTTACAGGGGAGCGTGTATAGATAATAACTCCAGAGAATAAATTCTCGTCACCCTGTCAAAGCCTGAGGGAGTGTGTAATTTAAATGCTCCAGAGGATAAATCCTCGTCACCACGTCCCGTGTGGGAAATAAATAGTTCATGTGCCGTATCTAATAACTAGAGAGACGTGATTATTGTCAACTCCAGACCCGTGTGGGGTTTTATTAATCTGGCAATTTTATCGTTACAATTTAAATAGTCCATATCAATCATCAGTTCAACCTGTAAATTATAGTCGTCGCCATACAAGCCTCTCGCTCTTATGGTAAATCTTCCACCTCGTCACACAATCTCCAAATGCTTATGTGGTATATGATGAAGTATGCCTATCTTCCAGAAGTATGCCATGTAATGTAGTTCAAAATTAATTGTTACTATCCTATGGCGACATTTATTTTTACACATAGAAGAACCAGCACTCCGAATCCAATGGCATTCACATGAGTTGATATAATAATATTTCGCATCCAACTCATTAAGGTTTACCTATTTGTCGGGCACGCAAATAAAATCTTTACTCAACAGCTATTCAATTACCTGTTCAAACATATATAATGCACATGTATATATTTCTATTTATTTTCTAATCAGTTCAATGTGTGATATAATCGAATAAATTCTACCATTCATTCTATTATTGATTAAATTAACTATCGTTTTAATAATTTTAATTAATCCAATCTACTATCACACAACACAAACAACAATCAAATTGTTTTTAACTTTTCAAAAACATACTAATCAATTTCTATATTCTTTTAAAATCATTCAGACTATAGAATTAAAAGTGCATATCCATGGAAAGAAAATAACAACAGAGTAGTGAACTAATTGGTAATGCAAAGTATGTTAAATGTACCTTGCACCGGAGTCAATCAGATATATCCACTCGGCATCTAGGATAGGCTTTCTGAATGCTCTCCTCAGTTTCCCAAGTACAATCTCGCGGATCCCCACTCCATTGCACTTTGACCAAGTAGACCTTCTTGTTCCTCAGCTCTTTGGTTTCTTTGCCGATGATCTTTAGCGGCTCTCTTCTCACAGCTAATTCTGGAGTAATTTCAATATCCTACTGAGCTGCTTCTTCCACGATCAAGTCTGGATCATGAACGTGCTTTCGAAGTTGAGATATGTGAAATACATCATGAACTCCAGGCAACCAATCTGGCAATTTAACCCTATATGCGATAGTCCCGATCCGTTCCAGAATAGTAAACGGACCAATGAATTTGGGTGCCAACTTTCCAGTTTTACCGAACTTGATAACTCCTCTCATCGGCGATACTTTCAGATATACATAGTCGCCAACAGCAAATGATATATCTCTTCTTCTCCTATCGGCATAACTCTTTTGTCGGCTTTGAGCGGCAAGTAATCGCTTCTTAATAAAATCGACTTTGTCGGCAGCTTCTCGGATCATATCAGGCCCGAACACAAGTCTATTTCCAGGTTCAACCCAACAAGCAGGAGATCGGCACGGTCTACCATACAATGCTTCGAATGGTGACATTGTCATGCTCGCCTGGTAGCTGTTATTATATGAGAATTCAGCCAAATGTAGATGGTCTTCCCACGATCCACCGAATTCTAGAACACAAGCCCACAATAGATCTTCTAAAATACGATTCACCCTATCAGTCTGACCATCTGTCTGAGGATGATAAGCGGTGCTCAAGTTTAGCTTCGTTCCCAATTCTACTTGAAATGCCTCCCAGAATTTGCTAGTGAATATTGTATCTCTATCACTGACTATACTGAGCGGCACTCCATGTAATCTAACAATTTCTTTGAAATATATTTGCGCCAGACTCTAAGCAGTTTTGTTGGATCTGACAGGTATGAAATAGGCGGTCTTCGTGAAGCGATCTACGATCACCCAAATACTGTCATTTCCTTTTCTGGTTCTGGGCAAACCATCAATGAAGTCCATGGAAATATGTTTCCACTTCCAACCAGGAACGTCTAGCGGTTGTAACAATCCAGCCAGCTTCTGTTGGTCGCTCTTGACTAGTTTGCAAGTAGGGCATCGGCTAACATATAAAGAAATGCCCCTCTTCATCGACTTCCACCAGAAAGTGCGTTTGATGTCATTATACATTTTGCTTACTCCCGGATGGATACTAAGTTTTGACTTGTGGCATTCATCCAGTACTTCCTTCCGGAGCTCAGGAATGTTAGGAACACAAATTCGACCTTTCAGCCTTAGAATCTCCTCAATATCAACTTGGAAACTCGAGGGTTCGCCCTTCTGAATTATCTCCCTGATCTTCTGAATGAAGTGATCATCCTTCTGAAGAGCAGATATTTTATCTATCAATGAAGTCGTGATAATAAAACTGGCGATCATTTCATTCTTTCGGCTTAACGCATCGGCCATGACATTGGCTTTCCCTGGAGTGTATATAATCTCAAAATCGTATGCTGCAAGGAACTCCAGCCAACGTTGTTGCCTTAGATTCAAGTCCTTCTAGGTGAACATATACTTTAACGACTGGTGATCTGTAAACAGTTCAAATCTCTCACCCAGAAGATAGTGCCTCCAAATTTTCAAAGCGAATACTATCGCCAATAACTCAAGATCATGAGTGACGTAGTTTTTCTCGTGCGGCTTCAGCTGACGGCTAGCATAAGCAATCACTTGACCTCTTTGCATTAACACTGCGCCAAGGCATTCTCTAGAAGCATCTGTCCAGACTTTCAAATCCTGATTGCCATCGATGATGGTTAACACTGGAGCAGTTGTTAATCTTAACTTTAGCTCTTCAAAAGCCTCTTCACTTTCTGGAGTCCATTTGAATTTTGAGTGCTTCTTTGTAAGCTTCGTTAAGTGACCAGATATCTTCGAAAAGTTTTTAACGAACTTCCGGTAATAACTAGCCAATCTGAGAAAACTGCGGACTTCTGTAGGGGTACTGGGTTGTTTCCAATTCTGAATAGCTGTGATTTTACTTGGATCCACAGCAATTCCTTCTTTCGATACGACGTGGCCCAGAAATTTTACTTCCTCTTGCCAGAATATACATTTGGACAGTTTGGCTTTCAATACATTCCTTCTCAGAATTTCTAGAACCTGTTCCAAATGCTTTTCTTGTTCGGCCTTTGATTTAGAGAAGATTAGAATATCATCAATAAAAACCAGAACAAATTTATTCAAAACTCCTCTGAACACTCTATTCATCAAATCGACGAAGTATGTTGGAGCGTTACATAAGCCGAACGACATTACTAACCACTCGTAGAATAAGTCGGGACCTCTGAATGCTGTCATTGGAACACACTCTTCGGCAATTCGAAGTTGATGGAAGCCTGAAGCTAGGTCCATCCTTGAGAATACCTGTGCTCCATTCAGACGATCCAATAAGTCGTCGATTCGCAGCAATGGATATTTGTTCTTTATTGTTTGCTTGTTCAAATCACGATAATCCACACATAGCCGTAGAGTACCGTCAGATTTTGGGACAAACACTACTGATGCACCCCAATCAGAGAAACTAGGCCTGATCAGACCTTTCCATACGAGCTGTCGTGTTTGATTGTCTAATTCCTCCTTCTATTTCAAGGACATTCTTCGAATAGCGTGAACTACAGGCCTTGCATTCGGAATCAAAGCAATCTTAAAATCTATTTCTCTCTGCGGAGGTAAGCGAACAACTTCTTCAAACACATCCGCGTAATTTTTGATGACAGGAATATCTTTGATGAGGTCAGGAATATTCTCTGTGACTTCTGGGATATTTTCTATTTGAGCTGGAGAAACATCCAAAGCTGCCCAGAAGTCCTTTCTATTTGAATTCGGGCCTTCACATGGTATGGTTATATAATCCCCTGATTGGGCCTTTGCCTAAACAACTCTCTCGGCGCATCTAACCTCTGCCTCATATTTGGTTAACCAATCCAATCCCAATATAAGATTGAATTCATTAAAATTCATGACGATAGAGATAGTAGGGAATTTATAGCAGGAAAAAGAGACAGGCACCCCACAAACCCAACTGAGATCGATAGAACCCCCAAATGGATTTTGGACATTCATTGGTTCTTTGAGCTTCTTCAATTTCAAATCCAACTTCTTGACTGCACTCTTTGAAATAATGCTTCGTGACGCGCCTGTGTCAAACAGTACTTTAACTGGAATGTTCTTGACATTGAGCGTGCCTTCTAAAACATCAGACCTTTCCTGAGCAGACGAAGATGCAGGTACTTCTACCACTTCATTTACATGCGCTGCTTTGGATTTCTTAAATTGCCTGCAGTCCTTTTCAAGATGGCCAGTCCGACGACATTGAACGCACTTTCTATTCTCTCGAAACTGGTTATCGGGTTTAAACCCCTTCTTTCGTTTCTTCGAGGTTTTACACTTCCTGGTCAGATGCCCCTGTTTATTGCAGTTAGAGCATGTGGCAGTTGTTACTGGTTCCTTCTTAGATTTAGCCCTTTTCCTCTTTGCACTGGGCTTATTACTGATCTCAGACATCGTACTGGCCTCAGGACGATCAGTTTCAGACTCAATTTTATCACTAGAGCTGACTTCCTCTTCGTACTGTAACATACATTTCTTGTCTAGATCTTCGTACTGGTAAGCCATGTATATCATTTCTGAAAAAGGAAGCTTCACATTCCTCATCACACTATTCTGATATTTTCTTTGCAGGCCATGAATAAATCTCAGATTCTTCCTCTTTGGGTTTTTAATCAGATGAGGAGCAAAGTGAGAAAGTTCGTTGAATTTCTTATGATATTCTGGGATGGTCATATCACCTTGTATCAGATAAGAAAATTCGTCACATAATCGCTCAGTCGCTTCTGGAGGAGTAAATCTTTCTGGGAAAATCACTTTGAATCTGTCCTAGGTGATATCACCTTCTAGATTATTCTCAGTAACTGAATCCCACTAGAACAAAGCTTCATCTTTGAGTGCCCAGGATGCCAGTAATCTTTTCTGGTCATCCCTCAGCTTTAAACCATCAAAGATCTTCTCAGCAGAGCGAATCCAAGCCTGTCTTCATAATAGATTCTTCACCAGAGAACGGTATTCCACCCATATTTCGATATTTGATTAATAGGGCCTCAATATCCGGTTCTGCATTCCTTCTGTTTCTGACACTCATTTTCTAGTACTTGTGCAAATAGCAGATCAAGTGTCAGGTCACAGAAAAGATATTTTAAAGCATAGAAACAAATACTTCAAATGTAAATATGTCCATCGAGGTGTAATTTCATTCTGCTTTACTCATACTAGGATATTACTGATCCTATCTGTATAGAGTTACCCGTCCTAGAACACTACTGGTTCTATTTCTGACGAGTTCGTTGTATGTTATATTCCAGAACAAAGCTTAACCAAAGCTCTGATACCAAATTGAGACGACCCCAAACCCCGTACTGACGGTGGGAAGGGTAATCCTTGGAATATAACACATAAACAGATAATAGCAGAACAGAATTAGATAAATACACCAGATAATGCACAATAGAATATACTGGATAAACGTAATCATCAGAGTTACACAGTATACAGGATCATACTTAGTACAAATACAGTTCAACAATACATATATGTCTACAGCGGAAAAATAAACATAACGTACAATAGGAGCTGAACAGCATAAAAAGAGATAAATGATAGAATCAATATTCAGCTCCAGCTATCCAGAAAGAACCAGCTAAACCTGAATACAAGGCTGCCCGTGTAGAAAAAGGGGCACCCGAGTTTGAAAGTGAAACAAACTATGAGTCAGTCATGGGACTGGTATGAGAAATCTACTCAACACATTTATAATATGGCTAGTCACAGGACCACGCCACTTTCGTGGAACGGGTTTACTCCATTGGATTGCCAGTGCTTTAAAACAAATCATTCTTTTAAACATCGCTATGCTTTTTATAAAAATGAAGTCATTATAAGACTCAGTTCCCATCACACAATGCAACGCAAACCGGAGGATAGAGTTTACGTTATAATGGCCAAAATATGATTGATATGAATAAAACAAAAGCATTCGATATTATTACTAGTGTTTATTTGTTTCAAAAACAATTTCAGTCATAACTATCAATCATAGACGGCATAGGTACCATATATCATGTCGCCATATATATATACAATCAAAACCGCACAGTCACGTAATTGGAAATTGGATTTCCGTCATGAACCAAGGCAAAAGATAGTCCTTACCGAATTCGAGGCTGCCTAGCCCGAGCCTCAGGATCAGAACGCATCGACCCTTGGAGCGACAGGGCCGGTCCACACGGAGTGGATTAAAATGTCTGAACACTACGTTTCTCCGCCCTTTGGGGCGTAAGTGAGCCAACGAATGACTCCATCGATCTCAGATCGACCAATATAACTGAGGCGCCTCGCAACAGCAACAACCACATAAGTCAAACTCATCAGGGCGTGTAAAACCACTGATGCCACTTCTAGCTAGGAAGAAACGCAGGCCCTCCCTGAGGTCCTTTCTCCCGTTTCTGGTTCATACCGGGGTGTGAGGCTCGCGATTTCACGTTATACACAAAGTTACGCCACACAGGCGGTGCTTTGATCATCACCACAAGACTTTGCTTTTCAACAGAAGCCCTGATCACTGCATCTTAGCATGGCACACAGGCAATTCACACCGTGCAACTGATGGCAATCAATCACACAGAATAAATTCCAATGTCAGACACACTGTCCATTTGCAAGTCCGTTCTGGGTCTGAACGAAACCGGAGGCACTAAATACCTCGCAAACTCATCGATCACCACGTACGCCTGGACGATCACCACTCACTATCCATATTTTGGGATGCCTCCCAATCAGGACCTCGGTTACCATCCAAACGAGGTGAAGATCTCCGGTCTTCGACCACCGTCTTCATCTTCGATTTCTTATCGTCGATTCAGTTATTCAGAATGGGATAAACCCGGCCTTTCTGAGAAACTCGCATATATAATAAACAAGTGCTATACAAACACTACTACACATCATTTCAATTCATTAGTCACTAACCGTCAACCAGTAAGAGAACGATTTCCCAAATATTAACCCCGAAGGCCGAAACCAACATCAGATCAAAATCCAGGAAACCATTCGACTTAGCCAACCTTCAGTTAATTTCTAAATTTCACATCCATATTGTTTATAATATTTTAAAACGATTTATCGCTATTTTTTTATTTTAAAATAGCCAATTTATTCAAACGACGCTTCGGGCCATAACGCGGCCGTGGCGCTGTTTTTCTTCAGATTTGATTTACACATATCTAAAAATATAACCGTTGGATCTTCACAAAATTTATATCATTAGAAAGATCTTTTCAAAACGAATCCAACGGTTCCAGTTTCGGGAAAATCCGACGGTCGAATCTCCCGGTATAATCGTTTGAAGTTTCGATTTCAAAATACGAACTGCAGCGTCGTTATTCGATTATATATAATTATATTTATATATATATATAATTATATTTATATATATATATATATAATCGATTCTGGCGTTGTTTTTCTTCAGATTTGAATTAAACATTCCAGACAATCCAACCGTTGGATTTTTAAAAAGTTGGTGCCGTTGGAAAGATATTTCCAAAGCGAACCCAACGGTTGCGATTTCAGGGAAATCCGATGGTCGGATCTCCCGGTATAATCGTTTGAAATCACGGTTTCAAAATACGAACTACAGCATCGTTATTCGATATATTTTAATTCTATTTATATATATATATATATATATCGATTCTTCGATTTCAAAGCTACATTCTTTTCGAACATTTGATAAAAATGACGTTTTTATCTAACTGTCTTCTATTTCAACACTTCACTATATTTAACAATTCATGTATATAATAAAAATGTGATTTTTATTGTAAAACAATTCATTTCAAAACACTATTATTTTATATAGTTCATATAGGTAATAAAAATAGGATTTTTATTATAAAACAAGATTATTTCATATAGTTCATATAGATGATAAAAATGTGATTTTTATTATAAAACAATTTATTTCAAAATATGAATACCATTCAACACATGAATTTCAATTCAATGAATGAATGTCGATTCAACACATGAAGGTTTGCTATAGTTTATATATATAGATGAAAATGTGATTTTTATATTTAAAACACGAACACCATTCAACACATGAATTTCAATTCAACGAATGAATATCGATTCAACACATGAAGGTTTTCTATAGTTTATATATATAGATGAGAATGTGATTTTTATATTTAAAACACGAACACCATTCAACACATGAATTTCAATTCAACGAATGAATATCGATTCAACACATAAAGGTTTTATATAGTTTATATATATAGGTAAAAATGTGATTTTTATATTTAAAACAGGAATACCATTCAACACATGAATTTCTATCCAACGAATGAATATCGACTCAACACATGAAGGTTTCCTCTTCAACGAATAAATATAGTTTCAACAAGTGAAAATAATTCAAACACATGAATATTATTCAAAATTTCGGCAGCATAACGGCAGGGTAGTTAAAACCGGGACCGTCCCTAGTACGGCTCCTCACTCTACCTTAAAACCTCGCGGTTTTTGACAATGGGGATTCATGCATCTAGTTCGCACGCAGGCGGCATGTATATTTATTTCATTTCAAGAAACTAATCCTATGTGGTTTCAACCAAATATTTCTCAACCACAAACGGTTATTTTTCAACCACAATCAATCAATATCAACCACAAACAAGTCCAATCAACCATTCGCTATCAATCAATTTTCACACCAATAAATATCGTCCATGGTTTGTGGACGAGGGGCATATATATATATATATATATATATATTTATATATAGCATTTCACTTCTATTTCAGCACATATATAATTTTTACAACGCATATATAACTTATACATCGAACGTACAACTTATGCAACGCTTATACAAGAGGTGTACAACGCTTATATAACTCATACATCGACTATATAATTTATACATCGTCGTTTTCCATATCGTTTATAAATTAGAAATCTCACATTGGGTTCCACTCCACCAAAAATAGCAGAAGGCTCAGAAAATATGCGGTCTCTTCTAAAATGTAGAAGACGTCCACACGGTCATGATGTTTCCTGTTTCATCGAATTTCGTCAAGAAACGAAAAAGATATGATTTTTCAAAGTTTGCAACACTTTAAAATTGTTGAAATTAGTTTTAAATATACAAGGCCATACCTTTCACTAATCAGTTCGAAACTAGGGTTGGCAAATCCGATCAATCCGTTGCTCAAGGTGACGATCAGACCTTGCCACGTTGGAGAGCTAGGAGGCGCGCACCTGGGGGTCCCTTCTTCGATGAACTCGATGGCCGTTCCTGGGCGTGGCGGCGGCTAAAAGTGCGCGACTTCCTGGCGCTCGTTCAGGCGAAAGGTGCGACAATAATATCCCAAACCAACATGGATTTGTAGAGGAGGCCTTGCTCTTCAAAAACCTTAACTGGGGCGTTGAATTCTATTGAGTGGATTAGGAGAAAACAAGGAGAGAAGGAGGAAGAAGTAGCCGCTGTTCGTCTCAAGGGTTACGGGTGGTTTCAGAGGAGAGAGAAGCTGATGTGGACCAATGAGGATTTTTTTTATATTTATAAATTTTAAAATTCGAAAATACCCCTTGCCACACACGAACACCAATCCAAACCCAACGACTGTCGTCCCTAGCGTTTTACCCCCATTCCGAACACAATGGAATATGTTTTGAAGGCCCATTCGAATGTTTCAGTCAGTTTTCATTCAAATTAAAATATAAAACATTCAATATTTGATTTGAATGTACATTTCAATTTGCCAGGGCCACAAACTGATTCGAAAAATTCCTGAAAAATAAATATGGCTATGTTTTGACGATACGGTCCCAACAAAACTAGTTTCGTCGAATTCTGAGACCGTTTGCAAAAAGGCCCTTTTCTGGTCGATCCAATTTAACTGTAATTGACTAAAACGCGTTTTCCTTTGCCACGCTCACATACTAGCTTCAAAAATTATGAAATTTGAAATCTAGCAATAACTTCACATCCCGGATCCAACAAAAGTGGTTTCCTCGAATTCCGAGGTCGTATGCAAAATAGCCAATTTCATGGGCTATATAAATTCCATAGCGACCTTTCTGAAAATTCATTTGGTCATAACTTTTGCTTTCCGCTATGAAACTTCGATTTTTCAGATTCGTTAGAAAGATATTCACTAAAAGATTTAAATATTTTTGGTTTCACTCAAATCCGTTTTGTTTTGCACCCGATATTGTCCGACAAATTTTGAATTCAATTTTTGAAAGTACAGCGCCATTTCAGACCTTGTTTATAATTAGAATTAATTATATTCGTTTTCAAACGTTGATTCAAACTCACTTTTCATTGCTATTATTTAAAATATTTATTTTAAATATTTAAAATCCATTATTTTAGCAATTTAAATTTTTTAAATTGGTTCAGATTTTCTGGGTCGTTACAACAAGCCATTGTTGATTGTGCTCTAAGTGTAACTTTTTTCTGTAGTGTCGACTTGAACCATTTATAGACAATGAGGCGGGTAAGCCGAGAATTTCATGGCAGCTGGTCGCATTTCCTATCTCGTTTCTCAATTCTATCTTGTGTTGTGTTTCTTCCTTCCCAATGAATTCTCCGACTTACTCTAAGTCTCTTCGCCAATTTTCCATGCTCTTTCCCTGTCATTGTCATATTCTCCTCGTTAGCGTATCATTTTCAAATCCTATTGCGGTCCAATCTAAAAAACAACCAAAGCATTTGCCTGAAGTGTCCGGGAATCAATTAAATCTTAGTTGTAAGCAAGCCGAAGACTACCCTGAAACCAGCAATTCAACTGTGCATTGGGATCTAGGAAGCATTAGTGCGGGTACTGTTTCCCCAAGATCACTACACAATTAGATTTTGAAAATGGAAAGAAGAAAACAGTAACGAATAAATTCCTTCCAACAACATCTCTCCTTCTAGTACATGTATTCTTGAAGTCTTGCATTTATGTTCTTTGCTCCATTGCTCGCCACAACCATAACACTTATTATATCTTCTCATATCAAGGAGTTGTTGTAGGGTTAATCCCTTGCTTTTAGCCGGTCTTTCCAAATTGGTAGGGTTTTTCTCAGAGCTGGTTTTTGGGTAGGTTAAAGTTTGGGTGGGATTACCTTTAGGAAGTAAGCAAGTGGATTTGTTTTTCTTGGTTAAGTTCCAGACCTATTCAAACATTTTTGCTAATGCCACGACCTGCTTAAAATTTGTGGGTCAAGAGGCAAGGACATCATACCTAATCTCTTCCTTAAGCCCACCTATGAATCTGTCTAACAGGAATTGTGCATGAAGTGTTTCAACTATGGCTTGCAAGCTCTCATATTTGGCGAGATAAGCGGAGATAGTGGTGATCTGTTTTAATTTAGATAAGGTTTCAAAGGGTTCTCCATGTCTTTAGGGTTGAATCCCGTCAAGATTTCTTCTTTGAAGGTATTCCATAATTCCCAGTCTGTAACATTTTTTATATACCACCCATACCATTTTAAAGCATCCTTTCTAACATAAAATGAAGAAATGTCTACCCACAAATGCCCTTCAGTCTGGTGTAATTTGAAGAATTGCTCCATTTGATTTAACCACTCCATGATCATATCATCACCGTTATACATTGGAAAGCAAGTTTCAAGATTGGGAAGGGAGAATTTTTAATCCAAGAAACAATTTATTGACTGGATTGGTTAACATTTGCGAGGGTGGGTAATGTTTGATTAAGGCTTTGAGGATGGTTGGTAGGAACTGGCATTATTTTGGTTGTATAGTGGGTTATCGGTTGAAGTTGGATCGAGGTTCATTGGTTGGGAGTCATTGGAAATGGAAGCATTAAGAGTGGCGAATGGATTGTCTCTATGTAGAGGTTGAGTTATTGCAGGAATGGCCGAAGAACCAAGTGGTCTCCCCTGTGGATTAGCAGCAAGAATTCCTTGAGAAGGGGAGGTGTTGGTTTGATTATTGGAGGGTCTTCTTTTGATATGTTGAACATCTTGAGCGATAGCTTGCAACATGTTGTATATGCCTTCAAATTTTTGCCTAACATCTTTAGTATTTTGATTTATTTTGTTGTCAAGCTTTGTTAAGGTTTAAGAAACCTTAACATTAATTTCTTTTCAATTTTGGGTTTTTTCTTGATCTTGAAGAAATGTGAGGAAGGCGGGATTTATGCTAGATGGTTTGGGATTTGAATCATGCCCAGCTGTGGGCATTGACACCACTTTGCTATGATCAGAATCAAATATAAACATTTTATCAAGTGTTTGATGATATTATGTTCGGTGCAGGGTTGGTAATGGGGTAATACAGATGAAGGTGAAGGAAGATTAGGGATAAGAAGAAGGGGATACAGTGCAAATTAGAAGATAATAGGGGATACAAGAAGATAACAGACATCAACACAGAATGTAGATGAATTAAAAGGGATTAGGAGATAGAAGAAACTGGGGAAGAACTTGAAAGAATAAAGAAACAAAGAAATTAGGGTTTGGCAGGAAGAGATTTTCACTCAATTAATTTGATGATTGTACATGATGTAATCTGCCACTTATATAGCCACATAATCAGACCCAATGGTCATAAAATTAAACAACTAATTACACCTATTGCCCTTGTAATTTGCAGCAATTATATATATGAAATAAACATGCACACTGATACATGTGTGCACGCGTACATCCAATGTCGACCTTGTAATCATCCCCGTGCCCTTGCCAATGGATCAGTAGTTGCTGCAGGTGCTTTATCATGTATGGACATCAACTTCGATGAACTGATGGATGGAGGAGCTTCTTCTAGGGTTTGATAGGACAACAATTTATAATAAAGACAAACCACTAGAGTCTAAAATTCTTACTAACTCAGAAGTTACATACTGGGGCATAACAATACATTCACCAGAGAAGTTCTGATCATGTCTGACAAATGATATTGAATTGAGGACAAGACACATCGGGACGCAAACATAAGAACATTTCATTGTATATTACAACAATTCATCAGAATACAAGAATATTACAGAATATGAATAAATATTACACATCAGAAAATATCAGAGATTTAAATTACATTACATAGCAGCGGAAAATAATACAAAACACAACTGAAGGAGATATACGTTTGAATTCTATTCAAAATAAATTTATCGTCATTATTATTTGAAATAATTCATTTTAAATATTCAAAATTCACTAAAAGTGCCAAAATAAAAAAATTTAATTGGCTCGGATTTCCGGGTTGTTACAATCTCCCCCACTTAAAACTTTTCGTCCCCGAAAAGGAACGAAGCCGAAAGTTGTTTAACTAATCAACTCAACTTTCATTATTTTCATTACGGCTAAGTTCTTCAACTTTTCAGTTTCTAAGAACTTTTCAAATTTTTCAAAAATTTGGCTAATACCCTAAATTTTCGAATTTTTTTTCCATAACCCCCCCGCACTGGGTGCTTCGGGATATTTCAAATAGCCTCCCATGGCCCTCATCAATCCAAAAAGAAAAAGAAACAGCCAAGCGGCTAGCCAATCAGCTCATAAAATCATCCAAACCCAAAGAAATACGATAAACATGTACCTATTTGTCGGGCAAACAATTTTATTCTTCTTCTCTAGCCTCCTTGCAATGACCTGTTCAATGTAAGTACATGTATATGCATGGAAATGCGACTAATTTTCAATACAATTCACTATTTAGTTCAATTTGGCTAAAGGTTCAACATTTAAATTAATCAACCAATAATCAAATAATACAATCATCAGTCAATTAGTTGATTATCATTTCAAATTCATATCTTTGATACATATACAGAAAATCATGTTTTTGATGCCAATACACAACAATAAGCCCTACCTAGTTTTGGTTCTCACACCAATCAATAGGAAATATATAGAAATCCCACTTTCGTCACTCGAACATAAATTCTGATGATGTTCGATCAATCATCAGAATCATCTCCGGGCGACTACAGTGTGATTCTATATCTATCCAGTATGTTAAAACTTCGAACACACGTGGATCAGACGTATATGCAAAATCTTTATATACTGGATTGCCCAAATTCAATATAAAATAAATAATCAAATACGAATAAGTGATTTAAATTTTCAAAACAAAATTTGTTTTCACTTTTTATTTCAAAAACACTACTCTTCACACTCGTTCTAGGATACTACTGATCCTATCTCTAACAAGGCATTCCCATTGGATATTACTGATCCAATCTCTGATGAATTCTTTCGTATGGTTCTAATATGCCTTGTTCTCGAGCTCTGTAAACCAAACTTCTGATACCAAAATGGAATGACCCGAACATCCCCGGTAAGGAAAGCCCGGATTGAATTGAGGACAAGACACATCGGGACGCAAACAGAAGAACATTTCATTGTATATTACAACAATTCATCAGAATACAAGAATATTACAGAGTATGAATAAATATTACACATCAGAAAATATCAGAGATTTAAATTACATTACATAGCAGCGGAAAATAATACAAAACACAACTGAAGGAGATATACGTTCGCATTCTATTCAAAATAAATTTCTCATCATTATTATTTAAAATAATTCATTTTAAATATTCAAAATTCACTCCTATTTAAAGTAGGATGGTTTTCATGTAAATAGTTTATAGTATTTGTTCTGATTTGATTTTGTTAAGATTATGACGTGGCAACTAGCCATTGTAAGCACTCCTGTATATATGGGTAGCAAGCATGTAATCTTGATCATGATGAAAAATAAAGACAAATTATTCTTCCTGCAATATCTCCTATTTTCTCCCTTATATCAATTCGTCTGTCTCCATCTCCTCCTTATTTTCTGGTCATCTCTCCGCTCGTTGTTCTCTTATTCTTCCTCTAAAATTTCCTCTCTTAATTCTTAGCCTACCTGATACTTACTCCTTATCTTCTCTTCTTAACTCCTTACCTTATTTTCTTCTCTTTCCCAGCAATTTATTCTATCACTTTTTCTCCCATTCACTCCAAGAAGCTATTGCCACGGAAATACCACAAAAAGGAACATTACAATTGGTATTAGAGCGACGGTCTGGGCATGGAGCAGAACCACAGACAGTGATCCTCCAATCAACACTCACCCGCTTTATCCAAGATCAAGAAGTTGCATGGAAAAAAACAAGAAGAAATTAATATCCTAACCTCTTCTTCACTGAAAAGCCTTAAAACAACAATACTGGGTATGGATAATAAACTTGATCGATCTATAAAGGAAATAAATACAAAATATGAAGAAATCTACAATATTTTGAAATTCTATGGCTCTGTACACGCAACAACTAAAGTTTCAAGTAGCCAGTAATCAACCATCTTCGTCGACCATCAACTTGCAAGGCATTCTTGCTTCAAATCCCCAAAATAGGCCTCTACATTGATCCATCATCCCATCCCCAGTTCAGCAGAATTTCAGAAATAACCATTCTAAGCCAAAGAATAATTCCAGTACCACACAAGTACCTATGCACTATCAAGATCTACATCTTCCAAGTGCCTATCCTGTATATCCACAAGCAACAAATCGGCCAAGAACTTTTTAGAACCCACCAAATCATCCCCACGAACCACCGCTACCACCCTATAACCATATA
Organism: Allium sativum; assembly: GCA_030737875.1. NCBI lineage: Eukaryota > Viridiplantae > Streptophyta > Magnoliopsida > Asparagales > Amaryllidaceae > Allium > Allium sativum. The sequence continues at coordinate 91,148,102 of CM060910.1, read as the reverse complement.
ACACCTTCTCAACCTTAATACTACCCTGGGCATTGCCCAAGAAATACACCACTGCCAGCCAATAAACTAGATCATCCAGTATTCTCTGGTGAAGAAAGTGTTACTGATTGGCCGAAAAAGGTTGAGACATACTTCAGTTTTCATCATTTAGATAATAAATATAGGGTGAACTTTTGTTGTTTTTATCTCAAGAAAGAGGTAATACAATGGTATGATTGGTATATAAAGAACGCGCAAGATAAATATTCATGGCAAGTATTCAAGAAAGAAATTATGGTCAAATTTAAGGATGAAGAAATGGAGCAACCATACGAGACATTAGCTAAACTCAAACAAGTCACCATTGTGTCTTCACATCTCTCCAAATTTAAAGAGTTACAATCGGCCATTGAAACACTTTCACCACGGTTCCTCTTAGATCGATTCATGGAAGGATTAAAAGAGGAAATAAGGTATGATGTATTAAGCTCTAGTCCCAAGAATTTGAAACAACCAGTTTCCTTAGCAAATTTTTTTGAGAGAGCATGGAATAGAACTAAGAAAAGCAATACAATAAATGATGCTAATGTCAGGCCTGTTTCATCTTATGTTCAAGATTCCTCGCAAATCAAGGTTCAGGCTGCTGCTACTTCCTAACCACCCCTTGCATACTCTAAATAACCTCCCTTGCCTTACTCACATATAACCAACAGAGTGTTTCCATTTCTACACCAAATCATTCAAATACAAGAATTCCTGAAACTTCAGTTGTTGAATCTGATCTTGATAAAGCTAAGAATAGGGTAGAAAATAAAATCGTTGTTCCAAAAATTGGTGAAGAATGCATGCAAGTAAATAGCCACTTTGTAGTAACATAACTGTTGCTACCTTTAAGCGACTCGGAATCTGTCTACGGCTCAAAAACTTCATCAACGAATGACAGTCCTGAATTTATGAATTTATGTTCTAATATGGAAAAGACTTCTACTTTTTGCGGTTGGACGAAAGTTTAATTGTTTGTGAAGAATGCGTAAAAATCGATAGACTCTATAATGCAGCAAAACCATTGGTACATCATACTGCAAATAATAGTGAAATCCATCAGACTGAACTAGCAATTAATGTGGATGCATCGGTCAATGAAGATAAATATTATGTCGATCCTCTTGAAAAGTCTTGCTGGGGTAATAGTGAAGCTACTACCAGTCATAATAAATGTACAACTAAACAAGATGCAGGTTTATTAAGTAGGAACAATATTGGAAATGCCAAACTTGCTACACATGCTAATCTTATGATTGGAAATATGGAGGATTTTTCTGCTGCTAGCCTCTTTGTGTTGATACATTTTATGTAAGAAATATTGCAGGCACCTTAAGACGATGTAGCATTCAAAGATGGGTGTGCTGTTCTCTGAAGATAATCGTGACCTCAAGCCTCATCAACTGGGAAATGAAAAACTCGGGCAGGCAACATGGCTAGGTGGGTCACACACAAGAAGGGTGTATTATCACCAATCTAGAGAAATTCCTTATTTGTTCTTCTTTCGATTCTGTATCTCCACGGATGGACAGTGGGCCCTTAAATCTGCCGGGTGATAATACATTCGCTACACTCAAGAAAAATGAATGGACGGTCATGTGTGGCCGGGTTGCAAGACATTCTTGTTGAACCCAAGTGTATCCCCTCTAAAGTACACTGATCGGAAGGTGATCCCATACCTTGTCATAGTTGGAATCCAATCTCCAATAAGAGCCTGCGGTTTTGATTTCATACTATATATGTTGGGCGTGATATGCAAGTGTTCTGCTATTTGGTTATTTATTTGTGATTTGATAAACACTATTGTAATATCACTGAATTTTGATATATAAAAAATGTTTTTGGGTTATAGTAAGGTAAAAACCGTCCGTGTTTATGTGTGGGCTGGTCTTACTATTATACTTTTTCTTTCAAAAGGATTTTCTAAAGTTAAACAATATGAATGTTATGGTGAGTTTTTTCTCACGCTGGTACTCCAGACTGATCCATGGCGTTTTTAATGTCTCAGGTCAGCCTGAGTTGCAGATTCAGGTTATCAAATTCTGTGAAGTTCAAAGACAAGTTCAAGGAGTCCCGACGTATGATATATATTTATTCCGCTGAGTTTTGTATATGGGCCAGATTATTATAACTGTCCAGATTGATTGCTGTACTCTGATAATTTGTAAGTATTATTTTTCAAGTTTTCAGTAAAGATTGTTTTTGTATTATATTTTGTTCCGCTGCGGTGTGAGATTCTGTGTGGGGTTGGTTCTTCTTCTTATTCTTCGATTCTAGCATTTCTCTTATCTTTTCTCACCTTCTAACTTCTTTCTTTTAGTAATCCATTTTTCCGTGCACTTTGGGTCGGACTAGAGTGTAATCGGTCGATTCAAAGAGTAATGGAAATTTTGGGTTGCTACATCATTAATGGCTTGCATGGCTTTAGACTTTATCCTGGACTTGTAAACTACACGTAAAAGTTTGCTTACAACTTTATGGTATTCACTTGGACTTTTGGACATCTTTTGGACATTCATGGAAACTCTTGGACATTGAAGCTTCTTTTTTGACATTGTTGTTCATACCAACAATGTTGACTCAACGAAGAAGAAGAAGGGCATTTTGGTAAAAGCTATGAATTAATAAGATATTTGTTATTCTATTGTATAAATTTGTATACTCAAATTGTACGAGGTTGGATAAACATTGTAATCATCAAAACTTTGATGAATGATTACTATAAAGTGGACGTAGACGTTCGTACCGAACCACCATAAAGTTGTGTCTCCTTTACACTTCTCGTTCATTGGATATTTGGATTGAGGATTTACTATTAAACTTACATTTGTGGGTTGGCGTGTGAGAATCCCCACTTTTCCACGTTAATACTTTGGCGTGTCAGGAAAAGGGAGCAACAACTTTGACTTCTGCTTTGGATTTGGTCTTCGAATTTCGACTTCAGCTTTGTCTCGGAATCAGATTTTGCTAGTTTTTCATCATAGTTAAGCGCAAGAAACTTAGCTCCATCATCAAGGCTCAAGGAACTGGTAACGAAGGAAGTCAAGAACTCTAGTCGATTGGAAATTCCTCAAACTTTGTTACTTAAGAGGATGTGGACGAAATCATTTACGTGTTTTACTTCGAGTTTGAACACTCGACTTAAGCGACAAAAGGAAGCGATGAATTCTTTTCTCGTGTCGATGGAGGCTAGATTTCAAAGTTTTGGAAGGCTGATGGGATAGGCAAACATCATTGGTACGAGTGCAAGTGCTCCTCAGAATGTGGCTTAGGACTTGGAGGTAATCCCTCAAAGCAGGCTCGAGGGCAACACCCCAACCCCGAGATGACCACGGCTCAAGAGGTTTTTATTGGTTAGGTATTAAGCTCTGGAATTGGAAATAATACTCAGGCGAAGGTGCGCAAAGAATTGAATGGAAGCGCTCACACGGTTACAGGAGCTAGGATCACATCCTAGTGGCCCCACAAATTGTGATTGAACTAGAAGTTCCTATCGAAAGGCTGTCAATGGAAAATTTGGATTTGCTTAATGCAGAAAGGCATGGAACTCCGATGGAGAGGGTTGATGGAGTACAAACCAGACCATACATTTTCAAATTTCGCCCGAGGCATGGGGAACATGATTCTCAACTCACTTTCAACAGCGACCAGTTAGCAAAACTTATGTGACGCGTAACTCGAGCTGGAACCTCCGGCCAAGGATACGAGGATGTGACTCGATGCCTCTTCACTCATAACATCTCAAATGAAAGAGCTTCCCCAGATTTCAAACAACCTATTTTGGTAGCAGATGATGGGAGATCGGATCCTACCATACATCTGACAAGCTATATCAGGGAAATGGACGTCATGAGGGCACCTCCCGATCTTATGGAAAAATGTATTTATATGTTCTTGTCATATTTGGTTGCGCTTTGGTTTAGGAAGCTTGGTAGTGGATCGATTTGCTCTTGGAATGAATTGGTGGATTGACTCATGGGGCAGTTCTGAGTCCATATAACTTGTCCTAAGAATGCGATGACATTGATAACGATCTAGCAAAGGTTCGGAGAGACTTTTCAGAATTACTTGGAAAGATTCAATGCAGTTATGGCTTCGGTGGATAAGCTACGTCCTTCTATGGTCTTAATGGTGACAATTGCTTGAGTGGCCGACAAATCTAAATTCAAGGCAAGCTTGTAAATGGATTCCCCAAGGGATCTCGATGAATTTTATTTTAAAGCTAATAGGTACTTGCACTAAGAGGATATCCAGGCTTAAAGCAAGGTTGAAACAAATCTCTAAATGATCGTGTGGCGCTTGAGGCTGGAGTCAAGCATAAAGATGGGAAGAATAAAGTGGAATACGAGCAAGATGACTTGATGAAAAACTGGAAAGGGCAGAGATAACCTTCCTATGGTAAGCTGAATGCGCCTCTGGAGAGGATCTACTTGGAGATGCAAGAGCATCTCCCATATCGAAAATCGGCTCCTCGTGAGGCCAGTGAGAAGGAGAGGAGGTATAAAAGACACTTCCTATTTCACGACCTGGATGCTCATGACATCAATTATTGCAGGCAACTTTGAGACCTAGTCGAGGAACATGTCGGGCAGGGAAACCTCTCAGGCTATGCTGACACTAAAGTGTCAGCGCCCAAGCGCGGGCAACCATTTGCAAATCAAGTTCGAGGAGGACCTCAACGATGGACACAAATAGCCATATCATGATGGAGATGGTGATAGCGGGATGAAGCTCGGAGAGTCTTCGTCTCATCTATTTTCTCTTTATTTGTGTCTTTCTTGTATCTTTGCTTAAAATCACCCTATATGGCGAGTGAATCTAATGATATCTTTGCTTCACCCGGAGCGATGAAGTTAAAGACCTAAACGGTAGCTCCTTGCGCTAAGAGGCGATTGAATAAGCTTGTGTAATTTCCTGTCATTCGCGGTCGTCAAGCGACGAATGGATGGATTTGCAGGAACAAACCATGAATTCCTTTCACCTGAGATGAATGAATATTCATACGAATGAAATACGAACTTTGTCATTAGAGAGTGAAAGGATGAGTTTGTACAAATAAGTTCCATCACCAGAGCGTGACAGAATGTACTTATGAACTATGAGTTCCATCGCAGGAGAGCGATATGATGAACTAATATCTATGAACTATGGGTTCCGTTGCTAGAGAGCGATAGATGAATTCATATCGATGAACTATGGGCTCAATCGCCGGAGAGCGATAGGTATCCGACTATAGGATGAACTCATATCGATGAATTATAGGTTTCGTCACCGAAGAGCAATAGGATAAACTCATATCGATGAACTATGAGTTCCGTCACCATAGAGCAATAGGATGGGCTCATATCGATGAATTATGAGTTCCATCGCCGATGAGCGATAGGATAAGCTCATATCAATGGACTATGAGTTCCGTCGTCGCAGAGTGATAGGATGGGCCCGTATTGTTGAATTATGGGTTCCATCGCCGGAAAGCGATAGGATGGTCCCATATCGATTGCAACTCGAGTAAGGACTTTACTCAAATGGCTTATCCTTGGTCCTTTTGCCAGGATTTGAAAAGGGCTCCATGGACTCATTTGATTATATGGCTTCACAGATTTTGGTTTCCCAAATTCCCTGGCTATTGCTATTCTGTTTTCTCTAGCTCTCGGATTCTTGTGGTCCCTCGGCTATTCTGGTTATTTGGTTATTCTGGTTATCTCTCAAGAAACGATCCTAAGCACTAGTCGATTTTCATTGGATTTCATACTTTTCTTTACAGATTCTTGGATTTCTGATTTACTTGCAAAACACCTCTCCCTTTAGTCAAAGGAAATATGTTTTGGGGGCAAAGCGTTGACCCACTTTTTGGTAAAGCAGTCACACAGCAAGTTTATGGTTAACGACGTGCTCAAGAGTCAAATACGATTATTGGAGTTCACAAAGCGGCTTGGTCAAAGTCAAGAAAAGCTAAAACTCGTCAAAGGAAAATATTTAGAATTTTGGAAAAACAAGTATTTATCGGTCAAAAAGTATTGATCGGCATGGCACGATCACCAAAAAACAACTGCGCAACTCAGCTTGGCACAAATCAACTATTAGGTGAAGTATCAAGTTTGACACTTCAAATTACGTGATCGACAAACCATTAAAACCTGTGTGTGTGCATCGGCCCTGGCACGTCACCAACTTGGCAAAGAAATCTCGGCTCGGATTTGGCCATTATCACATTGTTATTTTTGCATCAGATTGGATGCGCAATCATGATGTGATCACCTCATTTCATGTGGGCGCATTAGGGATTTCGCATACCCAAATCGTATCTGATCAATTCGCATCAGATTTGGCACAATGCGAAGTTGCTTGCGCACACCAGGACCAGATGGGAAATCACCATGTATGCATCGAGGATCTGATGTGAAATCTCGTGATGCAAAGTGGACAAAGCAGATGCGAAAGATTTGGCATCTGCTGGAGGCGATGCAAATTCCCTGACCCGATGCAAAATTGTGGATTGACATAGGGATTGGGATGTGATTTCTTACCATGGCAGGGATGCGAAAATCTTAGGGTAATCTTGCAAGGTCGAAAACGCGTGCGGATCCACTATTTTTAGGTGACCACCTCGAGGTGATCATTGTTTTTTGACACTTTTTCCAAGGCACGAAATTTTGGCTTAGGATTTGATTTTTTGGCTAAGTTTTCTGGTGCGATTTTCGCATCCCCTCGGATACGAAATTCGGGATGTGGCCTACGAACATCACATACAAATACCCACTTGCTTGCAATTCAAAAGGATGGGTAATTTTGGACTTCGCCTATCATTTAGGCTGCGGGATTGTTCTCTTTGGAGCTCATTAATGTATTTTATGGTGATTTCCATGACTTTGGACTTCATCATGAACTTGTAAATTTCACATAAAAGTTTGCCTACAACTTTTTAAATTTACTTGGACTTTTGGACATATCTTGGACATTCGTGGATACTCTTGAACATTGAAGCTTCTTTTTGGATATTGTTGTTCATAACAACATACTTTGGCTCAACAAAGAAAAAGAACAACATTTTGGTCAAATTTATGAATTAACAAGATGTTTGTTATTCTATCATACAACTTTATACACTCAAATTGTCCAAGCCGGATAAACATTGTAATCATAAAAACTATAATGAATGATTACTATAAAGTGAATGTAGACTTTAGTGTCGAACCACTATAAAGGTTTTAATTACGTTCCTTTATATTTATCGTTCATCGAATATTTGAATTGTAAATCTACTATTAAACGAAGTTGGCATGAGAAAGTCGCCAATTTTCCATGTCAGCAGCTTAGAAATACCATGATTATGTGCTACATTAATTAAGTAACTCAAACGTTCATTTTGGACCAAATAATGTAATCACAAATGAAAACAAAACTAATTAGTGAACAAGTTCTTAATTTGCTTTGAGTCTATCAAACCACTGATTTTTAAGACAAAAATTAGCATTTGTTTCATATGTTTAAGTTCCCCTTATCTTTTACATTGTACCAACATTTTGGATTGCTGTCAAAGTTAACGGTAAAGAGAGATCGAAAATAAGTTCAAAATGCCACTTATAGCAACGACATGAGATAATGTAACTGAGAGAATGGCTCTGTAAAAGCTTACACATGGCTGCTTAAATTGCACTTCCTCTTAAAAAGTATGATGAGATAAAATACGGAGTGGACTTGTAATAATGAAGAAGATCTCGTTTTTTTTTTTTTTTTTGATACATGCTATAATTCTGCATTGTGAAATAAAAAAAGATGTCAAGTTCCTTGCCAATCAGTCTCTATCTGATTGAGAAATCACATAACCACTCCACAAATATTTTGATCATTGGCTATACTCTACGCTTCAAATCTTCCAAATCAGTGTGTGTACATGCATACATATAAATGTTAATTTGATTCGACATTACAGAATGGACCAGGCACTAGCTACCTCATGTAATTAACAAAGAGACTCGTACAAGAGCATCATTTTTTACACAGGTTTAATAACAAAGAGAGAATATAAAGAGTAAAATCAGCGTGGAATACATGACATAAGTAGTTAATGAAACAAGCTACAAAAATATACACTGCTCTCTTTAAAACGTCAAGCACAAGCAACACATTTGTTTCCAAGACATCCGAACCAGAAGCCCCTCAGCACCTTCTGCATACAAAACATTACGTTTTAAATTAGCTGCAAAAATTTTGTCACTTATAATACATATGAAGGTGTCACCAATTTCATTATGAGTATACAGCATGAAGCTAAATACCTTCTTTGGCTTTCTGTAGAGCAATTCAGGTGGAATCTTGTACAGATCCTCATCTACAGCTTTAGATGCTTTGTATTCTCCGGTAGTTGCGTTTTCATGTGCAGTTGAGTCATAAACTTTCCCTTGCCTCCTTACTTCACCATTCACTTTCCTTCTTTCTCCTCCTCTTTTCACTACCTAATAATTCAAAAATAAAATAAAATTAGATGCTTATTACGTTAAGCAGCGTACATGTGAAAAACGAAGTAAAAAATGAACCGAGACCCTAGTCTGAATGTACTGGTTGTACACATATTGAGTCTTGAGGGGAGAAACAGGAACTTTGAAAAGATCAACTTCTTGATTAGGAAAGCAAAGTGATGATCTGAAAAAAGCAGGTTGAATAGCAGAATCAAAATATTGATCAGTAATTGGGACATTATCGTAGTAGCATTCCCAGTTTCCAAATGCTGGTATCTTAATCCTCTTCATTTCCTACAAAAAAGAACCACATTGAAATAACAATTTTTTCTAATGAAGCAGTACGAGGAAGAGAAGGAAATATAATGCAGTAGTTGTTATGTTAACTGACCTCCATGCTGATGAGAGGCAAGCTAGCAAGGAGAACAAGTGGAGAAGTAAAATGGAATGTTTGTAGCAGAAGGGAAAAGGTGGAGAGCAATAAATAGGAAAAGAACCGACAGTAGGGAACGATATGGATGTAGCTGAGACTTTACGAGGGAAGCATGGCTTTTACAGCATTTTTTTTATAAAATTGCCATCAGTCTCTTCATATGATATGTTATATAGCTTACACATATGCCGAAGAGTTGAATAGTGAAGACTTTTGTTGGGTCTGGAGAGGTTGACCATGTTCGCTTTTTCAACGATTTATTGCCTTGTTTCTTAGGCTTTTTGTCTTGGTTTGCTTTGCAAGTGAATGTACTGATCATATTGCCATCTTTTTTACAAAACCAACATTAAGTATCCATTAAGTTTCTACTTGCCAGATGGCCGTTGACGACATATAATTAAATAATTAATGATGATCAACACCTTTTCCACACTAATCATGTAACAAATATAAGTGCACTCGAAAGAAGTATGTTTAACTATTTCTGGGACTAAAAGCAAATATAAGAGCACATATTAAGGATTGGACTCTTTGGAACTAAAGCAGATATACATTAACATTTTCCTTGGGATTTATATAGTTTGTTTACTCTTGCATCATGTAAATAAGCTGGACTTTTGCGTTTCTAAATATTCATTTTGAACTGGCTTCTTCACCTTGATATGGTTGCACGCTTTGGAGTTATTGAAATATACAAAGAGAAACAATAGAACATACTCCATACCAGAAGGTATCAATGGTGTCAGCTTTCATGTATTGCCTTAATTTCTATGTATGAATAGAGACACTGACCATTACCTATTACCTATTACGTATTAACTATTTACTGTTGGTAAGCAATGTAACTGGGTACTAAACAGTCTATGGTTCTAGAATCTCTTTAGAATTTGATATGTATGTACTTTTCTACATAGTCGATTTTGATTAGTTGAGTTTAGATCTGATACATTTACGTTAAAATTTTTGTAATTGCTTACGGTCTCTGACTTTGTCAATATATCCAGCAGTCAGCCTGAATAGCCTGAATTCAAGCCTAGCTTAAATGAATTTTTTTTTTTAAATATTAAATGCCTTAAACGGTTTTTTGAAAGTAGATATTTGTTTCAAAGACATATTTAAAAAAAAAAAAAAAAAAAAAAAATAGATCTAAGGACAAGCAACTTTGCTACCTAAATCAAGGACAACTTTCATGTTTTAATTGGAAAAAGTCCAAATATTGTAAGTTAAGCACACACATTGACATCTTGCAAATAATAAAAACTAATAAAAAAAATGTTTTTATGTGATTATTACATTAAAAATTAATTAGAAAATGTTTTTTGTTTTACAAATATAGAAAAAATGAATATAACAAAATTCGGGATAGAAAGCTAAATGAATATAGCTTCGCTTCTTACATATAGCAATTTTTGGGTGTAAACGACATTAGCTTTAAAATGACTTGGTTCAGTGTTTACGTGATACAATATAAAGCTATATATTTAAGTTATAAAACTATATTCATTTAGCTTTCCAAGCTGATTATTTTTTATATGTTTATAATTACATTAATAGACTAAAATAATTTTGAAATTTCATTTTTTTTTTACAAAAATTTTGAGCGTTATTTTTTATTTTTTAATTGATTTAGTAATGATGAGAAATCAAAGTGAATTTCATGTTGATATAATATAATTTGGTCTTTGTCCTTGATTTAATTAAGAAACTTAGTTGTCCTTTGATTTATTTTTTTTGGAATGTGTCCTTAAAACTAAATACCCCTTTTTGAAAACCGTTTAAGGACTAAACGGTTTTCAGAAAACCATTTAAGGGTAAAAAAAATTTTCTTCAGAAAACCTTTTAATGATCGCCACTCTTAATTTCAAATGGCGACAATCCCCATTTCATTTCTCTTCCCACACCGATCTTCACTCTGCTGGAACGCTTAATTACGATTTGAAGCGTTGATCTCCCCCATTTCCCTTTTCATGGCATTGAGAATTAGTATTTTATTTACCTGCTTACAACTTGAGCGACAATCATATTTCAAAATGACGTTACAAATAGATTTGGCATAAATGGGAGATAGTCCCATGTGCAAGAGTTAGTTTCATGGGTTAAAGGCCAACGTGCATTTCTGTCTATTTTTTAGTTCAGGGTGTGTTCTTAACCAACGCGAGTGGGGTATTTGAGCGTGACATTTGAGCGTGGTACTGTAGCGAACAGGGAATGTATTTTTAGCTGCGAACGGGGCAATTGAGCGTGGTAATTTTAAAATAAGATATAAAAAGATATGATTTGGTAAATACGAATACAAATACTAATACTAATACAGATACAGTTTCTAATACAGATACAAGTACAGTTACAAATACAAAGACAAATTAGCGCAGACCGGCAGCAACCAACTCATCTCTAATGCTATCTCGAACTAATGACATTTCTCGGTATCCGTCTGGGTATACACGTTCAGCGCTTCTATTCGTCGTATTTCTCATACTATAATATTCCGCTACGTACTAATCGGGGATTAGTTCAGGATCATCATCAAAATCCATAAAATCTGGGTCACCGCCATTATATTTGCGTATGAAATTGTGTAAGGCCATTGTAGATATGACAACTTTCACTTGGGTATTGAACCGAAATGCAGGCACTTTGTTGAGAATGGAATTTTTTTTTCCAAATGCCAAATGTTCTTTCTACAGCCATCCGCAAAATCGAATGGTAGTAATTAAACACTTCATTGGCCGACTTTGCTTGATTCATGGTATAACGGAAATGCGGAATATGGTACCTCTTATTTCAATATGGTGGAAAATATCCATTCTGAAGTGGATAGTCCGAATCAACCAAATAATACTGTCCAGCTGGAGGGTTAGGAAAGTTATAGCTTCTATCGTTTGTAACAGCATTAAAAATTCTACTATCATGTGCAGTCCCTTCCCAACTAGCCATAACATACATAAACTGTAAATCGAAATCACAAACCGCTAATATATTTTGAGTTGCAAAACCTTTTCTTCCGATATATGGGATAATTTGATCAGCGGGTAAATGTGCAAATACGTGTGTACCATCTATAGTGCCAATACAGTTTTTGAAATACGGATAATACCGGGTTGAATTTCTGATGTGATATGGAACAATATTAAATTGTCGTTCTTCAGGCTTTATTACATCCGCGGCGAGTAATTGAAAAGCGTTTAGGACATCATGAAAACAAACGGAAATTGTGCTACATGATCGTTGAAATCTTTCTTGAAGTTGTCTATTTGAAAGCCCAGTAGCCATTGTATAAATGAATATTCCAACCATTTCGACGACACAGATTTCTGGTCTGGAAGCGAGACCATGATGTTGCAGTTTATCACATAATGCGTGAAAACAAATTCTTTTCATCCGAAAATTATTTTGACAACGGTTTTGATGACCATTCAAAATTTCGTTAATCCAAGATAAGCCAGTGAACTCTGAAGTGTTAATCCACGTCATATGATTTCTCATTCCATTCTGACACACATAAACCCTGTAGAGATCAATCAAATCGTCGTAATTGGAGGATGAATCGGAGTTAAACATTAATCGAATGAGTAGAAAGAGTTGAAGAAGTCGGCGAAGTAGTAGTTGTGAAAGGTGTTAAGGAAGGATGGGGTGATTTATAGGAAGGAAGGGAAGTTGGAAATAAAGCCGTTGGCGTCCGACGCGTCGGATGCCAACGACTTTATTTCCAACTTCCAACCAACGGTCCATTTGGAAGTGGAAAGAGGTGCTGGCTTCTGACGCGTCGGACGCCGCAAAAATCTCCAGCGTGCCAAAATAAGGCTGCGAACGCACCCTCAGTCATTCCATTAAATAGGGTAAAGCGCGCTTGAATGATTACCTCAACCTTTGTTTTGATTACCGTATTGTATGTTATTAAGACCAACGTCCTTCTGTTTTTTGAATTATTTTTTGATGTACTTTTAAATTTAAGGGATTTGGTTTGAAAGACAATCCACATTCAAAATCTTCAAGCCCCGACCACATAACCTCTCCCTGGAGGCGTTAATTTTGTACATGTGCCTATTGTCCGGTTCGATTTAAAGCTAAATCGAGTTCGTCCATTTTTCATCTAGAATACAAAATAGGATAGGAAAGATTATACGATTTATAGCTAAATCGAGTTCGTCCATTTTTCATCTAGAATACAAAATAGGATAGGAAAGATTAATAAAATATTACGTCTGTAGAAATTTTCTATTATTCCGGCACCAGCCACCTGCTGCCCATTCCATGCGACAAATGAAAGAGTCTCGTGTGGTCGGTATCTATCCGAAATTGCATATGTCAGGTTCCCACTTAACATATGTCTTCAAAAATGCGCTTTTCTTAAATCACTTAAAAAGAAAATTTGCATATAATTCAAAAATGAAATTTAAAGTTGCCTGATCGCTATTTTGAATTGCATGTAGAACTGTAGACCTCTCCATTTTTTCTTCTAAATTCCAGTTCTCAATTATTAGTGCATTGGTTGTTCGCCATTTCCCTGTCGATGTTCATAGTAGAATTGTTGGTGCCTAATTGTGTTCTACATCGTTGCCTTTTTTATCGTCTCTAAATGGTAAGGGTGTGCATTTATTGGTTGAAACCAATTAAGCCAACCAAACCAGTTAAATTCGGTTGGTTTGGTTTTTGTAAGTTAATTGGTTGGTTTTGGTTTTTACCTTTATATTACTTCGGTTTATTGGTCAGGTTTGGTTTCTAATATTTGAAAACCAAACCAAACTTAAAAATTAATTAATTTTTCAAAAGTTAGAAATTACCACTAACAATGCTTTTATTCACAATATTTTCATTATAATATTATTTTTATTTAATTTCATATTGACATTTATAAAAGAAGAGTTTGATTTCTAAACTATTTGCATCACATATGAACTCAATTATTTGTTTTAATCTTATATTACACCAACAACTAGAAGATCTATTTCATTTTAAGATAAACCAAAAAATCCAACCAAACTGAACCAATATTATTAGTTTGATTGTTTTTAGTTTCAAAAAAATTCGGTTTGTTTCGGTTTATGTTTCTTAAATGGTTATTTTGGTTTCAGCATTTTTGATCTGTTTGAAACTGAACCAACCATTTGCTCACTCCTACTGATTGGAATCCAACTCTCTAATTTATATCAATAACCCCTAGTTTAGATATTGATTTGTGATGAAATTGTGTTGAACTGGCCAACCTATATTGTAAATGAGATGAAATTGGTCATTGTATTACTTATTTACTTGTACATTAGTTTTGTAAATTATTTAATGAAATTGGTTCTTATCTAATCTGCGCATGAATTCATTGAAACTTTTATAATGGCCTACCAATGAAAAGCCTATGATTAATTCCGTTGTTTGAAAAAGCACCATAAAAATCTTAAGATGACATCGTTGACAAGGAAAATTGTCGCACGCCAACACTCAAATGTGTGTGTAGTATGAATACAATAATCCTAAGACATAATGAAGAAAATACAGGAGAACCACTACAACAAAAACACCATATTACAAATTTAAATTTACAATTTTGCGAAAAACATAGTTGTAATAAATGTTTTTTTACATCTGTGCGAAAAGCACTGTTGTAATAAAAGTTTTTTACAAGGACAAATTTTTGGTTTATGCTTCTGAGATTAACTTATTGTATAAATAGGCCTCTTCCATAACTTATTATGAAAGTAGGCCCGTTTTCTGTAATGGCATATAACCTTGTGCATTCCATTTCTGCTCAAGAACAAATTTGTTCTTGCGTAGAAATGGAGTGCGCATTGTTTTTTTTTTTTCAAATATTAACACTTGCGCGCTCCATTTCTGCGCAAGAACAAATTTTTCTTACGCAGAAATGGTATGCGCAAGTTCATTATGGGCATTCCAGAACCAGAGAGCTACTACGATTTAAATATTGGGGATCTAAAAACACCAAACACCCATCACTCATATTCAGTTTCTTCTATTCAGAATAGGATACAAAAAATCCAATCAAGAAAACCCTATTCTACTACTACAATCCACTTACAAACATCCAATTTTCCTCTTCTCATCATCAAATTCATACAAAATGGCGGAAGCTTTAACATCTTCTCAAAGTAGAGGTATAAAGCATGGCTCTAAACTAGGGTTTCTAATCAATATTTTTATGCTTTCAATTAGTTTAGCAATTTCATACTTTGTTTGAGTTTTAATGTTGAATGACCATGTTTTAGGAAATGCTTTAGAGCCCGGACCGACAGATTCGAGTGTGCTCTTCCGACAACTTGAACACCGTAGCAATATCCATGAGCTAATGGAGGTATATTTTTACACCTTTATAAAAACATTACTTCATTTGTTATTGTCTTGTATTTTCATAATTTAAATATCATGCTTTCACATTTGTATGCGCAGGAAATTATCTTCGAATAGCTCAAATCTGGTAGGTTCTTCAGATAGATTACATTAGATTGGATTACGGACTTATCACTGCATTGTGTGACCGATGGCATCTGGAAACTAATACCTTCCATTTTAGAGTTAGAGAAATGACCATTACTATGCTTGACGTTGAGAAAATATTTTGTATTCTCACCTTTGGTCGTCCTATTCTTTTTGATGATTCACATACCGACTACGGTGAGTTATGCCACGAGCTTTTGGGTGTAGTTGTTCCCGAAAACCAATTCATGGGGAGATATGAAATAAATATGATCTGGTTTAGACAAGCATTTGGGGGTCCTCTTCATGAACACACAACACAAGTGGAGATAGAGCGTCGAACACATGCCGTAATTTTATACGTTCTAAATTCTTGTCTTTTTGTCAGTCAATCGAAAGGGAGATGTAATTTAAGGCATTTGTCATTTTTACAAGATTTCCAGCGGTTTGGTTACCACGCTTGGGAGAGTGCGGTGCTCGCTAATTTGTATAGCGAGTTATCGGCTGTCACATTAAGGAAATCTAATTCTATAGCAGGTTTCATGACTTTATTGCAGGTATATCTTATGTATTTAATATTAACATAATGTATTTACACCACTTCCTTATTTCTATTTAAATATCATATATCATTAGCTATGGTTGTGGACCTACTTGGCAATTGGCCGACCAAATGTACACATTCAAGACACTACGGCTATACTTCTTCATTACGGTCGCAGGTAATTTTGATTAAAACTTAGTAGGTTCAAAATTTAATAATTTTATTTATTTACATTGTTACTCTGTTGTGCAGGTGGAATGTTGCCAAAAATTGGGCACGTACTACTAGAAATGTTATATTCTATAGGAATGAATTTGATTTGATGTCGGCTGAGAATGCTACATGGAATCCTTATGATTTATATTTTGGGGATAATATTACGGAACGGTATGGGACTATATTGTACAAGACTCGGCTTATTTATTTTGTATGCATTCAGAATCATTGTCCGGACTGAGTAATGAGGCAGTTCCGTTATGCTTTTCAACATATACCCGATCCAGTTGAGAGAGTGCCTGAGAATCCAGGGAATTGGGGCGAATTCTTAATTCAAACTGTTCATCGTTGGAACACTAGGGTGGATAATGTGATTGCTGAGAGAACGTCGCCAATTACAATGGCCGAGTACGAGTGTTGGTATTGACAGATTACTCGCCGTTTTGTAATGAGGGAATCTTCTTCACTTTTAGCTCCATACATCCCTCGGGCGCCATTGGAACGTGATATCGTTAGTGGTATTTACACTGCTATAGATATGACGGAGGATATAGAGCAAAGCAGATATGAGCCTGAGCAGGTGAAAGTGAAATGTGTAGGACTGAGGGATTTCTTGGATGCACTCTTAGGTCGAAACAAGTTGCGTCGACCTAATCCATCCCCTCCCCCGCCTCCTCCCGCATTCCCGACACCACCTACTCCTATTTCAGGTTCGGGACCCAAGCTTGAACAAGAGGTCAAAGGTCAACGTGAAGCAGAGGAAGAAGGTGCACATGGCAATGTGCAAGAGCTTTTCAACATAACGACAGAAGCATAACCGAGTTGGGATTCGGTTGCATAGAGTTTTGGTTACGTAGAAAGATCTACGAGTGGTATACAAGAGGAAATTTTTGTTGGTCCATCGCAACCACCCCTGGAAAGTCAACAAATTGGAGCGTCCTCTTAGCCACTTCCATCGTAGACTGTAGATGTTCCAGCAAGTTCTCAACCACCGCCAATAACAAAACAATATACAAGAACAAGGAGGAAGAATAGGGACATGCCGCTAGGACTTCGAAGACTTAAAGACAAGTAGCGAATTGGCGATGATTTAGTGTTTATAGGTGATTTCATGTAGGTTGGTCAAGTTTAATTAGCATTTTATGTTGAAGTAATTGTTAATGTAGGGTTGTTTGTAATCAATGTCGGATTTTACTTTTCGAGCATGTGTTTGAATTTAATGTTTGATGCTACGTTTGTTGTTTAAATTTAATGTTAGATTCTACCGTCATTGTATGATGTTAATTTTGGTTGCGTTCAGGGATTGCATTGTGCAACCTGAGCTGAATAGCAACTCTCTAGTTTTGGCAGGCGAATAATGACCTAGCACATTCCATATATGTGCAAGAACAAATTTATTCTTGCGCATATATGGAATGCACTAGGTTATTTTTTTCCTGCCAAAACTAGAGAGCTTGTAAAAGAAGGGATGGAACTTCACAAAAATAGAATGCAGTTGAATTTGAATTAATTAACAATAGAATTTGAAGTAAAAACATAGAATTCGAATTAAAAACATAGAATTCGAATTAATAAAATAGATAGAATTCGAATTAAAAACATAGATAGAATTCGAATTAATAACATAGAACATAAACCGTCATCATCGAGTGCACGATCTTCTTTTATGGCCTAAATCTCCACATTTACTACACCGATCTTGTCAGTTAGTATTTGGTTGATCCATAGCCCTTCTGATCGTGTAGATTTTGGTCGTTTGGAGTTTCTACGCAACGGTGGTGGTTTAATGTCCGGGCCTTCGTATGTTGTCCAATATCGACAATCCGGAACTTGATGAAACATAGGAAAGTACGAAGTGGCGTAATTGGCGGTTGTATATCATGGTGAAATGAAATCAACATTCCTTCAGTTAGCCCCTCTAGAACCCCTAGAGCAAGCCGCTAAAACATGTGAACAAGGGAAATATTCTAGTCTTGGCATATTGCATGAACAAGCCGCTAAAACTTCGTTTTCTTTGACTTGAACCATATAGCAATGCATTTGCGAATCTTTGACGCCCCACTCCGTAGTGTTATAGCATTCGGTATTCAAATGTCTCGAGGATTCCATGCGTGTTTTAGCAATTGCTTCCGACTTTGGCATCAAATGAGTCGTCAACAACTCCGCTTGAGTACGGTGCTCGTAGAAGTAGTGACTGACACGATGAAAAGTGCGTGCAACTAATGAATGTACGGGTAAGTTCCTTGTTCCCTTCAAGACACCATTGAAACTTTCTGACACAATGGTCCTCATCATGTTGAATCTCATGCCACCATCCCGACATTGCGTCCAACTTTCTTCTTGGTCTTTCAAACTTGTGTCGATCCACGCATCGGCTGCAGGACATATCCACTTTAGTTGCTTTCTATAGTCATTGTATTTTACTACTTCAGAGGTTGTTGTTGCAGCGTGTAGCAAGTTTTGAAGTTCATCAGATCCAAATCCTTTTTTTTTGAAATTGGCTTTAATATGCGTAATACAAAATCGGTGATGGTGAGGAGCAGGCCAACCTTCTATTAATGCATGCAGAATTCCATTCATTCTGTCAGAAAAAAATGTAATAGTTCTTGAACATAGGGAGGGAATATGCTTCCATATCGAACTTATAAACCACATCCACGTATTCCATGATTCGGTTCCAACAATAGCAAATGCCAAAGGATAGAGACCTTGGTTAGTGTCAACACTAGTGGCAACAAGTAGTGTACCTAAATATTTTCCATATAAATGCGTGCCATCAATGGAAAGAAGTGGCCGACAATGTGCGAAACCTTCGATTGACGGCCCAAATGCCCAAAATATGCCCTTGAAAATAGTTCGTCTGTGTATAACTTCATATACTGTTCCCGGATTGGTATTCTTCCCGGATTGATATTCTTCATAGCTTGAAGATATTCAATCAACTCGGCGTATGATGTATCCCAATCGCCGTATAACCCTAAAGCTTTGGTTAATCCTTGCCAAGCCTTTGCATAAGTAACCTTAATATGAAACATGTTTGACATCGTTTCTTGCACCGTTTTCGCTATCATATTCTTCTTAGATTTAACAAGCAGTAAGATTTTAGTACAAAAAAACTTAGCTGTAGCTTGTCGGTGATTTGAGTTGATTGTTGGGTTTAGACACGTGTGTCACCTCCATACGTCTTAATTTTCCAGAAATTTTGAGATATCTTTGTCGATAGATGAGCATGTAGCTGCCAAGGGAATTTCTCATCAACGTTACAGCACACTGTATAGTCATGAGAATGAGATTTGACTACTCGATAAGAAACCAAACATTCAATGGCCCATTCACTTAGTTGCTCAATAAGGTCTTGTTTAGATTGAAATATCAACCCAACACAAGGACTTTTGTCAACACATTCTCGTCCAAATACTTCCATATCCATATGAGAAGTCTGCATGCATGACGTATTCATCATTTCAGCGGTAAATATATCTTCGAATAAAGGATTCTCCGTTTCCATGGCTTCAGCATTATCTTGTTCAATAATGGGTTCTAGATCATCATCGAGGGGTCCTTTGTTATTTACTTGACTGCTCTCAACCGAAGTTATGTCTGCTTCTAGCGTACATGCCACTTCCAGGCTATCAAATTATTGTACAACCGCTATTTCATTGAACACACAATTTTCTTCTGCTTCCGATCTACGATTTGATCCTTCTCCAACTTCATGCGTCGAGTACCTGCAAAAGGGGATTGATCATAACATGCAATTATTGTTGGTAAATATAATCTCCAAAATTAAATCCATTTACTAACCAAACTATTGTTTGAGACTCAATCGGAATAGTCTCCTAAAAATTCTCGTCCGGTAAGTTATCATTGGGTAAGGTATAATCCACTTGATCTTCTAGCTGCTCTTCTTGGATCTTATCGCATTTCAAGACGTAGATCTCTATCACTTTCATTCCAACTGAGAACATAGAATCCATATCTTCATTGTCATCTACAGTGATAGCGGACGAACCATCATTCTTTACCCACTTCGTTACTAGCTTTAGATCGAACTCATTTTCGTCTGTTTTGGAAACATCATGCGCTTTATTCTTAAGCGATTCGAACGAACAATACTTCTTAATTTTGTTTCCTTTTCTTTTTCTCCCTACATATGTAGGTTTATCATCTTCCCCGATCAGTAACTTACCATCGAAGTAAAAGATGATTGGAATAAGTGTCATATTCTACACCATCATGAAAGTAACAAAACTAAAAAAAACCTCTAAATTTAAATATGTCAATGGTTTAGAGAGTAATAGGATAAAAATTACCTTTTTTCCCCTTGAAACAGGTGAAGATTACAACAAGTTGATGTATTTGGAGATTTGGAGATAGGGTTTGGGGTTTGGAATTTGGGTTTTTGGAATGTGATAAGTAAATGAGGAAGAATGGTTGGTAGGGTGGTACAAATTGGAGCTGGATGTCGGACGAGCACTCCAAAAGTGCTCAAGAAGGAAATCCTTCTTGAGCACTTTTGGAATGCGCAAAAAGGAATTTCCTTCTTGCGCATTCCAAAAGTGCTCAAGAAGGATTTCCTTCTTGAGCACTTTTGGAGTGCTCGCCCGACTTCCAA
This sequence comes from Allium sativum, assembly GCA_030737875.1. Lineage (NCBI taxonomy): Eukaryota > Viridiplantae > Streptophyta > Magnoliopsida > Asparagales > Amaryllidaceae > Allium > Allium sativum. The sequence goes on along the minus strand of CM060910.1, from coordinate 91,127,388 downwards.
CTCCTATTTCTACCAGCCTACCAACCATTCTTCCTCATTCTTTACCAAACTTCCATCAAACCCATTTTCCCAATAACAAACCCTATTCCCAAATCCCCAACTCCATCAACAATCATTCAAAATCATTCGTAAATCTAGTTTTACTCCGAAACATAAACATTCATGGCATCATCTTCAACTTCAAAAGGTAATTTTAATTAGGTTTTTTCCTCCTTAAATAGCTTTGACACATATAGTTCATCTAATATGTTTTAGTGTTGGATTTATAAACGTAGACATAGAGAATCGAGAAATTGACGATGAAACTTTAGTGGCCTATTGAGAAGAAACCAAAAGGAATAGATCTACCAATGTTTAAAACGTGGAATTTGTTCCCGAAACTCAAATACCTCAGGCACCGAAACATGTACGAGGGACTATGCATGCTCGTTACATGCCATTGTCTCGAAACAAAAAGCGGATCAAAAATTCTACCATAACGGGATCCAACTAGAGTGCCTATGTCCCGTTCCTCCTACTATGCCTAATTGTGCGTATCCGACGTGTCGATGTGGAGAAGAACGTATAGTCGTGGTTGCAAAAACTGAGACTAATGCAGGACGAAGATTTTTCGGTTGTGGTTCATACAAAGAAAACAAGTACGACCCATAGAATATTCAATGTTGCGATTATTTCAAATGGACTGATCCTCCATTGTGCGCTAGGGGTCATCAATATGCCCTAGAAATGCAGGAAGAAGTGAGGGATTTGGGAAAAATTATGCTAGAATTAAGAGGAGGCGGTTCAAGCTCAGCCACTCGTTGGTGATGATTTAGCAAGTCTAGCACTATTAGTTCGTGTAATATCTATGTTTACATGTTGTCTTCATCTCTTCATCTCTATTAACGCCAACCTTCAATGTATCTTATTTAATTGGTGTACTATTTATGTTTTCTAGTTTTCATCCAAACTGTGTCTTTGGCTTATCTATTTTATGCTTGTAATTTAATGTTTGACTTCTATGTTTGAATTTAACGTTCATGTTCTACGTTTGATTACTTAGTCTTATTTTCTATTAGAATTTTATATATGTCGATCTATAAGAAATATTATATGAAATACGCATGCTTCAGTACAAATTGTTCTATGTTTGAATTCTAAACTTCATTGAATATATATCTCCCTGGTTCTGTAATGCCAAGAATGAACTTGCGCATTCCATATATGCGCAAGAACAGTTCTTGCGCAGAAATGGAGTGCGCAAGTTTTAAAATTAAAAAAAAAGTGCACTCCATTTATGCGCAAGAACAAATTTGTTCTTGCGCAGAAATGAAATGCGCAAGGTTATATGCCATTACAGAAAACAGGTTATGAAAGAGACCTATTTATACAATATGTTAATCTCAAAAGCTTAAACAAAAAATTTGTCCTTTTTACAACTGTGCAAAAAGCACTATTGTGATAAACATATATATATATATATATATATATATATATATATATATATATCACAACTTTTCATTCTATTCATTGTAATAAATGCCTATTACAAACTTCATGTTTATAATATCTATATTTAATAAATAATTTATTGATATTTAATAATAATAATTAATAATAAACTTGGGAATCAATAAAATTAATAAGTTGTTTTAAAATTAATAAGTAGTTTTAAAATTATTAATAAACATATTAATAATTAAATATTACTATTTAATAATAATAAATAATAGTTAATTTGAAAATATGCAATAACTAATATTAATAATAAAGTAATACTTTGAAATTAAAAATTTGGAATTACTAATAAGAAGTGATAAAAAGTTATTAAGAAGTAATATTAGTTAATTAAAAAATAATATTTAATATTGTAACAAAAAATTTCAAGCTACTTTTATAATATTTTAATACAATTTTTCAAAAATAAATAAATAAAATGAAAATCATAAAATTAATAAGTAGTTTTTATATATCATTAAATTACCATATTAAATGGCATTCAAAACAATATATCTTCAAAATAGCACTTAATTAACTTATAATACTAAACCACTTTCAAAACAATATCACCGAATCTCAAAAAATTTGCACCGTTGTTCAAAATTCTGGTTCCAACTCCAAAAAATGTCCGCCCGCACACATTCAAATTTCAAAACTTTTCATCTGCCATTGTTGAAAATTTTGGCTCCATCCCCATAAAATGCCCGTGGAACTACTATATATTTTGAAACTTTTCACCATAGACTAAAATAAAGAAACCCGATATTTTGCTAATTACATCACCTGTACTACTTCCAATCAAAATTTTCACCATACGCCGGAAAAGATTCTCCTTCGCCAAAGAAAGCCATGAAGGGATGAAAGACGAGCCGTGACTCCAAAATCTCTTGCAGGCCACCGACCCATCACTATCAGAACCTCCCCGCGCCACCAGATCCTCTCGTGCACCTGAACAAAAGTGAAGAAGTGACAATTGCTGCTCCTTGCTCGCTTGTTTTGTGCACAGTGCTCTGCTTCCCTAACCTGTGCAACAGATCTAACTTATTTTGTAAGCTTTTTTAATTAATTATTATTTTAAAAATTAATCATTATTTTAAAAATTAATCATTATTTTAAAAATTAATCATGATTGTTGTTTTGATTGTTATTGAAAATATGATTGTTGTTAGGCTTGGTTGAAAATATGTGTTGTTGTAACGGAATATTGATTACAGATTTCTCAGTTAGAATTTTGATTGTTAATACAAATAAGATTGTTGTGGATAATCAGTTTATTACTGTGTTTTTTTAATAAATATGAATCATCTTTGTCAGTCTGTTGAGAATGAATACCATAAATAAGATTTCGATCGTCACGACTAAATCCTTGTTTTCTAAGGTGGAGTCGCATAAAAGTTTTTATTAGAATTATATACGTTATAAATTCCGATCTGGATTTGCATTAAATTTTCTTTTTTTGAAGTAGGTCTTCTTTGTATTTGATCTTTTTTTAGTTTTAGTAGGAGATTCAAAACAACAATTATGTTGTTAATTTTGTGTGTTTGATGTAAAGTGTTCTTGGAATCCTATTGAAGTATAGCATTTTAACTATTTTTTCCCATTGTTCTAGATAACCTTAGCAATGCATCAACTAGCAGTGGATCTCTGTATATACGTACTCGAAAGCAGCACAAAGCTATTCAACCATTATGTGAACAAGTGAATGCTACACTGCTACCAAACCAGAAACCAAGTTCGGTTAAAGAAGCTGTGGGGATGCTAGAGTTTAGAAAAAAAAAATTTGATCTTAAGTTACATAAGAAGGTAATATTTTGTAATTTATTTATTAATATTTTAGTACATAGTCATGTTTTTTTATGCCACTTAGGTTGCAAAACACTTAATTTGATGCTTGTTAGACTTTGTTAATTGCAACTTTTCAAACTGTTTAGGGTGTTCTATCCCATGCTTACAGAAATCAAGATGAGCATTCAGCTGCGTATAAATTTTGTTAGTGTAAACTTAGAACCTTGTCCTTTATATTTACATGTTCAGTGATTAACTAATTTTATGTTTAGGGAAAGTAGTAACTTTTACCTTGTAAACTGGTAGATGAAGTCTAGCGTATGCAATGATAAATATAGCTCAACATTTCCTCCTGGCAATGTAAGGGAATTGCCGTCCATGTGAGTACAATATCTTACTTAGGAGTTGCTAAAAAAAGTATAACAATAAAAAAATGGATTGTGCTCTGTAAGTTTTCTTGTTTTTTGTTGGAAATACTTTGGGGAAATTTGTAGTCGGGAAGAATAGTTTAAAGGTTACATCACCTGAATCACTAAGAGGTTGTGGTTGAATTTTTATTTCTGCATGCATATTTAAGTGACTAACTAATGTTGTAAATGTGTTTGGTAATAGTTTCTTTGTTGGCTATGGATTGGAGTTATCACTCTTGATTTCTCTGATTGTATTTTGTCTAAAAAAGAAATTTTCGTGCAAAATGGAGGCTGATGTGAGAGAGGCATGGGCTCTTGGAGACTTGTCTTATGCGACTAGAGTCCCTAATGACATGCTTATAGTTACTTCTTTTGTTTGCTGCTGGTGGATGGTTAATGAAATGTGCGGTGCTTGTTTGTGTCTGAGATGGCGGATCTTGTGGTGATGAAGATGGAGTAGCAAAGCGCAGTGTCGGCCCTGTGCAGATGGAGGCCCTAGGCCAAAAAAATTGGGGGGCCCCAAATCTACATGTAGAATCAAAAGGCAGAAGAGAAAGGTCAGCGAAATTCATAGTGTCCACGCTGGGAATTGAACTCGAGTTGCAAGGAAGCAGTGAGTAGCTATTACCACTGAACCACTGCAACTGTATAATTACGTTAAGCATGCAGGTTCCAGTTTTACATTTAAAAATCGAAAAGCTTAAGGCCCCCTATCTCCTTCTCCTCCTCCTCCCCAGCCCTAGGCCACCACCTAGGTGGCCTATGTTCAGGGCCGATCCTGACAAAGCAACCGATGGGATTATAGTTATAGAAGGGGAGTGGGTTGAATTGTGTGATGTGGTACATGTACAATCATTGAATGAAACGCAGGGGATGAGGCATTGAAATTCTGGAATGCGGCTCAGTATGGATTATGTATGATTCCTTAGTCTTGTATTTTGAATATAAAATTGTAACCTTTTTTATATAAATGGAACTGATGCTTTGAATTTATACTAATTCGTTTTCTTTTTATCCAGCTCTTGCTGCTTTTGCAAAATGTATTCAACTATAGTTGTAGAAAAGTGTATTATAACTGACAAAAATATATGTAAAAATTATATTGCCTTAATGATGCATAACAATTGTAGTAGGAATTACTACAATGGTGAAAAAAAGTTGTAATATGTATTACTACAACAGTGCAAAAATATTGTAATATGCATTGTTAAAACTATGGAAAACAGTTGTAAAATATACATTTCACAACGGTGTCGCAACGATGCAAAAAAGTTGTAAAAGATTTTAGTCTATTACAACTTCTTAATAGACGACGGTGGCTCCACCGTTGTAAAAAGTCTTTTACAATTGTTTTCCACTATTGTAATGTAGTCAATTTGTTGTAGTAAACACAACTTTTTATTGTAGTTCGGCACTAACGCCTACTTCCACTTTATAGTATTCATTCATCATGTGATATTTGATTACAATGTTGTATTGGTTTAGACAATATTCGAGTACAAAGTGTTATAATAGAATAACAAAATGTAAGTTTATTCTACATTTTGACTAAAATGTTCTTCTTCGTTGAGTATGTTGACTTGGTCAACTATGTCCAAATTTATTCTTAATGTCCAACAAGTCCAAAAGACCCCAAAAATAGTGTAATTATCCTTGTGAATGTCCAGGTGTTAATGGAAAACATGGTCATGTTTTAATTGTCCATGCTATGTCCAGTGACCATAGATAAGAAGGTGGTTGCCACTAATGAGGCTCTTGGAGCTCTAGAAGGCAAAAAATTCCTAGAGGAAAAAAAATATAAATGAAGGCCAAGACGTGAGGTATTTATACGTGAAGGATGGTAGTGAAGTAGGTGAGATTTGGGGACTACATGACAGAAAATTGCATCCAGGGGTGCATAAACCAGAAAATCGCATCCCGCAAGGGGATGCAAAATTCACATCTCGGGGGATGCGAAGTCTCGCATCCAGGTGATGCGAAGTCTCGCATCCAGGTGATGTGAGATCGCATCCTGTGGGGATGCGAAGCATAGAGGAAGGCGTGCCATGAGGATGCGAGTTCCTGGGTGAAAAGCGGAGGAATGTGATGCGATAGAGGGATGCAATGCGCTGTTGGGTGTGTGGGGCGATGTGAAGGATGATGCGATGTGAGGTGAGGAATTCGGTTTTTGCTTGTTCGAACTGGAGGGATTCGATCTTCCGGCTGATAGGAAATTGAATGAATCACGCAGCCACCGGGACTGTAGGGCCCCAGACCCCTGCCAACGCTGTGCCCGGACCCGCTGACGGCTCGCCTTCTATAGGAGTTACAACGTAAAGCATCGTAATAGATGTTCTCAGACCCATAAGAGGTCATCTGATAGGAGTTTCAGGCCTTTTTAAGCTTGCGACGTGGCTTCGACCAAACTGCTTTGTGTTTTTTGGTGACGTTCTTGACGCTTGAGCACGGTGCTAATTAGGAACTTGACATGTGACAGCTTTTACTAAAAAGCGTGTCAACAGACATCACCGTATATCAAAATATTCAAAAAGATATTGTGAGTTGTATTGCCATGGAAATTATAGACATTAACCTATGACATTATACTAGAGGATTTGTTTGCAGTATTAATTGACGATGCACGTGATACTTCAATTAAAGAGAAAACGACAATTGTTTTGTGTATAATGGATGAGAATATAAGTACTTTCAAAAGGTTTGTGGGCATGATAAATGTTCTTAGTATTACATATACTTCTCTTAAAACATCCTCGCAGCATATTTTGTAAACATAAATTGAGCATGATAAAGTTACATGGTCACGGCTAAGATGGTGCAAACTGTATGCAAAGTATGTTTCGATGGTTTAAAATAATTATTATAAATGAGAATAGTTATGTACTCGGTTTATATTATGGTAAACCTACCTAAGCATTACCAGAGCATCAGACTGATCTTGTAGAAGATATATCAAGTGATAAAGGGAAGCGCTTGAATTTAATGCAAGTCCTACAATCTTGTAATTATATACTTGTTTCATAATTGATGAAAATCTATTTGCAATTACTAATGATCTTTCCAAAGCACTTCAATGAAAATATCAAGATATCATTAATACTTTGTCCTGGGTGAAATTTTCTAAAAATCTTTACACAAACTGGAAGATAATGGATGAGAAACTCTATTGAATGAGATTAGACCTTTTTGCTCAAAATCCGATATTCTTATTTTAGATATTGATGATAATCAGGTTTTTGTAAAATAAGCGAACCAATTATTAAAGTTAATATCACCATCGAGTTGATTTGTTTTAGCTTTGTATCAACAAACATATTGTTAAACTTAACAATCGAGTTAATGAGGTTAACCCATATTTGTTTCTTCATGTGTTAACACTTAGTCTGATAGATTCATTTGCTATTTTTGATAAAGAAAATTTGGTCCGCTTCTCCAGATTATCCCAAAAAGTTACAAAAACAAAGTGTATGGACCTCTTCAACCAATTGGAAATTTATGAAATGGATATGAAATCTCACGACATATCTAAAGATGCAAGTGACAATGCTTATTTGGACGAGGTATTCGTACTATTACAAAACAACACCGCATATAATTTGATATATAAGCTCATAACTTTGTCACTTATCTTATATGTTTCTAATATAGCTGTGAAGACAACTTTCTCAGTTATAAATATAGTGAAAAATTGTCTATGAAATCAACTGGAAGATGAATAGTTGAGTTGCATGCATCAAGAGAGATTAATTTTCTTTTGTAAGAAATGATGTGACCATCAGCAGTTTACAATACAAGAAAACTCGATGTGTGCAACCCTAAATTACTAGTATTTATATTATGGTTTCTAAGTTTGAAAAGATCAAAATAAATGATTACTTTTGTGATGAAATATTATCGGTTTGCCTACTATTTATGCTTATTCAAAGCTTTGTCATGGAATTTTCTTATTATTACTTTAATAATAGTTAAAAGAATCTTTTTGGGGTCTTCTTCCCCCAAATCCTCAAACTTTTTAAATATGTGACATTGCAGACTTTATTGCTAATGGCACTATGAGTTATGTAGCTCCTTTTTTGAACTTCCTCTTGCATCCTCAATTATTTCTAGGTTCAAAACCAAATAACATGTATAAAATGCTCATTTACATTAGCATTATCCATAGAAATCATCATATATAACAAGTAATAGAAGAATAACGTTACATATAATTTCATCAAACCAGAAAGATAGATATAAAATCTTATAATTAAATATATTAAAAATTCATTAGTTTGATTTTTTTATTTAGAAATAAATTTATATAAAATTGCGTGAGTGAAAAACTTGTCATACCAAATGGATAAAACAAGATATTAATCTTGTACCGACACGACTGCTACACCCATATTATTAAAGAAAATTACAAATACTATTGTTTAATAATACAAAGAATACGGGTGGTTAAGGTCGATCACATATGACTATATTTCGTACTGACAGTTACATATTTTTATTATCTTTTAAAGGATATGAATCAAAAAAATTGTTTTGTATGGTATTACTATAAATTAATAAACACACTGATTAATGATGTTCAAAACGATCTATAATATACATAAACCAAAAACAGGGTTATAGGTCATAGCAGAATAACATATGTTAACCATATTCTGAACCCAAAGTAAATGTACATAAGAAATGAAGGCGACATGTGTTAATATAGTTTAATAAGGAGACTTCAATCTAAAGAGAACAACTCACATATGGATCAGGTCAGAAAAATTGATGGATCGATTTGTGATCCATGTTAGTCACAACAAACATGGATCAGCCGCACGTATGTGGATGGACATGGATCGGGTTCATATTGACAAAATGATGAATCAGATCGTTGGTATATATGGATCGGTATAACATCATGTATCGTGTGCATGATGGATCGTGTGTATGTACATAATGGATCGTGTGCATGTACATGATGAATCAGAGCGTGATATACATGGATCGACTGCATGTTTAATCTAGTGTGGATCGGTTTCATCTGCACATTGATTGATATAAAAGCTTAGATTGAGCCAAAAGATGGATTCGATTGTTCACAAGATGAATCAGATGTGCATGGATCTGATGGATCGTGTAATGATAGCATGGATCGCAAGACATTAGATCATGGCACAACAAGATGGATCATATGTGAAAACATGCGACGGTTTGCATATAAATTGATCAAATAAATTGTCAGGTGTTCACTGCAGGTCTTCATGGAATGTGACAGGTCCATGCATAGATCGGTTATATTATGATGTATGCGAGTTAACATGGAACGCCACTTGAAAGCACGATTCAAGAGTCACGCATGTGGATCAGATCATTCAAATCTGGATCGTGTACATATGTTGACCACGTACATTTCAATTCAAAACTCAATGACACTCATACATACGCCTATAAATACTAGTCCACTTCCCACATAAAAGGGTTAGAATTTCTCCCGCTGAAGCTCTGCCATTATTGATCTTATGTTTCTCAAATATCATTCTTCTCCACTGTTGGAATCAAAAAATAACCACAACACCAAAGATGTTTATATAACACTTCACCAAAAGGTAGGATTTTGGATTATGGAGACACAAAATATAAAAACAAGTAAAAACACGGGAATTTTTGAGTAGTTCGATCAATTTAGACCTATGTCCACTATAGAAGTTATTTTCATAATCACTTTTGTATTTAAAAAGTATATAACTTCACCCATATCACTCATTTCTCTCTTTTACAATGATCTTCTATTTTTTCACTTTGTTTACTCTAGATTTCACTTGAATTCTTGATGGAATCGGCGAGACCTTTTGACTTGTAATGATAGTTGTGTAGATCTTCGACCATTTGATCATTTGGATGATCTTCATTAATTCCATGGGAATTTTTGTTGAATCTAAGCTTTAGAGAGGATTAATAATGATTGGAATCACTTGAATTGAGTTTGAGAGATTTCTAATCGAGTTTGAAGGCGGTTTAATCGATTTGTTGCTGGAGGAAGATGGATTGAGCTTGAGAAGCCATTAAAGGAGCTTGGAGTGTTTGAGAGTGGTGGAGAAATGAATTAAACAGCCCTTCGGGGTCTGAAAATCGGTTCCTTGAATGGTTGAGAAGTAGGGTATTTATATGTGTAGTTTGGGAGTAGTGGCAGAGTTGTAATTATGGTGCATAGTGTTTGGGTCATTCGTAAATGTATTTAGGAAAATGTCACTGGACAGTTGTACACAGCTGTACTATTTTGTACGACCGACCAGTGCAATTTTGTGACTGGCCATGATAGAAGGCGTGACAAAAATATGATGCACAACCAAACTTTATGTGTGACCAGATACTACTTTGCCATCACCTTTATTTTGGAGCCGATCCTTCATTTTTAAATGGCCGATCCACAATGATATTTACTGTGACCTATCCTTTGTAAACAAATAATAGTATGCATTCATTTCTTTGCAAACAAAAGTGTCGTTTGGACTGGAATGAAGGTGCTAATCCATAATCAGCACGTAAATAACTCATAAAATATCTTACATCTGCTCGACCCATCACGCAGCTTGGATATGCTCGACCTTTCTCGCAGGAGCACTAACCAACCTAAGCTTGAGTGAGTGACTGGACAGAGACGCTTCATGATGGTGTTGCTCGACCGAGGCCAACGTGACCAGACATTGCACGACCCATGTAGAAGGATGTGCTCAATCGATCAGAACTGATGGAGGCTGCTTCTGCTCGACCGACCAGCTAAGATGCAACTCAACCTCATGATGACGTGGCAATGCTCGACCCCTCGGATCTGCAGTGTACAGTCCATGCATTCAAATGACTATATTTGAGCTAATATGTCCCTTATATTTGTTATGCACCTTTTTTTATAAAAAGCTCGATCCATGTTCATTGTACAAACATGCTCGCATGTCTTTCCAGATGTTTGCGTAATACATCTAACGTGGGACTTGCTTGAATAATATTTGCACACATTGTATTTGATTAAATGCTGATGAGAGTTTACTTATTTTTCCTGAACCATGTTTATATAACGGGGTTAAAAATTTCCCCTCGAAGCTTGTATTTTGTATAAAGTACGGGCTTCGAAATTCGAGGGGTCCTTGTATTGACTTGTATCCATTCATTTGTATCAGCAATACCTCGAGTCTAGATTGTTCATGTCTTAATGTAGCCAGGCACTTAAATGCTTTGAATTTTGAATTTATTGCGCGTTGGCATTCAATCGTCGCTTTTTCTTTGCCATGGAGAATCATGCTTTGATCCTTTAACTCATTGATTCCAAATGATCCAAGCAAAAAATTCGTTAGTTGAATTTATATGCCTCATGCCATCTGTTCTGCAATTAAAACAAGCACTTGCATGATTTTGGACTTATACTTTGTTATTTACCGTCCACATTAATAACATATTAGTTAATCATTAAAAATGAATTATAGTGTGTTTTGTGATAAGGATTGGATAACATGCCTATACAAAACTATATTGTTTGACTGTCTATAATCCATCAAACATTGTTTCTATAAATACGATACTCTAATCCAAATTCATAACGACACTGGAGTTCTGTTAATCGATATGTATACAGAATACAGATTTCAAGCCTCACTTTTTTAATGACTTATATAATCTAGTATGACGGTTCATATTTTATGAAACACGTACATGTTCATGTTGGAACTTTGATTTGAGCTTCTAAGGCTAGAGCGTCTTCAATATGCTTCATTCTCTTATGAAACACTAGATTAGATACAATATGCAATGCAGCCTAATTGTCACAATATACAATTATTGGTTTAAAAATATTTGTCTCAACTTCACACATAAGATGATCCACCCACATCACTTCACAAACTATAGCTCCATATTCAGAATCAACACTTGATCTAGAAACAACACTTTTTTCTTGCTTTCCATGAAATCAAATTCCCTCCTAAAAACACAAAACCCAGGCATGGATTTCGTACCCAACTTGGTTCCTGCCTAATCTGCATAACAGAAGCATTCAACTCTTGTATGTCTATGATCTTGTACTCAATTCCTTGCCCAACAGTTCCCTGAAGATAACTCAAAATTTGTTTCAGTATGCTCCATTAATACATAGTAGGAGATGCCATGAACTGGCTTACAACACTAATAGCGAAAGCAATGTCAGGTCATGTAATGGTTAGGTAGTTTGATTTCCCTACCAACCTCCTATACATCTCTGGATCTTTGAACAATTCAACAATTTCTACAATGTTACATTTCAATGGAATAGGAATAGTGCTAGGTTTAACACCTAGATTTCTAGTCTTTTCCAACAAATCAAAAACGTACTTTCATTGAGACATAAAAATTCTACCATTATCTCTTGTAATTTCCACACTTAGGAAATAATTCAAGTCTCCTAAGTCTTTAGTGTAAAGCTGGTAGATATAAAGGTTTTAAGAGATGAAATACCTTGTTCATCACTGCCAGTTATCATAATATCATCAACATAAACCATAAGTAAAACTATGCCAGATTTAGTATTCTTATGGAACACTAATTGATCACATCTATTGTTTACCATTCCAAAGGTTACATTGCATTACTAAACTTTCTAAACCAAGATCTAAGACTCTGTTTTAATCCGTATCGTGTCTTCTTCAGCTGGCACACTAGACTGCACTTTCCTTGTGCAATGTAACCTAGGGGGTGAACCATGTAAACTTCTTCTTCTAAGTCAACGTGAAACAATGCATTCTTTATATCATGCTAATGTAATTTTCAGTTATATGTTGCTGCTAATGAAATAAACATCTGAATAGATGTTAACTTTACAACTGGGGAAGAAGTTTTAGAACAATCCACTCCATAAGTTTGTGTATATCCTTTTGCAACCAAGCGTGCCTTTAATCTAGCAATTGAACCATTTGAGTTCACTTTTATAGTGAATACCTACTTACATCCAATAGGTCTCTAATTCTCAAGTAAACGAAACAAACTCCATGTTTCATTATGTTTAAGAGCATTAATTTCTTCAACCATAAGATCCTACCATCCAGGATTTGATAATGCTTCCCCAACAGTTTTAGTAGTAGAAACTGTTAACATCAAATTTTCATTGACCTAATGGAAAGATATGGAAGCTTTGAAATAGTAAGATAATACTACGTACAGATTGCTTGAGGCAGTAAAATCAGAACCGAGAAGGAAAGGCTGTGGGGGATAGCTAGATCGACACCAAAGCAGGGGTTGAAATTATGCAACCGATATCGATAGCGGAAGGCACAAAAGGAATAGAGCCGACACCGATAATTAATGATATAACGAAAAGGCCAATGAGATCGGCAACAAAATGAGAGTTTGGGAAGTGTCAAAGCTGACACTGATAGCAAAAGGTTCAAGAGGGACTGAGCCAACATCGATAGGAAAGAGTTCAAGAGGAAGCCAGTGGATCCAGCACCAATTGACAGATATGGAACAACAACGATACCAAAATAGCAAGAAAAGACAAGAATAAAGGCATTATGTCAACATCAACATGCAATTAGCTTGGATTCAGAACCGAGAGTGGAAGGAAAGTTTATAAAGCTGGCAATCAGAGAGCCGACACCAAAAGAGTAATGAGGTTGAAGCATAGGACTGCTACTGAAATAATGAAAGCATTAGATGTGCTGGCTGATACCAAAAGAATAAGGAAAGAGACACGAAACTGAAGACTTGAAGGTGGAAACATGAATTTGATATCCGAAGAGAAAAAAATAAGGATAAAGCTAAATGCTAAGAATATCGTGGGAGGCGATACTAAACACTAAGTAAGGAAAGCAAATGAGCCGATGCCAAATATTAAAGAATAAGGAATGATACCAAAACCAAACTCATAAAGGAAAAGTGAGGAGATAGAAACAAATATGATGGTGCGAAAAAAGCTATTTGTACCAATAAACCAAGTGTCGATACTGATACACAAGGTCGACTCACCTTAGTACATACAAAAAAGGCGGAACCAAACACTAAAAGCGAGCATCGTTGAAGGTAAAGCCAAATACAAATAGAAGAAAGCAACTAAACTGGCACCAAAGCATTTATATAATGCCAACACCGAAGCTTCAATAATTCAACACTGAAACCCTAAAGCCCCCGAAGTGGGCCAACACCAAGAAATCGCTACCAAAGCCAGGGGACCAAAACTGGAAATCACTAAAAGTAGGTCACTACCGAAGCTAGAAGCCACAAAAATGAGCCGATACACGTGGATTGATGCAGAATCGAAGCATCACACCTGATCGCTACCAAAGGAGCCCAAATCTTCTATAAATAAGACCCTAGGAGTTACATTTTGGGGAATTTATACTTATTTCAAAATATTTATACTCTATTCTAAGAACTCAAACTCTAGTATGGAAATCAAATTAGGGATTACTCATGTAACCTCCTACATGAATAAAGTCATCAAAGCTCTTAAACTGAACGAGGTTCAATCTGAACCAAACCACTACAAATTGTTATGTTCTTTACTTTCTTGTATATTGCAACACATATTACTGTACTTATGAATATCAACACTCTTCAACCTAATATTCCAAGTAATTACTGATTCGCCGCTGATGCGTATTCAAGCTCAGATTAGCAACAACTTTTGAAGCCCTTATCCTAAGATAAATTTTCCTTAAGTATCACAAGTGTGATGCTCACCTCTTGAAGGAGGAGTAAGTAATCTTCATACTAGGACATTGATATCAAGGAAAGGACAAACTAGTCAAGCTTAGAAGGACTAAATTACCCCCAAGTAAATAGCTATAAGCTTTCATTCTGGTGTTGATGAAAAATTTCTGTTACTACCAGAATTCGACACCTAAAGCAGGCTAAGTTGAAGGGGATTCTTGCAAAATCAATACTGGAAGCAGTAGCTGATGATCAGAAGCAGGAGTATTATCAGTATGGCAAGCATCGTAGAAATGCCAAATTCTTGGAGTCGACACCAAAGTATGAAGAAGGAAAGCATGCTATTGGTGCGAACATGTTGGGAATACTTAGCTTGCTATCGATACTCAAAGAAAAAAGAGCTGATCTAGTTCCGGAACCAACAAAGAGGAGAAAAAGGGCTCAAAAAGGATGAAAGAGGGGGAAAATAAAAGGTGTGGGAATGATATCGAAAGAAAGCCACAAGAAAAAACTAAAAGCTCACACTCCGACGTTAGAAGATAGAGCTGGCAAAAGGGAAGATAAATTGAGAGTCAACTAAAAAGAAAACGAAGTGGTACCAGAGCACATCAATGTAAAAAAACATGGTTTCTGAAATACAGTATCAGCACCAAACCACTGAAACACCCTATGCCAAAAGCAAGAAAAGAATGGTTCAATACATAAGCTATCAGAACTGAGATAAACATAAGAGCTTGGTACTGACACCAGAATGTGGTGGCAAATCGGTTTAGATACCGAAGTCAATCTACCAAGAGCTGGCACTAACAGCGTACAATCGAACACCGAAAGCAAACAATGGGAAATTACCGAAAGCAGATAATCTAATAACATAATATGGAACCCAGTGAAGGTAGGACGAAAAGGGCTATCAATACTAACATGCTTAGTATCGATATCGACAATGGAAGGCACTCACAAGCCAATAAAGCAAGGTCTGCTATTGAGGCTATATACACTAATTTTCTTGGTATTGATACATAATCAAAAGTATAATTAAGTCACTAGTCCCTAAGGATTGAAATCCGTATTCTGAAAGCCAGGGAGACCTGATAACAAAGAGGAGAAGAGAAAGCTGATACCGAAGGTCGAAGTCCGAAAGTACCTTTCTGAAGATGGTAAAGCAAGCCAAATCTGGTTAAAGGAAGAGTCATCCATACTAACATGCTTAGTGTCGATACCAAAATCAAAAGTCACGAAAGTAAGACGAAGTCAAAATTTGGCTATCGGAATGACATCTCATCACCAACACCGAAAGCCGATAACAATGTCCAAAATACGATAGGTAGAAACTCAGTAACTGGCACCGAAAGCCAAAGAAGTAGCCGACACAAAGCTCTTTTCGCACTTCCAAAGCCGAAGGCTCTACAAACGGGATTCTGCTGAATCGGTATCAGAAGGAGGATAATTTACTTGTCAAAAATATCTATGGAAAAGAATTCCAATATCATATGATGGAATGGGCGACAGAGAGCATCTTTAGCCCGCCTGACGTTAGAGTAATAAATAGACGAAGACGTCCACATAGGTTCCCATCGTAACTCCATGGGGATTTCAAACAACTTAGAGACATCCCCCAACTCGACACAGCGTGCTCTAAAGTCAGTTAATAATTCGACTGGAACAAGCAACGCTTTAAAATTTCGTTTTGCAATTTGTCTATAAATAAGACCCTAGAGGTCTCATTTTGGAGGACTTTTTTCATTCTCCACTCTTGTAATCATTTTCTTAGAGAGAGAACCCTAATTTCTAAATCAATTTGGGGATTTTACTTAAGAGCTTCTATGTACTAAAAAAAGTGATCAATAAAGAGAGAATCGACACTTAAGATTAATTTCATGGATTTTCTCAATGCTCATGCTAGTGATTTCTTTAATGCTTCTCCACAAAAGTGCTCTCTACATGAATCAAACTACCCAAGATACCCTTTTACATGCAGTTTAGCTTTCTAACTCGCATTGTGCCTAGGGATCCCTCGTCCCAAGGTAACCATTAGTTTTGGGGTCTCGTAAGCGAGATACTCACCTCTTGAGGGAAGAATAAGTAACCTTTGGGCTCTAAACTTTGATATCTGGGTAACGGTGCACTAACTCAAGCTTATAGAAGCTAGATAACCCTTTATTTCCCTTAGGTCCACTTCCATAGACCAAATTCTGGTGATGATGAAAAATAGCGTTAACATTTTGGTGCTAGAAGAAGGGCATGGACATCCGACCTTGTGGTTAACAACCACATTCATAACTGCGTTGTTCCATCCCGGGTTGGACTAAAGCTTTAAAGAAGCGAAACCATGGGAAAATGTCCCGACAAGAATCTTATGAACCATAAATGGCTATTTCAGATGTTTCTGACCGAAGGTGGCGGAAGAACATTGCCTTATGTTGGAAGCCATACGGATTAAGAACAAAGATAGAGAATTAGAACCTTATGATCCCGACCATTAGAGCATTAATCTTTTCCACATAGGACCGACCCCAATCTTCGCTTTAAGAAACTTTGCATCTATAGAAGATAACCTATTCACTTATATGAAGGAAGCCATTCGTGCAAAAGCTAAGGGAACTATATTCGAGCAAAAAATAGTGGGGAAGCATAAATAGAATACATTAGGGAGGTCTAAGAAGGATATACCTGAGGCTTATAGTACAACCAAAAGGAAATTTGAAGACGAGAAGGAACCAATGAAGCTAAGCACCAAAAAGGCTAAGGTCTGACGTTGAAAGAAGGCTTTCAAGTCAAGGTTGCCAAAGGAATGCAAGCTTGCTACACCTGTTGAGAATATCTACTTCCTAACCAAACACGAACTTAAATTTTGGCCATCACAAAAGAAGAAGCCTAAGAATGAAGGCAAGTTGGGGGAACCCTACTACTATTGTCATATGTGGAATGGTCATGAAACCAATCATTGCAAAGTCCTAGAAGGGATGGTCACCAATTTGTTTAGTTAAGGAAAACTGTACAGATATGTAAAGAAAACATAGTCAACTACAACGAAAGATTCTTTGAGGAAAGAGAGCATATATAACTAAGGGTATGGAAACCCTCTCAAAAATTTGGAACAACCCAAAATGGGTCAAATAAATTGATGTAAACCCTCCTTACTGCCAATATGGCTAGGTCATGGCCCCCTCGGAGGGGTGTGGTGTGTAAGCCTTTCGCTGTGTCTAAATTAGAAAGGGCCAGGTTAAAGTATCAAAAGTGTAAGCCTTCAATCCATTCCAGAAATGGTCGGGGCGGAGCATTTAATTTAGCATGCCCTGCCTCTGCTCACAGAAGAGTATGCCTTGCCTCTGCTCATAGAAGAGTGCGCCTTGCCTCTGCTATGAACTAGGCATGTCCTACCTCTGCTCGCAGAAGAGCACGTGCTACCTCTTTTTTTGTTCCTCGTATGTCGTAGAAGGGAACCCTTATCACTGCCTACGATGGACAGGGTAAGGCACCCCTTAAAGGGGGGTGGAGTGTAAGCTTCTATCACCGGCTACGATGGACAGGGTAGAGCATCAAAAGAGTAAGCCTTTGATCTACATCTACGATGGCCCGGTCAAAGCATCTAAGCCCTTATCATCTCCTACGATGGCCGGGGTAAGGCACCTCCAGGAGGGAGGTTGGGTACGTCCTTAGGCCCTTCTTGAGAATAAGCTAGCCAAGCGCACTAGACGCACAGGCCTAGAGAGTGGCCAACAAAACACGTAAATCCTCTGCTTTGCCAAAACGAAAGCTCAGAAAGTGGCTAAGTAAACACGTACACTCTCAGCTTACATCTAATCCGAAGAAAGAGAACAAAATCTTTGGAGGAGCACTCTAAGCAAGCAATCGCCTCTGCTAACATAAATACTCGAATCGGGGTCGGTTCAAAACTTCTATTATTAACAGAAGTGGTTTTCTGGTCTCCTAATATAAATACCCAAATCTTGGTTAGTTCGGGACTTCTATTTACCAAAAGTGATTTTCTGACCCACCATCGAATACCTATATTGGGGTTATGTTCGGGACTTCTAATCATTGCCCAAAGAAGAAATTTTGGTTTCTTCTCGTTAATACGCGAGTCCGGGTCTCGAAGCTTTCAACCGCCGTCACTAGAGAAAGGGGGTTCTGGACTTCCAACGAATACCCTAATCTTGGTTCCGACACTGAAATCCTCTTTTCTGAAGGGAAAACGTCTGCAAAGCAATACTCGATGATTCGGAGATGGAGTCTCAGAATCTATTCACTAATGCTTTCGAAAAAAAGGGCATGTCTTCTTAAACACCTCACGTAGGGGGGTTTTCTGAGAATAACTATTAAATAGAATGGATATTCCTAAAAAATGGAGACTTATCCTATAATCTATTCATTTATTGGTTGATTGCAATACCAATACTATTTCACAAAGGATAGGCAGGTTGTTATAGATATCCAACAAGGCTAACACCCAATGGAGTATATCAAGTATGCACAAGATGGTGCAATAAGACACCTAAAAGAGTGTTTGCAGTAAAATCACGAAATCACGTGTCAGGTGATATCTACATAAACTTATCTGCAAAATTATTCCACAAGTTTCCACATTTGAAATATCATCACATCGAATATCTCACATTTATATCATTTTAGTACCATGCCATAGTTATCAAATAGAAAGCTTTGTGATAACTAGACCCTTTTATCCGAGTCAGGACACTCTAAGGATTTATAATTTTCCTAAGCACCATCTAATTCAACCTCTAATTCATAGAAGCAATCAACCTATCTCCTCGTCCGAGTTGATAGAAGGATGAACCCTTAGTCGCTTTTTCAACTCAATAATAACTTCGTCTTCTTCTTTCAATCGGCTTTCCAATGCGAATATTTGTTCTCACTGATTCCTAATTATCACCTTTCGAAGATAACACGTCTTTTTCCATTATTGAAGTAGGAGCATCTTCAAAAAAAAATTGGCTTTATGGTTGCTAATGAATCTTCTTTGAGTCGGGAAGGTAAAAACTTTAGGTTGACTTCACTATTAGCATGAAAGACACAACACAGTCGTTTACAAATTCTAATTTGAAAGAATAATATTCATCAATAATAATTTTCATTAGCAAAGGAGTTTTCTACAAAAGTACTTACACGTAGGAAGTTGCAACAATAATCCCATTGGATAAAGTACGCCTTACAAATATTAAAAATAATGAGCTAGAATTCTCAGTTTCTTTTGAAACAACTCCTTGTTCATCGCCTATAAAACCTAAGGGGAGTCCATATTTCACACAAATACGATGAAGGTTACATAATAAAGGATCCCTTTCAAACCCGGATGAAGCCCGATGAATAGTTTGCAACGAACAACCACTCATAAGGATAGAATAGAATGCAAAACGTTTCTTAAAAGTGTGTCTTTGATTAAAAAGGGATTCTGTTACAATACAAAATGAAATAGGTAACTGATAAAATAAAAGGTCATTGTCAGGAACATTTTAACACTATCAACAACTCCACTTATTCAAAGCAGGGCAAAGTTACATCCTTTTCTGGTCATTATCTAACTTCATATAGGCAAACAATTGCTTGTTTAGTCATATGCTATTGTAGGAAATCGGTTATCCTAAACTTAAAGGGTAAGAAAAAGCACAACTAAAATATGAGCCATACTTAAGCAAAAGATATTTCAGGTTGAACAGGTCGCACCGATTCTTTCTGGCCTTGGCTTGAGGAATCACCATCTTTGGAAGAAATTCCCAGTAAGCCTAGGTCAAGACGAACATTTGAAGGACTAGGAGAAATTTCTTTGGGAAAATGATCACCACCAACAGAAGGTGGAAAAATGATATGTTCTCAATTCGAATCACAAAGAAGCCTTTTACCTTTAAGGTTATGGTCACTGTCCTCTTTTGTCCCAATCATCATCAGTATTAGTAGGAACGTCCTTTTCCTCGCCTAAATTGGCATCATCGGAAGATCCTCGATATAAAAAAGGTCTTCAAGATGCCGGGGGCCTCCTCAGAAGCATCGATACCTTGCTTAAGCTACTCGACCTTACACGTAACTCGGTCTGAAAAAGAATGATGAACTGAAGGAAATGCAATTGTTGGGTACTCTTGAAAATGTCGGAATACGCCAACAAAAGTGCATTCTCATAAGACTTTAGCATTTCCCTTAGGTAGTGAGATTCCATAAATGAAGAAACTCTATTCTTGGCTTCATGAATTATGCGCTTGGCATGGGAAAAAGCATTTTGAACTTGGGAAAGTTGGTCGTCTTTATCTTTGATCCTCTCAGTATGATTAGCCACCATCCTGGTTTTCTCAGCTTCAACTTCTTGCGCAAACAATTGAAGCACAAACACTTGATCATTCAAAAGGAGTTTAGCCTTTTCCTCAACCTCTAACTCTGATTCAACCTTCCTAAGAGATACCTTTAATTCTGTACACTCCTTCTTATACCCCTCCATTAAAGACCTAACCTTGGAGTCAAATGCAGCCTTCTCCTCTTCAAGTGTCACAACCTCCAAAGGAAAGGAGGTGGTCACCCCCAGAAGGGAGTAACTGTAACACCCCGTATTTTCTGTGAACGTATAAGTAACAAATCAGAGAATAATTAATTTTTAAAATAAGAATCAAGGGAAACGGGTTGCTCCATTGCATTAGTCTCGGAATTCTGCTTGGAAACGAGTCCGAGTTTGCAAGAATCGGAGTCCGTATTAGGGAGATATGACCCTCCAAAGTTTCAGAAATTTTCAGAATCGAAAACAGCTCGAAATTCGAATTCAAAATTCGAATTCAAACCCAGAAGCGGGCTGGGCGGGAAATTTCCCGCCCAGGACCCAGGTCGACTAGGGAGTCGACTGGGCAGTCGACCCCCGAGGACGCAGGTCGACTGGGGAGTCGACTGGGCAGTCGAACCCCCAGACCAGGTCGACTGGGCAGTCGACCTGGGGGACGACCTCCCTGGTCGATCCTGGTGCGTGTGTGCGCGATTTTTAGGGCTGTGACGTGTTTGGACGGACCTGATGAATTCTAGGGTTAATCTGAGGGCCTAAATGAGTTCCTACACCTATAAATACAGCCTAAGACCTAGCCTTCTCTACACACAATTCTATTCTGCCTCTACTCTACCTCTGTTCTAATAAAAATAAAAATGGCATCGCTACTCTGCTGGAATCAAAACTAGAAGCTAACAAACATCAACCTAGGCAACTCAATTCAAATTAGAGATTAAGGCTTCTGCAACGATTCTACGACAATTAAAGTTCTTTCTTTAATCCAACCAAGGCAAGTACAATTATTTTCCGATATAAACGTTAATTCTGATTGTGACATGAATTGTAAATCTGAATCTGAGGTTATATCTGTTCTGTTCTGTTTGGATATATCTTATTCTGTATCTCTTTCCTCTTTCTGTTTTATAGCCAGGCTACCACGATCCTAAGCCAATCTCATAAGGGATTAACATACGCTAAAATGTTTGGGACAGTAAAATGAATGATGCATAAATTGGACATGACCAATAGGTGACTGATTTGAGGAAAGAACATGGACTGTAGCTAGAACGTAAATCTGAGACATATGACTGGACATGTTATATTTATAACATAAAGGGTATTGAACATATGATTTGAGGACATGACATAGAAAGGTATATAATTGGACATAAATATAGACTGTATTGACATATGGCTTGATATAAAGAGAATATGGTTTAGGTATAAAGATTTACATTAAAGTAGGATATCTATCAAATGTGAATAATACCTAAGTAGGAGATTTTTGTCGATGGCTATATTTGGTATAATTTATATGTGAATCTTTTGTACTAGGCAAGTTGAACTAAATTGGGACATGTAAATTATGACCATAATTTGTGACATGTAAATTTAATGCAAACATGGGGTATATGATCATATTGTGAACCATGACTATTATTTATGCATGTGAACTTAGGCAAGATTTATAATTAGGCAAGATATGTTTGTGAAACATTAAGGAATGATTAAATCTGTTATATTTGCCTAATTTGCTAGTTTTGTTACATTGCCTAATCTGCTAGTTCTGTTATATTGCTTAATCTGCTAGTTCTTCTCTACTGCCTAGTCTGCTAGATTTGTTCATCTACCAAATCTGTCATCTGCTAAGTCTGTTGAAAATGCCAAATCCGCTAAACTAAATCTATTGAGATGCCTAATCTGTTGTCTGCTAAATCTGCTAGTTTGCTTAATCTGCTAAATTCGTTAGGTCGCCTAATCTGAGAAATCTGTTATCTGCTATATCTGTTGAGTTGATATAATTAGCCCTATATTGACATAATCTGAACTGGCTATAGTTATGAATAATTGACATGTATATTAGGCGTGGGTATAAATGGTAAATCATTAATTAATTGGCCGCAAAGATAAACATGGCTAACTCGAGGTTAGAATGAGTTTGCGGCGTAATTCTGCCCGGAACCGCCCGGCATATTCCAGTGGCCGCAAACAATAGGTTTTAATGTGAGAAGTTAGTCATAACGTGCTTGAAACCCGAGGTTAGACTCAGTTTGCGACAGAAACCTGCCCGGAACCAACCGGCCTAACCAGTAGCCGCAAACTGTCAGTCTAATGTGAGAGGTCTGGGCATTAATATTTAATTAATGATAATCTGAGAAAAACATGATGTCTAAAGCGTGTTGGGTGGGTAAGGTTAAACCAATTGGACCAATGAATCTAATAAACCCGTTTCGTGAATCTGTGGGCTCAACACAAAGTTAGACAATCTGTAACCTGTTAATCTGTAACCAGTTAATCTGTACGTCTGTTAAATCTGTGTATTTGATCCGTTAGTCTGAAAACTTGTCTGTGAACTAGTTAATCTGAATTCTGTATGTCTGAACTTGTGAAAAAGTTTATCTGAAAATCTGTTAGTCTGGGGACACAAGGTTAGGAGGGGAATTACTTGTGTCATCTGTTGTTTGGGACCCATATTAGTCAGTAACCCTTTCTGGTATCAAAACTTTGACCCAACAGTAGGTAGGGTCCGGGCACTCTTGCTGAACTAATTATAAGCGGTTCATTTTGATAATGGCGAGGGGTGTTGATGGTGTCTTCCAACCGGGTCATGTGCATGCATGGATCCCTGTCTGCCTCTGAGGATGTAAGACGCCGTGACATCTATAAATAGGTCCGTGTCATTCAAAGGTTGCCACTTTAGGGAATGATACACCCTTTTGTGGGGCTGGCACAGGGTATTTATGTATTAGGGAGCCGATCGCTTGGGTAGGGTTTTAGGGTACACTTAGTTCTGTCTGTTTCTGCTGGTACCGTCTATTTCTGTTGGGTGGTAACACCAGTCTGTTTCTGTGTGGTACCGTCTGTTCGGGTGGTAAAGGCCCATTACTAGTGTACACCTAATTCTACATTCTGTTTCCGTAGGGATTAACCTGTTCTGCTTCTGTCTGTTTCTGTTCGGGTGGTAAAGGCCTATTACTAGCACTCTCTTCTATGGAAATTATTTTGTACCCGTTTCTGTTTCAGTTTAGACATTAGGGTGACACCTAATCCCGTTATACTAGTATTAGTGCAGAGAAGTGTAAAGAAATAGCTTATGTCATTCTGTTCTTCTGTTATATCTGCTACATCTGTTACAGTTATCTCTCATCCAGTTTTATTTTCATGTCATGTTATTATTATCTGTTCATAACTGAAAATCACTGGACTTGCCAGACATTTGTATGACCCTTGTTGTTTCGCCTCCTTTCTTCCGTTCCCCCCAGGTTTTGTAGAAGGTAATACTCTAGCTTGATCCAGATTTCTTCCGCTTGAAGTGCTTAAAGTATGGCTTGTCTTCTTCTGTGGGGATTATGATTTTAAACTATGCATTCTGAAGGCTTTTGTACCAGACTGATATTTTGTACTTGAATTCTCATATTGTGATTTGAAAGGATGTAATCAAGTTTATTTCGGTTCTATTGAAACAAAGTTATAAATTTTTCAATTACTGTTTTATCTGTCTTGTAAGTTTCTGTTCTGTTTACTAAAATGCTCCACCAAAGTTAAGGCATTCCCTTTGTGAGTGACCTTAACGGAGGTGGGGTATTACACTTGGTATCATAGCTACAGGTTACTAGATTAGATAAAAGTTTTTGAAAACTATTTTCAAAAAGGTTTTGAAGGGAAGTATTTTCAAAAATAAAGCTTATTTTGAAAAACATGATCCCCAAGAGCCATATATCTTTCTTTCGGTCCTTTTTGTATTGAATCTTTCCTTTTTCGTTTCAGCATGTCTGAAGCATCCGAGATACCAGAGGGTGTTCATGTACCCGGTTGGTTTCGTCAATATCTTGAGGCTAGGACCGCCGCTACAGGTCCAGCAAATGATCCCCCTCCTCCACACCTCCTCGTGCAATTACTTTCTCAAAGATCTGTAGAGATTTTAGTGCCATGGGTGGAAAGGATTCCAAGGGAACTGAATCATTCGTAGAAGCGAGGAACTGGCTCAAAGAAACTGAGGATCTATTCGTTATCTTCGAGGTGGACGATAGGCAGAAGGTATAGTTGGCGGTATGGCTGCTCAAAGACGAAGCTTCCTACTGGTGGGAAGTCACTAACGCCGAGAGGCCGGTTGAGACATGGATGGATTTCAGAACAAGGTTTGAGACAAAATTTCTCTCGCAAGCCGAACGAAGTTTACAACTGGAAAAGTTCCTATCTCTTAAGCAAGTAAGTATGACGGTCAAGGAATACGTCAACCAGTTCAACCAACTGGCTAGGTTCAGATTGGATTTTGTCAACACTCAGCATAAAAAGGCTCTCCGCTTTGTTAAAGGATTGAACGAGCCACTGCACTGCCTAGCAATGACCCATGTACCCATGGGAGCGACTTACGAGAGATTGGTGGACATGGCACTACTGCACGAGGAAGACAAGGGCCCGAAAGAGACAAACAAGGAAGAACCACAGAATAAGAAAGCAGGGCCCAAAGAGGAAACACAAAGGAAGGATGAGAAGTCTGAAGATAAGAAGGGGAAAAAGTGCTTTACTTGTGGAAGCTCAACTCATCTGAACAAGGATTGCAGAAAAAGGAAGGGCACTTGCTTCAACTGTGGTGAGATGGGACAGTTCACTAGGGACTGCTCGAAGAGACGAGGGCAAGGAGGGCAGGCGAACACTCTTGAGGCTAGTGGCTAGGATAGAAATAGGAAAATTCCTATAGTAGGTTTAATTTCTTTATCTGATTATGGAGTTAAGACTCTTTCTGATTCTGATATTTTGATTTTGTAATCGATACTCTGCACTTTAATACTAGTATTATTTCTGATTCCGCTGTAGACTCAAACCCATAAGGGTTATGACTCATCTGTTATGATAGACGGGGGTTTGAGAGATATCTGTGTTAGGCGTCAAGTAGGACGCATACATTCTGGGTTATATCATGCTTAGTTCAGTAACCTGATCTGTACCAGTAATCTGGAAATATTTGAATACTTCCGATAAGGATAAGATTTCCAATTATGACATTATCTAAAGAGGGTAATCCTCCATGTGTCAATTTGATGTTGGTTTCGGTCTTCGGGGCCGATACTTAGGACCCATGTCTAATGGTAACCAAGTTTTTGTTTTATTTGTACTCGCTTCCATCATTCGACTATATCCTATCGATCGAATCTTTGAACTTTAGGTAGAAACTAATGGGTGTAAACATGTGTTTGAGACATGTTATGTTTGATGGTTGCAAGTGGATGCAAGTGGTTTCTAGTGGTTGCTCGTGCATGCATATACACACACTAGCACTAGATCGGCTCGAAAACACTCTCATACTGCATATGGATGTGTGAGCATTTTCAATTTTTGTGGATGCAAAATGATTGACTCAGCACATGGATGTTGCATATGACTGAATGGTTGTGCACTCATATAGAAATGATATGTATCAAGTAGGAAAATTGCATACGTGTTGGACTCATGGCACTGGCATAATTCGCATTAAGGAGGTCAACTGAATCAGTGGACCGCCTAATCTTTGCATTAGATAAGGAACATATACACACACCTTTGCATATGTTCATACAACATTAGAAGTTTCTAAGGACAATGGATGCCAGTGATTGATGATTGAGTAGATGGATGTTGGATGGTAGGACACATTCTTCTTAACTTGAAGATTTCGGGGACGAAATCCTTTAAGGAGGGGAGAATGTAACACCCCGTATTTTCTATGAATGTATAAGTAACAAATCAGAGGATAATTAATTTTTAAAATAAGAATCAAGGGAAACGGGTTATGCAATTGCGTTCGTCTCGGAATTCTTCTTGGAAAAGAGTCCGAGTTTGCAAGAATCGGAGTCCGTATGAGGGAGATATGACCCTCCGAAGTTTAAGAAATTTTCAGAATCGAAAACAGCTCGAAATTCGGATTCAAAATTCGAATTCAAACCCAGAAGCGGGCTGGGCGGGAAATTTCCCGCCCAGGACCCAGGTCGACTGGGGAGTCGACCCCCCAGGACCCAGGTCGACTGGGGAGTCGACTGGGCAGTCGACCCCCCAGACCAGGTCGACTGGGCAGTCGACCTGGGGGTCGACCTCCCTGGTCGAACCTGGTGCGTGTGTGCGCGATTTTGAGGGCTGTGACGTGTTTGGACGGACCTGATGAGTTCTAGGGTTAATCTGAGGGCCTAAATGAGTTCCTACACCTATGAGTATAGACTAAGACCTAGCCTTCTCTACACACAATTATATTCTGCCTCTACTCTACCTCTGTTCTAATAAAAATAAAAATGGCATCGCTACTCTGCTGGAATCAAAACTAGAATCTAACCAACATCAACCTAGGCAACTCAATTCAAATTAGAGATTAAAGCTTCTGCAACGATTCTACAACAATTAAAGCCCTTTCTTTAATCCAACCAAGGCAAGTACAGTTATTTTCTGATATAAACGTTAATTCTGATTGTGACATGAATTGTAAATCTGAATCTGAGGTTATATCTGTTCTGTTCTGTTTAGATATATCTTATTCTGTATCTCTTTCCTCTTTCTGTTTTATAGCCAGGCTACCACGAGCCTGAGCCAATCTGATAAGAGATTAACATACGCTAAAATGTTTGGGACAGTAAAATGAATGATGCATAAATTGGGCATGACCAATAGGTGACTGATTTGAGGAAAGAACATGGACTGTAGCTAGAACGTAAATCTGAGACATATAACTGGATATGTTATATTTATAACATAAAGGGTATTGAACATATGATTTGAGGACATGACATAGAAAGGTATATAATTGGACATAAATATAGACTGTATTGACATATGGCTTGAGATAAAGAGAATATGGTTTAGGTATAAAGATTTACATTAAAGTAGGATATCTATCAAATGTGAATAATACCTAAGTAGGAGATTTTTGTCGATGGCTATATTTGGTATAATTTATATGTGAATCTTTTGTACTAGGAAAGTTGAACTAAATTGGGACATGTAAATTATGACCATAATCTGTGACATGTAAATTTAATGCAAACATGGGATATATAATCATATTGTGAACCATGACTATTATTTATGCATGTGAACTTAGGCAAGATTTATAATTAGGCAAGATATGTTTGTGAAACTTTAAGGAATGATTAAATCTGCTATATTTGCCTAATTTGCTAGTTTTGTTACATTGCCTAATCTGCTAGTTCTGTTATATTGCTTAATCTGCTAGTTCTGCTCTACTGCCTAGTCTGCTAGATTTGTTCATCTACCAAATCTGTCATCTGCTAAGTTTGTTGAAAATGCCAAATCCGCTAAACTAAATCTATTGAGTTGCCTAATCTGTTGTCTGCTAAATCTGCTAGTTTGCTTAATCAGCTAAATTCGTTAGGTCGCCTAATCTGAGAAATCTGTTATCTGCTATATCTGTTGAGTTGATATAATTAGTCCGTTATTGACATAATCTGAATTAGCTATAGTTATGAATAATTGACATGCATATTAGGCGTGGGTATAAATGGTAAATCATTAATTAATTGGCCACAAAGATAAACATGGCTAACTCGAGGTTAGAATGAGTTTGCGGCGTAATTCTGCCCGGAACTGCCCGACATATTTCTGTGGCCGCAAACAATAGGTTCTAATGTGAGAAGTTAGTCATAACGTGCTTGAAACCCGAGGTTAGACTCAGTTTGCGACAGAAACCTGCCCGGAACCAACCGGCCTAACCAGTAGCCGCAAACTGTCAGTCTAATGTGAGAGGTCTGGGCATTAATATTTAATTAATGAAAATCTGAGATAAATATGATGTCTAAAGCGTGTTGGGTGGGTAAGGTTAAACCAATTGGACCAATGGATCTGATAAACCCGTTTCGTGAATCTGTAGGCCCAATACAAAGTTAGACAATCTGTAACCTGTTAATCTGTAACCAGTTAATCTGTAAGTCTGTTAAATCTGTGTATCTGATCCGTTAGTCTGAAAACTTGTCTGTGAACTAGTTAATCTGAATTCTGTATGTCTGAACTTGTGAACAAGTTAATCTGAAAATCTGTTAGTCTGGGGACACAAGGTTAGGAGGGGAAATACTTGTGTCATCTGTTGTTTGGGACCCATATTAGTCAGTAACCCTTTCTGGTATCAAAACTTTGACCCAAAAGTAGGTAGGGTCCGGGCACGCTTACTGAACTAATTATAAGCGGTTCATTCTGATAATGGCGAGGGGTGTTGATGGTGCGTTCCAACCGGGTCATGTGCGTGCATGGATCCCGGTCTTCCTCTGAGGATGTAAGAAGCCGTGACATCTATAAATAGGTCTGTGTCGTTCAAAGGTTGCCACTTTAGGGAATGATACACCCTTTTGTGGGGCTGGCACAGGGTATTTATGTATTAGGGAGACGATCGCTTGGGTAGGGTTTTAGGGTACACTTAGTTCTTTCTGTTTCTGCTGGTACCGTCTGTTTCTGTTGGGTGGTAGCACCTGTCTGTTTCTGTGTGGTACTGTCTGTTCGGGTGGTGAAGGCCCATTACTAGTGTACACCTAATTCTACATTCTGTTTCCATAGGGATTAATCTGTTCTGCTTCTGTCTGTTTCTGTTCGGGTGGTAACGGCCCATTACTAGCACTCTCTTCTGTGAAAATTATTCTGTAACCGTTTCTGTTTCAGTTTAGACATTAGGGTGACACCTAATCCTGTTATACTAGTATTAGTGCAGAGAAGTGTAAAGAAATAGCTTATGTCATTCTGTTCTTCTGTTATATCTGCTACATCTGTTAAAGTTATCTCTCATCCACTTTTATTTTCATGTCATGTTATTATTATCTGTTCATAACTGAAAATCACTGGACTTGCCAGACTTTTGTCTGACCCTTGTTGTTTCGCCTCCTTTCTTCCGTTTCCCCCCAAGTTTTGTAGAAGGGAATACTCTAGCTTGATCCAGATTTCTTCCGCTTGAAGTGCTTAAAGTATGGCTTGTCTTCTTCTGTGGGGATTATGATTTTAAACTATGCATTCTGAAGGCTTTTGTAAAAGACTGATATTTTGTACTTGAATTCTGATATTGTGATTTGAAAGGATGTAACCAAGTTTATTTCGGTTCTGTTGAAACAAAGTTATAAATTTTTCAAGTACTTTTTTATCTGTCTTGTAAGTTTCTGTTCTGTTTACTAAAATGCTCCACCAAAGTTAAGGCATTCCCTTTGTGAGTGACCTTAACGGAGGTGGGGTGTTACTGTAACAGTTCTTGGTGGACTGAAGATCGAAAGCAGATTCTATGTTTGCATAAAAAATACAAAAAAAGGAAAAAGAAGAGAAAGAAAGCAATTTTATACCGAAATTTGATGTTCAACAAGGAAATGTTGAAACTTCAACAAATTTAAAGGTGCACAAGGCAATAACACGCAGGCGGTGTCACCAGAAGAAAGAGCAGGACTCACGAGTTCGTCAAAATCTTGAGCCTACGAAAGGGACCTTGGAGGGCCAATATGTTGAGGAGGCGGAGGCAAAGTTGATTTATGTCCTATATGACACGGATCTCCTAGAGAGCCAAACACTAAAAGACTCTCTGTGAAATCACTCCCCGGAATCACTGCCTTAGAGGAATCAACATTAGAAATAGTCATGATAACAGTAATGGTTGGTCGAGGAGTCCGCTACTCAGTGTTTCTCATAACCATGTTCTTGCAAGAAGTGGGAAGGGTGGAAAAGTCACCCTTATGTATCTTAGGAGTTATATCATCAACAATGAAGGCAAGCCACTTTTTAGCTACATTTGTGGATTTTGCCAAAGCAACTATGGTAGACATCTCTTCAGAAGCGTGGAAAGTTGGTTAAACCGGTTACAATCATAAAACAAAAGTTAACGAAGCTATAACATGAGTACAAAAATTTGGGTTGCTCTAGCAAAACAATCTTACAGCGAGTACCTAGAAACAGAGGAGTTAGGGAGGAAAAAATGTCTGAACCCAAGATCTTTTGCCCAGAAGGAAGAAGGGCGTACTTGCAAAGATTGTCCAAGGTCAACAAAATTGACCTTAGTCCTAACTTTTCTCCCGCCTTATAAATGATATCAATAACTTAATTTTTCTCTCTCCTTAAACCTTTCCACTTGGAAGCAGGAGCGAAAGAGAAACAAAATCAGACCGAACATGAAGATGTTATAGTAATTCTAGAGAAATAGAAATCTTACCAGGATCAGTAAAAGTGCCTGAAATACCAATAGGGCACCTGATATTGAAAAAAATTGTTTTCCTAATCTTCGGACCAATTCATAATATCACCGATTAACTTTCTTGTAGAATTCACACGAAGAATAGACAAATCCTCTCCTTTGGACAAACGTAGCAAATAATGAAGAAGGTTGGCACTGAAGGAAGGCTGCCACGATTTGAATGCTGAAACCTCAGGGCAATGAAGGAGTTCATATGTGTTAGGAGACAGTAGAAAAGGGGCAATTCTCTAGCGAATGAAAAAATCTTGAAATAAAGTTAAAGGTAGGGAAAGGGAAGAAGCTTCCATGCCAAATGTGAACGCAGTATGGGCAAAAAATACCTCTAGCGGATCCCGAATGGTGTCTTGATCAGGGGTAGGGATGGCCTCAACTTTAGTTATACCAAAGCTCCTAAGAATGGTATCCACTTCGTCTTGAGTGCTAATGAGGAAACGCTGGAAAGCAACTGCCTTCTTAGGACGAGGTATAGTAGAGCCACCTAACTTTGATTTACCAATGTTTTAATCTCCAGCCATGATGCTGATAGGTGATATTATTCTGTAACACATATTAATACTATATCTTCACATGAAACACCCCATGAATCAATGGAATCAAAATTCTCATTAAGTCACGTAAAGGAAAACACTTTATATATGTGTATGGATAGTTAAGTATTTGGTGATGATTTAGTTGATCACCCTGATAACAAAACCACAATGACAAAAGGCTAATATTGCATAAATCAAGATACCGACAGTGCTTGGTGTCGGTTAAGTCGTAACCAAGTGTTTGGATATCATCACCAAAAACCTAACCGACCTTAAAACACGGTACCGGTGAAATCAATTTCAAGCTACTCCAATGTGATAATCTCAAACTTTGCAGGTACTAAAATTGAAGGTCATAAGTCTTGACAACGCTTTTCACACTGTTTTGACACCCACTAAGTCGAAAGCAAAAAAAGAACATATTTGTTGGTGTTGGAAAAACCAAAATCGGAATTAAAATAAATCGATAACGGTCTGATATTGAATTCATTAGTACCAAAAATCATAACATCATCTCTAAAGTAAAAAACAATACTCTAATGTCAATTTTGCACCTTCAGTCCTAAGGATGTTTTGGGAAGATAAGTTACCCATTTTGTCTACCATTGGAAATTGATAAACTACTCTTACCACAATAACTTATTTACCAAAATTCACAAAACCCACGCTATCTTGTATTCCAATTAAGTGGATGATTTTGGAATTTTAATTCAAATAATAGTTAGATAAATTTCAAATTGAAATCAAGTTTGTAATTCTGGAAAAATTGAAGGTTCCCGAAAAACAGTCAACTTGTTTGAGCTTATTTCTTTCAGAAGGAAAAGGAGGAAAAGAAAGAAGAAAATATGTAATAAAGGTTTCTCCAATCCTGGTCATGCAGAAGGGCACTAGTGAACGGACTAGATCATTGACAGAAAGTCCAAAATGCTGGAAATCAAAGTACAATACGGTGCAGAAGCCAAAAGTTTGACTTGCAAAGTGGAAAATAGCCCTTCATTAGGGGGGAAAATGTTACCGCCATAATTCGACACCAAAAGTAGGCTAAGGTGAAGAGGTATCTTGCAAAATCGATACCGAAATCAGTAGCTGATGAACAGAAGTAGGAGTATTATTAGTATCAACAAGCATCATAAAAAGGACAAATTCTTGGTGTCGACACCAAAGTGTGAAGAAGGAAAGCATGTTATTGATGCCAACATGTTGGAAATACTTAGCTTGCTATCGATACTTAAAGAAAAAATGACTGATCTTGTTCCAAAACCAACGAAGAGGGGACAAAGGGCTCAAAACAAGTGAAAGAGGGAGAAAATAAAAGGTATGGGAATGATATCGAAAGCAAGCCACAAGCAAAAACTGAAATCTCATACTCCGGCGTCATAAGATAGAGCCGACAAAAGGGAAGATAAGCCGAGAGTCAACTTAAAAGCAAATGAAGGGGCATCAGAGCACATAACAAAAGATGGTTTCAGAAATAAAGAGTCGACACTAAACCACCGAAACACCCTATGCCGAAAGCAGGAAGAGAATGGTTCAATACATAAGCTATCAGAGCCGACACAAACAGAAAAGCTTGGTACCGATACCAGATTGTGGTGGAAAATCGGTTTAGAGAACGAAGGCAATCTACAAAGAATTGGCTCCGACATCGTACAATCCGACACTGGAAGCAAACAATGGGAAATGACCAAAAGTAGATGATCCGAAATCAGAATATGGAACATGGAAAAGATAGAGCAAAAAAGGCTATCAATACTAACATGCTTAGTACCGACACCGACCACGAGAGGCATTCAGAAGCCAGTAAAGTAAGGTTTGCCATCGAGGCTATCTACACCAATTTTCTAGGTATTAATACACAATCGAAAGCAGAACTTGAGTCAAGAGTCCCTAACGATCGAAAACCATTCTCCGAAAGCAAGAGATACCCGATAACAAAGCTTAGAGGAGAAGAGAAAGCCGACACCAAAGGTCGGAGTCTGAAAGTAACTTTCAGAAGATTGTAAAGCAAGCCAAAGTTGGTGAAAGGACTGGTCATCCACACTAACATACTTAGTGTCAATACTAGAATTAAAAGTCAGGAAAGTAAGATGAAGTCCGAAGTTGGCTATCGAAACGGGATCTCGTCACCAAGACCGAAAGCCGATAGCAATGTTCAAAATATGGGTGACTAGAACTCAATAACCGGCACCGAAAGCCAAAGAAGCGGCCGACACCAAGCTCTTTCCCCACTTCTAAAGCCGAAAGTTCTCCAAACAAGCTTCTGCTGAGTTGGTACAAAAAGAAGGCCCAATTTGTCTATAAACAAGACCCTTAGGGTCTCATTTTAAGGGAATTTTTTCATTATCCACTCTTGTAATCATTTTCTTAAAGAGTAAACCCTAATTTCCAAAACGATTTGGGGGTTTTACTTAAGAACTTCTATGTACTCAAAAATGTGATAAAAAAAAGAGAATCAAAACCTGAGATTAATATCATGAATTTCCTTAATGCTCATGTTAGTGATTTCTTTAATGCTTCTCCACAGAATTGCTTTCTACATGAATCAGACTACCCAAAATACCCCTTTTCAAGCTATTTGGCTTTCTAACTTGCATTGTGCCTAGGGATCCCTTATCCCAAGGTAACTATTGGTTTTTTAGGTCTTGTAAGCGTGGTACTCACCACTTGAGGGAAGAGTAAATAATCTTCGGGCTCTAAACCTTGATATCTAGGAAGTAGTGAGCAAACTCAATCTTATAGAAGCAAAATAACCCTTTAATTCCTTAGGTCCACTTTTGTAGTCCAAATTCCAGAGTTGAGGAAAAATATCATTAATAGTATCATTGTCGTTTTGGCGCTAAAAGGAGGGTCTGAACCTCCATCCTTATTTCTCATTCTGCCATACCAAGATACTCTAGAAGTCAATTAAAGATGGTTAAACAGAGAAGAAATTATGAACAAGATTCCAACACATCGTCCGCTCTAGAAAATGACATACTTTCAAATTTCAACTCAGTAAAGTTGGAGACTGGAGAACCTTTGATCTTAACCAAAGGAGCAATTAATGAATTGGAGATACTACACTTGACTTCATGGATTACTACCACTAGAAGATTTATTAAAGAATACTTGGCCTAAAGATCCTCTAAAGTAAAGCCCTATGAGGCGAAATAAAAAATGATGGCACCTCGAGGGTTTAACAAACAAATTAGGTCCCCATCAAATCTACATAACAGTCCAATTTTGCGAAGAGGCGATGAAACATTAAGAGAGGTGGTCAATTCAGAAGAATATGAAGACCTAATGTCGCTAGAAGACAAAAAGTTACAGGGAATCTCCTTCTCCAGGAAGATAATGATAGTTAAATTTCTACCTAGAATGAAAGTGCCACCGCTTGCGTATGATGGAACTATAAACCACGAAGAGTACCGCTCCATCTTTGAGAAATGTATGGTCTTATGTAATGCTTTTGAGGCACTTCGATGCAAGATCTTTCTAACAACTCTTTGTAAAGAGCTAACAAATGGTGCAAACATTATCTTGGCCCATTCATCACAACTTGGAAGCAATTATCCACCACATTCAACACATAATTCCATGTGAAAAAAGACTCAGCAATTAACATTTATGATCTAGCCAATATAAAACTGAGTCCGGAAGAGTCACTTAACCACTACTTGAAGAGATTTTATACTAAACCGCTCGAAGTAAAACGTAAATCCAACTCTAATCATAAACCTCAAGGCAGGAAGCTTAGGTTCGATAGAAATCAGGAAAATCCAAAGTGGGAAGATTCTAACAGAAAAATTATGGCCTTGAGCAAGCACATTTCATTCATACATGTTGTAGCAAAGAAAAAATTCAACTTCTCAGTTTCTTTTAAAGGTAAAAATTACCCAGAATCATTCAATGGAGGGAAGTATTGCAAGTATCATAAGATAAATGGGCATGGAACCGATGAGTTCAAGGTGCTTGAAGGTATAATTCAGGTGCTTATCCTGGATGACACCTAAAAGAGTTCATCCGAGTAAACATGAAATGAATCAGCAACTTCTTGATCTGGGGACAAATGCTTTAGCGACAGGAACCATTCCTGCGCCTACGCATCCCAAATAAAGATTAGTTAGCTTTTGTAGTGATGGTATTAGGCTCGGAGGAAAGCGAAAAGCTTCCGCATCTAGAAATTCAAGCTTTATTTATGAAATTTTTGATAATTGCAGATCAAAGGACCATTACGCTAGTAAGTGTCCTAAGCCCCGTACTTGTTGCATTTGCAAGATTTGAGGCATGTAGCACCTTCGTGCCCTGCGCTTCAAAGGGATAACTTGGTGTTGTGTAAACACCTAGGGACACTTCTTCTAATCTAGGTAATCTTCATTATATTCATGGTAGAATTACCAAGTTTTATAGACATCATGTTCTTGTATGCCTCGCATGCCTCGTGTTAAACGAACTTACTAGATTTTGCAAATTCTGTTGATGACTCTGCAATACTAAGTTTAGTGTAAGGTCTTGGTCTAGATAAATTTTGAGTCCCATCCTTTTCCTTGAGTAGGAACTCCGAGTAATAGATGGTTCACAGAGTAATTGGCTTAGTGAGTCTAAGGCGGATAAATTATTTTGGCCAAGCATTGTAAAATAATTGTGTTGTTTTTCCCTTAGAGTATGTTATGAATTCTACTTGAAACATAGGACATCGTGCTATCAAAGGATTTTTAAACATTTCGACGTGATAGATTATAACATAATGGCTTTGTTCTAAATGTTTGATAGTGGAATTTGAAATCCATTCACATATGCCCAAGCTAAGACAACAATAATGAGACAAGGCTTCTATTGGCCACATATGGTTAATCAAGCAATGAAGCACGTCAAGAAATGTGAAAAGTGCCAAAGATATTTTACGGTACCACGATTACCTCTAACTGACTTAACCACCATCTCAAGCCCATGACCTTTTTAATGTATGAGTAATAGCTTTAATTGGACCCCTACCTATACCCATGGGAGAAGCTGAATATGTGGTGGTAGAAATTATCTACTTTACCAAATGGGTGGGAGCGGAACCACTCCCAAACATTGCATCTAAAGAGGTGTTAAGATTTGTGATAAAGAAAATCGTCACTCGATTCGGAATCCCCTATAATATCATATTAGACAATGGAATACAGTTTGAAAGTAAAGAGTTCACACGGTTTTGTAACAAAAATGGAATCATAAAGAGTTTCTCTTATGCAGCACATCCTAGGACAAATAGTGCCATCGGGGTGCAAATAAAACCATAAAGACAACTTAAAGAAACGTCTAAATCAAGCTAAGGGAAATTAGGCAAATAGTCCCTATTGGTATTTAGGCATATAGAGCCTCCGCTAAAAACGCGACGGGACACACTCCATATTCTCTAACATACGGATGTGAGGGTATGCTTCCAACCGAAGTTAAAGTTCCTTCACAAGGATAATAGATTATGCATTTGATCCAAATCAACAATTGATGAAAGAATCCTTATACCTAATCCAAGGATTAGGGGATGAAGCAACTATTAGAATAACCAAATATCAATGAAAAATCATTAAGTAGTATAACTCGAAAGTAAAAACCAGAACATTCCATAAGGGAGATTCAGTCTTAAGAAGAGTAATGGAAAATAGTAAGAAACCAATGGATATACACCTTGGTCCGAACTCGGAAGGACCCTTGATCATTCACTAAGAATCATACTCGGAACATGTCGACTCCACAAACCAAACCTGATCCAGTATCTGCAACATGGAATGCAGAATACATGAGATCATACTTTTCAATGGTAAATGGATAAAAGAGGGTCTTTTTAAGAATGTCCACGTGATTAGGACTATGGAAACTCCCCAAAATTTGGAACTACTCAAAATGGGAAAAACTACCTACAGTGGAAAAAAAACTTGTCGCCGCCAAGATGGCTAGGGCAAGGCACCTCCCAAAGGGAGATGGTGTGTAAGCCTTTAACCGCATCCAAATCAGAAAGGGCCAAGTCAATGCATAAAAAGTGTAAGCCTCTGATCCACGCCAGTAGTGGTCGGGACAGAGATCTAAATAAAGCACGCCCTAACTTTGCTCTAGAAATGAGCATGCCTTTCCTCTGGTTCGATTAAGCATGTCCTGCCTCTGCTCTAGAGATGAGCACACCCTACCTCTGCTTATGTCTTCATCCCACAGAATGGAATGAAATCTCTAGAAGAGCACTCCTCTGCTCTAAGAAGATCACACCCTGCCTCTGCTTCGACTAAGAACGTCATGCCTCTGCTCTAAAGATGAGTACGCTCTACCTCTTCTCTAAATATGAGTATGCTCTACCTCTGCTTATGTCTCGTCCCGCAGAAGGGAATGAAAGCTCAAAGAGAGCACTTAAAGCACATACAACCTCTGCTTAAAGAACAAAGCTGAGACAACCAATCAAAGCCCTAAGAAGTGGCTCATCAAATCAAGTCAAATCCCAAAGAAGTGGCTCATCAAATCAAATCAAAGCCCGAAGAAGTGGCTCACCAAATCAAATCAAATCCCAAGGAAGTGGCTCTTCAAATCAAGTTAAAGATCAAGGAAGTGGCTCACAAATCAAAACAAAGCTTAGAGAGTGGCTCATAAGGTTGAAATAGAAACCCAAACAATGACTATTAATTACCTGAATATAGGTTTGGTTTAGGGCTTCCATTATCACCAGATATGAATTTCTGGTCTTCTATTACAAATAGCCGAATCTTGGTTTTGTTCTATTATTTCTAGATATGGATTTCTGGTTGTCTATTATAAATAACTGAATCTGAGTTCGGTTCAGGACTTCTATTATCGCCCGCTAAGGATTTCTGGTCATCTATTATTAATACCCAAATTTGGGTTTTAGGATTTCTATTATTGCCAAAGGTGGATTTCTGGTCTTCTATTATAAATGTCTGAATATGGGTCTTAGAGCTTCTATCTATGTTTCCTGAAGAGGATTTCCGCATTTCTATTTTAATACCCTATTCTAGGTCTCGAGACTATTATACCCATTTCCTAAGGAATGGGTTACTAGAATTCTATTACACAAACTCAATGTAGAATTCTGAACCTTTTCCTCATATTGCCAGATAGATATTCTGGACTTTTAATACCATTGGAAATGAATACTTATATTTGCATTATTCTGTTGGATGAATCAAGGTTTTGCATTTTCTTCTCTCATTTCCAAGAAAGAATTTTTGGACTTCCATTGTTGTGCCTAAATATGAAAATTCATGCATACTACCTTAGTTCTGAAAAGAGGACTTTTAGACTAGTACTCTGGTAGGTACCTCAGATCTACTATTTGAAAACTTTTAATGGAAGTTACGATTTCTCCAGAACCTCACACAGGGAAGTTTTCTAAACTTATATGCGAGAAATTATTATTCATTATTCTGGAAAACTACAAAATGTGAATGATCGTATTATTCTATCGCAAGTGCCATCAATTGCTTGATTACAATCTGGATCAAGTCTCGCTTAAGAAAAGCCAATCATTATATGTATCTTACTCTAAACAAAAGACTAACACAAAGAAGTCATGTGTTGAGTTCTATGAAGAATGATGTAGAGAAAATCCTAGATGAAGATACTCAAAACGCAAACAACGGTTATACATCAGGTAATATCTACACAAGTTACAAATTTATTCGAAAATTCATTACATAGATAGTCAAGTACAAAAGTTGGATCTTAATACTACCCTTATCACAAATTTCACTTACTATGCGAACTTGATCAAAACAATACTTAACACAATGGGAGAGAAATGTTGAACGCTACGCAAGAGAATAATGCAAGAAACGTGTATTTTATGCAGAAAAGCACAAAGCAAATTTGTATAAAGATCGACGAAATTTTGTCGAACTGCTATTATTTCCATAAGTGGAGTTTTAGTCTTCTATTATGACTGCCCGAATCTGGGTTTTGAGATTTCAATTATTTCAGAAGTGAATTTTTGGTCTTCTCTCCAAATTACTTGAATATGGGTTTCAATTTTTAACACTAAAATGGATTTATGGATTTCCATTGCAAATGTCCAAGTTTGGATCTTGGGTTACAATTTCACATTTTCAAAAATGAACTCTTGATGCTAAGTACCCAACTCATACTATTAAAGGAAAACGGTCCTCGATCTCTGAATTCACATTATAAAGGCCCACATAGATACATTATTAGGTTCACAAATTATATAATTAAACCTATAAAGAGTTAATAATTTGGGGCTTAAACTCCATTTCTTCCATCTGAGAAAACTTAGTATTCTTACTTATATCTTTATTTTATGTAATAAAAAACTAGTAATGAAAATTTCTCTAATGCTTCTTGAGTTACAGAAAGACAATGCGAGACTCATTGGATTTTTGTCCTAAAGAACGAAAGCCTCTTATACTAAGGGGGAGTGGGGCTGAATGTTAACACCGAATTTTCGTTGACCTAATTGAAAGAAATGGAAGTTTTGAAACTAGAAAAAAATACTAAGAACATATGGCTTGAGGCAAAAAAATCGGAACTGAGAGGGAAAGGCTGTGGGGACACCTAAATCGGCACCAAAAGCAGGGGATGAAAGCTACATAACTGATACCGATAGCGAAAGGCATAAAAGGAATAGTGACGGCATCGATATCGAAAAAATAAAGAAAAGGTCAATGAGATCGGCACCAAATGAGAGCCCGAGAAGTGTCAAAGCCGACACTGATAACAAAAGGTTCAAGAGGGACCAAGCCAACATCGATAGCAAAAGGTTCAAGATGAAGCTAGTGGAGCCATCACTAATAGACAGATAAGGAACAACAACAATGATACCAAAATAGCAAGAAAAGACAAGAAAGAAGGCATGGTGTCGACACCTACATGCAATTCGCTTAGTGTCCACTAAGAGTGGAAGGCAAGTTTATAAAGCCGACACTCAGAGAGCCAACACCAAAAGAGAAATGAGGTTAAAGCATAGGATCGATACCGGAACAATGAAAACATTAGATGTTAAGACTTATACCAAAGGAATAAGGAAAGAGACACATAACCAAAGACTCGAAGGTGGAAACTTGAATTTGGTATCCCAATAGAAAGCAATAAAGACGAAGCCAAATGTTGAGAACAATATCGTGGGAGGCGATACTAAACACTAAGTAAGGAAAGAAAATAAATCGATACCAAATACTTGAGAAGTAGGCACAATATTGATACCAAACTCACGAAGGAAAAGTGAAGAGCTAGAAAAAATATGATGGAGCCAAAAAAGATCTATATATACCAATAATCTATGTGTCGATACTGATACACAAGGGCGATACCCATTGGTACAGACAACAAAGGCGGGACCAAACACTAAATGTATGTATCGTTGAAGGTAAAGCCAAATACAATTCAACACCAAAACCCAACAGCATATGAAACAGGCCGACACCAACAAATCGCCACCGAAGCCAGGGAGACTGGAACTGGAAATCACTAAAAGTAGGTCGACGCCAAAGCTATAAGCTACAAATATGAGCCGATTCTCGTGGATTGATACGAAATCGAAGCTTCCCAATTGATCGTTACCAAAGGAGGTCCAAATCTTCTATAAATAAGACCCAACGATCATATTTTAAGGGATTTCTCCTCATTCCAAAATCCTATACTCTATTCTAAGAGCCAAAACCCTAATTTGGAAATCAAATTGGGGATTTCTCATGTAAACTCCACCATGGATAAAGTCATCAAAGCTCTTAAAGTGGACGTAGGTTCAGTCCAAACCAAACCACTATAAATTGTTGTGTTCTTTACCTTCTTGCATATTGCACCATATATTGTTGTACTTATGAATACCAGCACTCTTCAACCCAATATTCAAAGTAATTACCGATTCATCCCTGATGTGTATTCTAGCTCCGATTAGTTACAACTTTTGAAGCCCTTATCCTAAGATAGCTTTTATCTAAGTATTGCAAGTGTTATACTCACATATTGAAGGATGATAACTAATCTTCATTCTTGTGCATTGATATCAATGAAAGGATAGACTAGTCAAACTTAGAAGGACTAGATTATCCCAAGCCTACAGCTATGACCTTACACTCTGGTGTTGCCGAAAAATATCATTAATAGAAACAGATTTAAGAGAAGTTATAAGTCAATGTGTTGATGAGGGAAAATGTTTATATGAGACAAATGAAGAGATAGGATATGTGCACTGACGTTTCCCCTTTCGTAGAGCAATAAGAAGATCAGTTTCAGGACTAAATGTAGAAACAAGTTCATGTTCAAGTGGTGAAATTACATCATATGTAGATGGAACTGTATCATGAGAAAGTGAAAACTCGTTTCAATAAAAACATTTATTTTGTTCCCCTCTTGTATAGATTATGATATTTCATACATAAGAAAATCATCATTCTCCCCTTGACTCTCCTGATTTTAATAAGGTAAGCTTGATGATGACTAAAAAAGTGGTGTTTCTTCTATGAAAGTGACAAAAATAAACACAAGATATTTATTTAGAGAGGGACAGAAGCACCTATACCCTTTTTGCAAACATGAATAACCAAGGAATATACAATTGACAAATTTTGAATTAAGTTTAGATATTTGTGATCAGACATCTCGAACAAAACACGTACCCTAATATTTTTGGCTTAAGAGGATATATTGGCCCGTCTGAAGAGAGAATTGAGTATGGTATATCACCATTAAAAACAATTGAAGGCGTGTGATTTATCAAAAAACATGTTGTGGAAATATCGTTAGCCTAGAAACTTTTAGGCACATTCATATGAAATAAGAGTGCCCATGCCATTTCAAGCAAATGTCTATTCTTTATTTTTTCAGCAACTCCATTTTAAGGGGTTGTATCAACACAAGATTTTTCATTTAGCATTCCATTTGGACTTACGTAAGCTTGAAATAAACTCGAAGTATACTCCTTTTGTATTATCACTCCTTAGAGTTTTAACAGAAGTATTAAATTAAGTTTTGATTTCAGCCCAGAAATAAAAAATGTTGAATACAGCTCAGATTGATTTTTCATAAGAAATAACCAAGTCATACGTGAATAATCATATATAAGGTAACAAAGTATTTAAACCTTGGTTTAGAAATCACAGATGATGGACTCTAAATACTAGAATGAACAAGTTCAAAAGGACAATTAGCTCTTTTATTCATTCTAGGACTCAAACTTACACGATGATGTTTAGCATACTAACATGATTCACAGTTCAAATACTGTAATGATTTAAATTGTGGACACAATTTCTTTAAAAAGTATGAAGATGGATGTCCTAGTTGACAGTGTGCCTTTAAGGCTTGAGAAATATTTGAACAAACAAATGATCATTGATTTGTGTAAGGAACATTGAGTACATACAGTCCCTTTGACTCGCACCCTCTACCAATGATTTCCTGAGTCACAAGATCTTGAAATATACAATAAATTGGAAAGAATGACATGGAACAATTCAATTGTTATGTTATTTGACTGATAGCGAGTAGATTGAATGCAGGTTTAGGTATATATGGAAGATGCTGATAGAAAAATGAATAGGTCGAACTTATTGCTCCAAACCCTTGAATGTTTGAAGAGGAACCATTGGCTAAAGTAAAATTATGAGTAGGAATTTGCGATTGAAAACTCGAGAAAATAGTACAATTACCTGTAATATAATTTGTAGCACCGGAATTAGTAACCCATTGATTCCTCCTCGGATTGGCAAAACTGCTATTATTTTCTATGGCTGAAATGGGTTGAACTGATTTGTTGATATCATTCTGAGATTTGGTAAATTTAGCAAATTCTTCAGCTGAAACCATAACATTCCGGCCAACTTGATCTTGAGTCATCACAACATTAGCTGCTTGTTGATTTCCAGCCAGTCTGTGCTTATTATATAGCTTTCAACAATCAAATTTAGTATGCCCTTGTTTCTTGCAACATGCACACGAATTCACTAGTTGATTCTCATATCCAAGCTTACTAACCTCCCTTTTGTATGAGTTCTAATTAGATTTCCGTGGTTAATGTTTATTATTTGCACTAATCAAAGCATTGTTGTGATGAACTGATGGATTTAAATTTGAAATTAAGACTTCAGATATAAGAATCCGCCTAAAGACATCATGCAACGATGTCACATCTGATCTAGATAAAACTTGAGATTTAGCCGATTCATACTCAGATGGGAGACCTGCCAAAAAAAATCATAATAGCAATTTGTTC
Source organism: Allium sativum (assembly GCA_030737875.1). Lineage (NCBI taxonomy): Eukaryota > Viridiplantae > Streptophyta > Magnoliopsida > Asparagales > Amaryllidaceae > Allium > Allium sativum. The sequence goes on along the minus strand of CM060910.1, from coordinate 91,083,671 downwards.
CCTGAGCTTTTGTTGTACTTTAACTTCACCACTGATAGGAAATGACATATTGAACTCTTTATACGTCTTTTTGAACGGCATAAAATAATTCATCAGTGTTTGATCTTGTTTGTCCACTTTATAAAATGACTTGAAAATCTCACACATTCAGTTTATATTTCCTTTTCCAGAAAATAAAATCTCTAGATTATCCATAAGTTCTTTCACGAACTCATAATGTTCCACCAAGATGATGATATCACTCTCAATTGTATTTTGGATTTGAAGAAACAAACGAGCATCATTCTGAAGCTACATTACCACATCTAGGGCCGCCAATTTCTAACACAACCCGAAACACGACTCGTAACCCGCATGAAAAAACCCGACCCGAACCGATCCATTTATAAATGGCTCAATTTCGGGTCAACCCGCTCTGACCCATTTAATAAACGGGTTGACTAATAAACGGGTTGACCCGACCCGTGAACCCGTTTCTGACCTGTCATGACCCGTTTAATATAAAACATATCTTTATTACTCTACAATCTACAAAACATAGGCCTAACCCAGTCCACTATCCATTTGTCGCTTTATCCTAATTTACCAATTACTAAGCCACCAATCATTCAGTCATTCTAATTTCTACGGTTCTACCTCTTTGCTGATTCACTCCTTCACATTTTCAAGTTTATTCCCACATTAATGACTTTTTACATTTTTATTCTCATCTTAGCTTTCAACAAGTGAATGACGACAACACTCTTCTTTCATGTTTTCATCTTCTTATACAAATATTTTTCTTATTAGGTTACACCAATCAAACCCGAAACCTGCATGATTATAAGTGGGTCAACCCGAAACCGACCCGTTTAATAAACGGGTTGAGCTGACCCGACCCGATTTCAACTCGAACACGATTTGACCCGACCCGAACGCGACTCAGCCGGACCCATTGACAACTTTAACCGCATAATTGTTAGATGGATTGGCTGTAGGTATATTTTCAACTAGATGATCTTCTTGATCAATACTCCTTAAATAAAATCGAATTAATTTTCTCTAATTTAAGTCATTCGATTCATTTCACTTGTGCTCAGTTATCTTTGAAATCATCGGCATTACCTTTATCTCGGGTTTGGTCTCTCCCATGATTCACAAATAAGATTGAGAAATGGATTTGAGATCTTGAAATTAATTCAAGGATCGTTTCTCTAATACTATGTAATTAACTAAGAAGAAATAAAATGGAAGAGAAGATGAACTTTATCATTACCTAAAATGTCAGTCGCGCTGTTATCCATCTGATCGATCCAAGTGAGTATGGGTCGGTTTTAATCGTTTTGAAGAAGGGATCGGTCCTGCCGTTATTAAAAGGGAACGGTCGTAGCGCAAGATTCCTGGTCGTCCTAAAGCTGGTCGCCCCAGAAGCCAAAGATATCTGGTCGCTCCAAAGAGTAGAAGAACCTTGATCGTCCTAAGGATTCTGATTGTTCCTGAGGGTAGAAACTCCTGGTCGCTCTCTTTTATGCGCTGACCCGATCGTCCCAAAAGCTAAAGAAAGCTGGTTGTTCCAAACTTGGTCGCCCGCTAGTCTCTGATCGCTCCAAATACAAAGGGCAGCTGATCGTCCTTCTCTGGAGACCGATCCCATGTTTGAGGGAACCAATTCCGATGCGTTCTCAATCCTGGTCGCACAATTCTGGAGGGTATTCATTGGTCGGTCCGCTCCGCATTCTAGCCTCCTGGTCGTCCTTTCCTCTAGCGGAAGCTCCTGGTCGGCTAAAGCGTTAGAAACGACCTGTGAGGGCATGACAGCTGGAAACAACTGGTGACAACTGGCAGTGGCATTTTCATAAATACCGAAAAAACCGACCAGACCCCTGCATACAAGATTTCAGCCATCTCTCCGCCTATAAATAGGACCCTACCTCCATCATTTTGGGGGGGCTTTTTCTGGAATTACGAGGAGGTGCTGCCTAATTGCTTTCAGGTTTTCTCCAAGCATTTCTACATCTCTTCTCTATCATCGATCACAAATCTATGGAGCAGTGTAGCATGTGGAGCATAGCTTTCATGGAGGAACAGGCATAAGCACTCTTCACATTACTTCATTTCTTCTTGATCCTCTAAGGAGCTTTTATCCATGGCTTTCATGGAGGGATTGGCATAAAATACGTCAAGCTTTCATCCATTCTTTCAATCGATTGTAGAGATAAATGCATGTCAAAGAAGCTTGTATGAATGCATAATGGAGCAAATATTGTAATTTTGTGGCTACTAATGAAATTCAATCTTCAAAGTGGACGTAGGCTCGAATAAGAGTCGAACCACTATAAAATTCTTGTCTTCTTTCTTTATTTTGGTATTTTGATGCTTTTGAATGTTAGATATGGCCTCACACAACCCTAAAGGTTTTCTAACGCCCCGCCTCTGAAAAGGTGACGTGCTTTCTAAGCATCTCGCCTCCGATTAGGTAACGTGTTTAGAAATCCCATTTTGGTTGTTATACCAATTTTCGGTATCAACAATTAGGCGCCCACCGTGGCGCAGATCTACTTTCTGGCATCAAGTATACTACGCAGATCTTGAGATCTTGAAGCTAAGCCTTAAAATAGCTCGCTCCGGCTTGCGATTTGGACCTTCTGACGGATTTTCTGCAAAGTTCAAATTGCTTTCTGAAATAATGCCACCAAAAGCAAATAAGGAAGCTAGAATTAGAGTCTCTAAGGGAGAAAATCAGGATGAGACCCCCGTGGCTAACCGATTTGAAGTGGGAGAGACATCTAATGGAGGTGCGAATGTCACAAGAGGCGAGCTTGATCAGGCTATCGCTGGATTGACGCAACAGCTAGAGATAGCCAACAAAGCCATGTTGACAAAACTTGATTCTCTCTTTGCTCTTCAGGCCGCTACGGCAAAGGTGGCCTCTAAGCCCATTCGTGCAGAGGATGCTGGTTCTTCTTCTTCTAGTCCAAATCGGGAAAAATCTTTTCAAGAAATCTCCGATCCAGATAAAGGAAAGCATGAGGTTTCGAAGCAAGCTGATCGGAACCGCACTGCAGGGATCACTTCTCATCAAGCGGCTAATTCTGCCAAAGGGGCACTTTCCAACCAAGAAAGACCAGGGCCCCTAAGTCTCAACCGCGATGGTTTGCTCAGGCAAGCCTCCGGTCAAGACAAAGGTGTCCGCCCCGCAGATAGCCTCCCTGAGAAGGAACGCCTCAAGAAAATGGTCCAACAGCTTATGAAGGAAAGCCAATCTCGAAACGATAGTGAGGCTGAATGGGAATTCGCACCGTCCAAAACCCCCCTCACTGAAAGGATTAAAAAGACAACTTTCCCACGCAAATTCAAACCTCCTTCAATCCAAGCTTATAACGGGACAGGCGACCCCAATGTGTTCTTGTTTCGATATGATCAGCACATGGATGGGGCACAAGCAACTGACGAACTTAAGTGCTTGTACTTCCCGGTGTATTTGGAAGGGGTTGCGTCATTATGGTTCACAAGGTTGCCTCCCCGATCTATTGATGACTTTGCCACATTGGCAAGATGCTTCCGAGACCAGTTCCGCCTCCAAACAACAAAGGTCAGAGATATCATGTCCCTCAACGAACTAGAACAAGCTCCTAGTGAAACGATAAGGTCTTTCTTGAATCGTTTTAATGCTGCTGCTGCAGAAGTAGGGACCCAAGAGCCAAGGCTAATTCTAATGGCCTTAAAGGGGGGCATTGATAAGCTGTCTGAATTCGAAAGGTGGCTAAAAAGAAAGAAACCTGAGACGCTAGAAAATTTTTATGACAAAGCCGAGGAATACATGTGTCTTGAAGACGATCCTATCTATTCCGTTGGCAATGTCAAAGCTAAGGTGGTCACGGAAAGGAAGGAAGCTCCCAAAAAGAATAGTCAAGAAAATTTTGGGGAAGGTCAAAAGAGAGGAAGCAATAATGATGCTAGAAATGATAAGGATTCCAAGAAACGGCGTTTCTTCAAGCCAACGGATTTTACTCCGTTGAATGATACAATCGAGCACATATATATGGCAACAAAGGATGCAGAGGGCTATCCGAGCCCAAAGCCAGTAAAGGTGTCCGAAGAAGCTGCAAATTCAGTGAGGTTCTGTCGATTTCACAATCGACCGGGACACGACACTAATGAATGTCGACACCTGAAAAACTTGATTGAAGAATTGATAAGGCAAAATCGTCTCCAGGAGTATGTAAAGCGTTCATCAGATACCGAGCCTGTCCAGGGGCAGCAGGTCCATCCAAGTCAAGATAAAAGAGCACCTGCGAATATTCCTCGACCTGTTATCAATATAATCAGTGGCGGACCTCATCCTGCAGGGGATACTTGGGAAGATATGATCAGGTATACTAATGAACCAAGAAGCATTCCAAAAGGAGACGGTTTTGAGGTTTGCAATAATTCTCTTCGTCGAAAAATGCCTAAAACATCCTGCGAAGATGTTATCTTCAGGGATCGGGATTCCGACGGAATGTTCGTTCCAACTGTTGACCCAATGGTGATCACCATTGGCTTGGGTCCAGTAATAGTAAAGAAGGTGTTGATTGATAACGGAGCATCCGTGAACATCCTGTTTTACAGTACTTTCTCTAAAATGGGTCTATCCATGGATAATGTGCGAGCTAGCAAATACAAAATACACGGGTTCACTGGCATACCAACTCAGCCAATAGGTGTGATTGATCTCCTTGTAGAGCTAGGAGAGGGAGAGAGGCAAGTCTCCATGATACAATCTTTCGTTATAATTGACTCACCTTCAGGGTACAATGCATTCTTGGGAAGGCCAGCGCTTGCCGACTTCAGGATAGCTCTTGCTCCTTGGTGCTTGATGATGAAGTTCCCGACCGTAAATGGGGTGGGAGTTATCAAAGGGGATCCTCAGGAATCAAGAGAATGCTATATGGCGGAGCTGATTGAAGCTCGGAAATACGAAATCCGGAAGGATGCGGAGACTCCTCTCTGCATCCATGAAGCTCCTTTATAGCAATTAATGACCATCCCCTGCGCTGGAACATATAACGACATGCAGGAAGATATGGACCCACGAAAAATCAGTGCAGGGGATGAAAAGGTAGCACCAGCTGAAGCTACCATTTCCATAGAGATCCATGATAGTGATACAGATAAGCTAATAAAGATAGGCTCCCAATTGGACCCTATGCTGCAAAAGGAATTGATTAGTTTTCTGAAAGCAAATTTGGATGTCTTCGCTTGGAATCACTCAGATATGTGCGGGATACCTCCAGACGCAATAGTGCATAAGCTGAATATTGACCCCAACGTGCGCCCGGTGAAGCAGAAAAGACGGATACAGGGCCCAGAAAGGTCTGAAGCCTTGAAAGATGAAGTGGATAGGCTATTGACGAATAATTTCATTCGAGAATCCACCTATCCTAATTGGGTGTCCAATCCGGTCCTTGTGAAAAAATCAAATGGCAAATGGCGAGTGTGTGTTGATTATTCTGACTTGAATAAGGCTTGCCCAAAAGATAGTTTCCCCCTACCTCGAATTGATCAACTTGTTGATGCAACGGCGGGGCATGAGCTATTGTCTTTCATGGATGCATATTCTGGATACAATCAAATTATGATGCACGAGCCAGACCAGGATAGTACCAGTTTCATAACTGATCGTGGTTTATATTGTTACAAGGTAATGCCGTTTGGTTTGAAAAATGCAGGTGCCACCTACCAACGCTTGGTGAACGCGATGTTCAAAACTCAAATTGGAAAGACTATGGAGGTTTATGTTGACGACATGCTGGTAAAATACAAAGAAGCAAAGAATCATATAGAGGATCTTGATGAAATGTTCCAAATCCTGAGGAGATACGGCATGAAGCTCAATCCACTTAAATGCTCATTCGGCGTAGCATCAGGAAAGTTTCTTGGTTTCATGGTAAATGCTCGGGGCATTGAAGCAAACCCAGCACAAGTGATTGCTTTACGGGAAATGCAAGCTCCACGGACTAAGAAAGAACTCCAATGCTTAAACGGCAAGGTAGCAGCATTAAGCCGCTTCATCTCAAGGGCAACGGACAGGTGCATTCCCCTATTTGATGCATTAAAAAAGGAAAAGAAAAGCTTCCAGTGGACTCCTGAATGCCAGCAAGCATTTGAAGATCTCATCAAGCACATGGAATCCCATCCGATGCTATCGAAGCCTAGGGATGGAGAAAGCTTGCTCTTATACCTTGCAGTGTCATCCCATGCGTTGAGCGCAGCACTCGTTAGGGAGGAAGACAAAGTGCAGTGGCCAGTATACTATATTAGCAAAAGGTTTACTGGGGCAGAGATGAATTATCCAAGGATAGAAAAGCTTGCGTATGCCTTGCTCATCGCATCACAAAAGCTCAGGCCCTATTTCCAATCCCACTCTATTAAAGTCCTTACCGATCAACCCTTGAAACAGGTGTTGTTCCGTCCGGAAACTTCAGGGAGACTCCTGAAATGGAATATTGAATTCAGCCAATATGATATCACTTACTACCCCAGAAAAGCAAAAAATGGGCAAGCTCTGGCCAACTTTATTGCTGAATTCACTGATAGGGGAGAGGAAATGGAGGAAACTAACGAATTGGCCGTTAGGTGGAAACTTTTTGTTGATGGAGCTAAGAATGAATATTGTGCTGGGGCGGGGATAGTATTCGAAACCCCAGAAGGACGACATGTATGCTGTGCTCTGCGATTTGAATTCCCCATCACCAACATCGAGGCCGAATATGAAGCGTTACTTGGAGGATTGCGGGTTGCAAAAGAACTAAGCTTTAAAAGTCTACTAATATTCAGCGATTCACAGCTAATGGTTTCTCAAATCAAAGGTGAATTTCAGACTAAGATGGGAAGGCTTCCGACATATCTGCTTAAAGCCAAAGAACTTCTCGACAACTTGGAATATTATTCTATCTCTAATATTCCCCGCAGAGAAAATTGGAAGGCAGATTCCTTATCAAAGCTGGCTAGCACCGGAGATCCTCAAATCTTCGATCTAGTTCCTGTGGAAGTATTATCTAGTTCCAGCATTGAGGAATCCGATATAGACTGGGTTATGGAAGCAACCAACGAGCCCGGCTCGTGGATGACCCCTATAAAAACTATATACTTCACGGAACACTTCCTGAGAAACCAAAGGATCGCAGAAAACTGCTCCGAAAGTCTCGCCTATATCTCGTCCAAGGCGGTCATTTATACAGGAGAGGATATTCAACACCATTACTACGGTGTGTAACAAAGGAGGAATCCAAAGCGATTTTGGCGGAGCTACATGAAGGAGATTGTGGGGGTCATGTTGGTGGACAGACTCTTGCCAAAAAGGTCCTTCGATATGGTTATTTTTGGCCCGATGTGAACTTCGACTCAATGACATTCACTAAGAAATGCGACCGGTGCCAGAAATTTGCAAAAATTCCAAGAGCTCCGTCAACTGAATTGACACAGATGTTGAGTCCCTGGCCATTCGCTGTCTGGGGCATAGACTTGATTGGAGCACTACCTACCGCAAAATCAAGCTTCAAATATGCTATAGTGGCCGTGGATTACTTTACCAAATGGGCTGAAGCTGAACCATTGGCAACTATCACATCAAGGAAGGTAATCAAATTTGTGTTGAAAAATATCATATGCAGGTTTGGAGTTCCACAGAAAATTATCACCGACAATGGCACACAATTTGAAAGTGATGAATTCAAGGATTTCTGCAACAAATATCATATTCAGAAAAGCTTTGCAGCAGTTTCCCACCCGCAGGCCAACGGGCAAGTTGAGGCAGTCAACAAAATCCTGAAATCCACCATTAAAAAGCGTCTCGAGAAAGCTAAGGGCAACTGGATTGAAGAATTGCCACTTGCCCTATGGGCTTATCGTACGACTCATAAAACTGCAACTGGGCATACTCCGTTCTCCTTGGCATATGGTTCGGAAGCAATGGTACCTGTGGAGTTAGAGGTTCCAACTCACCGCAGAATTCATTTTAACCAAGAAGAGAATGAAAAGCTGCAACTTTAGGCTCTTGATTTACTCGAGGAGAAAAGGACTGAATCAGAACTTAGAATGGTCGCCCATCAGAGAAGAATTGCTCGACACTTCAATCAAAAGGTCAGGCATAGAACATTCGAAATGGGAGACCTGGTGTTAAAGAAAATCATGACCGCAACAGGAGTCTTTGGTTCCAATTGGGAAGGTCCATTTGTCATCGACCAAAAACTCCTCGACGGTACCTTTAAGCTCAAAACTACAGATGGAGTAGAACTCCCAAGGGCCTGGAACAGTGATCACCTTCGTCGCTATTTCAAATGATTTTCTAACTCATGTACTTTTGTATTTTTCTATAAATACAGTAAATACTTTGTATGAAATTACATGAATATAAATCCAACAGCACTTCTGACTCTGTCAAAGCTTCATATTTGCATGCCTTTGATCATATATCCAAAAGATGCACAGCTATGGTTACAGGACACAATACCTCCGTCATCCTGTTTTCCGGCATAAAACTCGCCATAGCTTTACTGAAGAAATATGGTCCAAAAGCAGGCGCAATCTTAACCCAAAACCTCTCCGAGGATTCTCAGTCGAATAATAAACTGAGTCTTCTCCTGGGGTGCTCTGTCAAATAACCCAAAGTCAGACAAAATTTGATCGCGTTATGGCCGAGTTTCTTAACCCAAACCCTCTCCGAGGATTCTCAGTCGAATAATAAACTGAGTCTTCTCCAGGGGTGCTCGGTCAAATAACCCAAAGTCAGACAAAATCTGATCGCGTTATGGCCGAGTTTCTTAACCCAAACCCTCTCTGAGGATTTTCAATCGAATAATAAACTGAGTCTTCTCCAGGGGTGCTCGGTCAAATAACCCAAATTCAGACAAAATCTGATCGCGTTATGGCCGAGTTTCTTAACCCAAACCCTCTCCGAGGATTCTCAGTCGAATAATAAACTGAGTCTTCTCCAGGGGTGCTCGGTCAAATAACCCAAAGTCAGACAAAATCTGATCGCGTTATGGCCGAGTTTCTTAACCCAAACCCTCTCTGAGGATTCTCAATCGAATAATAAACTGAGTCTTCTCCAGGGGTGCTCGGTCAAATAACCCAAAGTCATACAAAATCTGATCGCGTTATAACCGAGTTTCTTAACCAAAACCCTCTCCGAGGATTCTCAGTCGAATAATAAACTGAGTCTTCTCCAGGGGTGCTCAGTCAATAAATCAAAGTCAGATAAAACTTGACTACGATATTACTGAGTCTTTGACAAGGAAAACCTTTGAAAGGCATTCAAACATTTCTCGAATACCCAACGCATTAGGATGCAAAGGATAAGAGATTATGGATAACACATGCGAAGGACGTATGAAGAATGAAAAAGCTCCAAATGTCACAATGCAATGACAGACGCTTCCTAAATTCTGACTACAACTTAAAAATATCCAAAAATATTCCATTGGTACGGGGGCATATAGCAAAAGTGACTACTTGATTCTTTACATGCCAAAGGATCACTGCAAACAAGCCATGTGTGTAAAGTGAAATGTGCAAATGTGGTATGCAAACCAGGACAAGCGGAAGAAAGTAACGACAAGGTTCAGAATACAAGAGCACAAGAGCACTGCCATGTCACATTCAAACACAGAAAGGCAAAATAAAAGCAGGAAGATTAAGCAAGTTAGTCAACTGAGCGGCAGTAGATACTATAAACACATCCCTTCCATCTAAGAAGAGTCAACAAACGCAAGTACAATAACCATGGTGTTTCGACATCAGCGACTTAAAGAGTTAAAGTGGGGACCGACACCCGCATATACAACCGGTCTAAAGTTATGAACATACTAAGCAAAAAGCCAAAAAGATAGGAAGAACGGTACCATTACTTAGGAGAACCGGAAGGAGAACCACCTGGACTTGCCCTGCCCGCGGAGCTCGACAGTTCAGCAATGAGGTCGTCCTGGGACTTTAAGACCTGAATAAGCACAGCCTTATCCTTCTCCAACAAGGCGATCCGCTCCAGGTTCTCCCGATTCAACCGTTGGAGGTCGCAAGAAAAAGTCTTCCACGCACCAAACTTGCGCAAGTGGTACCGCTCAATGTCTCCCAAGTGCCTCTCCATCCAGGCCTTCGTCTCGTCAAGCTGCGCCGCAAAATGAGTCCAGAGAACGTCCAAGTCTTCTGGAACTGACCAATCATCTGACGGATATATATATCCAAGCTGAATTGATCAAAGTGCAAACCATCAAGGCACCAACCTTCAAATCGGTTAGCCAGTTCAGAGGTATGAGGAACAGGACAAAAGCGAGGCCTGTTGATGATGGCCCGAAGATCAGCAGAAGATGGCTCGACCGGAGAAGCATGGGGCTCAGCTGCGGGCTGTTTTCCCAAGCACTGACGTTTCCTTGAACTCTCTTGATCAGAACTTCTTGACATCCTGCAAAATAAAGTTTTTCGAGCATGAAAATGTGTAACTGGCTCTAAATCAAGGAAGAACGACTGAAACCGGTTCAACCTTGGATCGACAAAAATTGAACCAATTCGATTCCGGATCGGCCATGGCCGATCCATGGTGGATCAACCACAATCAATCCAGTGATGGATAGATCAAACCCGATCCCAAGATGAATCGACCATCCAAAATTCTCCCAAGCGAAAGATCATCTAGAGTGACTCAAGTGAAACTACACTCAATTGATAAATGACATCAACGACAAAGACTTACGAAGGCTGTCGCGATTGAAAATGAACTAACTCAAAAGATACATGAGATTTGGAAGAATGGTTCGGGTTGAAGAAGCACGGTCTTGAAACAACAGCTTGAATCGGCGAAGAAGTAAGCAAGAAATTAAGCAATTTGTTTTAAAAGAAGAGAGCCGCCATTAATGAAAATTCTGACCAAGAAAAAGTGAAGGAGAGAATGATGAGTTAAATTAATTACATAAAGTTTAATTTGGTCTCTTCATATTTCGAGAATTGTCTCTTCGTCTTCCAGAATTTGGCTTTTTCGTGCGTTCCAAAACTGGAGAAAAGACCGACCCCCCAAGCTAATTCCAGAACCGGCCCATGAAAACTGCATCCAAGACCGACCCGTAATGGAAGCGGATCGATCCACTAATATTTCGAAGCCCACAGTTTTCATAAAAACTATGAAACTATGAGGGGCAAAATGTTATCCATCTGAACGATCCAAGTGAGTATGGGTCGGTTTTAATCGTTTTGAAGAAGGGATCGGTCCTGCCGTTATTAAAAGGGAACGGTCGTAGCGCAAGATTCCTGGCCATCCTAAAGCTGGTCGCCCCAGAAGCCAAAGAAATCTGGTCGCTCCAAAGAGTAGAAGAACCTTGATCGTCCTAAGGATTCTGATTGTTCCTGAGGGTAGAAACTCCTGGTCGCTCTCTTTAATGCGCTGACCCGATCGTCCCAAAAGCTAAAGAAAGCTGGTTGTTCCAAACTTGGTCGCCCGCTAGTCTCTGATCGCTCCAAATACAAAGGGCAGCTGATCGTCCTTCTCTGGAGACCGATCCCATGTTTGAGGGAACCAATTCCGATGTGTTCTCAATCCTGGTCGCACAATTCTGGAGGGTATTCATTGGTCGGTCCGCTCCGCATTCTAGCCTCCTGGTCGTCCTTTACTCTAGCGGAAGCTCCTGGTCGGCTAAAGCGTTAGAAACGACCTGTGAGGGCATGACAGCTGGAAACAACTGGTGACAACTGGCAATGGCATTTTCTTAAATACCGAAAAAACCGACCAGACCCCTGCATACAAGATTTCATCCATCTCTCCGCCTATAAATAGGACCCTACCTCCATCATTTTGGGGGGGCTTTTTCTGGAATTACGAGGAGGTGCTGCCTAATTGCTTTCAGATTTTCTCCAAGCATTTCCACATCTCTTCTCTATCATCGATCACAAATCTATGGAGCATTGGAGCATGTGGAGCATAGCTTTCATGGAGGAACAAGCATAAGCACTCTTCACATTACTTCATTTCTTCTTGATCATCTAAGGAGCTTTTATCCATGGCTTTCATGGAGGGATTGGCATAAAATACGTCAAGCTTTCATCCATTCTTTCAATCGGTTGTAGAGATAAATGCATGTCAAAGAAGCTTGTATGAATGCATAATGGAGCAAATATTGTAATTTTGTGGCTACTAATGAAATTCAATCTTCAAAGTGGACGTAGGCTCGAATAAGAGTCGAACCACTATAAAATTCTTGTCTTCTTTCTTTATTTTGGTATTTTGATGCTTTTGAATGTTAGATATGGCCTCACACAACTCTAAAGGTTTTCTAACGCCCCGCCTCTGAAAAGGTGACGTGCTTTCTAAGCATCTCGCCTCCGATTAGGTAACGTGTTTAGAAATCCCATTTTGGTTGTTATACCAATTGTCGGTATCAACACGCGCAACTCTATTTATAGAGAAAATGTGATGTGTTACATATTACAACTATGCTATTTATAATTGTTCCTTGATATCTCCTTCTCAGTACTGCCTCTTGGTGTCACCTTCACTGATTCTTGTATTGGCTCTGGTATCGACTTCAGTATCGGCTTCTGTACCAGCTCCTTGTATTGTTTTCCTTGCATTCGTTTTGGTTTCATCTTTAGCATCATTATCAATTTCTTGGTTTCGATGTTGCCTTCTTGGCATTGGTTTCAGCATTCTCTTTGTATTCGGTATTGCCTTATTGGCATTGGTTTTGGCTTCGGTGTTACCTTCTAGGCTTCGGTGCCAAGATATTTGTTCCAATAGCCTGATGCTGATAGCGTATTTACATTAACCATCGCATTATATACATACACAACCTCTACTCACATCTGTAACAATCAAAAAAAATTTAACAATCAATAATTAATTATTAAATTAATTGATTAAAGAATAAGTTGAAAAATAAAGGGAATTGGGAAACATGGTTTATGTCGTTGGGTCTCTTATGATTTTCTGGTTCAGTTAGACTTTTGGTTTGTGTGAAGCGGACTTAAAATGAATAAGTTATGGCAGTTTGAAATTTGAATTAAAAATCAGAAAATTTAATAAACAAACTGAATTCTAAGTAACATAAATAATGTTTGTAATGTTTGGGACGACCCCCTCCCAGGCCTGGTCGACCTATGCCAAAGAAGAGTCTACGCTTGTGTCGACCCCCCCCCCGAGAGATGGGTCGACCCGGGTCGTTTTTTAGGCATGATTTCTTGCCCGGCATAGAATCGGAGAACTTTCTGGTTTGTTCAAGACTTTTCTTTTGCATTGGACATTTGACAATTTTGACCTGACTCAATGGGCTTAGGTTACTCTACCTCCTCTATAAATAACCCTCAAACCCTCCCCCTTGTTCCATACAATTCCTTCTTCATTTATGTGCCTCCACTACACCATTTTTACTCAAATATAAATATAGTTTTAGAATATAAAAAATTGCGCACAAATTCTGGGAATTTGATTATTTATTTTAGAGACATCTACCATGGCCATTAGATAAGCATATTTAGGTGAGATTTATGTGATTACTAGATTTCCAATAAGTTAAAGTTAAATCTATACAATAGTAGTTATAGGTGTTTCAGAACTGGATTATTCATAGTTCCCCAAACTAGAATATGATAGATTTTTTAGATTCAGTTTGTCTATTTTTCATTCAGAATTCTTTGTCTATTTCTACAGTTTCTATTTAAATTTCTATGATCTATTATGTCGGATCTCTTATTCCCTTTTTATGTTTCTAGATTTCGTAGTTACGTCAAAATATGCCTAAAAGGCTTATGAATATGATTAAATCAGGCATGAACCTATACTCCTAATAACATGCAATCGATTATTACTCCTTTCCTTTTATTTTGTGCTTGGATAAGGGAATACAAATAATTGAACTGAAATAATCAAATTGAGGCAAAATTGAGCAAGTTGAAAACTGCAGTTTAGAAGGGAACAATTGGATTAAGTCAAATTTGGACTGTATAAATGCCTATCGAACAGATTATGATAGAAGTCGTACTGTAATCGGTACATTAAATAAATATGATAATTGGGAATTATAATAAGAACAAATGGTTTATTTGCAAATTTTTATATGACTTAGAATAATTAAAACGGATGGTTAGACCTAATATGTGCATATTAATTTACAGTGTTTAGGTAAATTACAAGCCTAGTATTTCATCGTTATGCTTTAATATGAACATATTAATTTACAATGTGTGGGTAAATCTCGAGCCTAAAAATTAGCATGCCATTATTAGGCCTTGAATGGAACATTGATTTACATTGTATGGGTAAATTACAAGCCTGAAATATGGCATAGGCTTTAGTATGACATATGGACTTATAGGAACAGTTACAGGCCTAATATCTGTTAAATTGTTTGCCAGTGCCAGATCAAGGGTCGGGGAATTGAGCTAAGTTAATTATTTGTTGGGATCTATTCCATGTAGCAAGCCCTTTTTTTATCATTTTCGGTCTTAATATGAGACAAGGGCATGCACCATGTTGTGTTGTGGATGTAAGTCGGTCCAATTGGAGGGTGTGGGTGCGTTTCGGCAGGTCTGTGTGCATGCACTGGTCCGATCTGCGAACATAACCCACTTTAACACCTATGTATAAGGTTACGTCTTTTACTGATGGGCTAGGGCATGATAATCCCAAACCTATAGTACGCATGGGTTATTCATGACCCATTGCAGCAATTGAGTAGTATTAGGAAATTTGTTCCTAATTTCGTTTCGAATTTATGGAAGTGCAAAATAGCCATCATTATCAAATCTTACGAATGAAAACTGTTACATCTTATATACCATTTTTGCTATCCTAATTCTATTTGTTCACTTATAAATGTATAGAGACACTCATCCTTTTATGACACTAGAACTACTATTTTATCTATTTTTCGTTTGCTTATTATTCATGCTAGTATTCACTACTACTCACTAGACTTTTTATCTAGCTTATGTGTCCTTTTCTTCGCTCCTTTTTCTTCCCCCCAGGCTCTCACGATGGGAGTGCTTAGCTGGAATGCTTAACCGGTTCTTTCTAGTTCTTTCTTGGAGATTCTTCTGGAGATGTATTTTTCTTCTTTTATTTTCCATGGATTTGTTGCTTACTTTGGCTGTTTTGGGAAATTGTAATAAGTATGTACTCTGAAGATATTTATTTTATGGCTAATGTTGGAGACATGAAAATTTAAGACAATTTGGTTATGTTTGAATAAATGGTTTTATTTTAATGAAAATTATCTTCTTCTTCCGCTATAAATTTTATTGGTTTATGTCTTGTGGTATCTTAGACTCTGTAATGCTTTTTATCTTTATACCTTCAATACTGCATATTTCTTGATGGGATTCTATAATAGAAGAATGTTAAGAGGTGCAGGGTGTTACACCAATTGATGGTTCCATTAGATTCAGATTGTTCGTTACATGAATAAAAAGTATAAGGATTGCTATATTTTGATTTCAAACCATTTGACAGTTATAACAATATCGATATATGGTAAATAGTTGTTTTAGAAGCACAACGTTAGTTACGACAAAACTTAAATTTCTGAATGGACATATAGTTCGACCATGCATAAATTAAACATTTGTCCATTTCTGTAAGAAGCTGACATCGTTAATCGAGTTTTGAAAGTTATCTTCCACGCACTATTAATTTGGTTCTCGAGACTAGTCTTATTGCTTTCAGAAAACTTTTTTACATATGACGGCATGTGGCATGCATCAATTGAAGATGATGGGATTTTGGGTTCATTTAAGAATTAAATAATACTATATTATCCAGACCCGATTTTTCTATTGGTCGATGGCTGTTCATTTTCACTGTAGCTCATTTCCCTCTTCATAAAAATATATGTAACTTCCCCATTTGCTTCAAAAATTCAAATCTATCAATTTTTTTAATGAAAAATCCTGAATTCGAATTCCCTGAGATCATGTAACTAATCACCACATATCCATATTGATCTTGAAGCATTCGATACTGATTTCTGGGGTGATTGTGAGTTATTGGCTAGCTAGGGTTCGCGTTTGTGATCGATTCGAGGTGAGTTAGGAGACGAAACCACCACCATCATATCTCTCATTAAGAAACGTTCCTACCACTAGAGTTTGATCAAATTTGATTAATAAAGGCAATGTCCGAAAGTGGACTATCAGGGAGGAAGTAAGGGATGGACGCATTTTTGTTTGGTGACTCGTAGTTGAGGAAAGTGGGGTGAACAAGTCCGACTTGTGGTGAGAAGTTCATAGGCGCAATCGAAACTTGATTTTGTTGCTTGGAAATATGTACTAATCCGAGACATGCACGATGCATTTTGTGATGTGCACGACACAACAGGTTAAGGAAGAAAGCTCAGAAGGGACTTACAGCTAATGCAGGTAATTAACTTAATTAGTTTAAGGATGTTTTATTTTGTTATTTAAATAATTTTAAAACTTATTACTTGCATAACTTTTGCATACGAGGTCAGGTTTGGACGCCATTTTTTTCTGCGGACTTATTTTGACAAGCTCTACACATTGGAGTAGGTTTGGACCAATTTTGCTGACGTGTGTGGTATTATCTCTCACTAAAGTGTGTTTGTTTAGATAGTATTGGTTTGATATTCTAAATTGATTTATAATTATAAAACGTAATATTTAGGATAATTGAACCTAGTATTAGTTAGTAAAAATATTAATAGAACTTACCTATTACTATAATTTAATGACACTATCTAACCTAATACTATAATAGAACTTACCTATTACTTTCTAATATAATGACACTATCCAACAAGTGTCTCTAAACTACAAAATCTCAACTACCTGTCTAACCTATGGGTTTGTTTTGTGGAAGGGGTCAGGAAAAAAGTACTATTGAATGGACAAATTACACCTTCTATAAATAATGATATATATGTTGTTATATCACTGGTTCATATTTACTAAGTTATTTGGATTTACTGCACATTACACTTTCAACTTTACTCATAAATCATACCCATCTACTCCCTCGTAGATTAACTTAATAAATCTTATATAAATATAGCTATATGCTCAATATATTGAGGTACTCCCAATAGTACGCTCATAAGCTAGTCCTTTCTTTAATTACGTCTTCGACGTAGGATTGAATGAAATCTTTTCCTTTTTTGTATTTTTTGTTATAATATTATTCTTTTTGTTATTCGTAAATATAACTGTAACCAGATTTTGATATTCACTAGATCGCTTATATTAGTTTTAGCGACCACAGTTTAAAACTTTTTAAAGTTCTAGTACACCCATTTTATTTTCTTCCTAACTGAGCACATATGATTTTCAATTTTTCAAAGTATTAAAGCATTTTTCACCTTATTTTAGTTTTTGCTCTATACACCTTGGCCTGTTAATGATGTCAATATAAAATTCCATTTGTACTCCTAAATATTCTTTAAAGTACAGTTACTAATATTCAGCACCTAGTCCATGCATGAAAAAGAATATCTACACATAAATTAAAGCAAAACTGAATGTGAATGACATGTGAATTGTCAAGAAATTCTCCATATGGTATTGGTTGGCAACACATAAATTTGTGCTACAATTCAGGCCTTTCCTCAGCAGGGTTTAGGACATTAAGATATATTATACTAATTAACCGGTTACCTTTTACGGTTGTCCAATGCTAAAATTTATACACTAATCTTTTGAGTTAATTTTCTTTAAGAAAACATGTTTTACTAGGGAATAAACAAACAAAAAATTGATCGTAAAACAAACTATTAATGGTCACCATGGCCAAACTAAAGCTTATATCAAAAGCTTTTTGAATTTCTATAATGCTTACTATTAAACTGATAAACCCATTTATTGCTTAACTCATGCACTAATATTTGTAGTTCTTCAATATTTTGAACTCATTGTCAACTACTTTTAAAGAAACCAAGAAGAAAACTTATTTTCACAGCAAATATACGCACATTTATACAAAAAGTGAAAATATATCTATACGGAAAGACATGAATAAATTCACCATATTGTAGCATATAGGAAGACAACATTAAGTTTTGCACGATATATCCAGCTAAATTACCACGAACCTCGTCCATGTCTTTCTGGCTATAAAAACCACCTTCCCTTATACATTACAATAAAGAGATTAGTTCGAAACATCAATCATATGATTACTCAATATAAAATATATTGAAGAAGAAAAAATTAGCACCTCCAGCAAATTAATGCTTTGACGAAAGTTTTTAACTATATCATACATGTATTTCACCACATAATATACACAATCTGTCGATTTTAATTATTGAGGGCACTAGAGAAATATTCAAAATTATTTAATAGTTAGTTTAAAATGTATCTATAGCCTAAACGACATACAAGTATTTTTTTTACATAACAAATCACCTTAACATTCTTCCACTTTAAGGCGTTTCCTCGAGACTTGCCGCCACATGCCTTGTATGTTTTAAAGGGCCTACAAATGAAATAAATTGTTAAATAACTAATTTATGCGTTCAACAAAAAATATATCAAAAAGCAGATAAATACAACGTACATGTTCGCTTGCGCCTTAATTTCCAGTTTAGGTTTGCGCTTTGTTTGAGGATCCAAAACATAAATCTCAGTCTTCTCCATATGGATAACAAGTAGTAGACAGTGTTTCCCACATTATAAGATTTATAGAAAGTTAAAATCAACATCGAATTTGTAAACTAATTTCTAAAAGTGTAAGATTCATACCCTTCATAGTGTGGGGCTAAGACTAAAGTCTTAGACTGCAAAGCTAGCCATGCATTTGAGATATATATCTTTGTCGCGTTTGGATATTTTCGCACTTGGGAAAGCTTATAGGGACACATAAACCCAATGCTCTCCACTTCGAGGTTGTTGCACATATGATTTAAGCACCTATGCATTATTTAAACTTATAATCAACTATATATAGTGTACTACTTCAAAAGTGTTTTCTTGAAAGTAGAATTGATGGGATAAATGGATGAAAAATACTCACATGATATACAGCTACAACCGTGATCCATTCAACCATGTCATGGTAAGGAACTGGACATAGTCATGCATAATGATACGTATTTCAAAGTCCTTGTCATATGTAAATAAATCCTTATTAACATGAATTAGATTGATGACATTATCGCTGGATGGTGCTTGAGCTATCATGCCATGTAAATATCTGCACTTATTAGGTAAAGCTTTAAGAATCCCTTCATCCACAATTGGTTTATGCTTTGCAGGCTTATTTGTCATCATACATGTGACCTTTTCATTATTACCTATGACCTTAGCAACACGATCTTCCAATTTGTCTTTGCTCATACTAAGTGTAGCCTATATACACAATTTTATACGCTTTATTCAGGTATAATTTCTAGCATGCATATGATCTTTTGTGATCTGATATGGTTGATATATGAATCGAAGCGAATGGATGCAAAATTGAGTTATGTTTGTCTAAAAACATTAAAGGTCAACAAATAAAAGACAAAAATTGTCTTACTTACCATATCACCGTCTCCTAAATGTACAAGACTTTTAGGTCATTGAGCAAAACTACCGATTGATTCTCCTATTACGGTTAGATTTTTAGTTGGAACCAGAAGCGGGGTTCCCTCATAACCAGGCACCACTATATCAATTCCAACCTTTACATGATCGGCCGAAATTGGTTGATTGTGACATTTATCTCCTAGCTTAGAAGCAGGATGCACGATGACACTACCTACTGCGATAGCCTTGGAGTCGAAATTCACGGCTAAATGACATTTATTGGTTTCTAGGATGGCAAGTACAAAACCAAACTTTAACACGTGTCAAATGCATAAATCATATACGTTTACAAAAACAAACTTTTGAATTATTACCTGTAAGTCTGTAAAAGGATCTGTCTCTTGCATTTTGTCTATGGTTTGAAATTTATCCAATTGAGCAGACTGACAACTAATACGATGACCAACTGATGGTGTATTATTTTCCGCCTCTATATTATTGGGCTTTTGCATACCAATCATGCTCAAAATGTCTGCAACCTTTTTCTTAACCATTGTATCCACCATAAACTCCTATCGTTGACTCATTTTATTATCTATTTCCTGGGTGATAAGATGTAATTCATTTGCTGATATTACACCACTTGGACCTTTATTTTTTTCCTCCGCCTTCCCAAATACGTCTTTAATACCAACCGTCCCAACAATTCCTCTGACTCGACTTGGATTCTCTTTTTTTTCAAGAGCCCGATTCAAGACATCACCATGTCTATTTGGAACCCATCTCCAATCATTCTATGAATAACAAAAAGTATCTCAATAATTCACTACTACATTTTTCATGAGATTAATCAAAAGAGATGAAATGCAAAGAAACTAATCACACCATTTTATCTGCAACCATCTTAATTTTCTCATTTGGGATTGCATAATTTTCATCCACACCTTTTTTCGATCTTGCTAAAATCCCATCCTGACTTCGATCCACAAATGATCCACTTGGTAATGTGATCGAAGAATTATTGCCTTTAGCTATCCATTTAGCCTTTTCCCTGCATATCCAGCATGCCCCACATAGTGAGGATGCTTATTGTATATCTGATTCTTCCTATTCCTCTCACTTATTTTCTTTTTCGTAACCAAAATATCATTATATGAACAGAAATGATGTGTTCGATTGTGTAATTATCCACCGAATGAAAAATATAATGTAGTTCAAGAATTAAGTAAATTCCCACTGTGCTTTAGTGATGCCATCATAAAACTCGTACGACTCTTTGTGGTCCTACGGAAGCTTTCTTGTCATCGTAATCTAGCCACTAACCAATTTTGTTTTGAAATCTTTCCATCCTCCATCAACATATTTTAATGTAATATTTTTCATTTTGTATATTTATGGTATTCGGTCTGAGATAATAAAAGATATGACAAAAATACAAGTTAATATTCTGCGATAATATATTGTTTAAGAGTTGCACTCTTCATCATAAGCACTACTCATATTAAATGATATTTATATATCATATAACATATTATATAACATAAGAGAGTTACAAATAAACTTATGATACCTGGAAATCTTCCCAAATGGTGTCCTTAATCCCTTGACTAACAATGTCCCAACTCTTAATATTTATATCAATTTTAGATCTAGTCGTGTCGTCGACATACGCCTTATAAGATTTTTCCCACTTTCCAATGGGCTTGCCATAATCACTCCACTTGATGTATTTTGGCTCTTATGTCCTATATTTCTTTCCGATTGTTCGACCTCTTCGCCTCTTCTTAGATGGCAACTGCGAAGTAGAAGGGTTATGCTCTTCAGTGTGTTCGTATGGTTGCAAATCCATTGTTCCTATATCAAAAGTTGAGCACAATGTCTAAAATCATGAGATTATTTCCTCTTATTATTCATATGCCTCCCAAAGGAAAGACAAATCATATCCAAGCAGCTGCCTCATTTAATCAATGAAACATTCTTCAGCCAAGATATATATAGATCATTGCACTGAATATATACATTACCACTTTATTATGATATAAGACTTTTGAATACAAAAATACTTGCGCTAATTCTGTTCAATTGTCCATGAAGAAATTTTAGCCACGTAAAGGCAAAATGATTACACTGGAAATTTTTATTGTATGGAAATATCTTGCTCAGCAGTTAATCACCATGGTATTTATCATGCATGACAAATATTTGCAATGCAAATTCACTTTTCTCTAGATGCATATGCAACATATTCTATACACAATCCAATACAAAATTCGACATCCATAAAACATTTTAAAATATTATTAGATTCACCAATAGTGAAGAAACTTACAACATAGATTTTATGAGAAGGGATAGAGGTAAGGCTACTGTTTTCAAAAATGAAGAGACCAATATAAGAAACCACTAGTAGTAAGGAGACAGGTGAGCATTATTTGATTAAAAAATTCAGTTGATTTGGCAGCTTTGCAGACTGGTAAGCAATCTTCAAGGTTAAACTGAACATTAAAAGAAACTGATATTAGCCTAGGAAGTAGCTCAGTACAAATCAATAGGTATTTACATCTTTTAAGTTTCATATGTTATTCATGCAATTGTTTTTAACAACACATATAGCTTTTAATCTATCAAATTTATATAGAGAGCGTTATGTATGTGTGTGTGTGTGTATATATATATATATGTATGTATGTGTGTACACATATATGTATGTTTTTGTATGTATATATATATATATATGTATGTGTGTATACAGAATAATTATGTTAACCATGAATGTTCATATTAATTAAAAAGTTGAAATAGAAGAAGAAGAGAGAGCTATTCCTCTGTACCCAAAATTCACTGTCCCTCTAGACCCAACCAATGAGGATCTCCAATTTTCTCCTTTTTGCAATTAAATCAAAGAAAAAATATGAGTTCAATTGCAAAATTGTTGAATTCAGTGGGTGCTGATTGGTAAGGGATAGAAGGACAGAGAATTTTGGGTATAGGTTATTTTATTTGGAAGAAAATGTAGTTCATGGTATACGTGTTGAAAAAAGAAAATAATAAACTTGATTTGTTTCCCATTTTTCTGGAGTATTCTTGTACTGTTGAGAGAGCTTTTGAAATTGCTATTATTTAGGAAATGATTTTTTTCCATATATATTTAGATATATTTCTAAGATATTGCAAATCTAGAATCACTACAACAAATTGACTACATTACAATGGTGGAAAACAATTGTAAAACACTTTTTACAACGGTGGAGCCACCGTCTTCTATTAAGAAGTTGTAATAGACTAAAATATTTTACAACTTTTTTGCACCGTTGCGACATCGTTGTGAAATGTATATTTTACAATTGTTTTCCACCATTGTAATAAACTTTATTACAACTGTTTATAATTGTTGTAATATATTTTATTAAAAGTATTATTTAAAGTTGTAATATATGAACAAATTATATACATATTATTAATAAAAGAATTCATTTCAGAACATATTATCCACAAAACTGAAGATATCAAACAAACTTAAAACATGAACCAAAACAATATATTATAATTTTCAAACTCTCAACATTTTTTTATAAGTCATACAAGCATCTCAAGTACATAAAACACTACAACAAAGTCCAAAAGAATGATCTAGCATTAGCATGTCGCTTTATTGATCTAGCACTTGCATGTCGCTTCTCAATGTCAGAACTAGAGGAAGCAGCAATATCATGATGGCATGCCAACCATTCGGTGAACACTAAATAGCTGGTAAAAGAAAGCTCGATCCCACATCATCAAATTGCTCACATCTTTTAATCAAATGCCCAGTAAATTCGAAAGCGGCTGTGTATGCACTTTGAAGTAGCACGATCTTTTGAAAGATTTCAATATATGATTGGCTATCTAATTCCTTGTTCACATTATGGGCTGTGAAAATAAGAACAGCTATGAGCCTCACAATAAGCAAACCATTCTCAGCAGCATCCAGGCCAAAATTAAACTCGTCCATAAGGCCGGAAGATAGAAGGTATATAATATCTTTTTTAACTGCAACAACAAGTTATTTGAAAGTTTTCAAGCTGTAAGGAATATGATAATGATAAGAGTAGTATTTATATCGTCAAAGGTTTACGCATTCCATAAATGCATAAGCTAAACAGCTCTAATGGAGAGTATTCATAAGTCCAAAAGCGAGAAGGAAAGGGAGAAGACTTTGGCTGATCAGTTTGAAGCTAAGCGTGCTAAAAGAAGGGCAAGTAGAAAAAGAAAGCATGCAAGAAGAGAGGACTGATTTGCTTAGGGACCTATTGAAAAAGCACTGGCTCCAACATCTGCACCCACTGCCGAACCTGCCAAGGCACCTGTTAAGAAGTCAAAGAAGTAGAGGAGTAAATGGTATTGCTGTCTTTGTTTATGAATCTTTGTTTATGTCTAAACTCCACCTGTAATTGTATTAAACTTGTTTTTTGTTTCTGTTTGACGTACAATACAAATTTGAACTGGCATAGTATTGTTCTGTGTGTGTTTAAGGTTACCTTGAAATGCTCGACCCTTAAAAAAAAAAAACTAAACAGCTTTAATGAATCAAAGGACTAATATATCCAATCAACCAAATATTACTAAATAATCCATTTCCAACTCCTAAAACATCATTAACAGATGTTGTAACCAAAATGAAATTGAAAATAATAACCTTTAATTGCACAACTTCAAAACCAAACACTTTATCGTCACCCAACTAATCCTTCACAAATCCCTCAACCATAGCTCCAGGATGACTACCAAACGCAATTGTCCTACTTTTCTGTTCAACACAAGAACTTCATAACTTTGATAGTTTAAGTTCTCAACACAGACATACGTCCAATCTGATTAAGCATCAACCATTCCATATCCCACCTACTTATTGAAATTTTCTTTGCCTTGTTTTTTTTTTTAAAAAGTTGAATCCAAAAGAAAAATTTAAAAATTAATAAAGAGTGCGAAACCAAACACCAATTATTTTTATAGAAAATAAAAGTGATATATTAATTAAAATTAGAAAAAGCTATACCATTTAGCTCGAAAATCGCTCTTACCGATCAGCACAACTCTGAAATGCTAAAAAGCACAAGTAGCCGGAACCGGAACCGCTCAATAAAGCACCATATCCAAAAAACTCAATTGCTTCAGCAATCGCCGAGCTAATCAGATGAGAAGATGGAATAAAAGCAACTCCAAATGTGTATGCAGACAATATAAAAATCCAATAGCCACAAGAACAAAGACAGTAACAATGAATCCGCACTTAAGGACCGTCGAGCAAAGCATGACGTTTGACGTAGAGTTGAAGGAGAAAAACTGGGTTTCACGGTCCATGTTGTTGGGGGTGTCGGTCGATATCAAGGTCGACAATGATCGTAGGTGATGAGGAAAAGAAGCGGATGGCTAAGTGACGAGGGGAGGAGAGCAGACAACCATTCAATGTCAAGGCTTTTGGGTTCGATTTTGATTTAGGGAAATGAACGGGTGAAGGCAATATTAAAATTTAATACACGAAATATGTTGGAGCCAAATTTTTTTGTTTTGCGGCTAAAATTGGGTATTGTTATTGACACTCCAAATATTGTTAAGAGGTGATCAATTTTAAGGGGACTCCATATAAAATTTTAATTGTTAAGGGGAGGCTTCGAAATGAGAAATTAGATACCAAACTGCCCTCGCATAAAAAATTAACAATACATTAACTCAGAAAATATGGAAAACATGAACGTAGACACATCAAACGATAAAACAAAAAAAATCAATCAACACCATTTTTATTAATATAAAATAGTACAATGCCAAAAAATATACACATAGATGAAGACAATGTTTATGGGAACAATATCATCTTACAATTGGCGTCGAAAATATAACACAATTTCGACTGCACCTTACCGTTTTTCCTGCCCATCATGCAAACTTCCATATTCAGCAGTACGAATCTATAAATCTAAAAGGAAATAAAAATAAAAATTAAAAAATAACTTAGCAATTGTTATTTGTTCACCATATGATATTAAAAGTTAAGTGCAGATCAAGTTGTCTATTTTATCAGTTGAAGAATTATGGCTTATTTCCTTCATTGATTTGAATTAGGGTTTTCAGTAAAAAAAAAAAGCTGATTAGAGAGATAAGCATTTGTTACAACGATAATTAAATTTAGGATGAAAAATGCATAAGGGGTAATTTGGTCAAAATATAATTATGTGTTAAGGGGTGACAACTTTTGAAAGTCCCCCTCTTAGTAAAAAAACAAAAACAAAAGATTGGGTCACCCCTTAACAATATTTGGAGTGTAGATAACAATACCCCTAAAATTTTGGTCTGGTCTATTACAATTATTAAAAAAAAAATTGCAGCCCGCAGGTATTACAATGGTACTGACAAACAAAAGAATTATAACCGACGTCTACCACAAGTTTCAAGGTAAAAGAGTTATTAAAACTAAACATACTACAATTGTTTAAAAATAACACTTGTAAAAACCCTTTATTACAACTGGCGTTTTATGACGGTTGTAAAATTAAAGTTGTAATAAGGTGTTTTTGTTGTAGTGATGATCCATTGTATGCTATAAATAGAAAAGCTCTCTCCTCATTTGTATCAAGCAAAAAAAAAAAAAAAAGGAATAAAATTTCCTTTTTTCTTCCTCTTCCTTCTCTAAAATTTCCAACAAAGTGGTATTGGAGCTAGAAGATCCTTTTAACAAAAGGAAGAAGAAGAATGAAGATCTTAAAATATGGCGAATAACACCGTTCCTGTAGCAGTTCCAATGCTTACCAAGAGCAATTATAATAATTGGAGCTTAAGAATGATGGCCCTCCTTGGAGCAAATGATGTATGCAGATAGTTGAGGAAGGCTATACTAAACAAGAAGTTGAAGATAGTCTATCTCAAATGCAAAGGAATGAAATTAGAAACATGAGGACGAGAGACAAGAATGCTTTTAGTCTAATTTATCAAGCATTGGAAGATGACACTTTTGAAAAGATTTCAGAAGCAAAGTCAGCAAAGGAAGCATGGGAAAAGCTTCAGATATCTTACAAGGGAGCCAACCAAGTCAAAAAGGTGCATCTTCAAACATTAAGAGGAGAATATGAATCTCTGCATATGAAAGAAGGTGAACTTGTTTTTGATTATTTTTCAAGAGTTTTAGTTGTTACAAATGATTTGAAAAGAAATGGTGAAAAATTAAATGATGTCAGAATCATGGAAAAGATTCTTAGATCATTAAATCCAAAGTTTGAACATATTGTCGCCATCGTTGAAGAAACAAAATTTTTGAGACCGTGGCTATAGAGGAACTTTTAGGCTCATTGCAAGCTAATGAAGAAAAGAAAGAGAAGAAATAAGAGATCGTGGAGCATGTTCTTAAGACACGAATTGATTCAGAAAAGGAAGAAGGAAATCAAAGCTAACAAAGATGTGGTCATGGTCAAGAATAAGGAAAATGACGCGGATATGGATATGGACGAGGTTGGAGGCCCGACTATGAAAACAACCAAAGCAATAATAATCAAAGAGGAGAAATCACAATTAGAGGTCGTGGTAGAGGCAATTCAAATTTTAGGAATGAGAGGTCACAGCATGCAACAAATTTGGACACTATGCTTCTGAATGTAGAGCTCCAAGAAACAATAAAGTTGAAGAGAAGACCAATTATGCTGAAGAAATAATTACAGAAGATAGTACATTATTATTGGCCCATAAAGAGAATGAAAAAAGGGAGGACAATCAATGGTACCTAGATAGCAGCGCAAGCAATCATATGTGTGGAAGAAAAGATATGTCCGTAGAGCTAGATGAAATAGTAAAGGGAAATGTGGCACTTGGAGATGAATCAAAAGCAGCAGTAAAAGGCAAAGGTAATGTTCTTATTAAATCAAAGAATGGAGAGCATCAATTCATTTCTAATGTTTACTATGTGCCAAACATGAAAAGTAACGTCTTGAGCTTAGGACAACTCTTAGAGAAAGGTTATGGTATTCAATTAAAAGAAAAAAAGCCTTTCCATAAGAGGCAGTGCAAGTAATCTCAATACTAAGGTACGAATGTCAAGAAATAGAATGTTTGTGCTCAACATTCAACATGATGTTGCCCAATGTCTTAAGGCGTGCTACCAAGATGCCTCATGGCTTTGGCATTTTCGTTTTGGACATCTTAACTTCGGAGGACTAGAATTGCTCTTTAAGAAAGAAATGGTGAGAGGATTGTAATAACCCATATTTTAATAACAAGATATAACATAAATCGAGGCAGAATTTAATTTTAAAATTTGAATCAAGGGAAACGGGCTATGCCATTGCGTTCGTCTCGGAAAAATACGCGAAATAGAGTTCGAGTTTTCGAAGATCGGAGTCCGTATGACCCGATTAAGGCCCAACGAAGTTTTCAGAAAATTCCTAAGTAAAAACAGATTTCAAATTCAAATCAAAAATTGGGAATTGGGCCAGTTTGGGCCAGGCGGGAAAATTCCCGCCACAGTACCCAAGTCGACAACCCTGTCGACTTGGGAGTCGACTGGGTCTGACCAGGTCGACAGCCCTGTCGACTTGGCTGTCGACTTGGTTCAGACGCCCATTTCTGCTAGGTGCACCAGTTTGGGTTTGTGTTGAGCTTGGGGGCCAGATTCGATTTGGAGGGTTGAGATGAGAACTAGGGTTTAATCCTATGGTCTAAATCACTAGCCTAATCTATAAATAAGACCCTAACCTACCCTAAATCATCATTAATCTATCCTACAACTAAACTATGGCAAAATCAAACCTCTCATGGCCTCCACTCTCTTCATAAATTCCTAAATCAATTTTCAAGAGATTCACATGCATACAAGTGTATTTAGGCTTGTATGATCCTCTTTAGCTTGCATTAAAGTCTTGTTTCTCTATTGGCATCATAAAGGAGGAGTCTTGATCAAGTTTGCTTGCATTTTGGGGTTTTAATTAGTTGCATAAGGGGTTTCTTACATTTGCTATACTCATTTGAGTCTTCATAGCATTGTAAGCCTATTTCTACTCTTGTATTTTAACTATGAAGTTAATATGTTATGTTTCAAGTTTGAATTTGGGGTTAATCATGATATGTGCTTTGATCTTATGATTTTATGCATAAGATTACTCTATGCATGATAGTAAAGTCATTACCTTGGCTTTATGCATAGAAAGATATGATCTTTGGTTGGAAATGTTGCATAATGCAACTTTGAAACTCTCATAACCCTTGCATTAACATGCATATAATGTTATATGCATGTTACTAGCCCTTATCTCATGCTATCTATGGCCATGTTCCACCTATTTGCCAAGTTTGATGTTATGCATGCATATGAACCTTATGCAAGTTAAAATGATGTTATGCATGCATATGAACACTATGCAAGTTAAAATGATGTTATGCATGCTTATGAATATTTTGCAAGTTGATAACATGATATGCAAGTTTATGATCACATCTTTGTCTCATGCTACCATGTTTAACTTGTGGCTCCAACCCCTCTATGTCATGATTATGCCAAGTTCCCTCTTTCTATCCTTTATGCGCTATTGCGATATGTAAGCGATGGGATTGCGTTTGGGATTGGGTAAACTTAAAAGACATAAAAACATAAGCTTGGGAATTTACCTATTAAGTTAGGTCTACCCATTGGGAATTTACCTATTAAGTTAGGTCTACCCAATTGCTTGAAAACTTGTAATGTGATGGACATGACACTTAGAAAACATGAGAATGGCCAACTCGAGGTTGGGTTGAGCTTGTAGCATAAACCTACCCGGAACCGACCGGCTTAACTAGTGGCTACAAGCAATAGGACCCAATGTGAGTAGCTGGTCATGTTGCACGTGAGACCCGAGGTTAGACTAAGTTGTGGTGTAAACCTACCCGGACCCGCCCGGTCTAACTAGTAACCACAACAAGGTCTAATGTGAGAGGTTGGGTGCATTAAACTAATTAATGCCACATGGTAGGGTTAAGTCATGGACCGCTTGAATACTTAACCAATTAAACACGATGGGTTGGTAGGGTTAAGTCATGAACCTTGGGTACACTTAACCAACTTGGTACTTAGATGAGTTGGGTTAACCACGTTTAACCCATTAAGGAAACCCTAGTTACGTGGTCCTTTGCACCAGTAACCCTCTTGGATGTATCATGATACCCTAGGGACTAGGCTAGGGTGGGGCACGATTACTGGGATGACATGTAAGCGACCAAAATGACGGCTGTGTAGGTGCGCCGGTGTAGGTTCAGGCGGGCCATGGTCGTGCACATGGTCCGGAGTTGAAAAAGCAGGCACAGGCACCAGTAGGTTTAAACTGTGCGTGCTTGGTTTGTGTCAGGGGTTGACACCCTAGGACTTGATACACCCTAGGGTGGACATAGCACAGTTTAGCTACACTTCGTAGTTGGGCCGTATGACACCGACACTTGACGAGTTAGGCTGTAGGGAGCCGATCGACTAGACCGTGCTAGTTGGACCTTGATTTAGGTCATTCATGATGGTGGGCCAAACTTGGGCCTGGGGATCACCTCTTGTTTACACTTAACACGACTTGTGATACTAGTACACTTGGTGCAAACCTCAATCTTGTTTATGCGGTACCACATTTGATCTATCTTGTTGACTTCTTACAATGCCAGTTATCATCCTATGACTCATCCTTGTTTATATATACTGTTAAATTTATTAGTTGTTGTACAATCGTAGATAGGACTTACCAGTCTTTTGACTAACCCATTTTCTTTCGCCTCTTTTCTTTCGTTCCCCCCCCCCCAGGTTTACAGCGCGGGAATACCAGCACTTAGCTTGGATCTTAGCTGCTTTTCTTGGATAGCTCATGTATGCTTCGGACTTGAGCTTGCTATGGTTTTCTACTTGGGGATAGCTACTTCATGTTTTCCTTTTCAGTTACAAGTTTTATGTTTCTAGACTTTGTTTATGGAAAATAATTAAGTACTGTGTTGTAACTTAACCTATGGTTTTGATATGCTAGCTTTTATCCGCTGCTATACTTACTCTGTTTTTTTTACTTATATGTTCTGTCTTGTGATATCTGCATGCATGATTACCTTATTTAAACGCCCCTCCAAAGTCAGTGTCCTTGCAAGAGTGGCACTGGCGGAGGTGGGGTGTTACATTTGGTATCAGGGCATAAGGTTTACGAGATTGGAGCAAAAAGGGTTTTAAAGTTACTTTTAAAAGCTATTTTCAAAACCGATTAAGTATTTTCCAAAGAAAAGTCTAGTTTATTTTGAAAGGCTATCCCCCAAGAGCCATAAGCACTATCCTTCGTTTCCTCGTTCTAAATCTATCTTTTCCTTTTTCAGCATGGCCGATCTCAATCTTCCTGAGGGAGTCACCATTCTCGGATGGTTCCGGAGGTACTTGGAAGCTAGGGCCAATAATGCAGGTCCAGCAACCACTCCCACTATCACTGAGGTTCCACCTCCTCCTCCTCCTCAGCAACCACAAGCCGATTTCGCCAAGGTTTGCAAGGACTTCAAGGCCATGGGTGGCAAAAAAATTATTGGGACAGAGACTTTCGTGGAAGCAAGAAATTGGTTGAAGGAGACCGAAGATCTTTTTGCCATCTTTGATATAGAGGACCATAGAAAGGTTCTGTTGGCGGTTTGGCTACTAAAGGAGGAAGCTTCTTATTGGTGGGAGGTCACCAATGCTACAAGGCCCGTAGAAACCTGGGCCGACTTTAGGGCAAGGTTTGGGCTTAAGTTTCTATCCTCTGCAGAGGCAAATTTGGAACTAGAGAAGTTCATAGCTTTGAAGCAAGGAGACATGACAGTGAGAGAGTATGTGAATAAGTTCAACCAGCTTGCCCGATTCGGTTTGGACATGGTCAATACTCCCGAGAAGAAGGCTCTACGTTTTGCACGAGGGTTAAATGAGCCATTACAAGGTCTAGCTATGTCACACATACCCATGGGGGCCACTGTAACACCCCACCTCCGCTAGGGTCACTCTTTCGGGGGCACTAGCTTCTGGGGGGCGTTAGAACTGGGTAAGCATGCATAATGATATATCAAGGCAGAACAAGAACATATGTATGTAATCAGAGTAAATAACATAGATAAAACAGCGGAAGATTTTCAAACCATTTCAAACACAAGTCTAGTACATCATAATGTCAATTTTCCAAATAAATAAGTCTAGTACATAAAACAACATCATCTGAAACTGAACAGAAAAACATAAGTAGCTATCCCTAAAGCAGAAAAACCATAGCGAGCTCAAGTCCAAAGCATACATGAGCTATCCAAGAAAGTAGGTAGGATCCAAGCTAAGCTCCTGTATTCCCTCCCTGAGAACCTGGGGGGGGGGGGAAACGGAAGAAAAGAGGCGAAAGAAAACAGGTCAGTCAAAAAGACTGTGTAAGCCCTACTACAATCAATGTAAACTGATAAAGTTAACTGACATGAGCAGCAGGTATGAACATAAGGATAACAACATGATGATTAACTATCAAGGTAGATAAAGGTGTCATCGCATAATCAGGATTAGGGTTTTACACCACGGGTGTACTAGCAAACTAACATGACTTGGATATACAAGTATTGATCCCACGGCCCAAGCTTTGGCCCAATAACATGAAGTGACCCTCATACTAGGTCCAATAACATGAAGTGACCCTACCACGAGGTCCAACCCAATGGTCTAATCGATCGGCTCCCTAAGCCTAACTCGTCACGTGTTGGTGTCAATACGGCCCAACCATGAATGTAGTCGAACTGTGCCGGGTCCACCCGTCGGGTGTATCAAGCCCTAGGGTGTCAACCCCTGGACACCATAAACATGAGTGCACAGTCTCGCCCTACCGGTACCCGTGCTTGTTTTCTCCGACTACGGACTATGTGCACGACCAGAGTCCGCCCAGGACTACACCGGCGTACCACGGCCGTCGCTTTTTGGCCCCTTATCTCCAGTTCAGTAATCGTGCCCCCACCCTAGCCTAGTCCCTAGGGCCATGATGATACAAACTAGGGATTACTGAAGGAGTGGACCCCCATTGCTAGGATTTCTCTAGTGGGTTAAGTATGGTTTAACCCCTCCACTAATCATGGATTAACTTGGTTAAGTGTAACGGTGAGTTCACGACTTAACCCCGATTAATCAACCGAGCCCAAATTGGTTAAGTATTAAATGGTCCATGACTTAACCCTAATCATGAGGCATTAATTAATTAATGCACCTTAACCTCTCACATTAGACTTTGTTGTGGTTACTAGTTAAGCCGGGCGGGTCCGGGTTGCTTTACACCACAACTTGGTCTAACCTCGGGTCCAAGGTACAACATGACCAACTTCTCACATTGGGTCCTATTGTTTGTAGCAACTAGTTAAGCCGGTCGGTTCCGAGTAGGTTTACGCTACAAACTCAACCCAACCTCGAGTTGGCCACACTTATCTTTTCTAAGTGTCATGTCCATCTCATTACAAGTTTTCAAGCAATTGGGTAGACCTAACTTAATAGGTAAATTCCCAATGGGTAGACCTAACTTAATAGGTAAATTCCCAAGCTCATGTTTTTATGTCTTTTAAGTTTACCCAACCCCAAACGCAATCCCATCGCTTACATATCGCAATAGCGCATAAAGGATAGAAAGAGGGAACTTGGCATAATCATGACATAAAAGTGTTAGAGCCACAAGTTCAACATGGTGGCATATGAAAGGTTCATGTGTTCATACACTTGCATATTACATTTTTAGGCCCAAAAGCATGCATAACTTGATAACATGAACCACATGACCATCCCAAACTTGCATAACACACTTGCATAAACATATGACAACTTGCATATCATACTTGCATAAAAAAACTTGCATAACATATGTCAACTTGCATATCATACTTGCATAAACAAACTTGCATATCTTATGGCAACTTGCATATCATACTTGCATAAACAAACATGCATAACTTATGACAACTTGCATATCATACTTGCATAAACAAACTTGCATAACTTATGGCAACTTGCATATCATACTTGCATAAACAAACATGCATAACTTATGGCAACTTGCATATCATACTTGCATGAACAAACATGCATAACTTATGGCAACTTGCATATCATACTTGCATAAACAAACATGCATAACTTATGACAACTTGCATATCATGCATTTAACTTCAAAGTTCAAGTATGAGAGGAATAGGGCTTACAATGCTTTTGCGGAGTTAAATGAGTATAGCAAATGTAAGAAACCCCTTATGCAACAAATTAAAACCCCAAAAATGCAAGAAAACTTGATCAAGACTCCTCCTTTATGATTCCAATAGAGAAACAAGACTTTAATGCAAGCTAAAGAGGATCATACAAGCCTAAATACACTTATATGCATGGAAATCTCTTAGAAATTTGTTTAGGAATTGTATGAAGAGAGTGGAGGCCATGAGAGGTTTGATTTTGACATAGTTTAGTTGCTAGAATGAATAATGAGTGATTTAGGGTAGGTTAGGGTCTTATTTATAGATTAGGCTAGTAATTTAGACCATAGGATTAAACCCTAGTTGAATTAGGTCCATCAGATTTCGGAATTCTCCAGAACCAAGCCACACAACCAAGCCCAGATCAGAAATGGTGCGCCAGGCAAAACTACCCGGCCACCCCGTGTCGACAGGGCTGTCGACAGGGCAGTCGACACCCTTAACCCCTGTCGACATGCCTGTCGACTTGGGGGTCTTGGCGGGAGTTTTCCCGCCTGACGCCAGTTGTGCCCTAACCCTTGTTTTTAACTTAAAATTTAAATCTGTTTTTACTTAGGAATTTTCTGAAAACTTCGTCGGGCCTTAATTGGGTCATACGGACTCCGATTTTCGAAAACTCGGACTCTATTTCACGTATTTTTCTGAGACGAACGCAATGGCATAGCCCGTTTCCCTTGATTCAGATTTTAGAATTAAATTCTGCCTCGATTTATGTTATAACAGGTTATTGAAAATACGGGTTGTTACATTCTCCCCTCCTTAAAGGATTTCGTCCCCGAAATCTTCAAGTTAGGAAGAACGTATCCTACCATCCATCTACTCAAAGCATCATCCACGAGCAATCATTGTCCTTACAAGATTCTAAATGCTGGATGAACATATGCAGAGGTGTGTGTATATGTACTTATCTAATGCAAATATCATCAATGCGAATTATGTTAGTGAAATGAATCCATATGTATGCAATTCCTAACATAATGTATATCATCTATATGTGTGCACATAACATACACCCATATGCAACATCCATGTGATAACACGCAATTTTCATCCATGAATAAGCATAAACACTCATGCATATGCAATATGAGGAGTGTGCGAGCCGATCTAGTGCCTAATCGTGTATAATGCATCCACGAGCAACCACTTGCAAACACTTGCAACCACTTGCAACCATCAAGCATAACATGTCTCAAACACATGTTTCATCCAAAGGGTTTCTACCTAAGGTTCTCATGACAAGATTAACACGATAAACTAGATAAATATGGATAGCAAAGAGAAAGATACACTCACAAAGAAAAGAGATTGAGAGTGTACCCTCAAAAAGGAATGGATAAAGCCCACGCATCTTCTCCTCGGTTTCCCAAGTTGCGTCTTCTTCGGCTTCACCCCACTGAACCTTCACCAGCCTGACCTCTCGATTCCTTAGCTTCTTGGTATCCGTCCCCAAGATACGAATCGGAGCTCTCCTCAAGGTAGCCTCTCTCTCTACTTCCACATCCTCCAAAACACTTGGCTCCACAACCTCTGCTGATTCATGTAAACACTTCCGGAGATGCGAGACATGAAAAACATCGTGCACTCCGGCAAGCTTCTCGGGCAACTTCACTCTATAAGCCCTCTGCCCGATCCTCTCTATAATAGGGAAGGGTCCAACAAATCTCGGTGCTAACTTCCCAACGGCTCCAAATCGGACCACATTCCGCAAAGGAGAAACCTTTACGAAAACCATATCCCCAACATCAAACTCCAAATCGGATCTTCGCTTATCAGCATAGGATTTCTGTCGGTCTTGGGCCGCTTTCATTCGTCTCCGAATCAACTCGATCTTCTCGGATGTATCTCTGATCATATCAGGCCCAAGTATGAGCTTATCTGTAGTCTCCCACCAACATGTAGGCGACTTGCACGGCCTCCCATATAAAGCTTCAAATGGTGCCATCTCTATGCTTGCCTGATAACTGTTATTATATGCAAACTCAACAAGAGGAAGATGGTCTTCCCAAGTACCACCAAAGTCCAGAATACAAAGCCTCAATAGATCCTCGAGTACCCTATTCACCCTTTCGGTTTGGCCGTCCGTCTGTGGGTGATAAGCAGTACTCAGATTCAACTTCGTGCCCATAGCCTCTTGCAAGCTATTCCAGAACTGACTTGTAAAGATTGGGTCATGGTCACTGACAATACTAGAAGGGACTCCATGAAGTCTCACAATCTCACGAAGATATACGGACGCTAGCCAAGATGCGGTCCTCTTGCTCTTTACCGGAATGAAATGAGCACTCTTCGTAAGTCTATCTACAATAACCCAAATGCTCGTATTCCCTTTCCTTGACCTTGGTAGCCCATCAATAAAATCCATGGAGATACTCTCCCACTTCCAAAGTGGAATGTCTAGAGGATGCAATAGCCCACCGGGCTTCTTTGACTCGGCCTTAACTTGCTGGCAAATGATACATCTAGAGACAAACTCTGCCACATCCTTCTTCATCCCAGGCCAAAAGAAAATACGCTTCATATCTTTATACATCTTATCCCCGCCTGGATGTATAGTCAACTTAGAGCGATGCGCTTCCTCCAGAACTTTTCTTACTAAATCTTCTACCATGGGAACACATAACCTTCCATCTCTCCTCAGCCAACCCTTGTCATCAACAGAATATCGAGCGAGGTGACTAGACGTCTCTCCTCGAGTCAGCTTATCCATAATCTCAACTATGTGAGGGTCTTCTCTCTGTGAAGCCCCAACTTGATCAAGATGGGTAGGCCTGAGTTCCAGAGATGCTAAAGAACCGGTCATCGACTCCATCGCCAAAGAGAAATCAAAGGTTGCCACATACTCTAAATTCTTCATCTCAACGAATAGAGGACTTAGGGTCAACCTTCTTCTACTCAATGCATCAGCCACCACATTCCCCTTGCCGGGGGTATAAGCTATTTCAAAATCATAGGACGCCAAGAATTCCATCCATCTTTGCTGCCTCAGATTCAGATCCTTCTGAGAAAAGAGATACTTCAAAGACTTGTGATCGGTATAAAGCTCAAATCTTTCTCCCAGAAGATAATGGCGCCACGCCTTGAGTGCATATACTATTGCTGCCAACTCTAAGTCATGAGTGGGATAATTCTTCTCATGCACTTTGAGTTGTCTACCGCCAAAGCATATCACCCTTCCTTCTTGCATCAGAACAGCTCCCAACCCCGTGCCACACGCATCGGTGTATACCGTAAATAATTTCCCTCCATCGGGCAAAGCTAGAACGGGTGCTGATGTGAGAGCTCTCTTGAGCTTCTGAAAAGCAAGCTCGCACTCTAAGCTCCAAGCAAAAACTAAATTCTTCTTCGTCAATTTAGTGAAAGGAGCAGAAATCTTCGCGAAGTCCTTGATGAACTTCCGATAAAAACCCGCAAGACCTAGAAAACTTCTCACTTCGGTTGCATTCCTTGGAGTCTTCCAATCTTGAACTGCAACCACCTTAGCGGGATCCACCGCTAAGCCCTGCTTAGACACTATATGCCCAAGGAATCTAACTTCCCTTCTCCAAAAGTGACACTTGGAGAACTTGGCCTTTAATTGATGCGCTCTAAGCGTATCCATCATCTCCCCGAGGTGCCTTGCATGTTCTTCCTCATCCTTAGAGAAGACCAAAATATCATCTACGAAGACCACGACAAACTTGTTCAAGAACTCCCTGAACACCCTACTCATCAAGTCCACGAAATATGCGGGTGCATTCGTCAAGCCGAATGGCATGACAAGCCACTCAAAGAATCCATCCGGAGTTCTGAACGCAGTCTTGTCTATACTATCCTCAGCTACCCTGAGCTGATGGAATCCAGTAGCAAGATCAAGCTGAGAGAAAACAGAAGCACCGACAAGCTGGTCAAAGAGATCATCGATCCTCGGTAACAGGTGTCTGTTCTTCTTAGTCAGCTTATTCAACTCTCGATAGTCAACACATAGTCGGAGAGAACCATCCGCCTTGGTAGCAAATACCACAGGCGCTCCCCACTCAGATATACTTCGTCTAATGAAGTTCTTCTCAAGCAACTCTTTCACTTGCTTGCTCAGCTCCTGCCTTTCACGCGGAGCCATGTGCCGAACGGGCAAAGAAACAGGCTTTGCATTATCCACCAGATAAATGCGGAAATCAATCTCTCGCTTAGGTGGCAACCCCCTAACTTCATCAAAAACATCGGGATACTCTCGAACCACTCTCACAGACTGAAGAGTCTCCACTGACGAGTCGAGTGATTCAAGATAGCACAACATGACGGGACCTCTCGGATCACATGAAATCTCTAGGGTGTTCCCGAGGCGAGTCACGAGCCTCACAACCCTATGCTCACAATCAAGAATGGCTCCATATCTGGACAGCCAATCCATGCCCAATATCAATTCGTATCCCCTGAAACCAAGAACATAAGCACTGCACAAGAACTCTACACTCAGTATAGAGATCCTCGAATCCCCACATATCATAGACAAATGGGCGGAACCCCCAATAGGATTTGAGACACAAACGGGATCCTCTACCAAGCTAGTACTAAGGTGCAAACTATCAACAAGATCAGATGAGATAAAACTATACGATGCACCAGAATCAAACAAAGTACGAACTGGAAAATCAGAAATATATACAAGGCTCTCAACAGAAATACTACCTCGATCGGGAACTGGAGCGGTAGCGAGAGCATGAACTTGCCCTCCTGAGGGTCCAGCACGCTGAGTCTGACCCTGTCCTTGCCCCTGTTTCTTTGGGCAATCCTTGCTGAAATGTCCAGTCTTCCCACATAAAAAGCATTCACCATTATTCCTTTTCCTCTTCTTACAATCCTTAACAAGATGCCCAACTGAACCGCAATAATGGCACTTCCCCTTGTTCTTGCCCTTGTTGTTATTCCCCTTGTTGCCTTGACCCTTGTTCTTGCTCTGATTGCCTTGACTGCTTTGACCACTAGTATTACCCTGATTTCCCTTTCCCTGGGAATCGGTCTTCTTGACTTGAGTATCATTCTTCTTGACATCTCCGTGAAGTAACGCCATATCAACCAAGCTCTCAAACGTGGCCCCATGGGGAATATGTGACATAGCCAATCCCTGCAATGGCTCATTTAATCCCCTAGCAAAACGAAGGGCCTTCTTCTGAGGAGTATTCACCATATCCAAGCCAAAACGAGCTAACTGATTGAACTTGTTCACATACTCCTTGACAGACATATCTCCTTGCTTCAAAGTTATGAATCTCTCCATCTGCAAATTCTCCTCAGCAGAAGATAGAAACTTAAGCATAAACCTTGCCCTGAGATCGGCCCAAGTCTCAACAGGCCTAGTACCATTGGTGACTTCCCACCAATAAGCGGCTTCATCCTTCATAAGCCAAACCGCCAACAAGATCTTCCTCTGATCATCTATCCCAAAGATAGCAAACAAATCCTCGGTCTCTTTCAACCAATTTCTGGCTTCTACAAAAGTCTCTGTGCCTTGAAAGTTCTTGCCACCCATTGCTTTGAAATCCTTGCAAATCTTTGCGAAGTCAACTTGAGGATGCTGAGGGGGAGGAGGAAGAGGAACCTCAGCAACAGGAGGAGGAGGAACATTAGCAACGGGAGGAGGAATATTAGCAGCGGGAGGAGGAATATTAACTACTGGGGGAGGAGGAGGGACATCTGCGGGGCCGGCTTCGGTCGCCCTAGCCTCCAAAAGTCTCCTATACCAAACAGGCACGTGCACTCCCTCCGGAATAACCAAGTTATCAGCCATACTGAAAAAGAAAAAGACAGATTCAGAATGGAGAAAACGAAGGGATTTTGCTAATGGCTTTTTGGGGAATAGCCTTTTAAAATACTAGACTTTTCTTTGGAAAATACTTTATACTTGTTTTGAAAATAGTTTTTCAAAAGTCCTTTAAAAAACTTTTTGTTCTTTCTTGTAAACCATATGCTCTGATACCAAATTTGTAACACCCCACCTCCGCTAGGGTCACTCTTTCGGGGGCACTAGCTTCTGGGGGGCGTTAGAACTGGGTAAGCATGCATAATGATATATCAAGGCAGAACAAGAACATATGTATGTAATCAGAGTAAATAACATAGATAAAACAGCGGAAGATTTTCAAACCATTTCAAACACAAGTCTAGTACATCATAATGTCAATTTTCCAAATAAATAAGTCTAGTACATAAAACAACATCATCTGAAACTGAACAGAAAAACATAAGTAGCTATCCCCAAAGCAGAAAAACCATAGCGAGCTCAAGTCCAAAGCATACATGAGCTATCCAAGAAAGCAGGTAGGATCCAAGCTAAGCTCCTGTATTCCCTCCCTGAGAACCTGGGGAGGGGGGGGGGGGAACAGAAGAAAAGAGGCGAAAGAAAACAGGTCAGTCAAAAAGACTGTGTAAGCCCTACTACAATCAATGTAAACTGATAAAGTTAACTGACATGAGCAGCAGGTATGAACATAAGGATAACAACATGATGATTAACTATCAAGGTAGATAAAGGTGTCATCGCATAATCAGGATTAGGGTTTTACACCACGGGTGTACTAGCAAACTAACATGACTTGGATATACAAGTATTGATCCCACGGCCCAAGCTTTGGCCCAATAACATGAAGTGACCCTCATACTAGGTCCAATAACATGAAGTGACCCTACCACGAGGTCCAACCCAATGGTCTAATCGATCGGCTCCCTAAGCCTAACTCGTCACGTGTTGGTGTCAATACGGCCCAACCATGAATGTAGTCGAACTGTGCCGGGTCCACCCGTCGGGTGTATCAAGCCCTAGGGTGTCAACCCCTGGACACCATAAACATGAGTGCACAGTCTCGCCCTACCGGTACCCGTGCTTGTTTTCTCCGGCTACGGACTATGTGCACGACCAGAGTCCGCCCAGAACTACACCGGCGTACCACGGCCGTCGCTTTTTGGCCCCTTATCTCCAGTTCAGTAATCGTGCCCCCACCCTAGCCTAGTCCCTAGGGCCATGATGATACAAACTAGGGATTACTGAAGGAGTGGACCCCCATTGCTAGGATTTCTCTAGTGGGTTAAGTATGGTTTAACCCCTCCACTAATCATGGATTAACTTGGTTAAGTGTAACGGTGAGTTCACGACTTAACCCCGATTAATCAACCGAGCCCAAATTGGTTAAGTATTAAATGGTCCATGACTTAACCCTAATCATGAGGCATTAATTAATTAATGCACCTTAACCTCTCACATTAGACTTTGTTGTGGTTACTAGTTAAGCCGGGCGGGTCCGGGTAGCTTTAAACCACAACTTGGTCTAACCTCGGGTCCAAGGTACAACATGACCAACTTCTCACATTGGGTCCTATTGTTTGTAGCAACTAGTTAAGCCGGTCGGTTCCGGGTAGGTTTACGCTACAAACTCAACCCAACCTCGAGTTGGCCACACTTATCTTTTCTAAGTGTCATGTCCATCTCATTACAAGTTTTCAAGCAATTGGGTAGACCTAACTTAATAGGTAAATTCCCAATGGGTAGACCTAACTTAATAGGTAAATTCCCAAGCTCATGTTTTTATGTCTTTTAAGTTTACCCAACCCCAAACGCAATCCCATCGCTTACATATCGCAATAGCGCATAAAGGATAGAAAGAGGGAACTTGGCATAATCATGACATAAAAGTGTTAGAGCCACAAGTTCAACATGGTGGCATATGAAAGGTTCATGTGTTCATACACTTGCATATTACATTTTTAGGCCCAAAAGCATGCATAACTTGATAACATGAACCACATGACCATCCCAAACTTGCATAACACACTTGCATAAACATATGACAACTTGCATATCATACTTGCATAAACAAACTTGCATAACATATGTCAACTTGCATATCATACTTGCATAAACAAACTTGCATATCTTATGGCAACTTGCATATCATACTTGCATAAACAAACATGCATAACTTATGGCAACTTGCATATCATACTTGCATAAACAAACATGCATAACTTATGGCAACTTGCATATCATACTTGCATAAACAAACATGCATAACTTATGGCAACTTGCATATCATACTTGCATAAACAAACATGCATAACTTATGACAACTTGCATATCATGCATTTAACTTCAAAGATCAAGTATGAGAGGAATAGGGCTTACAATGCTTTTGCGGACTCAAATGAGTATAGTAAATGTAAGAAACCCCGTATGCAACAAATTAAAACCCCAAAAATGCAAGAAAACTTGATCAAGACTCCTCCTTTATGATTCCAATAGAGAAACAAGACTTTAATGCAAGCTAAAGAGGATCATACAAGCCTAAATACACTTGTATGCATGGAAATCTCTTAGAAATTTGTTTAGGAATTGTATGAAGAGAGTGGAGGCCATGAGAGGTTTGATTTTGACATAGTTTAGTTGCTAGAATGAATAATGAGTGATTTAGGGTAGGTTAGGGTCTTATTTATAGATTAGGCTAGTAATTTAGACCATAGGATTAAACCCTAGTTGAATTAGGTCCATCAGATTTCGGAATTCTCCAGAACCAAGCCACACAACCAAGCCCAGATCAGAAATGGTGCGCCAGGCAAAACTACCCGGCCACCCCGTGTCGACAGGGCTGTCGACAGGGCAGTCGACACCCTTAACCCCTGTCGACATGCCTGTCGACTTGGGGGTCTTGGCGGGAGTTTTCCCGCCTGACGCCAGTTGTGCCCTAACCCTTGTTTTTAACTTAAAATTTAAATCTGTTTTTACTTAGGAATTTTCTGAAAACTTCGTCGGGCCTTAATTGGGTCATACGGACTCCGATTTTCGAAAACTCGGACTCTATTTCACGTATTTTTCCGAGACGAACGCAATGGCATAGCCAGTTTCCCTTGATTCAAATTTTAGAATTAAATTCTGCCTCGATTTATGTTATAACAGGTTATTGAAAATACGGGTTGTTACATTCTCCCCTCCTTAAAGGATTTCGTCCCCGAAATCTTCAAGTTAGGAAGAACGTATCCTACCATCCATCTACTCAAAGCATCATCCACGAGCAATCATTGTCCTTACAAGATTCTAAATGCTGGATGAACATATGCAGAGGTGTGTGTATATGTACTTATCTAATGCAAATATCATCAATGCGAATTATGTTAGTGAAATGAATCCATATGTATGCAATTCCTAACATAATGTATATCATCTATATGTGTGCACATAACATACACCCATATGCAACATCCATGTGATAACACGCAATTTTCATCCATGAATAAGCATAAACACTCATGCATATGCAATATGAGGAGTGTGCGAGCCGATCTAGTGCCTAATCGTGTATAATGCATCCACGAGCAACCACTTGCAAACACTTGCAACCACTTGCAACCATCAAGCATAACATGTCTCAAACACATGTTTCATCCAAAGGGTTTCTACCTAAGGTTCTCATGACAAGATTAACACGATAAACTAGATAAATATGGATAGCAAAGAGAAAGATACACTCACAAAGAAAAGAGATTGAGAGTGTACCCTCAAAAAGGAATGGATAAAGCCCACGCATCTTCTCCTCGGTTTCCCAAGTTGCGTCTTCTTCGGCTTCACCCCACTGAACCTTCACCAGCCTGACCTCTCGATTCCTTAGCTTCTTGGTATCCGTCCCCAAGATACGAATCGGAGCTCTCCTCAAGGTAGCCTCTCTCTCTACTTCCACATCCTCCAAAACACTTGGCTCCACAACCTCTGCTGATTCATGTAAACACTTCCGGAGATGCGAGACATGAAAAACATCGTGCACTCCGGCAAGCTTCTCGGGCAACTTCACTCTATAAGCCCTCTGCCCGATCCTCTCTATAATAGGGAAGGGTCCAACAAATCTCGGTGCTAACTTCCCAACGGCTCCAAATCGGACCACATTCCGCAAAGGAGAAACCTTTACGAAAACCATATCCCCAACATCAAACTCCAAATCGGATCTTCGCTTATCAGCATAGGATTTCTGTCGGTCTTGGGCCGCTTTCATTCATCTCCGAATCAACTCGATCTTCTCGGATGTATCTCTGATCATATCAGGCCCAAGTATGAGCTTATCTGTAGTCTCCCACCAACATGTAGGCGACTTGCACGGCCTCCCATATAAAGCTTCAAATGGTGCCATCTCTATGCTTGCCTGATAACTGTTATTATATGCAAACTCAACAAGAGGAAGATGGTCTTCCCAAGTACCACCAAAGTCCAGAATACAAAGCCTCAATAGATCCTCGAGTACCCTATTCACCCTTTCGGTTTGGCCGTCCGTCTGTGGGTGATAAGCAGTACTCAGATTCAACTTCGTGCCCATAGCCTCTTGCAAGCTATTCCAGAACTGACTTGTAAAGATTGGGTCATGGTCACTGACAATACTAGAAGGGACTCCATGAAGTCTCACAATCTCACGAAGATATACGGACGCTAGCCAAGATGCGGTCCTCTTGCTCTTTACCGGAATGAAATGAGCACTCTTCGTAAGTCTATCTACAATAACC
The DNA here is from genome assembly GCA_030737875.1 of Allium sativum. NCBI lineage: Eukaryota > Viridiplantae > Streptophyta > Magnoliopsida > Asparagales > Amaryllidaceae > Allium > Allium sativum. The sequence continues at coordinate 91,039,469 of CM060910.1, read as the reverse complement.
CAAATGCTCGTATTCCCTTTCCTTGACCTTGGTAGCCCATCAATAAAATCCATGGAGATACTCTCCCACTTCCAAAGTGGAATGTCTAGAGGATGCAATAGCCCACCGGGCTTCTTTGACTCGGCCTTAACTTGCTGGCAAATGATACATCTAGAGACAAACTCTGCCACATCCTTCTTCATCCCAGGCCAAAAGAAAATACGCTTCATATCTTTATACATCTTATCCCCGCCTGGATGTATAGTCAACTTAGAGCGATGCGCTTCCTCCAGAACTTTTCTTACTAAATCTTCTACCATGGGAACACATAACCTTCCATCTCTCCTCAGCCAACCCTTGTCATCAACAGAATATCGAGCGAGGTGACTAGACGTCTCTCCTCGAGTCAGCTTATCCATAATCTCAACTATGTGAGGGTCTTCTCTCTGTGAAGCCCCAACTTGATCAAGATGGGTAGGCCTGAGTTCCAGAGATGCTAAAGAACCGGTCATCGACTCCATCGCCAAAGAGAAATCAAAGGTTGCCACATACTCTAAATTCTTCATCTCAACGAATAGAGGACTTAGGGTCAACCTTCTTCTACTCAATGCATCAGCCACCACATTCCCCTTGCCGGGGGTATAAGCTATTTCAAAATCATAGGACGCCAAGAATTCCATCCATCTTTGCTGCCTCAGATTCAGATCCTTCTGAGAAAAGAGATACTTCAAAGACTTGTGATCGGTATAAAGCTCAAATCTTTCTCCCAGAAGATAATGGCGCCACGCCTTGAGTGCATATACTATTGCTGCCAACTCTAAGTCATGAGTGGGATAATTCTTCTCATGCACTTTGAGTTGTCTACCGCCAAAGCATATCACCCTTCCTTCTTGCATCAGAACAGCTCCCAACCCCGTGCCACACGCATCGGTGTATACCGTAAATAATTTTCCTCCATCGGGCAAAGCTAGAACGGGTGCTGATGTGAGAGCTCTCTTGAGCTTCTGAAAAGCAAGCTCGCACTCTAAGCTCCAAGCAAAAACTAAATTCTTCTTCGTCAATTTAGTGAAAGGAGCAGAAATCTTCGCGAAGTCCTTGATGAACTTCCGATAAAAACCCGCAAGACCTAGAAAACTTCTCACTTCGGTTGCATTCCTTGGAGTCTTCCAATCTTGAACTGCAACCACCTTAGCGGGATCCACCGCTAAGCCCTGCTTAGACACTATATGCCCAAGGAATCTAACTTCCCTTCTCCAAAAGTGACACTTGGAGAACTTGGCCTTTAATTGATGCGCTCTAAGCGTATCCATCATCTCCCCGAGGTGCCTTGCATGTTCTTCCTCATCCTTAGAGAAGACCAAAATATCATCTACGAAGACCACGACAAACTTGTTCAAGAACTCCCTGAACACCCTACTCATCAAGTCCACGAAATATGCGGGTGCATTCGTCAAGCCGAATGGCATGACAAGCCACTCAAAGAATCCATCCGGAGTTCTGAACGCAGTCTTGTCTATACTATCCTCAGCTACCCTGAGCTGATGGAATCCAGTAGCAAGATCAAGCTGAGAGAAAACAGAAGCACCGACAAGCTGGTCAAAGAGATCATCGATCCTCGGTAACAGGTGTCTGTTCTTCTTAGTCAGCTTATTCAACTCTCGATAGTCAACACATAGTCGGAGAGAACCATCCGCCTTGGTAGCAAATACCACAGGCGCTCCCCACTCAGATATACTTCGTCTAATGAAGTTCTTCTCAAGCAACTCTTTCACTTGCTTGCTCAGCTCCTGCCTTTCACGCGGAGCCATGTGCCGAACGGGCAAAGAAACAGGCTTTGCATTATCCACCAGATAAATGCGGAAATCAATCTCTCGCTTAGGTGGCAACCCCCTAACTTCATCAAAAACATCGGGATACTCTCGAACCACTCTCACAGACTGAAGAGTCTCCACTGACGAGTCGAGTGATTCAAGATAGCACAACATGACGGGACCTCTCGGATCACATGAAATCTCTAGGGTGTTCCCGAGGCGAGTCACGAGCCTCACAACCCTATGCTCACAATCAAGAATGGCTCCATATCTGGACAGCCAATCCATGCCCAATATCAATTCGTATCCCCTGAAACCAAGAACATAAGCACTGCACAAGAACTCTACACTCAGTATAGAGATCCTCGAATCCCCACATATCATAGACAAATGGGCGGAACCCCCAATAGGATTTGAGACACAAACGGGATCCTCTACCAAGCTAGTACTAAGGTGCAAACTATCAACAAGATCAGATGAGATAAAACTATACGATGCACCAGAATCAAACAAAGTACGAACTGGAAAATCAGAAATATATACAAGGCTCTCAACAGAAATACTACCTCGATCGGGAACTGGAGCGGTAGCGAGAGCATGAACTTGCCCTCCTGAGGGTCCAGCACGCTGAGTCTGACCCTGTCCTTGCCCCTGTTTCTTTGGGCAATCCTTGCTGAAATGTCCAGTCTTCCCACATAAAAAGCATTCACCATTATTCCTTTTCCTCTTCTTACAATCCTTAACAAGATGCCCAACTGAACCGCAATAATGGCACTTCCCCTTGTTCTTGCCCTTGTTGTTATTCCCCTTGTTGCCTTGACCCTTGTTCTTGCTCTGATTGCCTTGACTGCTTTGACCACTAGTATTACCCTGATTTCCCTTTCCCTGGGAATCGGTCTTCTTGACTTGAGTATCATTCTTCTTGACATCTCTGTGAAGTAACGCCATATCAACCAAGCTCTCAAACGTGGCCCCATGGGGAATATGTGACATAGCCAATCCCTGCAATGGCTCATTTAATCCCCTAGCAAAACGAAGGGCCTTCTTCTGAGGAGTATTCACCATATCCAAGCCAAAACGAGCTAACTGATTGAACTTGTTCACATACTCCTTGACAGACATATCTCCTTGCTTCAAAGTTATGAATCTCTCCATCTGCAAATTCTCCTCAGCAGAAGATAGAAACTTAAGCATAAACCTTGCCCTGAGATCGGCCCAAGTCTCAACAGGCCTAGTACCATTGGTGACTTCCCACCAATAAGCGGCTTCATCCTTCATAAGCCAAACCGCCAACAAGATCTTCCTCTGATCATCTATCCCAAAGATAGCAAACAAATCCTCGGTCTCTTTCAACCAATTTCTGGCTTCTACAAAAGTCTCTGTGCCTTGAAAGTTCTTGCCACCCATTGCTTTGAAATCCTTGCAAATCTTTGCGAAGTCAACTTGAGGATGCTGAGGGGGAGGAGGAAGAGGAACCTCAGCAACAGGAGGAGGAGGAACATTAGCAACGGGAGGAGGAATATTAGCAGCGGGAGGAGGAATATTAACTACTGGGGGAGGAGGAGGGACATCTGCGGGGCCGGCTTCGGTCGCCCTAGCCTCCAAAAGTCTCCTATACCAAACAGGCACGTGCACTCCCTCCGGAATAACCAAGTTATCAGCCATACTGAAAAAGAAAAAGACAGATTCAGAATGGAGAAAACGAAGGGATTTTGCTAATGGCTTTTTGGGGAATAGCCTTTTAAAATACTAGACTTTTCTTTGGAAAATACTTTATACTTGTTTTGAAAATAGTTTTTCAAAAGTCCTTTAAAAAACTTTTTGTTCTTTCTTGTAAACCATATGCTCTGATACCAAATTTGTAACACCCCACCTCCGCTAGGGTCACTCTTTCGGGGGCACTAGCTTCTGGGGGGCGTTAGAACTGGGTAAGCATGCATAATGATATATCAAGGCAGAACAAGAACATATGTATGTAATCAGAGTAAATAACATAGATAAAACAGCGGAAGATTTTCAAACCATTTCAAACACAAGTCTAGTACATCATAATGTCAATTTTCCAAATAAATAAGTCTAGTACATAAAACAACATCATCTGAAACTGAACAGAAAAACATAAGTAGCTATCCCCAAAGCAGAAAAACCATAGCGAGCTCAAGTCCAAAGCATACATGAGCTATCCAAGAAAGCAGGTAGGATCCAAGCTAAGCTCCTGTATTCCCTCCCTGAGAACCTGGGGAGGGGGGGGGGAACAGAAGAAAAGAGGCGAAAGAAAACAGGTCAGTCAAAAAGACTGTGTAAGCCCTACTACAATCAATGTAAACTGATGAAGTTAACTGACATGAGCAGCAGGTATGAACATAAGGATAACAACATGATGATTAACTATCAAGGTAGATAAAGGTGTCATCGCATAATCAGGATTAGGGTTTTACACCACGGGTGTACTAGCAAACTAACATGACTTGGATATACAAGTATTGATCCCACGGCCCAAGCTTTGGCCCAATAACATGAAGTGACCCTCATACTAGGTCCAATAACATGAAGTGACCCTACCACGAGGTCCAACCCAATGGTCTAATCGATCGGCTCCCTAAGCCTAACTCGTCACGTGTTGGTGTCAATATGGCCCAACCATGAATGTAGTCGAACTGTGCCGGGTCCACCCGTCGGGTGTATCAAGCCCTAGGGTGTCAACCCCTGGACACCATAAACATGAGTGCACAGTCTCGCCCTACCGGTACCCGTGCTTGTTTTCTCCGACTACGGACTATGTGCACGACCAGAGTCCGCCCAGAACTACACCGGCGTACCACGGCCGTCGCTTTTTGGCCCCTTATCTCCAGTTCAGTAATCGTGCCCCCACCCTAGCCTAGTCCCTAGGGCCATGATGATACAAACTAGGGATTACTGAAGGAGTGGACCCCCATTGCTAGGATTTCTCTAGTGGGTTAAGTATGGTTTAACCCCTCCACTAATCATGGATTAACTTGGTTAAGTGTAACGGTGAGTTCACGACTTAACCCCGATTAATCAACCGAGCCCAAATTGGTTAAGTATTAAATGGTCCATGACTTAACCCTAATCATGAGGCATTAATTAATTAATGCACCTTAACCTCTCACATTAGACTTTGTTGTGGTTACTAGTTAAGCCGGGCGGGTCCGGGTAGCTTTACACCACAACTTGGTCTAACCTCGGGTCCAAGGTACAACATGACCAACTTCTCACATTGGGTCCTATTGTTTGTAGCAACTAGTTAAGCCGGTCGGTTCCGGGTAGGTTTACGCTACAAACTCAACCCAACCTCGAGTTGGCCACACTTATCTTTTCTAAGTGTCATGTCCATCTCATTACAAGTTTTCAAGCAATTGGGTAGACCTAACTTAATAGGTAAATTCCCAATGGGTAGACCTAACTTAATAGGTAAATTCCCAAGCTCATGTTTTTATGTCTTTTAAGTTTACCCAACCCCAAACGCAATCCCATCGCTTACATATCGCAATAGCGCATAAAGGATAGAAAGAGGGAACTTGGCATAATCATGACATAAAAGTGTTAGAGCCACAAGTTCAACATGGTGGCATATGAAAGGTTCATGTGTTCATACACTTGCATATTACATTTTTAGGCCCAAAAGCATGCATAACTTGATAACATGAACCACATGACCATCCCAAACTTGCATAACACACTTGCATAAACATATGACAACTTGCATATCATACTTGCATAAACAAACTTGCATAACATATGTCAACTTGCATATCATACTTGCATAAACAAACTTGCATATCTTATGGCAACTTGCATATCATACTTGCATAAACAAACATGCATAACTTATGGCAACTTGCATATCATACTTGCATAAACAAACATGCATAACTTATGGCAACTTGCATATCATACTTGCATAAACAAACATGCATAACTTATGGCAACTTGCATATCATACTTGCATAAACAAACATGCATAACTTATGACAACTTGCATATCATGCATTTAACTTCAAAGATCAAGTATGAGAGGAATAGGGCTTACAATGCTTTTGCGGACTCAAATGAGTATAGTAAATGTAAGAAACCCCGTATGCAACAAATTAAAACCCCAAAAATGCAAGAAAACTTGATCAAGACTCCTCCTTTATGATTCCAATAGAGAAACAAGACTTTAATGCAAGCTAAAGAGGATCATACAAGCCTAAATACACTTGTATGCATGGAAATCTCTTAGAAATTTGTTTAGGAATTGTATGAAGAGAGTGGAGGCCATGAGAGGTTTGATTTTGACATAGTTTAGTTGCTAGAATGAATAATGAGTGATTTAGGGTAGGTTAGGGTCTTATTTATAGATTAGGCTAGTAATTTAGACCATAGGATTAAACCCTAGTTGAATTAGGTCCATCAGATTTCGGAATTCTCCAGAACCAAGCCACACAACCAAGCCCAGATCAGAAATGGTGCGCCAGGCAAAACTGCCCGGCCACCCCGTGTCGACAGGGCTGTCGACAGGGCAGTCGACACCCTTAACCCCTGTCGACATGCCTGTCGACTTGGGGGTCTTGGCGGGAGTTTTCCCTCCTGACGCCAGTTGTGCCCTAACCCTTGTTTTTAACTTAAAATTTAAATCTGTTTTTACTTAGGAATTTTCTGAAAACTTCGTCGGGCCTTAATTGGGTCATACGGACTCCGATTTTCAAAAACTCAGATTCTATTTCGCGTATTTTTCCGAGACGAACGCAATGGCATAGCCCGTTTCCCTTGATTCAGATTTTAGAATTAAATTCTGCCTCGATTTATGTTATAACAGGTTATTGAAAATACGGGTTGTTACAGCCACTTTCGAGAGCCTGGTAGACATGGCATTGCTGCAGGGAGAGGATAAGAATGGGAAGAAGGAAGTCAAGCCCAATGAAACTCAGCCTAAGAAGACAAACTCCAAGTGGGGAGGGAATCAGAGTAATCAGAACAACAAGAACAACAAGAACAACAAGGGCAACAAGAACAAGGCAAAGGACACAAGAAAGTGCCACTTCCGTGGGATTGTTGGGCATGTAGCCAAGGACTGTAGGAAGAAGAAAATGAAATTGGGTGGATGCTTTCATTGTGGAGAGACGGGACATTTTAGCAAGGATTTCCCTAAGAAGCAGGGGCATGGACAAACTCAGCGCGCAGGTTTATCTGGAGGGCAAGTGCATGCTCTCAACACCGCTCCAGTTCAGGACCGAGGTACTATTTCTGTGGAAAGTCTTGTTTATATTTCTGGTTTTCCTGTTCGCACTTTGTTTGATTCCGGCGCATCACATACCTTTATTTCCTCTGATGTTTTTGGAAGTTTGCACCTAAGTACTAGTCTTGTTGAGGATCCCATTAGTGTTTCAAATCCGATTGGGGGTTCAGCCCATTTGTCTATGATCTGTATGGATTTGAGGATTTCTATCTTGACCGTAGAATTCTCGTGTGATGCTTATGTTCTCGGGTTCACGGGATACGGGTTGATCTTCGGCATGGATTGGTTGTCCCGCTATGGAGCCATTCTCTATTGTGAGCATAGGGTGGTGAGACTCATGACTCGCCTTGGCAATACCCTAGAGATTTCTTGCAACCCGCTAGATCCCGTCATGCTATGTTATCTTGAATCTCTTGACTCGTCTATCGATGATATGCAATCTGTAAGGGTGGTTCGAGAATACCCTGATGTTTTTGAAGAAGTTAAGGGGTTACCCCCTAAGCGAGAGATAGATTTCCGCATTTATCTGGTTGATAATGCTAAGCCAGTCTCCTTACCAGTTAGGCACATGGCCCCGCGGGAAAGGAGAGAGCTCAGTAAGCAAATCAAGGAGCTTCTTGAGAAGAATTTTATTAGGCGAAGCATTTCCGAATGGGGTGCTCCTGTGGTGTTCGCTACTAAGGCGGACGGCTCGCTTCGTCTATGTGTTGATTATCGAGAGCTGAACAAGCTGACCAAGAAGAATAGGCATCCATTACCGAGGATAGATGACCTCTTCGACCAGCTTGTTGGTGCTTCTGTTTTCTCTCAGCTTGATTTAGCCACCGGATTTCATCAGCTTAGAGTGGCCGAAGACAGCATTGATAAGACTGCATTTAGGACTCCAAACGGATTCTTTGAATGGCTTGTCATGCCATTCGGCTTGACTAATGCACCCGCCTACTTTGTAGATTTGATGAGTAGGGTGTTCAGGGAGTTCCTTAACAAGTTTGTTGTTGTCTTCGTGGATGATATTCTGATCTTTTCAAAAGACGAGGAAGAACATGCTGGACACCTCAAGGAGGTGATGGATACGCTTAGAGCCATCAGTTGAAAGCCAAGTTCTCCAAATGCCACTTTTGGAGAAAAGAAGTCCGATTTATTGGGCATATAGTTTCTAAGCAGGGTATAGCTGTGGATCCCGCGAAAGTGGTTGCAGTTCAAGATTGGAAGACTCCTAAGAATGCAACCGAAGTGCGAAGCTTTCTCGGTCTGGCAGGCTACTATAGGAAGTTCATTAGAGACTTCGCTAAGATTTCGGCCCCTCTCACTAGATTGACGAAGAAGAACTTAGTCTTTGCATGGGACTTAGAGTGTGAGCTTGCTTTTCAAAGGCTCAAGAGGGCCCTTACCACAGCTCCAGTTTTGGCATTACCCGATGGCGGTAAGATGTTTACCGTGTATACCGATGCATGTGGCACAGGGTTAGGCGCTGTTCTAATGCAGGTAGGAAGGGTGATATGTTATGGGGGTAGGCAACTTAAAGTTCATGAAAAGAACTATCCCACTCATGACTTGGAGTTAGCGGCGATTGTCTTTGCACTCAAGTCCTGGCGCCACTATCTTTTAGGCGAAAGGTTTGAGTTGTACACTGATCACAAATCACTCAAGTATCTCTTCTTGCAGAAAGATCTGAATCTTAGGCAGCAAAGGTGGATGGAATTCTTGGCATCTTATGACTTTGAGATAGCTTATACCCCTGGCAAGGGTAATGTTGTGGCTGATGCACTAAGCAGAAAAAGGTTGGCTTTGAGTCCCTTGTTTGTTGAGATGAAGAGCCTAGAGTTCCTGGCAACCTTTGATTTCACGACAGCAGTTGAGCCGATGACAGGATCGTTAACATCTCTCGAGCTTAGACCCACACTTCTTGATCAAGTAGGGACTTCGCAGAAGGAAGACCCACAGATAGTGGAGATCATGGATAGGTTGATTCGTGGTGAGACGTCTAGTCACCTTGCTAGATATACTATTGATGACAAGGGTTGGCTAAGGCGTGATGGAAGACTCTGCGTTCCACAAGTGGGAGACTTGGTGCATAAAGTTCTCGAAGAAGCACATCACTCAAAGATGACTATACATCCTGGTGGAGATAAGATGTATAGGGATATGAAGCGCATTTTCTTTTGGCCTGGAATGAAGAAGGAGGTGGCAGACTATGTTTCAAAGTGCATGGTGTGCCAACAAGTGAAAGCTGAGTCGAAGAAACCAGGTGGGCTATTACATCCATTGGAGGTCCCGCAATGGAAGTGGGAGAGCATCTCTATGGACTTTGTGGATGGATTGCCTAGATCAAGAAAAGGGAATTCGAGCATATGGGTCATCGTTGATCGACTTACGAAGAGTGCTCACTTTATCCCAGTAAAGAGCAAAAGGACTGCATCATGGCTGGCATCTGTTTACCTTCGAGAAATAGTGAGATTGCATGCGGTTCCTTCTATCATAGTCAGTGATCGTGACCCAATCTTCACTAGCCAATTCTGGAATAGTTTGTAGGAAGCAATGGGTACGCAATTGAATCTGAGTACAGCCTATCACCCCTAGACGGATGGCCAAACCGAAAGGGTGAATAGAGTGCTAAAAGACCTTCTGAGGCTTTGTGTTCTTGATTTTGGTGGTACTTGGGAAGACCACCTTCCTCTTGTGGAGTTTGCTTACAACAATAGCTATCAAGCTAGCATAGGGATGGCACCATTTGAAGCTTTATATGGGAGGCCGTGTAGGTCACCATCTTGTTGGTGGGAGACAACAGATAAGCTTGTACTTGGGCCCGATATGATACGAGACACATCTGAGAAAGTTGAATTGGTGAGAAGACGAATGAAAGCGGCCCAAGATAGACAGAAATCCTATGCTGATAAGCGAAGGACAGATTTGGAGTTCGAAGTTGGAGACATGGTTTTCGTGAAGGTTTCCCCTTTGCGTAATGTGGTTCGCTTCGGAGCAATTGGGAAGCTGGCACCCAAATTCGTAGGACCCTTCCCTATCATAGAGAGAATTGGGAAGATGGCTTATAAAGTGCAATTGCCCGAGAAGCTGTCCGGAGTGCATAATGTCTTTCATGTCTCGCATCTCCGAAAGTACCTACATGAGTCCGCTGAGGTGGTTGAACCTAGCATTCTTGGAGACGTGGAAGTAGAGAAAGAGGCAACCTTGAGGAGAGCTCTGATTCGTATCTTGGGAACGGAGATCAGAAAGCTAAGGAATCGAGAGGTCAAATTGGTGAAAGTTCAGTGGAGTGAAGCCGAAGAGGATGCAACTTGGGAGACAGAGGAGAAGATGTTTAGGCTTTATCCATTCCTTTTTGAGGGTACATTCTCGACCTCTTTTCCCTCTTTAGCATATCTTTCTTTTGCTATCCACGATTATCCTGTTTATCTTGTAACTTCGTCATGAGAACCTTAGGTAGAAACCCCTTGGATGAAACATGTATTTGAAACATGTTATGCTTGATGGTTGCAAGTGGTTGCAAGTGTTTGCAAGTGGATACTCGTGGATGCATGATACACATTAGGCACTAAGATCGGCTCACACACCTTCATATTGCATATGCATGAGTGCTTATACTTATTCATGGCAGAAACTTGTTGTGCTATCTCATGGATGTTGCATATGGATGAATGTTATGTGCACTCATGTAGAAATTATAAAATTAGGCTAGGAATTTGCATACATATGGACGCATTTCACTAGCATACTTCGCATTAAGGAGGTGTACTGAATCAGTAACCGCCTGATTTTCGCATTAGATAAGTACATATACACACACCTTTGCATATGATCATACAACATTTAGAAATTGTTAAGGACAATGGTTACTCGTGGATGATGTGGTGAGTAGATGGATGATGGATGGTAGGACACGTTCTTCCTAACTTAGAGATTTCGGGGACGAAATCCTTTAAGGAGGGGAGAATGTAATAACCCGTATTTTAATAACAAGATATAACATAAATCGAGGCAGAATTTAATTTTAAAATTTGAATCAAGGGAAACGGGCTATGCCATTGCATTCGTCTCGGAAAAATACGCGAAATAGAGTTCGAGTTTTCGAAGATCGGAGTCCGTATGACCCGATTAAGGCCCAACGAAGTTTTCAGAAAATTCCTAAGTAAAAACAGATTTCAAATTCAAATCAAAAATTGGGAATTGGGCCAGTTTGGGCCAGGCGGGAAAATTCCCGCCACAGTACCCAAGTCGACAGCCCTGTCGACTTGGGAGTCGACTGGGTCTGACCAGGTCGACAGCCCTGTCGACTTGGCTGTCGACTTGGCTCAGACGCCCATTTCTGCTAGGTGCACCAGTTTGGGTTTGTGTTGAGCTTGGGGGCCAGATTCGATTTGGAGGGTTGAGATGAGAACTAGGGTTTAATCCTATGGTCTAAATCACTAGCCTAATCTATAAATAAGACCCTAACCTACCCTAAATCATCATTAATCTATCCTACAACTAAACTATGGCAAAATCAAACCTCTCATGGCCTCCACTCTCTTCATAAATTCCTAAATCAATTTTCAAGAGATTCCCATGCATACAAGTGTATTTAGGCTTGTATGATCCTCTTTAGCTTGCATTAAAGTCTTGTTTCTCTATTGGCATCATAGAGGAGGAGTCTTGATCAAGTTTGCTTGCATTTTGGGGTTTTAATTAGTTGCATAAGGGGTTTCTTACATTTGCTATACTCATTTGAGTCTTCATAGCATTGTAAGCCTATTTCTACTCTAGTATTTTAACTATGAAGTTAATATGTTATGTTTCAAGTTTGAGTTTGGGGTTAATCATGATATGTGCTTTGATCTTATGATTTTATGCATAAGATTACTCTATGCATGATAGTAAAGTCATTACCTTGGCTTTATGCATAGAAAGATATGATCTTTGGTTGGAAATGTTGCATAATGCAACTTTGAAACTCTCATAACCCTTGCATTAACATGCATATAATGTTATATGCATGTTACTAGCCCTTATCTCATGCTATCTATGGCCATGTTCCACCTATTTGCCAAGTTTGATGTTATGCATGCATATGAACCTTATGCAAGTTAAAATGATGTTATGCATGCATATGAACACTATGCAAGTTAAAATGATGTTATGCATGCTTATGAATATTTTGCAAGTTGATAACATGATATGCAAGTTTATGATCACATCTTTATCTCATGCCATCATGTTTAACTTGTGGCTCCAACCCCTCTATGTCATGATTATGCCAAGTTTCCTCTTTCTATCCTTTATGCGCTATTGCGATATGTAAGCGATGGGATTGCGTTTGGGATTGGGTAAACTTAAAAGACATAAAAACATAAGCTTGGGAATTTACCTATTAAGTTAGGTCTACCCATTGAGAATTTACCTATTAAGTTAGGTCTACCCAATTGCTTGAAAACTTGTAATGTGATGGACATGACACTTAGAAAACATGAGAATGGCCAACTCGAGGTTGGGTTGAGCTTGTAGCATAAACCTACCCGGAACCGACCGGCTTAACTAGTGGCTACAAGCAATAGGACCCAATGTGAGTAGTTGGTCATGTTGCACGTGAGACCCGAGGTTAGACTAAGTTGTGGTGTAAACCTACCCGGACCCGCCCGGCCTAACTAGTAACCACAACAAGGTCTAATGTGAGAGGTTGGGTGCATTAAACTAATTAATGCCACATGGTAGGGTTAAGTCATGGACCGCTTGAATACTTAACCAATTAAACACGATGGGTTGGTAGGGTTAAGTCATGAACCTTGGGTACACTTAACCAACTTGGTACTTAGATGAGTTGGGTTAACCACGTTTAACCCATTAAGGAAACCCTAGTTACGTGGTCCTTTGCACCAGTAACCCTCTTGAATGTATCATGATACCCTAGGGACTAGGCTAGGGTGGGGCACGATTACTGGGATGACATGTAAGCGACCAAAACGACGGCTGTGTAGGTGCGCCGGTGTAGGTTCAGGCGGGCCATGGTCGTGCACATGGTCCGGAGTTGAAAAAGCAGGCACGGGCACCAGTAGGTTTAAACTGTGCGTGCTTGGTTTGTGTCAGGGGTTGACACCCTAGGACTTGATACACCCTAGGGTGGACCTAGCACAGTTTAGCTACACTTTGTAGTTGGGTCGTATGACACCGACACTTGACGAGTTAGGCTGTAGGGAGCCGATCGACTAGACCGTGCTAGTTGGACCTTGATTTAGGTCATTCATGATGGTGGGCCAAACTTGGGCCTGGGGATCACCTCTTGTTTACACTTGACACGACTTGTGATACTAGTACACTTGGTGCAAACCTCAATCTTGTTTATGTGGTACCACATTTGATCTATCTTGTTGACTTCTTACCATGCCAGTTATCATCCTATGACTCATCCTTGTTTATATATACTGTTAACTTTATTAGTTGTTGTACAATCGTAGATAGGACTTACCAGTCTTTTGACTGACCCATTTTCTTTCGTTCCCCCCCTCCCCCCCAGGTTTACAGGGCGGGAATACCAGCACTTAGCTTGGATCTTAGCTGCTTTCTTGGATAGCTCATGTATGCTTCGGACTTGAGCTTGCTATGGTTTTCTACTTGGGGATAGCTACTTCATGTTTTCCTTTTCAGTTACAAGTTTTATGTTTCTAGACTTTGTTTATGGAAAATAATTAAGTACTGTGTTGTAACTTAACCTATGGTTTTGATATGCTAGCTTTTATCCGCTGCTATACTTACTCTGTTTTTTTTACTTATATGTTCTGTCTTGTGATATCTGCATGCATGATTACCTTATTTAAACGCCCCTCCAAAGTCAGTGTCCTTGCAAGAGTGGCACTGGCGGAGGTGGGGTGTTACAAGGATTGCCTTGCATAAGTCATCCCAATCAACTATGCGAAGGATGTCTACTTGGGAAGCAAGTCAAAATGGGCTTTCCAAAGGAGTCATATTCAAGGCCCAAGAAACCATTAGAGCTCATACATACGGATGTGTGTGGGCTAATCAAGCCAAGATTGCTAAGTAAAAGTAATTATTTCCTTCTATTTATTGATGATTTTCCAAGAAAAACATGGGTGTATTTTTTGAAGGAGAAATCAGAGGTATTTGAGAACTTCAAGAAGTTCAAAGGTCATGTTGAAAAGGAAAGTGGCCTTATGATAAAAGCCATGAGATCTGACCATGGAGGAGAGTTCACATCAAGAGAATTTCAGAAGTACTGCGAAGATAATGGAATTCGATGCCAACTAACAGTGCCTAGATCTCCTCAGCAAAACGGAGTAGCAGAAAGGAAGAACATGACAATTCTTGAAATGGCAAGGAGCATACTCCAAAGTAAGAGACTACCAAAGGAATTTTGGGCTGAAGTTGTGGCATGCGCTATTTGTCTATCAAACCGATCTCCAATAAGAAGTGTGTGGGGGAAGACACCACAAGAAGCATGGAGTGGAAGGAAGCCTAGAATATCTCTTCTAAGAGTTTTTGGAAGCATAGCTCATGTACATGTACCGAATGAAAAGCGAAGCAAATTGAATGACAAAAGTGAAAAGTATATTTTTATTGGTTATGACACAAATTCTAAAGGCTATAAACTTTATAATCCTGATACGAAGAAAATAATAATTAGCCAAGATGTTGTATTCGATGAAGAAGGACAATGGGATTAGAAATCGTATGATGAAAATTACAACTTCTTTCCATATTTTGAAGAAGATGAAATACAACAACCAAGGATCGAACAATCAAGTGTAGAGCGTACTTCCCCACTAGCCTCACCAATAACAAATTGTCAAGAAGATGGAAGCTCAAGTGAAAGGGTTCCTCGTTTTAGAAGTCTTCAAGAAATTTATGATGTAACAGAATACTAAGACAATATTACCCTTTTTTGTCTTTTTGCAGATTGTGAGTCCATAAATTTTCAAGAAGCCTTGCAAAAGAAGAGTTGGAGAAATGACATGGATGAAGAAATTAAGGCGATCAAGAAAAATGACGAGCTAGCTTCACTTCCAAGAGGACACAAGGCGATTGGTGTCAAGTAGGTGTACAAAGTAAAGAAAAATGCCAAAGGAGAAGTTGAAAGATACAAGGCAAGATTGGTAGCAAAAGGCTATATTCAAAGAGCTGGAATTGACTATGAAGAGGTATTTGCTCCAGTTGCTCGACTAAAAACTGTAAGATCGATAATTTCTTTAGTAGCTCAAAACAATTGGAAGATACATCGAATGGATGTCAAATCGGCCTTCCTAAATGGAGTTCTTAAAGAAGAAGTTTACATCGAGCAACCACAAGGCTATGGAGTCAAGGGAGAAGAAGACAAAGTTTTAAAGCTAAATAAGGCACTTAATTGGTTAAAAAAGCTCCAAGAGTTTGGAATGCTCGAATTGATAAGTATTTGAAAGAGAGAAACTTCATTAAATGTCTGTATGAGCATGCATTGTATGTTTGTATGTAGATGACTTGATTTTCACAGGTAGCAATCCAATCATGTTTAAAGAGTTTAAGAAAGAGACGACGAAGGAGTTTGAGATGACTAATATTGGGCTCATGTCTTATTACCTTGTCATTGAAGTAAAATAAGAAGATGAAGGCATTTTAATCATTCAAGAAGGCTATGCTAAGGAAATATTGAGAAAGTTCAAGATGGATGACTCTGATCCACTTTGCACGCCAATTGAATGTGGAATCAAATTGTCAAGGCATGAAGAAGGAGAAAAAGTATATTCTACACTTTTCAAGAGCTTGGTTGGCAGCTCGAGATATTGAACGTGCACAAGGCCCGACATTCTATATGCGGTTGGATTTGTGAGCCGGTACATGGAGAATCCAACCACAACACATTTGAAGGCAGCAAAGAGGATTCTTCGCTATATTAAAGGGACAACAAACTTTGGCTTGTACTACTCTATTTCTGATAATTATGATCTTGTTGGATATAGGATAATGATTGGAGTGGAGATATAGATGATCTGAAAAACACAAGTGGTTTCGTGTTCTACATAGGAGACACAACTTTCACATGGATATCGAAAAAACAACCAATTGTCACACTTTCCACGTGCGAAGCAGAGTATGTAGCTACTACTTCATGTGTTTTCCATCCAATTTGGTTAAGGAACTTGCTAAAAAATTAAATTTGCCACAAAAGAGCCAACCAAGATTTTCATGGATAACAAGCCAGTAATTGCTTTGGCCAAAATCCAGTCTTTCATGATCGAAGCAAGCATATTGATACACGCTATCACTACATTAGAGAGTGCATCACTAGAAAGGAAGTGCAGCGAGAGTACGTGAAGTCCAATGGTCAAATTGCTGATATTTTTACCAAGCCGCTCAAATATGAAAACTTTATCATATTGAGGAATTTGCTTGGAGTCACAAATCAAGTTTAAAGGGGGTATTGAAAAAGAAAAATAATAAACTTGATTTGTTTCTCATTTTTCTAGAGTATTCTTGTATTGTTGAGAGAGCTTTTGAAATTGCTATTTTTTAGAAAAAGATATTTTTTTTCATATATATTTAGATATATTTCTAAGATATTGCAAATCTAGAATGATCCATTGTATGCGATAAATAGAAGAGTTTTCTCCTCATTTGTATCAAGAAAAGAAAAAAAAAATCAGTAAAAACAATAAAAAAAATTCCTTTTTTTTTCTTCCTCTTCCTCCTCTAAAATTTCCAACAATACATGCCCAAAATTTTATATTCCGCGAATTTTTATTGACTGATTAGTTGCAATCATAGATGTGCTTAGAAGTTAAAATATTTATCGGTGTTTTTCCAGGGCACATAGTTAACTACTACTGGCCCTGCTAAATTCTTGTAGGTTTGTAACTGAACTATTTGAGCAATTTACTGATCAATAGCGCCCATCACATATAAAATAAATAACACTTATAAACCATATACTTTTTACAGCTGAATAGCTTGAATTTTTATTTATTTTAAACTCATTGGAAATATATGAACTGCAAATGCTTTTGATTCAGAAAAGCAGATCACCGGTTTTCAAAGCAATGCTAGAGAGTAAAAGTGGCACTATTAGAATATTTGATGTATCATACAATGTTCTTAGGTCATTTGTTCACTACTTGTACACAGTAGAAGTGCTTCTAGATGAACAGATGGCATGCAACCTCCTAGTGTTGGCCGAGAAGTACCAAGTGAAACATCTCAAAGTTTTTTGTTGAAAATTTCATGACATCAAAAGTAAACAATGATAACGTGATTTCATGACTCAAAAGTGAAACATCCCAGATTGGTTGTAGAGAAATATGAGGCTTATCTCAGTAGGTAGGTCAATACCGCACCAAAAGACTCAGCACTGCAGTCGAAGGTCACTAATATGACTATTTGAATCAAGTTGATCTCGAGTTTACTATCTCCCGACTCGGTACTCCTCATATGTTATTCGCTTTGAAGGCACCTTAGAGTATATTTGGAAATTAAAAGAGAGACTGTTCTCCTTCATCAGAAGAATCTTAAAAAGATGATAAGTTGAAAAATATTTTTATTAAAATGTTTCCTTTGAAACAGAGTTAAACATATATAAGAAGTCATTTATATTTTCATGACAAATTGGTTATTTGTCTTTTTTATTTCTTTTTGAAACAGTAATGTTACTTTTTTTTGAAATTCTTAAACCTATTGGTTCTTATCTAATGATTTCATGTTTCTTTGTCATTACAAAAAAGAACAAAAAGGAAAAAGAAAAAAAAGTGGGCACCGTTCCAAATTATCAGCAAGTAAACACGCATTATCATGTAATTTCAAATTGAAAAATCTTCATTTGCGCCGTTCCAAATCACCAGTCACAAGGCAAACTCCACCGTCTCTCCTTCTGCATTTTTTAATTTCTCATTCGACAGTTGTATAAAATTTGCAGTTCACAGCACAGAAGTTGCAATTATATATGTATTGCTATTTATATACAAAAGAAAACAGAGTTATCTTCTTTCTTCGGACGTGTGAGTTTCATATGCAGCGATCACTTTCTTCTCCAAGATAAGTATCTTTATATACTTATCATATGCATAATTAACCATAGTTATGCTGTTGGCATGATAGTTTTAGCATAAGTCTTTCTTACACGTTATAAGTACAATGAACTACACAAGATAAGTATCTTTTACGTGGAAAAGTTCAAAGATAAAGCTCAAAGCCAAAAAGAGTCACATGGCATTAGTGCGTTCCCAGCGGTCATGCTGTTTTTTGGCGTGAATCGCTTTCACAAAGCGTTGATTCCTTCAACTGCTCCAGCAGTCAGTGAGGGGACGCTGACCTATATTTATTTTTTAATAAATGGACACTAAACAGGTTTCAGAAAACCGTTTAGTCACTAAACGGTTTTCAGAAAATCGTTTAGTATTCCAGAAAATAAAATAATATATATATATATATCGCAAGCTTCTGTTTACAGAGTAATTATCCTTTGTAAACAGAAGCTCGCGATTTCCACCCAAAAAATCAAAACCCTAGCTCACAAATTATTTGAAAAACAAAGAATTTTTGCTATAAATTCAAACAATTCAACATCTACTCTTTCTGATCTCTTCAGCACTATCAATTCCATCATTCTCCACCTTAAACCCATCAGTTTGACATATTTGTTGATTTAGCAAATTAGTTGAATTGGTTGATGATGGAAGAGGAAATCATAGAAGACACTAGCGCTGCGAGTGAGCTACGTAGAAGAAAAGTTTCACGAAAAAGTCAAAAAACGATTGAACACGAAGAAGGTGGCTACGGAGTAAGGAAGAAGACAACAATTGATCCGTCGTTTCCGTTCATGTCTATCACGAGTCTACAAGAAGGAGTTACACATATCTAAAACAGTGGAAAAGAGCTAACGATAAAAAAATTTGGTTTTAAAGTGCGTTAAATAGAATTAATCGATACGAAAAGATTGGGTTACTGATTTATTTTTATAACCAGAATCGCGACAAGATGAGATGTCATAGGGCATTTACGACAATGTTCAAATGGTGGAAGAAAATTAAACAGTATCCACAAATTCGAGACCCAGTAGAGAGTATATTTGGAAAATTTATGAAAATTGAATTGAAAAACTCTGATAACAGATGCATACATGCTATTGTTGAGCGTTGGTGGTCGACTACGCATACCTTTTTATTTCCTAGTACGGAGATCGGGTTTACACCGTTAGATTTTACCATGCTGACATCCATTCCTATGGGAATGCATAATCAAACGATACCGTATGATGAGAGTTGGGGGCAATTCGAAAATGCAAAGCAACTATTGCCACTTCTTGAGCCGAAAGATATTCGGGTAGGAAATGTTGCTTTATCGCATCTTATGAAGTACTTTCGTGACAATTATCTTGAGGCCAATGATAACAAAAGTCATATTGCCTGCATTTTTGTTTTGTATATGATGTGTACTATATTTTTTACGGCAACAAATGACACTATTAGTCTGGGATATTTGGACGCCGTATTTGATTTAGGCTTAGCGGAACAGTTCGACTGGGGTTCGGCGATTATAGGTTACCTCTACCAGAGTTTGGATGTTGTTGTAACTAAGGGATGACATATAACTGGTTTTATTGAGCTACTGCAGGTATGGTTAGCTATTGCCAGCACAAATTTTATTTCAGTGGTTTATTCTAGTGTTTAATATTGCCTCTTTCTGTTTTGCAGTACTGGTTTTTTGAGTACATGACGGTGTGCGGATATATTGTCAAAGAGGAGGTGAAACAAGCTTCATATCCGCGATTGAGAGCCTAGGAGAAAGAAAATAGGCTCATCACGCATGATACTTCGGCTCGTTTGTTCTCTAGCACACGATATCATATTGATTATCGCCATGCAGCGCATATAAATTGGAATCCGTGGCAAAATTCAGTCGCATTCGCTAATGCAGAGGTTTTCCATGCACGCAACCTATCGATGAAATAGTTGCCATTGATTGTTCCACCCGGTGGCTCATACGAGATGTATTTAGGTGAGAGGTGTATGCAGCAGCTTACAGGTTGGGCGACTATTCCCATTGATCCTCCCGCACACATGACATGAAAGATGACATATTCTACATATGCGGAGTTGCAACAAGCCTTCTACCAAGATGATTGTCAACAGTATATATATATAAAGAGCACAGACATGGACTATGACACGTATTGGCGCTCAGTGGGCAGAGATGTTGGTCCATTACTAGATGCTTCAATCCGTATCGGTAATATGGATTTTTTCGGACCTTCTGCTTTAAAGGCACGAATTGAAGGTCCAATCGTCACATCTTCAGAAGTTAATAACACATCCCAGTTTTACCAACAACCACAGCAAAGTGAGTGGGCCGAGGATCCTGGATGGAACTTACAATGGACAGGACATGATCTGTTACCCATTCCCCATTTGATGGATATACCGCCAGTTCCGTCCTATTATACTATTGATAGTCTATGGGAAATGACTATGGGTATGCGCCAGTTAGCTCTTGAACAGTCGAAGTATTATGAAGAGGGCTTGAATAGGATTAACACAGTTGCAGACGATTTTGTAAGTTATCGATTTAACTTTTGTGAAAAATGTTTGTTTTCCAATGTTGCTCAGAACATACAATCCCTATTATTATTTGTATAATGATATTGTGTTTGTTTTTAAATACTGCGCAGAACATGCAGGTTTTAAGGGAACCAGTGTTGCATTTGGGGTCTTATCGGGCGGGGCGAAGAAAAAGCAGGAAAAAAAGAAAAACTTATGTACAGATGAAAGAGGAAGAGGAAGAAGATGATGAAGGTGATGAGCAGGATGATGAGGAAGTTAAGGAGGGTGATAAGGAAGATGATGAGGAGGGTGATGAGGAAAATGATGAGGAGGGTGATGACGAGGAAGAAGACGAGGAGGGTGATGAACGTACTAATCAGTATGGTGTTAAGCTTAGATATCCAACCTCTTCATCGTCGGCGCCGGGTACTTGTTAATTTAACTCCATACGCACTTGTAACTAGTGCACATATATATATTTATTTAGTTCTAAGTTTATTAAAGTTCACATATAACAAAGTGTTTATGTATGTGTAGGCAAGAGTCTAGACAAAGGGAAGCAGAAGAGCAGTGGTTTCGTCAGCAAGGTGAAGTCTCTATTTACTGGAAAGGGAAAGATGAAAGGAAGTGGGATTCACATTCCAGGCATTGAGGACATTTAATGAAGATCGAAGGGATGTTTGTATGACTTTTTAGGTGCTAATGTTAATGTTATGGTTTGTCAGTGTAATGGTTTGTTAGTTTAATGGTACTATAATATTGTTATGTCTACTGGTAGGTGTTATTGTAATTGTTTGTTACTGTAACGGTTTGTTAGTGTAATGGTTTGTTAGCATATGGTTTGTAATGGTTGTAGTTTAATGGTAATGGAATATTGTTTATTACATATTGTTATTGTTTTGTGTATTTGTTATGTTGTTTACAACAACGACTATAGTACCATTAAAGACTATTACATTACCAAGAAGCTTACAACAACGACTATTACAACATTAAGAAATGCAAACTACACGAGTACGAACAACAACAATTTAACAAACAAACATCAAATTCAAATTAAAATAAAACACATTATGGTTGTTTCCACGTACACCTACCACGGACGGGCGAAAAATCCAGCTTTAACAGCATCAGCAACATGCTTGTTCAAGCGTGTTATTTCGGCTTGCGCTTCTAGTGCATACTAAGCTCCACATTCACACATCGGAGGGTCAATCCACTGCTTAAAGTAACAACAATCAATTTCATCGGGATGAATCTTGTGGTCCTCGTAAGCTTCACACCCGAAAAAGCGACAACCAACATTTTTTACAGTTTTCGAAACTACCACATCCGATTTTTCACCACAACCACAAAAGGGTTGGATCCACCCGGACGTAGTGGCTGGACAACGCCCCCTTTAACTACTCTTTCTTTTCCAGGTCATTGATTAGCTCCCGCTACATCGTCATTTTTCCATTTGTCCATGATTGAGCCTACACTTTCATTTTCGTGTTTCGACATTATAAAAGAGGATGAAGGAAGTTGCAATAGAGAAGCCGCTATATATAGGAAAAAACTGGGTCACCCTTTCACCGCACAAAGGAGTTAAAAAACACAACGGAGTTAAAAAACCTAATGGAGTTAACAAACATTAAAGTTGGACGTGAGTAGTCATGTCACTTTAGTTAGGTGTTAAAAAACATAACTGGGTCGTCCAATCCTATCACTTTATTGTTTTGTTACAGTGCTCTAATGCTCAAGTGTTGCATTGTTATAGTCTATTGCTACTGACTTGTCATATCTTGTCCTTTCATATCCTATCGCTTTAGTGCTGTGTTAAAAAACAAAACTGGGTCGTCCTATCCTATCACTGAGCCCACTGACTTGTCAAATTGCTTTAGTCATATCCGATCACCTTAGTGCAT
This sequence comes from Allium sativum, assembly GCA_030737875.1. Lineage (NCBI taxonomy): Eukaryota > Viridiplantae > Streptophyta > Magnoliopsida > Asparagales > Amaryllidaceae > Allium > Allium sativum. Next base: position 91,017,025 of record CM060910.1, on the reverse strand, counting down.
TGACTAGTCTAACCTTTATCACTGAGCCCCTATATCAATATCTACGTTTACTACTTTTTAGTTATCTGGAACCAAATTTTTCATCAACATAAAAAAAATGTCTTCATGGTCATGGCCCTCATCAATGGATTCGAATTATGATCAAAACTTTCCTGAGCGTCCACCTTTAAGTCCAAGAACAGATATTGATTGGAATATCGAATACCAAGAGCGACACTACGAGGACCTGCATCGTGACTACCCGGAGTTGGCCCGCTTGATGATTCATCCACCAATTAATCATGTTCCAGATGTAGGTCATCAACAAGTCCACACTGTAAATGAAGAATGCTTACGAGCGGCTACAGTCCCTAGTCCTCCGACTTATCCAGCTGTAGCTCGTCCTCCGACTGTTCCAAATGTAGGTCATCAGGAGATACGACGAGTTTCAGTTAGCCAAACTCCTAACGAGCAGGAGGTTAACTCCTATCCCGTTTGTTGCCACTGTGGTTACGCGGCGGAGGTAGTAGTCCGGGCGGACGGAGAGAATATTGGTCCTAGGATCCATTTATGCTCGCTATGGCCTAACGGATGCAATACTTTTGAGTGGATAGACGACCGTTTCCCTCCATGGGCTATTTCTTACGCCAACGAGTTGGAACAAGAGAATAGGTGACTTCGAACCTCTTTAGAATCCCTTCAGAATGAGCGTAACAATTAATGTGTTTGCATACTAAATTTCCTACTTTAACATCTCTTGTATCCTATATTGTAGTGGCTAATATTTAGTTTTTTCTATTATATCCTACGTTTGGCTAGTGATGTTATAATGAACACCTGTTGTATCGCACTTGCTTTGTGGAATTAGTGTCGTTGAAACCGTTTTTTATAACTAGCATATGTTATACCAGCTAACAACTATCAAACTGGAAAGGTAAGAAGTGCTTAACGAAAACAAAAGCCTTAAAACAGTTAAGTATGCGTATATAATTTTAATTACACGTGAATTTTCAAACTTAAACATAATTAAATAAAATTCAAAAATAAACATAATTTTCAAACAAATTTTCAAAAATAATTTTCAAACATAATTTAAAAAAAATTAATCTAAGATAAAATTAAAAACAAAATTTCAAACTTAAACGTAATTAAAAAAATTCAAAAATAAATTTCCAAACTCAAAAAATCAATGAATTTAAATATAAGAATCAAATTTTCGAACTTGAAAGCATTGAAACAAATTTAAAAAAAAAACTACAAACTTAGAAAAATTAAATAATTTAAATATACGACGTGCAGTTAACCAATTCAAGAAATTCAGTAAACTCAACATGTTTAACAAATTAAAAAACTTAAACAAAGTGCTAAAGAAGGTGCATTCAAACAATGCACCAAACCATATAAACGGTTTTCTGAAAACCGTTTATACATTATTCGGTTTTCTGAAAACCGTTTAATGTATAATCGGTTTTCACAAAACCGTTTCTCCCCCCCCCCCCCCCCCCCCCGCTCCAAATTAGAAATGGCGAGCGTCATCATTTCAAAACTCTCCCTATGTCCCTCGCGCAACTGCTGGAGAGCGGAAAAATCAATTTCCTCTCCATTTAGATTTCCCGAGCTACTGCTGGGAATGCTCTTATTATATCTGAAATTGTTTTAATTTGGGCGATAGTGATGGTGGTCATCCTGGAAAATATAACTTTCCGTTAACGTGTAACAAGCGAACTGATGGTGCTGGTGAGGGATTTGTCACCTCAGTTAAAGGTTTATTTAATTCACAACGTCGTAGAGCAAAGGCAATATTATTAAGAACTATGAGAGGAGAGGCTGATAATGAACTTCTAGGCGAGTGGAGTGGAAGTGATGGTGAATTTCATCCTTTTGCAAGACAACTTACGATTACAAGAGCATAAAAGCAAATAAGACGCCAGACCAACAAATTAAGATCTAAGGCACAGAGGAGCCCAGGTAACTTCTTTACATTTTTCATACTTTTAAGCCTTGGTTTTCATTTTTGTATGCCTAGCAACTTCTCTTTTGGTTTCTTGAAACTACTCTTGTTTTACTGAGATAAACTTGCATAGCTCATTTTGTTTTCATCGTCATATGGTAAAATTTCAGAAGAAAAAAATCTGTCTTTATAATGACATAACTAAAGATAATTTGGAAATAGCAACTTTATTTTTCATTTATATGACATACTTCATAAATATCCCTCTTGTTAATCATTATCACTAACTTAAGATTTCATAAATGCAAATTTTTAGCATGTACCAACTACACATTTTGCAAACTCAATTGAAAAAAATACCAGTAGACCTAAAACAGCTTCCTAAAGCTCAAACGAGATTGTGAACATCTTATTCAAGATTCTAGATCATCCTTCTCTCTGTTCATCAAAATGTGTTGGACAACACGTAAATAAAACCGCTAGCCCGAAGTATAATTATAGTACATTACTTGTATCGACATCAAAATTACCTCACTATCCAAACCCCTTCATCGTGATCAGAACATGTATAATTAGCATTTAAATCAACTTCTTCTTCCGGTAGACCTACGCCAACGAAGAAAGGTGGGTTCTCATCAAATTGATTATATTCTTCTCCATCTACCACTTTATCTACCCCAATAATGCGTCTTTTCCTGGGAATAACAACATACCACTTATTATCAGCTGGATCGGTGACGTAGAAAACTTGTTTTGCTTGAGAAGCCAATATAAGTGGATCAATATCATAACTAACTTGACCAAAGGCAACAAGCGTGAATCCATGTTCATCTACCTGTACAACACGATGGTTGTCAGCCTATCTACATTGAAATAACGGGATTGTAAAATCCTTATACTCAAGCCCCAAAATATTCTCAATTACCCCATAATATGACATTGTCGCATTTATTGGCTTGTTATCTTTAGCACTAGCAAATTCTCTTGAACATGCCATGACACTAACTCTGCTATTTTGCATTCTGCTCTTCTCTTCCTGGCGCTTCGTATAAAAGACATAACCATTTATATCATATCCTTCATAGGAGTTAACTTGAATTCGAGGCCCATATGCCAACCCTTTTAATGTATCAGAAATATCATGGTTTTCTTCATATTTTTGAGTCATTATTCTATCTTTAAACCATTCGGCGAAGGAGCTGTTATGTTCATTTATCAACCACATTTCATTCTTTGAAGGATTCTTAGACTTTAAAAATGTCATGTGCTCCTCCAAGAAAGGATGAACCTCAGTAAGGTGTTGTAAAACAAGTAGGTGAGCTTTGTGAAACATTTCCTCACCAATTGAAATCAATTTTGACCCAAGTACGTCATGACCGTCAAGTCGTCCTTCATGTCGAGACTTATGAAGTCCAGTAGGCTCAACATCGGTTAGGTATTGAGTGACAAATTCAATAAGCTCCTCGGCTACAGTATCTTCTACCATACTAGCTTCAGGTCTATACCTGTTTTTTGTTTTTAAAGTCCCCATGTGCATTTAAAATGGATACATATATCTCATAAACACAGGACCACAAATTTTAATTACTCTTACTAGATGAACAATCAGATGCACCATAACGTCAAAAAATGAAGGGGAGAATACATCTCTAATTGGTATAAAGTAACAACAGCATCAGCTTGTTGAGCATCCAATGTATCAGGATCAATTATCTTGCTACAAATTACATTAAAAAAGATAGAATGCTTTGTAATAACATGTCTAACATGTTTAGGCAATATGCCTCGAATTGCAACAGGTAACAAATGTTGCATTAACATGTGATAATCATGAGACTTCATGTCCGTCAATTTTAGATCTTTGATTGACACACAACTGCTAATTTTCAAAGAATAACCTGATGGAACCTTGACACCACGAAAACACTCATATAGAATAGTTTTCTTATTTTTGGACAACGTATAACATGCAGGAGTCAAATAGGTGCGTTTACCTTTCTGTACTGGTGCTAGCTCCTTTCGAATACCCATTTTCACCATATCTTACCTAGCATTATCCCCAACTTTTGTATTACCAGGCATATTCAAGAGTGTTCCATTGATACTATCACAAACATTTTTTTCTATATGCATTACATCAAGACAATGCCGAACCTGTAAATCTCTCCAATATGGAAACTCCCAAAATATAGAATTTTCTTCCATGATCTGGCTAGAGGGGGAAAATTTTTGCCGAATTTATTTTCAATATCTTTGACACGTTTCGTAAACATCATTTCTTACTAATGGCAAACGAGCAACTCCGTTCTATACATCCCCGTTGAAAGGCTTCTTCTTTTTACAATAAGGGTGATCAGAAGGGAGAAAATCTACGATGATGCATATAAGCTTTTTTCTTGCAAAAATGCAATCGTTTAACAACCATATCATCTTGACAAATTGGACATGCTTTAGCACCTTTTGTACTATAACCAGACAAATTACCATACGCGGGAAAATCATTATGGTACAAAAAATCATGGCATGTAATGAAAAATCACGTTCACTGTATGCATCAAACACGCACACTCCTTTATCCCATAAAATTTTTAAATCATCAATAAGAGGAGCTAAGTATACATCGATGTCGTTTTCTAGTTGTCGTGATTCAAAGATCAAAAGAGACAACATAATGTACTTGCGCTTCGTACTCAAGTGAGGTGGAAGATTGTAAATCACCAAAAGAACATGCCAAGTACTATGTTGACTACTTAGGTTGCCAAATGGGTTTATGCCATTTGTGCAAAGGCCAAGTTTGAGATTTCTAATTTCTCTACCAAAATCAGGATGCATTGCATCAATATTTCTCGACTGTGGAGAATCAACTGGATGCCTTAGTAATCCATCATCTTGACTCACATCTGCATGCCATCTTAAATTTTTTGTGTTTTCTTAATTTGCAAATAAGCGTTTAAATCTTGGTATAATAGGCAAATACCATAAGACCTTTGCCGGAGACTCTTTTTTATTTGCTTCGTTATGAACATTCCCTCGCGACTTGTAACGGGATAATCCACACTTAGGCCACTCATGCAACTTCTCGTACTCATTTCGATACAATATACAATCATTTGGACATGCATGTATCTTTTTCTATCCTATACCAATTGGACACATATTTTTCTTTTCCTAAGAATTAGAAGTAGGAAACTCATTACCTTCCAAAAGCATGTCTTTCAGAAGTTTCAACAATGCGGTAAAACTTATATCACTCCACCCGTATTTTGCTTTCAAATTGAAAAGCTTAAGCACATCAGACAGTATTGTAAACTTAGCACAGTCTGGAAATAAAGGCTTTTCGGCAATAGCTGATATTTTTTCATATAATTTTGGCTCTTCCATCAATTGATCTTCAACATCATGAAACATCTCCTAAATGCGGTCATTCTCATCATATTCATCATTCGCCTCATTATTCATATTATCTTCTTGGTCGTTCGCGTCATTGTCATGATTGCTAGAATGAGCTCTATTAAGTAAGCTTTCACCATGTCATATCCATCACGTATAGTTTTGCTTAAACCCCTTACGAATTATAAGATCCCTAATTAGATCAATGTTACGAAACCTCCTCCTATTTTTGCAGTGTCTACAAGGACAAAATGTTGTTTCTTCCCCTTTTCTTAATTGATTAGTCAATGAACAATTGATGAACTCTTCAATTTTGTTTATGAACTCTTCATCTATACGTTTCTCATTGTACATCCAATTACAATCCATGAGCAAATGCAATAAACACTGCATACATACAATATATATATATATATATTAAAGGAATTCAATAAAAAAAAGTAGATGAAATAGACATCATAAGTACATAAAGTTCATGTTTGAAGATAAAGTAGTTGTATAATTGAAGAGTAAAAATGAAAAATATTTTCTTTAACAAAAGAGGACATGGTATCAAGCATGAACTAGAATGAGAGATCAAATAACGAAAAGTCATATATTTATTTTTATCTATATAATAAATATCTTGGTAGATAAACAATAGACAAACAACGGTGATGACTTAGCGCTAGGAAAGACATCGGATGATGAGAAATTTAACACATCAATTTTATAGTAACTTCTCTGTTACAATTAACTGAAGGATCCCACGTTATTCCACCCATTTCTATTTCATCCACATTTAACTCTCACCTTTCTTCCTCCACACACTCCAAACCTTTCGATGCATTCTCTCCCTTCTAAAAATTCCTACTATGAATAAATCAAAAGCAACATCTTTTAAATTTTTAATCCGATTTCTCCGCTATTAATTTTTTAAAAAGTAAATCACATCAAAAAATTGAGTGATTTGATTACACAGTTAATAGAGAGTACTCAAAAGGACCCGTCACTTTCACCGGGCTGCACAAGTTCGGTACACCCGCGCGATTCACAACAAAATTCATGTATATGTTTGAAGTCAATCCTAAGTTTGAGCTATTAGACAAATTTCCAATTAAGGTTAATGAAGGCACATAAAATTTTGTGCAATTCTATCATCAATGGTGGTGAGAAATATATGGAAGGTGTTGTATTTTTGGGCATTCTAATGAGAACTTCCTTATTTATTAGATGGAGGATGTGACTTCTGCTGCCCATTCTTGTTCAGTGAAGATAGTTGCTATCAAGATAGACAAAGTGGTTCCTAAGAATTCAAAGTAGACAGAAATAATTAATAATGCACAAAAAAGAGTACTGTAAGTATAATACAATACGACAGGACGTCAATGAAGCAGAAGTTAAAACAGGCAATGAGTTGGAAAATAATCATATAAAAGTTGGAGATCGAAATGAAGCAATTGCTATTGCTCATGATAAGTGCATTAGCGATGAAAATGATAGAACAAGTAACAAATATATTAATTAAAAAAAATTCTACTTTAAGTAAGTTTAAGATCTTAGAAGTTATTAATGTAGATGAAGTTGTTGTTCCCATGCAACTAGCTTAATTAGACAGTGATGATATATTATGTAACGTCCCTGATTTTTAGCTATTTAATATTGTATATTTAAGTTTATTTTAATATTGGTTTGGAATAATAATATGAATTTTTATATTAATTTCTATTTAATAATTAATAAACGAATTAATATCGAATATATCGAATATCGTAATACGAAACGATAATAACTAAATTCGCAGTTAATACTGAATCAAAACAATTCAGTTGATTAATATCTATTTTAGAACGATAATAATAATTTATTTTGACGAATTTGATTGTTCTGAACCGAATTATATTTTAAAACGATTTAATTTAAGCCTTAGAAATCTATTAAATCAAAGTATATTTAAATCATCAATTTAATATTAACAGTCTGTATAAAAGATCAAACTAAATTTCAAAATTTATTCTGATGAGTTTAAAATAGTATTATAACAGTGGAACATTGGTTATTATGTCGAAATAGCAGTACAGGGTTTTAAAATAAAGGACCATGAGATATTTTAGTTTTTAATTAAAACAAAATCAAATCATCTACCCTAAGTATAGACAACTCCTTAACAGTTCATTTAATCGCGCAGACAAATTTCCTTCCTCGAGCTTGAACAATTGTCTCTGATCTTTAATATCAAAGAGAACAGAACTTTAATGTCCTGTACTTCTGTCCCCTTTTCACCGTTATAAACCCATCGCCTTTCCCGGACCTCAAACCAGAAATCAATTCGTGTTTCCCTTTCCATTCCTTTCTTCCAAAAATCGATCTCCCTAATTCAAAAAGAAGAAATTGCAATTAAAATCCACAGTTCCAATCATCATCGCAAATTCCTTGAAGCAACGGGAAAGACTGCAATTTAAAATTCCTCAATAAATCAAGTTCATCACTTTGATTTCCCATTCCTGAAATCAAGTTTAAGCCTCCACTCCATTTCTTTTATTCCAGTCAAGGCTTTGAATCTTTCGATCAATTTAAGATTGACAAAAAAAGATATTTGAATCAAAGTCCAAAATCGTGAATCATCCAATCTCGACATCGAAACCTGAAAGCACTCATGTTTTCTGGAATGAGTACCTTGGGAACACGGTCGCGACTTTCAAAAGGGGTTATTCACGGTTTGTTCTAGAAGGATAGGGTTGGTTGTTGTGGTGTAAGGATTTGGGGTGGAGGTCGTGACTTTTACTAGGGCTCAACGTGATTCAATAGTTGAATTAGATGGGGCGTTGATTTTGTGAAGGCCGAGGTTGATTTTTGGAAGGGCGTTGGAGTTAAATTGGGGTAATGTTGGAATTCGAGGGTATGGAGGTTGAAATGGGTATTGCAATGTTTGAGGATGAACGAGAAATCTAGTTATTCGACTATGTGATTTCTGGAACGGTGAAAAGGTGCTATTAGACGTGGTGATTTGGGGTTGAACGTGAGAATGCTTGGAGGAGTACAGTCCTTGTTTTTGGGTGATAAGGTGGATGTAGGATGTTAGAAACTGAGTTGTCAATGCAAGGGTTTGTCTAAATAGTAATGGCCGATAATTTTGAAAGTTTACAGTGATGAGTTGAGTTCATTTTATGGGGAATAGTAGCAGGGCAGTTAATGGTAGGTGGTAGAAAAGGAATAGGGATTGTTTGTAAGTTATTTGATGGAATGTTGAAGTGGAGAATGGCATATTTGGGGCTGATATCTGTTTTGGAGCTATTAAGGATTTGCTTCGTGGTTTTGTCAAGAAATTGGAGTATTAGTATGGTATAAGTTTACGAAGTTTAATATTCATAAAATAATTTGTTTAAGTAGTTAATTTAAAATTATATAGCTTAATCAATAAATAAAATAATCGTAGGCATAGATTCTTTCAAGACGATTCAAGTTGATTCATAAGCAGCGATGTTACAGAATCAAACGGGATATTCAGCAAAAGAAATTCAAGGTGAGTAAATCTCACTTAAAATTTTATTTTTATCTTTAAAAATAAATTGTTGGCTGTTTGAATGCATGCATGGATTTTTGAATCATTGTGGTTATTATATATAATGTATAGTAGTTAATTAGGCTTGGTGATTATAGTTATTATATATATTGGATTTCCCGTAGTACTATTAGTGGATGCCCGCAGTATCATTAGCGGATGACCCTATCGCCCTACGATATATGAGTGGATGACCTTCTACACCACGATATCCTAACTTGGAGTAGGATTGGTATTATTTATGTTGTCTGACATCTATGGGTCAGGAAAACAGGTTGGAGGAATCCAACTGGATTCCTCAAATCTATTTATTGTTGTTTACATATTTATTTATGTGTGATATGTGAATTGAATGGACGATCTGCGTGTTTGGATATTAGAATATCACTGGGCCTAGATATTTAGATTTAATATATCATAAAAAGGATTTTTATGTTTTGAAAAGAAAAATTTATTTTCTGAAGTAGAAATGGAATTTAGAACGAGATATGAAATATTAACTTGTTTTTAATAATAAAAACAAGTAATTGGAATTATGAACGATGTTTTTATTTGTTTTTAAATTCAAGTACGAAGTTAAAAGGAAAATTTATCTTCTAAAGTGGAAATTGGATTTAAAAGGGAATTTGAAATCAAAAACTTGTTTTAATATTTAAAACAAAAAGTAAAATTTATAAATGATATTTTTAAATAAAGGAGGGAAAATTTTATTGGGTAATTTGTAATTTATAATTTAAATTCAAGTTGAATTTAAAAAGGGATTTGTAATTCGAAATCGTATCAGGAAAAGGAAACGTTGAAATATATTTTGATGTTCGGGATGTAAAATGAGTCCGTATGGATTTATGATTGGAATTCGACCATATCGAAATTACAAAACAAATAAATTGTTACCAGTTAAGATATTGGGATTTCATTGGATAAAAACTAGAATTTAAAATTTAAAAATGAAAATAGATTCCCGGTTAATATATATATACATATATATATATATATATATATAGGTTATGAAAATAAAATATTCCAAATGGGAATTGAGCTTCAAAAAGATTATTAAATAGAAGTTATTTAATAAAGAAGTTAATTTATAAACAATGTTTATAAATGTGATGAAGTAATTTTCATTGTGTAATTTGGAAATAAATTTCCAAATGTAAGAAATGGAGTAGAAGGCGAGATTTAAATCGTGTTGTGTATTACAAGCTTTTATCTGTCTCAAGATAAGAACGTTGTCGGTCAAGGTCTGAGAGGTAAAAAAATACCTCAACTTGAACGAGACTTCACTATTATCAAGGGATGATATCAGTTTGTAATGGAAAAAGGATATTAAATTAATCGATCATTTTCATAGAAGGAATATATTATCGTATTCGATTATATCGAACTTTGATAATTAAATAATATAGGAAATGGGAATTTTAATATTGTAATTGAGTTGTAGATATAAATTACCATTGATTTGTGAGTTTATGTGTAACACCCCACCTCCGCCACGGTGGCTCTTGTAAGCACTCTGACTTTGGAGGGGCGTTTGTACCGGGTAAACATGCATAATGATATATCAAGGCAGAACAAAAACATATGTATATATGTAAACAGAGTAAATAACAAATAAAACAGCGGAAGATTTCAAACTATTTCAAATCAAGTCTGGTAAAACATAATGTCAACTTTCCAAATACACAAGTCTAGATAAAAACAACATCACTGAAAAACTGAAATACATAAGTACTATCCCCAAAATAAGTGATGACCATAGCTAGCTTCATGTCAAGACCGTACATGAGCTAAAATCCCACAAGCAAGTGATCAGAAATCCAAGCTAAGCTCCAATATTCCCACCCTGAGAACCTGGGGGGGGGGGGGGGGGGACGGAAGAAAAGAGGCGAAAGAAAAACAGGTCAGTCAAAAAGACTGAGTAAGCCCTACTACAATCAATGTAAACTGATAAAGTTAACTGGCATGAGAAGCAGGGATGAACATAAGGATAACTACATACTGGCATGATAGATAAAGGTGTCATCGCATAATCAGGTTTAAGGTTTTGCACCATAGGTGTACTAGCAAACTAACATGACTTGAATAAACACGTATTGATCCCTTGGCCCAAGCTTTGACCCAATAACATGAAATGACCCTAATACGAGGTCCAATAACATGAAGTGACCCTAATACGAGGTCCAATAACATGAAGTGACCCTAATACGAGGTCCAATAACATGAAGTGACCCTACTACGAGGTCCAATAACATGAAGTGACCCTAATACGAGGTCCAACCAAACGGTCTAGTCGATCGGCTCCCTATAAGCCTAACTCGTCACGTGTTGGTGTCAATACGGCCCAAACATAATTGTAGTCAGACTGTGCTGGGTCTCCCGTCGGGTGTATCAAGCCCTAGGGTGTCAACCCCTGGACACCATAAACATAAGTGCACAGTCTAGATCTACTGGTACCCATGCTTGACTTCTCCAAATACGGACTACGTGCACGACCATAGTCCGTCCGGAACTACATCGGCGTAACACTCTACCGTCGTTTTTGGTCACTTACCTCAAGTCCAGTAATCGTGCCCCCACCCTAGCCTAGTCCCTAGGGTCTTAATGATACAAACTTGGGATTACTGCTGGAGTGGAACCCCATTGCTAGGATTTTCTAGTGGGTTAAGTACGGTTTAACCCTCTTGCTAATCATGGATTAACTTGGTTAAGTGTAACGATGAGTTCACGACTTAACCCTGATTAATCTACCAAGCCCAAATTGGTTAAGTATTAAGTGGACCATGACTTAACCCTAATCATGAGGCATTAATTAATTAATGTGCCTTAACCTCTCACATTAGACTTTGTTGCGGTTACTAGTTAAGCCAGTCGGTTCCGGGTAGCTTTACACCACAACTTGGTCTAACCTCGGGTTCAAGGTACAACATGACCAACTTCTCACATTGGGTCCTATTGTTTGTAGCAACTAGTAAGCCGGTCGGTTCCGGGTAGGTTTACGCTACAAACTCAACCCAACCTCGAGTTGGTCACCCTTATATTTTCGAAGTGTCATGTCCATTATGTTTCCAAAACATAATTACAAGTTAACAAGAATTTGGGTAGACCTAACTTAATAGGTAAATTCCCAATGGGTAGACCTAACTTAATAGGTAAATTCCTAATCTTATGTTTTCATGTCTTTTAAGTTTACCCAACCCCAAACGCAATCCCATCGCTTACATAATCGCAATAGCGCATAAAGGATAGAAAGAGGGAACTTGGCATAAAGATGACAAAAGGTGTTGAAGCCACAAGTTTAACATGGTGGCATATGAAATGTACATATGTCCATATACTTGCATATTGCATCATTAGGCCTCAAAAGTATGCATAAAACCAAACTTAGCATATAAGTGATAAATGGTGATAAATGACATGTAGAAGTTGCCATAAGTTCGCATTTAGCCTCACATGCAAGTTATCGTAAGGGATATGATAACTTACATGTTGCCAAAATGCAACCTTTAGCATAAAGCTTGAAGCTTTAAGCTCATAAACCCAAGATAAGCTTGCATAACATGATAACATGAGCAAAATGATCAACCCAAACTTGCATAACATAACTTGCATATCATATGGCAAACTTGCATATCATAACATAGCAAACTTGCATAACATAACATGATAAACTTACATATCATAACATGGCAAACTTGCATAACATAACATGATAAACTTGCATATCATAACATGGCAAACTTGCATAGCATAACATGGTAAACTTGCATATCATAACATGGCATACTTGCATAACATAACATGATAAACTTGCATATCATAACATGGAAAACTTGCATATCATAATGATCAACCAAACTTGCATCATTCATTTAACTTTAGAGTTTAAATATGAAAGTAGAAAAGGGCTTACAATGCTTATGAAGACACAAAAATATATATAGATTGAGACAAAGCCCTTATGCAATCAAATAAACCCAAAATGCAAGCTCCAATAGAAAAACCCTTGAGCCAAAATGATCAAAACCCTTGCTTTATAATGCAAATATGGAAACTTGACTTGAATGCAAGCTAATGACACTCATACAAGCTTGAAAACACTTGTTTGCATTGAAAATCTCTCATAGAAATAACTTAGGAATTTTATGAAGAGAGTGGAGGCCATGAGAGGAATGATTTTGCCATAGTTTAGTTACTTGAATGAATAATGATGATTTAGGGTTAGGTTAGGGGCTTATTTATAGAGATTAGGATTAGTTTCAACCTTAGGATTAAACCCTAATTCCAATCTCAGCCCTTAAAACCGAATCTGGCCCCAAAACCTAACCAAAACCCCAAAATGGTGCACCAGGCAAAACTGCCCGGCTGAGCCAAGTCGACACCCAAGTCGACAGGGCTGTCGACTTGGGTCCAACCAAGTCGACTCCCAAGTCGACAGGGCTGTCGACTTGGGTGCTCTGGCGGGAATTTTCCCGCCTAGCCCAATCTGACCGTTTTTCGAATTTTGAACCCGAAATTCGAAATCTGTTTTGAACTTGAAATTTTCTGAAAACTTCATTGGGCCTTAACCGGGTCATACGGACTCCGATTTTCGAAAACTCGGACTCTATTTCGCGTATTTTTACGAGACGAACGCAATGGCATAGCCCGTTTCCCTTGATTCAGATTTATAAATTAAATTCTGCCTCGATTTACATTATAATAGGTTATTGAAAATACGGGTTGTTACATTATGTGAAATAATCAACGATTCTGAATAATCGACATTTTAGTTAGATTTGGAAGAACAGTTTAATTTATATTAATTTATCGAGGAAGTAGAGTTGAAATTTTGTTTAGTAACGAGGCTGAACGTTTATATTTAAATTTAATTAAAAATGAACTCACCCATGCGCGGTTGTTCGTAATTTGATGATTCGAACTTCAGTTGAGTATATAAAACTCAATATAAGTCGGAATTCGATGAAACAATAAACGCCCAGACCTATTGAATAATAGTTTTCTAATGGAAGAGAAAAATCTGGATTTTGTCGCATAGATTTAGAGTTATGTAAAAATCAAATTTTTAGAAAAATAGTGCCATAATCGCTTTAAAACCTTAACGGTTTGTTTAATTTAATAAAAGGATTTTAAATGAATAAAAAACAGAATTTCCAATAGAAAAATCAAGATTTGAGTTATAAATTAAATATTAACTCAAAATGGAATAGACGAAGTGATTTTTGGAAAAAAAAATCAGATTTTTGTTAATTAATGAAGTTAACAAATTAGTAAAGAATTAGTGGGTGGGACTGAATATGTGATATCAAATAGTGTGTTGATTTGAAATAAATGGGAATGTAGGTGTGTATATTAGATAGGTATGAGATAAAGTGAATAAAGAGATATGAAGAGTATGAAGATTATAATTTAAGTTCTTGAAAAAAGGTACATGTTTCAATTTCCATATGAGATTTTATGAGCCTACTGGGCAAGCCGCTTGGCTATTTGATTTTCTTTCCATGAGAGGCATGTTGGGTTTTGAACTATTAACCGGTACAAAGGAGGTGCTGGCAAAAATTTCCGAGAATTTAAGGAGTTAGAATATTTTTGAGAAATTTGATAACTAGAAATCAATATATCGATATATATAGAATTCAACAAAGAATTTGAAAGTAGTTAATTAATGAATAAAATATTAGAAAGGGCCAGTGATTTGTTCGATGGATGTTTGTTTTCCTTTGATAGTTAAATCACCGGCTATCAAAGATTTTTGTCCATCATTGTCCATACAGAGAGGCCGGTTGGATATAATATCTAAAAACCACTCCATATAGGCATAGGCGTTGCGAATTTGATTATGCTGCAGATAATGGAAGACGAAGTGAAATGCAAGGGCCGTTATGTTTGTCCAGACCCAGGACAACATGTATGGACGAATGTCTGACAGAGTATTCCTAACGAACCACATAAGACGATCTTTTCAAGTTATTACATCTGGTAGCGGAGGAATTCATTTCTCTTAGCTTTTATACCCGTAATATTTTTGCGAAGATCAGCTAGTGATATGACGGGTTTGACGATGTGACATTCAAAGTGAATGGTTGCCAGATGTTCTGAAAGGTAGATGTAACCTCAAGCCTGACAACCGGGAAATGACAAAAATCGGGCGGGCAGCATGGCTAGTTGGGTCATACCCAGGCAGGGTATATTTGTCACCGATCTAGAGAAAATTCAATTATTCATTCTTCTTTCGATTCTGTATCTTACGGATTACGGTTGGACAACTGACAACCGTGGGTGACAATATATTCACTACACTGAAGCTAAATGAGTGGGCGGTCATGTGTGGCCGTGTTGCAAGACGTTCATGCTGAACCCCAGTGTATCCCCTCTAGAGTACACTGATCGGGAGGTGGTCCCATACCTTGTCATAGTTGGAATTCAATCTCCAATAAGTGCCTTGCGGTTTTTGATTTTATACTATATATGTAGAGCGTGAGATGCAAACATTCTACTATTTGGTTATTTATTTGATTATACATTATTATAATATCACTGGATTTTTATAACAAATTGTTTTGGGTTATAATAAGGTAAAAACCATCCATGTTTATGTATGGGCTGGTCTTACTATTATCCTTTTCTTTCTAAAGAATTTTTCAAAGTTAAACAATATGGTTGGAGTTTACTCATACCAGTCCCATGACTGACCCAGAGTTTATTTTGTTCGTTTTTCCCTAAGCTCTTGGGTGCCGAAATTTGTACAGGCAATCAAGTGTTTCAGGATTTTACAGATACACTTGGAGGAGCTTGAAGCAGGAGGCTTCACCGTTAGTTATTTAAAGTATTTCCGCTGTGATGTATATGTATTGTACTCTGATATGGTATGTATATACAATACAATTTTGTATTTCAAAGCTTATGTTATATAATATATTTTATTCGTTCCGTTGTGAGATTCTGTTTTTTCTTCTTCTTTTATCTGTTCTATTTCTTTAACCCTAATGACTCGTATTTCTTTATTATTTGGGTTGGACGTGTATTGTTTTAGTCAACTCAGATAATGCGGATTTGCGGGCAATCACAGTTGGTATCAGAGCTTAGGTTGTGCAAACACCTAGGCTTTGGTTGGGGTATACTCATTAGAGATTGGGTCAGTAGTACCCTAGAATGAGTTGAGTGTATATATATGAGAGAGCGTATTTGTAGATTTGTATAAAAACTGTTTTATATTGCGTTAATCGATCTATTGAGTGGTATGTAAATTTCACATCGACGCGTTCAGCTGACTTGGTCGATAGGAATTTATAAACACTTGAACAGAGTAATTTGATGCAGTATGTTTTGAAAGTTGGGTAAATGGAATAATTTTACCCAAAATTATTTATTTATATAAAAATGAATAATTTTTGAAATTATTATAATATATGGATATGGATGAGTTGATTGTTATTATTATAATCAGATGAAATTATGAAATTAGAATGGTTATATAACCAAATAAAATTTGTATAAGAATGAAACATACAAATGAGATAAGATAAAATTAGATTGAAACTAGAATTTGAAATTTAAATCCCGGACAGTTGGAAAATATTTCTCCCATGTATATTAAATGTCGCCTTGTTTTGGAAAGATTTTTGAACAAAAACTATTTTGAATATATTTTGAAAGTAATAAAGCACTGAATTACTTCGGACACTGGAAAATAATTCTGCATGATGAAGCGTGCCATCGTCAGTGTTCATTTTCGAGTTTCTAAGTGATGGATTGCTACCATAGTGAGATTTCCAATGAAAATTTATTTTAGAAACAAGTTGTTGGGAAAATTTCAAATGTTTTGAATTTGAGATGGTTATAAATAAATGTATATATTTGTATGTTTTCAAAGGGATTTGTAATAAAGACCGAGAATTTTAATTCTGGAATCTAAATTTAATTTAAGCTAAGTTAACAATGGATTGAAATAAATAAATTGATTTGAATAAATATAAATGGATTTAAGTGAATATGAATGAATCGAATAAGATATACTAGTTATAACAAAGTGGCATTTGAAAAGTTAACGGGTCTGCAGCATTTCTTCTGCCTTAGTAATTTCGGGGACGAAATTCTTTTAAAGGGAAAGGAATGTAACATCCCAGATTTTTAGCTATTTAATATTGTATATTTAAGTTTATTTTAAATATTGGTTTGGAATAATAATTTGAATTTTTATATTAATTTCTATCTAATAATCAATAAACGAATTAATATCGAATATATCGGATATCGTGATACGAAAGATAATAACTAAATACGCAGTTAAAACTGAATCGAAACAATTCAGTTGATTAATATCTAGTTTAGAACGATAATAATAATTTATTTCGATGAATTTGATTGTTCTGAATCGAATTATATTTTAAATCGATTTAAGTTAAGCCTTAGAAATCTATTAAAACAAAGTATATTTAAATCGTCAATTTAATATTGGCAGTTGGTATAAAAGATCAAACTAAATTTCAAAATTTATTTTGTTGATTCAAAATAGTATTATAACAGTGGAACACTGGTCATTACGTCGCAGTTAGGCCTGGCAATTTGACACGTGACACGCTAACACGAAACGAAACGACACGAAATAAACGGTTATGGGTTTTGATTTTTGGTATACGAAACACGAAAGTACACGAACACGAAATTACACGATAAATTTCGTGTCGGATATGGGTTTTCACTTTCAATACACGAAAGTACACGAAATATTTTATATATAATTTTTATTTTTTATATATCATATAATATATTAATTTCGTGTACTTTTCGTGTACACAAAAGTACACGAAAGTACACAAAAGTACACGAAAGTACATGAACAGGTAGTACACGAAAGTACACGAAATTAATTTCGTGTACTTTTCGTGTCGTTTCGTATTTACACGAATTATTTCGTTTCGTGTTCGGATCGGGTAAACAGGTACACGGAATGATTTCGGGTCGTTTTCGGTTTTAGCTCTGAGTACACGAAAGTACACGAAACGAAAGTACACGAAACGACACGATTGCCTGGTCTAGTCACAGTTCAGGGTTTTAAAACAAAGGACCGCGAGATATTTTAGTTTTTAATTAAAACAAAATCAAATCATCTACCCTAAGTACAGAAAACGCCTTGACATTTCATTTATTCGCGCAGACAAATTTCCTTCCTCGAGCTTGAACAATTGTCTTCGATCTTTAATATCATGGAGAATAGAACTTAAATGTCCTGTACTTCTGTCCCCTTTTCACCATTATAAACCCATCACCTTTCCTAGACCTCAAACCAGAAATCAATTCGTGTTTCCCTTTCCATTCCAGACTTCCAAAAATCGATTTCCCCAATTAAAAAAGAAGAAACCGCAATTAAAATCCACAGCGCCAATCATCATCGCAAATTCCTTGAAGCAGCGGGAAGGACTGCAATTTAAAATTCCTCAATAAATCGAGTTCATCACTTCGATTTCCCATTACTGAAATCAAGTTCAAGCCTCCACTCCATTTCTTTTCTTTCAGTTAAGGATTTGAATCTTTCGATCAATTTAAGATTGAAAAAAAAAAAGATATTTGAATCAAAATCCAGAATCGCGAATCATCCAATCCCGACATCAAAACCTGAAAGAACTCATGATTTCTGGAAAGGGTACCTTGGGAACACGGTCGCGACTTTCAAAAGGGGGTATTCACGGCTTATTCTAGAACGATAGGGTTAGTTGTTGCGGTGTAAGGATTTGGGGCAACGATGTTCAGGAAGATGGAGGTCGCGACTTTGTACTAGGGCTCAACGTGATTCAACAGTTGAATTGGATGGGCTGTTGATTTTGTGAAGGCCGAGGTTGATTTTGGGAAGGGCATTGGAGTTCAATTGGAGTGATGTTGGAATTCGTGGGTATAGAGGTTGAAATGAGTGTTGCGATGGTTGAGGATGAACGAGAAATCTAGGGGTTCGGCAATGTGTTTTCTGGAACAGTGAGAACCTGCTGTTAGACGTGGTGATTTGGGGTTGAACGTGAGAATGCTTCGGGGAATCTAGTCCTTGTTTTTGGGTGATAAGGTGGATGCAGGATGTTAGAAATTGAGTTGCCGATGTTGGGTTTGTCTAAATAGTAACGACCGATAATTTTGAAGGTTTACAGTGATGAGTTGAGTTCATTTTGGTGGGGAATAATAGCAGGGCAGATAATGGTAGGTGGTAGAAAAGGAATAGGGATTGTCTGTAGGTTATTTGATGGAATGTTGAAGTGGAGAATAGCATATTTGTGGCTGATTTTTGTTTTGGAGCTATTAAGGATTTGCTTCATGTTTTTGTTAAGAAATTGGAGTATTAGTAAGATATAATTTTACGAAGTTTAATATTCATAAAATAATTTGTTTAAGTAGTTAATTTAAAATAATATAGCTTAATCAATAAATAAAATAATCGTAGAAAGAAATTCTTTCAAGACGATTCAAGTTGATTCATAAGCAGCGATGTTACAGAATCAACCGGGATATTCGGCAAAAGAAATTCAAGGTAAGTAATTCTCATTTAAAAATTTATTTTTATCGTTAAAAATAAATAGTTGGCTGTTTGAATGCATGCATGGATTATTGAATCACTGTGGTTATTATATATAATATATATCAGTTATTTAGGCTTGGTGATTGTGGTTACTATATATATATATATATATATATATATATATATATATATTGGATTTCCCGCAGTACCATTAGCGGATGCCCGTGGTATCATTAGCGGATGACCCAATCGCCCCACGATATACGAATGGATGACCTTCTATACCGTGATATCCTACCTTGGAGCAGGATTCGTATTATTTATGTTGTCTGACATCTGTGGGTGCAGGAAAACAGGTTGCAGTAATCCAACTGGATTCCTCAAATCTATTTACTGTTGTTTACATATTTATTTATGTGTGTGATGTGTGAATTGAATGGACGATTTGCGTGTTTGGATATTAGAATATCATTGGCCCTGGATATTTAGATTTAAAATGTCATAAAAAGGATTTTTAAGTTTTGAAAGGGAAAATTTATTTACTGAAATAGAAATGGAATTTTGAACTAGATATGAAATATTTACTTGTTTTAATAATAAAAACAAGTAATTGGAATTATGAACGATGTTTTTATTTGGTTTTAAATTCAAGTAGGAAGTTAAAAAGAAAATTTATCTTCTAAAGTGGAAATTGGATTTCAATGGGAATTTGAAATCGAAAACTTGTTTTAATATTTAAAACAAAAAGTAAAATTTATAAATGATATTTTTAAATAAAGGAGGGAAAATTTTATTGGGTAATTTATAATTTAAATTCAAGTATGAATTTAAAAAGGGATTTGTAATTTGAAATCGTATCAGGAAAAGGAAACGATGAAATATATTTCGATGTTCGGAATGTAAAATGAACTAAGATGAATCCGTACGGATTTATGGTTGGAATTCGACCATGTCGAAATTACAAAACAAATAAATTATTACCAGGTAAAATATTGGGATTTCATTGGATAAAAACTAGAATTTAAAATTTAAAAATGAAAATAGTTTCCTAGTTCATTTATATAAATATATATATATATATATATAGGTTATGAAAATAAAATATTCCAAACAGGAATCGAGTTTCAAAAAGATTATTAAATAGAAGTTATTTAATAAAGAAGTTAATTTATAAACAACGTTTATAAATGTGATGAAGTAATTTTCATCGTGTAATTTGGAAATAAATTCCAAATGTGAGAAATGGAGTAGAAGGCGAGATTTAAATCGTGTTGTGTATTACAAGCTTTTATCTGTCTCAAGATAAGAACGTTGTCGGTCAAGGTCTGAGAGGTAAAAAAAATACCCCAACTTGAACAACATCACTATTATCAAGGGATGATATCAGTCTGTAATGGAAAAAGGATGTTGAATTAATCGATCATTTTCAGAAAAGGAAAATATTATTGTATTCGATTATATCGAACTTTGATAATTAAATAATATAGGAAATGGAAATTTTAATAATGTAATTGAGTTGTAGATATAAATTACCACTGATTTGTGAGTTTATGTGAAATAATCAACGATTCTGAATAATCTGCGTTTTAGTTAGATTTGGAAGAACAGTTTAATTTATATTAATTTATCGAAGAAGTAGAGTTGAAATTTTGTTTAATAACAAGGCTGAATATTTATATTTAAATTTATTTAAAAACAAACTCATCACAGCGCGGTAGTTCGTAATTTGATGATTCAAACTTCAATTGAGTATATAAAACTCAATATAAGTCAGATTTCGATATAACAAGAAACGCCCAGACCTATTGAATAATTGTTTCTAATGGAAGAGAAAAATCTGGATTTTGTCGTATAGATTTGGAGTTATGCAAAAAATCAATTTTTAGAAAAACAGCGCCATAATCATTTTAAAACCTTAATGGTTTGTTTAATTTAATAAAAGTATTTTTAATGAATAAAAATCCAAATTTCCATTAGAAAAATCCAGATTTGAGTTATAAATTAAATATAAACTAAAATGGAATAGACGAAGTGATTTTTGGAAAAAAATCAGATTTTTTTAATTAATGAAGTTAGCTGATTATAACAAATTAGTAAAGAATTAGTGGGTGGGACTGAATGTAGTGAAATCAGATAGTGTATGGATTTGAAATAAATGGGAATACAGGTGTGTATATTAGACAGGTATGAGATAAAGTGAATGAAGGGATATGAAGAGTATGAAGATTATAATTTAAGTGTCCGACAAAAAGGTACATATTTCAATTTCCATATGAGATTTTATGAGCCTACCGGGCAAGCCGCTTGGCTTTTTGATTTTCTTTTTGAATGGAAAGGGCCTAGAGAGGCGAGTTGGGGTTTGAACTATTGATCGATACAAAGGAGGTGCTGGCGAAATTTTCCAAAAATTTAAGGAGTTAGAATATTTGTGAGAAATTTGATAACTAGAAATCAATATATCGATATATATAGAATTCGATAAAGAATTTGAAAGTAGTTAATTAATGAATAAAATATTAGAAGGGTCAGTGATTTGTTTGATGGATGTTTGTTTTCCTTTGATAGTTAAATCACCGGCTATCAAAGATTTTTAACCATCGTTGTCTATACGAAGAGACATGTTGGATTTAATATCCGAAAACCACTCCGTATAGGCATAGTCGTTGCGAATTAGATTATGCTGTAGATGATGGAAGATGAAGTGAAATGCGAGGGCTATTATGTTTGTCCAGACCCAGGACAACTTGTATGGATGAATGTCTGACATAGTATTCCTGAAGGATCACATATGACGATCTTTTTAAGGTATTACGTCTAGTTGTGGAGGAATTCGTTTCTCTTAGATTTTATACCTGTAATATTTTTAAGAAGGTCAACTAGTGACTTGACGGGTTTGACGATGTGACATTCAAAGTGAATGGTGGCCAGATGTTCTAAAAGATAGACGTAACCTCAAGCCTCACAACCGGGAAATGACAAAAATCGGGCGAGCAGCATGGCTAGTTGGGTCATACCCAAGCAGGGTATATTTGTCATTGATCTAGAAATTCAATTATTCTTTCTTCTTTTAATTTTGTATCTTACGGATTACAGTTGGACGACCGACAACCGTGGGTGACAATATATTCGCTACACTCAAGCTAAATTAGTGGACGGTCATGTGTGGCCGGGTTGCAAGACGTTCTTGCTGAACCCCAGGGTATCCCCTTTAGAGCACACTGATCGGGAGGTGGTCACATACCTTGTCATAGTTGGAATCCAATCTCCAATAAGCGCCCTGCGATTTTTGATTTTATACTGTATATGTAGAGCATGAGATGCAAGCGTTCTACTATTTTCTTATTTATTTGATTAGATATTATTATAATATCTATGGATTTTTATAACAAAATATTTTGGGTTGTAGTAAGGTAAAAACCGTCCATGTTTATGTGTGGACTGGTCTTACTATTATCCTTTTCTTTCTAAAGAATTTTTCAAAGTCAAACAATATGGTTGGAGTTTACTCACACCAGTCTTGTGACTGACCCAGAGTTTATTTTGTTTGTTTTTCCCTAAACTCTTGGGTGCCCAAATTTGTAAGGACAGTCAAGTGTTTCAGGATCTTACAGATACACTTGGAGGAGCTTGAAGCAGGAGGCTTCACCGTTAGTTATTTAGAGTATTTCCGCTGTGATGTATATGTATGGTAGTCTGATATGGTATGTATATACAATACAAATTTGTATTTCAAAGGTTATGTTATATAATATATTTTATTCGTTCCGCTGTGAGATTCTTTTTTTTCGTTATTTTTGTTCTTCTTCTATCTGTTCTATTTCTTTAACCCTAATGACTCGTATTTCTATATTATTTGGGTTGGACGTGTGTTGTTTTAGTCAACTCAGATAGTGCAGATTTGCAGGTCATCACATATTAGCTAATACGACTGAACTAGTTGAAGTGAACAAAATAAATCTTGAACATTCTTTTAGTGCACCTAACAACTTGGATATCTACACCATCCCTATGGTTAATGTTCCAGTGCATGAAAATTAACTCTCCGAGACCGATCTTATGAAAATGAGCGGCAGGCCGCAAGAGGCAGCAAGTCCAACTTAAAGATAAAGGCGTGAGGCCCGGAAATTCTATCTTAAACTGAACCATATGAAGTCGGAGAGTGTGGCGTGAATGGACTCGCTGAACCAACATTAGATAAACTGGGAACCAAAACATGAGCAACTGAAGGAGAGCTAACTGCCTCTTCCAAGAGCTAAAGGAAGTTAGAGATTATAGGGACGTGATGCAAGGCGAAATAGAGAGGAGGGGAAGATTATATTGGAATCACCATATGACCAGTGCTCACATATATCATAAACATATACACATATACAAGAATTAATCTTGTTATATAACGTTTATGTAATATTTTTAGGGATATTTAGCTTCAAGGTTGCATTCTAGAAGAAAAAAAAGAGTAGATTTAAGGACCGCTAACTTTAATAATTAGATCAAAAACAAAGGCCAAATTAAATTTTATTACATCAAGTTCATTTTAATCTCTCATCTTCAATAAATTAGCTAAAAAATAAAAATGACCCTCTAAATTGTTAAAAAAATGTTTTTAAAAATATTTTAGTCGATTAATGTTATCATAAACATATAGAAGTAAACAACTCAAAACTATATTGTTTTAGCATTTGAGAAAACTATACAAAAATAACGAAGCAACTTGAATTTAGTTTTCCATCATATTTTTTTCTACCCATATTCGTACAACAAAAAACATTATCTAACTAATTTTTAATATTATATATACAACAAAATGGGTTTGCAATTAAATTTTGTTATTTGTGAAATATCATCATGTGTTCTTAATTTATTATCTAGATCTTATCGAATTAAAACATGAAAGATGATATTGATGTGGATAATAAAAATTGGTTGCTCCGTAAAAGAAAAAGGAAAACAATTGTACCCTTCAAACAAATATCTTAAACAATTATGCAACCACAGTCTGTCTATGAGTATGCACTGCCTCATGATATTTTGAAACAACGTTTGTAGCTGGCTTTCGTTTTTATCTCTCGCTCAGTCACTAACACACCTCCCACGAAAAAGCCTCAACTAGCCATTCTTCCATATATTTCCTTACAGCACCCTTCCCTATTTACATTTAGAATAAAAATACAACTCAACATACAAGATGCTTTGATAACCAATGGTTGGTCCGTCATCCACATAATATGAATGCTGTAGTTACAAGAACATTATCAATACAAGATTTATTTACTTCTATATCGCATAAACTGTGAACTCTGTGCATTTTCTTTTTCAGATGTAGGGGCACTGGTGCAATCTTCAAACATCCAAAACTAGAGGTTGTAATGTTTTCTTTGCTCATTTACATTTTCAATTTCGTTTAAGCAATATGAACATTACAACAGTATTAACATCAGCCTATACAAACTCATAATGACCAGGACGATTTAGTATATGGAATAACATTTTTTTCCCTGTCCGAAATAAAGGTAGACCGGTTTGGAATTGTGCTCCATAGAGGAATGGCATTGTTAGTGTTAGTTTGAGGACAACCTGCTTAATATATGGATCAGTATACCGATTTTTAGTTGTGTTCCATAGAGGAATGGCATCATTAGTGGTAGTTTGAGGACAACAAGCTTATCATATGGATCAGATATACTAACTAATAAGAATATTATTTGGCACAATTATATCTTAGATCATATCACAGCTTTACCAAGAGCATCCCAGCAATGGAAATTTAAAAGAAAATATGGGCTAATCCATGCTCGAGCTTCTTTCCCCATGCTACTGCAGTGACAAATCGAGGGTAAGGAAACAAAAAACTTATAAAATGATTGATATGAATACTATGAAGCAGCGTGCAGTACAAGTATGTTTTACATAAATTATATTCATCTA
This sequence comes from Allium sativum, assembly GCA_030737875.1. NCBI lineage: Eukaryota > Viridiplantae > Streptophyta > Magnoliopsida > Asparagales > Amaryllidaceae > Allium > Allium sativum. The sequence goes on along the minus strand of CM060910.1, from coordinate 90,991,741 downwards.
TTTCTCAACAATGACGGTTAATTATCTCATTGACAAGCAAGCCCATAACTATCTACAGGCAATTATTTCAAAGATTCAGTGCATTAAGGAAATGTCTCTTGATATATCACATACGTGATTTGATGAAAAAAGGGTTTCTAAAATCAAAGAAAAGTGGTGGACCAAAAGAGTAAAAAATCGAAAAACACATTGACTGAGAAGAGTGAGGGAAAAAGCATACAAATTCTGCTAAATGTTTTATGCATAAACTTAGTAACATTTATTTACTACCAATATTTAAACGTGTTTGTTTTAAAAAATGGATAACTTAAACAAAATCCACGATAGATACAAAAATTTCATTTTCTTATATGTAATTAAATCAGGTTGTTCTTCATTGCAAATTAAATATACCGCGCTCGATTCCCCTCAATGTCAGATTGCATAAATTTTGCATAGCCATTCTGATCTTTTTGCATTTTTAACCATACTTCTTGTTAAAATGACAATTGGAATTGTTAAAGAGTCATGGCCGACTGCATAAACTTGCTGATGAAATCGTTACTCGCTTTGGGTAACTAGTTTATCGATGTTATCCTTGAAGAGTAATTGAGACAACAAGCGTTCCACAATGATATTAGTAACTATTAATTTGGTTATCCTTTTTTCTTAACTTTTGAATCCTCTATCAAGTATGGAATTTTTTCTTAACGAGAGAAAAATTTAGATCCAATAATTAAATTTGGGATTCTAAATTAAAGAAGTAGCCAATGGAAGAATCAAAAAATTAAAAGATAAGTATTTTCTTTCTCCTTCTTTCTACAAAATGTAATTATGAATTTATGATACTTTCATATAACTATATGACAACTTCAAGCCTTAGATTATTGTTTTTTAAATCCAGTTATTAATAAATCGCATTCACAAATTAGCTAACCTAACTACTAGCTCGAAATCATCAAATTAACCGAATTCAAAATCCATTGAAAACTCTTTATAGTATTATATCCGCGCAGGAGACAGAAAAGGGATTATTATCAACTAAGGTTATTATCAAAACTACAATCAATGTTATAGTCAATTCAAATCAAAATTGATTTAAAACTAGAGTTTTACCTCACGAACGAAATGGTGGTAGATTGAATGCTTTTTGGAAGCGAGAAGATTGAATGCTTTCTGGATTACCTCACCAACGAAAACGCGGTCGAAATCTCCCAGAATGGCAGCGATAAGATTGAATGCTTTCTGGGTTGCCTCACGAACGAAGACGTGCTCGAAATCTCCCGGAACGGAAGCAAGAAAATTAAATAGGGTTTATTTCTATTTTTAATTTCTTCCCGAGAGAGTTGAAAGATTTGGGAGGAAGCGGGAAGCAACGTACAAAAGCAATTAAAGCGAGGGATGCGAATTATTTGTGTAGACCGTGAAATAATTGAAAATAGCACCGGTTAATGGGAAATGAGCGGAGAAACCAGTGTAAACATAATATTTGCACTAGTTGCACATATAACCAGTGCAAATAACGGTATTTTCTTCTCCTAATTTGCACCGGTTTTCAGTTAAACCGGTGCAATTTAATTTTTCCTCCATTCTATTGATTTTTCTGAACCAATTGCACTGGTTGTTATCATAGAACCAGTGCAAAAAATAGTATTTACATCGGTTGTTGACACAACCAGTGCAAATAAAGCGAAGCACCATATATGAATTGTAGTAGTGCATTAGTATCTGAAATGTTAGTATTTCAGATTAGTCGGTTCGGCAGTATAACCTTATAAATTGGAAAAGGTTAAAAAGAGAAAAATGAATTTGGAATATATATATAGTTGAGAGAATTGGCTTTGTGGGAGTGTTTAGGAAAGTCTGGGTTAGTTGGAAACCCACTTTGGGTCTAACCCCGTTGTTAACTTTTAAAAACTTGAAATTGTAAAAGCTTTTGGAAGATGATTTATGGTGTTTTCAAGTTTTGATCTTAAAAGTTACATTTTTAAAATATGTAAAGAACATATTTGAAAAAGTACATATTGTGTTTTGAAGTAAAATGGGATATATTTTGGAAATAGTGATTTCTTGTGAAATTTTTGTCTAAAATAAAATTCTCTCAGTAAAAGATGCACATTATAGAGCATGTATAGCTCGCTAGTTTTTATGTTATATTGAATGAAAGGATTAAAAAACAAAACATAGAAAATGTTGCATTTTGTTGAAAATTGGAATTTTCAGTAAAGAAAGTTTGAAATCTCTATTTTTTGACAATCATTTTTTATAATTGTTTTAACATAAAATTTTGTTGGGTAGACAAAAATAAGTTGTAGAAATTAAGAATAGAGTAGATGTTTGCACCTAGTTGTAAGTAACTGAACTGTCATTGTAAGTAAGAATAGTTGTAAACCAGATTGAGTAATAGTTGTTCTTGTCCACTCCAACTTTTGTGATTTGAAAAAAAAAATTGATTTGCATTTTTTGAGATGACACGTTTTATGGTTTGACAAAAGAAAGTTTTGGTGAGAAAAATAAAGTTTTAATACTTTTAACTTTTGGAAGGAAAATAAAACGAGGAAGCCAAACCACATTTAAAAAAAAATCATGGAGTAGATAAGGATTAGTGCCTAGGGAAGACGGGGAAAGTTTTGAGGCTATGGAGTAGATAGCGAGACTTATCATGGAATAATGGTAAGTTCCCATTGAATGCGTAAGCATTGAAAAGCCTAGGGTGTCGCTTGGAAATGACTATTAGTACACAGCTAGGAGTAGTGGTGACTACTAGATATTGAAGGGCAAGTAAGTGTTTAGATCATGTCCCTAATTTTCCTATTAGGAGTAAAACCCGATATTACATTTCTGTTCGGGTCGTTCTATTATTTTGTTTCTTTTGGGTAGTTAGGGTAACAACTAAATCTGTCATTGATCCCATGGTTTGAACTTTTCTGTCTAAGGGGGACATAGTCCTGAGATTCTTGCCCTTAGTAGTAGTTGTGTAGAACATCCGTTTTCCTATTTTAGTTGAAGGACTAGAAGGCTTATTAGAAACTAAACTTAGATCAGAGGATTAAGTTAACTAATGTAAGAAAAGAGTAAGGGCATAACCAAAAAGGAACAACAAATTCAGTAAAGCAACAAACATGACAGTTAAAGAAAAATGGAAAATTCTAAGAAAAGGTGAATAAGAATTATTTTTTCCAAGATAAGTTGAAAAAGAAAATCTATAACAAAGAAAGTTTTCTTATGTGGGTTGAGCTTGGATAGAAAAACAGGGAAACTTAATATAATAGTTACATAAAATCCAAATACAGATAGAAAAGGTGACTAAAATGAAAACGGAGGATGTGAAGCTTTCCGTTTCTGTAACACCCCACCTCCGCTAGGGTCACTCACAAAGGGAATGCACTAGCTTTGGTGGAGCATTATCTAGGTAAACATACACAGAAATATTACAAGACAGAACATATAAAATAGCGGAAGAAGAACCAAATTTCATTGCTTTAAAATCTAGAAAGGTCTAAAGCCTTTTACATCAAAATGCCATTAAATCCATTACATCGAAATATGTCTTGCAATAGTAAAGAAGCATAAAAACCATAGTCATAAATCATTCCCCAAGTAAAACAGTAAAGCAGCCATAGCCATGAAAGGTCCAAGCCATATACGATGATCTTGAAGCAGAAAGAAGTCCAAACTAAGTAGTAGTGTTTCCTCCCTGAGAACCGGGGGGGGGGGGGGGGGGGGACGGAAGAAAAAAAGGCGAAAGAAAACGGGTCAGTCATAAAGACTGGTAAGTCTCAGTGACTTTCAGCATGGAAACAAGTAAAGATAACATGACATGTATAAACTGAAAGTAAACATAAGGATGATGACAAGATAGACAAGTTAAACTAAGATAACAAGATAAACTATGGTAACGAGATAAAATACGTATAGCATCGCATGTTCGACATTCTCTGCACCAACTGTACTAGTACCCCAACCCGTATCATCCTTTTCATGTATATGTACAGTCCCTTGCCGTATATCGTACGGGTTTCATCACGTAATTCTATACTACTCCAACATAGTGCCACCATTCTTGAAATCGTTTGGACTGCCGCCCTTGTTCTGGCTAAGTTTCCTTATCATGAACTATCGCATGTTCAACTAGGATTTATGGCACCTAGGATCACTAAGGATTATGCTACCTATTGAACGTTTTCTAGATTCGATTAGGGTTTAAGCCACCTAGGACCACTAGGGATTATGCTACCTAATGGACAGCACCCTTTTTCCACGTAACGATCTATTAATCGATCGGCTCCCTACAAGTCCTAGCTCGTTCATGTGTCTGTGTCATACGGCCCAATCACGAAATGTAGTCACCTGTGCTAGGTCCACCATAGGGTGTATCAAGCCTTAGAGTGCCAACCACCGACACGAATCAAGCACGCACAGTGTTAACCTATCGGTGCCCAATGCCTGCTTTTTCAACTCCGGGCTACGTGCACGACCATAGTCCGCCTGAACCTACAATGGCGCACCAACTCAGCCGTCGTTCTGGTCGCTTACAATCAGCCCAGTAATCGTGCCCCACCCTGCCTAGTTTCAGGGTATCATGATACATCTAGTGGGTTACAGCTGAAAAGGACCGCGTAACTAGGGTTTCCGTCCAGCAGGTTAAGTGTTGTCATTTAAATTCGAGACTTAACCCCATCAGTCTAGCATGTCAAGTTGGTTAAGTGTGGTCATTCAAGTTCGTGACTTAACCCGTCTACGTGTCATGTCAAATTGGCTAAGTGTTGTCATTCAAGTTCATGACTTAGCCCTACGAATCATGTGTCAAGTTGGTTAAGTATGTTCAAGCGGTTCATGGCTTAACCCTACCAAATCATTGTGTTAAATTGGTTAAGTGTATTCAAGCGGTTCATGACTTAACCCTATCACATTATCGTGTTAAATTAGTTAAGTGTATTCAAGCGGTTCATGACTTAACCCTACCAAATCAACGTGTCAAATTGGTTAAGTGTATTCAAGCGGTTCATGACTTAACCCTATCAAATCATCGTGTTAAATTGGTTAAGTATATTCAAGTGGTTCATGACTTAACCCTATCAAATCATCGTGTCAAATTGGTTAAGTATATTCAACCGGTTCATGACTTAACCCTATCAAATCATCGTGTCAAATTGGTTAAGTATATTCAAGCAGTTCATGACTTAACCCTATCATGTGGCATTAATTCATTAATGCACCCCAACCTCTCACATAAGAACTGTCGTTCTGGTCACTGGATATACCGGGCGGTTCCGGGCAGAATTACACCATAACTCAGTTTGACCTCGGGTTTTCAAGTGCGAGATGACCAACTACCCACATTATATCCTATTGTTTGCAGTAACTGGATTTGTCGGGCGGTTCCGGGCAGAATTACACTGCAAACTCAACCCAACCTCGAGTTGGCCATTTTCAAGTTCATTCTAAATGTCATGTTCATGTTCAATTTTCATGTCAAGTTCGTGTTAAGTTTCTAAGCGAGTTTCATGTCAAGTTCTCATATCAAGTTTCCAGGTTTCCACTTATGCCTATTATCAAGTTCATGATTCATATTCCTAACCAATTCATGTTTGCCTAACCTACCCAATTCGTATTCCCATCTCATGTAAACGTAAATCGATCTAAATTACAAGTAGATCCAAGTCCAAAATAAAAGGGAATAACATCCCAACTATGATAGGCAAAAGAACGAGCACAAGGTGATAAATCTGGCATGATATAGCTTGGGATAATTGGTTACAACATCACTGGCATATAGGGAATAATAGGCTTTCAAATCTAGCATAATAAGGTGATAGTCATGATAAAAATTGACATAAAAGAATAGGCATGCAAAAGCAAGCCAAATACAAGGATAATGGATCAATGGTCTTGGTGTACAACATGGTTTTCAACTATAGTGTTATGAACAATCAACTATAATAGTCAATTGGCCACAATAGTCAAAGTCACAGTGAATCATAAGCGATTAATCACAAGAGTCATGAATAATTATCCCAAAATAGTTCTAGACAACTACCCTCAATAGTCATAGGCAGCTAACTATAATAGTTTCATGGTCATAGTCATAGACAATAGTCTTCTGTTCACAGTAATTCATAGTCACGAGTCATAAGTGATTTGCCCCAATTGTCCTTGTCATAGTCATAGGCAATAGTCTTATGTTCTCAGTTATAGGCATAGGCCTAGTCTTTGGCCATTAACAATAGTTTCAATGCCATAGGCATGATAATATTTGATTTACAACATGAATAGGCCCAAATTAATTTTCATAGCAATATTCCCAAATTCAAGATTCAAGAGAGGATAGGGTGAAAACTGAATTAAAAAGTCTTATCATCAAGTCAAGATCCAAGAATTCATTTTACAATCTAGCGTTTGAATAATAAACTAGGTCCAACAACATGAATGGGCATGATTCAGTCGATAAGAAATAACCCGAAATCATATATTCAAGAAGAGACAAGAACAGATCCAAATATATAATCAAGCTTAAGTCCAATTTCATTTTATTCCATGTCCATATTAAATTTAACAAGTTTCAATCTCAAAGTAACTAGAACTTACTGAGCATGGATCGAGAATTAGAGTGCAGAGATTTGGTTCTGGAAATGGTTATTGCAGTTGTTGAATCTCTATTTGTTTAGTCTTGGTTTAGTTGAAAACCCCCAATTTGCAATTCCTAGATGTTGTCTTGACGAAGAAGAAGTAGTCTCTTTTAATTTAAATATTATCATTTTGATTTTCACAGAGGTAGCATAAGGACAGAATTAAATGGTGTAGAGAGAATGAGGCTAGGGGGATGTTTATATAGGGTTAGGCAGACGAATCTGGTCACGAAACAAGTCTAAATTCATCAGAATGCATCTGGTTCAGGAAATAGGTTCGGGAGGCAGGTCGACCCCCAGGTCGACACTATGGTCGACCTGGTCCATGGGAGTTCGACACTATGGTCGACCCCCAGGTCGACCTGGTATATGGGCGGGAGTTTTCCCGCCCTGCCTGCTGCAGGGTTTGAATTCGAATTTCGAATTCGAATTTCGAGCTGTCTTTGATTCTGAAAATTTCTGAAACTTCTAGAGGTCATAACTTGGTCATACGAACTCCGATTTTCGAAAACTCGGACTTGTTTCCAAGAAGAATTTCGAGACGAATGCAATGGCGCAACCCGTTTCCCTTGTTTCTTATTTTAAAATTTAATTCTGCCTTGATTTATGGTTTTAACACATTATAAAAATTCGGGTTGTTACATTCTTCCCTCCTTAAAGGATTTCGTCCCCGAAATCTTCAAGTTAAGAAGAATATGTCATACCATCCAATCAACCATCTACTCAACCATCATCCACAAGCAACCATTGTCATTAAAAGATTTCTAACGCTATATGAACTTATGCAGAAAGTGTGTGTATATGTCTCTTATCTAATGCAAATGATCAGGCCTGATTGATCTTCTTAATGCAAAATATGTTTAGTGTCATGAATCCAATATGTATGCAAATAGTCCTAGTAATACTAACATGTTTGCGAACAAATGATACAATTGTAAACAACTGCAAAATCCGTTCGGCTTTCCTAAACAACAAGGATTGTTGTAGAGGGTGTCGAACTCTGGGACCAAAAATATTTTAATTAATAAATCCAATCAAGTTATTTCAGGAATTTGATTATTGAAAACACAGAAAATAACAGCAATTAAATAAAAAAGAGAGATTTATATAATTAAAGAAAACAATTAGGGAGTGATGACATAAATTAGATTAATATTCATCAATAGCCAAACAGATTAATCAGATCTAATTCATGTTTCTGTTACAAACATGAATCAACGATGATTAGGTTTCTAGAAACAAATATGTGAATAACAACAAGTATAGCCTATGCAGGAGCTAGGCTCTTAAACAACCATAGGCTATTAGGACAGATTCCCTAATTTATTTCTAAAATCCTAAAAGTTAGATCTAAATCTGATAAGCGTTAGATCGAACACGAATATACCCTGTGAAGGAGCATAGCTCTTAAACGACACAGAGTATGAAGGTTCAGATCTAACCCTTGGCTCAGATCTAGATCTACATACATGAGGTTCTAATCTCTTTGGCTATGTGATTCATATTGAATCATACCTATTAGCGTCATCACCCCCTAATCAAAGGGGATTAGCTAGACATAGCTAAAGAAGAAGAGAAGCAGAAACTAAATAATATAAATAAAATAAAATAACAACTGAGAGAAAGGAAGAAGAGTTTTATTCCAAGAAGAGAATTACAGAATAAAACTAAGTGTGTTTTACAATGAATGAGATAAAGTGTATTTATAGCTGATATGACAAAGGCTACTTGGCAAATTCCATAATGTGGGACTAAAGAATTAGCCCAACTAACAATTAAGCTAGTGTGAACGCAACTGTAGAGTGAGAGGATTTACAAATGAGCTAATGTGAACGCGTGTAATGCGTGAATGAGAAGTCTTGCAAATGTGAACGCAATATGAGTCTTTAGTGAGCCAAATCTACCCAACTGAACTCTATTTGCAATCACTCTTCAAGCTTTAGTAATTTCAACTTCACTCTTTTTAAGCAAATTCTTCATGCTTTATCCATCAAATGCTCTAAACCAAGCTTTTTATCAACAATTTGAAAACACAGCTATAAATACACAATATTAATTATTTTAAATAGAAAACTAGATAAATAAGCGGATAAAATATACATATTTACGTGTATATCAAATACCCCCACACATCTTTTTATTCGTCCTCGAATAAACTAAACTAAGATATGTCACACTTTCGTAGGAAATACGATTGCATTTAGCATATGCAACAAGCCGTTAAACCCCTAGGTGTCCTTAGTTGGACGAGTGTTGTCTCGTGAGTGTTTTCAGCGGATACTACCCACAAAATCCAAAGCGTCTTATGTGCGCAGATTAATCAAACAATATATTTAATGTCTTTCACATTCCAAGGATTTCACCTAACTTCAACAATAACGGTTTAGTCCCAAATTGTCCATCCCATAATTAGTGCAAAAATGAATAAGATTTTTCAAGCTGAATCGTAATTCTTTGATAACACTGTAATTGTCTTGAAGGTTAAGAGCGTGGTGTCAACCAAAGTTCTACACATCGACAATGTGCACCCAATCATTTCTATATTCTCTTTTTTTTTGAATAATTTTAACCATTGTAACTGTAATGTATTGGATATGAGTTATGCATGGATGAAGGAGAATTTTGTAAGTTCTAAAAAGATTATAGATAAGAGGGCAAGTGTATCAGTTAAATTTCAAGCTACAAAAGATAAAGTAATACTAAGGCACATATGGATGTTTTGTTTTCTTTCATCTCCTCAACTACAATCCTTGCTTATAAGTACGGTATAATGGATGTGGATGGAATGGAAATGAATGCTTCATAGTCAAGAATGATAAATGACTATTTTATTCTGAGAGACTCTCTCTTTATTGCTTTTTCTTCTTCTTTTTTTTTCTTTTTTTTCCCTTTTTTTTTCTTTTTACATGATGAATGATAAGTGGAGATGGAATGGAATGATACCGTACATTATTTCATTTTTCATTTGATTCCTCCTCTACTAAGCGAATCATAACCAACACTTCATGAAAGGAAAGTTTTGTGCCCTAGTTACTCTACTTCTATAACCTTAATTTAACACAAGTCTGGATTGATGTTATATAAAAAGCTGAAAGGAATGATAAGAAAAGTTTCGTAAGATAGATAACCCATATAAAGTAAGATGTGGTATATGGTTATCCTACCTTAAAGCAAGTGCGGAGTGGGTGGTGTAATATTGGTATAAAAAGTGACATTTTTGAACCTTTGAAAATAAATCAGTACAAGGTTCTTAAGTATACCAATATAAGAAAAACTTGTCGAAACATGGATGTAATTCGCCTAAATGTTGGGTTTGAATAATGTGGGGTATCGAAGAAGAACGCTAAAATGAGTCATTTTTCCTTAATTGGGTCAAGTGGATTTTAGAACTTATGATTTTGAAATTTTGAGTGGAAAAGAAAATATTATGCATGAAAATGAACTCAGAAAATCCAACAATTGTAGATGCAAAATTATTTTTATTTCATGATTTTTTTTGATTTTTTTTACTTGCACATTCTAACATGTATACCAAGGGTTGACATGCTTACTCCAGAACACAACTAACGTCTGCACAGTCTCAAGCTAGCTTCTTAAAAAGACACATTACGACTCAATGAATAAATAATGTTCATTCCCATCACCCAACAATTCAACTTATCAAACAAGAACCAAGGTGTTATTTATGAATTTAAGTTAATCCTTGTTCGATGAATGACCTAGTTCATAAAATTTGATTGCTGATGTAATGTAAATTCCCCCCACACTTGGGTGTGACTGTGTCCTCATAGTCGTTAATCAGACATATCTTTGTGAAAGGGAAAACAAATAAGAGAATATTTACATATGTACAAAAGGGGGTTAGTGCGTCTTACCGGATGTAATGTGGCTCATGGAGGACCATGAGCTCTTCCTCTTGGTTAGGTATTTGTTCCAAGTAAGGTTTAAGGCGTTGACCATTGACCTTATAGGATGATCCATCAGTTGGATTCTCAATTTCTACCGCACCATACGGAAAAACAGTCCGCACAGTGTAAGGTCCTGTCCATCTAGATTTTAACTTACCCGGAAATAAATGCAGTTTTGAGTCATACAACAGAACTTTTTGATCTGGTATGAAAGTTTTATGTAAAATTGATTTATCATGAAAAACTTTCGTTCTGTCCTTGTAGATTCGTTCATTTTCATAAGCATTATTTCGAGTTTCATCAAGTTCATTAAGCTGAAGTTTCCTAAGTTCACCTGCTTGCTCTATGTCAAGATTTAAAGTTTTTATTGCCCATAATGCCCTATGTTCTAGTTCAACTGGCAAGTGACATGGCTTACCATAAATCAACTGATAAGGAAACATACCTAAGTTTGTTTTGAAAGCGGTGCGGTAAGCCCAAAGAGCTTTGGTTAACTTTTGGGATCAATCTTTACGATTTCGATTCACAGTTTTCTCAATGATTTGTTTAATCTGCCTATTCGATACTTCAACTTGCCCACAAGTTTGAGGATGGTAAGGAGTGGATAACTTGTGGGTTATCGAATACTTTCTGACGAGAGCTTCAAAAGAACAATTACAGAAGTGTGTTCCATTATCACTGATTATTGTGCGAGGTATGCCAAACCTGGAGAAGATGTTTTCTTTCAAGAAGCGCACAACAACCTTGTGATCATTTGTTTTGCATTGAACAGCTTCGACCCATTTAGAAACATAATCGACAGCTAAGAGGATGTAAAGGTTCCCAAAAGAATTAGGGAAGGGTCCCATGAAGTCTATACCCCACACGTCAAAAACTTCGACTTCTTGAATTGGATTTAGGGGCATCATATTCCATTTAGAAATTTTCCCTAAGAATTGACATCGATCACAAGTTTTGCAAAATTCTTACGCGTCTTTGAAAAGGTTGGGCCAGTAAAAACCCGATTGGAGAACCTTTTCGGCTATCTTTTTGGGACCGAAGTGACCACCACAGGCTTGGTTATGGCAGAAAGAGAGGACATTGTGAGTTTCATTATCAGGAACACACCTTCGAATGATTTGGTCTGGACAGTATTTGAAAAGATAGGGGTCGTCCCACTAAAAATGTTTCACTTGAGAAAAGAATTTGTGTTTATCCTGCTTGGACCAAAAAGAAGGGTTCTGCTTGGTGACTAAGTAGTTGACAATGTCAGCGAACCAAGGATCAATGGATAAAGAAAATAGCTGTTCATCAGGGAAATTCTCGTTGATCGGAAGAGAAGAAGACGAGGCATTTGGAAGACGAGACAAGTTGTCCGCAATAACGTTGTCAGATCCTTTTTTATCCTTAATGGTAAGGTCAAATTCTTGAAGTAGAAGGATCCAACGAATGAGACGAGCCTTAGCACCCTTTTTAGAGCAAAGATACCTAAGTGCCGAATGATCAGTATGAACAGTGATATGTGAGCCAACTAGATAAGGTCTGAATTTTTATAAAGCGAAAACGACTGCCAAGAGTTCCTTTTCAGTGGTCGTATAATTAATTTGAGCGTCATTTAAAGTCTTACTCGCGTAGTAAATGACGTGAAGAATCTTATCGATACGTTGTCCTAAGACAGCGCCAACATCGAAGTTTGAGGCGTCACACATGATTTCAAAATGCAGCTTCCAATTAGGAGAGCAGATGATAGGTGCAGAGACAAGTTCATTTTTAAGATGCTCAAAAGATGAAATGCAATCAGAATTGAAGTCAAAAGGAACATCCTTACCAAGAAGACTAGTCAAAGGTCGAGTGATTTTGCTAAAATCTTTTATAAAGCGACGGTAAAAACCAGCATGACCTAAAAAGGATCAGATGTCCTTAACTGATTTGGGAATGGGAAGATTAGAAATAACTTCAATTTTGGCTTTGTCTACTTCAATTCCTTTATTAGAGATGACATGTCCTAAAACAATGCCATGTTTGACCATGAAGTGACACTTTTCCCAATTAAGCGTTAAGTGTTTATCTTTACAATGATTAAGAACAAGATCAAGATGATGTAAACACTCAGTGTAAGAATCCCCGAAGATGGAAAAATCATCCATGAAAACTTCCAAAAATCGCTCGATCGTATCAGAAAAAATGATAATCATGCACCTCTGAAAGGTTGCCGGTGCATTACAGATACCAAAAGGCATACGGCGGTACGCAAATGTACCGACGAGACAAGTGAAAGTGGTTTTCTCTTGGTCCTGAAGAGCGATAGGGGTTTGATTATAGCCCAAATACCCGTCAAGGAAACAATAGTACTCGTGACCGGCTAGTCGTTCTAACATTTGATCGATAAATGGAAGAGGGAAATGATCCTTTCGTGTTGCAGCGTTAAGTTTCCTATAGTCAATGCAAACACGCCAACCGGTCTGGGTGCGGGTTGGGATAAGCTCGTTAGCTTCATTTTGGATCACGATTATCCCTGATTTCTTAGGGACGACATGAATCAGACTAACCCATTGACTATCGGAAATTGGGTAGATGACTCCATTGTCAAGACATTTAAGGATTTCAGCACGAACTGCTTCTTTCATGATGGGGTTCAGTCGATGCTGGGGATCACGAGTGGGTTTGGCATCATCTATAAGGTGGATTCGATGTTGGACTATCGAAGGACTAATCCCCTTAATATCAGCCATGGACCAACCAATTGCTTCCTTATTTTTCTTAAGAATGGGAAGTAGCAATTGTTCCTGCTCAAAAGTAAGGTCAGAAGCGATGATGACAGGAAAAGTTTCATTGTCTCCTAAGTAAGCGTACTTAAGATGACTGGGCAGCACTTTGAGTTCAAATTTTGGGGATGGCTCAACCGAAGAAATTGGTTGAGGAATAGGCTCAATTGTGAGCGGCTCGACAAGAACTGAATCAGAGACATTTTCGGGAATATCTTGAAATAATGTTTCGTAATTCGATTCAATTTCGTTGTTTAGATGATCGAGCTCAGGTTCATTGTCGTGGATTGAATGAATTTCATAAAACTGATCCACATAAGAGTTAGGAGAGTTTTCATTTCTAAAAATGTTTAGCTCGACGGTCATGTTACCGAAAGAAAGTTTCATAGACCCATTTCTACAGTCGATAAGCGCATTAGAGGTTGCTAAGAAGGGTCTTCCTAGAATCAAAGGGATCTGGTTTGCAGGATTGCTTACCTGTTGAGTTTCTAGGACAATGAAATCAACTGAAAAGATGAATTCGCCTATTTTGATCAATACATCCTCGATTTCGCCCACAGGTTTCTTAATTGAACGGTCAGCATGCTGAAGGGTAACCTTGGTGGGTTTTAGTTCTCCTAGCCCTAATTGGTGATAGACGGAGTATGGAAGCAAGTTAACACTAGCACCTAAGTCTAGCAGGCATCTATCGATTTTCTTGTCCCCAATAGTACATGATATTGTGGGGCAGCCAGGATCTTTGTATTTCACTGGCATTGATTGGGACAAGACTTCAGTTAGAGTTGCCGCTGGAAACACTTTCTTAGGTACATGTGTATGACGAATCTGAGTGCACAAATCTTTTATAAATTTCGCGTATTGTGGAACTTGTTGTATAATATCTAAAAGAGGGATATTCACTTTAACTTGCTTAAATATTTCAAGGATCTTTTCTGGCTGATCTGTCATTTTCCTAGGTCGGAGTCTATGAGGAAATGGAGCAGACAACTCAGTAGGTTGGGCTACTTGAGTTTGAGGATTGTCCTTGTCAGAAGTTGGCTCAATGTTTTGATCAGAGTTGGTCAAATTATCGGTAAGGTTTGGAAGATCGTCCGGTAAATCATTTGGGTTGACCACATGGTTGTCAATCTTTTTGCCGGATCTAAGAGTCGTGACCGCATTCAAGTGACTAACGTTTGAATCTTGAATGATGTGAATTTTGTTGGGGTTTGAATTTTGTCCTCTAGGATTTTGGATGGGTTGACCTGGAAACGTACCCTTTTCCCTTTCACTTTATCTAGCGTTAAGTTGAGACATTTGTTTTTTAAGTTCACTCATTTGTTGATTCGTGTTTTGCATATAGATTGCAAGGAGTTGTCTAACTTGTTTTGATTTTCAACACTTTGCTTAGTCATTTGCGCTAATAGGTTGCTCAACTCAGGTAAATTCTCCTCAATCGTCAAAAGGCGTTTTTCATATTGGGGCGCAACCGTTTGATTGTGGAAAGGCACCTGGTTCGAAGTGTACTGATTTTGCCTAAGAGGAGGGTTCACGGCATTATTCGGAAATGCTCGATTAGAAGATTTGTTCATCAGAGGGTTATTCGGACCATAAGAAAGATTTGGGTGGTTGTTGGGTCTGTTGAAAGCGTTTACTTGCTCAAGGGACTGGGGACAGTCATCAGCCATGTGACTAGTGTTAAGACATATGTGACATATAGCTTGGGAAACATTATTAGACTGAGTGTGTGTTCTAACAACGTTCAGGATGGCATCAACAAGAGTACTAGAAGAAGAAGAAGAAGAAGAGGATTTGACAGAATTACTACTGGATCACGAATAGAGAGATTTTTCATTGGTTCGTTCCCATTGTTTCGATTTTTCTGCTAACTCGTCCAGAAATTCCCAAGCTTCTACGTCAGTCTGTTTTAGAAAATTGCCCTGACACATGGACTCTAATATTTGCCTAGAACTATTATCAAGTCCATCGTATACAGTTTGACATAACGACCATGTTTCATAACCATTATGGGGACAACTTAACAGCAGTTCTTTAAATCTTTCGAAGTTTTGCCAAAAAGATTCACCCCCTTTTTGGTGGAAATTGGTGATTTCATTTCTGACTCTAGCTGTTTTTATGGGGGGTAGAACTTTTTAAGGAAAACTGCTGTAAATTCATCCCATTTTTTTTTATCGAATTTGGAGGCAAGCTGCGAAACCATTTTTCTGCGGAGTCAGTTAGTGCGAATGGAATCAAACGAAGTTTAATACCATCCTCACATAACTGTTGTAATTTAAAGGTTGCACAAGCATATTCAAATTTCGTTAAGAAACTATATGGTTCATCATGGGAAAAAATTCCGAATTTGGGAAGGATGTTTATCTGACTCGATCGGATTTCAAAGTGGTTACCCACAGGATTGGGTAACTGAATGCAAGAAGGGACAGAAACTCTATCGGAAAGAATTCTGTCCATCAGGGTACGAGGTGCAGGCTCGTTAGCCATTTCTAAGGGTTGTTCGGGAAAATTGGTTTTTGAAGAAGGGGAAGGTGGTCTGATTCGAACTAAACGATGAGATTCTTGGTCACGGGTCCAAGTTTGCATGCACTAGAAAGAAGAAGAAGAGAGTTCGTCAAGGAATTTAGACAGTGGAGGAGTTCGGAAAGAGGTTAGAAGGAAAAAATGTTTTTTTTTCAAATTTTTATTTGTTTTTGAGAAATTTTGATTTTTTTTTAATTCACAAAACAATCACACACAGAAGTTAGCTACAATGAAATTTTCTGTCCTTAATGGCTCCTAACCCAAAATTATATAGTGATACGTTTGATTACTTAGACCAAAAGATTTCTCAGCCAGTTAACGGACAGGAGTTATCGGTGCACCAGGAATCACCCTAGCAATGCAGCCGAAGGTTTAAGTACCTTCAGATTAACAATCGTTATAATATTTACGAATCACCGTAATATTTATAAACAATTATTTCTCTGCCGTAGTCTAGACACCAAGAAATAATTCGTTCCAAATAAATCAACTATCAAAATACAATTAAGCCCTAGATGAGCCCGCGACTCCCTTAAGTCCAATGTCTAACCGTTATTATTAGTCAGATTCTACGATGGAATGCAATTTGTGGGCTAAGGAAAGGGTGATGAAATCCCTCACCTTATGTGAATTGGGTATTGCCCTTAACAGAATGAATAAGGATGCAGAAATAGCAATTGCAGAAATTTAAAAGATTTTACAAGCAAGCCGCTGCCCCTGTAGAAGTTTTTTACAAGCAATGTCTATATTTTTTTTATTTGCATCAGCAGTCCCTATAGAGTTAAAAAAAATCTCACCTGGATCGGCAGTCCGTCCAGTGCAATTGGGTAGCGCTGGCGCGTTCACACCCCACTTGGTGTGCAACCGCTCGAACACTGAATAGGGCGCTGCTTTTTGCTGTACCTGTTTTCGAAAAAATCCCTCAAACCTTTTTTTTTTTGAAAGGAAGAAAAAGAAAACAAGGTTAAAAGAAAACAAGGTTAAAAGAAAACAAATGCAACCTAAATGAAAAAGAAAGAAAAACAAAAAAAAATGAAACAACTAGTATTAAACAACAAAGCAAACTACTTCTTTGTTTTTTTAAGAGATTAATTTAAAACAATTAACCAAAAACTAAGCAAAACCAAAAACTACGCAAAATTAAAAACTAAACAAACAAACCGGCCTACTGAAACCCACGGCCCAAATGACGCAAGCCCAAGAACCAACAAAAAAAAACGTTGTACTCTTCTTACTTAAATTCAACAGCAATTTTCAAGACCCAAATCAACACTCTAAACAACAGAAAAAAAAAATTCATCTTTTATAGAAACCCAAGCTGCAAGTGGAAATTGCGATTTTGATTTGGTTTTTCAGGGTTCCGAAGCGGGTCTGAGATTTGCGATTTCGATACGGTTTCCCAAGATTTAAACTGCGATTTTTGGGTTTTCGAATCAGCTGTGGTTGATGACGCTTGCAGGCGTTCGGGGGAGGAGCTCGTACGATTTGCGATCTGGGTTCTGGAGTTTTGGGGATTTTGACTGTAGCGGTTTTGACTGCAGGTGGGGGAAAGCGGTCTGTAACTGGTTTGCCGAAGGGGTGATGAAGTTTGGGTTTGTTTGTAAGGCAGTGAGAAAAATGGTGGTAGTTTGGATGTCAAGAGGGTATGGCTTGACGAATATGGTGGTTTGGAGGCTAAAGTCGGTGAAGGTCTGGTGCTTTTGGGAGAGGAGGTTTGTCTGAAGATGATGATCAGTGAGCGTGGATGTTGAAGGTAGGAACTGTGTAACAGACTGGACGGGGTCGAGCAAGAGAAGTTTGAATATATAGTGATTAGAAGTGGTGAAGAATGGTGTTTGTGACGTGAAGAGGATGGGATGGGGTATGTTGATGGGTAATGAGGATCAAGTTGCTGGTCTGTTTTGAATTGTGGAATGTAGATCTGATGGGGGTTGAAGGTGTTGCTTTGACCGGGTACTGGGTTGGCGTGATGGTTGATCAGTGGAAACATGGTTGATCAGTTGAATTGGGTACTGGGTTACGGATTTGAAATCTGTAGTTGTTTGGCAGGTAGCTTGTAGATGGGTTTTGTCGTGGTGCTGTTTGGTAATAGGAAATTAGTGAAGGAAAGAGAAGATTTTTTTTATATGAATTGTAATACTAAAAGAGATTAGTAGAAAAGTGGAAAGAAAGAAGTGAAAGAAATTTTAGAAAGTGAATGGCAAGAAATTGACAGAAAAGAAAATGATTGAAGAACAAAAGGAAAGAAATACAGAAAAATTGGCAGTTTTTTTTTTCTTCTATTTTGTAGATTACGGTATCACATATCAAATACCAAATCAATAAACGAGATTTTTTTTAATCTATACTAGCAAACAAAAGGAAATAAAATAAAAATTGTTTTTGTTTTTTTATTTTATGAAGGAAAACTAATGAAAAAATAAAAAAAACTATAACCCGAAGGATTATTAATAAAAATTGTTTTGGTCCCCGGCAACAGCGCCAAAATTTGTTTGCGAACAAATTATACAATTGTAAACAACTGTAAAATCCATTCGGCTTTCCTAAACAACAAGGATTGTTGTAGAGGGTGTCAAACTCTGGGACCAAAAATATTTTAATTAATAAATCCAATCAGATTATTCCAGGAATTTGATTGATTGAAAACACAAAAAATAACAGCAATTAAATAAAAAAAAGAGATTTATATAATTAAAGAAAACAATTAGGCAGTGATGACATAAATTAGATTAATATTCATCAATAGCCAAACAGATTAATCATATCTAATTCATGTTTCTGTCACAAACATGAATCAACGATGATTAGGTTTCTAGAAACAAATATGTGAATAACAACAAGTATTGCCTATGCAGGTGCTAAGCTCTTAAACAACCATAGGCTATCAGGACAGATTCCCTAATTTATTTCTAAAATCCTAAAAATTAGATCTAAATCTGATAAGCGTTAGATCGAACACGAATATACCCTGTGAAGGAGCATAGCTCTTAAACGACACAGAGTATGAAGGTTCAGATCTAACGCTTGGCTCAGATCTAGATCTACATACATGAGGTTCTAATCTCTTTGGCTATGTGATTCATATTGAATCATATCTATTAGCGTCATCACCCCCTAATCAAAGGTGATTAGCTAGACATAGCTAAAGAAGAAGAGAAGCAGAAACTAAATAACATAAATATAAATAAAATAAAATAACAACTGAGAGAAAGGAAGAAGAGTTTTATTCCAAGAAGAGAATTACAGAATAAAACTAAATGTGTTTTACAATGAATGAGATAAAGTGTATTTATAGCTGATATGACAAAGGCTGCTTGGCAAATTCCATAATGTGGGACTAAAGAATTAGCCCAACTAACACATAAGCTAGTGTGAACGCAGCTGTAGAGTGAGAGGCTTTACAAATGAGCTAATGTGAACGCGTGCAGTGCGTGAATGAGAAGCCTTGCAAATGTGAACGCAATATGAGTCTTTAGTGATCCAAATCTACCCAACTGAACTCTATTTGCAACCATTCTTCATGCTTTAAACTCTTCAAGCTTTAGTAATTTCAATTTCACTCTTTTTAAGAAAATTCTTCATGCTTTATCCATCAAATGCTCTAAACCAAGCTTTTTATCAACAATCTGAAAACACAACTATTAATACACAATATTAATTATTTTAAATAGAAAACTAGATAAATAAGCGGATAAAATATACACATTTACGTGTATACCATAACACTATATGTGTGCACAAACATCCATCCATATGCAACATCCACATGATAACATATTCAATTTCATCCATAAACAAGTATAAACATTCATGCATATGCAGTATGAGATGTGACTGAGCCGATCTAGTGCCTAATGTGTGTTCATGCATCCACGAGCAACAACTAGCAACCACTTGCAACCATCAACCATAACATGTCTCAAACACATGTTTACATCCATTAGTTCCTACCTAAAGGTATAGCCGAATGATAGAAGAAAGTAAAGAAAAACTTTGTACCCTAAACACCATCCCAAGACCCAATATATATGATTCTAGGAAACCAAGCATGATAAACTCCTTTTTAGGTCGCAAGAAATCCCTTCCTAAAACCAACCCATATCCTATAAAGCCCAAAAAGTTTAGTTAACGCAACGGACACCCTCAAGCCCCAACATGTATTACTAGCAGATGAGTCATACTCTCTATGGGGTTTGCAACAGAAATAGGATGGAGAATAGGACCGAGAGGATATGATTAAAAGATAGCATGCAAGTAAGCTCTATAGGAAAAGAGGGATCAAGGATATACTCTTAAAAAGAGATATGATGCGTGTGTCTAGTTTTAATCTTCTAAGTCACATTTCCTTGGGCTTAACTCCATTGTGCTTTGACCGTCTTTAACTTCACAATTTCGTAGTTTCTTAATTCTTGTTTCCAGAATATGAGTTGGAACTCATTCCACTGTCGCTTATTCTCTTTCTAGTATACTTGATTCAAACATAACTGCGTACTCATGGTTTCATGCAAGCTCCCCAAAATTCACTAGTGAATCTTGGATCTCATTCACTTTCTAGAAGGTATTCCACATAAATGAATTATCTCTTGAAAATAAACAAATGCCAACCATGTTGCCAAGTGTACTTACTAAGGTGATTTTCTATAACTCATGCATAAGTGAAATGAACCTTCCGCCTTAGTGGCGAACACTACTCGAGCGGATTGATAAATTTATCAAGAGATTCTAGGTAACTAAGAATGGCAGAACCCTAAGGGTTACACTAGACTTCGAGGGTATTACCGAGGCAAGTCAAGAGTCTAACTACCCTCTTTTCATACTCGAGAATGGTACCATTTCTGGATAACCACTCCATCCCTAGAAACAACCCATAGCCCAAAAACATAAGCATTACTTCTAAACTTCAACACTTAGCATAGACATTCTCAAATCCAAGCAAGCCATAAATAAACGAGCCGAATCCCCAACAGATTTGAGACAAAAACCGGATCTTCTACTACGCTAGTACTAAGGTGCAGAGACTCAACTATCGAAGCAGAATTAAAAGGATGCGATGTACAAAAGCAAAGTTCTAACGTGATGATAGAAAAGAAAAGCTAAGCCTTTAACAGAAACGTTACCACCTCTCTTAGGTACGCTAGTAGTGAGAGAATATAATTGCCCTCTCGACGATCTTGTTCTTTGCCCCTTGTCCTTGTCCTATAATACTTAATTACATGTCCCCTTTTACCATACTAAAGATATTCTCTCTTGTCATGGGTTCTATTATTCTTTCACTTTGGCCTCTTTCCTTTCACCTTTTCCTCCTTCGTGGATTAAGCCCTATCAACAAGTTTCTTATCCTTAGGCTTGTGTTCTTTTATCCTCGTTCTTACTATCCTTGTATAGCTTGTTGACAAGTTTCTCGAAAGCAACCTCCATCGCATGGCAACCCTACAAAGCTTGAAATAAGATTAGTCGCAGATGGAACTACTACGGCTCTTGATGGAGGTTAGGCACTCCTTTGCCCTCCGACACATGCCTACAAGACTATGGTGAAAAGAAAGAAAGAAAGAAGAGATTCAAAGAGAGAATCAAAAGATAGGGAATATGGCTTTGGGGAATATGCCTTTCGTAAAACAAAACTTTTCTTCAAAAAATGCTTCTTTGTAATTGGTTTTGAAATAGTTTTAGAAGGTTTTCTAAAAACTTTTGCCCAGTCTGGTAACCTTCTGCTCTGATACCAAATGTAACACCCACCTCCGCTAGGGTCACTCACAAAGGGAATGCACTAGATTTGGTGGAGCATTATCTAGGTAAACATACACAGAAATATTACAAGACAGAACATATAAAACAGCGGAAGAAGAACCAAATTTCATTG
Organism: Allium sativum; assembly: GCA_030737875.1. Taxonomy (NCBI): domain Eukaryota; kingdom Viridiplantae; phylum Streptophyta; class Magnoliopsida; order Asparagales; family Amaryllidaceae; genus Allium; species Allium sativum. The sequence goes on along the minus strand of CM060910.1, from coordinate 90,970,101 downwards.
CTTTAAAATCTAGAAAGGTCTAAAGCCTTTTACATCAAAATGCCATTAAATTCATTACATCGAAATCTGTCTTGCAATAGTAAAGAAGCATAAAAACCATAGTCATAAATCATTCCCCAAGTAAAACAGTAAAGCAGCCATAGCCAAGAAAGATCCAAGCCATATACGATGATCTTGAAGCAGAAAGAAGTCCAAACTAAGTAGTAGTGTTTCCTCCCTGAGAACCTGGGGGGGGGGGGGAACGGAAGAAAAAGAGGCGAAAGAAAATGGGTCAGCCATAAAGACTGGTAAGTCCTAGTGACTTTCAGCATAGAAACAAGAAAGATAACACGACATGTATAAACTGAAAGTAAACATAAGGATGATGACAAGATAGGCAAGTTAAACTAAGATAACAAGATAAACTACGGTAACGAGATAAAATACGTATAACATCGCATGTTCAACATTCTCTGCACCAACTGTACTAGTACCCCAACCCATATCATCCTTTCCATGTATATATACAGTCCCTTGCCGTATATCGTATGGGTTTCATCACGTAATTCTATACTACTCCAACGTAGTGCCACCATTCTTGAAATCGTTTGGACTGCCACCCTTGTTCTAGCTAGGTTTCCTTATCATGAACTATCGCGTGTTCAACTAGGATTTATGCCACCTAGGACCACTAGGGATTATGCTACCTATTGAACGTTTTCTAGATTCGATTAGGTTTTATGCCACCTAGCACCACTAGGGATTATGCTACCTAATGGACAACACCCTTTTTCCACGTAACGATCTATTAATCAATCGACTCCCTACAAGTCCTAGCTCGTTCATGTGTCTGTGTCATACGACCCAATCACAAAATGTAGTCACCTGTGCTAGGTCCACCATAGGGTGTATCAAGCCCTAGAGTGCCAACCACCGACACGAATCAAGCACGCACAGTGTAAACCTACCGGTGCCCAATGCCTGCTTTTTCAACTCTGGACTACGTGCACGACCATAGTCCGCCTGAACCTACAATGGCGCACCAACTCAGCCGTCGTTCTGGTCGCTTACAATCAGCCCAGTAATCGTGCCCCACCCTGCCTAGTTCCAGGGTACCATGATACGTCTAGTGGGTTACTGCTGAATAGGACCGCGTAACTTGGGTTTCCGTCCAGCAGGTTAAGTGTTGTCATTTAAATTCGAGAATTAACCCCATCAGTCTAGCATGTCAAGTTGGTTAAGTGTGGTCATTCAAGTTCGTGACTTAACCCATCTACGTGTCATGTCAAATTGGCTAGGTGTTGTCGTTCAAGTTCATGACTTAGCCCTACGAATCATGTGTCAAGTTGGTTAAGCATGTTCAAGCGGTTCATGGCTTAACCCTACCAAATCATCGTGTCAAATTGGTTAAGTGTATTCAAGCGGTTCATGACTTAACCCTATCAAATCATCGTGTTAAATTGGTTAAGTATATTCAAGCAGTTCATGACTTAACCCTACCAAATCATCGTGTCAAATTGGTTAAGTTTATTCAAGCGGTTCATGACTTAACCCTACCAAATCATCGTGTCAAATTGGTTAAGTGTATTCAAGCGGTTCGTGACTTAACCCTATCAAATCATCGTGTTAAATTGGTTAAGTATATTCAAGCGGTTCATGATTTAACCCTGCCAAATCATCGTGTCAAATTGGTTAAGTATATTCAAGCGGTTCATGACTTAACCCTATCAAATCATCGTGTCAAATTGGTTAAGTATATTTAAGCGGTTCATGACTTAACCCTATCATGTGGCATTAATTCATTAACGCACCCTAACCTCTTACATCAGACCTGTTGTTGTGGTCACTGGATATGTCGGGCGGTTCCAGGCAGAATTACACCACAACTCAGTCTGACCTCGGGTTTTCAAGTGCGTTATGACCAACTACCCACATTGGATCCTATTGTTTGCAGTAACTGGATTTGCCGGGCGGTTCCGGGCAGAATTACACTGCAAACTCAACCCAACCTCGAGTTGGCCATTTTCAAGTTCATTCTAATTGCCATGTCCATGTTCAATTTTCATGTCAAGTTCGTGTCAAATTTCTAAGCGAGTTTCATGTCAAGTTCTCATATCAAGTTTTCAGGTTTCCACTTATGCCTATTATCAAGTTCATGATTCATATTCCTAACCAATTCATGTTTGCCTAACCTACCCAATTCGTATTCCCATCGCATGTAAACGTAAATCGATCTAAATAACAAGTAGATCCAGGTCTGAAATAAAAGGGAATAACATCCCAACTATGATAGGCAAAAGAACGAGCACAAGGTGATAAATCTGGCATGATATAGCTTGGGATAATTGGTTACAACATCACTGGCATATAGGGAATAATAGGCTTTCAAATCTAGCATAATAAGGTGATAGTCATGATAAAAATTGACATAAAAGAATAGGCATGCAAAAGCAAGCCAAATACAAGGATAATGGATCAATGGTCTTGGTGTACAACATGGTTTTCAACTATAGTGTTATGAACAATCAACTATAATAGTCAATTGGCCACAATAGTCATAGTCACAGTGAATCATAAACGATTAATCACAAGAGTCATGAATAATTATCCCGAAATAGTTCTAGGCAACTACCCTCAATAGTCATAGGCAGTTAACTATAGTAGTTTCAAGGTCATAGTCATAGACAATAGTCTTCTGTTCATAATCATAGGCAGTAATTCATAGTCACGAGTCATAGGTGATTAGCCCCAATTGTCCTTGTCATAGTCATAGGCAATAGTCTTATGTTCTCAGTTATAGGCATAGGCCTAGTCTTTGGCCATTAACAATAGTTTCAATGCCATAGGCATGATAATATTTGATTTACAACATGATTAGGCCAAATTAATTTTCATAGCAATATTCCCAAATTCAAGATTCAAGAGAGGATAGGGTGAAAACTGAATTAAAAAGTCTTATCATCAAGTCAAGATCCAAGAATTCATTTTACAATCTAGCGTTTGAATAATAAACTAGGTCCAACAACATGAATGGGCATGATTCAGTCGATAAGAAATAACCCGAAATCATAGATTCAAGGAGAGACAAGAACAGATCCAAATAGATAATCAAGCTTAAGTCCAATTTCATTTTATTCCATGTCCATATTAAATTTAACAAGTTTCAATCTCAAAGTAACTAGAACTTACTGAGCGTGGATCGAGAATTAGAGTGCAGAGATTTGGTTCTGGAAATGGTTATTGCAGTTGTTGAATCTCTATTTGTTTAGTCTTGTTCTAGTTGAAAACCCCCAATTTGCAATTCCTAAATGTTGTCTTGACAAAGAAGAAGTTTTCTCTTTTAATTTAAATATTATCATTTTGATTTTCACAGAGGTAGCATAAGGACAGAATGAAATGGTGTAGAGAGAATGAGGCTGGGGGCTGTTTATATAGGGTTAGGCAGACGAATCTGGTCACGAAACAAGTCTAAATTCATCAGAATGCATCTGGTTCAGGAAATAGGTTCGGGAGGCAGGTAGTCCCTAGGAGGTCGACACTATGGTCGACCTAGTCCCTAGGAGGTCGACACTATGGTCAACCCCTAGGTCGACCTGGTCTATGGGCGGGAGTTTTCCCGCCCTGCCTACTGCGGGGTTTGAATTCGAATTTCGAGTTGTCTTTGATTCTGAAAAATTTTGAAACTTCTAGAGGTCATAACTTGGTCATACGAACTCCGATTTTCAAAAACTCGGACTCGTTTCCAAGCAGAATTTCGAGACGAACACAATGGCGCAACCCGTTTCCCTTGATTCTTATTTTGAAATTTAATTCTGCCTTAATTTATGGTTTTAACACATTATAAAATTTTGGGTTGTTACAGTTTCTACCTTTTTGGAACATAAGAGATCGAATTTAGAAAATTAGATTTTTTTGAAATTCAAAAATAAAGTTCCTTGGTAAGGTTTTGGATGCAAAAATTTGATGAACTACACTCTTGCTCAGTAAGAGTGTGGGAAAATTTAGATGAAAAAGCATTTTTATTTTCAAATATTGCATTATACAGAAATTGCCAGTATATTTAGGATGTGTGCATTGCGACACCCCACGTCCGTTAATGTCACTCTTTATCAGAATGCATTAAGTTTCATGAAGCGTTATATGTAAACAGGAACATAATCTCATAAGATAGATATAAAAATAGTATCAGAATTTAAAACGTCATTATTTAGTAGAAAAACATCGCAGTTTCAAAACCAGTTACAACATCAGGCTAAAATACTGAAGCCAAATACATGAAACCAAAACATCTGTCTTACGCTAAAAGCCATCAAAATACAAAAATGTAAAATCATAATCCCTAATAATAGCCATAATAAAGTAGACAAGTAGTCAAAGCGATACATCAAAGTAGCTCCAAATCCAAGAAGAAACAAAAGAGAGAATCCTAATCAAGCTTGCGCGTTCCCACCCTGAGAACCTGGGTGGGGAAGTAAGAGAGAGAGGAATAAAACAAAACGGGTTAGATATGAAGTCTAGTGAGTCCAATGACTTTGCATACATAGAAGTAAAAAAGTATCATGATAGGCATATAAACTGGATGAGAGATAACAAGTATAAACAGATTGAACGGGATAAGCAGGATAAAATAGGATAATATGGACCAAGCTATGCTTCTCAGTTATTTCCCTGCACCAATACTGGTATATCTTATTATAACAGGATTAGGTGTCCCCTAATCACTTAACAGAAATAGAATGATCCGAATAGAAATATAATGGTAGGATTAGGTGTAGTAACGGGTTTTACCCAAGTAGAAATAACAGCCACTTCAACAGAAATAACTGGTGTTACCCTAAATAGAAATAACAGGTACCTCAACAGGAAACAGACAGGAGTAGATGTACCCTAATTACTACCCCCAAGAGATCGGCTTCCTCGCTCGTAAATACCCTGTGTCGGCCCCACAGAAGGGTGTATTACTTCCTAAAGTGGCCACCCATAGAAGGGCACAGACCTATTTACTGGTACTACAACGAATTATTTTCCCGGGCAAGCTGGACCCATGCACAAACGTGACTCCATTGGAACGCGCCATCAAATACCCTCTCCCAGATGAACCACTTACAATCAGTTCAGTAAGCGTGCCCTGACCCCTACCTAGTGCGGGGTTCCCGTTTAATACCAGAATGAGTTACTGACTGATATGGGCCCCACACGGCAGATGACACAAGCCAAGCCCCTAAGCTTGTGTCCCCCAGTCAACTAGGATTTTTATCAGGTTAAGACTTACAGATCAATAAGTCCATCTAACCCTTCATAGATTAACAGGTTAAGTTTTACAGGTAACTGGTTCATATAACGTTAACAGATTAAACAAGTTTACTTAACCTCACAGATTTAACATGTTACTGATTAACAAATTTACACCATTCCATCAGATTAAACAGGTTACATATAAATGGGTTAACAAGTTTATACAACCCCAACAGATTAAACAGTTCACAGAATAAAAGATTTACTGGTTTATACAACTCCATCAGATTAAACAGGTTACAGATTAACGGATTAATAGGTTCATACCACCCCAACAGATTAAACGGATTAACTGGTTTATACAACCCCATCAGACTAAATAGGTTCCAAACTAACGGGTTAATAGGTTCATACAACCCCAACGATTAAACGGGTTATAGATTAATAGATAACTGGTTTATACAAACCCATCGAATTAAATAGGTTACAGATTAACAGGTTTATACAATTCCATCAGATTAAACAGGTTACAGATTAACAGGTTTATACAACACCATCAGATTAAACAGCTTACAAATTAACAGGTTTATACAACCCCATCAGATTAAACAGGTTACAGATTAAAAAATTAGCTGGTTTATACCACCCCATCAGATTAAACAGGTTTCACAGGTTACATACAATTTCATTAACATTTTCTGCTTAATCTTTAAATTAATCCTACAGATTTATATGCCCCCAAACCTCCTGTCATAATTCAGAGTATAAAATATTCCCCCAAACTTTTAGTCATATTTCACAGTATACGCAGTCATGATTCATAGTACAAGATATACCACCAAATTACCATTCCCAACTTATCCCAATTTTGTTTGAACGCATGTTTCAGCGATATTGGCCTAGGCTCGAAGGTAGACTAGGCTATAAAGTAAAAAAGGGAATGAGAGAGAAAGAAGAACAAAATTAGACATACACTAGCAGAAATAAACATATGATAACAGAATTAGGCATATAAGAACTGAACAGCAGAACAGGTGTACAGAAGAATACATGTACTACTAGCAGAACAGTTTAGATACGAATTAGTTTCTTAACAGGCATAGTGTAACGGTCCGCCCCACACCAGCCGACATTTCCGTTGGAATGCGCTGCCAATGCCCGAGTAACACGGAACGGTCGTCAAAAGAAAATGGGTGGAATGATGAATCATCAAGAACATGTAGTATATCTCACAGCGCACGGAATAAAATATAATAGTAACATAACTTGATATAACACTGGCATGACAGTAGATAAGCTGAAAGTAAACCATAACCATCAGAGTAGCGGAATCCAAAATACAGCTTATGATCCAAATCATTATTACAACTTCAAAATACTATCTAAAAAAGGAAATAAAGAAGGTGCACTACTAATTCCCAAAGCAGTGACCATCAACAACATAGGGAGAATATATGTATATAGTACGTGAAAGCCTCCTGCTCGTCTCCAGACAACAACTCGCACATCAGCACCTAACCTGCCTCTAGTCTTCTCGTTTTGGGGCACCTAGAGTAATAAGAAGAGACATAAAACTCTAGGTTAGACGAAAGTCTGATATGAGCGATAGTAACAAAATAAAGCAATAACAGGTATAAACAATCATACCTGGACCAGCAACCAAAGAGTTAGCACAACAAGATGTACAATACTCTATGGTAAACACTAACACAAAGTGTAAAATGGGAGTGTGCGTGTCATGATAATAGCAATCATCCTCACATCTCTTACTTATTTCGTAAAGCATACGATATCCACCGCTTTGATTACCAAATCCATTGGGGCCATTACCGGTCCATGCCCTTCTGGACTACGTACAACTATTGCTATGACCATGCTCTTCTGGTCTATGGTCAATAACCCTCCCCGGTCCAAACTTCCCGGGCTCTGGGGTATGGCTAACCAGTCCATACATCCTCTGGTTCTGGTTAGTCTACATGATCCCTCTCTCAACGGTGAACCAAAGTTATAGATATCGATAACTCCTTTGCACACGTCCCACAGCAAAGCCCAACTCTAGAAGTTAACTCGTTGGTTCCCATCTGGATCCTGAGTAATAACTTCCCATTTGGACTTCCTTTGCATCTCAGGTTTTGGTCGAATTGGAGTTTGTCTTCAGAAGAATCGTCACGTAGTAGTAGTGGAGACTCGTACTCGGTTCGGTTCGGTCTCCTATCCTTGGCTCGGTTCTTCAACACTCCGATTTGGTTCAGTGCTTCAATACTTTGGTTCGGTTCGGTGCTTTAATATTCCGGTTCGGTTCGGTGCTTTAATACTCCGGTTCCATCACCATTCGATCCGACCCCAACTCGACTCACACCGGCCTTCCTTGTTGCCATGCTTCCTCCCTATGCCAAGCTCCAGTTCAGCATGTGCTCTCCGGTCCAATCTGAGGCATGCACCCCGACCCGACCCACTCGCCCCATCCGATCCGAACCAAAAACCTGACATACTTCCAACAAGCTTGTATCGTCCATTCTCGCCATACAATGGCGTTTTCAACCATTCTAACTTTACTAAACAATCATGAAACATCCCAAACAAAACAAATATAGGTTCAATCAAAAAGATCAAACATCGAGCTTATAGGTTATTTTAGATCAAACATACCCAAAACTCATGATTTTCCCCTTAACCATGTTTAACCATATCTAACAATAGGATTAGCAAACTTAATCCAAATTAACCCAAATTTTTTCCAGTGACATAAAATATGATTTTAGAATTTATGCTTATTTTCCCATATTTTTCTGAGTTATAACTTCGCTAATTATCATTATTCACCCTTAATTAGCCATAATTAGTGAATAAACATGTTAATCACTCACCTTAGCCACAAATGAGATATTAGATCTGAAACTTTACTGTTATAGCACGGATCTCTATGTATTGCAGCATCTCCAACCCTGATTTGGTGTGAATTTGACTTGTTTTAGTGTAGTTTTGGTTAATTAGCGATTAAAAAGCAATTAGGTTGAGATTTAGAAGATGGAGGCCATTGTTATGGTTCAAGGGAGGGTAGTGGTGGCTGGAAAAATGAAAGGGAATGTTTCTTCCAAACCGTTCATCCCTCCCTTTACCCTAATCTGAAATGGGTTATGGGCCTAGTTGTTAATCACCTCATTAAGCCCAATTATGCTGTTTTTCCATCTCCAAATCTTATTTTAGCCATATCTCCGAAATGGTAAGTCCATTTGATTAATGTGACTACTCTACGGAAAGGTAAACCATCATCTGAATCCAATGGAAGTGGTTTCAGGTCGAAACTCCTTACCAATCAAAAGTTATAGGAAAAACAAGATTCGCCATAGGTAAATTGGTCATTTAAAATCCGGCAAAAATCTTGAACATGGGAAATGACCCCAGTAGTCGTTTCCCAAAGTTACACAACCATATGACTTCGTATGAAAATAAAATAAATATTATATGATCCTCTGATACGTAGAATGCGGGTCGTTACATTCTTCCCCCCCTTAAGAAATTTTGCCCCCAAAATTCATAAACTAAGAAAACAACAATTTGTCCTGCATGCCTAGTAACCATTTTCAACAATCAAACATACATAATAAACACAACAAGCCTATCCTAACATGTAGAATAACTATATTGCGACTAAAAATCTTACCAGGTAAAGAGTTGTGGATATGACTTTCTTATGCTTTCATCGGTTTCCCAAGTACAGTCATTCTCATTATCTCCCCACTGGATCTTAACCAGTCTCACTGTCTTCCTCCGAAGTTGGTTCGTATCATATTCGATAATACGAATTGGTCTGCGGTTCCCAACTGTCGTGGGTTTTACCTCGATATCATCAAAACTGATCTGGTGAAATAGTCATATCAGATTCGTGCACGAACTTCCTTAACTGGGAAACATGAAATAAGTTGTGCACTTCTGTCATCTTGTCAGGTAATCCAACTTTATACGCCAAATTCCTAACTTGTTCGGGAACTGGAAATGGACCAACAAACCTTGGTGCCAACCTACCTCTCCTACCAAAACGAATCACACTCTTCAACGGAGAGTCTTGATGAATACCAAGTCGCCAATGGAGAATTTCAAATCTCTTCGCATTTTATCAGCATAACTCTTCTGCCTATCTTGGGCGGCCTTCATTCGCTGTTGAATAACCTTGATCTTATCTGAAGTTTCTCTTATTACATATAGCCCAAGCACAAATTTCTCATCGGCTTCCAACAAACATGACGGTGAGTTACACGGTCTTCTGCACAAAGCTACAAATGGAGCCATGCCAATACTGGACTGATAACTATTATTATATGCGAATTCAACCAGGTGTAAATGGTCATCCCATGACCCTCCAAAATCCAGTATACAAGCTCTCAAAAGATCCTCTAATACACGATTCACCCTCTCTGTTTGACCGTCGGTTTGGGGATGATACACTGTACTGAGATGTAATTCTGACCCTAAAGCCTCTTGTAAGCTCTTCCAAAACCCACTAGTAAATAATGGATCTCGATCACTCACAATACCTTTAGGTACTACATGAAATCTCACTACCCACTTCATATACAGTTCCGCTAACTTAGCTGCCGTTCTATTTGACTTGACGGTATAAACCTTGCACTTTTGGTCAATCGATCCACAATCACCCAAATGCTATCAAGACCTGATCTAGTCCTTGGTAAAACATCTATGAAATCCATTGAGACTTGTTCCCATTTCCATTCGGAGATTTCCAATGGTTGCAACAAACCACTAGGCTTCTTTTGCTCTGCTTTAACTAAGTGGCAACTAATGCACTTTGATATAAACTTCCCGACGTCTCTCTTCATCCCTTCCCAGTAGTAGGTCCGCTTCATATCTCGATACATTTTGTTACCACCGGGATGTATAGTCAGTTTTGAGTGATGACACTCTCTAAGCACTTCATCTCTCAATCCATTAACATTGGGTACAACTAGTCTCCCATTCTTTCGAAGCCATCCTTCTCGATCGATACACTACTTGTTCATTCTCTCGCCGTCGATACCTATCTCCACCTTGGAGATGATTTCCAATAGATTAGGATCGTCCCTTTGACTGGAACCATTCCGCTTAATCAAAGTCGGTCTGATCATCAAACTTGCTAACATCTCTGGATCCAATTCACACTTAGGTCTGAAATCATATCCCGCAATATACTCCAGTTGCTTCCATTCAAGAAACATAGCCCCCAAACTAGCATGTCTCCTACTCAATGCATCAACTACCGCATTGCCCTTCTCGGGTGTGTATGCGATATTGAAATCATATGAAGCCAAGAACTATAACCATCTCTGCTGACGAAGATTTAAATTCTTTTGAGAGAAAAGATACTTTAGTGACTTATGATCGGTAAACAACTCGAATCTTTCTCCTAAGAGATAGCGCCTCCACATTTTCAATGCAAACACGATCGCTGCTAATTCTAAATCATGGGTAGGATACCTTTTCTGATGCGGTTTCAGTTGCCGACTAGCATAAGCTACAACCCTACCTCCTTGCATTAGTACAACACCTAGTCCAGTACCACAGGCATTCATGTATACCGTCATATCTTCGTTCCCTTTAGGAATAACCAACACTAGTGCACACGTTAACTTTTCCTCTAGATTCTTAAATGCATTTTCACACCTTTCATCCTAAACAAAAGCTTGATTCTTCTTGGTTAACTAAGTTAACGTGTCACTATTTTGGAGAAGTCCTGAATAAACTTACGATAATATCTAGCTAATCTCAAGAAACTTCTCACGTCTGTTGCATTCTTGGGCATAGACAAATCTTGCACCTTTGCCACCTTTACAGGATCCACGACAATACCATTTTTTGAAAGAACATGGCTCAAGAATCTCACTTCCCTCCTCCAGAAGTGACACTTAGAAAGTTTTGCTTTCAATTGGTGTTTCCTCAACACTTCCATCACGGTCCTCAAATGTCCCTTGTGTTCTTCTTTTTTCCTCGAGTAAACCAAGATATCGTCTACACACACAAGGACAAACTTATTCAATTGATCTTTGAAAACCCTATTCATAAGATCCAAAAAATATGCTGGTGCATTGGTCAACCCAAATGGCATGACCAACCACTCACAGAATCCAGACGGTGTCCGAAATGTCGTTTTAGCTATGCTCTCAGCTGCTAATCAGAGCTGACGAAATCCTGTCGAGAGATCCAACTAGGAGAACACTCCATTTAATTGGTCAAACAAATCATCTATCCATGAAAGAGGATACTTATTCTTCCTAGTCACTTTGTTCAACTCGTGGTAGTCCACACATAAGCGAAGGGAATCATCGGCCTTAGTAGCAAATAGAACTGGTGCTCCCCACTCGGAAACACTTCTTCGGACAAATCCCTTCTTTAGAAGATCGCCTACTTGCACTTCGAGCTCTCGCTGCTCTCCTGGTGCCATATGATGAAGCGACATCACTATAGGTCTGGCATCTTTCACTAAATCAAAGCACTGGACTTCTTTCTTATTCTTCTTATTCTGACCATCCTTGGTTTGGTCCTGTTTCCTCTTATTCTGGTAATTATTCTTGCCTCCACTGCTCGCTTGCAGCTTTGGCTTCTCTGTAAATGTAATAGCAACCCCGGTCTTCAACTCAGGGTAAAGGCTCTTAGATCTCAATGCCTTTCCCACAATAGACTCGAAAGTCTCGTCGATGTGGTTTATAAGTCTTTCCCCATATTACTCATCCAAGCCAGTTATGAACTTCTCGTTCTTCTTCTCGACATTATCGATAAGGGACAATCCATATTTCGATAAGGTATTGAATTCAGCAATATACCCCAAGACTGCCCTACCATTATGCCTAAGCTCCAAAAACTTCCTGAACAATTTTGATTTCTGAGCAGCTGGAATAAACTTATCGCTGAATCGGGTCTTAAACTGATTCCAAGTAAATTGATCCTCGGGAGTAGCCGCTTTGATAGCATTCCACAAATTCATTGCTCGTCCTTGAAGTTGATGTGATGCTAGCTTTCTCTTCATCGCACCATCAATCCCCAAATCCTCGAAGATGCGCTCACAACTATCCAGCCAATCCTGAACCTCCGTAGCCAACTCCGTTCCGTGGAATGGCTTCCCACCAAGACTAGTATAATCCTTTCAGAGCTTGGCGAAATCGGCTCTAGGCGCCTGCTCTACTGCACACCGTTAGCAGCATTAAGAACTGCTCCCTGAAAATCCCTAAGCATCTCCCTTATGAAGGTAGTAAACATCGTCCTTATATCAGGGACATTCCCATTGTTGGCTCCTGAACCCGCACTCCTCATATTTCAGCTCATCATTCAATCTGTAAAGAGAAAACGATTAACCATCTCCTTAGTGGTGCCTGTGCAGTGCGACTTTATCCTTAGATATATAATATATATATATATATATATAGTTTTTGAAAACCAAAATATCACAAATACGTGCTCTCATATACGTATATATCTCTCCCTGATGTCTTCCCCTAGATTAACTACGCAACCTAGGCTCTGATACCAAGCGTAGCGGTCCGCCCCGCACCAGCCAACGTTTCCCTCGGAATGCGGTGCCAATGCCCGACAAGCACGGAACGGTCATCAAAAGAAAAGGGTTGGAATGATGAATCACCAAGAACCTGTAGTATATCTCACTATGCATGGAATAAATTATAATAGTAACATAACTTGGTATAACACATGCAAGACAGTACATAAGCTGAAACTAAACCATAACCATCAGAATAGCGGAATCCAAAATATAGCTTATGATCCAAATCATTATTACAACTTCAAAATACTATCTAAAAAAGGAAATAAAGAAGGTGCACTACTAATGCCCAAAGCAGTAACCATCAACAACACAGGGAGAATATATGTATATAGTATGTGAAAGCCTCCTGCTCATCTCCGGATAGCTACTCGCGCATCACCGCCTAACCTGCCTCTAGTCTGCTCATTTAAGAGCACCCAGAGTAAAAAAGAAGAGACATAAAACTCTGAGCCAAATGAAAGTCTGGTATGAGCGATAGTAACAAAATAGAGCAATAACAGGTATGAATAATCAAACCTGGACCTACAACTAAAGAGTTAGCACAACAAGATGTACAGTACTCTAAGGTAAACAATAACATAGAGTGTAAAATGGGAGTATGTGTGTCATGGTGATAACAAACATCAAACATAGCAATCGTCCTCACATCTCTCACTTAATGCGTAAAGCATACGATATCCACAGCTTTGATCACCAAATCCATTGGGGCCACGACGTGTCCATACCATTCTGGACACCGTACAACTATTGCTATGACCATGCCCTTCCGGTCTTTAGTCAATAACCCTCCCCAATCCAAACTTCCCTAGCTCTGGGGTATAGCTGACCAGTCCATATATCCTCTAGCTCTGGTTCGTCTATATGCCTCCTCTCACAATGGTGAACCAAAGTAATAGATATCGATAACTCCTTTGCACATGTCCTGCAACAAAGCCCAACTCTAGAAGTTAACTCGTTGGTTCCCATCTGGATCCTGAGTAATAACTTCCCATTTGGACTTCCTTTGCATCTTGGGTTTTGGTCGAATTGGAGTTGGCCTTTAGAAGAGTTGTCGCGTAGTAGAATTGGAGGCTCGAATTCGGGGTTGGTTTAGTATCATGTCCTTGGCTCGGTTCGATTATTCAGCACTCCGATTCGGTTCGGTGCTTCAATACTCCGGTTCGGTTTGATCATTCAATATTCTGGTTCGGTTCGTTGCTTCACTACTCTGGTTCCATCACCATTCGATTCGACCCCAACTCGACTCACACCGGCCTTCCTTGTTTCCATGCTTCCTCCCTATGCCAAGCTCCGGTTCAGCTCGTCCTCTCTGGTCCGATACGAGGCATACGTCCCGAACCGCTCGTCCCATCCGATCCGAACCGAAAACCTGACATACTTCCAACAAGCCTGTATCGTTCATTCTCGCCATACGATGGTGTTTTCAACCATTTAACTTTACTAAACAATCATAAAACATCCCAAACAACAGTAACAATGTATAGGTTCAATCAAAAAGATCAAAACATCAAGCATATAGGTTATTTAGATCAAACATACACAAAACCCTTGATTTTCCCCTTATCCATGTTTAACCGTATCTAATAATAAGATTAGAAAACTTAATCCAGATTAACCCAAATTTTTACCAGTGACATAAAATAAGATTTTAGAATTTATGCATATTTTTCTGAGTCATAGCTTCACTAATTATCACTAATCACCCTTAATTAGCCATAATTAGTGAATAAACATGCTAATCACTCACCTTAGCCACAAATGAAATCTTAGATCTGAAACTTCACTGTTATAGCATGGATCTCTATGTATTGCAGCAGCTCCAACCCTGATTTGGCGCTAATTTGAATTGATTTTGTGTAGTTTTGGTTAGTTAGTGATTAGAAAGCAATTAGGGTGAGATTTAGAAGATGGAGACCATTGTTAGGTTTCAAGGGAGGTTAGTGGCGGCTGGAAAAATGAAAGGGAATGTTTCTTCGAACCTTTTCAGCCCTTCCATAACCCTAATCTTGAAATGGGTTATGGGTCTAGCTGCTTATCACCCCGTTAAGCCCAATTATGTTGTTTTCCATCTCCAAATCTTGTATCATCCATATCTCCCAAATGGTAAGTCCGTTTGTTTAATGTGACCACTCTACGGAAAGCTAAACCATCACCCAAATCCAGTAGAAGATGTTTCAGGTCCAAAGTCCTTACCAAACAAAAGTTATAGGCAAAACAAGATTCGTTGAGGGTAAAATGGTTATTTAAATTTCAGCAAAAACCGTGAATATTGGAAATGACCCCAATATCGTTTCCTAAAGTTACACGACCATGCGACTTCATATGAAAATAAAATAAATATTCTACGATCCTTCGATACATAAAATGCGGGTCGTTACACATAGGTTCAGATCTAGGTTTATGCTACAGAAGAAATTCTTATATATGTTAGGTAAGAATTATCTTGATTCAATCCATGTTCCGACAACATCTCCCTATCTTTGTTTTATAATTTCAGAACAAGAGTTTGAGGAAGAAGTATGGAGAAGTGTGATTTATTTGATAGGAGCGCATGCATTTATATAGAGTTTACAAGACAATCCTTGACCGTTAGATCTCTGTTTTTAAATTCGTCAATTCAGAAAATAATGAACCTCGTTAACAGAAAAGTCCAGATGTAGAGGTATGAATTCTGCCAGATCTGGGTTGGGTCGACTAACCCCCACTTGGGTCGACCCAACCCAGGCGTGGTTCACTCCATCCGGGTATGGATCTTACCTACTTCTCCCGCTTCGTATTTTGAACTGATTTGAATTCTGGTTTGTATTATATATATAAGTCTCTTATGCGTATACAAACTTCTTAGCTTTATATCTTCCTCATACGATATCCGTTTTATGCAAATTCGGAGTCTATCTTAACCAGAATTCCGAGACGAACGCAATAGTATAGTCCGTTTTACATAATTCCCGATATTTAGTTAAGTACCCTTTATTTTATTGTTAACAGTGTCATTTTGAATTACGGGGTGTTAGATTCTCCCCTACTTAAAGGATTT
Organism: Allium sativum; assembly: GCA_030737875.1. Taxonomy (NCBI): domain Eukaryota; kingdom Viridiplantae; phylum Streptophyta; class Magnoliopsida; order Asparagales; family Amaryllidaceae; genus Allium; species Allium sativum. Next base: position 90,954,301 of record CM060910.1, on the reverse strand, counting down.
TGTCCCCGAAATCTCCAAGTTAAGAAGAATGTTTATTACATCCACCTACAATCGTCTACTCGATTATCATCCATAGGAAACCATTGCCCTTAATAGATTTCTAATGCTTGTATGGACATATGCAAAGGTGTGGATATATGTCCCTATGCTAATTCGAAAAATTTGGCGGTCTACTGATTTAGTCAACCTCCCTAATGCAATGTATGTTTGTGCCGTGAATCCAACATGTATGTAAGTAATCCTAGTATATCATGTAAACGCTGTATGTGTGCACAATCACCCATCCAAATGCAACATCTATATGATGATACATCCACTTCCATCCATTAAAAAGAAAATTGCACATACATCCACATGTAGTATGAGAGTGCTTTGAGCCGATCTAGTGCTTAATGTGTATACATGCATCCACGAGCAACCACCAGCAAACATTTGAATCCACTTGCGTCCATCAAACATAACATGTCTCAAACACATGTTTACATCTGTTGGTTTCTTACCTAAAGGTCGAAGATTCGATCGATAGGATATACTCAAATGACAGAAGCAAGTACGAATAAAAGCTTGGAAAAAGAAGTTAAGAACATACCCTTGAAAAGAAAAGGGTACGAAGCACGAATCTTGTCTTCAGTCTCCCAAGTTTCATATTCGCGGTCTTCTCCCTATTGCACTTTCATAAACTTGACCTCTCTATTTCATAGCACCTTAACCTCAGATCCAAGTATATGGATAATAACTCGTCTAACTGTCACCTCCCGCCTCTACTTCCTTAAGCATGCTTGGCTCAACTATCTCTGTTGTATCGTGCAGACATTTACGCAAATGAGAAACGTGGAAAACATCATGAACACCCGCCAATCTCTCTCGTAGTCTCACCCAATAGGCCATTTGACCTATCCTTTCCACTATGGGAAATGGCCCTACAAACTTTGGCGCCAATTTCCCTATAGATCCAAAGCGAACAACATTCCTCAGAGATGATACTTTGATGAAAACCATGTCTCCCACCTCAAACTCAATATCATCCCTTCTCTTATTTGCGTAGGACTTCTGCCTAACCTGAGCTGTCTTCATGCGTCTACGAATAAGATCAATCTTTTCTGAAGTTTCTCTAATCAGGTCCAAGTAGAAGCCTATCTGTAGACTCCCACCAACAAGTCGGTGATCTACAAGGTCGTCCGTACAATACCTCGAAGGGTGCCATACCTATACTAGCCTGATAACTGTTGTTGTAGGCGAACTCAACCAATTGAAGATGCACTTCCTAAGTCCCTCTGAAGTCTAGTGTAACACCCCGTATTTTAACTACACTAAAGAGGATAAATTAAAGAATAATTAATTAAATATTCATAATTAAGGGAAACGAACTACATCATTGCGACCGTCTCGAAATTCTGGTTGAAATAGACACCTGGTTTGCATGAAACGATAATGTATGAAGAAGTTATGGACGGTAGAAGTTTGACGAAGAGAGTAGGAAAAACCGGCACACTTGACAAGTGCGCCAAGGTATTTTTGCACTGGTGCACCTGTAAAGTGCGCCCATGTTAATTTTCATCATCTGGACCCCTTCAAGTGGGTGTCGACACATGGGCCGAGCCCTCTAGGGCTGATGTCGCATGTCGAATTTTGGGGCTGGCAGCTATATATATGGCTCCATTTCTCTTGTTTTCGACACTGAAAACAATGGAGGCTTAGATGTTGTCGGTGCCTGAACTGAATTTAATCTATTTCTTCTTCTACAATCCAATTAATCAAGTTTAGAGATTCAAGTGTTTCAAGTGTAGATCTGAGATCCAAGCTTCATTTTTCTTCTCCTATTCTTCTAGATCCGATCATTGTGAGTTCAAGTAACCTTTAGAATTGAATAATTAAAAGTGAGACATGATTTGACTATAATTTGGGTATATGCTCAGGATTGAATCATATAAGATCTATTGTAATTTGTGAATCTATGAAATTCTGAATTAACTATGACTTGGATCTTAACCTTTATCATGTTAGATCTACTTTTGATTAAAGATTTAATTCTATTTAGATCATTTTGTACCTATCATGTTGTAGTTGATTTGGATCTTAACCGTTATCATGTTAGATCTGCTTTTGATTATAGATCTAATTCTATTTAAATTATTTTGTACCTATCATGTTGTAGTTGATTTGGATCTTAACCGTTATCATGTTATATCTACTTTTGATTATAGATGTAATTCACTTTTTAGATCATTTTGTACCTATCATGTTGTGGTTATTTTGGATCTGTCATTAGTTGGACATGTTTTAGATTTAGATCTAAACTTTCACCTAATTGTCATGACAAGGCAACCTTGGTTTTACTATTTAGATTACCTTGTTCCTATCATATTAGGGTTAAATAGGATCTATTATTAGTTTGACATTTAAATTATTATTTAGATCTTATCATGCCAGTTATGACATCCCTATTATGTTAAGATTGATTCTAATATCACATGTTCACTAGATCCGTTCATATATGTCCGTCTTATCATTATGCCACCACATGTTTATGTCAATCTTGTTAGAATAATCATTTCTGTCACCCTGTCCCTTTTATTTTATCCTGGCTACTTTCTAGCTTAGGCATGGCATTAAATTATGCGAATACGTTAAAAGGGGAACGAGGGAAAAAAATGGTATAAATTGGACATAATTTGTAAATGGAAAGTTTGGCATAACTTAATGTTCATAAACATGAATTTGGGCATAATTAGTTATGAACATAATTGGGGAAAAAGAGGCATGAACACCTATAAAGACATAGGTATAATTAATTAATAATTGAAACGCATAGGATTATAGTAATTAGAAACTGTAATGGCACTAATGACACGAGGTTAGATTGCACTTGCGGTGGAAGTCTGCCCGGAACCGACCCGCATATCCAGCGATCGCAAGTGGCGAATCTAATGTGAGAGGTCTAAGTGAACAAATATGTGACGTGCTATGGCACGAGGTTAAGCCTGACTTGTGGAAGCAGTCTGCTCGGAACCGATCGGCATATCCAGCGTCCACAAGTTGTAGGCCTAATGTAGGGGGTCTAGCACATTTTAACCATAATTGAATATGGTAATAAAGATGAAAACTTAACCTAGTTGAATTCATAGGGATTGTGTAAACAAGTTTGTTTGAATAGGGTTAAGTAAACTTGAATGAAACGGTGGAAGGGTTAAGTACATCTTGGGTTGGTGGGTAATATTTGTATATATAGGCCCACAAACTTAACCTGTTGGGGTTATGTAATTAAAGACACTGTTAGGTAAGCATAACCAGTGGGAAACCTAGTAGTGGGGATGCAAGACAAAGGGGAGAGCTTGCATCATCTTGTGTGGGACCCATTTCAGTCAGTAACCCTATGTAGGTATCGAACGAGTACTCCGAACTAGGTCGGAGTTGGGGCATGCTTACTGAACTGATTGTAAGAGATCCTAATGTGAAAGACGGTGTGGGCGGCGCATACCGGCCGAGTCCCTTGCATGCATGGTCCGGACAAAGGAAGATAAGACGCCGTGACACCGGTAGATATGGTTGTGCACATCAACGAAAGGTTGCCACTTTAGGAAGTGATACTTCATACTGTGGGGCCGGCACTGGGTATTTACGGAGTAGGGAGCCGATCGATTAAGGTAGTAGTTAGGGTACATCTAGACTCTGGTAAGTTTAGGAGTCCGTTATTGGGACTGCCTATAGTTTGTATGGGGTTAAAACATCTCATCAAGAGTATGCCTAAGTCTGCCATTTCATACATGTTGGGGATCATCTCATTCTAGATATACTAGTATTAGTGCAGAGAAATCTCTAGAAGCGCAATATACTCTATCATGTTTACCTTGTCACACTTGCCTGTTATGATGATATCTCTCTCATCCACTTTATATGCCTATCATGATACTTTTACTTATTTACTTGCTAAAAGTAACTGGACTCGCCAGACTTTATGTCTGACCCTTTTTGTTTCCTCTTCTTTCTTCCATCCCCCCCACCTCCCTAGGTTCTCAAGGAGGGAATTCTCAGGCTTAATCAGGATTCTGCTATCGTCCTGCTTGGAGCTGCTACATGTATTGCTCAAGCTTCTATCTTTGGTACTATGGCTATGTTTTCACTTAGGGATTATGCTTCTTCTATTTTGTACTCTGATGTTTAAGAATAAGATAGACGTTTTAAGGATGTAATGGTTTTCATGTATTTCAGACATGGGATGTTTTGACTATGCTACTTTATGATAAATAAAGTTTTTATTTCCACTGCTATTTTTATGTCTGTCTTGTAATATTTTTGTTTTTGTTTACCTATAACGCTTCACGAACCTAAATGCATTCCCTTTGTGAGTGACATTAGCGGACGTGGGGTGTCACATCTAGGATACACAGCCTTAAAAGATCCTCAAAAACTCTATCCACCCTCTCAGTCTGCCCATCGGTCTGCGGGTGATGTGCAGTGCTCAGACACAACTATGTACCTAATGCCTCTTGCAGGATCTTCCAGAACTCACTAGTCAAGATGGTGTCACAATCACTCACTATGCTAGAGGATACTCCATGTAAACGGAACATCTCAAGAAGATAAATTGATGCCAACCATGCTGCCTTTCTCTTACTCTTAACATGAATGAAATGAGAACTCTTAGTAAGCCTTTCTACTATAACCATTACACTAGTGTTTCCTTACCTCGATCTAGGCAAACCTTCAATGAAATCCATAAAGACGCTCTCCCACTTCCACTGTGAGACCTCCAAAGGATGGAGCAAACAGCACAGCTTTTCCTGTTCAGTTTTAACTTGCTAGCAAACTAATCATCGAGAGACAAACTGCGCTACATCTTTCTTTATCCCAGCCCAAAAGAAAACCCTCTTCATATATCTATACTTCTTATCACCCCCCGGATGGATAGTCATCCTAGAATGATGGGCTTCCTCAAGGACTGTCCTCAGTAGACTCCTCAACTCGGGGAACATAAAGCATTCCATTCCGTCGCAAACACCCTCTATCGTTCGCGGAATATCTACTAAGGTGACTAGAAGTCTCCCCTCTACTGAGCCTATCCAAGATGTCTGCTATATCTGGGTCCTCTCATTGCGAAGTTCCTATATAATCCATAAGAGCAGGTCGCACCTCTAAGAATGCCAACAAACCAGGTATAAGATCTGTAGATGACCTAAAATCGAAGGTCGATATGTACTCCAAACTCCGTCTCTCTACGAATAGTGGACTCAAAGTCATCTTCTGCCAACTTAACGCATCCGCCACCACATTACCCTTTCCAGGGGTATAAGCAATCTCAAAATCATAGGACGCTAGGAACTTCATTCATCTCTGCTGTCTCAAGTTGAGATCTCTTGCAAAAACATATACTTGAGAGATTTATGATCCATGTACAACTCGAACCTCTCTCCAAGTAGATAATGTCGCCAAGTCTTAAGCTTGAACATTATAGCAGCCAATTCCAAATCATGGTAGGGTAGTTCATCTCATGAACTCTCAACTGTCTACCACCGTAACATACTATCCTTCCCTCTTGCATTAAGACGGCACCAGGTTCTGTACCACATGCATCAGTGTACGCTATGAACACTTTGTTCCCATCAGGAAAAGTCAAGACTGGGGTTGTTGCCAGAGCCCTCTTCAACTGCTGAAAAGCAACCTCACGGACAATGCTCCAAGAAAAGGTCAGATTCTTCTTCGTCCGTCCGGTGAGTGGGGATGATATATTTGCGAAGTCCTTGATAAACTTCTTATAATAGCCCGCTAAATGTAGAAAACTCCTCACCTCCATTGCATTCTTTGGAACCTTCCAATCTTGAACTACGACTACTTTCACGGGATCCACCGTTATCCCATCCTCGTAGACCACATGCCTTAGAAATCTTACTTTCTCTCTCCAAAAGTGATATTTGGAGAATTTCTCCTTAAGCTGGTGTGCCATAGATCCCTCAAAACCTCCCCTAAATGTAGGGCATGCTCTTACTCGCCCGAGGAAATCAGGATGTCATCCACAAAGACCACAATGAACTTATTCTGAAACTCCTAAAACACCCTACTCATTAGATCCACAAAATACGCGGGTGCATTCGCTAACCCAAAAGGCATGAATAGCCACTCAAAGAAACCGTCTGGAGTTCTGAAAGCGGTCTTGTCTATATTGTCCTCGGCCACCCTCAACTGATGAAACCCTATGGCCAGGTCTAACTGAGAGAAAACACATGCACCAACAAGCTGTTCAAACAGATCATCAATTCTCGGAAGTGGGTGCCTATTCTTCTTAGTGAGTTTACTAAACTCCCTGTAATCCACACATAAGCGAAGCGAGCCATCCACCTTAGTTGCAAAGATGACTTGAGCACCCCATTCTGATATGCTTTTCCTAATAAACCCCTTCTCAAGTAGCTCCCCTACTTGCTTGCTAAGATCCCTCCTTTCTCTAGGAGCCATGTAGCGCACAAGATATGCGACTGGATTCGCATTATCCACCAAGTATATCTGGAAATCAATCTCGTGCCTTGGAGGTAAGCCCCTAAACTCCTCAAAAACATCCAGATACTCACAGACAACAGGTACAGATCACAAATCATCAATAGAATCATCAAGTGATTCTAGGAAACTAAGCATGACAAACCCCTTCGGATCATAGGAAATCTCCCAAGTTCTCCCTCGTCAAGTTAAAAGTCTAATGACCCTCATGTCATAGTCCAGAATGACACCATACATGGCTAGCCAATCCATCCCTAGAATTAGGCCAGAACCCATAAAACCAAACACATATGCGTCGCACTCGAACTCAACGCCCAACACAGATATCCTCAAACCCCGACATATCGTAGATAGAAGAGTCGTGCCCCCAATGGTGTTTGGGACAATAACGGGATCAAAAACAATACTAGTACTAAGGTGTAGAGACTCAACCATAGAAACATATATAAAAGAGTGAGAAGCACCAGATTAAAAAATTGTCCTAAAAGGATGATTGGAAAGAGAAATCAAACCTTCAAGAGAAACTTTCCTACCTCTGTCCGGTGCATTTCCCTCGAGAGCATGCACCTGCCCTCTAGAAGATCCTGCCCTTTGTCCCTGTCCTTGCTTCTTCGGGCACTCCCTAGTATAGTGAGTGTAGTATCTGACCTCACCATAGTGGAAGCAAGCATTCTTCCTTTTTATCCAATCTTTGACCAAATGACCAACGTTCCCGCAACCATGACACTTCTTCTTGCCTTGAGCCTTACCGTTCTTTCCACCATTCTTTTGCGATTCTTTTTTGGGCCATACATTATTATTTTGTGTCTCATCAGTCTTAGCCTCCTTTTTCTCATCTTACCATCTTCGTGCATCAATGCCACATCAACCAATCTCTCAAAAGTATCCCTCATTGGAATATGTGATATTGCCAATATTTGAAGAGGCTGATTTAATCCTCTTGCAAACCTTAAAGCTTTATTGTGCGGGGTATTCACCAGCTCCAAACCAAACCTGGCCAATTGATTGAACCTATTGACATACACTTTAACAGACATACTTCCTTGCTTAAGTGTAGGAAACCTCTCCATCTGCATACTCTTTTCTGCCTAAGAAAGAAACTTCATCTCGAACCTCTATCGGAAATCATCCCATGTATAACCTGGACACCCTACTTGCGTCACTTCCCACTAGAATGAAGCCGCATCCTTAAGCTGCCATGCAGTCAACTGTATCTTTCTGTTGTCATCAACCTCGAAAAGCCCAAACAAGTTCTCCGTCTCTTTCAGTCAATTCCGTTCTTTCACGAAGTTCTCAGTTCCTCGGAATGGCTTTCCTCCCATGGCACATAAATCCTTGCATATCTTAGAGAAATTATCCCCTCGTGGAGGAGGAGGCGCAGCGACTGCAACTTGGGGAGGGGAATTTCCTTGGCCTCCAGTAGGCGCCGTAACCTCAAGATACCTACGGAACCAAGCCAGTATTTGAACGCCCTCGGGAATATTCGGTTCACCAGACATGCTGAAAAGAAAAGGAAAAGGGATTCAAACAGAGAATCAAAAGATATTTTTTATGGCTTTGGGAAATATGTTTTCCAAAAATAGTCTTTTCTTTGAAAATACTTTCTTTTTGAAACCTTTTGTAAACAATTTTCAAAACCTTTTATCCGATCTTGTAACCTTCATCTTTGATACCAAATGTGACAAGCCACGTCCGTTAATGTCACTCTTTATCAGAATATATTAAGTTTCGTGAAGCGTTATAGGTAAACAGAAATAGAATCTCATAAGATAGACATAAAAATAGCATCTGAATTTAAAACTACATTATTTAGCAAAAAACATTGTAGTCTCAAAACCAGTTACAACATCAGGCTAAAATACTGAAACCAAATACATGTAACCAAAACATCTGTCTTGTGCTAAAAGCCACCAGAGTACAAAAATGTAAAATCATAATCCCCAATAATAGTCATAATAAAGTATACAAGTAGTCAAAGCGATACATCAAAGCAGATCAAAATCCATGCAGAAACAGAAGAGGGAATTCTAATCAAGCCCGCACGTTCCCACCTTGAGAACCTGGAAGGGGGGATGAAGAGAGAGGAAAGGAAACAAAACAAGTCAGACATAAAGTCTAGTGAGTCCAGTGACTTTTTAGCATATAAAGAAGTAAAAGGTATCATGATAGGCATATAAACTCAATGAGAGATAGCAGTGTCAAATAATAGTTATAAACTTGAACATGATAAGCCGAATAATATGGACCAAGCTATGATTCTCAGTTATTTCCCTGCGCTAATACTAGTATATCAGATTATGACAGGATTATGTGTCCCCTAATTACTTAACAGAAATAGAATGATCCCAATGAAATATAACGGTAGGATTAGGTGTACTCTAGTAACGGGTTTTACCCAAACAAAAATAACAACCACCTTAACAAAAATAACAGGTGTTACCCCCAAAATGAAATAACAGGTACATCAACAGAAAACAAAAAGGACTATATGTACCCTATTTACTACTCCCAAGCGATTGGCTCCCTAACTCGTAAGTACCCTGTATCGGCCCCACAGTAGGGTGTATTACTTCCTAAAGTGTCAACCAAAGAAGGACACAGACCTATTTGCTAGTGCTACATCAGCTTATTTTCTCAGGCAAGCTAGACCCATGCACGCACATTACTCTATTGGAATGCGCCGTCAAACGCCCCCTCCCAGATGAACCTCTTACAATCAGCTCGGTAAGCGTGCCCTGACCCTTACCTAGTGCGGGGTCCCCATTTAATACCAGAATGGGTTACTGACTGAGATGCGTCCCCACACGGCAGATGACACAAGCCAATCCCCTAAGCTTGTGTACCCCAATCAACTAGGATTTTTAACAGGTTAAGCCTTACAAATTAACAGGTTCACCTAACCCATTCAAACTAACAAGCGAAGTTTTACAGGTAACAGGTTCATATAACCTTAACAGACTAAACAAGTTAACTTAACCTCACAGATTCAACATGTTACAGATTAACAGGTTAACGGATTTATACCACCCCATCGGATTGAATAGGTTACATATAAATGGGTTAATAGGTTTATACAACCCCGTCAGATTAAACGGTTACAGATTAATAGATTAACTGGTTTATACAACCCCTTCAGATTAAGCATGTTACAGATTAATAGGTTAACAGGTTCATACAACCCAAACAGATTAAATAGGTTACAGAATAACTGGCTTATACAACCCCATCAAATTAAAACTGTTACAGATTAACGGGTTAATAGGTTCATACAACCGCAACATATTAAACAGGTTATAGATTAACTAGTTTATACAACCCCATCAGATTAAACAGGTTATAGGTTAACATGTTTACAGGACCCCATTAGATTAAACAAGTTACATATTAATAGGTTTATACAACCCCATCAGATTAAATAGGTTACAGATTAACAGGTTAACAGATTTGTACAACCCCATCAGATTAAGCATGTTATAGATTAACTGGTTTATACCACCCCCATCAGATTAAACTGGTTTCACAGTTTACTTACAGTTTCATTAACATGTTCCGCTTAATCTTTAAATTAAGCCTATAGATTTATATGCCCCTAAACCTCCAGTCATAATTCACAGTATAAAATATGCCCCTAAATTTTAGTCATATTTCACAGTATTGGTTATACCCCCAAATTCCAGTAATTATTCAGAGTACATGATATGCCCCCAAATTATCATTACCAACCATTCTCAACTTATCCCAATTTCGTTCGTATGCATATTTCAGCGATATTGGCCTAGGCTCGAAGGTAGCCTAGGCTATGAGAAAAAAGGGAATAAGAGAGAAAGAAGAACAAAAATAGACATATACTAGCAGAAGTAGGCATTTAAGAATTGAATAGCAGAACAGGTGTACAAAAGAATACATGTAATACTACCAGAACTGTTTAGATACGAATCAGTTTCTTAACAGGCATAGGTTCAGATCCAAGTTTATAAACATGTCAGGATTACTGTTAAATTTTTATATCTAAAAGTAACATGAACTCATAGATGTTGGATTTAAAGATTAGAGAATAATATGTTGATGTTGCAGAAGAGATCCTTGTATATGTTAGGTAAGAATTTTCTTGATTCAATCCAAGTTCCGGCATCATCTCCTCATCTTCATTATATAAATTTCAGAACAAGAGTTTAAGGAAGAAGTATGAATAAGTGTGATTTATTTTATAGGAGTGCATGCCTTTATATAAGGTTTACAAGACAATCCTTGACCATTAGATCTCTGTTTTAAATCCGTCCATTTAGAAAATAATGAACCTGGTTAACATAAAAGTCCAGATGCAGAAGTACGAATTCGGCAAGATCAGGGTTGTGTCGACCCACGCCTGGGTTGGGTCGATTTATGGTTCGACCCAACAGGCCATGGGTCGACCCATAGGTGATCCAACCCAGGCATGGGTCGCCCCATCTAGGTCTAGATCTCACCTACTTCTCTTGCTTCGTATTTTGAATGGATTTGAATTCTGGTTTGTATTATATATATATAAGTCTATTATGGGTATACAAACTTCTAAGCTTTATATCTTCCTCATACGATATCCGTTTTATGCAAACTCGGAGTCTATCTTAACTAGACTTATGAGACAAACGCAATGGTATAGTGCATTTTACTTAATTCCCAATATTTAATTAAGTATCATTTAGTTTATTGTTGACTGTGTCTTTTAGAATTACGGGGTGTTACATGCATCATGTTTCAAAGAGAATTTCAAGAAAAAATTAAATTCACATAGGAGGTACTGCTTAGGCCTCATTTCATTTATGTATTATTACGTTGAATTACGCTTTGCACCAGTACACAGATAGTTGTGAAATTGGATGCACACATGATGGTTGTGATTTATGTGAGGAAATACTTGATTTTACCCTTACCAAATTTTAGGGACGAAATTTCCTAAGGGTGGGAGAATGTAACACGCCGCATTTTTAATTAATTAAAATAATTAAAATTTGAAGAGCTTCCAGAATTTGGTCACGGGATTAGCATCATTGCGTCTACGACGATTTTCTGGTCAATTTAGACATATGGATTGCAGAAAACAGATTTAAGATGAAAGAGATACCTTTAAATGAAATATTACAACAAACACGAAAAGGAGGTATAAGAAAAGAACAATGATTATCATTGTTTTTATCCTTGTTAGGAAAAGCCTATGTAGTCTAGTTGTTAAGAGCATGTGACTACCAAGAGTGTGGCGCAAGTTCGATTCCCGCGGGAGCCATATTTTTATTTTAGAGTAAAGACTAAAATAATACATGTTCTAAGAGGAAATTTGGAATAAATGCACATATAAGGAAAATTATACATAAAAGGGAAGTACTAAAATATGTATGCATGCATATGTAAATATATGCATATGTATATGCAAATATATATATATATATATATATATATATATACATACAAGAGAGAAATTCAAAATAAACCTACAATCAATGAAAAGAGGTAAAAATTAAATAATGGCATAACGTCGTTCGAATTTTGAAAATGATAGAAAAGTTGCACATGTAAAGAGATTATATGTAAATATAATATTTAAATAATTCAAAGAAAGTATAATGGGCAACTAATCAAACGTTTAAAGCAAAAACGTTAAAAACAGCACCTGGACCCATATGGGTCGACCCATACTGTGCTTGAGTCGACCCTAGGGTCAACCCAAAAGGGTAGATGAGTCGACCCATGTAACACCCCGCATTTTTGTAATAATTAAATAATGCATATAAGAAAAAGAAAAAAAATTGAAGAGCTTCCAGAATTTGGCCATGGGAATAACGTCATTACAGTCGTCGTGGTTTTCTGGTCAATTTAGACCTATGGATTGCAGAAAACCGATCTAAGATGAAAGAGATACCTTTAAATGAAGCATTGCAGCAAAACATGAAAATAAGTTAAAGAAGGAGAACAATGAGTACCATTGTTTATAAACTTATTGACAAAAGACTTCATAGCTTAGTTGGTTGAGGCACTGGATATGCAACATAGAGGTCGGGGGTTCAGACCCCGGCGATGACATGATTTTTTATCTTTGTTTTAGAGAGGGCTGATTGAACATACAAATATATGCATATATATAGAAATATGTATATTTTAAAAAAGGGAAAGGAATGCATAAATTTTTTTTAAGAGAGCACATGCAATTAAAAAAGGTAATGCATGAAATAATGAAGGGAAGATATATATTTGTAGCACACAAATTTGAAATTTAAAAGAGTGTATGGTTTGTAATAGGAACAAGATTAATTAAAGGAGACATAACAAGTAAGTGATAAATCTTTAATTAATTAAAATTAAAATTAGAAGAATAAAAAGGAAGCAAATTAACGTTTAAAAATTAATAAACATAAAAACATAAAAACAACATGACACATATAATGCGTGAGGACCCATAAGTGTTGCAGGGCACTTGTATGACATTGTGTGATGTGTGTGCATGGTTCGGATTTAATTTAATTAAATCCGAAGGTTTAGAGCTTTCTACTACACCTATATATAAGTCAGTAGAGCCAACCTTAAGCCTCATATTTCTAAGGCTACGCTGAGGCTCTGCCATTCTTCCCTCTTCAAGGCTATTCAGAAAAGTAAGAATATTAGTCTAGGAAAAATTCTGAATCCAGATCTGAAGGAAAGAAACGTATACTTGTAAATGGGTGTTCATATCTCATATTAAAGTAAGGTAACTTTCAAGATCTGATCTATTCAAATTACTTCCTCTTTCTTTCCTTTCTCTTTTATTGAAAATAATTAATCCACGGTCATTAGGTTTTGAATCCGATTAAGGGAAAAACCATGGATACTAAAACTGGATCAGATCCAGAATTGGGAAAGCATACGAGGTGGGTGGGTTTAAGCTATAACATTTTGGATAATAATATGTTATCATTTACCATTCCCGATTTTTTATAATTGAATTTGCCAGAATAATTAAGAATTTCTGTTATAACAAGTTGAGATGTTAATATGAATAATTCATATGTTGAATCAGTTAAAGTGTTGGAATTATTACATGTTGAAATCAAACTTGTTAGAAAATGGGTAATGACTACTGTTGTTATAATCACATGATTCACTTGTGGTATATTATTGAGTAAATGACAAGTTTAACTTGTTGGATTTGAACAATTACCCAATTAAATATTTACATGTCAAAATAGAATTAAACACATGTTAAAAAGGACATGCGACAAAATATAGGCATAATTTGATGACATGTAAATTGGATTACAGTAAACATATGAAAAGAACAATATGCCTAAAATTTACATGAAATAGGAATAATTGTTATAGAACAAACATGCCTAGATTCACAGTAATTTGACACTGTAACGCTCTTAAACACAAGGTTAGATTGCATGTGTGATAGAAGTCTGCCCGGAACCACCTGGCATATCCAGCATTCACAAGTGGTAAATCTAATGTGAGGGGTCAAAGTGCATAATCAAAACATGCAATGGTACTAAGACACGAGGTTAAGTCAACTTATGGTAGAAGTCTGCCTGGATCCGCCCGACAAATCCAACGTCCACAAGTGTAGTGAAACACCCCACCTCCGTTAGGGTCACTCTCAAAGGGAATGCCATAATTTTGGTGGAGGTTTATAAGTATAAGTCACAGATATACAAGACAGATATAAGAACACATATTTGTAAACAGCGGAAAATCAACAACTTTTATTTCATAAAAGCAAATACGTGTTACAAAACATCACCATGATTATCTTACATCCTTTCCAAAAACATAACATAACATTTTCATAATCTGTCTTGAGTACATTATTTAAAGAAGCATAAATAAAACATAGATAAACTGCAAAAGCCCCATAGTGGATTGTCCAAAGCCATAGTTCAAAACAGGAAAGTCCAAGCAATACATTTCTCTTCTTCAAACTGGATGTTAAGGTTGGTCAAGCTGCTGTGTTCCCTCCCTTTGGACCTGGGGGGGGGGGGGGGGGAAACGGAAGAAAAGAAGACGAAAGAAAAGTAGAGTCAGACATAAAGCCTGAGTAAGTCTAGTACTATTTTGTCTATGAATAAAGAACTGGGTATGATAAGTATATACAAGAAGTGGGCAAGCACTATAAACTTGGTTAAGTTGTCTAGGGTCGAATATACTATCGTACCCCATGTTAATCTCTGAACCCATATAAACTAGTTTCCAATTGGCACCCCATATCAGGGTGATGTGATCCATTCAATGATGATCGGCTCCTACTCGCATAGTTACATGTGTCTTACGGCCCCCGATGTTGTAGTTACCTATGCTGGTCCCACCATGGGGTGTATCAAGTCCCATAGTGGCGGCCCGACACAACCTTAGAGTGCACAGGTATGCTACTGGTGTCCAGTGCCTTATTTTTCTGCGCTGGAGTGTGTGCACGCCCGCACTCCGTTAGAACCTACACTGCTACACCACCGCCGTCGATTTGACCTCTTACAATCAGCCCAGTAATCGTGCCCCACCCTGCCTAGTTTCAGGGTATCCTGATACACCTTCTAGGGTTACTGCTGAAAAGGGTCCCCCGTTACTAGGTTTTCTATCTCTAGCCAACATGCTAAGTTGGTTAAGTGTTTTCTAACCTAACCCCCACCAGTCCGTTTAGTTTAGCATGTTCCATTTTGATTAAGTCTTTAGTTCACTTAATCCTAACAATCCTGACTCAGCCTTAATTGTCTTATTAAGGCCCTGACCTCTCACATTAGACAGGTATTGTTGTGGCTGCCTGTTGCCGGTTGGTTCCGGGCAGTCTTACGCCACAACTCAGTCTAACCTCGGGTCCTTATTGGGCTCCATGTTTAACCTCCCACATTGGATAGGTATTGTTGTGACTACTGGACAACCGGGCGGTTCCGGGCAGGTTTACATCACAACTCAATCCAACCTCGGGTTAAACACATCGTATTTTCTACATTTACATATTTTGTCATTCTTCTTTATTTCTTATATGTAAATATTTGCGGCCCATTATTAAGTTAATGGTGTAAAGGTTACACCAATCATGGGCCCAACCCATACTTGAATTTGGGCCCTTCTATTTTATATTTTCATTTATTAGTAATTTTTAACCCAACGTTATTTCCCCCGTTTTACACGTCCGTTTATTATATATATATATATATTGGGCTTAGCCTTTTAAAGCCCAATTTAGCCATGCGAAAAGGGGAGGCTCAAGGCGTGATTACATACACAAAAAGGGGAAGGTGAGCGCATGAACTTGCAATATGACGTTGGAAATACAACATAGAAACTGGTGTACTTGCATAGTGATAACATATACTTTGGTCATAAAGCATAGGTGACATGAATCAAAGCATGTGAACTTGTAGTTGAGATAAGAGTCTAAATAGGGTATCATTATTGACACGTAGTCATAACTACAACATGAACCTATACTTTTATTTATGCATAATGTCAAACATAAGCATGGCATAAATATTTCTAACATAAGCATGGCATAATGTCAAACATAAGCATGGCATAAATATTTCTAACATAAGCATGGCATAATGTCAAACATAAGCATGGCATAAATATTTCTAACATGAAATCATGATTCTTACTTTAGTCATGTAAACTTGCAAAAAGGGATTTTGAATCTAATCCTAACTATGTACCACATATGTCATCATATAATTCTTGTAAACAAGATAGACTTAATCATGGATTTCAATTATGCAAAATATCATTCATAGCCTAGCCATATTCATAAGTTTGCAAATAGGTTTTCTAGTACAAAAGCATGGCTTAATGCATGATGCCCAAAATTTCAACATAGTTTCATATGAACTATAACAACCAAACTTGTTCCAATTACTTACAAAATGATTTATGCACAAAAACATACATCATGATGGCATAGTAGCAAAACCCCAAACTTGCATGAATTTAAGTTAATCAACTACATACATGTAGCTTCAACATAGATTACATAATTTACAAAATATTCCAAACGCATACTTGCATAGAACTACCGCATGTAGTTCTTTATAACATGAATAACATAATTCAAGAATATCCAAACGTATATAATATTTCAAATTGATAAGAACGCACAAATATGAATAACTTTATTGCCACAATTCAAGCATACAAACCAACACAATTGTTTATTCATACCAAAGTAATACTCTACTTACAATGGTGTGGCGAATTCTCCAATTTAGGGGTTTGGAGACGCAAATTCCTTTGTTGAATTGATTTGTTTAGGTTGCTTTAAGCTTTAGAATTTTCCTCCTAATCCTCTCTCCAATTGGTGGCTACTCCTAGTCGTTCCTCAGCAACATGGCGGCTATGTTCTTATTTTTGAATGAATAGATTAGGGTTTGTCTAAGGTTGTTTATATAGAGGTTAGGAACTGATTAGGACCATTGATGTTGCCTGGATTGATCGTAGCCATTCATTCGATAGAGAGACCAATTAAAACTTGCCACCTAGCCCTAGTGACAAAGCGGACCACAGAAAATCGACCACATAGAGAATAGGCCAGCCGGGTTAGACTGGGATCGACCTGGCTCTGGACCAGGTCGACATGCCTGTCGACAGCCCTGTCGACCTGGTTAGACCAGGTCGACAGCCCAGTCGACCTGGGTGCGTCAGGCGGCGTTTTTCTACCCTGGCCCATTGGGCCCCATATTCGAATTTAAATTTGAATTAGAAACTTCCGAAGGCCATATCTTCTTCATACGGACTCCGTTTTTCGAAAACTCGGACTCTATTTCGCGTATTTTTCCGAGACGAACGCAATGGCGTATCCCGTTTCCCTTAGTTCTTTGATTTCCAATTAATTATACTTTAATTTGTTAATTTCACAGTTATAGAATACACGGGGTGTTACATTCTCCCCCACTTAAAAGGATTTCGTCCCCGAAATCTTCAAGGTAGGAAGAATGTATATCCTAACATCCAAACATCCATCTACTCATCCATCAAACACGAGCATCCATTGTCCTTACAAGACTTCTAATGCTTCATGATCATATGCGAAGTGTGTGTGTACATGTACTTATCTAATGCAAAATCAGGCGGTCTACTGATTCAGTTGACCTCCTTAATGCGAATTATGTAAGTGCTATGAATCCATTATGTATGCAAATCCTCCTATTCATGATTCTACATGAGTGCACAATCATTCATATAAATGCAACATCCATATGACAACACATTAAAGTTCAACCATATACGAATGCAAACATATATGCACATGCAATATGAAGTGACTGAGCCGATCTAAAACCTAGATTGTGTGTGTATATGCAACCACGAGCAACCACTAGCAATCACTTGCAACCACTTGCAACCCTCATCCATAACATGTTTCAACTACATGTTTCCATCCAAAGGGTTTCTACCTAAAAGATACAGTCGAGGAAATATACCTAAAAAGATAGATAAAGTGCAACTTAAGGAAAAGGAAAGATCAAGGATGTACCCTCGAACAGAAAAGGGTAGGCAGTGCGTATTCTAGCTTCAGTTTCCCAAGTCGCGTCTCCCTCGGCGTCGCTCCACTGAACTTTGACGAGCTTGACTTCGCGGTTGCGTAGCTTCTTCACTTCCGTTCCTAATATGCGGGTTGGAACTTTTCTTATGGTTGCTTCGCGTTCCACTTTGGCCTCTTCGAGGATATTTGGCTCTACCACTTCAGCTGACTCATGTAGACATTTTCGGAGATGTGAAACATGAAAAACGTTGTGGACTCCAGCCAACTTCTCGGGTAGCTCTAATCTATAGGACATTTTTCCCAATTGTTCCTATCTAAAGGTATAGTCGAATGATAGAAGCAAGTAAAAACTTTGTGCCCATTAGGAAATGTCAAAACTGAAAACCTATGCCACATATATATTGATTAGGAGAAGAACTCTCTAAGCATCAGCCCCGAAGACCGAAATCAATATCAGACTGACACCCAAAGAGTTACTCAACCCAACCACCATATATTATTCTAGGAAACTAAGCATGATGGACTCCTTTTAGGTCACAAGGGAGTCCCTTCCTAAGACCAATCTGTATCCTATAAAACCCAAAAACTTTAGTCAAACCAATGAACACCCTCGAGCCCCAACATGTGTTACTAACAGGTGAGTCATACTCCCTATGGGGTTTGCAACAGAAATTGGATTGACAATGGGACCGAGAGGATATACAGAAAAGATACCATGCAAGTAAGCTCTACAGGAAGAGAGGGATCAAGGATATACTCTTAAGAAGAGATATTATGTACGAATCTAGTCTTCAATCTTCTAAGTCGCATTTCTTGAGCTTAACTCCATTATGCTTTGTCCGTTTTTAACTTCACAATTTCGTAGCTTCTTAATTCTTGTTTCCAAAATATGAGTTGGAACCTATTTCTCGTTCCTCTTTCACTTATTCTCCTTCTAGTATACTTGGCTCACGCCTAACTGCGTACTCATGGTTCCATGCAAGCTTTCCAAAATTCACTTACTAGAAGATATCCCACATAGATGAATTATCTCTTGAAAATAAACAAATGTCAACTTCGTGAGCGGAGCTGAGATTTTCGCAAAATCCCTTATAAATCTTCGATAGAAACCTACTAGTCCTAGAAAGCTTCGGACCTCAGTTGCATTCCTTGGTGTCTTCCAATCCTGTACCGCCACTACCTTAGCGGGGTCCACTGCTAACCCTTGTTTGGATACTATGTGCCCAAGGAACCTCACCTCTTCTCTCCAAAAGTGGCATTTGGAGAATTTGGCTTTTAGTTGATGGACTCGCAAAGTTTCCATGATTGGCCTTAAGTGCTGAGCATGTTCCTCTTCACTCTTTGAGAAGATAAGGATATCATCTACGAAGACCACTACGAATTTGTTGAGGAAATCCCTAAATACCCTACTCATCAGGTCCACGAAGTAAGCAGGTGCATTTGTCAAGCCGAAAGGCATGACAAGCCATTCAAAGAAGCCGTCTGGGGTTCTGAACGCCGTTTTATCGATGCTATCTTCAGCCACCCTTAGCTGATGAAAACCGGTTGCTAAATCGAGTTAGGAGAAAACAGACGCTCCTACGAGCTGGTCAAATAAATCGTCAATTCTAGGGAGAGGGTGCCTATTCTTTTTCGTTAGCTTGTTGAGCTCCCTATAGTCAACACATAGACGGAGTGAACCATCCGCCTTTGTAGCGAACACCACTGGAGTGCCCCATTCTGAAATGCTCCTCCTAATGAACCCCTTTTCTAGAAGCTCTTTAATCTGTTTACTGAGCTCTTTCCTTTCTCGTGGAGCCATGTGTCTAATGGGCAACGCAACGGGCTTTGCATTATCTACAAGATATATGCGGAAGTCTATTTCCCGCTTCGGAGGCAAGCCCTTCACCTCTTCAAAGACATCCGGATATTCCCGGACCACTCTAACTGAATGCAAATTTTCAACGGAGGCATCTAGCGATTCAAGATAACTAAGCATAACCGCATGCGAGGGATTACAAGAAATTTCCAAAGTATTACCGAGCTGGGTTAGGAGCCTAACAACCATTTTCTCACAATCAAGGATGGCCCCATTACTGGATAGCCAATCCATGCCCAAAATCAAACCATACCCCGAAAAGCCCAAAACAAAGGCACTACATTGAAATTCTACGCTTAGAATGGAAATTTTCAATCCCAAACAGATCATAGACAAATGACCTGGGCCCCCAATTGGGTTTGAAACAATTAAGGGGTCCTCTACCATACTAGTTTTTAGGTGCAGAGCTTCTACTAAAGCAGACGAGATAAAGGAGTGTGATGCGCCAGAATCAAATAAAGTGCGAACGGGGTGATCATAAAGATAAACTACACTTTCTACGGAAGTATTTATACCTCGCTGTTGCAGAGGTGGCGCTTCTAGCACATGAACCTGTGCCCCTGGGGTGGATCCAGCCCTCTGCCCCTGTCCTCGTTTCTTTGGGCAGTCCTTAGCCCTGTGGCCCATCTCACCGCAAGAAAAGCACCCACCATTCTCCTTGGCCTTCTTTTTCCGGCAGTCCTTTACTAAGTGCCCCACTTTGCCACAGAAATTGCACTTCCTCTTCTCTTTGTTGCCTTTCCCGCCTTTCTTAAAGTCTGTCTTTTTGGGCTGCAAACCCTCTTTCTTCTTGCCCTTATCCTCTTCATTCAGCAATGCCATTTGCACCAACCTTTCATACGTGGCTCCCATGGGTATATGGGTCATGGCCAAACTGTGTAATGGCTCATTTAACCCTTTGACGAAACGGAGAGCCTTCTTGTGCGGGGTGTGGACTAAGTCAAGCCCAAACCTAGCCAGCTCATCGAACTGATTCACATACTCTCTAACTGTCTTGTCCCCTTGCTTAAGAAATAAAAATTTTTCCAACTGCAAACTTCTTTCCGCATCTGAGAGAAATTTAGTCTCAAACCTTGCCCTAAAGTCCTCCCATGTCTCCACTGGTCTTTCAGCATTAGTGACTTCCCACCAGTAGGAAGCCTCGCCCTTCAATAGCCACACTGCCAATTGTACTTTTTGTCTACCTTCTACCTCAAAGATGATGAATAGGTCCTCCGTTTCTTTCAGCCAATTCCTAGCTGCTACGAAGGACTCAGTTCCATGGAAATCCTTTCCTCCCATAGTTTTAAAATCTTTACATATCTTAGCAAACGTGTTTCCCCGAGGAGGAGGTGGAGGAAAAGGTGCCGCTGCAGCTGGATGATTTCCTACAGCTGGGGGAGGAGGAACGGTAGGACCTGGCTGAGTGGCTCTTGCTTCTAAGAACCGTCTAAACCAACCAGGTATTGGCACCCCTTCTGGCAAGTTAAGATCTTCGGACATGCTGAAACAAAAAGGATAGATTCAAAACGAAGGATAAGAGATAGTACATATGGCTTTGGGGAGTGGACTTTGCCTTTTTAAAATAAAATAATATTTTTCTTTTAAAAATGCTTCTTTAAATTTCCTTTTTGAAAATAATTTTTCAAAACTTTTTATCTTATCTGGTAAACCTATGCTCTGATACCAAGTGAAACACCCCACCTCCGTTAGGGTCACTCTCAAAGGGAATGCCCTAATTTTGGTGGAGGTTTATAAGTATAAGTCACAGATATACAAGACAGATATAAGAACACATATTTGTAAACAGCGGAAAATCAACAACTTTTATTTCATAAAAGCAAATACGTGTTACAAAACATCACCATGATTGTCTTACATCCTTTCCAAAAACATAACATAACATTTTCATAATCTGTCTTGAGTACATTATTTAAAGAAGCATAAATAAAACATAGATAAACTGCAAAAGCCCCATAGTGGATTGTCCAAAGCCATAGTTCAAAACAGGAAAGTCCAAGCAATACATTTCTCTTCTTCAAACTGGATGTTAAGGTTGGTCAAGCTGCTGTGTTCCCTCCCTGTGGACCTGGGGGGGGGGGGAACGGAAGAAAAGAAGACGAAAGAAAAGTAGAGTCAGACATAAAGCCTGAGTAAGTCTAGTACTATTTTGTCTATGAATAAAGAACTGGGTATGATAAGTATAAACAAGAAGTGGGCAAGCACTATAAACTTGGTTAAGTTGTCTAGGGTCGAATATACTATCGTACCCCATGTTAATCTCTGAACCCATATAAACTAGTTTCCAATTGGCACCCCATATCAGGGTGATGTGATCCATTCAATGATGATCGGCTCCTACTCGCATAGTTACATGTGTCTTACGGCCCCCGATGTTGTAGTTACCTATGCTGGTCCCACCATGGGGTGTATCAAGTCCCATAGTGGCGGCCCGACACAACCTTAGAGTGCACAGGTATGCTACTGGTGTCCAGTGCCTTATTTTTCTGCGTTGGAGTGTGTGCACGCCCGCACTCCGTTAGAACCTACACTGCTACACCACCGCCGTCGATTTGACCTCTTACAATCAGCCCAGTAATCGTGCCCCACCCTGCCTAGTTTCAGGGTATCCTGATACACCTTCTAGGGTTACTGCTGAAAAGGGTCCCCCGTTACTAGGTTTTCTATCTCTAGCCAACATGCTAAGTTGGTTAAGTGTTTTCTAACCTAACCCCCACCAGTCCGTTTAGTTTAGCATGTTCCATTTTGATTAAGTCTTTAGTTCACTTAATCCTAACAATCCTGACTCAGCCTTAATTGTCTTATTAAGGCCCTGACCTCTCACATTAGACAGGTATTGTTGTGGCTGCCTGTTGCCGGTTGGTTCCGGGCAGTCTTACGCCACAACTCAGTCTAACCTCGGGTCCTTATTGGGCTCCATGTTTAACCTCCCACATTGGATAGGTATTGTTGTGACTACTGGACAGCCGGGCGGTTCCGGGCAGGTTTACATCACAACTCAATCCAACCTCGGGTTAAACACATCGTATTTTCTACATTTACATATTTTGTCATTCTTCTTTATTTCTTATATGTAAATATTTGCAGCCCATTATTAAGTTAATGGTGTAAAGGTTACACCAATCATGGGCCCAACCCATACTTGAATTTGGGCCCTTCTATTTTATATTTTCATTTATTAGTAATTTTTAACCCAACGTTATTTCCCCCGTTTTACACGTCTGTTTATTATATATATATTGGGCTTAGCCTTTTAAAGCCCAATTTAGCCATGCGAAAAGGGGAGGCTCAAGGCGTGATTACATACACAAAAAGGGGAAGGTGAGCGCATGAACTTGCAATATGACGTTGGAAATACAACATAGAAACTGGTGTACTCGCATAGTGATAACATATACTTTGGTCATAAAGCATAGGTGACATGAATCAAAGCATGTGAACTTGTAGTTGAGATAAGAGTCTAAATTGGGTATCATTATTGACACGTAGTCATAACTACAACATGAACCTATACTTTTATTTATGCATAATGTCAAACATAAGCATGGCATAAATATTTCTAACATAAGCATGGCATAATGTCAAACATAAGCATGGCATAAATATTTCTAACATAAGCATGGCATAATGTCAAACATAAGCATGGCATAAATATTTCTAACATGAAATCATGATTCTTACTTTAGTCATGTAAACTTGCAAAAAGGGATTTTGAATCTAATCCTAACTATGTACCACATATGTCATCATATAATTCTTGTAAACAAGATAGACTTAATCATGGATTTCAATTATGCCAAATATCATTCATAGCCTAGCCATATTCATAAGTTTGCAAATAGGTTTTCTAGTACAAAAGCATGGCTTAATGCATGATGCCCAAAATTTCAACATAGTTTCATATGAACTATAACAACCAAACTTGTTCCAATTACTTACAAAATGATTTATGCACAAAAATATACATCATGATGGCATAGTAGCAAAACCCCAAACTTGCATGAATTTAAGTTAATCAACTACATACATGTAGCTTCAACATAGATTACATAATTTGCAAAATATTCCAAACGCATACTTGCATAGAACTACCGCATGTAGTTCTTTATAACATGAATAACATAATTCAAGAATATCCAAACGTATATAATATTTCAAATTGATAAGAACGCACAAATATGAATAACTTTATTGCCACAATTCAAGCATACAAACCAACACAATTGTTTATTCATACCAAAGTAATACTCTACTTACAATGGTGTGGCGAATTCTCCAATTTAGGGGTTTGGAGACGCAAATTCCTTTGTTGAATTGATTTGTTTAGGTTGCTTTAAGCTTTAGAATTTTCCTCCTAATCCTCTCTCCAATTGGTGGCTACTCATAGTCGTTCCTCAGCAACATGGCGGCTATGTTCTTATTTTTGAATGAATAGATTAGGGTTTGTCTAGGGTTGTTTACATAGAGGTTAGGAACTGATTAGGACCATTGATGTTGCCTGGATTGATCGTAGCCATTCATTCGATAGAGAGACCAATTAAAACTTGCCACCTAGCCCTAGTGACAAAGCAGACCACAGAAAATCGACCACATAGAGAATAGGCCAGCCGGGTTAGACTGGGCTCGACCTGGCTCTGGACCAGGTCGACATGCCTGTCGACAGCCCTGTCGACAGCCCTGTCGACCTGGTTAGACCAGGTCGACAGCCCAGTCGACCTGGGTGCGTCAGGCGGCGTTTTTCTACCCTGGCCCATTGGGCCCCATATTTGAATTTAAATTTGAATTAGAAACTTCCGAAGGCCATATCTTCTTCATACGGACTCCGTTTTTCGAAAACTCGGACTCTATTTCGCGTATTTTCCGAGACGAACGCAATGGCGTATCCTGTTTCCCTTAGTTCTTTGATTTCCAATTAATTATACTTTAATTTGTTAATTTCACAATTATAGAATACACGGGGTGTTACATGTAGGCTTAATGTGAGAGGTATAGTGCATATATATATATATATATATATAACAGGATATGAATAAATGGAAATGATGGTAATTAAATGTCTAACTCATAAAATAAGAAAGGAAGGGATGTAATGGACCGAGTTAGTGTGATGCGAAGTAAAAGTGATGTATTTCCCTAAGTGACCTATTTCTGAGAACGTGGCTGCAAGTAAGCCACAGGGAATAAAGTAAGAAAGAGGAAAGAAACTACTAGCCACCATGAATTTAGATGGGAATACGTTATGAGAATAAATCACTGATTCCTTCTATAAATCAAACTGATAAGGTGCATGAAGTGTTTTTCCTTAATAAAATAAGGAACATATAATATGGTGAATGAAGAATAATGGATTACAATAGTAAATGGTTTAAACGGGGAATCATAATAACCTATTATAAATAAATAACATTAATGAAAATGTTGTATAATAGGTAGACTTGTTCTAGGGATAAGTGAAGATTGTAACTTAGGTTATAATAAATTAGTAAGGAAATGGGATAATGGTGAAATGAGATAAGGGACACTTAATTGTAAATTAAGTAGTTAGTAAATGGGGAAAGCCGGAAACCAGTTGAGAATAAGGGAAAATATATGAAATATAAGAAGTTTTACATAATTATAAATTAAGTAATCTGTAAACTTAGAAGTCTGCAACCCGCTGATAAGAATAACATGTTTGGACTTGTGCTAAGGACAAGAGGAAATTATAACATAGGTTATAATAAATGGGTAGGGAAACTTATTAATGGACCTTAGTAAGGAGAACTCAGTTAATAAGTAAACAACGATAAGGTGTAGTAACGGCGTAAAATGGAATTATGATAAAATGAGAAAGAATGAGGAAAACTTGTGAAATAAGTTATATTAAATCATAAATAATGACTGACATGTTAAATAGAAAACATGTGAATTGGGATATACTTAATTACATATTAAGCAGAACATGTTATTGTAACGATAAAATTAAACAAGAATATAAAGGGATTGTCGATTACAGACCTTGGAACACAATCTAGAGAATACCATGTTGTGGGCTTATTAATAAACTTAAATTGGCTAAGTTATATGACTGAAATTAATAAGCAAGAGGAACTTGGTAACTTGAATAAGAAGTCAATGTGAAGGGGAATAACCAAGTTAAATGGAAACCTGATGAGGTAAAGCAAGAGCATAAAGGAATGTTTAGACATAGGGTCTAATAACAAATTAAAAGGAGGCGCTTGGACTAGTCCGCACGTTTGAGGGTGAATAACCTAACAAGGTAGATCATCGTGGTGTCATGAGGCACGAGGGGAGCACACTTTCATCTAATTATTCTGACGGCTCCAAAGGGCTGGAAGGGGAAGCACGCGGCTTCCTGAGATACGTAAGTTGCTCCTGGTAGCCCTCTGTGTGGTGGTAGATGTTTAGGTCGTGCCCGTAGAGGTTGGGTCTACGCATAACTACCAGGTGGGTGGGCCTTGACTGCAAAAGTAACTTTGCAGTTAGAATGTCGTGACGTAGTGACACTAGGGTGATTCGGCGATCGCCTCAACGGGAGGCGAGGTCAGGACCAACAAAGATAGTAGGTTGTCGGGTACCCATCATCGGCAGCCAGTGAGATGCGAAAAGACTAAAACTAAACCCGATAGACCATTAACCTTTCACTATCGAGGTACGGTGGTTGAGGGGAGACACCAACTGGATGTTTAGATTGTTTGTTAGGGACAAGTTGCTTAGCTCTTGTAGTCTTTACTAGTTGAGGGAGGGGCCGAGGTGGGGCCATAGCCACCATGTAAAATAGACCCTTGGAATATCTGTATTTTGAGGCTCTTAAAGGCAGGCCTGTACAGATATGGAAAAGATCCCGACCAAGTTCCGTGTTTCTTGTGTAACACTGCCACAGAAATCAGTGCACATTATGTGCGGTTAAGGCATCGAATATGATTAACGATACGTACATTGGAAAATCTAGATACATGCATGTTTGCTCTGGGTGATGTATCGTAGACTTGAGGTCATTACTCTGGTATTGTATCTGATTCGATCAAAGGTGGCAGTCCGTATGCTTACGTAGCATAGTAATGACAAATATATGTAGAACGTAACATTGTTATGTGGAGATCTGTATGTCACTCTGGCGTAGGATGAGGGACTGCGTTCATTTCTGTGGCATTACGGTGGAGACTGTGCGAGTGGGGTACCATGGGGTGTACCTCAATATTGGGGGTAGCTACATATATACTGTATTAGGTTAAACCACTGGAAAGTAACTGAGTACGATGTGTGTGTAAGTCTTGAGTGTTGTTAACCCAAGTAACCTAATAAATAAGAAAATATGATTGAATGGTATATGTAGGATTATCCAAAGTGTATAGTTTAATCCAGTCGCCAAAACTTGTGTTCTGACCCACTCCTCATAACATACTCGTAGGTTAGATTTGTGGCAGAGACATGATATCTTTGGATACTGGTTAGGCAGTATTATTAATACGGTAAGGATATACTTTGATTATATTTTATTTTATCCATGCCGCTGTGAGATATTTTCTAAGCTCTAAAATATTTTATGTCTCTATTTTTTTGTAGGATACCAGAGCAAACTAACACGAGTTTCGATAGATCAGAATTTTGAAAAAAATCCGGTCTGTCGGAATTCGGTTTGTTACATCCGGTATTAGAGCTTAGGTTTAGGATTCCTGTACAAATAGTGAGTGAACGTATTTGTATTTTTAAAAATATAAATATATTATATGTATACCTAAATCCATAGTGGAACCCATTAAATAGAAAGAGTATAATATGGTAAGAATTGGGACATCCGTTTTGTACACTGAAGGAATGAATATGGAAATTTGACACCCATAGGAAATTTGTGTGGGAAGTGTACAATATATTTTGAAGTAGAGAAAGAAGGATCTCATATGTTAGTGTTTCAAATTAGTAGGCCTGACGGTAATACCTTATAAATTGGAAAAGGTTAAAAAGAGAAAAATGAATTAGGAATATACATAGTTGAGAGAATTGACTTTGTAGGAGTGTCTAGGAAAGCCTAGAAAGATTGGAAACCCGCTTTGAGTCTAACCCCACTGTTAGCTTTTAAGAACTTGAAATTGTAGAAGTTTTGGGAAAATGGTTTGTGGTGTTATCAAGTTTTAATCTTAAAAGTTGTAGTTTTAAAATATGTAAAGAAGTATATATTGGGTTTGAAAGTAAAATGGGGTATATTTTGTAAAAAGTGATTTCTTGCGAAAATTTTGTCTAAAATAAAATTTTCCAAGATAAGATGAAAAAGAGAATATGTAACAAAGAAAATTTTCTTATGTGAGTTGGTGCTTGGATAGGAAAAATAGGGGAATCTTTATAAATAGTTACATCAAAATCAAGTACAGTTAGAAAAAAAATTGAAAAAGAAAAGCGGAAGATGCAAAATTTTCCGTTTATCTACCTTTTTTAACATAAGAAATCAAATTTAGAAAATTAGATTTTTTTGATATTCGAAAAGTAAAGTTGGTTGGTAGGATTTTGGATGCAACAATTGGATGAACTACGCTCTTACTCAGTGAGAGTGTGGGAAAATGTGGATGAAAAAGCATTTTTGATTTTCAAAATATTGCATTCATATAAAACTGCTAGTATATTTAAGATGTGAGCATCATATTTTAATTTGAAAAATTTGCATACACGTCGGAGATACCACTTGGGCATACATGCATTATTGTGTTGTATTTCACTTTTCACAGTGCACAATGTTTATAAAAATTGGATGCACACACGATGGATGTATTTTATGCGAGGGGTTAATTGATTTTTGCCCTTGTCAAATTTCGGGGGCGAAATTTCCTAAGGGTGGAAGAATTTAACACCCGCATTTTTGTAACAATTAAATAATTCATATAAGAAAAAGAAAAAAATTTGAAGAGCTTATAGAATTTGGCCAAGGAGCAGCGTCGCTACGTTTGTGGTGATTTTATGGTCAATTTATACCTATGGATTGCAAAAAACCGATTTAATATGAAAGAGAAACCTTTAAATGAAGCATTGCAGCAAAACATGAAAATAAGGCAAAGAATGAGAACAATGAGTACCATTGTTTCTAAACTTATTAACAAAAGACTTCATAGCTTAGTTGGTTGAGGCATTGGATATGCAATATAGAGGTCGAGGGTTTGAACCTCGGCGGTGACATAATTTTTTATTTTTGTTTTAGAGAGGGCCAACTGAACATACAAAAATATGTGCAGAAATATGTATATTTTAAAAAAGAGAATGGAATGCGTACATTTTTTTTACGAGAGCACATGCAATTGAAAAAAAGGTAATGCATGGAATAATGAAGGGAAGATATATATTTGTGGCACATAAATTTGAAATTCAAAAGTGGGTACGGTTTGTAATAGGAACAAGATTAATTAAAGGAGACATAACAAGCAAGTGATAAACCTTTAATTAACAAAAATTAAAATCAGAAGAATAAAAAAGGTTGTAAATTAACGTTTAAAAATTAATAAACGTTAACATATGAAAACAACACAGCACATATAACGCGTGAGGACCCATAGGTGTTGCAGCGCGTTTATATGACATTGTGTGATGTGTGTGTGCGGTTCGAATTTAATTTAATTAAATCTGAAGGTTCAGAGCTTTCTACTACACCTATAAATAAGTCTGTAGAGACAACCCTAAGCCTAATATTCCTGAGGCTATGCTGAGGCTCTACCATTCTTCCCTCTTCAAATCTATTCCGAAAATTAAGAATATTAGTTTAAGAAAAATTCTGAATCCAGATCTGAAGCGAAGAAACATATACTTGTAAATGGGTGTTCATATCTCATATTAAAGTAAGGTAACTTCCTAGATCCAATCTATTAAAATTCCTTCCTCTTTCTTTCCTTTCTCTTTTATTGAAAATAATCAATTCGTGGTTGTTAGGTTTTGAATCCGATTAAGGGAAAAACCATGGATGGTAAAAACTGGATCAGATCCAGAATTTGGAAAGCGTACGAGGTGATTGGGTTTAAGCTATAGCATTTTAGATAATAATATGTTATCGTTTACCATTCCCCATTTTGTATAATTGAATTTGCCAGAATAATTAAGAATTACTGTTATAACAAGTTAAGATGTTAATATGAATAATTCATATGTTGAATCAGTTAAAGTGTTGGAATGATTACATGTTGAAAACAAACTTGTTAGAAAATGGGTAATGACTACTATTGTTATAGTCACATGATTCACTTGTGGTATATTATTAAATGACATGTTTAACTTGTTGGATTTGAATAATTACCTGATTAAATATTTACATGTCAAAATAGAATTAAACACATGTTAAAAAGGACATGCGACAAAATACAGGCATAATTTAATGACATGTAAATTGGATTACAGCAAACATATGAAAAGGACAATATGCCTTAAATTTACATGAAATAGGAATAATTGTTAAAGAACGAACATGCTTAGATTCACAGTAATTGTCACTGTAACGCTCTTAGACACAAGGGTAGATTTCACGTATGATAGAAGTCTGCCCGGAACCGCTTGGCATATCCAGCATTCACAAGTGGCAAATTTAATGTGAGGGGTTTAAGTGCATAATTAAAACATGCAATGGTGCTAAGACATGAAGTTAAGTCAATTTGTGGTAGAAGTCTTCCTAGACCCTCCCGGCAAATCAAGCGTCCACAAGTGTAGGCTTAATGTCAGAGGGCTAGTGCATATATATATATATATACACACACACACACACATAACTAGATAGGAATAAATGGCAATGATGATAATTAAATGTCTAACTCAGAAAATAAGAAAGGTAGGGATGTAATGGACTGAGTTAGTGTGATGCGAAGGAAAAGTGATGTATTTCCATAGATGACCTATTTCTGAGAACGTGGTTGCAAGTAAGCCACAGTGAATAAAGTAAGAAAGAGGAAAGAAAATACTTGCCACCACGAATTTAGATGGGAGTACGTTATGAAAATAAATCACTGGTTCCCTCTATAAATCAAACTGATGAGGTGCATGAAGTGTTTTTCCTTAATAAAATAAGAAAAATATAGTACGGTGAATGAAAAATAATGGACTACAACAGTAAATGGTTTAAACGGGAGATGATAATAACCTATTATAAATAAATTACATTAATGAAAATGTTGTATAATAGGTAGACCTGTCTTATGGAAAAGTGAAGATTATGACTTAGGTTATAATAAACTAGTAAGGAAATGGGATAGCGGGTGAAATGAGATAAGGGACATAATTGTAAATTAAGTAATCCGTAAATGGAGAAAGCCGGAAACCAGTTGAGAAAAGGGGGAAAATATATGAAATATAAGAAGTTGTACTTAATTATAAATTAAGTAATCTGTAAACTTGGAAGTCTGAAACCCGCTGATAAGAATAACTTGTTTCGACTTATCCTAGGGATAAGAGGAAATTATAACATAGGTTATAATATATGGGTAGAGAAACTTATTAATGGACCTTAGTTAGAAGAACTAAGTTAATAAGTGAACAATGATAAGTTGTAGTAACAGTGTAAAATGGAATTATGATTAAATGAGAAAGAATGAGGAAAACTTATGAAATAAGTTATATTAATCATAAATAATGACTAACATGTTAAATAGAAAACATGTGAATTAAGATATACTTAATTACATATTAAGTAGAACATGTTATTGTAACGATAAAATCAAACAAGAATATAAAGGGATTGTGGGTTACATAACTTGGACCACAATCTAGAGAATAACATGTTGTGGGCTTATTAATAAACTTAAATAGGCTAAGTTATATGACTGAAATTAATAAGCAAGAGGAACTTGGTAACTTGAATAAGAAGTCAATGTGAAGGGGAATAACCAAGTTAAATGGAAACCTGATGAGGTAAAGCAAGAGCATAAAGGAATGTTTAGACATAGGGTCTAATAACAAATTAAAAGGAGGCGCTTGGACTAGTCCGCACGTTTGAGGGTGAATAACCTAACAAGGTAGATCATCGTGGTGTGATGAGGCACGAGGGGAGCGAACTTTCATTTGATTGTTCTGAAGGCTCCGAAGGGCTGGAAGGGGGAGCACGCGGCTTCCTGAGATACGTAAGTTGCTCCTGGTAGCCCTCTGTGTGGTGGTAAGTGTTTAGGCCGTGCCCGTAGAGGTTGGGTCTACGCGTAACTACCATGTGGGTGGGCCTTGACTGCAAAAGTAACTTTGCAGTCAAAATGCTGTGACATAGTGACACTAGGGTGATTCGGCGATCGCCTCAACAGGGGGCGAGGTCAGGACCAACAAAGATAGTAAATCGTCGGGTACCTGTCATCGGTAGCCAGGGGAATGCGAAAAGACTAGAGCCAAACCCGATAGGCCATTCAACTTTCACTATCGAGGTACAGTGGTTGAGGGGAGACACCAACTGGATGTTTAGATTGCTTGTTAGGGGCATGTCACTTAGCTCTTGTAGTCATTACTAGTGTAGGAAGGGGTCGAGGTGGGGCCATAGCCACCATGAAAAAAAGACCCTAGGAATATCTGTATTTTTAGGCTCTTAAAGGTGGGCCTGTATAGATATGGAAAAGCTGCCGACCGAGTTCTGTGTTTCTTGTGTGGCCTGCCACGGAAATTGGTGCACATTATATGCGGTTAAGGCATCGAATATGATAAACGATACGTAATGGGAAAGTCTAGACACATGCCTATTTGCTTTTGGTGACGTATCGTTGACTTGAGGTCATTACTCTAGTATGGAATTTGATTCGATCGAAGGTGGTAGTCCGTACGCTTACGTAGCATAGTAATGACAGATATATGCAGAACATGACATTGTTATATGGAGATCTGTACGTCACTCCGACGTAGGATGATGGACTGCGTTCATTTCTGTGGCAGTACGGTGGAGACCGTGCGAGTGGGGTACCATGGGGTGTACCTCAATATTAGGGGTAGTTACATATAAGGTTAAATCACTGGGAAGTAAATGGGTACGACGTGTGTGTAAGCCTTGAGTGCTGTTACCCAAGTAACCTAATAAATAAGAAAATATGATTGAACGGTATATGTAGGATTATCCAAAGTGTATAGTTTAAATCCAGTCACCAAAACTTGTGTTCTGACCCCCTCCTCATAACATACTCGTAGGTTCGATTTGTGACAGAGACATGATAGTGTTGGATAATGGTTAGGAAGTATTATAAATACGGTAAAGCTATACTTTGATTATATTATATTATATTTTATCCATTTCGCCGTGAGATATTTTCTGAGCTCTGACATATTTTATGTCTCTGTCTTTTCTGCAGGATACCAGAACAAACCAACATGAGTTTCAATAGATTAGAATTTAAAAAAATCCTAACTGTCGGAATTCGGGTTGTTACAACCCACTTCTGATCTGGGCAGGTTCATTTGACGAATCTAGATTGTTTTTCAAACCACAGTCGTTGCTGACTCCGCGCTGCGTGTACAAGCTCATGTTCACTTTCTTGAACACCTATAAATAGGCTAGCAGAGCCTAGCCTGAATTTCATATTTTCTAAGAGGTTGTCTAGACTCTGTCATTCTTCTTCCTCCTCAAATCTCTTCAGAAAAAAGATTAATCTTGAAACCGGAAACCTGTTATTTGTAGTAAGTAGAGAAAAGAAGGGAAAACTAACGAAATGCACTAAGTTATACTTAATTATCTGTAAACCTGAGAATCTAAATCCTACTGATAAGAAGAACATGTTATCTGGAAACCTAAAAATCTAAAATATGCTAATTAGAATAACATGTTAAAGGCTTATTAATGAGCTTAAATGGGGTAAGTTATATAACTGAAATTAATAAGCAAGAAGAACTTGGTAACCTAAATAAGAAGTTTATATGAGCTGAAATAACCAAGTTAACTAGAATTCTAATGAGGTAGAGAAAGCGCGTAATTAAACGTTTGGACATAAGGTCTAATAACACATTAACCTGAGGCGCTTGAACTTGTCCGCACGACTGAAAGTGAAGAAGCCAACAGGGTAGATAATCGTGGTGTCATGAGACACGAGGGGAGCACACGTCTGTTTGATTATTCCGCCTGTTCTACTGGCTCCGAAGGACTGGAAGGGGATGCACGCGGCTTCCTGGGACACGGGGGTACTATTGGTAGTCCTCTATGTGGTGGCAGCATTTAGATTGTGCTCGCAGAGGTTGGGTCTACGCGTTACTTGTGACGACCGCCCATAACCCCCGCACTAAACAAGAGGAATAATGCGCTGAAAGGCGTGCCAGGCTGCTATGGACGATCATCATAGTAAGTGAACACATTGAAACTGGTCGTAGAACTCACAGCGCAAGGATAAAATATAATAGAACATATACAACAGGTGATAGTAATGAGGTATCATATAGCAAACTTTTGAAACTCTTTCAACATCCAGAAAGATTATCCAACTGATATCCAAGTTTGTACATAAGGCCTCACTACAACTCTCAAGCAGCTCAAACAGCGGAAACCGAAATACTAGATAGAATAAAACTGGTACGCCAGCCTCCTGCTCGTCATCGCTCAGCTTCCTAGTATCACTAAGCTCCATTACCTGTAACCTGCTACTTAGTCTGCCCATCCACAACCGGATGAACAGCCCAAGGTAATAAGAGGAGACATAAAACCTTGAGTCAGACAATAGTCTTAGTGAGTGATAATACAGCTAACAAACTTCAACAAGAAAGCATATGAGAATGGGTAAATGAACAACTTATCTACCCACATCACCAGAGAGGAACTCAACCTTATCTTCCCCACATCGGACAGTGATAGCCTTTACACCAAGCATTTCAACCATTCATCCATAGAAACCAGAACACCCATTCAATCATAGAGAACACACATAACATCCAGATTATATAAGTCTCACACAGACAACCCTAATCGAGTTTAACATTCCTCAAGTACCCTCGCCAGAGGCCTAAACCAATATCACTTAAGCACTCAAAGAACATCTCCCTCGACTTTGGATAATCTATGTGAGATAGTACAAACAGAAGCAAACAATCATCCATAACCGACTCTGACTATCACCACCAATCCTGCTTCGAAACCATCATTATCGCATGACGGCCAACCTTGCCATATGTCAAGGGCTAATGATAACCCCAGTTCTAGCATGAACTCTATATGCCCAACCTTGGCAATGTCCAACCTTGACACTAGGCCTTTCCCCAACCAGAAAGACCCAGGGTACTCGACCAACAACCGGTCTTTTGGGCCTTTCAACGATACCCATCATACCCCTGCTTTGAGCCTGCTAGAACTTACGACAACGATGACTTCTCGGCCTTCGCATCTCTAATCGTCCAACCTTGACGATGTTTCATAGCTCAAGCAACCTTCTCGAGCAGCCATTATCCACCAACTCACGACCTTTGAGTTGTCTCCGCATTCGTTGTTCCACCTTGATCAACGAACACATTCATCACTTCGAGTCTTCCTACTTGAATCACCTCGAAGTTACGTCATCAAGTGTCCGATCAGAAATTTCCACTAGAAATGCCGACCAGACCCATTCTGGACCGACCAGACCTCTTCCGGTACTTCTAGACCGATCAGACCTCCTGGACCGTCCAGACCTCCCTTTGCTCCTCCTGGACCGACCAGGACCCTCCTGAGCTGACCAGACTCCCTCCTCAGCCTTCTGGACCGATCAAACCGACCAGCTCCAAGACCCAGTCAAAACCGACCAGAATTGCTCCAGAACGACCAGTCAAAACCGACCAGCATTGCTCTAGAACGACCAATCAAAACCGACCCCGATGCCTCCATTCCAACCAACCAGCTCCCTAACTTGCTCCCCAAGCCATAACGTGACCGACCACCTCAGTCCAGACCCTTCTAGACCGACCAGAGCCATCAGACCGCCTCAACCGACCCGACTAGCTCCAAAACCGACCAGAATGCCACCATCTGAAACCGACCAGAAACACTTCTGCTCCTTCTGGACCGACCAGCTTAAACCGACCAGCACCAGGACAACCAGAAACCTGCACATCTCCAATTCGACTCCGATTTCGACCAAAACTTCGCCAAACGACGAATCCGACGAAACCAGCTTATCCGATTCATCCAAACGCAATCACAAACATGTTATGCAACCAACAATATCGTCAATCTAACAATTTCCATCAAAACACATAAATTTCCCAAAAACATGATAAGTGAATCATGTGAACATAAAAACGGATCTAACTTGCATAATCTTGAGAAAAATCATAAAATTAACCATTTAAATTATCTAGATCAGATCCTAAGGTGATTCATATATATAAAATGGACTTAGCATGGTGTGGTTCTAGGGAAAATAACATGGAAATGATGAAATTAACATCCTAAAACCCATATACTTGCATGAATCCGAATGAGAGATGTAAATCACTCACCAATTATCCAAATCTAAGCAAAAGCAATGAAAACGCAATCTGGACAGCGAACACTTCGAATCAAACTCTTCAATCCGATGAATTCGCCCTTGAGACGATGTAGATCTAGCCTCTTATGGTGTAGATCTTCGATTTCCCTCCTTGGATTTTGGAATTTTAATGGCGGAAAGATGTTAGAGGAAGAAGGAGATCAAAGCCTCCCCATAAGAGAATGGAAAATGCCAACCTTTCTCCATACCCCTTACCCCCTATTTATAGTCTCCACCCACCCTCTAATGGGCCTTCTCCAAATCAGCCCATTAGCCTTCCAAAACTTGAACAGCCAACTGAAAAACCTTAAAACAGCGATTTCTCCCAAACCGCTGAACCAAATCCTTAATGTAACCACTCTACGGAAAGGAATCATCAATTCCTTTCCAATGGCACAGGTCTCACCCTCAGATTCAACCTGAGTCAAAAGTTATGCCCAGTACAAGACTGACAGGGGCAAAATGGTCACAAACAAAATCGGTAAAAATTATGGACATGTCACACATCCCCATAAGCAATATATCAAAAGATGAGAATGATCCAACCCTCAGGGAATAAAATAAAAATATTTTACGATCTTCCGATACGTAAAATGCGGGCTGTTACATTACTACTCAGTGAGTATATCTTGATTGCCACGATAGTGGGTAGTCAGAAGGCTATAGGGTGGCTTAGGTGATTCGACGAATCTGGTGCCTTATTACTAGGCAGGTTACGACCATCTCATCTGTTTGCCTTAGGCGAGTCTAACCGTCTGATTGATAGTAATCGTCGGGCACCGGTCATCGACAGTCAGCATGATGCGGAAAGGCGGTGAGCTAAACCAAAAGACCATTGACCTTTTACTATCGAGGCTTTTGTCAAGGGACATGATAATTTGGATGTAGATTGTTTGTTATGGGCATGTCACTAGCTCTCATATATGTTGGCCTTTCACTAGTTAAGGGAGGGGTTGGTGGGACCATAGCCACCATGTAGACCATAACATCTGTGTATACAAATATCAGAAAAAGCTCCCGACCAAGTTCCGTGAATCTGGTATAGTCCTATGACGGAACTCGGTGCAAGGAGATAATACATGTGGATAAATGCATACCATTTACGGATGGTGTATCGTCGAGGTTAAGGCATCGAGTACGATTAATGATATGTATGTGAGAAAGCCTAGATACATGCATGTCTGCTCCGGGTGGTGTATCGCAGACTTTAGAGCATTACTCTGTGATGGAATCTGATTCAATCAAATGGTTCGAAGGTGGTAGTCCGTGTGCTTACGTAGCATGGCGATGGCGGTTCTATGCGAAATGTAGCATTGTTATACAAAAATCTATACGTCGTCCTGGAGTAGGATGAGGGACTGCGTATGTTTTTGTGGAATTACGGCAGAGACCGTACGAGTGGGGTACCATGTGGTGTACTCTGTGCAGTTAAAGCGCTTAGCAGTTCTATAGCGGCAGAGGTGCAAAAGGTGTAGCGGGGATATAGCAGAGGCGCAAAAAGGTTCGTTAAATGTAAAACCAAATATTTGAAAATTAATTAATCATCTTTCTCACATTTTGTGTGTGTAAGAAACTAATATTAATTAATCTTATATAAGAAATTCACAGAATATCATAATTTTGCATGTTAAATTTGATGAGTGTAATTAATTATTACCATATATTAGGCACCTATGCCTTTATGCTAACTTTACTGAATTTTTTGAAAAAAGAACTAGTTAAATCAAGTTTTATATATTAATATTGCTAAAGTGGACGTTAAAAAGCCTTGATTTAAAGGATGCAGTGGAAAATAGCGGGGCTAAAAGCGGATCTACTATTCATCGATGCTAAATTGAAATAGCGTTGTGGTTGAAGAGCGCTATGGGATATGGCGAGGATATTACGGGGATTTTGCGGGGCATTAACTGCCTAACCCAAATGTCCTTATCCACAACTCAAACAAATTCACAAACCCGGTATCTATTGACAATTCTTGCGAGACATATATAAAAATAGCATATTTGGGGGTTTTGCAATATGATATTATCGTTAATCCAAATCTCCCTATGCATACTAATTCATATGAGCGTTGTGGGATATGGCGAGGATATTGCGGGGATTTAGTGGGGCTTTAACTGCCTAACCCAAATGTTCTTATCCACAACTCAAACAAATTCACAAACCCGATATTTATTGACAATTCTTGCGAAACATATATAAAAATAGCATATTTAGGGGGTTTTGCAATATGATATTATCGTTAATCCAAATCTCCTTATGCATACTAATTCATATAAAAATCTACAAATGTAGGATATGCCTAAGAAATTACAATTTCCACTCATAGTGATCTGACTGTATGGAAATGCCATAGATCCGACGAGGTTTGCAAATTTGATGCAAACTCCAATCCCTAAAATTTATATATATGTAATAATTAAATAGTTAGAAATATTATCTATATAAATCTTATGATTGCAGTTCTACATCCTATAAGAAAAAGGATTAAAAAAGGAAAATATATTTTTAAGAGAAGAAGAAAACCTATTATGAATTTCTCTACAATCAATGGCAGAGTGGATGTAGAGATAGAGAGGGAGGCAAGGTTTAGGTCTGAAGTCTAGGGTGTTATTTATAGGTGTGTAAATAAGAACCATATGATTATTAAGACTTAATCCTAGTTGTTCAAATTAATAAATTAACACCAAAACTTGACCCGAACCAAGCCTCACTGGGCATTGGCTACGCCAGGCGGTCAACTGCTCTCCTAAAAGGGTAGTCGACCTCCTGGTCGCCGTTTTGGCCAGTGAATGTATGTGGGGATGGAAAGATTTTTATTATATTATGTTTATTAATTTCGTTTATTCCTTTTAAACGTCATTCTTGTCCCTTGCTACATACTTATATGCACACAAATTCAAATTGGATGGAATATTACAATTACTCATTTATTGGCCATATATTATTCCATATGTTAATATTATAATTTGAATTACAAACCGTGTTAGGTACATATTTAAGGTACAATTTTTGTTAAGTGATATTCTTTCATACAGGCTCAGATTCTAACATATTATATACGAAAATTAGTCAGAATTTCTTCACGAATACAACTATGGTATTTCCATGGCCAAATTCCCGATGATACCAAATCCCATTTTTCAGGCTGTTGTCCTTTTATTGCTTTATTGTAAATTTCCATTATTTATTATTATTATAATTTAGTTTTTAGGCATATTTTTATGGGGTGTTACAAATAACTTGTTCCAATTAAAACATTTGACTTATTCAACTTGGAAACATCAGTTACCTGGTTAATTGACTCTCACTAATCGTTTCCCTTAAATTAATTAATAATATAATTAATTTAATAAAATATCGCCTAAATGTTTTCTAAAAATACAATTATTCCAAAATATTAACCCTTAGACTAGTTTCCAACTAACATCTTAAATTTTATTTTAAAATATAAGTGTTTGGAATATAGAATATTTATAATTACTTTTATAAAAACCAATTATAAATATTATTTTATTTAAAAAATGTCTATTTATATAAAAATAGAATTTAAAATCTAACTTTAGTCAAAAAATAAATTTAATAACTTCATCTAAGTCAATTATCATAATGGCAAATCAACATCTTAAAAATGTGGATTTTAGGCCATCTGCTCCCAATCACTTAATCAATACCGTCTATTTATTAAAACACAACAATTGTTAATTTAACAATCAACATCTAAACAGGTTTTAACGTAATTGCGGCGAAACGGTTCATATATGAATAATATGAAATTAAATAACAACAAATGTATTTGTGGAATCTAGTTGGATCCATCAAACCTGTTTTTCCTTGCATCACAACTCATAATATAATTTAATAATGCATGCAAAATGAATACTTTTAATCTAATGCATTAAAAATAACATAAATTTTAATAGCGACAATCAACCAATAATCATCTGTTGCATGCGAAAATCCAATTTATATTACCAGCAATTAATTTTAATTATATGAATTCAATCACATCATAGGATTCCAGAAGACGTGAGAGTTATGTAAAACCCCATATTTTTATAAACAAATAGAGACGATTAATAGAACAAATATTAATTATAATTATATTTTGAATTTGGAAAAAGGATTTCACTATTAGATCCATTTCGAAATTCTGGTTCAGATAGACTTTTAGTTTGCGTAAAACAGATGAAAAATGAGTAAGATATGATTAGTTAAAGTTTGAAATTTAAATTAGAAAATTTAATAAAAAATAATACATAATCAACGGTGGAATGGGCTACCTAGCCAATTACTGGTTCGACCCCTGTGTTGACCCAGGACCTATGTGGGTCGACCCATGTGTCGACCCTCATACGAGGTGGGTCGACCTGATACAAGCCTGGCATGAAATATGCCTGCAACGATATCGAGCCTAGTGTTGAATGTTTCTAGAGTCTTCTGATGATGTGTTTTTAAATGATGAGATTAAAAACTTAAATTCCTAAGGCCTGAATTATCCTTCTACCCTTATGAATTGACTGCTACTCCTCACTTTGCCCCCACACATCTTCTTCCTCATTTTCCTAGCCTTCACTCCATTATGCTTTAAAATGAAATAAAATTGGGAAATAAGTCAGAGTGTTGTCCAATTGTAGATTTGAAAGGATTATTATTCTTCTTCTTCCAAGGCCTTCTCTTGATTTGCAGTCTTTCTCTTTGAGTTTTATGTGATTTTTAGATCAGCAATTTATACAAGAAGGATTAAGATAGTAAAATAGTTTGGATCTGCAAGTTTTACATTTACAGTGTTAATAAGCTTGTTTTCATTAAGTTATCATTCAACCTATTTAATCTCTATTGTTTATTCCTCTTTAGTTGTTTATTTATTTATAAAAAATTCTTCTTCTTTGCTCCCTTCTCTGTTATTATTTTATTTACAATTCAACAATGTCGTATTTTGTTTATTTTGTTCATTTCTAAGCCTAAGCATTACAAGTATCCTAGACCAATTTCTCCTTTTTATTTGTTTTTTCTCTAAACCTAGGCCAATGAGAGCCTAAGCCTTTATTGTTTAAATTACGTAAAAATTGGAATATATTGAAAGAATGGCAAAATTGTGATTTGGAGCCTACTGAAAATTGGTGAATATTATATTCATATAATGAACTGTAAATTTGTATAAATCTTAACTAAAGAATATTCAGGTTTTTGAGTTGGATTAAATTGCACTTAATTGGACATTAAGTAACATGTAATTGAAAAACAAAATTGGAATAGATTAGACTTAATGGAACATTAAGTGACATATGGAAGGGCCGTATAAAGAAAGTACATTTAATTAGAAATGTTAATTACAACCTAGGAATATAACACGTAGTTATATTGGGATTATTGATGAACTTAAATGAGTTAAGTTAAAATTATGAGATTAATTAGCCAAGAGGTGGTCCGTTCCATTGGGATATAAGGAGCTCGTAGAAATCCTAGATATAAATCGGGGATCAAGTCTTATGGTGACTTATGTCAAATTGTATTTTTGTGTGGGAACCTGTATCAGTTAGTATCCCTTTGTTATCATAGGGCCTCGCACTAGGTAGAGGCTACGATATGCTTTACAGAACTGGATAGCAAGTGGTTCAAACGAGGTGGGTGCGGGAACGTTCCAGCGGAACCATGAGTTTGCATTGTTCCAATTGGGGAAGACAAGATGTTGTAGTGCCTGTGATTAATGTTGTGTCCCTTTAGTTGATGGGTTCGGGATTTATAACTCCAAATTCCATAGTTGGCACAAGTTAATCAAATTTAGGAAAACAAGCCAATCGATGGGTAGAAATTCAGTAAAGCCTAATTATGATATTTAGGTAGTTGGTGCAACAATTCTCAGGTATGAATAAGATGCCTATCTTATTCTGCGTTTTCCACTATTTACTTATGCTTTTATGTCCATTTCTTTTAGAACTATTCATTTATCTAAATACTTCCTTGTCTTATGCTCATGCTAGAAATTAGGAGAACTAGCCAGACTTATGTAGGACCATGTTTTTTTTCTCCTTCCCTCCTCTATGGTTCTTAGGGTGGAGGAACACATCAGTGATTTTTGATCTTTTGGCCCAGCTCAGATTCAGACTATTTATAGTTTCATATATTTGCTTCAGTACTTGCTTTCTGATTATTGTAATGACTTATGGGAGGGATAACTTTTGTGGTTTTACTATTATACTTTGGTATTTTTCCATGAGACAGTTGTTTGTTTCATGATGATGATTCCATGGTATTTTGAATTGTAATTAATGTCATGACAGATTTGCTCGATTTAATAATAAATGTTTATTTTAAAGTTTCTACTACATTTTAGATTTCTGTCTTGTGTATTTTAGTCTCTATGTCGTTACTTTATACCTATGTGCTTCACAAAACTTAACGCATCCACTTACGGATGACGTTAATGGACGTGGGGTGTCAGATTTGGTATTAGAGCCTAAGGTTACAAGATCAACGAAAAGTTGTTGAAAAAGTGTTTTCAAAAGTAAAGAATTTTCAAGTAAAAACTATTTATGAAAAAGATAACCCTTCATGTTAATTATAATATTCCTTTGATCTCTTTTTGAATCCTTGTCTCTTCTTTTTTCAGCATGTCTGGGTCTCCCATTTTTCCAAAGGGCATTCCCATTCTGATATGGTTCTGTAGATATGTTGAAGCTACGAAGCCTACCGAAGCACAAAGAAATGCCCCACCCCAAGCTGCAGCCGTGGTAGTTCCACCTAATCCAGTAGTTAACTTTGCTTCTTTGTAAAGATTTCTATGCTATGGAAGGTAAGCCATTTTTTGATCAGAGAGTTATGTGGAGGCTCGCAATTGGTTTGGGAGACAGATTGGGTGTTTGGGTTATTGGAGCTAGATGACAGGAGAAGGATCCAGTTGGCCGCTTGGAAACTGAAAGGGGATGCATCCTATTGGTGGGAGGTGGAGCAGGCAGTGGGGACATGGGATGAGTTCAAGGATAAAGTTTAGAAGAAGTTCTTATCACAAGCTAAAGCTGGAATACAGTTGGAAAAGTTCTTGATTTAAAGGCATGGTAGTATGTCGATAAAGGAGTATGTAAATAAGTTTAATGAGGTTGCATGGTTTGGCTTGGATCTAGTTAACACTGCACATAAGAAGGCTTTGAGGTTTGCGAGGGGCTGAGCCAACACCTCCAAGGACTAGCGACGACAAATATCCCTATGGGAGCTACATATGAAAGGCTAGTGGATATGGCACTAATGCATGAAGATGGAGAAGTGAGTGAGAAAGAGAAAAAGACTAAGGAGGCCAAGCTAAATACTAAAATGAAAAAGTAGTGCCATGATCGTGGAATGATGCGGCACTTTGTCATACAATGTAGGAAGACTAAGAAAGGACCTTGTTTTCAGTATAGGCGGGTGGGACATTACAACAAACAATGCACTCAGAAGCAAGGACATGGGGTAGGAGCATCTGGAGCACATGTTCGTGCAATTAAGGTGACTCAGTTTGTGCGCTTAAGGCGACTATGATTGCTAGTGGCAGTCAGGACCTAGATAGGAAAGTCACCATATAAGGTTTGATTTCTCTTTTTAACTCTTCTATTAAGGCCTTGTTCAATTCTGGAGCTTCTCATTTTTTTCGTATCCATTTCTATTGTTGATATTCTGCACCTAGATACTTCTATAGTTTC
This sequence comes from Allium sativum, assembly GCA_030737875.1. Classification (NCBI taxonomy): domain Eukaryota; kingdom Viridiplantae; phylum Streptophyta; class Magnoliopsida; order Asparagales; family Amaryllidaceae; genus Allium; species Allium sativum. The sequence continues at coordinate 90,910,393 of CM060910.1, read as the reverse complement.
AGAACCAGTATTTTTATCAAACCCCATAGGAGGTATAGCTCCCCTATCAATGATGTGTTCCAGTTTGAGGATTTCTATTCTTGGCGTCGAGTTTGAGTGTAACACTTATTTACTGGGTTTTATGGGCTACATGCTTATTCTATGGATGGATTGGTTGGCCGTGTATGGACCCATCATTAATTGTGAGAGGAGAGTTGCTATTCTTTTGACATGCCATGTTGGATCTTCAGATTCCTTGCGATCCACGAGGGTCAGTTATGCATAGTTTCATAGATTCCCTAGATGCTTCTGTTGACGATGTAACATGCCACGTTCGTTTATGTCACTCATAAAGAGAATGCAATAAGTTTCGTGAAGCGTTTAGGTAAACAGGCACATAATAATACAGGAAAGATATAAAAAAATTTGCAGTGGAAATAAACAACTTTATTAATCATTAAAATACCGTGGCCCAAAGCATCATTTGTCTGAAATATAAAAACCCATTACAACATAAAAACCACTGTCTTGTACTTCAGAAATATCATAGTACATAAAAGAAAAAAATTCCCCAAGAGCAAAATATGGCCATAGCAACAAGGATAGGAGCTTGATCCATACATATAAGAAGCTCCAGTAAAATAAGCAGAATCACGATCAAGCTTGTGTGTTTCCTCCCTGAGTACTTGGGGGGAAACGGAAGAAAGAAAGGGAAACAAAAAGCATCAGACATAAAGTCTGACGAGTCTAGTTACTTTTAGCCAGTAAATAAATAAAAGTAACATGATAGGCATACAAAGTGGATAAGAGAGATCAATACATAAATGGCAGGCATAATAAGGTAAACAGGACAACATGATAGAATAGATAGTTCTTCTTAATACTTTCCTTGCTCTACAACAATACTAATATAATAGATATGAAATAGTATTACATATTCCCCAATTGCTTAACAAAAACAGGATGATCCCAACAGAAACATAATGGTAGTTTTAGGTGTACTCTAGTAACGGGTTTTAACCCAAACAGAACTGGTACCTAAACAGAAATAATGGGTGTTAGCCCAGGCAGAAACACGGGTACCCCACAGAAATAGACAGGACAAGATGTACCCTATTTATTATCCCCAATCGATTGACTCCCTATTCCATAGATACCCTGTGCTGGCCCCACAATATGGTGTATCACTCCCTAAAGTGGCAACCCTTCATTTTCTGGATGTGCACAACCATATCTACTGATGTCACAGCGTCTTATCTTCCCCAGCAGGCGGAGTCATCCACGCACATGACCCCGTTGGAATGCGCCGTCAACACCGCCTCCACATTTGGATCTCTTACAATCAGCTCAGTAAGCGTGCCCCACTCCAACCTAGTTCGGAGTACCCGTTTGATAACTATTTAAGGGTTACTGACTGAAATAGGTCCCACACAAGATGATGCAAGCTCTCCCCTTTGTCTTGCATCCCTACTACTAGGTTTTCCACTAGTTATGTTAACTTAACGATGTCGTTAATTACATAACCTCGACAGGTTAAGTTTGTGGGCCTATATATATAAATATTACCCACCAACCCAAGATGTACTTAACTCTCCTATTGATTCAAGCATGTTTTACTTAACCCTATCTTTAGTTCATATTCATACAATCCCTTATGGATTAGATTAGGTTAAGTAGTCTGATTCATTACCATGTCCATTTATGGTTTATAATGGGCTAGACGTCCCACATTAGGCCTACAACATGTGGATGTTGGACATGTCGGTCAGGTCCGGGCAGTCTTATTCCACAGTTGGGTCTAACCTCGTGTCTTTGCCCGATTCGCATTCGCGTACTTAGACCTCCCACATTAGAATCAACATTAGTGGCTACTGGATATGTCGATCGGGTCCGGGAAGACTTCCACCACTAATGTAACCTAACCTCGTGTTATAAGTACAATTACAATTCCTAAATGTAATTACTAAACATTTCATTTTTAATTAATTAATCAATTAATTAAACCTTTCCCTTTTTGGGTATCAATACATATTTTGCCCAATAATTTGAATTACATGTCCATAAATGTTCATATTCAAATTATGCCATTTTTAATTAATTTACCAATTAATTAATCCTTTCCTTTTATAGGTGTCAATACCTATTTTACCTAATAATTTGAATTACATATCAATTCATTTAAAGATTACATGCCAATTATAAATCCCTTTTCCCCCGCTTCCTTCGTTAACATATTCTCATGTATTTTGGCGGCATTCAGGCGAATAAGTAGTCTAGCCATAACTATGAAAAAGGGAATATGATAGAGGTGATAGTTTCAACATATATTGGCATAAACATACTAGTACGATAACAAAGTGAATGGACATGTAATTAACATCATATCAAGGTGAACATACATATCGTCATGAACATGTGATCATCATCACAACGGGATCTATTATAAATATTGCTTTAGATCTACATAAAATGTCCACTTGCTCTTGATCTAATAGATTAAATTAGATCTAATCATAAATTAAGGTTTATATCTATAGGTTTATAAATAGATCTACCCAAATTCACATCATAGAGGTTACAATTAAGATAAAGGTGTGGACCCAATCCTAATCAATTCAAGGTGTCATATGATCATGGTTCACATAAACGATTTGATCTATCCAAATGAAACAAAAATAACATACTAGGACTATCACAATTGAATTGGATCTCGAGAGATAGATCTATCATAGCATAAGATATGATCATAAAATAGATCTAGCATAAAACATGATCATAAAGTGGATCTAGCATAAAACATGATCATAAATTGGATCTAGCATAATACATGATCATAAGCATGTTTAGATCTAAATATGTCCAACTTACAACATATCTAAGTTGATCGCAACATGAAAGGTGATTTACATACAAAGTTAGATCTAAGCAATGTTGCAACTGTCAAGATTAATAGATTTACATTTACCACAACGTAGTTACAAATCGGGATCCATAAAGGCAACATCATAGTATAGCCACAATTGCATCAGATCTAGAGAATTAGATCTATCATGGTCTATATGGTATAAGATTTAATACTGGCATAGATTCATACTTTACAACATATCCAATTCATAGTCTTTCACAATTTACTATTATTTATTTAAAACTAAAAGTGACTAAAAACTCACAGCGTTAGGTTCAGAAAATTTAGAGAGAGAGATCTGAATTCTAAATAGCTAAACTGAATTTAGTAGACTTTGATTCTGTTTCAATTTGAAACCCGACAACATATGGCCTCTATGATCTCCAATAGAGAAAATAAGAGAATAGAGGACCATATTTATGGCCTAGAACCAATGAACCAGACCCAGAATCAAGTTCAGGTACGTAAAACGAATTCTTCCCATATCTGTCCCGGGAGGGGGGGAGGGGGTCGACACTCATGTCAACACCTCTATAGGGGGGTCGACACCCACGAGCGGGAATTTCCCCGCTCAACCCGCTTTGGCCCAATTTTTGATTTTTGAATTGTTTTTGAAGATTCTGGAATTTATTTTATATATATACTTATCTTGTGCGTTAACAAACTTCGAACCCTCATAACTTTTTCATACGGTGTCCGTTTTACACAAACCAAATGTCCATTCTGACCAGAATTTCGAGACGGACGCAATGGCGTAGTCCATTCCCTCTATTTCCAAATGTTAAATTGATTATTTTATATTTATCCTCTTTTAATGTAGTTAAAATTTGGGGTGTTACATTCTCCCCTACTCAAAGGATTTCGTCCTCGAAATCTCTAAGTTGGGAAGAATGCATATCCTACCATCCATCATCCATCTACTCATCCAACATCCATTGGCATCCATTGTCCTTAAAAGCCTCTAATGCTTATATGAATATATGCAGAAGGGTGTGTATATGTCCCAACACTAATGCAAAAATCAGGCGATCTACTGATTCAGTTGACCTCCTTAATGCAATGTATGTTAGTGCCATAAATCCAATATGTATGCAAAGAAACCTATTACATCATATAAGTTCTATATGTGTGCACACCCATTTGTCTAAATACAACATCCATATACTAATTCATACATTTCCATCCATAAAAGAAAAGAAAATGCACACACATCCATATGCAGTATGAGAGTGATTGAGTCGATCTAGTGCCTAACGTGTTTGTATATGCGTCCATAGGCAACCACTAGCAAACACTTGAATCCACTTGCATCCATCAAACATAACATGTCTCAAACATATGTTTACAATCATGGGATTTCCTACCTAAAGGTTTAAGATTTGATTGATAGGATATACTCAGACGATTGAAGCAAATGCGAATAAAAGCTTTTGGAAGATAAGTTAAGAACATTCCCTTGAAACGGAAAGGGTACGAAGCGTAAAAATCTTGTCTTCGGTCTCCCAAGTTGCATCTTCTTGCCCCACTGGACCTTCACCAAGTTGACTTCTCGTATGCGTAGCTTCTTAACCTCCGATCCAAGTATGCAAGTCGGAACTCATCCAATCATTGCTTCCTTCTTTATTTTCACTTCCTTTCGCAAGTTTGGCCCCGCTACCTCGAACTCCATACATTTTATCACCACTTGGATGAATAGTCATCTTGGAATGATGGGCTTCCTCAAGGACTGTCTTCAATAGGTTTTCCATCCTGATATGATTCACCTATCAAACCTCTTCTCAAGTAGCCCCGCCACTTGCTTATCAAGTTCCCTCTTTTCTTTTAGGAGCCATATGGCGCATAGGTAATGCAACTGGCTTTGCATTGTCCACCAGGTATATACGGAAATCAATCTCGCGCCTCGGGGGTAATCACCAAACCTCGTCTAAGACATTAGGATACTCACGGACTACTGGTGCCGATCGCAGATCATCGATAGATGCCTCAAGGGACTCTAGGAAACTAAGCATGACAGACCCTTGTGGGTCACAAGAAATTTCGAGGGTGCTTAACGACCCTTCTCTCACCACCCAGAATGGCACCATATGTGGTAAACCAACCTATCCCCAGAATCAACCCATAACCGATAAACCCGAGCACATATGCGTTGCATTCAAATTTGATGCTAACAAAGATATCCTCAAACCCCTACAAATCATAGACAAATGAGCCGAATCACTAATGGGGTTTGAGACAACTACAGGATCCACTACCATACTAGTAACTAAGTGCAGAGATTCAACAATAGAACTAGATATAAATGAGTGTGAAGTGCCAGAATTAAAATGTGTCCTAACTGGATGATTTGAAGGAGAAACTAAACTTCTACAGAAATTTTTCTACCTTTTTCAGGAGCACTGATCGCGAGAGCATGCACCTGCCCTCCAGAAGTTCCTGCCCTTTGACCTTGTCCCTGTTTCTTTAGGCAATACTTAATATTTAATAAGATGCCCGACCTCTCCACAAGCGAAGCAAGCATTCTTCCTTTTCCTGCAGTTCTTGGCTAAGTGACCCTCTCGCCATAACTATGGCACTTCCTCTTATCTTTAACCTTATCATTCTTTTCGCTTTTCTTCTGTTGTTGTCCCTTCTTGGGCCACACCTTCTCATTTTGTATTGCTTCCTCGGCCTTTACTTCCTTCTTTTCTCCCTTGTCTTCCTCATGCATTAGGGCCATATCAACAAGTTTTTCAAAAATTGCTCCCATTGGGATATGGGACATGGCTAACCCATAAAGGGGTTCATTCAGCCCTTTAGCAAACCGCAAAGCCTTTTTGTGCGGCGTATCCACCAATTCTAACCCGAACCATGCTAGTTGGTTGAATTTATTAACATATTCTTTCACCATCAAGTTTCCTTTTTTGAGTGCTAAGAACCTTTCCATCTGCAAGCTTTTCTCGGCTTGGGAAAGAAATTTCATTTCAAATCTTTGCCTAAAATCTTCCCAGGTTTCCACCGAATGTCCAGCTTGGGTCACTCCCCACCAAAATGAGGCTTCGTCCTTTAACAGCCAAGCAGCTAACTGAATTTTCCTCCTATCCTCTACTTCAAAGATTACGAACAAGTCCTCGGTCTCCTTCAGCCAATTTATAGCTTCAACAAATGTCTCATTCCCTTGGAATGGCTTCCCTCCCATAGCATGGAAATCTTTGTAGATCTTGGCGAAGTTATCTTCTCTTGGAGGGGGATAAGGAGGAATGATTGGCGCAGCTGGCGGAGGAACGTCTCTTTGGCCTTCGGCAAGTGTCGTGGCCTCCAAATACCAACGGAATCCGGGTATTGTGACGCCCTTTGGGATAATAGGAATGTTTTGTTCCCTAGACATGCTAAAAAAAAGGAATAAGGAAGAAATTTAGATAAAGGACTGAAGGATATTACATATGGCTTCATGGAGGAATATTTTCAAAACAAACTTTTCTTTTCGAAAATACTTTCTTTTAAAACCTTTTTGAAAAATCATTTTCAATTTTTTTATCTAATCTGGTAACCTTCAGCTCTGATACCAAGTGTGACACCCCACGTCCATTAATGTCGCTCACAAAGGGAATGCATTAAGTTTCGTGAATCGTTTAGGTAAACAGACACAGAATATTCAAGACAGATATAAAATTTTTTGCAGTGGAAATAAACAACTTTATTAATAATTAAAATACCGTGGTCCAAAGCATCATTTGTATGAAATATAAAAACCCATTACAACATAAAAACCATTGTCTTATACTTCAGAAATATCAGAGTACATAAATTAAAGGAAATTCCCCAAGAATAAAATATAGCCATAGCAACAAGGATAGGAGCTTGATCCATACATATAAATAGCTCCAGTAAAATAAGCAGAATCATGATCAAGCTTGTCTGTTTCCTCCCTAAGAACCTTGGGGAAGGGGGGGGGGGTGGAGGAGGGGAACAGAAGAAAGAAGGGGAAACAAAAAGGGTCAGACATAAAGTCTGACGAGTCTAGTTACTTTTGGCCAGTAAATAAATAAAATTAACATGATAGGCATACAAAGTGGATAAGAGAGATCAATACATAAATGGCAGGCATTACACGGTAAACAGGACAACAAGATAGAATAGATAGTGCTTCTTAATACTTTCCTTGCTTGGCACTAATACTAGTATAACAGATATGTAATAGGATTACATATTCCCCAATTGCTTAACAAAAAGAGGATGATCCCAACAGAAACATAATGATAGTTTTAGGTGTACTGTAGTAATGGGTTTTAACCCAAACAGAACTAGTAACTAAACAGAAATAACGGGTGTTAGCCTAGACAGAAACACAAGTACCCCACAGAAAAAGACAGGACTAGATGTACCCTATTTACAACCCCAATCGATCGACTCCCTATTCCGTAGATACCCTGTGCTGGCCCCACAGTAGGGTGTATCACTCCCTAAAGTGGCAACCCATCATTTTACGGATATGCACAACCATATCTACTGATGTCACAGCGTCTTATCTTCCCCAGCAGGCGGAGTTATGCACGCACATGACCCCGTTGGAACGCGTCGTCAACACCGCCCCCATGTTTGGATCTATTACAATCAGCTCAGTAAGCGTGCCCCACTCCGACCTAGTTCGGAGTACCCGTTTGATAACTATTTAAGGGTTACTGACTGAAATGGGTCCTGTAGGATCTAAATTAACCCTAGAGGGGGGGTGAATAGGGTTTATTGCAGATTTTACAGAGTACTTAAATAATCACAGCACAGATAATAATCAGAAGAAATGCAGAAAATAAATAACACACAAATATACCCAGCTTCGGCAAAAACCCGCCTACTGCTGCATTCCCCAAGGTTTCTACTAGGAGTTAAAACAATCTCTACACTTACAATCCCCTGTAAACTCGCGACACTCGCTCCCAACTGTTCTTAACCCTACGCTCAAAACCCTGCACTGGTTTTTATCCCCAAAACCAGATTTCCCCGAATTACAAACCCTGTAATTCGTCTCCCTAGTTTTAGAGACAAACTAGAAAACTGTAGACTGATTACAAATTGAAATGAAAGATGAAACAAAACAAAACAAATAATTTAAAAAGCTTTTAGGACTAAAAATAAATGGGTCATCCCTTTAAAATTCTCTTAGCCCTTTTGTATAACTTGGCCGGCCACTCTTGTTATTGCTTCACCACTTTATTTTTCTCGATCTCTTTCCTTAAAAATGGCGGCGGCTCTTGAGAAATTCCCAGGGTTTCCTTCTTGCGATCTAGGGTTTTGATTCTATTCAACTTGAGGTCGCTCGTGTGATGATTTCGAGTTATTCAGTGGGTATTCTCTTCTTCGATCGAACGTTGATGAGTGTAGAACTGAATCCAAGTAATCTCCTTTTTACTGGTATGAATTTTATTCGGATTTTAGCTTTTTGCTTGTTCGAACTTGGATGATAATAGCCGATGATGATGTGGGTGTTCTTATAGGGTTTTGAAACCCTAATTTTGTGCTCTGATTTCGTATTACACTTTGGTTATGATATATACGAAAATTTTGGGGCTTTTGAAATTGGCTTTTATTTGTTCTTGAACTTTCGATTTAAAACCTGAAGGTATATTGCTTAAGTCTTGGTCTTTGGCTTTGAATTAGCGTGATTTCTGGAATTTGAAATCTTCAAACTTGCGTGATAAACTTGCATTCGATTTTACGTTTTGAACTTGAGTTTTCTGCCTCTGATTTCTGAACCTTTTGAACTGTACTTTGAATTATTCAACCAACCTTAAAAAAAACTGATATGCTTCTTTTAATTCGCCAGTACTTTTAACATAATGCATTTCTTTGTGGTGGAGATGTTTAACTTGATAAGAACAGATACTTGAATCCTTTGGTGTTGCGTCTGCCTCCCCATTGTAATTGAAACTGTTTAGCATTTTGAATATTTTTGCTTGACCTTGTAGTGCTGCCTTGATCTTCCTTTGAACAATACTTGAACTTGCCAGATAACATTCTTCTACTTGAATTTGAACTTATACTTCTGCTTAACATTGCCTTGCATTCCGACTTTAAACTGTTTTCCTGTTAGCATGTTGTCTGTATTTCCCTTTTGTGCTTGACTTGCTGTATATTAAACATTGATTTGCGTGGTCCTAGAAATTTTCCTTACTAATATTATATTGAAAAACTGCTACTATACTCCACTTGCTCTTGCCATACAAACTGTCTTGATCTTGTAATTGGTTTCAAAATGATATGAACAAATGCTTTATTTGATCTTGTAGTTTTGTTGTTTTCATCATTTGTTGTGCTTGCACCATTTTGGACCTGTATGGCTTTACTTTCACTACTGTGTCATCCTTGCTTGTATCTTGTATCTTGAGACTGTCATAAATTGTTCATGCCATCTTGTGTACTTGGACTGAAACTTGTTCACGTTTGGTTGTGGCTTTGACTATTTGAAATATCCTTGTTGCGTCATTGGTCTTGGTCCTGGCCACTTTAGTTTTGACTGAAACACTTCTGTTTTCTTCATGCTCGTACCTTAAACTTGTATCATGACTTTGAAATCTTCTGTTTATTTGAACCGATAAGAACAGATATTTCCCTTTGATTTTCCAAAACTCTTGAACTGGTGCTTTACTCTTGTGTTTTCAGAACGAATCATGAACTAAAAATAGACTGGCCTGATGAACTGCTATACTATATTCATTGTTCTTCTAACCATCTGTGTACTCTGTCATTGTCTTGTTTGGCCATACACACTGATCATATATATATATATATATATATACTTGAACCTTGAGACATCCACTTGTATGTATATGTGCCATGCAGTTTGCACACCATATTGTCTTGCTGTTTGGACATGACCTTAAAACTGAGATGTTTTTCTTTGCATGATTTTTGAAATACTTGATTTAAGCCTGCCTTGAGTTGCTCTCAAAAAAAATGATTTTCTTTTTGATTCTTTATTGCTGATCATGTTTTTACTTTGTACTCGCATTTTTCATTATGCTCGACCACTTGTTTTTGCTGTTTTGATTTAGCACTCTCGACCATATGCACTGAGTTGAGATGGTCCCTGTGGCTACTTCTCAGATGCATATTGATTGGCGTGGCAGTGCACACGTGTATACGTGTGTACATGCAGCCATCAGACGAGATTTTTCTGTCCCTGCATATCAAACAAAGTCTAGAAAAATGATGAGAAACACACCGCAAATCTGAGGCAAATAAAAATTAAAAATAATTTTTTTTTATTTGCTTTTATTTAATTTTTATTTTTGTGGCAGTCTACTGTGTGTGTTCTTCTGTATGTGACAGGTATGAAGATAACTGGATTGACTGTGGAATGCTGTGAAGTCAAGAAGACTGAAGATGATGATATTCATATGTGTCAGTATATACGAGTGAACTGTATAGAAATGTAGTGTGTATGAAATTGTAAGTGTTGTAAAGAGGAGCTAAGTACGAAATTGAATATATTGAAATGTATATCAGTGATATATGTACAAATAGTGGAGTTGTAAATCTGTACTGTTTAAATATCGAAATAAAATATTCTTATTTAAATAAAATACTGTGTGAATATTTAAATTTTTGTATAGTTGTATTTTATTCAAATAGAAATATTATATTGCTATCTGTTGTGTAGTATACCAGTACAGTTACAAACACATTCAATAATAAAATATATTTGGTTGTTATCATCAAACAAAAATCATATAATTGTGTATACAACACTGTTATATACAACAATCTCCCCCTTTTGATGATGACAAACAAATAAAAGATTTTGAATGTGTTTGAACGTGAAATATATTACTCCCCCTGTTTGTATGCTCCCCCTACAACTGAACTCCCCCTATATATGTGGAAAAATATGAATGATGAAATCCAACAATTGACCATTTTCCCTCTAGATATTTAATTTCCAATCTTAAAATATTTTTGAATTGTATACCCATCAATCAAAATCTTGACCATTCTCCCCCTTTTGTTATCATCAAAAGGAAAATAGAAATCGAAACAGTGATGAATATAGACTAAAAATATAAATTCATATTCAGAGAGAGAATATATATCGTAAAACCCATTTAATCAAACATAAATCATAATAATCTTTAAATCAGAAGCAAATTTCACTTTCAGAATGAATGGATTTACGATGGATTTTATCGAATGAGGAGAGTTCAATAAAAATTGAATATTTGAATATGAATTTTAAAGATTTTAAGTATGCTAAAAAAATGTGTTAAGCACTTTCTAACCACGCATAGCCCAAAGGTCTTTTAAATGGGGTTAGTAGTAACTTAACTTTATCCTCTCTAATGAGTTCCATCCATGCACAGCCCGAAGGTCTTTTAAGTGAGAATGGAAGCACATAGAAATTAAGGTAATTCACCCACGCATAACCGCGAGGATTTTTAAATGGGAGTGAATACCAAGGATAAATTATTTATTTTATTTTATTTTTAATTTTAAGAATAATTAGAACTCCTTAAATTAAATAAAACCATGATGAATGACAGAAATATGGTAGATATAGAAGATGGTCGTGAAATAAGCTCTAATTCAAAGATATTATAAAATATGTCTAATCATCCTGTGATTTAAAATAATATCTCCTCTAGTTAAGAATTATACCATAGTCACAACTTATAACAATTTCATAAATCTATTAACGATTTTGATGAGTCACAAAATGGTTCAAATTAATCAATAATTTCAATTTTTGAATAAATAATCAAAAATAATTTTAAAATTGAAAATATTAATTTCAAGAGGAGTTTTTGAAAAATGCAAGTTGAAAATCAGCTTAAAAAATCAATCAGTTAAAAAAAAATGAAATTTTCTAATATTTTTAACACTGATTGCTCCTAGACAATTTTTAAAACAATTTTAATTCAAATTGCCTATGAATTTTAACTAAATCCAGTCACTGATTTTCCAACTTATCATTTAATCACCAATGAATCAAATCAATTTCCTTATCAGAGCAGCACAAGATTATTTTCAGAGAATTTTTGGGCAAACTCAAGAACCAGTCAACTTATCAAATCTGAAGATAATTATTTGAAATCACCAAAAAAAATCAATTTTTTATAATCCAAGAATTTCAACAATCCATAACAAATGATTTCAAAAAAAAAAAAAAAAAACAGCCAAGTAAAAATAAACTAAAAGGAATAAAAGTACGAGTTTAGAGATCATACCTGACTTACCATTATCAACGTGATGCAATGAATCTCCAACTCTGAATCTATGGCTAAGGAACTCCAAATAATTCAACTTGAATTTTATCTAACTTAAGCACAGTTGTTTCTCAGCCTCCTACAATACCTAAATGTTTATATGATCGAGTGGTCTAACAAAAGTTGTTTTACCACTCTTATCTTCGTTTACACATTTTGGTACCCAAACCCGTTTATATAACAATCCATTACTATTCACTAGCGTACCCTTTGGAACCCAAATTTGTTTAGATTTGCTTAAATTTATTTTGTTAATTTTTGGAATCCAAACAGATTTAAATGAATTGTTTTTAAACGAGTTATCAATTTGTTTATGATTTAAAAACCCTTTGAAATTATTAAATTTCAAAAATTCAATTTGATCGTTTTCAAAGGCAATTAAAGGATTTTTAAAATCATTAAAATTTTGTTTTTCAACTTGATCAGATTCAAATCCAAGTCCCTTTTTATTCCGAACAAAAAATTGATTTTTTAACAACATATTCAACGATTTCTCTCCTTTAGAAAACTTAGTCAAAGCTGACTCAAGTCGTTGAGTTTTAAATTTAAGATCGCTATTTTCTTTCATTAAATTTGAACAACGATTAATAGCGATTTTCCTCTTTTCAGCATCAGTTTGTTTTAAAATCAAATTTTCGTTTTCAAGTGCTTTGATTCTAGCATTGGACTTGGAAATTTCAATTTCAAATTGTTCTCGCTTTTCAAAATCAAGTTTTTCAGATTCTCTAAACTTTTCAATCACCTTTTCAAAATCAAGATTTTCATTTTTCAAATTCATGTTTTCACTTTTAAGCAACTCAAGATTAGTTTTTAATTTCAAAAAATCGTTACTCAAAAATTTACATTTTTCACATTCTGAAAACGGTGAATTCTTAACTTTTTCAAGTTTTGTTTCTAAACTGTTATTTTCTTGAACTAGTTTTGACCTATCAGATTTTAATTTCTTAACTTTTAGTTCAAGAGAATCAACGGTTTTTGTGAGATCGTGACACATTAAAATTAAATCTTTATAAGTAAAACTCGATACCTCACTTGAATTCTCTTCACTACTTTCTGAATCAGAATGAGCCATAAGACATAAATTAGTTTCTTCTTCATCACTTTCAGAAGCTTCTTCTCCTTCTTCGTCATCCCATGTAGCAGCAAAAGCTTTCTTCTTTCTTCTGAACTTCTTCTTCTTTTCATTTTTGAGCTGTGGACAATTTGGTTTGATATGTCCGGGTTTCTTGCAGTTGTAGCAAAATACTTCATCATCTGAACTTTCGGAACTTTCAGATTTGACAGTTTTCTTCTTTTGTGGCTTGTATTTTCCTTTGGCCCACTTCCTCAAAACCATGGCTAGCTCTTCAGCGGGATCATCATCATTACTTTCAACAGAATTATTTAGAGCGATCGTCTTCTTCTTTGATTCAGAATCCTTTCGTTCTTCTCTTGCTTTCAACTCCATCTCATAAGTAATCAGATTTCCGATCAACTCTTCCATGCTTACTTTATTCAGATCTTTGGATTCTTGAATCGTCGTTACCTTTGCTTCAAAATTCATCGGTAGCACTCTCAGTATTTTTCTGATCAACTCCACTTCGGTATAGGTTTTGCCAAGAGCTTTTGCATTGTAGACCAATGATGAGAAGCGTCCATACATCTCTTTTATATCTTCGTCTTTTTGCATAGAGAAATTTTCATATTCGTTGCTGAGAAGAGCGAGACGAGATTCCTTCACTTGAGATGTACCATCATGTGTAACCTCCAACGTATGCCATATTTCCTGCGCAGTCTCACAGTGAGAAATTCGATTAAATTCAGTTTTATCAAGAGCACAGATTAAAGCATTCATCGCTTTGGCATTAGTTGAAAATAATTTTTTATCATTAGCATCCCACCTGTCTTTTGGTTTAGGAATTTCAACACCACTAACTATGTCAGTGGGTGATCTATAACCCGTTTCAATAATATCCCATACATCATAGTCGACTGAACTCAAATAAATTTTCATCCTAGCTTTCCAATATGCATAATCAGTTCCATTAAACATTGGTGGCCTGGCTATGGACTGACCCTCAGAAAAAGCGTTGTTTGACAAATTCATGACTCTAGAGTTAAAATAAAATAAAAAATACCTGCTCTGATACCACTTGTAGGATCTAAATTAACCCTAGAGGGGGGGGTGAATAGGGTTTATTGCAGATTTTACAGAGTAATTAAATAATCACAGCACAGATAATAATCAGAAGAAATGCAGAAAATAAATAACACACAAATATACCCAGCTTCGGCAAAAACCTGCCTACTGCTGCATTCCCCAAGGTTTCTACTAGGAGTTAAAACAATCTCTACGCTTACAATCCCCTGTAAACTCGCGACACTCGCTCCCAACTGTTCTTAACCCTACGCTCAAAACCCTGCACTGGTTTTTATCCCCAAAACCAGATTTCCCCGAATTACAAACCCTGTAATTCGTCTCCCTAGTTTTAGAGACAAACTAGAAAACTGTAGACTGATTACAAATTGAAATGAAAGACGAAACAAAACAAAAATAATAATTTAAAAAGCTTTTAGGACTAAAAATAAATGGGTCATCCCTTTAAAATTCTCTTAGCCCTTTTGTATAACTTGGCCGGCCACTCTTGTTATTGCTTCACCACTTTATTTTTCTCGATCTCTTTCCTTAAAAATGGCGGCGGCTCTTGAGAAATTCCTAGGGTTTCCTTCTTGCGATCTAGGGTTTTGATTCTATTCAACTTGAGGTCGCTCGTGTGATGATTTCGAGTTATTCAGTGGGTATTCTCTTCTTCGATCGAACGTTGATGAGTGTAGAACTGAATCCAAGTAATCTCCTTTTTACTGGTATGAATTTAATTCGGATTTTAGCTTTTTGTTTGTTCGAACTTGGATGATAATAGCCAATGATGATGTGGGTGTTCTTATAGGGTTTTGAAACCCTAATTTTGTGCTCTGATTTCGTATTACACTTTGGTTATGATATATACGAAAATTTTGGGGCTTTTGAAATTGGCTTTTATTTGTTCTTGAACTTTCGATTTAAAACCTGAAGGTATATTGCTTAAGTCTTGGTCTTTGGCTTTGAATTAGCGTGATTTCTGGAATTTGAAATCTTCAAACTTGCGTGATAAACTTGCCTTCGATTTTACGTTTTGAACTTGAGTTTTCTGCCTCTGATTTCTGAACCTTTTGAACTGTACTTTGAATTATTCAACCAACCTTAAAAAAAAAAAAAAAACTGATATGCTTCTTTTAATTCGCCAGTACTTTTAACATAATGCATTTCTTTGTGGTGGAGATGTTTAACTTGATAAGAACAGATACTTGAATCCTTTGGTGTTGCGTCTGCCTCCCCATTGTAATTGAAACTGTTTAGCATTTTGAATATTTTTGCTTGACCTTGTAGTGCTGCCTTGATCTTCCTTTGAACAATACTTGAACTTACCAGATAACATTCTTCTACTTGAATTTGAACTTATACTTCTGCTTAACATTGCCTTGCATTCCGACTTTAAACTGTTTTCCTGTTAGCATGTTGTCTGTATTTCCCTTTTGTGCTTGACTTGCTGTATATTAAACATTGATTTGCGTGGTCCTAGAAATTTTCCTTACTAATATTATATTGAAAAACTGCTACTATACTCCACTTGCTCTTGCCATACAAACTATCTTGATCTTGTAATTGGTTTCAAAATGATATGAACAAATGCTTTATTTGATCTTGTAGTTTTGTTGTTTTCATCATTTGTTGTGCTTGCACCATTTTGGACCTGTATGGCTTTACTTTCACTACCGTGTCATCCTTGCTTGTATCTTGTATCTTGAGACTGTCATAAATTGTTCATGCCATCTTGTGTACTTGGACTGAAACTTGTTCACATCTGGTTGTGGCTTTGACTATTTGAAATATCCTTGTTGCGTCATTGGTCTTGGTCCTGGCCACTTTAGTTTTGACTGAAACAATTCTGTTTTCTTCATGCTCGTACCTTAAACTTGTATCATGACTTTGAAATCTTCTGTTTATTTGAACCGATAAGAACAGATATTTCCCTTTGATTTTCCAAAACTCTTGAACTGGTGCTTTACTCTTGTGTTTTCAGAACGAATCATGAACTAAAAATAGACTGGCCTGATGAACTGCTATACTATATTCATTGTTCTTCTAACCATCTGTGTACTCTGTCATTGTCTTGTTTGGTCATACACACTGATCATATATATATATATACTTGAACCTTGAGACATCCACTTGTATGTATATGTGCCATGCAGTTTGCACACCATATTGTCTTGCTGTTTGGACATGACCTTAAAACTGAGATGTTTTTCTTTGCATGATTTTTGAATTGATTTAAGCCTGCCTTGAGTTGCTCTAAAAAAAATGATTTTCTTTTTGATTCTTTATTGCTGATCATGTTTTTACTTTGTACTCGCATTTTTCATTATGCTCGACCACTTGTTTTTGCTGTTTTGATTTAGCACTCTCGACCATATGCACTGAGTTGAGATGGTCCTTGTGGCTACTTCTCAGATGCATATTGATTGGCGTGGCAGTGCACACGTGTATACGTGTACATGCAGCCATCAGACGAGATTTTTCTGTCCCTTCATATCAAACAAAGTCTAGAAAAATGATGAGAAACACACCGCAAATCTGAGGCAAATAAAAATTAAAAATAAATTTTTTTATTTGCTTTTATTTAATTTTTATTTTTGTGGCAGTCTACTGTGTGTGTTCTTCTGTATGTGACAGGTATGAAGATAACTGGATTGACTGTGGAATGCTGTGAAGTCAAGAAGACTGAAGATGATGATATTCATATGTGTCAGTATATACGAGTGAACTGTATAGAAATGTAGTGTGTATGAAATTGTAAGTGTTGTAAAGAGGAGCTAAGTACGAAATTGAATATATTGAAATGTATATCAGTGATATATGTACAAATAGTGGAGTTGTAAATCTGTACTGTTTAAATATCGAAATAAAATATTCTTATTTAAATAAAATACTGTGTGAATATTTAAATTTTTGTATAGTTGTATTTTATTCAAATAGAAATATTATATTGCTATCTGTTGTGTAGTATACCAGTACAGTTACAAACACATTCAATAATAAAATATATTTGGTTGTTATCATCAAACAAAAATCATATAATTGTGTATACAACACTGTTATATACAACAGGTCCCACACAAGATGATGCAAGCTGTCCCCTTTGTCTTGCATCCCCACTACTAGGTTTTCCACTGCTTACGTTTACCTAACGATGTCTTTAATTACATAACGTCGACAGGTTAAGTTTGTGGGCCTATATATAAATATTACCCACCAACCCAAGATGTATTTAACCCACCTTCTAATTCAAGCATGTTTTACTTAACACTATCTTTAGTTCATATTCATGCAATCCCTTATGGATTAGATTAGGTTAAATAGTTTGACTCGTTACCATGTCCATTTATGGTTTATAATGGGCTAGACCTTCCATATTAGGCCTCTGGATATGTCGGTCGGGTCCGGGCAGTCTTCTTCCACAGTTGGGCCTAACCTCGTGTCTTAGCTCGTTTGGTATTCGTGTACTTAGACCTCCCACATTAGGTTCAACCTTAGTGGCTGCTGGATATGTCGGTCGGGTCCGGGCAAACTTCCACCACTAATGTAACCTAACCTCGTGTCATAAGTACAATTACAATTCCTAATTGTAATTACTAAACATTCCATTTTTAATTAATTAATCAATTAATTAAACCTTTCCCTTTTTGGGTGTCAATACATATTTTGCCTAATAATTTGAATTACATGTCCATAAATGTTCATATTCAAATTATGCCATTTTTAATTAGTTTACCAATTAATTAATTTACCTATTAATTAATCCTTTCCTTTTATAGGTGTCAATACCTATTTTACCCAATAATTTGAATTACATATCAACTCATTTAAAGATTACATGCCAATTGTAAATCCCTTTTCCCCCGTTTCCTTCACTAACTATTCGCACGTATTTTGGCGCCATCTAGGCTAATAAGTAGTCTAGCCATAACAATGAAAAAGGGAATATGATAGAGGTGATAGTTTCAACATATATTGGCATAAACATACTAGTATGATAATAAGGTGAATGGACATGTAATTAACATCATATCAAGGTGAGCATACATATTGTCATGAACATGTAATCATCATCATAACGGGATCCAACATAAATGTTACTTTAGATCTACATAAAACGTCCACTTGCTCTAGATCTAATAGATTAAATTAGATTTAATTATAAATAAAAGTTTAGATCCATAGGTTTATAAATAGATCTACCAAAATCCACATCATAGAGGTTACAATTAAGTTAAAGGTGTGGACCCAATCCTAATCAATTCAATGTGGCATATGTTCATGGTTCACATAAACAATTTGATCTATCCAAATGAATCAAAAATAACATACTAGGACAATCACAATTGAACTGGATCTCGAGAGATAGATCTATCATAGCATAAGATATGATCACAAAACAGATCTAGCATAAAACATGATCATAAAGTGGATCTAGCATAAAACATGATCATAAAGTGGATCTAGCATAAAACATGATCATAAAGTGGATCTAGCATAAAATATGATCATAAGCATGTTTAGATGTAAATATGTCCAACTTAAAACATATCTAAGTTGATCACAACATGAAAGGTGATTTACATATAAAATTAGATCTAAGCAATGTTGCAACTGACAAGATTAATAGATTTACATTTACCACAACGTAGTTATAAATCAAGACCTATAAAGGCAGCATCATAGTATAGCCACAATTGCATAAGATCTAGAGAATTAGATCTATCATGATCTACATGGTGTAAGATTTAATACTGGCATAGATTCATACTTAACAACATATCCAATTCATAGTCTTTCACAATTTACTGTTATTTATTTAAACCTAAAAGTGACTAGAAACTCATAGGGTTAAGTTCAGAAAATTTAGAGAGAGAGAGAAATCTAAATTCTGAATAGCTAAACTGATTGTAAGACTTTGATTCTGTTTCAATTTGCAACCCGATAGCATATGGCCTCTATGATCTCCAATGGAGAAAATAAGAGAATAGGGGACCATATTTATAGCGTAGAACCAATGAACCAGACCCAGAATCAAATCCAGGTATGTAAAACGAATTCTTCCCTGATCTATCCGGAGCGGTCGACACCCCTATAGGTGGGTCGACACCCATGTCGACCCCCTATAGGGGGGTCTACACCTTTGTCGACACCCCCTAGGGAGGGTCGACACCCACGAGCAGGAATTTTCCCGCTTTAGCCCAGTTTTTGATTTTTGAATTGTTTTTTAAGGCTCTGGGATTTATTATATATATATATATATTTATCTTGTGCATAAACAAACTTCGAACACTCGTAACTTTTTCATACGGTGTCCGTTTTAGGTAAACAAAATGTCCATTCTGACCATAATTTCGAGACGTATGCATTGGCATAGTCCGTTCCCTCTATTTCCGAATGTTAAATTAATTATTATTTAATTTATCCTATTTAAATGTCATTAAAATTTGGGGTGTTACAGACGATCTCAGTTTGGTACCCATAGCTAGAGACTTTCGGACATATTCGAGTAGGTGAGAGGGTTACTTCCCCGGCGTGGGATAGATTTCTTGATATACTTAAGGGGAATGCTAAGCCTATTGCGTTGCCAGTGCACCGCATGGCTCCCAGAGAGAGCAAGGAGCTTAATAGGCAAGTGGGTGAGTTAATTGAGAAAGGTTTTATTAGACAGAGCATTATTGAGTGGGCAGCACCTGTCGTCTTTACGACCAAGGAAGACGACTCTCTGTCTATGTGTGGACTATAGGGAGTTGAATAAGCTCACTAAGAAGAATAAACATCCACTCCTGCAGATAGATAACTTGTTTGATTAGTTAATGGGCGCTTCATTTTTCTTGCAATTGGATTTAGCCACAGGTTTTCATCAGCTTAGGGTAGTAGATGACAACATAGGCAAGACTACTTTTAGGACTCATGACGGATTCTTTGAGTGGCTGGTTATTCCTTTTAGGTTTACCAATGCACTGATGTACTTTCTGGGTTTGATGAGCCTGATATTTTGGGAGTACCTAAACAAGTTTGTAGCGGTATTTGTTAATGATATCTTGGTTTTCTCAAGGAGCGAGGAAGACACTACCATTCACTTAGGAGAGGTCCTCCATACTCTTCGAGCACATCAGCTAAAGGTTAAGTTTTCTAAGTGTTATTTCTAGTGGAAGAAGTACGGTTCTTAGGGCATGTTCTGTCTAGAGATGGTATAACGATGGACCATGCTAAAGTTGTAGCAGTTCAGAAATGAAAAGCCCCTAGGAATGCGATGGAGGTAAGGTGTTTCTTAGGACTGGAAGGATATTAACGAAAGTTCATTATGATTTTTTTGCGAATCTCATCTCCACTTACCCGCCTAGCGAAGAAGAACTGTGTTTTTTCTTGTGATGTAGATTGTGAGGATGCATTCTTGAGATTAATGAAGGCTCTTACACCATCTCTAGTTTCGACTATAATTAATGGTACGAAGATGTTTACCATTTACATGGATGCTTGTGGCACAAGTTTAGGTGAAGTGTTGATGCAGGCAAGGTTTTAAATCTCGGATAACGGGCGCATTTCGTCTCGGGGATTTTATAGACTCGGTCTCGTATCGGGGAAGATCTCGGACGAGATGAGTCTAACTCGGAAGTTCGTCTCGTATTCTCATCTCGGGTCTGAAAGTTCATATCGGAACAATATCGGGGTACATGATATGTTAACAATGATATTTTAACAAAATGATTTTTAGGAATGCTATCAAAAACATAGTAACTTAAACCTAAAATGCAAAATAACTTATTATTCTTTATTTTGCGAAAGATCATTCATACTCTAAATCGTAATATGCTTAAAACAGGAATACTGTTAGACAGGAAACATTAAAAGGATATAGAACATTAAAAAAATCCAGCATAAATAGACCATAAAATACATAGTTTCATAAGTAACATGTATGTAAAAAGACAAATTTGAAAATCATAAGCAATGTAAAACATATACGAACAGACAATATAATCATTTAACATGCAAAATGTAAACTAACAAAGGATTAATACGGCTAGATTTGAGTTTTTTAATTATAGCTCTAGTTCAGGCACACATTTAAATTTTAACCAAAAAAAACTAAGATCTCGGAAGATATTCCAGTATTTCGTCTCGATCGATATATCGTTCGATATTGTAATATCTCGAGCGATATATTCGAAAGGAGATTTAGAGTGATATTTGTTGTTTCGTTTCGGAAGGATCCCAAAACAAGATCTCGGAGGAGATCTCGGGCGATATTTGCGAGATTTGAAATAGTGGATGTAGGAATGTAGGGTTGTCTGCTATAGGAGTAAGCAGTTGAGGGTAAATAAGAAAAACTACCCTACTCATGATTTGGAGCTAGCCCCGATAGTGTTTGCACTCAAGTCTTGGAGACACTATCTACTAGGAGAGATGTTTGAGCTTTAAGCATATCATAAGTCGCTCAAGTACTTGTCTCAAAAAAATATCTTAATTTGTGACAATAACATTGGATGAAGTTCTTTGCATCTTGTGATTTCGAGATATCATATACCCTGGGGAAGTGGAATGTGGTAGTATACGCATTGAGTAGGCAGAGAATGACTTTGAGTCCATTATTCGTAGAGTGGAAGAACTTGGAGTATATCTCGTCATTCGATTTTAGACCATCTACGGATAATACAGCCGGATGGTTGGCATCGTTGGAGGTGTGACCTACTCTTTTAGAGCGCATTGGATTCAGTCAGCACGAGGATTAGAAGTAATTGGGCATCTTGGATCGATTCAGTGGAGGAGAGACCACTAGTCCCCTTGCTAGGTATTATGTAAATGAGAGATGATGACTACGTTGAGACTGTGTGTTCCTAGAGTTAGCGATTTGTTGAGATTAGTTTAGAGGAGACTCATCGTACTCGGATATCTATCTATCCGAGCGGTGATAAGGTGTACAGAGTCATGAGGATGGTTTTCATTGGTTTGGACTAAAGGGAGATGTTGCAGAGTTTGTATCCCGATGTATGACTTGTCAGCGAGTGAAGGTAAGCAAAGGAAACCCGGTGGATTGCTCCAGCCTCTAGACATACCGCAGTGGAAGTGAGAGAGCATCTCTATGGACATTATAGATGGGTTGCCCAGATCGAGGAGAGGAAACACTAGTATTTTAATTATAGTTGACAGATTGACTAAGAGCGATCACTTTATCCCAGTTAAGAGTAAGACGACGCAGCTTGGTTGGCATCAATATATCTTAGAGAGATCATTCGACTTCATGGAGTATCCTCTAGTATGGTTAGTGATCGAGACTCCATCTTTACGAGCGAGTTTTGGAGGAGCTTGCAGGAGGCTTTGGGGACACAACTATTACTTAGTATCGCATATTACCCTTAGACGAATGGGCAGATAGAGAGGGTTAATAGTGTCCTCGAGAATTTATTAAGGCCGTGTATCCAAGACTTCGGAGAAACTTGGTAGAAGCATCTTCCGTTGGTAGAGTTCGTATACAATAACAATTATCAGACGATTACTGGTATCGCTCCCTTCGAGGGATTATACGACCTTGGAAATTTCCTACATGTTGGTAGGAATCTAGGGATAGACTTGTACTTAGACTTTAGATGGTTAGGGAAAAGATAGATCTTATTCAGAGGCGGATAAAGGCAACTCAGGACATGCATGCAGATCGAAGGAGGATAGACCTAGATTTTGAGGTAGGAGATATGGTCTTTGTTACGGCGTCACCTTTGAGGAGTGTTGTTCGGTTCGGTAAGGAAGTTGTCCCCAAGGTCTGTTTGGTAAATCCCTATAGTAGAGAGGACAGGTTAGATGGACTACAGAGTTAGACTACCAGAGAGATTGGCAAGAGTTCGTAATGTGTTCCATGTTACACACTTGAGGAAGTGTCTACATGATTCTACGGTAGTAATAGAGTCGAGTACCCTTAAGGATATAGAGATAGAGGGAGGAGGCATCAGTCAGGATGGTACATACTCGGAAGAATCTGAAGTTAAGAAGCTAAAGAATAAGAAGATCAAGCTAGTCATGATCCAATAGGGAGAAGATAGCGATGATGCAACTTGGGAACCTAAAGATAGGATTCATGCTTCTTTTCCATTTCTTTTTGAGAGTACGCTCTTAACTCATTTCTAAGCTTCTTATTTGGATCTATTTTTCCTGTCGTTTGAATCATAATTCTTAGGTGGAAGCCTATGGATGGTAGGAATGGTTTAAAACATGTTAATAAAACATGTTATGGTTGAATGGATTCACATGGATGTAAGTGTTTACTAGTGGATTCAGTGGATGCATACACACACTAGGCACTAGACTAGGGATCGGCTGAACTAGGACACTTATACACTGCATTTGGTTGTGTGCGCATTTTAATTTATTATAAAAAATGGATAAAAACGGTTGAATCATCACTTGGATGTTACATTTGGTGAATGGTTGTTGCAGGCATATAGAATTTTTATTTATCATTCGGATTCTTTCGCATACATATTGGGTGCATGGAACATACATGGATTGCATTAAGGGGTTAAACTGAATTAGTAGACCTCCTGATTTTCGTATTAGCTTAGGGACATATACACAACATTTTTTATATGTGCATACAAAGCATTAGAAATTTTAAGGATAATGGGTGCCAATAGGATTGAGTTGATGCATGTAAATAATGGTTGATAATATTCATAACATTCTTTTAGCCTTGGGGATTTCGGGGACATAATACTTTAACGAGGGGAGAATGTAGCACCTCATTTTTTTTATAAAAAAATAGAGAGGATTAATAGAACATATTAATTAAAATTATATTCAGAATTGGGAAAAAATATTTCACCGTTAGATCGTTATGAAATTATGGTTCGAATATGCTTTTAGCTTGCGTAAAACGGAAGAAAAATGAATAAGATATGATCGGTTAAAGTTTGAAATTTAAATAATAAATTTAATAAATAATCAAACTTTAACAACCGTGCAATGGGCAACCCAGCCCATAACTAGGTCAACCCAATACGAGCCAGTTACGAAATATGCCTGGCACGATGCCAAGCCTGGTGTTGAACGTTTCTGGAGTTTTTTTATGATGTGTTTGTAACACCCCACACTTTTCTACGCCCAAATTTTGACAAAAATCGAAACTAAACACATCCAAGAATAGAGCATGTAAATCTGGTACCTGTAATAAATGAGCATGAGCATAATCAGAGTACGATAAGATAACTCACATCGGAAACAAAATAAGATAAACTAGTATTAACTCAAGTAATTACCTTTTTCAAAGTAAGTCACTTTTCCAATTCCGAGCATGAGAGAGAACGAGAACCGAAAGCAAAACTAAAATACCTGTGAGAACTCGACCTTCTCAAGCAACCTAGGGATGTAATAAGGAGGGAGTCAGAACAACAAAATTCCGGTGAACAGGAAATGTACAACAAGATTGTAATACATAGACATATCACGTTTGGTTCAACCCAAGATGTATTCCTATCAAGGTTAGTGATTTTAACCTAACCTTGTAGATGTTTACGTACAACCCTACTACTCTTTCCAAAGTAGTGCTCCCCAAAGTATGATACCGAGAGAGGACATTTACGCATATTTTTGTGAAGCCTTTATAACAGAGCTTAGCTGGTTACAATATCGAGATTAGACCCTAAAGTACGGAGTTTATATATCCATGTACATTCATTCGCCTATCCTTTATCACGTATTGCCTCATTATCAATGATAGATAGGGTGGATTCTTCCTGATCGCGTAAGACCCTAGGCAGGCCGATTGGTCACTTATTATTTCTCGATAATTTACTTAACGTTAACATTAATTAGAGGGCATTAGCTACGGGCCCTACTAGTTAAGGATTTCGTCATTCACGCATATACCCTTGCCCCGCATAAGGTGAGAGATGGTATTTTATCGTTCTCTATACTGTAATACCCCATTATTTCAAAGGGCACTATAATGATAAACTAATGAATAATTAATTAAATATTGGAAATTAAGTAAGACGAACTGCACCATTGCGTTCATCTTGGAATTTTGCTTAAGATAGACTCCGAGTATACGTAAAATGGACATCGTATGAGGAAGTTATTAAGCTTAGAAGTTCGTACATGCATAAGAGAAAAATATATAAACAAATCAAGTCCAGAAATTCAAAACATTTCAAAAATCAAAACGGGAAGTTGACGTGGGAGTGTGACCCGTTGGGGGTCGACCCATGCGTCGACGCACTCAAGGGGGTGTCGACCTTAGGGTCGACCCCGTGGTCGACCCACCCCAGATCCATCCAGGTTCATTTCTGGACCTGGACTAGTTTCTAAACGAGATTCGTTGGCGGTAGGCTATATATAGGACCTCATTTCTATTGTTTTTACACATAAAACCAATGGAGAACAAGATGTTGTCCCTACTTGGAATGGGTTGGCTTATTTTTCTTTAACAACGGCCTATTTGCATACAAGAATTGCTTTTGCAACATCTGCTTGTTATTCTCTATTCTTTAGATCCACCTCTGTGAGTTCATGTTATTTTTAGATATAAACATTTAACAAATAATCCCAATATGTTTATAAATCTGAATCTAAATCTATGCCAGTTAAGAATCTAATTCATACCTAAACAATATGTCATTACATGTACACCTGATCTACTATTCAATTATTATATGCATATTTCTATAATCATATGCATATTCTGTTATTATGCCTATTTCTTTTCTCTTCTCTCCCTCTTTCCCTTTTTATTTTTATAGCATGAGCTACCTTCGAGCCTAGGCCTATCGCTGGAATATGCATATGAACCAAATTAGTAATGGTCGGGAAGGATAAATTGGGGAATATCTTGGATTATGAATCATGACTGGGATTTAGGGGCATAACCTATACTGTGATCTAAAGACTAAAATTTGGGGGCATATCTTATACTGTGAATTATGACTTAAGGGTTGGGGGCATGTGAATCTGCAGGCTTAAATAATTAGATTAATTGAAACATGTAATGAAACTGTAATACTTAACCTATTTAAATCTGTGGGGGTTATATGAACCTGATAAATTGTGTGGGGGTTAAGTAAACCTGTTTGAATCGGTGGGTGTTAAGTAAATCTGTTAAATATATGGGGGGTTATATAAACCCGTTAAACTTAAAATGTTTTATCTGTTGGGGTTATGCGGGCTTGTTGATCTGTTAGGCATAAACTGTCAAAATCCTAGTAGTTGGGGTTACAAGCCTAAGGGCTGGCTCGGGTCATCTGTTGCATGGGACCCGTATCAGTTAGTAACCCATTCTGGTATCAAAGTTGGACCCCAAACTAGGTAAGGGTCAGGGCACACTTACTGAGCTAATTATAAGAGGTTCATATGGGTGGAGGTGTTCTGATAGCACGTTCCAACAGAGTCATGTACGTGCATGGTTCCGGCTTGCTCGAGAAAATAAGACGTTATAAAACCAGTAAATAGGTCAGTGTCCTTCTGGGGGTTTCCATTCTAGGGAGTGATACACCCTACTATCGGGTCGACACAGGGTATTTACGGGATAGGGAGCCGATCGACTGAGGGTAGTAATTAAGGTACATCTAGTCCTGTCTGTTTTGGTGTTCGTAGTTTCTGATTGGGGTAACACCCGTTATTTCTGTTGGGGTACATGTTATTACTGTTTGGGGGTAAAACCCGTTACTAGAAGTGCACTTAAGTCTACCATATGTTTCTGTTGAGATCATATCTGTTATACTAGTATTGGTGCAGAGAAAAGTATTTGAGAAGCGTAATCTGTTCAATTCATCATGCTTATTATGTTCAGTCTGTTATACCTACTTTATGTTATTGTTATCTCTAATCCAGTTTATAAGCCTATCATGATGCTTTTACTTATTTATATGCTAAAATTAACTGGACTCGCCAGACTTATTGTATGACCGGTTTTGTTTCCTTTTCTCTCTCTTCCTTTCCGCGTAGGTTCTCAGGGTAGGAATGCTCAGGCTTGATTAGAAATCTCTCTCTTCTGTTTCTTCTTAGAGCTGCTTAGATGTACCGCTTTGACTATTTGTCTACTCTGTTATGGCTCTTTTTGGGGACTATGATTTTATGTTACTGTACTCTGATGGCTTTAGTACAAGGCAGATACTTTTATTTGATGTAGTTGGTTTTCAGTATTTCATACTAATGTTGTAACTGGATTTGGGACCACGATGTTTTCTATTGGAAAATAAAGTCTTAAATTACCGCTGCTATTTTTATATATCTGTCTTGTGAGATTCTCTTTTTTTACCTACAACGCTACACGGAACTTAATGCGTTCTATTAAAGATTGACATTAACGGACGTGGGGTGTCACATTTGGTTTCAGAGCTGAAGGTTACAAAATAAGATAAAAGGTTTCAAAAATTGTTTTCAAAAGGTTTTAGAAAGATAGTATTTTCAAAGGAAAGTCTGTTTTTGAAAAACATATTCCCTAAAGCCATATGAAATATCTTTCGATTCGTTGTTTGAATCCCTTTTTCCTTTTCTTTTCAGCATGTCTGGGGAACCAAATATTTCCAAGGGCATTCAAATATTGGCTTGTTTCTATAGGTATCTCGAGATTTTGACACCTGCCGGAGGCCAAGCAAACGCCCCTCCCCCAGCTGCAGTCATTGTCCCTTCTCATCCTCGAGTGGATAATTTCTCCAAGATATGCAATAATTTTTATGCTATGGGAGGAAAGCCATTCCGTGGAACTGATACCTTTGTGGAAGCAAGGAATTGGCTTAAAGAGACGGAGGATTTGTTTGGGAATTTGAGGTTGACAACCGTAGGAAGATTAAGTTGGCTGTTTGGCAGCTGAAAGATGAGGCTTCGTTTTGGTTGATACTTGGGAAGATTTTCGATAGGGATTCGAGCTGAAGTTTCTATCTCAGGAAGAAAAGAGTATGCAAATGGAGAGGTTTCTGGAAGTTAAGCAAGGAAGAATGTTTGTCAAAGAGTATGTCAATAAATTCAATCAGTTAGCAAGATCTAGTTTGGAGCTGGTGAATACCCTGCACAAGAAAGCTTTGAGGTTTGTAAGAGGGTTGAATGAACCCATACATGGGTTGGCTATGTCTTATATTCTGATGGGAGAAACTTCCGAGAAGCTTATTGATATGGCATTGATGCATGAAAAGAAGCAAGGCAAAAGGAAAGAGGCTAAGACTGATAAGACACAAAACAAGAAGGTGTAGCCCAAGAAAGAATAGCAAAAGAAAGATGGGAAGAACGACAAAACTAAAAAGAAATTTCATAGTTGTGGACAGGTGTGTCATTTGAGCAAAGATTGCAGAAAAAGGAAGAATTCTTGTTTCCACTGTGTAACGTCAGACACTATTCTGGGGAGTGCCTGAAGAAACAAGGACAGGGCCAAAGGGCAGGATCTTCTGGAGGGCTATTGCATGCTCTCGAGGCCAGTGTACCGGACAAGGGTAGGAAAGTTTCTGTTGAAGGTTTGATTTCTCTTTCCGATCATCCTATTAGGACTCTTTTTGATTCTGGCGCTTTACATTCTTTTATATCTGATTCTATTGTTGTGTCTCTACACCTTAGTACTAGTATGGTTTCGGATCTCGTTGTTGTCTTAAACCCCATTCGGGGAACGACTCATTTTACTATGATTTGTTGGGGTTTGAGGATATCTGTGTTGGGTGTCGAGTTTGAGTGCAACGCATATGTGCTTGGTTTTATGGGTTATGGTTTGATTCTAGGGATGGATTGGCTAGACAAGTATGGTGTCATTCTAGACTGTGGGAGGAGGGTCATTAGATTTTTGACTTGCCATGGGAGGAATCTGGAGATTTCTTATAACCCAAGGGGGTCCGTTATGCTTAGTTTCCTTGAGTCGCTAGATGCTTCTGTCATTGACTTGCGTCTGTAGCTATAGTCCATGAGTATCCAGATGTTTTTAATGAGGTTAGGGACTTACCTCCAAGGCGCGAGATTGAGTTTTGGATATATTTGATGGATAATGCGAATCCATTCGCGTTGCCTGTGCGCCACATGGATCCTAGGGAAAGGAGGGAACTCAGTAAGCAAGTAGGGGAGCTAGTTGAGAAAGGATTTATTTGGCCAAGCATATCTGAATGGGGTGCTCTAGTTGTCTTTGCAACTAAGGCAGATGGCTCACTTCGGTTATGTGTAGATTAAAGGGAGTTGAATAAGCTCACTAAGAAGAATAGGCACCCACTTCCGAGGATAGATGATCTGTTTGAACAACTTGTTAGTGCATTTGTTTTCTCTCAGTTAGACTTGGCCATGGGTTTTCGTCAGTTGAGGGTGGTCAATGACAGTATAGACAAGACCGCATTCAGAACTCCAGATGGTTTCTTCGAGTGGCTAGTCATGCCTTTTGGGTTGACAAATGCACCCGCATATTTTGTGGATCGGATGAGTAGGGTAATCCATGAGTTTCTGAATAAGTTCGTTGTGGTCTTTGTGGATGACATTCTGATCTTCTCGAAGAGTAAGGAAGAGCATGCCCTACTTTTAGAGGAGGTTTTGAGGACTCTTCGTGTGCACTAGCTTAAGGAGAAATTCTCCAAATGTCACTTTTGGAGAGGAAGTAGGATTTCTAGGGTATGTGGTCTCCAAGGGAGGGATAGCGGTGGATCCCGCGAAAGTAGTTGCAGTTCAAGATTGGAAGATTCCGAAGAATGCAACGGAGGTGAGGAGTTTTCTTGGTTTAGCGAGCTATTATAGGAAATTTATTAAGGACTTCGCAAAGATATCAGCCTTACTCACCGGACTGATGAAGAAGAATCTAACCTTTTCTTGGGATATTGATTTTGAGGATGCTTTTCAGCGATTGAAGAGGGCACTGACAACAGCCCAAGTCTTGACTTTTCCTAATGGGAACAATATGTTCATAGTATACACTGATGCATGTGGTACGGGGCTTGGTGTCGTCTTTATGCAAAAGGGAAGTGTAGTATTTTATGGTGATTGACAGTTACGGGTTCAAGAGACGAACTACCCTACCGTGATTTAGAGTTGGCTGCTATAATATTCACACTCAAGACTTGGCGACAATATCTACTTGGGGAGAAGCTCGAGCTGTATACCAATTATAAATCTCTTAAGTATCTGTTCTCACAAAGGGATCTAAATTTGAGACAACAGAGATTGATGGAGTTACTAGCGTCCTATGATTTTTAGATTCCTTATACCCCTGGTAAGGTTAACGTGGTGGCAGACGCGTTAAGTAGGTAGAGGATGACTTTGAGTCCTCTATTCGTAGAGAGACGGAGTTTGGAGTACATATCGACCTTCGATTTTAGGCCATCTTCGGATCTTGTAACTGGTTTGTTGGCATCCTTAGAGGTGCAACCTACTCTAATGGATCTTCGCAGTGAGATGACACACAGATAGCAGACATCTTGGATAGGCTCAGTAGAGGGGAGACTTCTAGTCAGCTTACTAGATATGCCATGGATGATAGAGGGTGGTTGCGACGGGATGCAATCCTTTGTGTTCCCCGAGTTGGGAGTTTGTTGAAGACAGTCATTGATCAAGCCCATCATTCTAGGATGACTATCCATCCAGGCGGTGATAATATGTATAGAGATATGAGGAGCGTTTTCTTTTGGGCTGGATCGAAGAAAGATGTAGAAGAATTTGTCTCTCGATGTTTAGTTTGCCAGCAAGTCAAAGCTGAGCAAAGGAAGCCCGACGATTTACTTCATCCTTTGGAGGTCCCAAAGTGGAGTGGGAGAGGGACTCTATGGATTTCGTAGATGGTTTGCCTAGATCGAGGAAGGGCAACACCAGCATCTGGGTTATAGTAGACGGGCTTACTAAGAGCGCTCATTTATTCCAGTTACGGATAAAAGAACGACAGCATGGTTGGCATCAATTTATCTTCGTGAGGTAGTCCGTCTACATGGAGTATCTTCTAACATAGTGAGTGATCGTGACCTCGTCTTCACTAGTGTGTTCTGGTAGAGCCCGCATGAGGCATTTGGTACACAGTTGTGTTTAAGCACTGCATATCACCCTAAGACAGATGGGCAGACTGAGAGGGTGAATAAAGTTCTAGAGGGTCTTTTGAGGCTGTGTATCCTAGACTTCGGAGGGACTTGTTAGGAGCATCTTCCATTAGTGGAGTTTGCTTACAACAACAGTTATCAGGTTAGTATTCGCATGACACCGTTTGAGGCATTGTACGGACGACCTTGTAGATCACCAACTTATTGGTGGGAGTCTACAGATAGGCATCTACTTGGTCTTAAGATGATTAGAGAAACCACAAAAAATATTGATCTTATCCGCGAACGCATGAAGACAGCTCAGGATAGGAAGAAGTCATATGCAGATAGGAGAAGGACCAATATTGAGTTTGTGGTAGGAGACATGGTTTTCATCAAAGTATAACCTTTAAGGAACGTAGTTCACTTTGGATCGGTAGGGAAATTGGCACCAAGATTTGTAGGGCTATTTCCCATGACGGAAAGCATTGGTCAAATGGCCTATAGAGTAAAGCTACCGGAGAGCTTAGCTGGTGTTCATGATGTTTTCCAAGTTTTTCATTTGTGGAAATGTCTACATGATACAGCAGAGGTAGTTGAGCCGAGCATGCTTGAGGAAATAGAGGTAGAGCAGGAGGCGACAGTTAGACGAGTTCCCACCCGTATACTTGGATCATAGGTTAAGAAGCTTCGCAACCGAGAAGTCAAACTAATGAAAGTTCAATGGGGAGAAGACCGCGAAGATGCAACTTGGGAGACTGAAGACAAGATTCGTGCTTCGTACCCTTTTCTTTTCAAGGGTATGTTCTTAACTTCTTTTTCAAAGCTTGTATTCGTACTTGCTTCTATCATTAGAGTATATCCTATCGATCGATTCTTCGACCTTTAGGTAAAAACCCAATGGATGTAAACATGTGTTTGAAACATGTTATGTTTGATGGATGCAAGTGTTTGCTAGTGGTTGCTCGTGGATGCATACACACACATAATAGGCACTAGATCAGATCAATCACTCTCATATCGCATATGGATGTGTGTGCATTTTTATTTTTATGGATGGAAATGGGTGTACCAACATATGGATGATGCATTTGAATCGATGATTGTGCTTACATATAGAGTTTTACGTGATATACTAGGACTGTTTGCATACATGTTGGATTCATGGTACTAACATACAATGCATTAAGGAGGTCGACTGAATCAGTAGGGCGCCTGATTTTTCGCATTAGTATAAGAACATATACACACACCTTTGCATATGTTCATATAATCATTGAAAATCTTTTAAGAACAATAGATGCATGTGATTGATGGACGAGTAGATGATTGATGGATGTTAGGATATACATTCTTCTTAACTTGGAGATTTCGAGGACGAAATCCTTTAAGTAAGGGAGAATGTAACACCTCGTAATTTCAGAGAAAACTATAATGATAAACTAAAGAATACTTAATTTAATATTGGAATTGAGTAAAACATCTTCTCGAAAGCTTGCTAAAAGTGATTCCCTCGAGAGAGATTGCAAGTCCAAGATCTGGTCTTCTCTTTCTCTGTTAGCGACAACGTTGCTAGCTTGACTTCCAGCTGTGGGAGAACTAACTCATTAGATTAGCATCTAGATTTGATTCAGATTGTTGTGGGTTCCATTCAAGCTAGAATGAACTGTACCATTGCGTTCATCTCGGAATTCTGCTTAAGATAGACTCGGAGTTTGCATAAAATGGACATCATATGAAAAAGTTATTAAGCTTAGAAGTAAGTATACATATAAGAGAAATATATATGAAAAAATCAAATCCAGAAATTCAAAACAGTTCAAAAATCAAAGAGGGAAGTTAACGCGGGAGTGTCGACCCTAGGGTTGACCCACTCAAGGGGGTGTCGACCCTAAGGTCGACCCCGTGGTCGATGCACCCCAGATCTATCCAAGTTCATTTTCTGAATCTGGACTTGTTTCTGAACGAGATTCGCTGGTGGTAGCCCATATATATGACCTCATTTCTATTGTTTTTACACATAAAAAACAACAGAGAACGAGTTTCTGCCCCTGCTTGGATTGAGTTAGCCTATTTTACTTCAACAACGACCTATTCACATACAAGAATTTCTTCTGCAACATCTTCTTGTTATTCTCTGTTCTTTAGATCTAATCTCTGTGAGTTCATGGTTTTTTTAGATATAAACATTTAATATGTAATCCTAACATATTTATAAATCTGGATCTAAACCTATGCCTGTTAAGAATCTAATTCATACCGAAACAGATATATCATTACATGTACACCTAATCTACTGTTCAGTTCTTATATGCCTATTTCTGTTATCATATGCATATTCAATTGTTATGCCTATTTCTGTTCTTTCTCTCCCTCTTCCCCTTTTTATTTTTATAGCCTGGGCTACCATCAAGCCTAGGCCTATCACTGAAATATGTGAATGAACGAAATTGGGAATGGTCGAGAAGGATAAATTGGGGCATATCTTTTATTATGAATCATGACTGGGATTTTGGGGCATAACCTATACTGTGATCTAAAGACAAAAATTTGGGGCATATCTTATACTGTGAATTATGACGTGAGGGTTGGGGGCCTGTGAATCTGTAGGCTTAATAATTAGATTAAGTGAAACATGTAATGAAACTTTAACACTTAACCTGTTTAAATCTGTGGGGGCCATATGAACCTGATAAATTGTGTAGGGGTCAAGTAAACCTGTTTGAATCGGTAGGGGTTAAGTAAATCTGTTAAATCTGTGTGGGGGTTATACGAACCCGATAAACATAACCTATTTTATTTGTTGGGGTTATGCGGGCTTGTTAATCTGTTAGGCATAACCTGTCAAAATGCTAGTGGTTAGGGAAACAAGCTTAGGGGGTGGCTTGTGTCATCTGTTGCATGGGACCCGTATTAGTTAGTAACTCATTCTAGTATTAAAGGGGGACCTCGAACTATATAGGGGTCAGGGCACGCTTACTGGGCTGATTATAAGAGGTTCATATGGGTGGAGGTGTTCTGATAGCGCGTTCCAATGGAGTCATGTGCGTGCATGGGTCCGGCTTGCTTGGGAAAAAAGACATTATAGAACTAATAAATAGGCCTGTGTCCTTTTGGGCGTTGCCACTTTAGGGAGTGGTACACCCTACTGTAGGGCCGACACAGGGTATTTACGGGATAATTAGCCGATCGATTGCGGGTAGTAATTAGGGTACATATAGTCCTACCTGTTTAAGTGCCAATAGTTTTTGACTTGGGTAACACCCATTATTTCTGTTGTGGTACCTGTTATTACTGTTTGGGGTTAAACCTGTTACTAGAAGTACACCTAAGTCTACCATATGTTTCTGTTGGGATCATATATATTATACCAGTGTTGGTGCAGAGAAAAGTATTTGATAACCGTAATTTGTTCAGTTCATCCTGCTTATCATGTTCAGTCTGTTATACCTACTTTATGATTTTGTTATCTCTCATCCAGTTTATATGCCTATCATGATGCTTTTACTTATTTATATGCTAAAATTAACTGGACTCGCCAGACTTTATGTATGACCCGTTTTGCTTCCTTTTATCTCTCTTCCTCCCCCTAGGTTCTCAGGGTGGGAACGCTTAGGCTTGATTAGGAATCTCTCCCTTCAGTTTCTGCTTGGAGCTGCTTAGATGTACCGCTTTGACTATTGGTCTACTCTGTTATGGCTCTTTTTGGGGAATATGATTTTATATTACTATAATATGATGGCTTTAGCACAAAGCAGATACTTTTATTTGATGTAGTCGGTTTTCAATATTTCAGATTAATGTTGTAATTGGATTTTGGACCACAATGTTTTCTATTGGAAAATAAAGTTTTAAATTTCCGCTGCTATTTTTATATATATGTCTTGTGATATTCTATTTCTTATTACCTATAATGCTTCATGGAACTTAATGCATTTTGTTAAAGAGTGACATTATCGGAAGAGGGTGTCACATATACCTTTTATCCGACCTTATTAGATAACCCCCTAAATCGCTTATTACTTCTCGTAGGATAGGTAGCTATATCTGAAGTTTTATGTTTCCAGATTTGGGTAGGCCACACCTGCCATTTAAGACCCCTTAACCGAAAGTCCTATTCCCAGGTGGACTCCTCAACCGTAGCCGCTTAAGACCCAAGGAAGCGGACTATACGTGAAGGTTATGGGATTCGTACACCCATTTGCCTTTTGCCCTTTCCCTATTTGGATAAAGTAGGCTATGTTATTAAATTATTCCTGTTTAGTCCCTCTACATGAAAATACTATACCTATTTGATTCATTATCGTCACGAGTTTATATGGGTAATAAAATTTTATATTATTAACCTACTAAGTCCAACTATATTATAAAGTAGTGGATATGGAAAGTTATGTCCTTTTTACCCTAGGATATTTATTTAAACATTTCCCAAATTTGGACTTAGTAATTAAATAATAATTCAATACCCATAAATCCCCTCTTCTTCTATCGATAAGTTTATTGCCATTTATGACCATAACAGTCATATTTTCCTAAGGCGACCTTTAACCTTAGATATACTTATTTTATCAGTCCTGAAGTGTCTATTTGTTGTACCCCAAAATACATTTACTATTCTTATCTATTTATTTATCTATTTATTGGTTGACTTATATATATATATATACACACACACACACACTCATTCACCAGACCTTTCACATTAAGTTGACTACTAGTGGATGCTGGATTTGCCTGTCGGTTCCGGGCAGACTTCTACCACAAGTTGAACTTAACCTTATGTCTTACTGCATTTATATTATGCATTAGACCCCTCACACTAAGTTGATCCCCTTTTGATGCTGGATTTTCCTGTTGGTTCCAGGCAGACTTCTTCCACAAGTTAAGCTTAACCTCGTGTCAAATTTCCTAAATGGGGTTCACAACATTTATCCTAATTGGTTTTAGGAATTATAACCATTTTCCTATCACATTTATTTTCCCTCAATCAATATTGGTTACAATGGTTATTTATTGATTTGCAGTCCTGTTTATGGCAATTAATTATATTGATTGCTACGAATGGTCACTACAAATATATTAATTCAATATGGATTACATTTACATATAATTCCATAATTGAACCTTATCCAAACAATCATACATTCGATATAATGTAAATTTTACCATTTTACGCTGATGTAAGCGGATAATGTGTATATATATATATATTATATTTATGTTTTCGTGTGGTCAACGTAGTAGTTATTGTTATTATTATTATCTTTAAATTAAAAGATTTAGTTTAATCGATAACCAAACATTCCCTTTTTGCATTCAATCTTGCCAAAAGTTTTTAATTCTGACAAAAGACCATTAGCCGTAATCATTGTAAATTATGCCTAATTAGTGTAATTGACATATTTCAAAATCATAAGAAATATATGTAAATATATAATTTGGAATGGTTAATGCAAATTACACGTAAATATATATAATTATATTTATATGTACATTTGCACCACTTTTCCCTTTTAATCCTTTTTATCATATCCCTTGTGATTTTAGAATAATGCCTTTTTTAAAAAGAAGGAAAATGACATATTTACAACGATTAAGCCAAAATCCAACAATATTGAATACAACCTGGCATATTTCTTTTAGCATCACAATCACAAAATTCACCTTTTATCCAAATTCACATAATTTATTATTTAACACCGAACTAACGATCTAGAATGTAACTACATCTAATTTTTTTTAATGGGACTGACTTTCACATCTACAGTGTTATGCAACAATTACAACATATTTTACAGCATAACTGTAGGAACATGTGTGAACAAGTTTAAGAATCCTACAATTGATATTATGCATAACCACGACTTTCAATTCACAAGTTTTAACAATGTTTATAATCAGATCTGATGGTTGTCAATCAAATTACAATACTTAAATGAACATATCTGATAGGAAATAGGCATAAAAAATTAGATCTAATTCAAACGAAATAGATAAGTTATAAAAACTGTATTTGTAAATTTCCACTCACCTTATAGCCCCCAAATCCAAAGTCTGAACTCTTTAGGCCTACAATCCCCAAATTCTTATAAACGTACAATTTATCTGGAAAGGGGAAAATTCCAGATCTGTAGAGATATAAGAAAACAGGAAGAGAGAGGAGAATCTGATTTTGAGCATCAAATTGCATTCGTTTCCATTATATCTGCTAATCCTTTTAATTTCGTATGAATTGGATTTGATCTGCTTGTATGAATATATTTTTATTTTAGAAATTAGGTTTGGAGAAGGAGGAAAATGGCAGAGCTTCGCTGCCACTGTAGATTTGTGTAGAAATGAATGAGACCTTACCCCTTTATTTATAGGAGTGGAAATGACCTAGAGCCATTAGATTTATTTAGATTAACATCCGTTCATTTGTATTATAAAATATAACGAAATTGCCCCTCAAAACCTAGCCGTCATTAGACAGTTCAAGCCCAGAGCGGTCAACACCCACCTGCGGAGTGGTCGACCGCCCTTCGGCTATAATGCCCAATGAAGGATGGTTAAAGAGGGAAATGAATTTATTAATTATTCTATTTATTTATTTCCATTCGTATTTCGTCCGTAACTTTTTCATACGGGCTCCTATCGCGAAGTTCCAAACATGAAAGTTGACTTGAATTCCGAGACGAACGCATTAGTCAAAGTTTCATGGTCAAATTCCATCGTTTGCGAAAAATCCTATTTTTGAGATTTGAATTAAATAACTAATTGTTGTCAAAATTCCAAGTTGTTATATTCTTCCCCTTAAAAGGAATTTCGTCCCAAAATTTTGACACCTAGTTATCCGTTACTACACAACCAATTTGTGTTCATCCACTTTGCAACCATTTGTATATGTACATAGTGTACATAATGCATTTCAAACATAAAACATGCATGCAAGATGATTCTAAATCGGGCCCTCTATATGTATGCAATAAATTTCTAAACACTTTTGAAAACAAGATGCAAAACATCTTAATTATACTGGCTGTTCTATATGAATGCAAATTTCAAAAATTCTTTTTCATCCATAACCCTCACACAACTGTTAGTAGAAGTGCGAAGAAACAAATTTTGCGTCTAAACACTACCATCCAAAAAGTAACACAATCGAATCGTTCCCTATTTTATTTCTCCTAAACCAGGAAAAAGGAAATCAAGAGAAGAAATTTAACATTTTGGCCACTTAAAATTGTTCCATTTCCCGCCTTACATTGGAATTTCCACCTCAGTTACCCAAAATACTATGAAAATTTCCATCTGTGACTGTAAAGGAGGCTTAAAACAAGCTCTAAAACGTAAAATGAGTTAATTAATAGCTCACGCGCATCATTGACAATGTATGGAAACAATGTTTCCAAGGCTTAGACAACCCTTTCCTTGTTACCGTTAACGTTTTTACCATATCGTCTGTCCTATTGCATCGCTAAAACACGCACATGAAGCATCCAAACATCTTTCTTACGCTATTCATGTAATAAAAAATCAAAAAATTTCAATAAAATAAATTTCCACTTGAAAACTTGTTATGTTTATTTTGAAAATTTCATTTCAAAACCATTTCACTTTCCTATAAAATAAGAAAATGATAACAAGTTTTTCTTCAAACATTGTTTTCCAAAAACTTTAAAAATGTACTTTGCGGAAATTTAAATGGTCCAAGTCACACATTGGCAAAAAAGGAAGTCAGTCATGCCAAAAATGCGAAAACTGAAACTACACACAAAAGACAAAAAATAGATTTTAGCTTTAACAAGGAATGGTGATTTATTTATTTATATACCCATAAAATTTATCCAACATAGAATTCTATTCCTTCCAGCTCTAGGACAACTGTTAGTTGAATAGGCATGCGTGAATGACATAAACATCTCTAATCACAGAAATATCATTAACCTAAGTCGCGTGATTTAAACAACACTAACAGTTACAAGCACGAATTATCACAATGCCAAGAACCGGATGCTGGAAAGGGGAAACAACAAAGACGACGAAAAAACAACAACACTAAAAACTCCGAAAACAACAGCTATAAACAATGAGATGTCCTGCTCCGCGGTTGGAGCTCAAACCAATTTTTATGATCTTTAATTAACCATATCACGGTAACAAAATGCTCAATCAAATGTTACAAACACTATTGGTATTATTGGAGGTTTCCGCATCATCATATCTACTAAGAGAGAATTTATGATGAGAAAAGAAACCTACTACAAAACTGCTTCTCAAGGAAATCCACCAAATATTGTCTAAGGAAAAAATGGATAGATGAAATTATAGAAAATAACCCCATGAGATAACACACAAGAACAACAAGCTGAATCAAATATGATGCGACACTAAATGATGATTATTTCGTCGATCAAACAAAAGATTAATTCCCATATTGTGAGACAAATCTAGCCATAACCTCCCATTTATAGAACGATGTGCTAAATGGGTCACACGTCTACATGGGCGGTTCAAACATAGATTCCCGACATTAAAAAAAGATATTTGCTGCAAAATCTCCCAAGTCGGTCAAACAAAATACCATATAATTCTGCATACAACATAGATTCCTCTAAAATCTCATTGAGATTCTTCTCATCTAAAGATAGCTTATTCTTCATCTCCAAAACAACGATTGCCTTTGAAAGAACCTATTCTAACAAGGTATAACAAAAGAGGATGCAGCGCAAACAACAACATATTCTAACATCTCAAAGCAACTGGGCGGTGCAAGTCCAACTGCCTCGACAAATTTTCTTAGCCCTAAAGAGGTGAGACCTTTTTGCTCATTCCGATCCAACCAAATGATCTCTAGCTAAGGATGAGACTTCAATTGTGTGAGTAAGATCGAATATTGCAACCAGGTATTATAGGCTAAGAAATGGTCGGAGAGAAGGAATTAGATCTTGACGTACTAGTGAGGCAAGATCTAATGCACAAACTAGCGCGAAAAGGTGGAGGCGAGGTGACGACAAAGAAAGAGAAGAAGAATAGAGACATGGTCCGGCTAGATAGGGAGGGAAGGACGAAAGATGGAAGTTAAAGGGGTAATTTGGATGCAACTTTATGGTTGAGTCCTAGGTCCAAGTTGTACCAAAACTCATCAATTAGTTGACCATTCTTGCATAACGCTAAATGGTCAACTATTTAATGGCTTTGGACAAAGATTGAACCTTGACCTTATTAGGTCAGGTTAATATATTAATTGTCCTGCGTTATCTTTTAAGATTTGACGCGATCCGAAAAATAATTATCCTCATCACCGTATTATTTAAAGACCATAGTTAAACTCCGAACCAACTCTAAAGATTTATAGTCTCAATAACAATGCTGTGACTACACAACGAAAGAACTAAAAACAGGAAATTAGTTAGAAATCCGAAATAAAATTAAAATGGATTTTCCCCTTAACTAGCAGACACAAACAGACAACTCACGAAATCAAATACCCTAAAAATTAAGATGAAGGATTTTCCGTACCCTTTTCGAATAAAAATTTAAAACTTTTCCAAAAATGGAATTTATTATAATCTAACGGTTTCGTATTTATAAATCCATTTTATTATTATTATTATTATTATTTATATTCCACTTCATATTTCAAACTGAAAAAAAAACTTTTCTTGTTCAGAAATGTTGGGGCTATTAAAATATTAAGCATTAATTGTGATGATTTCAATAAATTATCCAATATATACAGGAAGATGGATACTAAAAATCACAAGGAATAGATATTTATTATTC
Source organism: Allium sativum (assembly GCA_030737875.1). Taxonomy (NCBI): domain Eukaryota; kingdom Viridiplantae; phylum Streptophyta; class Magnoliopsida; order Asparagales; family Amaryllidaceae; genus Allium; species Allium sativum. The sequence continues at coordinate 90,869,446 of CM060910.1, read as the reverse complement.
TTAAATTTAGTGGCATATTCCTTGTCATTTCTAATTTCATCTTTCCGAATATTTGGATTGTATTTATTACAATAACCCAATAGCCCTATAATTTTGAAACACGAATATATTAAAATTCTAAAAACCATATCTTTGCAAAACTAGGCCTTCATAAAATCATTTTCCGAAACTGTATTTCAAAACTTTCAGATCCCATTTTTATTTTTCCAAATAGTTTTAAAATAAAATTTCCTCGAATACAAGGCCAAGAACTCAATTGAATGTTTCAATAAAGGTAGATTCGAAAATTCAACGAAGTAACGAATGGATATACCTCATAATTGTATTTCCAAAATAGATACGACATATCAATGTGAACTTTTCCCGTTTTAGATCGAGCAATGGTCTTAATCGGAACTACATATGAAGTCTAAAACCAGAAATCGTGAATATCTTGATTGTAGCTTGATTTTCGTCCAGTCTCCAAACTTGAATCAACGGAATTCACCATATGTTGTCCTCATGCCCTTCACGACGAGATCACCAACGTACTGTGGGGTATGATAGAATTGGCTAGAAATCGAACACAACATATTTCAACTCTTAGCCATTTAAAGCCCATTTTATATATTTAGTCCCAAAACTAATTCATCATTGAAATAAAATAAAATAAAATCGAGTAATAAAGACGAAGAAAAATAGTAAAGAAAATCGAATTATGTTCTCTCACGAGTCCTAATTTAACTAATTCATCTGATTGTTTAACCTAGAATCTGATATCAAATGTAAAACCCCACACTTTTCTATGCCTAAATTTCGACAAAAATCGAAACTCAAACACATCCAAGCATGGAGCATGTAAATTTGGAACCTGCAATAAATGAGCATGGGCATAATCAAAGTACGATAAGATAACTCATAACGGAAACAAAATAGGATAAACTACTATTAACTCAAGTAACTACCTTTTTCAAAGTAAGTCACTTTGCCAATACCGAGCATGAGAGAGAACGAGAACCAAAAGCCAAACTAAAACACATGTGAGAACCCGACCTTCTCTAGCAACCTGGGTTTGTAATGAGGACCGGGGGGGGGGGGTCAGAAAAACAAAATTCTGGTGAACAGGAAATGTACAACACAAATTACAATACTCATATGTATCCTGTTTGGTTCAACCCAAGATGTATGACTATCAACTTTAGTAATTATAACCTAACCTTGTAGATGTTTATGCACAACCTTACTACTCTTTCCAAAGTAGTTTCGCAAATGTATAATACCAAGATAGGACATTTACGCATATTTTTGTGAAGCCTTAATACCATAGCTTAGCTGGTAACTATATCGAGATTAGACCCCTGACCACGGAGTTTCTATATCCATATACTTTCATTAACTTATCCTTTATCATTTATTGCCTCACTATCAATGATAGATTGGGTGGATTCTTTCTGATCGCTTAAGACCCTAGGCAGGTTGATTGGTCACTTATTATTTCTCGGTAATTTACTTAATGTTAAGATCAACTAGAGGGCAATAGCTATGGGCCCTACTAGTTAAGGCTTCCATTATTCATGTATATACTCCTGCCCTGCATAAGGTGAGAGATGGTATTTTATCGTTCGCTATACCTTCTAGCTGACTTTATTAGATAACCCCTTATGTAACACCCCGCCTCCGCTAGGGTCACTCGCAAAGGAATGCACTAGCTTTAGAGGGGCATTATTGGTAAACATGCACAGAAATATCACAAGACAGAACATATAAAATAGCGGAAGTAAAATCAAACTTTCATAACATGAATAAATAAGGTCTAAAGCCTTTTACACCAGAGTACATCAAAACCTGTCTTGCAATAGTAAAGAAGCATAAAGACATTTTCATAAATTATTCCCCAAGTAAAAACAGTAAAGTAGCCATTAGCCAAGAAAAGTCCAAGCCATCCATGATGACCTTCAAGCAGAAGAAGTCCGAACTAAAAACAGTATTTCCTCCCTGTAACCTGGGGGGGTGAAACGGAAGAAAAGAGGCGAAACAAAACGGGTCAGTCAAAAAGACTGAGTAAGCCCTAACTACTATTAGCATAAAAACTAGTAAAGTTAAGTGATATGAGAAACTGAGATGAACATAAGCATGATAACAAGATAGATAAGCTAAATCAAAATAACAGGATGAACTACTGAACTCAGATAAACTAAGGTGTCATGATAAATTACGATGTCAAGATAAAATAAGGTATCACATCGTCAGGTTTCTATCAAGTATAATATCCCCAAGATATCTGTCACGTATAACGCCCAGTGATATCTATCCTGTATTTTAGCTCTGCACCTACTGTACTAGTATCCCCACCGTGTCATGTGTTAACCAAGAATGACCTTCACTCAAAAGTCGTGTAATGGTCCATGTCAACCTAATATATCGCATATATAGGTTACTCAATTTGTATGTTTTATTCCATGTAAATGTTCAGTCCCTTGTCGTAGACCATACGGGCTTTCCCATGAGATTCTATATTACTTTAACATAGTTCCATGATCCTTAAGATCGGTTTGGACTGTTACCCTAAACCTAGCCAGGGTCTTCCAACATGAATTATCGTTTGTACAACTAGGACTTATGCTACCTAGGGCTACTAGGGATTATGCTTACCTATTGCACGTTTTCGTATCTCGGTTTGGGTTCAACCACCTAGGGCCACTAGGGATTACGCTAACCGCCAACCGCGCCCTTTTCCCACGCATTCATCGTGAATCGCTTTTCCATGACTGTATGCACATGTATCACATCGTGCCATCCGAGTCCTGTCACAGGGCAAATCAAGAAATACAGGACTCGGTCGGGAGCTTTCGACTTATCTGTCGATGCAGATGCTAAGGTCTGTTTTTCTTATACGTGGCTATGGTCCCACGAGACCACTCCCTCAACTAGTGAAAGACAAGACAGGATAAATCCTGTATGAGAACACAACACTGGCCAACCCACATCCAAGCCTTACCGCAACCATAATTAGATAGCAATTATGGTCTATTGGGTGTTCTCTGCCTTTCCGTATGTACACGCTTGACCAAAGACGGTAGGTAGCCTGACGAAATGCTATCTAGGGTACGACCGTGTATCGTCGACTATCCCCTATCCATCCCCGTCTTTAGGTCGCTCGTATAGCAACCAAGGCATACTCTTGGTTCTTCTAACGCAGACCTTAACCTCTCATGAGCCTAGTATAATCACCTGGCAGCTCATAGAGGGATACCAAGAATACCCTCACGTTCCCCGAAGCCGCTGCTTCGTTACCCAGTTCGCTGGAGCCTTTATCCAAATCAGATACTTTCTCCTACTCGTATACTTAAATGATGACCTACCGTATTAGGTTACTCATCTATCTATGAACTGGTCTAAACTTCCTTGACTAAGAATCATTACTTAGTTATTCTTCAACTAAGGTTTACCACTTAGCATTGTTCCCGTTATCCTTGTTAACTACGGTTATCCACCTAATCCTCAGAACTAGGGTTTACATAATGGATTAAGTGTCACTTAAGTTCATGACTTAACCCGTCTACAAATCCTATCAAAATTGGCTAAGTATCCAAGTTCAAGGCTTAACCCTACAAACCATGCTCAAGTTGGTTAAGTATATTAAGCAATTCACGACTTAACCTCGTCCAATTATCATTCTAGATTGGTTAAGTATATATTAACTTGACCCTATCAATTTACTTAGTCAAATCGGTCAAGTGTATTCAAGCGATTCGTGAATTAGCCTTATCATGTTTTCACGTTATATTGGTTAAGTATTGGTTAACTTAACCACAATAAATTAATGAGTTAGATTGGATAAGTATAGGTCACTTAACCACATCAATTCATCACGTTTAGATTAGTTAAGTGTTTAACTTAACCCCATTAAACTACCAAGTGGGATTAATTAAGTCTAGGCTAACTTAACCCCATCCGATTTCCATGTTTAGACTAGTTGAGTCTAATCTTAACCCCATTCGTTAACCGTATTTTTCGGTTAAGCGTCATTAAGAAAACTTACTTAACCTTACCAAGTTATCGCGTTGGATTGATTAAGTGTTGGTTAACTTAACCCCATCCACTAGTCATATAAAAATGGTTAAGTGTCATTAGGCAAATCAAGTTACTTAACCTACCCAACCTTGTCATGTTTTGTTAAGTATCATTAGCCTAATCAAATTACTTAACCCATTTGTCCATGTCATATTTGGTTAAGAGTCATTAATCAAATTAACTTAACCCTATCATGTGGCATTAATTACTTAATGCACCTTCACCTCTCACATTAGACTTTGTTGTGGTTACTAGTTAAGCCGGTCGGTTCCGGGTAGCTTTACACCACAACTTGGTCTAACCTCGGTTCAAGCACAACATGACCAACTTCTCACATTGGGTCCTATTGTTTGCAACTACTAGTTAGGCCGGTCGGTTCCGGGTAGTTTTACGTTGCAAACTCAACCCAACCTCGAGTTGGCCACACTTATATTATCTAAGTGTCATGTCCATCATGTTTCCCAAAACATGTTACAAGTTTTCAAGCATTTGGGTAGACCTAACTTAATAGGTAAATTCCCAAAGGGTAGACCTAACTTAATAGGTAAATTCCCAAGCTTATGTTTTTATGCATACTTACATGTCAACTTCCATGTTATATTTCAAGTCATGTTTTCAAGTTGTATTTTCATGTCATTAGAAATTACCCATAACATAACCCAACGCTTTTAAACTCGCATATACGTTCGCGACAACGTAATGGATTAAAAGAAGAGACTTGGCAAAGGCATGACAAAAATGGATATTAAGCCACAAGTTAATCATGGTGGCAAATGAGGCACAAATGTGTTCATTAACTTGCATGTTACATTCTTAAGCCTCAAAACATGCATAAACCCAAACTTGGCACATAAGCGAATCATGGTGACAAAAGATATGGAATGATGACTAGTAACTCGCATATATCATCATATAAGGGTTATGACTTCATATGCAAGTTGACATAAAGGTTATGAGGGTTCTCATGTTGCCTAATGCAACATTTCAACATAAAGGTTGTAGCTTTTAGCTCACAAGATCAAGATAATGACTTCATAAACTTGCATGACATGATAGCATGTATCATACTCAATGATCAAACCCAAACTTGCAACATGAACATTTAACTTCATAGTTAATATCTAAGAGTAGGGAAAGGGCTTACATTGCTATGAAGGCACAAAAGATATGACAAAGCCCTTATGCAACCAAATAGACCCAAAATGCAAGCTCTAACATAAAAACCCTTGAGCCAAAATGATCAAAACCCTTGCTTTATGATGAAAAGATAGAAACTTGACTTGAATGCAAGCTAATGACACTCATACAAGCTTGAAAACACTTGTATGCATGGAAAATCTCTCATAGAAACCATTTAGAAATTTTATGAAGAGAGTGGAGGCCATGAGAGGTAAAATTTTGCCATAGTTTAGTTGCATGAATGAATAATGAGGATTTAGGATAGGTTAGGGTCTTATTTATAGATTAGGCAAGTGTTTTAGGCCATAGGATTAAACCTAGATTCAATCCAAGTCATCAAAGCATGTCTTGGGGAAGAAGTCAAGTGTAGGAACCATCTAGGGCCTTTAGATTAAAGATGAACCATGAGAACCATCCAAATGCAAAATCTGCGTTTGAGCGAATCGGCCCACGGGTTGACAGCCAAACACCCTGGATTAACCCCTAGTCGACCGAGCGGGCTCGGGTCGACCTCAAAAATCGGCCGGTTCGGTTATTCCCCTCTCCCAATTCGCTGTTTTGAACATTTTTGCATATTTATTTATTTAATTTTCAATTATATATATATATCAATATTTATATATTTCTCTGCGCAACCCATTTCACTTAATTAAGTATACTTTAATTTGGGAATTTTTCGTGAAACTTCGCGAGGCCATATCTTGGTCATACGGACTCCGATTTTCGAAAACTCGGACTCTATTTCGCGTATTTTTCCGAGACGAACGCAATGGCTTAGCCCGTTTCCCTTGATTCAGATTTTACAATTTAATTCTGCCTCCATTTATGTTATAACAGGTTATTGAAAATACGGGTTGTTACATTCTCCCCACCTTTTAGGATTTCGTCCCCGAAATCTCCAAGTTAGGAAGAACATATCCTACCATCCATCATCCATCTACTCAAAACATCATCCACAAGCAACCATTGTCCTTAGATGATTTCTAATGCTGTATGAATATATGCAAAACGTGTGTGTACATGTTCCTTAGCTAATGCTAATGATCAGGCCTGAATAATCTTTCTAATGCAAAATATGTATAGTGCCATGAATCCAACATGTATGCAAATAGTCCTAGTCATATAGATACTATATGCGTGCACAATCATTCATTCATATGCAACAACCGCATGATAATACATTCGATTTCATCCATAAACAAGTATAAATACTCGTGCATATGCAATATGAAATGTGACCGAGTCGAGCTAGTATCTAATGTGTATTCGCGCATCCACGAGCAACCACTTGCAACCACTTGCAACCATATCAATCATAACATGTTTCAAATACATGTTTACATCCATAGGGTTCTACCTAGAATTCCCTGAAACAGGGTCGAGAAGATAAACAGGACAAACTCCTTACAGGGTTTGTAACGGAGAATAGGACCGAGAGGATGTCCACAAAAGATAGCCTACAAGTAAGCTCTACAGAAAACAGGGATCAAGGATATACTCCCAAAAGGAGATATCATGCGCGTATCTAGTCTTTGACCATCAAAGTCGTCTTTTAACTTCGCGATTTTGTAGCTTCTTATTCCTGTTTCCATAACATGAGCTGGAACTCATTTCTTCGTCGCCTCTCGTTCCACTTGCACTTATCCTTTTCCTAGAATACTTGACGCAAACATGACTGCGTACTCATGATCTCATGCAAGCTTTCCAAAATTCACTAGTGAATCTTGGATCTCGTTTATATACTATAAGGTATTCCATGTAGAAGAACTTTCTCTTGAAAGTAAACAGATGTCAATCAGGTTATCATGCGCACTTACTAGGGTGATCTCTATAACCCATGCATAAATGAAGTAAACCATCCGTCTTATTGGCGAACACCACTCGATCGGGCTTCAAATTTCCAATAAAGGCATCAAGGGATTCTAAGTAACTAGTCATGACAGAACCTCAAATGGTTACCCGATACTTCGAGGGCATTACCAAGGCTAGTCAAAAGGTCTAACTACCCTCCTATCAAAACCGAGAGTGGAACCCCCTACTGGATAACCACTTCATCCCTAGAATCCATCCATAGCTTATAAACATAAGCATTATCTCCAAACTCAACAGTTGGCATAGACATTCCCAAATACAAACAAGTCATGTATAAATGGACTGATTCTCCAATAGGACTTTGAGACAAAAATGGGATTCTCTATTACGCTAGTACTTAAGGTGCAGAGACTCAACTATCGAAGCAGACTTAAATGATACGAACAACGAAGTCCTAACGGGATGATAGAGAAGAAAAGCTAAACCTTTAACAAGATCGTTACCCTCCATCCGAGGTACTCTAGAAATGAGAGCATACTACTGCCCTCCCGATGATCTTGTCCTTGTCCCATAATACTTAACTATCCGCCCCGTTTTACCATGCCAAAGGTACTCTCTCATCATGGGTTTCATTGTTCATCTTTCTCCCTCCTTTGAGGACTAAGCCATACCAACAAGTTGCTCATCCTTAAGCTCGTATCCTTAATCCTTCTTTCTCACGATCCTTTCTTATAACGCGGCCACTGGTCTCTCGAGAACCACCTCCATCGTATGGAAAGCACTTTCGTAGGTAGAAAAGACTAGTCGCAGTTAAAACTACCGTGACTACAGATGGAGGAAAGAAAGGAAAAGAGACTCAATTAAGGAAACAAGGATAGTGCTAATGGCCTTTGGGGAATAGCCTTTTTCTTTTAAAAGAAAATTTTCTTGAAAAATGCTTCTTTGTAAACGGTTTTTTTTCAAATAGTTTTCAGAAGGTCTTTAAAAACTTTTGCCCAGTCTGGTAACCTTCTGCTCTGATACCACGTGTAACACCCCGCCTCCGCTAGGGTCACTCGCAAAGGAATGCACTAGCTTTAGAGGGGCATTATTGGTAAACATGCACAGAAATATCACAAGACAGAACATATAAAATAGCGGAAGTAAAATCAAACTTTCATAACATGAATAAATAAGGTCTAAAGCCTTTTACATCAGAGTACATCAAAACCTGTCTTGCAATAGTAAAGAAGCATAAAGACATTTTCATAAATTATTCCCCGAGTAAAAACAGTAAAGTAGCCATTAGCCAAGAAAAGTCCAAGCCATCCATGATGACCTTCAAGCAGAAGAAGTCCAAACTAAACAACAGTATTTCCTCCCTGTAACCTGGGGGGGTGAAACGGAAGAAAAGAGGCGAAACAAAACGGGTCAGTCAAAAAGACTGAGTAAGCCCTATCTACTATTAGCATAAAATCTAGTAAAGTTAACTGACATGAGAAACTGAGATGAACATAAGCATGATAACAAGATAGATAAGCTAAATCAAAATAACAGGATGAACTACTGAACTCAGATAAACTAAGGTGTCATGATAAATTACGATGTCAAGATAAAACAAGGTATCACATCGTCAGGTTTCTATCAAGTATAATATCCCCGAGATATCTGTCACGTATAACGCCCCGTGATATCTATCCTGTATTTTAGCTCTGCACCTACCGTACTAGTATCCCCACCGTGTCATGTGTTAACCAAGAATGACCCTCACTCAAAAGTTGTGTAATGGTCCATGTCAACCTAATATATCGCATATATAGGTTACTCAACTTGTATGTTTTATTCCATGTAAATGTTCAGTCCCTTGCCGTAGACCATACGGGCTTTCCCATGAGATTCTATATTACTTTAACATAGTTCCATGATCCTTAAGATCGGTTTGGACTGTTACCCTAAACCTAGCCAGGGTCTTCCAACATGAATTATCATTTGTACTAGGACTTATGCTACCTAGGGCTACTAGGGATTATGCTTACCTATTGCACGTTTTCGTATCTCGGTTTGGGTTCAACCACCTAGGGCCACTAGGGATTACGCTAACCGCCAACCGCGCCCTTTTCCCACGCATTCATCGTGAATCGCTTTTCCATGACTGTATGCACATGTATCACATCGTGCCATCCGAGTCCTGTCACAGGGAAAATCAAGAAATACAGGACTCGGTCGGGAGCTTTCGATTTATCTGCCGATGCAGATGCTAAGGTCTGTTTTTCTTATACGTGGCTATGGTCCCACGAGACCACTCCCTCAACTAGTGAAAGACAAGACAGGATAAATCCTGTATGAGAACACAACACTGGCCAACCCACATCCAAGCCTTACCGCAACCATAATTAGATAGCAATTATGGTCTATTGGGTGTTCTCTGCCTTTCCGTACGTACACGCTTGACCAAAGATGGTAGGTAGCCTGACGAAATGCTATCTAGGGTACGACCGTGTATCGTCGACTATCCCCTATCCATCCCCGTCTTTAGGTCGCTCGTATAGCAACCAAGGCATACTCTTGGTTCTTCTAACGCAGACCTTAACCTCTCATGAGCCTAGTATAATCACCTGGCAGCTCATAGAGGGATACCAAGAATACCCTCACGTTCCCCGAAGCCGCTGCTTCGTTACCCAGTTCGCTGGAGCCTTTATCCAAATCAGATACTTGCTCCTACTCGTATACTTAAACGATGACCTACCGTATTAGGTTACTCATCTATCTATGAACTGGTCTAAACTTCCTTGACTAAGAATCATTACTTAGTTATTCTTCAACTAAGGTTTACCACTTAGCATTGTTCCCGTTATCCTTGTTAACTACGGTTATCCACCTAATCCTCAGAACTAGGGTTTACATAATGGATTAAGTGTCACTTAAGTTCATGACTTAACCCGTCTACAAATCCTGTCAAAATTGGCTAAGTATCCAAGTTCAAGGCTTAACCCTACAAACCATGCTCAAGTTGGTTAAGTATATTAAGCAATTCACGACTTAACCTCGTCCAATTATCATTCTAGATTGGTTAAGTATATATTAACTTGACCCTATCAATTTACTTAGTCAAATCGGTCAAGTGTATTCAAGCGATTCGTGACTTAGCCTTATCATGTTTTCACGTTATATTGGTTAAGTATTGGTTAACTTAACCACAATAAATTAACGAGTTAGATTGGATAAGTATAGGTCACTTAACCACATCAATTCATCACGTTTAGATTAGTTAAGTGTTTAACTTAACCCCATTAAACTACCAAGTGGGATTAATTAAGTCTAGGCTAACTTAACCCCATCCGATTTACATGTTTAGACTAGTTGAGTCTAATCTTAACCCCATTCGTTAACCGTATTTTTCGGTTAAGCGTCATTAAGAAAATTTACTTAACCTTACCAAGTTATCGCGTTGGATTGATTAAGTGTTGGTTAACTTAACCCCATCCACTAGTCATATAAAAATGGTTAAGTGTCATTAGGCAAATCAAGTTACTTAACCTACCCAACCTTGTCATGTTTTGTTAAGTATCATTAGCCTAATCAAATTACTTAACCCATTTGTCCATGTCATATTTGGTTAAGAGTCATTAATCAAATTAACTTAACCCTATCGTGTGGCATTAATTACTTAATGCACCTTCACCTCTCACATTAGACTTTGTTGTGGTTACTAGTTAAGCCGGTCGGTTCCGGGTAGCTTTACACCACAACTTGGTCTAACCTCGGGTTCAAGCACAACATGACCAACTTCTCACATTGGGTCCTATTGTTTGCAACTACTAGTTAGGCCGGTCGGTTCCGGGTAGTTTTACGTTGCAAACTCAACCCAACCTCGAGTTGGCCACACTTATATTATCTAAGTGTCATGTCCATCATGTTTCCCAAAACATGTTACAAGTTTTCAAGCATTTGGGTAGACCTAACTTAATAGGTAAATTCCCAAAGGGTAGACCTAACTTAATAGGTAAATTACCAAGCTTATGTTTTTATGCATACTTACATGTCAACTTCCATGTTATATTTCAAGTCATGTTTTCAAGTTGTATTTTCGTGTCATTAGAAATTACCCATAACATAACCCAACGCTTTTAAACTCGCATATACGTTCGCAACAACGTAATGGATTAAAAGAAGAGACTTGGCAAAGGCAAGACAAAAATGGATATTAAGACACAAGTTAATCATGGTGGCAAATGAGGCACAAATGTGTTCATTAACTTGCATGTTACATTCTTAAGCCTCAAAACATGCATAAACCCAAACTTGGCACATAAGCGAATCATGGTGACAAAAGATATGGAATGATGACTAGTAACTCGCATATATCATCATATAAGGGTTATGACTTCATATGCAAGTTGACATAAAGGTTATGAGGGTTCTCATGTTGCCTAATGCAACATTTCAACATAAAGGTTGTAGCTTTTAGCTCACAAGATCAAGATAATGACTTCATAAACTTGCATGACATGATAACATGTATCATACTCAATGATCAAACCCAAACTTGCAACATGAACATTTAACTTCATAGTTAATATCTAAGAGTAGGGAAAGGGCTTACATTGCTATGAAGGCACAAAAGATATGACAAAGCCCTTATGCAATCAAATAGACCCAAAATGCAAGCTCTAACATAAAAACCCTTGAGCCAAAATGATCAAAACCCTTGCTTTATGATGCAAAGATAGAAACTTGACTTGAATGCAAGCTAATGACACTCATACAAGCTTGAAAACACTTGTATGCATGGAAAATCTCTCATAGAAACCATTTAGAAATTTTATGAAGAGAGTGGAGGCCATGAGAGGTAAAATTTTGCCATAGTTTAGTTGCATGAATGAATAATGAGGATTTAGGATAGGTTAGGGTCTTATTTATAGATTAGGCAAGTGTTTTAGGCCATAGGATTAAACCTAGATTCAATCCAAGCCATCAAAGCATGTCTTGGGGAAGAAGTCAAGTGTAGGAACCATCTAGGGCCTTTAGATTAAAGATGAACCATGAGAACCATCCAAATGCAAAATCTGCGTTTGAGCGAATCGGCCCACGGGTTGACAGCCAAACACCCTGGATTAACCCCTAGTCGACCGAGCGGGCTCGGGTCGACCTCAAAAATCGGCCGGTTCGGTTATTCCCCTCTCCCAATTCGCTGTTTTGAACATTTTTGCATATTTATTTATTTAATTTTAAATTATATATATATATATATCAATATATATATATATTTCTCTGCGCAACCCATTTCACTTAATTAAGTATACTTTAATTTGGGAATTTTTCGTGAAACTTCGCGAGGCCATATCTTGGTCATACGGACTTCGATTTTCGAAAACTCGGACTCTATTTCGCGTATTTTTCCGAGACGAACGCAATGGCATAGCCCGTTTCCCTTGATTCAGATTTTACAGTTTAATTCTGCCTCCATTTATTTTATAACAGGTTATTGAAAATACGGGTTGTTACACCTTAGTCGCTTATTACTTCCAGTCGGATAGGTAGCCATATCTGACGTTTTTAGTTTCTAGGTTTGGGTAGTTCCACACACATCTACCATTTAAGACCCCTAAACCAAAAGATCTATTCCCAGGCGGACTCGTCAACCCTAGCCGTTCAGAAGCCAAGGAAGTGGACTATACGCGAAGATTAATGGATTCGTAACTCACTTGCCTTTAGCATCCTTCCCTATTGGGATAAAGTAGGCTACCTCATTAAATTATTCCTATTTAGTCCCTCTACGCAGAAATACTATATGATATACGATTCATTATCGTCGCGGGTTTATATGGTTAATAATATTTTATATTATTAAATTACTAAGTCCAACAATATTTTAAAGGTTTTATATTAAATAGTTGTGGATAAGGAAAGTTATATCCTTTTTACCCTAGGATATATATTTAAACATTTCCCTAATTTGGACTTAGTATTTAAATGAAAATTTAATACACATAAATCCCATCTTCTTCTATCCATAAGTTTATTGCCATTTATGACCATAACGGACATATTTTCCTAAGGCGACCTTTAACTCTGGATATACTTATTTTATCACTCCCGAAGTGTCTGTTTGTTGTACCCCAAAATACATTTACTATTCTTATCTATATATTTATCTATTTATTGGTTGACTGTTATATATATATATATATATATATTCATTCACCAAGGCACTCACATTAAGTTGACTACTTGTGGCTTGTGGATGCTGGATTTGCCGGTCGGTTCTGGGCAGACTTCTACCACAATTTGAACTTTACCTCATGCCTTAGTACTTTTATATTATGCATTAGACATCTTACATTTAAGCTAACCATTTGTGGATGTTGGATTTGCCGGTTAGTTCCGGGCAGACTTCTTCCATAAGTTAAACATAACCTCGTGTCTAACTGCGGTTATAATTCAAATTTCCAAATTGGGATTTACATCATTTATCCTAATTAATTTTAGGAATTGTAACCATTTTCCTATCACATTATTTTCCACCAAACAATATTGGTTACAATGGTTAATTATTGATTTACGGTCCTATTTATGGAAATTAATTATATTGATTGCTAGAAATGGTCATCACAAATATATTAATTCAATATGGATTGCATTTAAATATAATTCCATAATTGAACCTTATCCAAACATTCAAACATTCAATATAATGTATATTTGACCGTTTTACGCGGATTTGGATGGATAATATGTATATATTATATTTATGTTTTCATGCGGTCAACATTTTATATTCAAACATTCATCATGCTATATATTATAATATGCTGTATATTATAATATGTATATATTATATTCAAACATTCAAACATCTAAATTTGTTTACTGGACTGATTTCCAGATTTATAGTGTTATGCAACAATTACAACATATTTTGTACATAACTGTAGGAACATGTGTGAACAAGTTTAAGAATCCTACAATTGATATTATGCATAACAATGACTTTCTATTCACTAGTTTTAACAATGTTTATAATCAGATCTGATGGTTCTCAATCAAATTACAATACTTAAATGAACCGATCTCATAGGAAATAGGCATAAAACTTTAGATCTAATTCAAACAAAATAAATAAGTTATAACATCCGTACGCATAAATTTCCCACTCACCTTATAGCCTCCAAATCCAAAATTTGAATCCTTTAGGCCTACAATCCCAAATTCATATAAACCTACAATTTATCTGGAAAGGGGAAAATTCGAAATCTGTAGAGATGTAAGAAAACAGGAAGAGAGGGGAGAATCTGATTTGGAGCATCAAATTACATTCGTTTCGTTAGATCTGCTAATCCTCTTAATTTCATATGAATTGGATTTGATTTGTTTGTATGAATATATTTTTATTTCAGAAATTAGGTTTGGAGGAGGAAAATGGCATAGCTTCGCTGCAAATGCAGATTTGTGTGGATAATAATGAGGCCTTACCCCTTTATTTATAGGAGTGGAAATGCCCTAGGATGGTTAGATTTATTTAGATTAACACCCATTCATTCGTATTATAAAATATAATGAACTTGCCCCTCAAAACCTAGTCGTCATTGGTACTACATGCCCAAAGCAGCCAACACCCCCGGGGAGCGGTCGATCGCCCTTCGGCTATAATGCCTAATGAAGGTAGGTTAAAGAGGGAAAGGAATTTACAAATTATTCTATTTACTTATTTCCGTCCATTTTTCATAGTTCCTTCGTTACTTTTTCATATAGACTCTATTCACAAAACTCAAACATGAAAGTTAACCAGAATTCTGAGACGAACGCATCGGTTAATATTTCATGGTCAGATTCCATTATTTGCAAAAAATCCTAGTTTTGAGATTCTAATTAAATAACTAATTATTGTCAAAATTCCGTGTTGTTACATGTTTTTAAAGGATGAGATCAAAAACCTAAAATCCTAAGGCCTGAGTTATCCTTCTACACTTATAAATTAATTGATACTCCTCACTTTTCCCTCATACCTATTCTTCTTCGTTTTTTTAGCCTTCACTCCATTATGCTTCAAATTGAAATTAAATATGCGAATAAGTCAGAATGTTGTCCAATTGTAGATCTGAAAAGATTATTATTCATCTTTTTCTTCCATGCCCTTTTTTTGGATTTGCGATCTTTCTCTATGAGTTTTATGTGATTTTTAGAGCAGGAATTATACAAGAAGGGTTAAGACAATAAAATAGTTTGGATTAGCAAGTTTTACATTTAAAATGTTTATAAGTTTGTTTTCTGTAAGTTACTATTCAATCTATTTATTGTTTATTTTTTCTTCCTTTTCAGCTGTTTATTTATTTATAAGCAATTTTTCTTCTTTATCCCCTTCTATGTTATTAGTTTATTTACAGTATTGCAAATCCTTATTTGTTTTATTTTGTTCATTTCTGAGTCTTGGCCTTACGAGTATCCTGGACCAATTTGTCCTTTTTATTTATTTTATCTCTAAGCCAGGGCCAATGAGACCCTAGGCCTTTATCGTAAAAATTGCGCAAAAATTGGAATAATATTGAAAGAATGTAAAAAAGGGGATTTTGGACATGTTGAGAATTAGTGAATATTATATTTAAATAATTGATTGTAAATTAGGATAAATCTTAATTGAAGAATATTCATACATATGAATTGGAATAAATTGCACTTAATTGGAGAAGTAACATGTAATTGAAAAACATGAAAATTGGAATAAATTAAACTTAACGGAACATTACGTGGCATGGGGAAACATTGTATAAAGAGATTACATTTAATTAGAAATATTAATTACAACCTAGGAATATAACACATGGTTATATTGGGCTTATTAGTGAACTTAAACATGTTAAGTTGAAATTGTGAGGTTAATATGCTAAAAGGGAGTCCGTTCTAGTCGGATATAAAGGGCTCATAGAAATCCTAGTTATAAATTATGGACCAGGTATTGGGCTGATTGGTGTCAAATTGCACTTTTGTGTGGGAACCTGTATCAGTCAGTATCTTTTTGTTGTCACGAAGCCTCGCACTAGGTAGAGGCTAGGGCATGCTTTACTGAATTGGATTGTAAGTGGTACAAACGAGGGGGTACCGGTGTGTTCCGTTGGAACCATGAGTGTGCATTGTTCCGATTGGGGAAGATAAGACGTTGTAACGCCTATGATTACTGTTGTGTCCTTCTAATTGATGGGTTCGGGGTTGATAATCCTGAATTCCATAGCTGGCATAGGCTATTCATATCTAGGAAAAGAAGTCTATCTATGGGTAAAAATTAGGTAATGGCTAATTATGATATTTTGGGTAGTTGGTGCGACAATTTTCGGATATAAATGAGAATCCTACCTATTTTGTGAATTCCGCTGTTTTACTCATGCTTTTATGTCCATTTCGTTTAGAACTGTTCATCTATCTAAAAACATCCTTATCTTAAGCTCATGATAGAAATTACTAGAACTGGTTAAATTTATGTCTAACCTAGTTTATTTTCTCTTTCTCTTCCTTTTCTCCCACTAGGTTTTTGGGGTGGAGGAACATAGCAGTGACTTTTGATCTTTTGGACCAACTCAGATTCATACTATTTCTAGTTTTAATTATTGCTTCAATACTTGCTTTCTGACTATTGTATGGCTTATGAGAGGGATACCTTTTGTCATTTTATTATTGTGCTTTGATATTTTTCCATGAGATAGTTTGTTTGTTTTATGATGATGATTCCATGGTTTTTTGAATTGTAGTCAATTTCATGTCTGGATTTGCTCAATTTAATAATAAATGTTTTTTAAGTTTTCGCTATGTTTTACATTCCTGTCTTGTGAATTTTAGTCTTTATGTTGTTACTTTATATCTGCGCGCATCACAAAAACTGGCACATCGTCTTATGGTTGACGTTAATGGATGTGGGGTGTCACAAGTTAACTCATAATTTGTTTCGATTGACAATTTCAGTACAATTTATATAATTTCAAACGAGTGATTGAAATTATATAAAAATCCCATTTTCTCCAAGTTCTTTCAAACCAACTCGTACGCGCAGCCTTCGTCCATATGATCCCAGCAGATCTTACTTCGTCTCAATTCGATTAAGTATAACCTAGTTATAGACGTTACAAAGTATATGTGGATTTAAAATAAATAAAATTAACTAATTACTTCATTTAGGTAAATCATTTAATTAATGTTAACTAATCCTTACCAAACCCTCGATTATCACGCTAATCATCGCTAACCCTCGTTCTCATTCCTGTATTTGAAAACCTCGACATCGTCTTTGTTCATCTCCCCACCACACCTCCTCCTCGCCACCTAGACCTACGTCACCACCATCATCGGACGCACCGACAAATTCTCTTCCTTCTCCGATCAACTCGAGCTCCCCTAGCACCTAGCACCGCCTGTATGATCACAAAAGAACGAAACAGTTCAAAATCCGTTCATCTCCATCTACCTCCGCCCTCCGATTGCCGGAGAACTCCTCTCCATCACCAAAAGACATCCCATAACTCCCCTTATCCATGCCTGATGTGGCGCAACCCAACTCGAACTTAGTTTGCCGGAAATATTCTAGACCGTCGCGACCTTCACACTGCTTTGTTCGAAACAAAACTAAGCCGGAATATATAGCTTACTTCCTTCTTCAATTCGTTAGTTTAAGATTTTCTCTAATAAAATATGGTTTTGAAGCAAAAAAAAAAAAAAAAAAAGAGAAAGAAAAATCGAAGCCAAAAGGAGGGGTGGCGGCTTGGTTGAACTAGAAGGAAAGAGTTCACAATGATTTATAAGCGGTTTGGATTTTTTTATTATTAATGCATATTATTAAAATATTGCACGAAACTTACTCGCAATGTTTCGTGCTTAAACTAACACATACGACTTTCGATCCCGATGAAAATTTTAATTTTGTAGTAACTTAATATTCTGGACACGGTTGAACTGGTTTCGTCAAATTCTGAGATCGTTTGTAAAACATCCTTTTAATTTCACAACATGAATCGATACGCATATATGTCGTGCATGATCACAAAATAAATCCAGTTGATTTGAAACTGGAAATCTTATAATAATTAATCATTTCGGATTTCATAAAATTAGTTCTGTTGAAATCCGAGTTCGTTTGAAAATTGGTGATTCTTAAGTTCCATATTAAATCGATAAAATATACATTGATTCCACAAAAAATAAATTCATTGATAATAAATTCTTATTATCATATATATTCAAACAAATTTCTATATGGCTTTAACATAAAGTAATTTAGATTTTAAACTCGACGTCTTACATTCCAAGTTAAAACGATATTCAATTTAATAAAAATCCTTTTATTTTATATAATAGATTGTTGTGGTTTATAAATGATACAATAGCGCATTTTTCGAAATTTGATTTTGACATAACTCAAAATATACAATGTGAAATCTTGAATTTTCCCTTTCATTAGAAAACTAAAATCCAATAGACTCGAAAGATTCTTGATTCAAAGAATTCTTACTTATATTGGATCATGTACATTCATTCAAAATTCAAAATGTAATATTATGAACTACTGCAACACTGCAAGCTCATTTTATAATTAAATTAATTTATACATTAAAACTTCGTTAAATAAATGAATTCCTTGTTTTAAATGCAAATCTGAACTTAATTGGTTTTAATAAATCATTCGAATTATACCTTGAATTCAATTTGTCCTCAAATAATTCGGAATTAAATTTACTATTTTATTATTCAAATTAAATTATATACTCAAAATTATATAATTCGAGTATTTTTAGTTCTCAAATCAACATTTAAAACCAATTTAAATTTTTAAACATCGTTAAAAATCCAAGCAGTTACATTTCACCATCCTTAAATGAATTTTGTCCACGAAATTACTAAGGCTGGCAAAATGCTTCAAGCCCAATAACTTTTCAAAAATCTACTTAGTTAAAATTTTCCGTTCCACTTTCTGAAATTTTATTTTTAACTGATCCAGTTAGTTTCCAATCAAAATACCAATTTAATCCAGTTAACAAAAATTCTCAAAAACATTGAAATTTTCTAAAACCTTAAATTTTTGTAAAATTTCGGTAGAATCTCCTTTGGGCTGAGGGACTTTCGCAACATAGCAAGAGAGATAAAAATGTGTACATTGACCTACACGGACGGAAAACCAAATTCATATACCAAATATTGTATCATTTTCATAGGCGTAATTTATATGAGAATTATTACGAACAAGCGATAAGTGAGCTCGCTGAATTAGTATGCAACTATAGCCAAGCTTGATCCAATAGCTTCAGAACTTAATCGAATAGGTTCAAAGGTGAATTAGCCACACCCATTCTTAACTCAGATGAAACTCATTAGTTCCATAACCATGCAATGTAGGTTCAAACAATTAGATTATCCACTTCAATATATTTTATATATTATTCAATTCACATTTTATTTATAACCAATTCTTAGCAAACCATTTGGATACATAAATTGATTTCTTTATATTCAATTCTGATTCATTCTATTTGAATTTTTTTCAATAAATTTAATTCATTCATTATAGATGGGTTCTCAATCGAGTTTGTTTTCCTTTAAGTCTATACACATTTAATCTATTTCAACTATACAATTCAAACTGATTTCTAATCATTCCATTCGGATTCATTTACTTGCATATATTTCTATTTTCCAAACTCAAGTCAGACTCTTAACCTCTTAAGTTTTGTATTGGAATGACTTATTCTTAAGTTTAATTTTGTTTCAAAACTTAAGTTCAATTACAACTTCTATGATTCGTTTTAACTCAATCTATTTAACGACATAAGATAAATTAAAATTCTCATTTATACATTTTAAATTTGAAATCTTCTTTTGGTTAAATCACTCTATATTCATCATCCAAATTGAAATTTACTCAAAAAGATAATTTGAGAAAATTATTTCTTTTACCTTTTAAAAAAAATATACTATCAAAAATAATATAAAATAATTTTATATTCAATTACAAATACGCATTCCCATACATTTTCATTCAAACTCAATCTAGGGTATTACTAACCCTATCTCTATTGAGTTACGCCACAAAGCCAAAGTTATTACTAAACCTTATGCCCTGATACCACTGTAAAGACACAAGGAAATTCGACGATCGAATTTCGAAAATAATAGATTATCCTGTATTCAATTGCCAAAACCAAACATCAAAAACCCGGATGGTAAATAGAAAGAAATTAGAGGCTGAGAAAAGAAAGAATATTAGAATAGAAGAGGAAGAATGCCAATACTATAGAATAATAGTAGAATAAAATCTCATAGTAGAATGAATAAAATATACTACACTAACAACTCTTTACTCAAATAAATTTGTATATATATAATTACAATATTAGAGTTCACAATAGGTTAGATTATATAATCTGATAGTACAATTGTGACACCCTACACTTTTGTGAGCCCAAATTCCGAGAAAATCGAAACTCGAACACATCCAAGCATGAAGCATGTAAATCTGGTACCTACGAATGAATGAGAATGAGCAAAATTAGAGTGTGGTAAAATAACTCACAGGGAAAATAAAATAGGATAGACTAGTATTAACTCAAGTTCTACTTTATAAAAGAGAGTCACCATGTCAATACCAACCATGAGAGAGAACGAGAACCGAAGACCAAACTTAAACACCTGTGTGAAACCGACCTTCTCTAAAGAACCTGGGAGGTTGTAATGAGAGGGGGTCAGAAAAAAAAATTCTAGTGAACAAGAATAGTACAACACAGAGTAAAATACACAGATGTATCCCGTTTGGTTGAACCCAAGATATATGCCTACCAAGGCTAGTAATTCTAACTTAGTCTTGTAAACATTTACGAATGACCCTAACTACCATATCCAAGGTATTATTCCCTACTATATTGATACTGAGATAGAATGTTTATGCATACATTTATGAAGCTTTTAAACTAATTAGTTAAATTGAGAAGTGAACTCCTAATCACGTAGTTTATTTACTCATGTTTGTGTACTTAGCAACTTAACGCCTCACCATCGATGATTGATAGGGTGGATTCTACCAATCACTTAAGACCCTAGGCGGACCAGTTGGTCATTTTATACGTCCTAAAGATTTAATTAACATTATTGTAAACTAGAGGACACTAGCTACAAGGTCCTGCTAATTAAGGCATATGTCGTTCACGCATATAAACCCATGCCACACATAAGGTAAGAGATGTTATCTCATCGCTTAAGACCGACTGGACTAGGTAGACGACATCTCGCCATCTATAATCTTTCTATGGTGAAATCTAATTGTACCATCTAGCTGACCTTATTGAATAATATCCTAGATGCTTAATACTTTCCGCTGGATAGGTAGCCCTATGGAATTTCCATACCGGATGTTTTTGAATCTAGGTTTAGGTAGAACTCGCACACCATTTAAGACCACTAACTGGATCACCTATTCTCAGGTGGATTCCTCGACCCAAAGCCACTTAAGACCAGAGGAAGCGGACTATTCGTGAAGATTATCATCGTGACAACCCAGTCAATGTCACCCTTTAACAAAATGCATTAAGTTCCGTGAAGCGTTATAGGTAAACAGAAACAGAATCTCACAAGACATATATATATAGTAACGGAAATTTAAAATTTTATTTTCCAACAGAAAACATCGTGGTCCAATGTCCAGCTACGAGTAGTCTAAAATATTGAAAACTAACTACATCAAATAAAAGTATATGCCTTGTACTAAAGCCACCAGAGTATAGTAATATAAAATCATAATCCCCAAAAAGAGCCAAAACAGAGTAGACAAATAGTCAAAGTGGTACATCTAAGCAGCTCCAAGCAGAAACAGAAGAGAGAGATTCCTAAGCAAGCCTAAGCGTTCCCACCCTGAGAACATAGGGGGAAGGAAGAGAGAGAAAAGGAAACAAAACGGGTCAGACATAAAGTCCAGCGAGTCCAGTTACTTTTAGCATATAAATAAGTAAAAGCATCATGATAGGCATATAAACTGGATGAGAGATAATAGTGTCATAAAGTAAGTATAACAGACTGAGCTAGATAAGCAGAATGAACTGAACAGATTACGCTTCTCAGATACTTTTCTCTACACCGATACTAATATAACAAATATGATCCCAATAGAAACATATGGTAGACTTAGGTGTACTTCTAGTAACGGGTTTTACCCCCAAACAGTAATAACAGGTACCCCAACAGAAATAATGGGTGTTACCCCCAATCAGAAACTACGGGCACCTAAACGGTGAGGGCTAGATGAACCCTAATTACTACACCCAATCGATCGGCTCACTATCTTGTAAATACCTTGTGTCAGCCCTATAGTAGGGTGTATCACTCCCTTAAGTGGCAACCCCCAGAAGGACACAGACCTATTTACTAGTGTTATAACGTCCTATTTTCCCGAACAAGCCGGACCCATGCACGTACATCATTCAGTTGGAATGCGCTATTAGAACACCTCCACGAATATGAACCTCTTATAATTAGTTCAGTAAACGTACACTGACCCCTACCTAGTTCCGGGCCCCCCTTTGATACCAGAATGGGTTACTGACTGATATGGGTCCCACAGAACAGATGACATAAGCCACCCCGAGTCTTGTATCCCCAACTACGAGGATTTTGACAGGTTATGCCTAATAGATTAACAAGCCCGCGTAACCCCAACATATAAAAATGGTTAAATTTATTGGGTTCGCATAACCCCCCACAAATTTATTATATTTACTTAACCTCTACCGATTTAAACAGTTTTACTTAACCCCTACACAATTTATCAGGTTCATATAACTGCCACATATTTAAATAGGTTAAGTATTACAGTTTCATTACAAGTTTATCTTAACCTAGTTATTAAGCCTACAGATTCACATTCCCCCAATCCTCAAGTCATAATTCACAATATAATACATGCCCCAAATTTTAGTCATACATCATAGTATAGGTTATGCCTCCAAATCCCAGTCACGATTCATACTACAATATATGTCCCAACTTATCCTTCCCGACCATTCCCAATTTCGTTCGTTCGCATATTTCAACGATAGGCCTAGGGTCGAAAGTTCCCAGGCTATAAAAATAAAAAGGGAAAAAGGGAGAGGAAAGAACAGAAACAGGCATGATAACAAAATAGGCTTATGATAACAGAAATAAGCACATCAGAAATAGGCTTATAAGAACGGAACAGTAGATCAGGTGTACATGTAATGACAGATCTGTTTAGGTATGACGTAGATTCTTAACATGCATAGGTTTAGATCCATATTTATAAACATGTCAGGATTAGTTGTTAAATGTTTATATCTAAAAATAACATGAACTCACAGAGACTGGATCTAAGGAACAAAGAATAACAAGAAGATGTTGAAGAAGAAATTCTTGTATGCGAATAGGCCGTTGTTGATGAAAAATAGGCTAACTCAATCCAGGTAGGGGCAACATCTCATTCTCCATTGTTTTTTATGCGTAAAAACAATAGAAATGAGGTCTTACATATAGCCTACCGCCAACGAATATCATTCAGAAATAAGTCCAGGTTCAAAAATGAACCTGGATGGATCTGGGTTGGGTTGACCCTGGGGATGACCCTAGAGTTGACACCCCCTTGAGAGGGTCGACCCATGGTCATCCCCAACGGGTCACACTCCCGCCTCAACTTCCTGCTTTGATTTTGAACTGTTTTGAATTTTTGGACTTGATTTTTTTATATATATTTCTCTTATACGTATACAAACTTCTAAGCATTACTTCTTCATACGATGTCCGTTTTATGCAAACTCGGAGTCTATCTTAAGATGAATTCCAAGACGAATGCAATGGTGCAGTCCATTTTACTTAATCTCCAATATTTAATTAAGTATTCTTTAATTTATCGATATATCATTCTTTGAAATTTCAGGGTGTTATAATCATGCTTGTAACCAATTAGCCTTTAATACTTCTATTTATGGGAGGTAGGCTACGTGATCGCTTAATAACTTTTTATGGGTGGATCTAACCACTTAAGATCTTAATCCCAAAGAAATCTACGTTATTGGGCTATTTCCGTTTAGTTTCTCTTTATGGAAATGTATACGTACACAACTAGTTATCGTCATGGGTTACTATGGTTGATGATATTCTACGTCAATAACCTACCATGTCCAATTCTAACCATTAATTATAGGTTCTTGATTAACTGTCATAAGATAAAGAAAGTTATATCCTTCTTACCATAGGATATTTATTTAATTATTTTCCTATTTGGACATAGTATTTAAATTAGCAATCAATACACATTAATCCCTTTTTCATTTCATTTATTTGTCATTTTCGACCCTAATGGTCAAATTTTCCTAAGGCAACAATTTATCATTAAATACCTTTTATTCCCACTGATTATAATTAATGTCACTTATGAACCTAACAGTCGTAATTCCCTAAGACATTTATTTTCCTTAATTATCAGTCCCGAAATATCTATTTGTTGTACTCCAACAGACACTACTAAATTGTTAACTTATTGTATGTTATATATATATATATATATATATATGTACATACATACATATATATATATATATATATATGCATTGGACCTCTCACATTAAGCCAACCACTTGTGGATGCTGGATTTGCCGGGACGTTCCGGGCAGACTTCTACCACAATTTGAGCTTAACCTCGTGTCTTAGTGCAGTTATAATTGAATTTCTTAATTGGGGTTTACAATATTAAACCTAGCCTAATTACAAATTGTAACAGATAGGCTTAACTGCCTAATCAAATTTGTTTCCCCAATCAATGTCGGTTACAATATTTATTTATTTATTTACTTATGTCCCTATTTATAGCAATCAATTACACTAATTGCTATAACAGCCACTACAAATATATTCATTTAATATGGACTATATTTACATGTATAATTACATAAAATAAAATTCATTCAAACATTTATTATTATATATATTTCCTTATTTATGTAGATTCGGACGGATAACGTATATATATTTGTATTTATACTTTGGAGCAGTTAACGTAGTAAATTTCTTTTATTATTAGTTGGTTCAACTAATAACCAAACATTCTTTTCGGTATTCAATCTTGAAATAAGGTTCTAAATCTTGTAAAAAGGCTGCCAACAATAATTATTGTAAATCATACCTGACTACTGGAATAAACATATTTCAAACCACAAGAAGTAAGTACTTATGTATATTTTGGAATAGTCAATGTAAAATACGCACAAATATATATATATATATATATGTATGTATGTATGATTTTACATAGCATTTCCCTTTTTTAAATATTTAACACATTTCTTATTGGTTTCAAATAATGTCTTTTTATTTAAAGAGGACAAAAAGGCACAATTTAGAATAACTAAGTTAAACCCCAACAAAATTGAGCACAAACAGGTTTATGTGTTTCTAATCAAAATTACATAATCTATCATTTAACACTGAGACTAGAGATCTGGAATAAAACAACATCTTAACAGTATTTTATAGGACTGGTTTCTAGATCTACAATGTTTTACAATAATCACAATATATTTTCGAGCATAATTGTACACAATAATTTAAACAGTTAAGTAATCCTACAAATAATATTATTCAAACCACAAATCTATACTTTCAGGTTTTTGAAAACATTTATAAATAGATCTGATAAGCACCATTTCAGATTTAATAATATATGAGCAAATCTGATAAATGGTAGGCATAGATTTAAGATCTAATACAAACGAGATAATAATTATTGTAACTTTGAATATAAATTACCCACTTACCTAAAAGCATCCAAATCTGAAATTCGAATAATCTTTTAGGCCTACAATTCCCGAATTCTTACAGATCTACAGTTATTCTAAAAAGGAGATAATTTAAGATTTGTAGATTTTAAAGAAAATAAGAAAAGAGGGGAAAATCAGATGAAGAATAGCTTAGACGTCAATTCATACCCTTTTCCACTTGAATCGGATTATCCCTTTCAAATCCATATGATTTGTGTTTGATTGATTGTATATGCTTCCATTTTTTATTTAGAAATTTATTTAAAGAGAAAGGGAAATGGCAGAGGCTTGCTATTGCCTACAGATTTGTATGGAAAAGAATGAGACCTTTGATAGTTCAATTAGGGTTTTAATGAATGATTTCACAGCGGAATTAAACAAACCCTAAAAGGGATCTATTACGAAAAACAATAAATCGAGATTAAAATCATACCTAGGGTTTATGCTTCCAAATCCAAAGGCGAATTTGTGTTGATTCGAACCATTTAGCACAACAATATGCCGCGCCTCTATATGTATCCACCAGAACGTTTCTCTCTACTTCAATCGAATTGAGGGAGAAAAAGATTGGAGTGTGGTACTAGCCGCCATTAATATTTGTAGGTTTAGAGAGAGCGGTGTCTCTATAGTATATTGGTTCGATATTATCTAATATAAAATGAACCTAGGGTTTCTACCGTGTTTTTAAAGGAATACGTGTATTCCTTTATAACAAATATCAACTATATAATAAGAACCCCACCAATTACTCATTCTGACATTAAATAAAATATCAACATATTGATATTTTATTTAACCAAAATATTTCTCCTTTGTAACATTATTTTATGTGACCCTATAAGTTACCACAACATCGACAACAATTTAAACAATATTTAAATTGTAAACAGTGAGTGACATCTAGTAATACTTCGTTGTTACCCAAGTTATAATAAGATTAATGATTCGATACAACCTTTTCTATGACAAGTGTCTCAACGTAATATAGTCCTTTTAACCATTATACCAGGATTAAACTCAAGGCATGGATTGTATCATCCTCTTTATAATTTAATCTGTTTTTTCTTGATCGATGAGTAGACTGTTTAAAACAAATCAATATTTGAGCACGACCATGCATTTCACAGTCTCACTCAATCAAGAGGCCCATGGATATCACTACAAATTTATCGTAAGGTTAAAATCCATCTAGATCATTCATAATTTTCATTCGACTCGAGATGTATCCAACAATCACCGATATCGTTACTCTATTACGAGTAACTTTAGATGATATCAAAACACAAATATCCTCGAATAAAATTATAATGATTTCAGGTCTGAGGACCATTACATTACTGTCACTATGAGAACAACTTATGATACTGTTAATTATATTCCATGTAGTTATCTCACGGTGGCTCAGCCTAATACGCTATTCTCCAATACGTATTTATATCTTGACTTTAATATCATGTATATTAATGATCAATGAGATGTGATCATTAGTCAATCAATATACTAATCTCAACGCTTTATTGTTGTCCTATATAAGCAATAAAACTCGACTAGGGACATATAAGAATTATAATACTTATCATATTATATAATCTCAAATTCAAGTCTTACTCAAATTATATAATTCCGTATTATAGTTCTAAGGACTTCTATTATATTAATATTTATATTACGGAGTAAATATAATATAATAGAATATTATTTTATTCCAAATAAGATAATAACAACAACCTTGTCATCAATTTCATCAAATGGATTGCCTCTAGGGCATAAACTCTAACAATCTCCCACTTGCACTAGAGTCAATCATTTACATATCGTATACTCATGAAACTAGTGTGGCTATTAAACTTCTGCTGCGACAGAGTATAATTCAGTAGGTTTGCCACATTACAATTTTGTAACTTTGCAGATATGTTTATTTCTTCTGTGAATAACTTCACATAAGAATTATATTTCTTAGATATATGTTTGGATTTATTGTGAGTTTAAGGTTTTAGGCCTGAGCAATAGCCATATTGTTATCGCAATGTAAATCATTGGATCAACAATGAATTAAGTTCAATTATGAACTTCTTAATCCAAAAAAATTCTTTCTTAGAACCAGTATTTATTTCTTGCTTTAAAGATTACATTATTTAAAATAATTAATGTGCTATCAAATAACATTAGAATTATTGTGACACTCCCACTCAACTTCTTGTATATACAAGATTCAATGGCATTCTATGGTTTTCGAAACATTTCGATTTCTATTTCATTCCCATCGGTATCTTAGAGACCGACTCTCCTTTAAATGGATACCAATTCAAGCAATAAACGTTTTATTCTCTGAGGATTTATAGAAATAATATCCATTTGTTTCTTGTGGATATTACACAAAATAGTTATCTGATTTGGGTCTAATCTTATCAGGGGAAGGATGTTTAACAAACGCCTTACATCCCAAATCTTCGCATTAGGCACACTAGGGCATTTCCTAGTCCATATCTTATATGGCGTCTTTAGATTATTTTGTGGGATTCAATACAATTTTTCTAAATTTAATTTATTGGAAGACCTATATGACTTATCATTAATCGTATTTTATCTTATAAGGTACGATATCTCCTTTCAGACACACCATTTCAATATGGCCTTCTAGATGGAGTAAGTTATGAAACAATTTCAAACTCATATGGATAGTCATTAATTAATTGGCTTAAATATTCTCTTTGTTCCTTTCAGAGAGAATTTATTTTCTATCAAAATTGGTTTCTAACTCCACTTTGATTTCTTTGAACTTTTCAAAGGGTTCTAATATGTGTTTCATAAGATACACATATCTATATGTACTGACATCATCAGTAAATATAATGAATTAATAAAACCTACCTCTAGCTTATGTATTCAATTCTCCATATACATCGTTATGCATGAGACCCAATACTTATCACTTATTTGTCATGTCAAGTGAAAGGTGATTCAGTTATTTTGCCTAATAAACAAGATTTGTATTCTTCATATAATTCAAAATCAAATGATCTCAAAATTCCATCGTTATGGAGTTTTGATATACTTTCTTGTTTGCTGGGCTAACTGGTAATACTAAAGGTATATTGGATTTAAATCACTAAGTTTAATCCACACATTATTAATGTCAAGTGCATTTTAGTTAAGGATTTACAAAGATCATTAACTATTTGTGAAATTCCATATGATATTTTATTTAAATAAAATGAATAACAATTGTTCTCTTATTACAAATGAAATTCAAATTTGTCTAAACAAGATCTATTATAACATTTATCTCAAGTGGAATTTCATAATAACAATTATTTTATTTATTTAATTAAGCCAGTATATTCAACAAGAATCAACTTCCTATGGATAATCCAGCAACATTTGCTTCCTTTCCAATCGTAAGACCACTTGTCCTTTTGATCAAATTTTTGCTTATTCTGCAATTTCTGTAAATCAACATACATTTATATAATTTATATCTAGTATATAATACTAGAAATGTATAAGTAGATTATTATAACATTTATATCTTATTCAGTTGAAGTCATACTTTAACTGCTATTTTAGATCCTCTTTATTTATTAAAACAATTACGTTTTAATTTGTTTGTAATTTGTTTGAGGACAATCCTCAAA